>CM032406.1:8389133-9824285 GCA_019049475.1 Eueides isabella
AAATACAACCAAACAGCAATTACCAAAAGTTGTCGTTTGTCATGATGAGACTAACTTGGAACTAACCGTTTATTTTTTTTCTCTCTCCCTCCCTAACCCACTAACCTTTCCCGGTGATGTCAGGTCCGCCCCTCAACATCACCGTATCCTCCACAAGCTAAACCTATTGATCCTTATGTAGCGAAGCGGCGGACTGCCAACCATCCGTGTCCGGTGTGCGGCAAGCATTATGTCAATGAAGGTTCTTTGAGGAAACACCTGGCGTGTCACCCTGAGTCCCAACTGTCCGGTGGTCTGCGAATGTGGCCGTTCTCTGTTTGTCAGGCGGTGCTTACTCATGAAAGCGGTAAGTTTTTAGTTTTTTATAAGAATTTTGGAATTTTTCTTGTCGTTGTACGTTGCTGAACGTAGAGCAAAAAGAGTGCCAATTTGATCAATTTAATCAAATGTCAATTTTAATGTTTTCTTAAGTATTTAATAGTTTTTTAGCTACAAATAGTAAAAAAAACACATTCAATTAATTTATATTATAACTAATTACAGGTCTCTTATCCCACATGGAGCATATGAGAATGGAACCTAAACATCAATTTGCTGCCCAATACGTCCTTTCGAGAGCTGCTGCAGAAACGACGTGAGAGGGATATTATAGCTGCCGTCTCAGCATCCGCCGGTGGATCTGGTCTTCTGAACCTTGCACCGCCTTCGCCAGCACATTCAGACTCCTCGTCAAACGGACGCCTTTCATCTTCCGCTGGTTCAGAAGTAGGGACAGCAGTTAACAAAATTACAGACCTTCTCAGATCAAATGGTCAATATGATGAGAGAATGGCAGCCATAGCCGCGGCCGCTAACATGATGACTCAATCAGGTGAGAACAATGCAGTACAGGTAGCCGCAGCGAATTTAGTATCAGCAATGCGCCAACAACTAGCAAGAGAACCGACACAGGAACCCCAACCACCTTCTGAAGCGGCAATCAGAATTCAACAAGCTGAGGCTCTACTACGAAGTCAAGCTGAAGCGCTCAGGCTAGCCGTATCTCAAGCGCACAACAACGAGAACCCGCCTTTACGACATAACGGATTTCAAACGAATGAACAACTATCACCTGAATTAGTCGAAGCCTTCAGAATTGCGCAAGAGCAAAGACTAGAGCAAGCGCTTCGATTGCACGATCCAAGAATGCTAGGATTTAATTTACCATCGCCAGTTCAGCAGGCTCAAGCACAGGCTCAAGTTGCTCAGGTTGCGCAGGCTGCTCAAGCTGCCCAGGCGGCTCAGGCAGCCCAGGCCGCTCAGGCTGCACAGCAAGTAGTCCAGCAACAACAAATGCAACAAGCAGCGCAAGTCGCCCAACAAGCAGCGCAGCAAGCGGCACAACAAGCTGTCCACCTACAACAAACACTCAACCATGAAAATTCAGTTATTACTAATCCGACGCGATGTGTATCGCAAAACTATATAAATTAACTAAAAATATTTTATTATTATATATAACCAGCTCTGACATTGATGAATTATAAATACACTTTGGAACATTTAAAAGAGATAGGAAAAATCGATTTAGGTTTAAAATTAATTTTTCAATTGTCATACGTCAGAGCTCCACGCTGACAATATTTTCGAGAAAAAAAATACGTTTTCGGAGCGAGAGGTCGCCTCTGATTAGTAACTTACTATACGTTAACTTTATACATACAGAAAATATTGAAGCTATACTAAAACTTAGATAGAACTAACAGGTGTAAATAGGCGTAGTAAATCTAATATTGTGTAAATATAAAAATTAACTAAAAATAGACGAATGAACATAATGGAACAAAAACTCGCCCGAACAAATAATTAGATGTAGGTACTGAGTGCAATCGTCAGTATACACATGTTTTGGTTTTTTTTTTGAGTGTTATCAATATTTATTTTATTTTTAGCGTTTACCATAAATTTATTATGAATACGTAACGCGCTCTTCGCTTAGAATCGGATTACCGGTCGAGAGTATGATTACAAAGTTTATTTTGTATATTTATTTTTATTTTAGCTTTATCACAGAACAACGTATTTTTTAGCTTAGTACAAACTTTTTGGATGTGCCAAACCGTTTTATGCACGTTTTATCGCATTTAGCGAACCTTTGCAATATTTACTTACATTAAGTTTCCAAATATATTTTTTATTACTTCTATAATAATTATTATTATATAAATATATTTTTAACATTATGTTTAACTTTCACGCAATAACACGTCTCATGCTAGTCAAATTTTGAACGCACAAATTCTATTTTTGAAATTATTATCAAAAAAGTTTTTTTTTTTTCATATTATTATTATTATATTATTGTCCTTTATTTCTTGGCTTATAATTTTATTTAAATGCCATATTAGTAATAATTGTAAATAACGTATAGGATTTAGAAAATGTTGATGCTTATGTTTTTAATTGAGAAATGAAAAATTAACGATTTAATTTTTATTATTAAGCGGTTATAATTTTTAACTGAAAAATCTAATAATTTAAAAATATTTTTTGTATAGTTAATATATTGAATTATGTTTTTTTTTTCAGAAGACTGCCGTTATTTTTCTTTTTTCTTATGTAAATAAATGTGATTATTTTATGATATATAAAAATAGCGATTATTCACTGAATCGATATTCGATACACGATATGCCGAATCGGACTTAGTCGAATATTAAAACCAGTTCGACTGACAGTCTTGTATGGACGAAATGAACACGAGACATTCTTTAAACACGGACTCAGACATAGCCCAAGTAATGTATTTATTTTTATTTTCACACATAACGTATAAATAAACAATAGCCCAAGTCATTTTATATGATAACAAGTAATGTTTTACACAACACAATGATATACAACGCAGTTGCCCGAATAGTAGTTTTATAGTTCACATAAAATATTTAAAAAAAAACTAGCAAAATCGTCCCATTTCCATTGGAATTAGAACGATTTTGCAGTTCCAATAAGAATGTCAAGTGTTGCCGAATAATTATTTTAATATTATCATCATGTATTATAATTAAGTGACGATTCGTTCGTACAAATGCGTTCTCTTGCGAGTTTGTGCGAACAAATCGGAATAATATAATAATCGTAACATATAAGGTAAGGTATTCTAAGCTGATTTAACGTATATAATGATTTTCTTGAATTAATAATTGATGTCTCGTGCACCAGTGGACGCTACAGACAGTATCCACTGTTGTGGGGTGTCAATGTAAGTAGAAAAAAATACAATGCAATAGCCCAAAACTCGTTTTCAGTTGTTCGTGACATTTGGTTCTCGTTGAATATATTTTTGATTATTTTAGTTCATTATAGTATTTCATTTATAAAATACAACACTTTTCGGCAGATTTTTCTTATGATTTGGAATGATATGGACAGTTCTGACGCGAAGGGTTACCCGATGATGATTGTTTTTTTGGGAAACGTGAAATCACACATTTCGGACGCAAAAATTCAAACTTTTCGACTGATATTATTACATAATATGATATAATAACGCAAAACAAATACTAGAAACGCAATAAAAATTAAGTGAACGGATCGCTATTTATGTAAAAAAAACTTTTCTCATAAATTTTATTAATATATAAATAAATTTAATATAACAACAGAAAAAAAGTTCCTATCAATATTGTATAAATGCTATTGTTTTTAAATTTAGATGGTAGTAGATGGAAGAAAAAATTATGGACGTTTGGTATTTTTAAAGTTATAAATAAAATAGCCCATCGTTTTTAAGGAACTAGCTCGAGCCCGTGAGTCGGGTTTGTACAAAGCGAGAAGAAGCAAGCACGGATGGTGTCTCCTAAATTTAGATGTTTAGAACGAAAGTTACGTTTCCAAGAAAGTGTTCAAGTATTACGCGTCCACATCTTTGCGCACACCACATACATATATGTAAAAATACGTATTTTCGAGATAATAAAATTTTAATAGATAAGAATTTTTTGATTGAAACAAATGAAAATTAATTATTAGGGTGCCACGTGCGCGCAAACATGTAGACGCCCAAGTATTTTCTGTGATCATCGAAAATGGAATAGTTATTATAAAACAACAGATCGTGTCTGCGAGTTGTCAGAGGTTATTCTTAAGTTTTGGATGGTTAAATTTTTTAATATTATAAAAACAAAAATAAGAAAGAAAATTTTTTCTACATTTATTTTACGATGACAAAAATTCCATAGTTAAGCTGTGTACATTTAATGATTAAAGCCTAATTAACAGTAATGGCCGCGAGGCTGTAACGAAGTACCGAATAATAATATTCTCCTTCGTATTAGTATCAATAGTACTGGTTTCTGTTGTTTCACTGCGACAACCGTAGTTGCCCCGTAAAATGCGCTGTAGGTAGATCTTCCTAAGAAATGGATACGACACATTTATATATAGTTTGATTGGCATTTAATATTTACAAATTATTGTTTTAAATGTTTTGTTAATAGAATAAGTTGGTCTTCCATACTGATAGCAAACAGTGAGGGGAGTAAGTCGTTAATAATATTTTTTTCGTACAAATTTGATAAAACAGACTAAATTTATGATAGACATTGTTATAGAATAAAGAGTTTATTGACTGATTGTGATATTGATAAAATTAAAGCGGTCTCTCCTCTCATTGTTACTGCGGATGATGTATGATAAATTCAAGGTCATTCGTATGTTTTCTAGGGTTTTATTGAAAGATCTTGGAAAACAAAGATGACAAATATTCGGCGATTTTTTACGATGGTGTCTCTCAAAGCGACCATACAGTATATATCGAATAGATGCATCGACTTTGACAATACAATAATTTGACGAGCACCATCGTAATAGATCCCAAACGTTCGCGGTTTCAACTTGCGATTACATTACATTTTTTATTTCGAGTTAAATTTTAATTGCGCATCTTTCACACTCTGGCACGGATTCGTGTTTTTCACACATTCAATCCGTACAAGCGTGAAAGATGCGGAAACTGTTAAGTTTTTAATAATGAATTGCTGTTGATTTTAATTACTCATCCTTATTGACTGTTAAAGTTTTTTCTTTTTACGCTTCATCGTTTACGTTGAATTCGCTTGTTTTACGATATTTAGCCAAATATACACAATTATTAATCTTAAATTTAAGTGTAGACAGGATAGCCAGGTTTTCAATTCATAACTCACATAGTAGTAAATTCATGTATCTTTAATTGTAAGCTAGTAACTAATGTAATGTAATTATGGGCTCTTTTATAAAATGCCGTTGGATACAGTGTATTTTTTATAAATGGGTCCTAAGATAGAATGCATTAAATCCATATTTGAGCTTAGTGCATTCTATCGATGTAGTGAACAACGAATAAAAAAATAAATAAATACAAAAAAAAAAAATATGTGTACTTAAAAGTACTTAATGTAATAGATAATGGATCTCTATATATGTGTTTAAGGGTACCTTTAACCCGACGTGTTGGTGTCGTATCCATTTTGAAGTTAAGATCCTTTTGATATAAAGTTGGTCACACGTTCAAATATTCTAGGGACTGTTTTCTACTGATTTTGAGAAATTACAGAGTTTAACTACGAAACTGCTCTTTTTTGTGGTACTTTGAAGTTTAGGCTTTCTTTGGATATACAACAAATACAAAATTCATGATTATAATCGGCGATTTATTACTATTTCTTAAGAAAAATAATAATATTAATCACAATACATTGAAATTTAACCAAAATTTTCAACAAGCAAAAAGATTTAAGCCAAATTAAACCAACAGCGCATTTATTTCTACATTTAATACCTAGCCTCATAATGTCACATAGGCATTTACGTTGATGTCCTTTCGCAGTTTATGTCACACAGACATACATAGGTACATTCGTAAAATCTGAGCTCTTCTTGTGTTAATAAAAAGCAAAATGTATTTTCAATTGGTGTATTTCTAGTCTTATTTTTATACAATTTTCTACCCTTATACAACAAAACTAATACAATGTCGTGAAAATTTGGAAAATGCGAAAATTGTAACACTTTTTGGACATAATAAAATTAATTATGTGAAATGAAAATATTGTAAAAAAAATCAAAATTAATATAAAATTTCGGAGTAAATTGTAAAATTTAGTATGTATAGAAATAATTAAGTAGTTTGGAAAAAACATGTTTGGCGTACCTATTAAATAATTATTAAAAAAAAAAACATTGTAAATAAACTTTAGGCATGTGATGTGACCTTTGGTGTTAGTTCCAGTTATATACGTGGAAAAAGTTGTTGAATTTTGACATAGCGTGAAAGAGAAGGCGATAAGAAATGGTTTTCCATCTCGTTTCAACCTTCTACGTATATACAGACTTGACCTTAAGTCGCGAGTCGAAATTTTGAAAAAAATATGTATGTCACGACAAATTTTCGTTTTCATTTCTTTTTGTATTTTTGTATAGCTGTTTATTATTAAGTGGTTTCATAATATGTTATTTGAGATGCCATGTTTTTTTTTTAGTTTAGCGTAAGCCGCGATGTGTTTAAAAATTATATTTTTATAGAAGTTATATTAATTTTTTTTTTGTACTCGACCTAACGCTATGTATAAATAAGTTAGAATTCGTTACGTTACGATATAGTTATTATAATTTACATTTTTTAATTGAAAATTTAACCCATTAATGTTTATGTTAAAGTTAATTTTAACAACGGAAAATGCTTACTGTGTCATTAAAATGAGAATAGTGACTATTATTGCCGAAACGGTTAGCTATAATTATTTTAAAAAATAAAAAGGATGATTCATATCCGTGTTTTTCTTTTTATCCTGTTTTAGTTTTAATTTATTTGAAATTACATTTTTATTTTATTAAATATTAAAAGTAAACCACGTTGTGGGTTCAATTCCCACTTAGAAGAATGAATGAAATCTTGAAATCACTTTCGCTTTGGCAACAAGCGGCGTTGAGTTCCGCAATTCATGCAGAAATCTAGCTAAATGGAGCGAGCATAAAGAAAAAATATTTTAATAAATAGTTTATTTAAAATTGATCTGAATAAAACTTACTAATATAATAAGTTGTGATACATTTGATATTAATATATTAAATTGTAAGAAGCGCCATCTATCGTCGAATAGTCGCTAACTTTTCTTGCATACATTTCTTATTAGAACAGATCATTGTAAGATTATTTAAATTCTTAACATATATTTTTTTCAGCTTCACGCTGTACGAAAACGGAAGTGAAATATTTAATATTTACAATTTAAATATTGGCAATAAGGCAAAGCGCGGCGTTGAGTTCCGCCACTCAGCACGCAATGTGTCTAATTCGGCGGAGAGTGGGGAACGGAAGTGGAACGGAGTGTCTTAGCACTAGGTTCCCGGGTTCCCTCTGCCTGCCCTGCCTTGTGCGGGAAAGCTAAAAAATAACTAATTTGAATCATTTTTTATTCAATAAACTTTTAAAATTAAGGCCTATCGTGGCGCTTAGGCGCAAGGGTGTTACTGTAAACGCAACACGTAGTGAGTTCGATCTTCGATCGAACAATTTTTTTTAGGTTTTAATCATTTATTTCTCATAAAAATACAAAATTCGTTTATATACAATAATATATATTTATACTAAATAATTCGTTTGGTGAATTTCACTGAGCTATTTTACTTCGCTGACAAATAAATTGTACGGTAGTTATTAGAAACATTTGTTCGGAATAATATTAACTGGAAGTGCCACTTAATAATGTTAGTAAAAAAAAAGATAAGTATTTTTTTAACAATCAAAAATAACAATAATAAAATATCACCAATATTTTATTAACTTCTGAATTAAATTTATTTGTGTTGTAAAGATTGTGGTTTTATTTGTTGCTTAATTTGTTTTAATATTTATTATAGTTATTTTAAATTGTTAAAAATTTTTTTTTTTTTGTTTTTGCTTTTGACATATTTTTTTCTTCTTACTTCTTATTATTAATTTTTGGGTTAAAAGAAATGTTATTTATATTGTTTATTATATTATGTATTATGCTAAGCCTTCTGAATACAAAACCTGTTTGAATCGTCTAATAAACATAAAGCTCTAACGACTCAATTCTACGAATGCCGATAAAGGGCAGTATTAAACTGAAAAGTTAAGTTTTTCAATATAGACAATGTTGTAATTTGATTGTATTTAACATGTAAGTTAAATAATACATTAATAGAGATATTCTTTATTTAAAATAGATATCACGCTTACCGATTTTCAAAACTTATTAATTATATATTGTTGACTATACCCACTAATATATCATATTTACGGTGAAAATACTAAAATCTTTTTTAATTTGTTTTCATTATTTCATTATTATGTAATTAATTGTATGGTTTTCTATAAGCTGCCATCTAGTTTAAAACAGTTAAATTACTTAAAACAGGAAGTCTATATAACTTTTAAGGTACAAACTAATTGTAACTTTCACCAAGAGATGGCAGCGTTAAATGGTTTCAGGACATTTCATAGAGGGCGCTGTACCAATAAAATATTTGCAATTTTACATCGTAGATAGCGCTTATTTTTTATTTAACTTTAATATATATATTTTTTGTTATAGGTGAAGGCAATTTTTAATTAGATCTTCTTTTTTTTGTATATGCATTCTCCTATTGTGTAATATTATTTCTTCTACCGTACAACCTCCTTCGTATCTTCTCCATTCAACGTGACATTGGCGAAGTGATATGTGCTCAATTAGCACGCTCGGAACGCCATAATCAAAGAACCATACCATACCGTACCTTTATTTAACTTAAATTTCGCTTTCGTAGATATATAATTCGTTCCTGGCTCGCTTTTGTGTAAGGAAAATTATTTTTTTAACTGATAATGATGTTTTCTTTTCTAAGTATAAAATTAAGGAACGTTTCGAATAACTTATTTTATTGTACGATAAACTAATAAATGTATTTTATCAAAATCATTTTTAAATTTTAAGTTGTAAAATGAAATGTTAATATGAACGTACGATATGCTTCTTTAATAATTGTAAAAAAAAACAATATAGATTATATGATTATTTATAATAAAATTGATAAATATCTATACTTATAATAAATCTGTAACTCATCGCTATCTGTGCCTACATGGAAGATATATTAAATAAAAAATCCTATCAAAAAAGGGCCCAAAAAAGTAATTTTGTAGTAAAATAGTATATAGTAATGAGGTCTGTCGTGGCGCAGCGGCTCCAGCGTGTAACTGTAACCGATAGGTTGTGGGTTTCATTCCCACTCGAGGAAATTAAATATTCAATAATTTCGATTTCAATATTTAATATTTTCATTTCTTTGGTCTGGTAAGGCAAAACGCGGCTTTGAGTTCCGCCACTCAACACGCAATGCCTCACGTGCGGGTTACAGTACTACCACTACCACTTGACATTTAGTGTTTATTAATTTTAATCGGTTATAAAATAAAAATTTTACTACAAAACAGCTCCAATTTTTTTATTAATTCAGTAGAAATTTTAATTTTTATTGCATAGATATTGTCTTGAAAGTGATAATGTTAATGGAACAAGAGAGTAGTTAAAATTATTAAACAAAATATTTTTTGCTTGATTTTATCAAGCTGGCTAAGCTGCGGGCCGATTCCTAAATCTCATTTACTTTCACGCTGTATCCCCGCACACGGAAGGGTAGGCAGATGGATCATGGGAACCTATTGTTAAGGCACTCCGTTCCCCGTTCCACTTCCGTTAGCTACTGTAAACTGGCGGTGTTGAATACGCAATGCCTCAAATTCGCCATTCAATACGCAATGCCTCAAATTCGGCGTAAAGCGGGAACCGGAACAAAGTGTCTTAACATTAAGTTCCCAAGGTTCTACTTACCCCGACACGTACAGGAAACAGCGTAAAGCTGAACTACTGAAATACTTAAATAAAATTTATTATTATTCGTCCATTATGCCATAGATAACATTAAATATAGTTTCATACATACATATATACATACATACATACATACATATATCATACAAAGACCGTTGTTCCCGAGTGAACCCCCAACGGACCGTAATAATTAATATTATATTAAAAAAAATATATAAAAAACTTCTTGTAGGATGTGAGCGATGCGCCTCTTATTAAGGTAAGTTAGTATGGAGTGAGATTTTTTAACTTTACCATCTTTTTTTTTTAGGCAAAGGGTACTTGGGTAGATAGATACTAAACGCTGTGTTTCAATTGCAAATGTGCTTTTGTATTATTATCAAAATTAAAAAATTAAAATACACAGTCCACAGTCAAATGCGGAGGCAAACGGCTGTAGGATTTTTTTTCTATTATTTTT
Source organism: Eueides isabella (assembly GCA_019049475.1). Lineage (NCBI taxonomy): Eukaryota > Metazoa > Arthropoda > Insecta > Lepidoptera > Nymphalidae > Eueides > Eueides isabella. The sequence continues at coordinate 8,399,451 of CM032406.1, forward strand.
CTATGCACATAGATTCCTTATAAGTATGTATAATCCGTAGCAATAAAAGAGAATTTTATTGTATTATTTTTATTCTGCAGTTATTATTATTTATTATGTGTTTTATAGCTATTTTTTAATACCTTCTCTGGCAAATCAAGGTGTCAAAGACATTGCGTGTCATGACACGCAATGTCTCAAAAATTGAGGAAGGCAGTTTCTTAACACTGGGTTCCGTCTTTCCTATAAGATTAAGCGTTAGCTGTCTAAGTTCCTTCTCCATACAATTCAACCAAGCTGCGATCGCGTGCAAACCTTATCAATAATAACGATAAGATTTTTTCCGCCATCTTTTTCTCATAGTCTATGCGTAATTTTCATTTCGCATTATATTTATAAAAATTTTCTTTTACACATCATTTTTAAAAAAAAAATTAAGTAAAAACTATATGTTTACATTTTTTGTAAATCTGATTCGATCGTTTGTTCTATATATTTATATCAGCGATATTTAGAGTTAAGTGATGTCCCACTGCCGAATCTCTGTATTTTTTTTTCTAAGATTAATTCCATACTAAAATATACTTCTAGTAGCAGTAACACGAAGCTGTGACCGTATGGTTCAACGGGGTTTCTGAGAAAGCGCGTTGAACCATACGGTCAAGCAGCCAAATTATTTAAAAAATATTTATGTTTTGTATGTAATGTTATTATTTTTTGTCAATTTAAGTATTAAATTGATTAAAATGTATATCAAACCGTACATTATTATTAAGTTCAGTACGGTTAGATTGAAAATAATGGCTAATATATTGTTTTTAAAAGATTTTTTTAACCAATATTTAATTATTATATTAAAATTATTTATTAATCACAATATGCTTTGTGTAAGTATTAAAATTATTAAATTTAATATAAAAATATGTCACGAGTATGAAAAACATCAGCCATTGGCGTTCAGAAAAATAAATAAAAATTCATAATTAACTATTTTATGGGAGATTACGTACTACTGTACTTAGTTTTTATAAGGAAAACAATTGTTATTTTATTATTTAAATGTTGATTGATGGTCTTTGAAATAGAACTTGCTTAAGCTCGATTGAAATTCGGGGTGTAAAAGTTTCTGTTTATTTCTTTCCTTCTAGAAATAAGACGGAGGCAATTTTGTATTACATTTTTTGCTCAGCTTCACGCTCGCATCGTAGGGTGGACACAAAAGCTTACGTTGTACGGGATACAGCGTTAACTTGGGAACCTTATTTAGAACTTTCCGTTTCGTTACCCACTTTTCGCCGAATTTGAGGCATTTGCATGTTGAATTCTGTAACTCAACGCCACGCTTTGCCTTGTTACCAGAGAAAAGAAATGAAAATAGTAAATGTTTTATTTACTCAAAGAAATTAAATATTTATTATTTCTCTTATACTTGTGTCCCTACGTCACATAGGTCAGGTTTCTCATATCACGCAACTTAGGACTCACTCTCTACTCAGCTTCACGCTGTATCCCGCACGAGGCAGGGTAGGCAGAGGGAACCCGGAAACCTAGTGTAAAGACACTCCGTTCCACTTCCGTTCCCCACTTTCCGCCGAATTTGAGGCATTGCGTGTTGAGTGGCGGAACTCAACGCCGCGTTTTGCCTTATTACCAGAGCGAAGAAATGAAACATTAAATATTTAAATTGAAAATATTAAATTTTTCATTTCCTCGACTGGGGATCGAACCCAGATCCTGTCGGTTACAGTCACACTCTTGTTCCGCTGCGCCACGACAGGCCTCAACTTATGATATAAAAATATATCTAAAATATATCTTTTGCGAATGCTTTTTACACAAAAGAATACCGAGATTTTCTCCTCGTTTAATTGATTTACATAACATCTACCTATATACGGTGCGTGGGCACAAGAGGTGACTGACTGTAAACGACAGGTTGTGAGTTCGAATTTCATTACAGAATTTTTTTCTCACGCTGCTTCACGCTGTATCCCGCACGAGGCAGGGTAGGCAGAGGGAACCCGGGAACCTAGTGTTAAGACACTCCGTTTCACTTCCGTTCCCCATTTTCCGCCGAATTTGAGGCATTGTTTGTAGAGTGGCGAAACCAGAGCGCAGAAATTCAAACATTAAATATTCAAATTGTAAACATTAAATATTTCATTTCCTCAAGTGGGGATCGAACCCACAACCTATCGATTACTGTCACACGCTTGTGCCACTGCGTCACGATAGAGCTCAACAAATAAACTATAACAATTATGATACAATTTGTACGTAATTTGACGTAGCTACTTTCTTCTTTCTGTATTAAAATTTCACTCTGTATCCGACATACAACAAAGTAAGAAGGGAACCTAGGGAACTAGTGTTAAGACACTCTGTTTAAGACATTTTTTCATATCGATTTCATTGTTAAAATATTTAATAACAACTGAGTCGCCATTCAACCTACGTTTTTCTTCAATAATTTTCTCTTTTGTAGTCAGTTCTATTTTGCATATAAAATAATCAGAAATTTATAGAGAAATAATTCTAAACATCAATATAAAAAAATATATATACAAAAAAATATAAATATCAAAGGTTTTTAACCGCAGTCTTCCCCACAACGAAGATACGGTTGCTTGCGTTTCTAACAAATAGTTCTATTGGCGTATTATGCCTTCACATTAATTATCAAGAAAAACACCAGCAGTCCTTTTATAAAAGCAATTTTAAAATTTATTTATGAGATATATTTCAATTATTATCTGTATTTCTTAGCCAAGGAACCTGGGAACCTAATGTTAAGACCCTAGCATAGTTAGCATTAAGACATTTTCTGTTGAATTCCTTCATGTTGCGTGTTGAATGGCGGAACTCGTTTCCTCGAGTAGAGATTAAACCCACAATCTGTGCTTGATGATGAGCATGCTACCTTCGCCATGCCAGCTAACTAAAGTTTAATATTATATAAATAGCTATACACGGTATTTCTGGTAACAAAACTAATGTTGAAACACTTCTTTCAGAACTTACCGCCTTATTTTGGAGGCATTACATGTTGAGGTGACACGTCATATCGACGTCAATGACCCCACTCTCTAGTTACCAGAATCACCGAAAGGAAGAAATAAAAATAATTAATCCCCTCCATTGGAAAACGAACATAGAACCGTTGAGTTTGCGGTCAAATACTGTGCCACAACGTCATAACTCAAATTAAATCCTTTTCTCAGCTTCATGCTGTATCCCGCACATGGCAGGGTAGGCAGAGGGAACTTGGGGGGAACCTAGTGTTAAGACACTACCGTTTCCCACTTTCCGCCCAATTTGAGGCATAGCGTGTCGAGTAGCGGAACTCAACGCTGTGTTTTGCCTTGTACCAGAGCAAACAAATGGAAACATTAAATATTCAAATTGAAAATATTAAATATTTCATTTCCTCGACTGGGGATCGAGCCCACAACCTATCAGTTACAGTTACACGCTTGTGCCGCTGCGCCACGACAGGCCTCAAATTAAATCCTCAACGGGAAATAAAACCTATTATAGAGAATCATACATAAAAGTAATAAGCAGTTATTTTTATAGAAAAAAAAACACACATCTTGACCTCGAATGACCTCTTTTTTATCACTACCAAGCGACCGTGTCCAGGTGATACGGTTAGTGCATTATCAATTTATCCTCCTTGTATGCACTTTATCGGAAGTATCACGCAAGCTTGCAACGATTTTACATATTAATGTGACATTTAATTATATAAAGAAAAGAAAATAGAAGAATCATTGTGGCACACCTGTAAACGGACGTGATCGGAGTAAATTGATATATTCGTTTGCTTGTCATTTTAACAAGACACAGCGCGGCGTTGAGTTCCACTTAACGTGCAATGTCTAGAAATTTAAGATTAAATTCTCTCTGTACCGCTGAACAAAACTTTGCGGGCAAACACGTAATTTTTTTTTTTTCTTCAGTTTAACACTTGTTTTGCAAAATGGAATTTAGATGGAGCTTTCCGCCGGAAACTGAAATATTTTTATTCAAAATGAGAAGCTTAATTTTTTATACGTCAAATAATTTACCACCGATTCACTAAAGCTACTGACTACCTCAGACCTGAGAGGAACCGGCGCAAGAAACTCAGCGGGACATGTCTTTTGTTTTTTTACATCAAAAGCTTACATCATATTATTATTAGTGACAATGATAATTTTGAAAAAGCCATTTATTTGTCTGAATTCGAAATATTGAATAATGATAAGTGGCAAGAGTTCTTCTTTACCAAGCGATAGTACTTTTCGGGGAGATTTTTTTTTATCATCGAACCTACTACTAATGAGTTTAAAATAGAAATTAGAAAAAATATGACAATAATGTATTACAAATTAAGTGTTACTTTATAATATACTACCGATCTGCCTGCGGCTTTGCCCGCTTGAATGACACTATGTTATTTACTAATCTCAATTATTTTCTTGATGTATTTTATCTATATCAATATGTACAATATTGGAAATTAAAATGTTACTTAAACTAATAAAAACAATTAACAATTTTGACGAACTATATATTTATGTGTATACTAACTATATATTTATAATTCATTTTATTTTTATACTTGTATCCGATTTAAATAAAACAAATTCTAAATTTTGTAGGAAGATAGGTTAGGATAGATTCAAGGTGGTCTTTTCTGACATTAGCGCGTACAAAGGCACCGACAAACTGATAAACAGAAATAAAGAGTTTATTATTTTCAAATTATATATGTAATATTTGCATTTCTTCTCTTTGGCAACATAGCAAAGCGCTATATTAAGTCCTTCTAATCAACAATAACTCATACCTCAAGTTCAACGGAAAATGGGCAACAGAACAGAGTGTCTTAACACTAGGTTCCCAAGTTCCCTCAGTCTACCCAGCGGTATATGGGATACAGCGTGAAGCTGAAAAACGTAAGTGAGAGTAAAGTCAAATACTATATACCTTATAATACAACAATGCAAACACGCATTGCACACGTAATTATTAAACAACAAGGGAATCGGAATAATATAATAAATTTTATCAGTTTCGTCGCGACGTGCTGTTGAGTAATTGTATGGAGTGTGTGTATTCCGCTATTATATTATACATACGCTAAAGATATGGGCAATTTTATGTATAATAAATATTATATATAGATATTTTAATATTTACAGTAAGTACAAACATATCTGTGTAATTACCGTTTTGGAAAACGTATAAAAAATTGAACGTCCAACCCCCCTTAACAAAATGTTGGCAAAACTAGGCTAACGTATGGCTTAGTGGTCATATCGCTTGGACAGATTCCAAGAAGCGTAGGTTGAGATCCCGCTACGTTCAAATTTTTACCTATACGTTTTCTAAATAAATATGTTTCTTTCCTAAGTGTAGATTAAAATATCTATATAGGTAATTGTTATAATTACCAGTTTTGTGTGGATAAATAATCCTATTGGACCTTTACCAAAAAGGATTACATGTAAAATAAAATAAGAAGTCAATGTCTTAAATTTTTGTCAATGTCTTAAATTTTGTCAATGTTTAAATTTGACCTCGGTTGACCTTCGAAAACTATAACTATAACTATAACTATAACTATAACTATAACTATAACTATAACTATAACTACTATCGACGATACTGAAGGAAGGTCACGTAAAAAGCATGAGGACCCCCCGGAGGGCATGTATGAAGAGGTTGATAACAGTGGACGAGGCGAAAGAGGTATGCCGAGACCGTAGCGTTTGGCGCTCCGTTCTCTCTGCCTACCCCGCTAGGGATATAGCGTGAAGCTAAGTAAGTAAGTAAGTATGTCTTAAATTATATTTTTTAAGATTGTCTAATAAGTTATGTGAAAGGAAAAAAAAATCCTTTAATTTTCCTCATCTTCAAACATTTGAGCTATGTCGCCTTATCCGTCTGTCCTGTCTACCGTGACAGCTTATGTTTAATCTCTACTCGAGTAAATGAAATGTAAAAAACTGATTTCTTCGCTATTGTACAATGACCAACCGCGGCGTTGGGTTCCGCAATTCAACTTTCCTTAAATTCAGTGGAAAGTAAAATGAAAAGGAATATCCCAACATTAGGTTTCCTTTGCCTTTACCTTTCCCTACACCGAGTATTTTCATCACTATCTATGCATATAAGAAATGGCTCCATTTCAATAATAGGTTATTGATAGAGAATGGTTATCGAGTAATACAGATTATAAAGTATACGCTACCGCCCGCGATCATTCAGGAGGTAATGCTTCAAAAGAGAAAGGTGAAAAGTAGTAAAAAAGGAAGGTGAAAAGTACTTGGCACTTCCTCTGCCTGTCTGCCCCTACCCTAGAATATGTGGGATGCAACGGGAATTTATGAAAAAAACTTCGTATAGACATTCTAAGTATTAAGAGGGAAACATGCCATAAGTTACGCTTGGTAGGAGTTAATAGGAAATATTCTATACTATCATTATAACTATTATATTAAGACTAGCTAGCTACCCTCGTTTTGTTTACGTCAAGGTATTTTATTATATCTTTTTTCAATAGAAAGCCATTATCGTGATATTGATACAAAACATACATATCTGTAATTAGAGGATTTTTCCACATTTTTCGTTTTTCGTTTTCATAATTTTCTGAGCTATTTTTTGGCACTTGAACCCTACAGTTACTTTGTTCTTACTTTGAAGTCTTTCGTGTCAACTGACATAGAAATCAGCATATTTTACTAAAGAGTCGCTCAGGCCCTTTTACCTTACCTATTCTTTAATTCATTTGCCACTTAGTGGATTTAAAAAAAACTATATTTAATTAAAAAACATTTATGATGTTTAGAACTCGAGCGAAATTAACAGGAGCGTATAAGTCAACCAGTAAAAGCGAGCGAAGGACTTTATTTGAGATTTCAAAACATTTTTTTATGAAATATTACTAACGCAATAATTAATAAAAATATAAATAATAACGTTTTTTTTTATTATTTTGTAGAAAAAAGTCTTTATCGTATAGTCTTTGACTGTACTACTGTACCTACTGTCATGTTTTATGAACCGTGTACGACGCTATCATCCCGGCACACGTTTTTTGTCTCGCCTACTGTTATTAACCACAAATTTGAAATATTTTTTATTTATGTATATTTATGTACTATTGTAAGCAATCCAATTTCAAATCGTCGAATAAAGTTGCAATAAAAGCTACGACCAACCAAAAGGCAGTTCTGCAATAAACCCGATAACTAAACATTTTTTTTCTTCTTCTCAATCTCAGTCTTCTCTATTAAGTCGTATCAAAAAAAAAATTTCACCATACCTTAAATACCTGTTATTTCTCAGTGAAACGCTTTATAAGTTCGATTAACCCCCTGTTTCAGTTTAGTGAGTGTCGGAAGAAGTGACTAAAGGAAGTCAACCAGTAGCTTCAAAAAGATAGCCAGCAACTGCCGTTATATTAACGATTTGTTAATCTCTTCAAAAGAACTATATATAGAATGTCATCATAAAGCAATACATATATCATCGGAAGGAATATTTCATCATTGTATCTTTTAATATTTTACCATTATTTTGTATACAGTTTGAGGCCGGTCGTGGCGCAGCGGCACAAACGTGTGACTGTAACCGATGGGTTGTGGGTTCGATCCCCATTCGAGGAAATAAAATATTTAATATTTTCAATTTAAATATTTAATATTTTCATTTCTTCGCTCTGGTACAAGGCAAAACGCGGCGTTGAGTTCCGCCACTCAACACGCTATGCCTAAAAATTCGGCTGAAAGTGGGAAACGGAAATGGAACGGAGAGTATTAACACAGGTTCCCAAGTTCCCTCTATCTATCCTACCATGTGCGCGAAGCTGAGTGAGTGAGTGAATAAGTAAGTGGCCTTTGTGCCTAAGTTCATACAACGTTGATAAAGAAATCATTTAGCTTAGTTTAATTTATATGCTGACTGTCGTATATATACTATTATACCTATATCTGATTTCAACGCTGTACTTCGCTTAAAGCAATTTGAAGTATCCATTGAACATGTGACACCTAAGAACAATTTGTCTTTTTTAGTTTTATTGGTCCCAATTACATGTGTACCGGTAGCTATACTATAGTACAAGTATAGCACTTGTGCCTATAATTATTAATGTTGCCGTTGGTAAAGTCCTTTTACCCTGACTTTGGTGGATGTAGGTCTGATAGCTCTTCCTACCAGATCTTTTCAAAAAATGTTTTTTTAACGAAAAGAAATACTTAAAACGGCTTTGGTGCCAAATTTACACAATTTAGATCAACCATATAACGACAATTAACATAGGCCCAAGTGTATGTACGAGTATATTGGAGTTTCTTTACGGACTTAAAATGGCACTTTTCAGCTGAGGGCAGTGATCACTGGGTTCCTTTTACCTACGTTACTCTAAGCGTGATGAAGCGTGAAAAATATCTATATATTTTTTTTATCCTGCTGTATCCCGCACTCCATTTAGCAATTTAGACAGAACCTCACATACTTAATATGTGACACACAAACTGATATATTTATATTCTATTATATTAATGACAATAGAATTATTATTTATATATGTGAATTAAATATAATTTTTATAGCCATATCATATATCAATTATATTGTTTTCTAATCACTTATGGAGGCGTATAAATATTTAATAGGATAATTAAAGATTTCTAGAAGAAATATTTTAATGTGTATTTCTTTATAAAAAAAGAAATTATCACACGAAGACAATATATTTTCACACCATTTACTTTGTGAAAAGTATGCTTTTGTAACAAGAGTAGATCGAAAAGAAAATAACGATCGAGCTAGAATCGAATAAGGATATTATTTTAGTTTGATCACATTTGTTCGGATAATTGTGGAAAAAGCAATTTCAACATACTGTAAAGTCTTTTTGTAATTGATTTTATTTAGTCAAATCATTCTACTGCTAACGCCCTAAGATGTGATTTTTAGATAATTCTTACCTGGATTCCCTTACCATCCCATAAGCTTATTCCAAAGAGGCCTACCTTTTAGATTCTTGATATAGATTTATCTTGTGTTGGACAGGAGTGGAGTTGACAAGGAGACGGTCAGTGATTGTTCCTCAGTAGATATAATTCTCATCAAAGATTCGCTATATAGATGCTAAGTGCTTAGTGCGATATTAAATTTATTTCAATATTGTACTTATATTTGTACTTCAACACCAAATAATCAAACTAATATCCAATTTTTAAATTATGAACTACTCGTTATAGTAACGACATCTATACTTATAATAAATCTTTGACTGGTTGCTGTCTGTACATGGAAGATATATTAAAAAAAAATTTATAAAATACCTCTATTAGTATTATAGGACCCAAAATAAAAAAATAAATAAATTTTTGTCTCTTTGTACGCGCTCTCGGAAACTGCTGACTAAATTTAAATGTAGTTTTTTAGTGTTTTTTGAATATTTATTTTGACAAAATTGCTACAAATACATAAATATATATATATATATATATATATATATATATATATATATATATATATATATATATATATATATATATATATATATATATATATATATATATATATATATATATATATATATATATATATATATATATATATATATATATATATATATATATATATATATATATATATATATATATGTATATATATATATATATATATATATATATATATATATATATATATATATATATATATATATATATATATATATATATATATATATATATATATATATATATATATATATATATATATTTATCTGAAATTTCAGGTTTTAATACATAAATATTGTCTGAAAAGTCATAATGCCATTAAAACTACATAATCATTGAGATTCAAATATGTACTTCACTCAATATGTGTAGATACTAATTAATTAACATATCTAATTTTTTCCTCTGATTTACGAGACAAGGTTGATATTTGGCATGTAGGCACTTGGCATGCAAAGACCAAAAGACACTCGTTACAACATTTTATGTTTATTACATTGACCATACAAAATATTGCGCTTTTATTTAAGAAATGAACTGTAATCAAGGAATACGCACGCAAATTAACACAGCAAGTTTTATCAATATCAATCTCATCGCTTAAATATTTCATACGCTGTTACGCGCTTCGCATGAGACCATGCAATTAGTTGTTTCAAGGTGGGATTTTTGTTTGAGATAGGTTTTATTGAAATAGATATACGCATGGAACATAAATTGTCAGTAGTTCTTGATTACAATGTGTTGCGGATGTTGTACCCGGGACTGTAGTAATGAAATTTATCTATTCCACACTATTGCCATTAAAATGGAAAAAAAAAGATTTTTATCTTTTCGCTCTATCTCGAGGTAAGTATAGGAAACTTAGGAAACTAGTGTTAAGACACTTCGTTCTGTTTCACACTTTCCACTGAATTTGCTCACTCAAAACCCAACGCCGCGTTCTACCTCGTTACCAGAGCGATGAAATGAAAAAAAATAATATTTCATTTTAAAATATGAAATATTTCACAGTTGAGGCCTGTCGTGGCGCAGCGGCACAAGCGTGTGACTGTAACCTGTAGGTTGTGAGTTCGATCCCCACCCGAAGAAATTAAATATTTAATAATTTCAATTTAAATATTTGATGTTTTCATTTCTTCGCTCTGGCACAAAGCAAAACGCGGCGTTGAGTTCCGCCACTCAACACGCAATGCCTCATATTAGGGAACGCAAGTGGAAACGGAGTGTCTTAACACTAAGTTCCCAAGTTCCCTCTGCCTACTCTAACATGTGCGGGATACAGCTGAAGCTGAGCTTAACTGGTGATCGAACCCATAATCAGTCACGTTTACAGTCACACGCTTGTGCCTCTGCCCCACGAAAACTTTAAAGTGTATGTAAGCACTAAGAAAAGATTTCTCACAGTAAATAATCCTAAATAAGCAAGATGCAGCCGACGACTTGAAATTCAAAAATATTTGACTTTGAGTTAAATCGAACTTATTACCACCGTCGTACAACCTTCCCATGAGCACATAATTCAAATATTTATTACCAATTTATTCAACAAGAAATTTATTGAGAAACCACGCTGATTACGCGTAATAATGGGCGCGTATACTGTAATTATCATTCTTGGAAAGTATGTATTCCCGTAACTTAGTTTCTAGCACTTCTATTGTTTTAGGATTTATGATAGATCATAATTTAATAGATAGTGTTATTATATATTTTTTTTATTTTTCAGTTTCACGTCGCTTCCAAGGGAACTTAGGAACCTAGTGTTAACACACTTCATTTCGTTCCCTACTTTCCGTCGGATGTGAGGCTTTGCTTTTTATGTGGCGAAACTCAACGCTGCGGTTATCCTTGTTATCAGATGAAAATAATATATATTTCAGTTCCTCGTACCTTCAACTTGTCTGTCGTTTGCCCTTGCGTCATGAAATCCCTAATTTAAAATATAATTCTATTACACTTTTATTTATTAATAACTATGACTTCCAAAACGGGGTAGTTAACTATTTCCATATCCCCGAGGGCGAAACAAATTGCTGTGTTCAGATCGCCGTTTAACATACAATGTGTTGAAAAGTCTCTCTCGAAAATTTGATGATGAAGCTGTGGATTTTGTTGATTCTATGGCATTTCTCCGTAAAAAGAATCAGACTATGTACTAACGTTCTGACGGATATTTTTGTTTACTATAACTATCTTTGTAGTATTATGTCCTACGGCATCTTAATCTGGATTAATACAAGTGATATTAATCGCAATTGCATCATTGCCTTTGATGTTTATCTCGCTAAAGCTATGAGTTAAGCCCCAAAGCCTTTATGAGGGCAGTATCGTCTGTAGCTCAATTGCATCGAGTTCTTAGTAATTATTTTATGTGACAATTTGTACGCTTTTACAGGGGTACACGTAAACGCTTGCAGGAGTACAATGTGTACGCTTTTATAGGATCCCAGAGACCGCCCAAAAATGTTCTATATAACAATTTTCACATCATTATACAGTTATGGTTGTGGGATTGTTTACTTACTGCGCTTTTATAACTAAGAGCGCGGCGTTGAATTCCGCCGTAATTCAATCCATATTGTCTCGGATACGATTGAACCTTCTTAATAGTTTTTTCGGTTCTCTTACTCTGCTTTATGGTGTCTTTAATCCGCATACTACGGTATAGCATAAACATGCTTAACATAAATAAATATTGCGCTAAATGAGAAGCAAAGGACCAATCCGTGTAATTTGACACCATTCCGATTCTTTTTCTTTTACACAAGAAAGAAAATGTAGAAAATATTCCAATGTTCTGTTAATTTCTATTTATGTACAATGGATACCTTATCTATAGGAGATATCTATACCATACACACTTCAATATAGACGTAAGAAGAGGAATTCGGATAATATATGAAAATAAACAATTCGTTCATAGTTTAGTATCTACATACAAATACAACAAAAAATACTGAAGACCACTATAAGTATACAATATAAATAATATTATTACTATTTTTATATTATTATTTATTTAACTTTTTTATATAATTATTTATTTAATAAAACCTACAATCTTAATTAAAATTACATATGTATAAATGACATATCTTTTCAATCTCAAATATCTATATCAAATAATGTTTTAGGGATTTGAACTTGATATAAGGCCGTTGTGACTTAGTTTCCCTGGGATACTTAGTGGAATGTCTCATTTTCTTTTTCTCGCTTTGGCAAGATGACAAAACTCGGTGCTCTGTTGACACACAATCTTTCAAAATGAAAGTGGTGCATGGGGAACATAGTTTCTTAACACAAGGTTCCCTCTGCCTTCCCTGTATGTGTATGAATTAGCTACCACCGTAAAACACAATCTTTAACACTCTATACATATGTACATATATTACACGTACATGAATATATAATTATTCAATTACAATGTAATTTTCATAATGACTTAGTTCGTTGAATTTCCGTTTGTAAACATAATTAATCCTATATAACCTTTGCTTTATCTTTCCCCTAACAGGTAATTTCTATGATTAACGTACACCGTGGTTAAATGCCGTGAAAATGTCGAGTAACACTAGTAATTAACTATAAAATTTTAGTTTTAACTAAATATTTAATCTTTAATCCTAATAAAGTATACTTAGATGACGATAGATGGGAGCTACTTCAAATTTGCGTATTTTTTTTTTATTATTTTTATAGCATGCATATATCAGAGAAGAAAGTAATAAAATACGCTATTATCCATCTTCCAGCTACTTTTCAAGATATTGCAGTCTCGACTGGGGAAAAATACTTTATTTAGAACTGACTGACTTTGACTTTATATATATATATATATATATATATATATATATATATATATATATATATATATATATATATATATATATATATATATATATATATATATATATATATATATATATATATATATATATATATATATATATATATATATATATATATATATATATATATATATATATATATATATATATATATATATATATATATATATATATATATATATATATATATATATATATATATATATATATATATATATATATATATATATATATCAAAACCTTATATACATACCATCCAGATAATTATATTTTTACAGTTAGCAATGTCTGTTCAATGTTTTTAAAGGTTAATATAAAAAAAAAAAGTTTGAATAAAACTCTAAATTAAAATCACTTTTCTATTCTCTATTACATTTAGTATCTAATAAAACGAAGATTCGTTTACATAAAAAAAATGCTACAGTAGATTATACAATATAACATTAATCGTTATACTAATTACTGAATAAATTGTATTTTTTTCTTCTAAACTTATACCTCTGTCTATAGCTACTCTGTATCTCCCATAGTATGTGTAGTATTGAGAAAATAATAGCAACGAATAATGACACTTTAATGATATGTCAACACTAATTGGATTTGTCTGTACAATGTCATAATATTGATTATTTATTTATTAGACACACTGTAAACAACTAAATTCAATTTTGTTATTTTAATTCTTTATTAATAACTTTGTCACCCAACGCGCAATGCCTCAAGTTCGACAGGAAGTGGGAAACAGAACGGATTGTCTTAATATAGGTTCCCAAGTTCCCTTTGACTACCTTGCTATGTGCAGGGTACAGCGTGAAGCTGAAAAAAAAATGTATAATTGCTAACTTAAGAAAATACCCAGGTTCCCTCTGTCTACGCTGTCACGTGCGGTGTATAGCTCACCGTGAAACTGAAAAAAATACACCATTTTAATTATTAAATATACCAATATATATATTGGTATATTAAATTATTAAAATGCTGAGGCCTGTCGTGGCGCAGCGACACAAGCGTGTGACTGTAACCGACAGGTTCTGGGTTCGATCCCCACTCGAGGAAATGAAGTATTTAATATTTTCAATTTAAATATTTAATGTTTCATTTCTTCGCTCTAGTAATAAGTCAAAGCGCGGCGTTGAGTTCCGCCACTCAACACGCAATGCCTCAAATTCGGCGGAAAGTGGGGAACAGAGCGTCTTAGCACTAGGTTCCCGGGTTCCCCCTGCCTACCCTGCTCCGTGCGGGATACAGCGTGAAGCTAAAAAAAAGAAGCTTAATTTTGAAGTCAATGTAAGTATAGCATTATTCTCTTTTACTTTTTGTATGGCCTTTTCAGTAGATATTTTTAACCACCTAAACAAAAACATGATTATTATAAGCTTGATCCGTCTGTATGTATGGCTTTCTATAGCACCGTAACTACTAATGCGGTTGTTTGGTTGGATTGTTTGATTGGAAACCATGTACGAGCACATTGTGATAGTCCTTAACAATGTTTTATGTAAAATCAGATCAGCAATTAAAGCCATAAGTAAATTATTCAGATGAGGTAATAATTTATTAAGTCAATGGTTTTTTTTGCATTTGAAATTAGTTTACATTGTCTTTATTGACTGGCACGAACTGATATGTTTAGGACCTAATGTATACTTATAGGAATTTCTTAATTTCGTTAAAATATTACACAATAGTCTCTTGTAAAATGAGGCCTGTCGTGGCGCAGCGGCACAAGCGTGTGACTGTAGCCGACAGGTTCTGGGTTCGATCCCCGTTCGAGGAAATGAAATATTTAATATTTTCATTTTAAAATATTTAATGTTTCATTTCTTCGCTCTGGTAATAAGGCAAAAGCGCGGGGTTGAGTTCCGCCACTCAACACGCAATGCCTCAAATTCGGCGGAAAGTGGGAAGCCGAAGTGGAACGGAGTGTCTTAACACTAGGTTCCCAAGTTCCCTCTGCCTACCCTGCCTCGTGCGGGATACAGCGTGAAGCTAAGTAAGTAAGTAAGTAAATATTTAATGTTTTCATTTCTTAGCTCTGGTACAAGGTAAAACACGGCGCTAAGTTCCGCCACTTGACAAGCAATGCCTCAAACTCGACAGAAAGTTCCCTCTGCCTACCCTGCCATGTGCGGAATACAGCGTGAAGCTCTTGTATTATAAATATTACTAAACAAGGAAAATATATAAATCGACTCAAGAATACTATAATGACTTTAATATGAGGAATTAAATACTATCGATGCTTCCGCGGGAAAGCTACTGATTGCCGCAATGATGATACAAAATTATATCTAGGTATGCTTATATTATAAAGTTATAGAAACAAATGATATATTTAATCAAAAAAAGGCACTGAAAGGCTTTTGTAAAGGCTTTTCTGGTTATGTGTTCTATTTCCGCTCAAGAAAACGAAACAAATAATATTTTCGTATTGTTGGCTCTGGTAACGAGGCAAAGCGCGGTGTTGAGTTTCGTTACTCAACACGCAATGTCTCCTTAATTCGTTAGAAAGTGAACAACGGAACTGTCTTAAGGGGAACAGAATGTCTTAACACTAGATTCTTAGGTTCCCTACGCCTACCTGCTATGTCCAGTCATAGGATTTAGCATGAAGCTATAAAAATATTTTTTTTCCTATTAATAAGGTTAAAAAGATATATAACTAAAAATGTTGTATCAACAAACACAGTTATCTGATTTCCGTTCAAAATTGAGATTAAATAAGGCGGAACTCAACGCCGCTCTTTAAAAGACCCTTTAAGCCAATCAAAGAAGTAATTTAAAATTATATACACAATAAAATGGGTGTGGAGACTCACTTCTATTAATATGTAGAATAAAATTATTCTACATACATACATATGTATAGTGAATACTAGCGTGTTTTAACGTAATGTGTTATGATGCGTGTAAAACGTCAAGCGTATGGAGTTGTATACGTTGCGTATATATAATCTTGTTTTTTTGTTTGACTGTCTGTTGATTTCGTAATAGCTACACAGTTGATGGTAATATATTCTTGGAGATTGTCGTGGTGCACCAAGCTTGTGACTGTAAAGCCGACAGGTCGTGGGTTCGATAGTTATTCTAAGAAATAAAATTTTGTAATATTTTCATATTAAATATTCAATGTTTTCATTTCTTCGCTCTGGTAAGAAGGTGAAGCGCGACGCTGAAATAAGTCTCTCAACACGCAATAGAGTATCTTAACACGAAGTTCCCAAATTGTTTCCGCCTACCCTGACAGCTGCGGGATACAGCGTGAAGGTGAAAAAAAAATCTTGGTGATGAATTTGTTATGTAGTAGTGACTGTAATTTGTTGCGATGGTAAGGGGTATATTTTTTGGGGAACGTTTGAATATGTATGGAGGTAGAGGAAACCTGGGAACCTAGAATAAAAACACTTTTTTTCTATGTTTCACCAAACCCAATACCAAATTATAAAGAAATCGCGTGGTGAGTGACAGAGTTCAATTCACAGTTTTACCTCGTTACTTGAAATTATGGCGAGAAAATGAAAATATAAATTGATAGGTTATTTAATATTTTTATTTCCTTTAGTAGAAATCGTATCCACAACCTATAGCTCTTACATTCGACCCCTTATGCCACTGCGCCACGTGGGCCTTAAGCCGAGCTTAATTTTTACATGAGAAAATGTGTTTATATGTACGTTACGTATATGCCTATATGCACTATACAATCATGTTATAGCTAAGTAATTATACCAGTACTAAAAGTATACATAAAGTTTACAAGGCTTTCTTCTTTACTTTTCGACAACAAGCGAAGCGAGCAGGGATTGATGAGCGAAGCGAAGATCCAAATCCAATTAATATATAATAAAATATATTATTTAAATATGGACGCTAGTTAAGACTATGTAAATGCCTAGTAAACTTATGTTATTATGGAGCTAAGAAAAAAAAAAACACCCTCTATGTCCTTATCAGCTACTCACAAACGGAAATGTTGACATTTTGTTTATGACTGTTTCAGTTTTATACCGTTTATTGAACAAAAACAGGTGTCTGATAAAGGTCAGGTGTGGTCGACCGGAGCGCGGCATTCGCTTTTAATCACTTATGCTTATATAATAGATATGTTTTATTGCATTTTAATAAAGTTCATATATTAATAAAAGGCAGCGTTAAGTTCCGCTTCTAACCACAGAAAGTCTCGAATGAAAGAGAAAGGGATCAGAGTGTCTTAACTCTGCCCTTGTTTACTCCTTCATTTTCATATATTAAGAAAGGTGAGAAAGAATAAGAAATACAAAAAAAATACTATGAATATATATTCCACATTCATAATGAATATAATTTAATTGCATATAAACGTCCAAATAGAAATCGATCCTATATCTAAATCTAGAAGAGATTTAAACATTGAATCACTGTGCTGCAATGGCCTTAGTTATGTTTTTTTAAATGCTTTGTTACAGTTTACACAAAAAATATATATAAAAAAGCAGGTTCACATTTGTCCATTTGTCTAAAGATTCTGAATTCTTAGGCGGAACTCAACGCCGCCGCATGTTTTTTTTTCTATTACAAAAGAAGAAGAAGACTCGAATTTACTGCTGCGCGTTAAAAACACCACTAAGGCTTAAATATTAAATATTCAACCGATCCAGCTATCACTTTTATCTGTAAAAGGTATTTTTGGTATCCAAATAACTTACCGTAAAAGCGAGTGGATATATAACACCCGGTATGGGACAACTCAGTTTCGTTTCCGTTAAAATTACTTAACTTTACCAGCCAATGTAAGTGGTACAAATTAAAATATTTTTATACCTTCTCATTTTAGTCATTTACGACTATGTTATATTTACATATATGGTTAATGATGTAAAGATTTTATACCGACTTCAAAGTAAAGAGGTTATCAGTTTGTTGTATAGTATATTCAGGCATATATAATATGTTTACATTTAAAAAAACACCGGTCGAGTTTCAGTCAGATTTGCCCAACGAAGGTTCCGTACCAAATACAGGATTAATGAAGTTATAAAAACTGACAAATTTAAATTTTCGAGTGTATCCATTCATTTTGCTTAAACTGAATTACAATAATAGGTTTGCAACCCGCCAAGTCAGGTGTGAAGCAAAGCCAACACCCCTTTTAAGAAATTATTTTGGTGTATTTTTTTGCCCCTACTTGTGAACCCCTGGATGGACTTAGAGCTTTTAAACTATCGTCTTTTTTAACTATACACGCATGCCAGAATATCAAAATTTCTAATTTGTAAGTCACATATATCCAAAGTAATGCTAAAGCAAAGCTTCACTATTTCGACACTAACTCGATCACTCACTAAACTGGTACTTCCAATAGACCAAGAGAGCTGAAATGTACAGGACTAAAATTTAATGCCTAGAACTTAAATGTACAGGAGTTAGAGCTTAATGACTATATAAATGGATGATGTGTGTGATTCCGGCTTAGAATAGGATTACTCTGATACAGATGGTGTCGTAAGAGGCGACTAAAGTACGAGTGGGAGAGTCACGTTGACAGCAATGGCAACACGCATGGTCATTACCACCCCCGGCATTTAATACCAGCGTTAAGTAGTGGCATTGGCCACTGCGTTTCGCATTGGGTAATGCCGGGTCACGGTGCCCATCCACCTTATAGACCGGGAACGCTCATGAAGCTTCTTTGATGTTACACGGGGCTGTGGGCGACAGTGATCCTTTACTACCAGGTGAACCTGGTCCGCTCCATAAAAATATGAAAATGTATGAAATGTAAGAACGTTGAAGATCTGGAATACCTGGTGATTCTGAAAAGAAATTATAAGAGCTCAGCAAACTATTATTTAGCGTAGTGGGACTTTTCTTCTGATGTACAAAAAATGATGTTTTTGAGTATCTCGTAACTAACGAGATACTCCAAAATACTCCATTAATTTTTGACCCAAAGACTTTTTTTAAACTGTGAGAGAAATGGAGATGTTGCCTTAACCTAAACCATTTCAGTGCGAATAGCCTCTATTTTCTTATCTCTTCTATTGATGTACATATTATACAAGAAGCGGAAGTATCATTTATAATAACTTATAATAACTATAAATCACACTTCCATTAAACTAGAATCAGGTAAAAAAAACTAGTTTATGTAAAACAAGTGAAATATCACCCAAAACGTCCTATATATATTTCATCTCATTTTGAGCCTAATTTTATATGAGAAGTACCCTGTAATCAAATCATTTTTGATTATGTGTCGAATTTTATGCAAAAGATCGTATATTTTGTTTATGGAAATTTAGTGGTTTAATTTCTCTCAAGTTCACGCTGTATCTCGTATAGGGCAGGGTAGGAAGAGGGAACTTGGGAACCTAATGTTAAGACACTCCGTTCAAATTCCGTTCCCCACTCTTCGCAGAATTTGAGGCATTGCGTCTTGAGTGGCGTAACCGACAGGTTCTGAGTTCGATCACCAGTCGAGGAAATGAAATATTTAATATTTTCAATTTAAATATTTAATGTTTCATTTCTTCGCTCTGGTTATAAGGCAAAGGGTGGCGTTGAATTCCGCCACTGAACACGGAATGCCTCAAAATTCGGCGGAAAGTGGGAAACGGAAGTAGAACGTAGTGTCCTAACACTAGGTTCCCGGGTTCCCTCTGCCTACCCTGTCTCGGGCGGGATACAGCGTGAAGCTAAACCGAGAAAGACCGTTGATCTGGATATTTGATGTTAATTTAAGCTTGATACGTCCTCATGATCAGATAATGATCTTGACAAGTGGACAGTAGACCTAAAAGCGATGAGTTAATTTTTGAAATATGGATACTAAAAGTTAAATTAAGGATAACTTCAAAGATACAAACACATGAATTTAATTGTGTTATAATAAATATATATATATATATTTATATATATATATATATATATATATATATATATATATATATATATATATATATATATATATATATATATATATATATATATATATATATATATATATATATATATATATATATATATATATATATATATATATATATATATAAAATAACAAATAAGTTTTATATAATACAATATGAGTCCAATTATAGGTGGAACGTGATGTGACGCTGATTGTTTTATTTCAAATCGTTATTTGAACAGGTACCTATACATAATAATAATAGAAGCCTGGCGAGGCGTTGGGGTACACGTGTGACTATAGAAAAAAGCACAACAGGTTATGGGTTCGATCCCCACTGGAAGACATGTAATATTTAATATTTTCTGATTTGTGGAGGTCTGTCCTGGCATAGGAGCACAAGCGCGCTATACACGTTTCACCTTGTGAGTTCAACCCCCTGAGGCAAAGAAATATTTGATATTTTAATTTCTTCACTATGGTAACAAAGCAAAAGCGTTTTAAATCCGTTAAGTTCGACCCGACGTGTAATGCTACAAATTCGGTTGGGAAGTGTCTTAATGGGAAACAAATGTCTTAATTTTAGGTTCCTAGGTTCCCTCTGCCTTCCCTGTTTTGAGCTAAAAAAAAATAACAATCAATTAATATATCACTAACGTAATAATCTAAGAGTCTCTTATATAAGCATCGATTGTATCGGTGAAAGTTTCTACTTATATATGTATGTATGTAGTTGTATGTGAACCAATATTTTTTTACCACATTGTATACTCGTGAGAATGAGTTATAATTGTAGTGTCTAATGCTTTTCCTCTATCACTGAGTAACTATGTTTATAGTATTTTTTTTCACTTTCACGCTGTATCCCGCACATCCCTGCAGGGTAGGCAGAGAAACTTAGGAACCTAGTGTTAAGACATTCCACTCTGTTCCTCCCTTTCCGCCGAAATTGAGACATTGCTTGTTGTGTGGCGGAACTCAACGCCGCGTTTTACCCTGTTACAAGAGCATTGAAATGAAACTGTCAGATATTCAATTTGATAAAAATAAATATTATATTTTCCAGAATCGAATCCACAAAAACGAATCGAACTGTCAAGCATCTGCACCATGAAAGGCCTCTAATAATAATAGGTATATATTTACAAAGAAAATTACAGTATTTTTTTAGCTTAACGTTGTATTTTGTACATGTCACAGGCATTGCGTTTTGAGTGGCAAAAGTACGCACAAATGAATATATTAAATTATTCATTACCTAGAGCGCGCATCTAACCCACGACCTGGTTGTTGTGTTTACAATCACACACTTGTGCCTCTGGGCAACGATAGACCTCTAAACCTCTTTAGCCTCAAGATACATAGAAATGTCCGTCCGTCTTAAAGGAAGTTACCACTCGGAAGGCGGGTCTGCTGAGAAGAGCCGGTAAGAAACTCAACAGTTGCTCTTTTCAAATATAATTTACGATAAATATTTATACCATATTTAGCGTCCCGAGTGAACATCAACAGCATTTAATCCCACACACTATTATCATCAAATTAGTTTGGATTCGAGGCCTGTCGTGGCGCAGCTGTACAAATATGTGATTGTAACCGACAGGTTGTGAGTTCGATCCCCACTCGACGAAATGAAATATTTAATATTTTCAATTTAGATATATAATGTTTTCATTTCCTTCGCTTTGGTACAAAGCAAAACGCGGCGTTGAGTTTCGCCACTTAACAGTCAATGCCTCAAATTAGGCGGAAAGCGGGGAACCGGAGTGGAAAGGAGGGTCTCAACACTAGGTTCCCAAGTTCCCTCTGCCTACCCTGCCATGTACGAGATACAGCGTGATGCTGAGTAAATACATAACATAATTAGCTTCCTGAGTGAGTACCAACGGCATTTAATCCCACGCACTATTATCATTAAACTGATCTTGAATTGAGTAAAGCTTTGCCTAATGATATATTTTTAACTACTACTTTAAATTGTTCAAGCAAGTCTAAAATAAATTGTGTTTATATATAAAGAATATTCAACAGAAACTGCATTCTCCTGTCAATGGGCCATGTGAAAGTACTTTGGAAACTGACTTACATTGAAATAATACACGATATACAAACAAACAAAAGGTGTGAAAAGAGCTTTAACGTTTTTTCCTTTATAACACTTCTACTACAGTATAGTAGACAAGTATAACACTGTACGGTGTTGTTGCTTTGTTTTTTTTTTATTTTATTTATGTTATCAATACTTGTGGTCGGTCGTGGCGCAGCGGCACAAGCGTGTGACTAACCGACAGGTTGTAGGATCGATCCCCGCTCGAGGAAATGAAATATTTAATATTTTCAATTTAATTATTTATTTCTTCGCTCTGGTACAAAGTAAAAGCGGCGTCGAGTTACGCCACTCAACACGCAATGCCTCAAGTTCGGCGGAGAGTGGTGCACGGAATTGGAACGTAGTGTCTTTTCACTGGGTTCCCTAAGTAAGTTCACTCTGCCTACCCTGCCTTGTGCGGGATACATACAGCGTGAACCTGAGTGAGTGATTTTCTATATTTATAATAAACCTGTAACCGATCACTGTAATATGAAAGATATATTTAAAAAAATGTTATAGGGGATATTTATTACTGGAAAAGGACCTAAAAAAGTGTTTTATAATATTTTTGTCGGTTTGTTTCAGCGTTTGTACGCGCTAATATCAGAAACGGCTAATCAGACTTATACGTAGTAGGTATATTATATATTGACCACCTAACTACAATCAATCAATCAATTTAAAATATTTAATTCAAAAAAATTGTTTCTTTTTCTTCATTTAGTAGAAATTGTAGTTTTTAATGTACATATACACGAGTACTAGTACGTAAAAGTGTTAATGTTTTTAGAAAATGTATATCAAGCGGGCGAAGCCGCGGGCGATACCGCGGGGAGTTCGCTAGTTATTTAATATTTTCATCTCCTCGCTTTGGCAATGAGGTAAATAAAGGCGTTGATACCTCCAGAATTAGGCGGAAAGTGGGTAATGGAAGTATTTTAATGGATGCGGAATATCTTGTGCTTACCTTGCCATTTGTAGAATAAAGTATGGAATTACAATAAATTGGAAGCAGAAAATGATGTATGTAGAGTAAACGTATACACATTTTAATGTAGCGCGGTTAAAACCTGCACTTCTTATACGTCCTTAGAGGCAAGAGCTCAAATTATTAATACGTTTTTACTAATTCTAAAGTGTTAATCAACACTTATTATAAAAAAAATCCTTTTAAAGAAAACGTAGGTATTAAAACTTGAGCGGGGCGTAGCGGGGATTTGAACCCGCGCCTCTGAAATACCGTTCAAGATCGCGCAACCGTTGAACGGCTTCCAAGAGACGCGTCCAAACTTTTATACGTTTATTAAATAAGTATTTTTTAATAAATATGTTTTCTAAAAACCTAATTGTCATTCCTAAGAGTGGAATAATTATATGAAAAATGTTAAAAAAGTAGAATAAACTAAAGTGTTATTGACCATTGATAGTGCGTCGTTGTGTTACGCCACTCAATAAGGCAGAAAGTTGGAAAAGAACGTGGGAAAATGGTTGAACGGGGTGTCTTATCACTGAATTCCCTACGCATTAATACGCTAGATACAAAAGGAAGTATTATTTAACAAAAATATATTTTTTAAGTGTTTACAAAAATGAAAGTTAATTTTGTTTTTGTATACACTTATTATCAACAATTACAATTATTTTTATTTAATCTGCATTATATTCGTAAAAAAATTATACAAAGTGACCTGAACTAATTTTGGCTTAACTATATTTAGTTAATCGAAAATTAGTTCAGGTTAAGGAAACTGAAAATATTTAAATATTTTATTATATAATAATATACAACAAAAAATAATATATAAAAAATATTATTTTTCTAGTGAAATTCGAACACACGACCCTGCCATTAAAGTCGAATGCTGATACTCCAATACATACAAATAACAATGACAAACAAGGATGCAATGATTTAATCAACTCTTTCTTTAAATCGACCACTGTAAGAAGACCTGCGATTTTCCTTCAATTTAACTTTATTTCATTGATTTCAAAGGCACAATCAAGTGGAAGGATCAATGAAAACTGGTTATATATGTCCGTCTCTTTCACTCTCATATGTATGTGATAACGCGAGGACGCCCTTTTTGCGCATAGTCTGCGCTGCTAGGCGGCATATTTCAGTAACACATCGTGATGGTTAGAGTCGGGTTGTTATAATTGTATTTCATTTTTATTTGAAATAAAATGTGAAATAAAATATATTACTAAGGATAAGTTTTGTTTATTGTTCTTTATATTTAAATAATGTAGAATAGATTTTAAAAACAAAAATATAAATATTTAAATAAGGTAACAGAAGTTACCATTACTAAATTTATCTTTAGTGATTATATATATATATGTAATGAAATATATCTCACATGCAATGTGCATAATTCCTTGAATAAAATCATAATTATACTGAAAATAATTTGACTAATAAACACCAGAAAACAAGCACGAGATTATATATACTTATTAAACACTCGTCTCATCTTATAAGAGAAGAGAGAAAAAAAAATCATTCAAAAGAAGTAACATTTTCAATATCATATAACGAAATATTTATATCACAAATAAGGCATAAAATAAAAAAAAAAAAAAAAAAAACAATAAATTGATAAACAAACAAAGCACTACTCCACAGTTGGCGGTGTCTCGCGCAGATGACGGCCGGCATTGCGCGGTCAGTTTTTGTCCGTTCAAACTGGACGTTCCAAGTTCAAATTTGAAAATTGGAACTCGAAGCGTTCGATATTTGAAATTTCAAATTTACCATAAAATACCTGCATCGGGGAATTCCGAGACGTTTTGATTGTTTGTTAATTTTATTGATTTTGACGTTGAGTTTTCTTTTTTTTTTGTGGCAAATTAAATATTTTATTAGCAAAAATATTTGTAAAGTAATTTTTATTATACCATTATATAAATAAATATATTAAAAGTCTGTCATGGTACAGCGTCTAACCGTAAACTCGACGTTTGTGCGTTCCATTCCCACTCAGGGCAATGAGTTCTTTTCATTTCTAAAGCGCGGTGTTAAGTACCACCAAACAGCACGAAAATTGATCAATGCTTGGGGAACAGAGTGTCTTAACACTAGGTTTTCTCTGTCCTGTATACGTTGGGTACATGGGGAAGCTTTGAATAATGAAGAAGTATAATAATATAATTATACTCTAAAGTCATAATTTTAAGAAATAAAAGAATTTTTATTCTGATATAATAAAATAAAAAGTCTCCATTGTGCTTTGTTTCAAATTCTGATACATTTAAACAAAACATACTTTTAAGAATAAGATACTGTATTTTTTCTTATATGCCTTACCTGGTATGTGGCGACACTCAACGCCGCGCTTTGCCCGTTATGCACAGCGAGGATGCAGCAATTTATAAAAAAAAACTGAACGGTAATCAATTATTTTATAAGCTAAGAAACCGTCTATTTACTGCTTTCTGTGGACAGTTTCCAAGAGGCGCGGGTTCAAATCCCGCTGCGTTCAAATTCTTATACTTTACAAGTATTTTTTCTTTCTTAAATATGGAATAACATTTTAAAGATGTCACAAAATCTAATCTAATCTGGCTAATCTTTTCAAAAGTAAACAGCCTTGTTAAATTAATTATTTGACTTTTCATAATTTTACGTAAATTAGGGAAACATAATTAATTAAGTGGTACTGTGTTGTGGCGCCGTAAAAGGGTACTGTCTCCACTCGAGAAATAAGATTTTAATATATGCTTTTCTTCGCGCTATTAACAAATCAAAGCATGGCGTTGAGTTTTCTTACTCACACACAATAATTCAAATTCAACGGAAAGTAAGGAACTGAACAGAGTGTCTTAACATTAGGTTCCTAAGTTCCGTCTATGTACCTTTCCATGAGCAGAATACTGCGTCAAAAAAGAACAAAATAAAAAAAAAACATTGAATTTACTTAATTTAAATCT
The DNA here is from genome assembly GCA_019049475.1 of Eueides isabella. Lineage (NCBI taxonomy): Eukaryota > Metazoa > Arthropoda > Insecta > Lepidoptera > Nymphalidae > Eueides > Eueides isabella. The sequence goes on from CM032406.1 coordinate 8,425,719, forward strand.
ACAATAAAATAAGGTTAATGCAATTGAGTTCACTGGTTCCCAGTTGTAATGAGGTATTGTTCCCACGAAAATAATAATTAATTATAATTAAATAAAATAAATAAAAAAAATCCCGTGAGAATTCATAGAAAATCGAAAATACACTATTAATGGTAATAAAATATATATAATTTACAATAAATTTAAATATAAATACCTAAGTAAATTAATATTTTTATTTGATAATTAAATAATAATTATTGTATTGAATGTTTTTTCAATTATTTTTTTAGCTTCAAACTGTATTCCACACTGTCGGAGCGGACAGAAAATCTAGTGATGAGACATTGCGTTGTCCATTTTTTGTCAAAATTTTAGACACTAAGTGGAATTTAACAATGCACTCTGTGCAATTGCGAAAATAATAAAATTTAAAGTGGGCATTTGCACTCACAATTTCCACATTACTTATTTAACTGTTAACTCTTTTATACTAGTGATTATTATCCTTTCCAAGATGTAATTATGCTGTGTATAATTGAAATATTTTAATTATACACATATTTTAGACACTTATTCGCAACGACTATTATACAAATTAACTAGTAAATAGAAACAGGGTACCTCTTCAATGAGTCAATTCAATTGGTTTTTTTTTTAAATTTCGCTGTAAGCCTCTAACTAAGGGAACCTAATAATGAGAAAATTCGTCCCCCATTTTGAGTGAAATTTTTTTTTCCCTCCATTTTCAAGTTGTTGCGGAATTCAACGCAGAGTTTTTTCTAGTCAACAAACATTAATTCTTTATTATTTTAAGTAAAACTGAACTGATAACTGCGATTGAGCAGTCAGCTGCTGTACCACTATGCGGTGGGGATATTTTGGTATCAAATATAGGCGTGATAGGTGTTTGGGAATATAAAGAAACAAGCTAGTGGGAAGACTTTAATCGCTCATGCTCAGTCAATTTTGCAATAATATCTTAGTAAATATAATACATCATGGTATTAAATTATTGAGGCCTGTCGTGGCGCAGCGGCACACGAGTGTCACTGTAACCAACAGGTTCTGGGTTCGATCCCCAGTCGAGGAAATGAAATATTGAATATTTTCAATTTAAATATTTAATGTTTAATTTCTTTGCTCTGGTAATAAGGCAAAAGCGCGGCGTTGAATTCCGCCATTCAACACGCAACGCCTCAAATTCGGCGGAAAGTGGGGAACGGAAGTGGAACGGAGTGTCTTTACACTAGGTTCCCGAGTTCCTTCTGTTTACCCTGCCTAGTGCGGGATACAGCGTGAAGCTATAATAATAATAATAAAATAATAATGGTATTAAAAAATTAATATTACAAAATTATTAAAAAAAAAATTGTATTATTAACATATCTATTTTTTTTATGTTTACAGCTTCACGCTGTATCCCGCACGAGGCAGGGTAGGCAGAGGAAACTTGGGAACCTATTATTTAGTCACTCCATTCCGTTTCCTATATTCGCATTCGAGACATTGTGTCTTAAGTGATGGAACTCAACGCCGCGCTTTGCCTTATTACTGGAACAAAGAAATGAAATTATGAATTATTAAATTTGAAAATATTAAACATTCCACTTACACAACTTCCCGTTTTCCATTTTTCGTAGGAATAATAGAAAGTAGGCAAGACGTTGAGTTCCGCTACTCATAGGAAATATACTGGATATGGACTGGAAACGGAAGTGTCTTAATTTTTTTTCTAGCTTCACGCTGTATCCCGCACGAGGCAGGGTAGGCAGAGGGAGTCCGGCAACCTAGTGTTAAGACACAGTTCCAGTTCCACTTTCCACCGAATTTGAGGCATTGCGTGTTGAGTGGCGGAACTTTGCCTTATTACCAGAGCGAAGAAATGAAACATTAAATATTTAAATTGAAAATATTAAACATTTCATTTCCTCGACTGAGGATCGAACCCAGAACCTGTCGGTTACAGTCACATGCTTGTGCCGCTGCGCCACAACAGGCCTCAAGTGTCTTAATGACAACAGGCCTCAAGTGTCTTAATGAGAGCGGCATATCTTAATATTAGGTTCCCAGGTTTCCTCTATACGCGTGTAACTTTAAAAAAGCATCGTTTAAGCTTTTGATTGATCGTTATAATCTAAGGAATTCAAACGTATAGACTTTGATGCTGAATATAAAAGCATATATTAAATTGAACGTAGCAGGATTTGAACCCGGGAAGCCGTCCAATTAAAAATCTTGATAAGTACGTGGTCAGAACGCTTAGAAGGCTTTTAAGAGGGGCGAATTCAAATCCTGCTATCAAATTTTTATACGCTTTTAAACATAATATTTTTTTCCTAAGTGTTGAATAACACCTTTAAAAGAGTACAAATAATAGAGTTTGAATTTGAATATTATTATTATTATTATTATTTATCGAGTGTTTTGAGGCTATTAATTACATAGTCTTTAACGATTCTGCTTAACCCTGGGGTACTACTTGAATAAGTCATGCCGCATACACTTATAAACATTTCTATTTAAGTACGACAACGAAAATCTTGGCAAAAATTACAGTAACACTGCAAAACGCGGCGTTGGGTTCCGCCACTCTAAACGGAATGCTTTAAATTCAGTTGCAAGTGGGAAGCGCAACGGAGTGTTAACATTAGGTTCCCATGTGCCCTCTGCATGCTATATGGAAGGTAGATTGTATGGGATACAGTATAGTAATAAATAAATATTATAAGGCGTGCAAATCTTAATTTACGTTTAAAAAGATAGCAGATCTAACGTTCACGCTTTGCTAACTACGACTCGAAGAAATACAAAACCATATAATAAAATGATTGACGATTATAATTTATAATTCATATTCAATTAAGATTTATGTTGGTTGTTATTTTAATACGTATATTTATTAAATACTAGCGGCCCGTCCGCGGCTTCGCCCGCTTTAATTGTAATATTTTGTTTGACAATTTTAAACACATATGTTCTTGTAATAATAGAATTGTCACTTTTGAAACAATATCTATACACTAAAATTTCAGTTAACAGATTAAAAAAAATGTAGCAATATTGTCGAATTTTATATTTTAAAATGGAGTTATCTGTTAATATTATTTATATAAAAAATATCTTATTTAAATTAAAAAAAAAAAAACACATAATGTTGAGGGACGCTTAATAAAAGCCAAATCGTATATATCTGATTAGCCGTTTCAGTGATTATTGCACACAAACGCACAGACAAACAAATAAAAAAATTAAAAGTACAACACTGATTTGGGCTCTATTACATAAATATATTTTTTTATATACCTTTTCACGTACAAACAGTGATCAGTTACAGATTCATTAGAAGTACGAGTACCTATAGTACTATACTTTAATGCAATAGTTATCTTTCATTGTAAGGCTTGGCAGGGCAGGCAGCGGCATCCTAGTGTCAAATCACTCTGTTTATGCACCGCATGCGTGTGTACCTTTTTTTTTTAAATAAATAGTAGCAATTTATTTGCCAAATCAGAGAGGTCCTTGATTTGCCAAAGGTACTTAAAAGTTAATGTTATTTTGTCAGCTTCACGCTGTATCCGCAAATTGTAGGATTGGGAACCTGGGACCCTAGTGTTATGGCAATCCGTTCCATCACCCCCTTTCCAGTGAATTTGAGGCGTTGCGTGTTGAGTGGCGGAACTCAACGCTTCGCTTTGTCTTATTACTAGAGCGAAGAAATGAAAATATTTAACATTTCATTTCCTTGCGTGGTGATCTAATCCACAACTTTTGTCTGTGCGCCACGTTCGGTATCAGAACGTTAATATAGTAAACTAATTTTTATAAATAACATCCAAAAACCAAAAAAATAAATGCTCACTTTGTTTTTTTTAGCGATGAAACAAAAATAACTGAATTCCCTTAATGGGTCCGAACCCAGAACCATCGCGCGTGTAGCTGGACGTTTTACAATAGCCTCTATATACTTAGTATAAAGAAGTATAATAAATATTAAACAAGTAATACATATATTTGAAATTGAAAACTTTTGTATAAAATGGTCAACACTACGCGTATTTTACGCAACAACGATTTTCTTTTTTTTAAACAAAATTTTATAAAAAAATATACCTCGTTATAAAATTAGTCCTTGTCTTCACTGGGAATCAAACCGGCTACCTCTAGCTAAGTAGTACTTTTATCTGTTTAATGAGCTAACATTGCTGTACACATTTACTCGCGTTTGTAATAAATCAAGTTTCTAATGACTATATTATAATGGAAAATTATTTTATTTAATTACGTAAATTATCCTTGAAGGCACTCCTTTATTTGTAATGAAATAACAGTAAAACGTATTAACGTTTAAAGACTTAAATCTACGCGGCGTTAAATTACGTTACTAAAGGAAACATCAATTTTAATGTTTTCTTTGCTTCGATAACGAAGGAAATAGCGGCGTTATGTTCCACCACTCAACACACAATTCGAAAGAAAGTGGAAGTGGTACCGGAAGTGTCGTTGCGGTATACAGCGTAAAGCGTGAAGGTGTGAAGACATCATAGCACAGTGGGATTACGTATTATGGTAAATTCTTAATTTTTTTGGGTAGCTCTTAATTTTTTTGGTTTTAATTTTCACCATTGAATTCACAATGTGATGAAAATTCAACGGAAAATTGAGAAATCATTCAGAAATTTATATTTATGTAATAGATAGAATCGTAAAAAGAAAACATTGATTTGAATTTTTCCTAAATGTATAAGTATATGTAAGAAAGTCTAAAAAGATGGCACAGTCTTTTCTTATCTTGTCTTTTAAATATTTTTAAGTCCAACACCGCCGCCGCATGTTGCAAGGTAGTCAGAACGAGCGTAGTGTTAAGACACTCCGTTCTCTTATACACATTCATTGTTCAAATACTAGGATCCTATCTTTTTAAAGCAAAAATATCATTATCAACTTTTTAATGAAAATTTTATTTTAGTTTGATATAATTTGATCTTCTACTCATAATGGATTCTTAGATTTTTTAGCCCATAAAGCAGGGCAGACAAAAATAAACCCAAAATAAGAAAGATACTGCTTTCTTGAAACTAGTATATCAGGAAGCACTGTAAGTGCTATATTTTTTTTTCACTTAACACTGTACACTGCACATAGCAGGTGCATATAGGGGGTAGGCAAAGGGAACATGGGAACCATTTCCTACAATTCCCCACTTTCCGCAAAAAAAATGAGGCAAGTAGTGAAACTTAACGCTGTGCTTTATCTTGTTACCTGAGCGAAGTAATAAAATTATTAAATATTTAATTCCTTGAGTGGGGATCGAAGTTAAAACCTGTCGAGTCTACAGTATAGCACATTGTTGCCCCTATGCCACGAAAGACTTTACCAAGGTAATAGACAAAAGAAATACATAATTGTCTTTGGACGTGTTTATTTTTATTATTACAGCGAGGAGTTGTCCGGGAGGTTCCCAACTTCTTCAAGCGAAGGCAGTCGGGGTGAAGTCTCCCTGATTCTTCAGTAGTACTGATAACTAGTGCAGAATGTTATCACAAAGCGAAATAAACATTCCGCGAATTACCTCAGATGATGTACATGACAATACAAATGTCTTAATGATTTGATTTAAGACCCCATTGTGGTTTTCTTATTTGAAATTCCTTTTGGTTGTGATTAAATAATACAAGTTCAAACGTTTTTTTTTTATCATTACAATAAATGTTATTATATATAGCACTTAAAAAAGCTTTGAGGTTTGTACTGGCTCAGGGGTGGGTTCGACACCCACTTGAGGTAGAGAAATATTTAATATTTTCATTTCTTAGCTCTAGTAACAATACAAGGCTCGGGGTTGCGTTCCGCCATTCAACACGCAATGCCTTAAATTCGACGGAAAATGAGGAATGGAACGAAGTGTTTTAACACTACTCGTAGGTTTCCAAACTTCCAACTTGAAGATGAGATAAGCTTAAAAAAGCAAAGAAAAAACCAAATACAATTAAAGAAATAAAGAGCAATATTTTGTTAACATAAGTTCGACGTAGCTAAATAAGAAGATATGACTTAGTTGGTCAGAGAGCTTGGACGGCTTCCAAGGGCAGGAGCAGACGAACAATTGATGTCATAAGCTTTGTCACACATTTAACAAGGCAGGTGATCCTCAGCAAGTTCTTATCATAGTTTTAAAATTAAGTGTTAAAACACTCTTTGCTTTCTGAGTAATTTTAATACAACAAGGTGTTCAGTGGGAAAATCCATCAAATTGTACTTAGTTAAAGCGCAAAGGCATAGAAGCACAGTGCGGTTATCGATTCGATTTCTAGTCTGGTGAGGCTTTTTCATCCTCACTCCGGTAAGTTAACAAAGCCCGGCGTTTAATTCCGCCACTTAACCCACAATGTCTCATATATTTAGCAAAGCTAGGATTATTGTTATTCAGTTAAGTCTTTCTATTGAAACAATGTTCCACACCTAGCCTAGCTTGCTATATGCGTACAGCTTCCCGACGCTTTCGAAATTATCATGTTTATTCTACATTCATATTCGTCGCGGACTGTAGCTTTGGTTAATATAATAATTTCCCCTATAAGAATCGAACGGGCGACCCCACGCAAAGACAATTTTTTTTTGTAGTCTGTATATAATTAGGCGAGTGTAAATATTCACTAATTTGTTATATATATTTTTTTCATTTTTTGAATATTCTGAATGAATGTTTTACCTATTTTTCTTTCATAAGTGGTAATGGACACTTATGAAAGAAAAATAGTTATTTTTATATATAAGAGTAAAGTAGAGTTAAGAGGGTTAAGTTTTCTATATAAGTATTAATTTGTATCAAGTTAGCTAAGCAACTATCGTCAATCGAGTTACCTAAAAGTAGCACCGTGATAAGTTGTCTTCATTACTAGCAAAAAAAGGGAAATTATTATCCTTTCAGGTAATACCTAAAAATCGCGAGACACATCAGAAAGAAAGGCATAGAAAATACGAATATTGAAATATGTCATTGTTACGTATGTTTTTTTTTTTGTTATTTATTGGCCTGTGATGATTAAAATTGTCATTTTCGAAATTTAACATTTTAGTTCATTAATTATGGCGTTGTGATGTAATTGAGGCCTGTCGTGGCGCAGCGGCACAAGCGTGTGACTGTAAGCGACAGGTTCTGGGTTCGATCCCCGGTCGAGGAAATGAAATATTTCATATTTTCAATTTAAAATATTTTATGGTTCATTTCTTCGCTCTGGTAATAAGGCAAAGCGCGGCGTTGAGTTCCGCCACTCAACACGCAATGCCTCAAATTCAGGGGAAAGTGGGGAACCGAAGTGGAACGAAGTGTCTTAACACTAGGTTCCCGGGTTCCCTCTGCCTACCCTGCCTCGTGCGGGATACAGCGTAAAGCTAAGTAAGTAAGTAAGTTCAATTATTATTATCAAATATTTACATTAAAAAAAATATTCTACTATTCTTATAGTTAAAATAAATTATTGACTATCAATAAAATTCCCATTATGAATATTGATTCATTAAATCAATTGTATGGTAGAATTAATAATAATCATGTTATTTATTAGAAGAAAATTGCTGTGAAAATTAAGGAAAGAAATTAAGAAATTCTAAACAAGAAATTTTCACTAGTCGGTAAGGTTATTATATATTATAGACACATATATATCGTTAATAAAGTAAATTGTACAACAATCCCGACTCTACCCCATTAAGATGATTCATAAAGATTTTTTTTGTATATAAAAATTAATATATAAGTCAACATTTTTTTTATATAATATATAATCTTTTTTCAATTTGACATTAAAACTTCCGTTCTATTCGTCGCCAGTATCAAAATGATCTTCATTTTTTCAGATTATTTGACACTGGATTCCCTATGTCCCTGACATAGGGAATCCAGTGTCAAGATACTTAGTTACCTGCCTTCTATCTAAATGTGAGAAACTGATTCTTTGAGTAGTGTAACTTAACACCGCGTTATGTTACGCCTGATCGAGCGACATTTTACTTCTTTTTGAAACTCCAGCTCGGTCATTATATTGAATATCTACCAAAATAAGAAAAAAAATGAGAGTATGCGTAATGGTTAAGCCTGTTTTGTAAATATAATTAAAGTGCTTATTATATAGAATACTCATATAAGAAGCAAAATATTTACATCTTTTTATGAAAATGATGCGAACGGAGGAGTTTAAATTTGGCATAGATATTGTTTATATAAAGAAGTGAGAAGAGAGAAAGACAAAGAGAGCAGTATGCTTACATTTTTTTAAAAAATATGCATAAAACGACACAGAGTATCTTTCGTTATATGAACTTTTGTAAATAGTGACATACAGGTTGCTATGGCACCGCGTATTACAGGCGTCAAAAAGTTCTTTAGTAGGTACACATTTATGATTTTTTTCAGCTTCACGCTGTATCCCACATATGAAAGGGAGGGATCCTGGGAACCTAAGATTTAAACACTCCGTTCCTCTAAGGATACATCCGTTTCCCACTTTCCACAAGATTCAAGGCGCGTTAGGGGCGAAATTCAACGCCGCGCTTTACCTAGTTTCTTATCGAACAAAATGAAAATGTAAAATAATTCATTACTTAACATTTTCATTTTGTTCGATAAGAAACTAGGAAGTATAAATTGCCTGCTGTACGCAGATGATGCAGTGCTTATTGCATCATCAGAAAGCGAGTTGCAGGCATTGGTTACCACTCTGAAAGAAGGATGCGCGAATAATGGCCTAAGCCTGAATGCGAATAAGACGAAGGTTCTGGTATTTGAAAGGAATGAAGAAAGAACAGTTTGCAAGATCAGTGTAAATGATAAGCTATTAGAACAAGTGAATGAGGTAGTATATCTGGGAAGTATGTTTAGCAGAGACGGAAGATACGAAATAGATGTAGAAAGGCGTATTGCTGCCGGTAACAGAGTTAACGGTGCCTTAGCTGCATTGTTGAGACGGCGAAACATCAGCATAGTTGCATGTTTGTCCGTACACAATGCAGTGTTGGTATCTGTTATACGGCAGCGAAACGTGGCTATTACAGAAGAAGAATGTAAGAAAGATGATTACTGTAGAGATGCGATCTCTTCGTCGGATATGCGGAGTCAGTTTATCTGATCGCATATCCAATGAAGAAATACACAGAATGGCAGGTACTAGCGTGTCACAGTGAGAATGAAGAAGAACGTTCTCAGGTGGTTTGGGCACGTCGAGCGAATGAGTGAAGAAAGAATGGTAAAAAAGATTTATGAAGACAAAGTGAGTGGTAAGAGAAGGAGGGGGAGACTTCGGTTGACCTTCGAAAACACAGTATCGATGACTGGAGGAAGGAAGGGCATGTATGAAGAGGTTGATAACAGTGGACGAGGCGAAAGAGGTATGCCGAGACCGTAGCGTTTGGCGCTCCGTTCTCTCTGCCTACCCCGCTAGGGATAAAGCGTGAAGCTAAGAATTCATTACTTTGAGTAGGGATCGAACCCACACCGTCGTGCTTTCACAATCACACATCTTGCCCTAGCCCTTGCGTCATAAACATATTTTCAATCTACTTATATACAGTACATACTCGTATATATGTTTTAAAATTTTACATAATAAGTAGGATTATAGGTTATGTCTTCTATTTTTTTTTAAACTTATAAATATCTACTATAAGCATCATTATTCTTATTCATGGATTCTATAATAATGGTTAATGAAATGAAAAAACTTACTTTTTGTTAGAAAGGAAATGATTATAATGATCATTAAGTATTCACATTTTTTTTTCTTACTAACTAAGCTTAGGGAGGTTAGGTTCTATCTGTTTCTATAGCTTCATATATCTGGTAGGCAAAAGGAACTTGGGAACCTATCGTTAAGTCACTCTATTTAAATTACACTCTATTTCTATCACATTCCGCCGAAATTAAAGAACTGCGAGTATTGTAGCGGAGCTCAACACCGCGCTTTGCCTTTTTATCAGAGCGAAGAATACATAAAATTTCATTTCTTAGAGTCGGTAGTGAACATATAACTTATCACCGTTACAGTTGCATTCTTATACATTTGCGTACAGGACAGATCTTTGATAGAGATATTTTTTAAGTTATTTGACATTAAATGTCCAACAATTAACGAGTAGAGGTACAATTATCCTAAATTTTAAGTGTTATTAAAGGAATTTCAATTTAATTTTCCAACAACAATTAAATAACAAATAAACATAATATGTAACAAAAAAACTTATAATAATAATAACTAACAATACAAAAATCTATATAGGTAATACATTAATTTCAAAATGTAACGTAGCCCCTTGAAAAAATACAAGACATTGCACCCGAAGCAAAAAGCGGCATAAAATATTACCTCGAACGACGAATAGAGCCTTATGCAAACTTAAGCCCCGCCTACCGGACACGCCCACACCGACATACTCCATCTCGCTCGCACTCACACTAAGCCGTATCTCGCTCTCACACAGATGCACGACGCCTACGCAATTTCAGCGAAAGGTTTTTAGTTGTCGAAAAGACATCGGACGCGTTCGTCGCTTCGAGATATCGACAAAAAACGTAACAAAAAATTATAAATATATAATTTTTACCGGCTTTTTCTATTATCACGGTGATAATAAATTGATGGTAATTAGTGATAGTGTTTTTTGTGTAGTGATGTGCGTTTAGTGGATTTTTGGTGAAGGTAAATATCGATTTTCGATACGTTTGTGTGATAATCGTTTGGTTGTACAGTTATGGTGTATGTACATATTAAATATATATATATGTTAAATATTGATGTAGATTAATTTGTTACTTAAAATTGTTATTTGAGGAGCTTTAGTTGAAGCTTACGTGGGAAGATACTAAAGATTTAAATTTCTATACTATTAGGTTTTCTAAAAGTTTTATTACATAAATATATGCATTATATAAAGTACATCAGCTTAAAAGGCTGTTGATCTTAATTTTTATTGCTTTATCATAATTGATGAAGTTAATATACAATTCTTATTAAGAAAAATAATTAATTCATACTGTTAATTGGACTAATTTCTATATACAGATTCTTTAAATAAAATAGAATTGTGATTTCAAGACAAAATAAAGCAGAAGTGTGGTATTTTTATAGTTCAGACTGTGATTTATTTGAATCTCTAAAGATGATGTAATCTACACTTCACATCTAAGTAATACACCTGTTGGTAAATTAAATGATTCGTCATTACTTTATGAAGTCATATATATTATAAGCGTTATCTTTTCATTATTGACAATTTATTTAAAGCTTTTCATTTATATAATTAAATTATAAAAAGTAAAAGAATAATGTATTTAATATATGGATAGTCTCATTGACAAGTCTGATTGACGTTAAGTCCAAAGTTGCAGGTTTAATTAAGGCTACGTTTCATTTTTTTTAGTTTGTAGATCAACTACCCAAGTGTGTAGTTTATAAAACAAAACCCCGCTGTAATATGATTTTCGGGAATTTCCCTGTTAGTGAAAACAGGACTTGAAGACAAATTTTCCTGTCTAAGGTCGTATTAACTTCAATTTTCAACGAAAGTATAGTTTTTTATATATCTACAGATAAAATAATGTATTAATTATTCATTGACAGAATACAAAAAGATATCTAGCTATCTACTTATTAATAATTTAAATGTAATTATTAAATATTAATAAACTGTGTACGTAATAACTTATATTTTTTAAATTAACTGAAATCAGTACCGTTCCATTTTAATTAGGATATTTGTAGCTTTACAGTCGCTAGTGTCATATAAAATACTTAGAAGAAACTAAAAAAAAACAACAGATTGTAGAGTCCGTATTTAAAAAACAATAAAGGGCTTTTTTTATCTGTGTAATGCATATTAAAAAACGATTATAATTTATATATACTATCTTAAAGCGTTCTAAGTTTTGTTATCTTCAAAAAAAAATTGTTGCAAGAAAATATCTTGCTTTTATAATTTAAATAAAGGTACTATGTATGATTGTAAAATAAGCATATTATTGTAAAATATAGAGAATTTGGTGTTAAATCATTCCGTTCTCCAATATTTTCCGATATTTTCCAATACTTTTTTAATAGACATTGTGTAGTGAATTCTAACACTGTATTATGTCTAAATGGATTTTATTAAAAAAAAGTTAAATTCATATTAGTTATATAAAAAATATTTAACTATAAGGTAAGCTATGGTAAATAAAAAGGTTTCTTGTAGATATACTTGACGCTGTATTCTGCATAAAGTACGATATTTGTAGTAGAGAAATTAGACGGGACCTCTGAGAGGGGATGACAGTGTAGATATATTTTTTTACGAGTACCTGTTTTTGTTGTTTTATATATTTATGTATTGTACAGTAATTAAAAATTATATTATTAAATCAACTTTACTACATATATTTAGGATAACTGTACATTTTTAAGCACTCTAAATTTTTAATACTTTTGTCATACCTAGGCACCGCATTCGGCTTAAAATTTTCATGTATAAAATGCGTTAAAAATTCGAGAAATTTAATTAAAGTATTAACAAACCGATAAAATGTAGTTGTATGCAGTTTTTATCGTTACTTTTTCTAAATGTTTTACGAGTACGTTGTTCCGTCGCATCGTCAACGTTCAAAAGAAATTGACCAACAGCCTTTTTTATAACTACGTTTCGAAAATATTAGTAAAAAAAAGATATAAACATCTTTTTTTCTTCTTATTTTCCCGATCTAGTGTGAAACAAAGCGCGGCGTTGTGTTCCATCATTATATTGAAAAGATTAAAACAGAATGCCTTTATCTTATCGTATCCTATTCTGTTTTTGTTGCATCTCAATACATTTTTGACAATGTTATGTATGTCAAGAAAAATATTAATAAGTTTACTAAAATCAGTGATGTACATAATATTAATACTAGAAATAGGCTAAAACTTAGTGCGTCTGTAACTCGATTGTAGATAGATTGATCGAGTCCGTAATTCGTTTATGGGACAGGGTGTACGCTTTTACAATAGGATCCCAGAAAACGTCAGAGAATTTTCTGTTTTACAATTTAAAAAAGTTGTGAAAAGACGTTTGTGTGTTAAAGGTTATTACCATATTGACGATTTTGTAAATGATAACACGCCTTGGGAATAAAATGCTCGCTCCAGGCTGTTTCAAGTGTATTATTGTCACTTAATTATATAATGTAAAGTTTTTGATAAAAAAAAAAAATGGACATGTCCCACTGAGTTTCTTTCGCCGCTTCTTCTCAGGCCTGAGGCAGTAACTTTAGTGAACTGGTGGTTCATTGTTTGACGTTCAAAAAACGAAGCTGTAGCTTCTTATTTTGAATAAAAATATTTGAATTTGAATTTGAATTTATTAAATCAAACAGCTGAAAAAAATAAATTCTTTGAGTTGTATTTAAACTTTTAACAATTAAAAACTAAGTAATTTTATATAATATATTTGGCGTATTCTTTTTAGTGGCGACAATAAAAAAGTTGAGTCTTTTTAGTGGCGACAATAAAAAAGAGTATTATAAATTATTTCAATAACGTTAACGTGGTAAATTAAAAAAATAACTGAACGTAAATAAATGTTTAATTTTTTTTTCACACAGCTTCACGCTGTTCCGCACGAGGCAGGGTAGACAGAGGGAAACCGGGGAACCTAGTGTTAAGACACTCCGTTCCACTTCCGTTCCCCACTTTCCGCCGAATTTGAGGCATTGCGTGTTGAGTGAGTGGCGGAACTCAACGCCGCGCTTTGCCTTATTACCATAGCGAAAAAATGAATTATTAAATATTTAAATTGAATATATTAATTATTTTCTATATATTAACTCTTTTTTTGCAACCCCACCTTTAAATATCAAACCTCAATTAAAATCAAAAACCCTTAGGCTTCTTTCTTTGATTAACCTACCTGACTCACCCCCCTTCACATTTCAAACAGTTACTGAGGATGATGTCAAGACGTGTATTAAATCCATCTCCACTAAAGCCATTGGTAGTGACTTTTTAAGCCTTGACATGATCCTTCCCGTGTTGGAAGACATTACTCCAGTGATCACCCACATAATTAATTTCTCACTGTCACGTAATGTTTTTCCGGTTCAGTGGAAAAAGGCTTATGTCATTCCTTTACCTAAAAATTCCAACCCAACCAACGCTTCTGAATATCGACCTATATCTATCCTTCCTATTCTTTCCAAAGTCCTTGAATCTATCGTGCATAACCAACTTTACTCTTTTCTTTCTTCCAATAACCTGCTCTGTCCTTACCAATCTGGCTTTCGTCCTTTTCACAGCACAGTTACTGCGCTGTTGAATATCACGGAGGACATACGATTTGCTATGGATAACACCAAGCTCACCGTAATGGTACTCCTGGATTTCAGCAGCGCTTTTAACTCGGTGGACTTTGATATACTTCTGGGCATTCTTCGTGCAGTTAACCTTTCTACCTCAGTGATTGAATGGTTTAACTCTTATCTCTTCGGTCGCCACCAATGTGTTAAAACTAATGACGAAATCTCGACGTGGTTAGAACTCACTGCTGGCGTGCCACAAGGCGGTATTCTTTCTCCACTTCTGTTCTCTATTTTTATCAATAATATCTCAAAAATCATTTCGTCTCCCTACCATCTGTATGCAGATGATTTACAATTATATCGTTCTTGTAACTTGAACGAATTGTCAGAAGTTATTGCAGCTATAAATAAAGACCTTTCTGCTATTCATTCTTGGGCCGAATCTTTTGGCTTGCTAGTGAATCCTAAAAAATCACAGGCAATTATTATTGGCAGAAACAGAATAGTATCTAAAATAAATTGGGACACAATACCAAAAATTCTATATGCAGGACTGACATTACATATTGTATGAAAATTAAGAATTTGGGTCTAACTTTTGACAGTAACATGTCCTGGGCAGCACATATTAATGATATCAGCAAACGCATGCATTTCTCCTTCCATTCTCTTAAGCGTCTCCAATATTTCCTCCCTCACAAAACCAAAATTATGCTTGCGCAATCTCTTCTCCTCCCAATTCTTGACTACGCCGACGTCTGCTATATAGATGTGACCGAGGAGCTACTCAATAAGCTAGAGCGACTTCAAAACCTTGCCATACGTTTTATTTTTGGTCTACGTAAGTATGATCGCGTTTCCCAATTTCGAGCTCAGCTTAATTGGCTCCCAATCCGACTTCGCCGAGATATGCACATCCTTTCACTCTTATATAAAATTCTTAATTATCAATATTTCCCTTCCTATTTGCGTTCCCGTTTTACCGTACTCCCCCTCCCCTTACGTTCTAGGCGGTCTTGTGTCATACCGACGCTTGACGTACCGAAATGTAATACTAAATACATGCTAAAATCATTTACAGTTCATGCCGCATCATTATGGAACCAACTACCTAAGTCCATCCAAAAAAGCCCGTCCATTATTTCCTTTAGATCCAAATTAAAAAAATATTTTCTGTCAACTTTAAGCACGTAGACTTTAGACGGTGGTTAAAATTTTTCTAGCTCTTTTTCCTGGTATTTATACTTATGTATATATATATATATATATATATGTGTATGTATGTGTATATATATAAATGTATGTGTATATATATAAATGTATGTGTATATATGTGTATGTGTATGTATGGATATATTATATAACTTTTGTGTACAATTTAAGTTTATATTTATACTATGTATATTGTATAAATTATGTATGTATATGTATGTAATAGCTATGCTTATATATTTATTTATTCGTTGTTTATATTTGTTTTATATGGATTATATAAAATATATGACTATTTAATAATATCTAAATTAAAATTTCTGAAATTGTGCTTGCTTTACCCGCTTATTGTAACGTATCCACATACACTGGTTGACTGGCAGAGATCTCTTAAAGAGATAAGTCCGCCTTTGTACACTAACTGTTTTTTTTTATTTATTCCTGTTTTTACATTTTTTGTAGTACAATAAAGAATATTATATTTTATTTCCTCGACTGGGAATCGAACCCAGAACCTGTCGGTTACAGTCACACGCTTGTGCCGCTGCGCTACAACAGGCCTCAAAAATATAGAATGCTGAATTAAGAAAATTCTTTAAATCACTTAGTACGGTTATTGTAAGAATTGAATATTTTTTTAAAATATTTTTCATAGATTTACAAAAGCAGATCTATGGTTACCAGACAAAGCGTAGATAATCCAGCGGTTGTATTATTAAACTTCTTTGGAAGTAAAACGCAATGATTTTAATTTCGTTTCCCAATTTGGAAAACGTTTCTTTTTTTTTAAATTCACACTGTATCACATACCTGTACATATCAGTGTAGGCAGAGGAAACTTGGGAACCTAGTGTCAAGACTCTCTGTTCTGTTTCCCACTTTTCCTTCCAATTTGAGGCACTGCTTGTTGAGTGACGGAAGACAACATCCGCTTCGCCTTACCAGACCGAAGAAATCAAAATATTTTATCTTTGATTTTATCAAGCGGGAATCGAACTCACAGCCTGCCATATTTCGAACCACACGCGAAAAATAGAAAAGAGAGATAGAAAAGTATAATATTTTCTTTTCCTCGTCTTGTTCCGGTATATTTTGGTGAATGCCTCAAATTCAGCAGAGAGTGGGGAACGGAGTGTATTAACACTAGGTTCCCAAGTTCCCTCCCGTATAAAAACAATATTTATACTCAGACGTAGAAAACTTTAAGTTATTCTATGTATATACTACAATGTTTATACAAAATTGTCGTATTGTAATGAAAAATCATTTATTATGCGTAGAACCATTGTCTGTGTTCATATAAATACAAAGTACCTATTTATTTATTATTTTAACTAAGCTTAGTTAGCTTCGAAAGGAAACTCCTTAAGGAAATTATTAGATTAAAATAATTGGCATTTCTCCGTTTGTAAGGCAGAGTGCGGCGTTGAGTTCCGCTAATCTCTCTGCCTGTAATTCTTAAAAAAAAAATAAATTACTATTTGAGGCATGTCTCGGTTGGACTCGTAAGTACGCTGAGTGGATACACTTTTTACAAACAATCACATCACTTCTAAGTCAGTTTTAAATATCAACTCATTGACATGCAAAGGAAATTCGGGAACCAAATGTTAAGCCACTCAGTTATGTTCCCCGCTTTCCGCTGAATTAGAGGCGTTACATGTTGAGTGGTGAAATTCAGCGCACTTTGCGTTGTTACCAGAGCGAAGATTTTTTTTCAATTATATATTAAATATTTCATTTTCTCGACTTGGAATTAAATTTATTACTTATCGCGTCTACAGTTACACGCTTGTGCCCTTATGCCACGAAAGGCCTTATACTTAATCAACAATAAATATATCAACTCTTTAGTTACATGAACAACCATGACATAAGCAATAAAAACATAACAAAAATATTCTTGAACTTACAGCTATTGGACCAAAAATAATTATTACAAAATAAAAGAAAGACTTACGTGTAAGAATATTACAAAAATCTGAATCATATACATATAATGAATTTGTAACTGATCGCTGTCTGTAGTACATGGAAAATGTATAGAAAAAAATGTTATTGGGGCCATTAATTAATGTAATAGAACATAAAATAATGATTTTTAATTTTTTGATCTGTTTGTCTAAGCGTTTGTTCGCGATAATTTCTACGTAAAGGCAGTTCTCACTATTTTGTTTAAGCAGCCTTCCCTCAAGATTTAATATGTGTTTTATTTTCATCGGTTCTAAATAAAAAATATTATAATAACACTAGGTACTTTGTTTGATAAATTTTCTACAATATATCAAATTTGGCGAAGCCTCTAATAAATATTTAAGTTAAAAAAAAACTATTACAATTATGTCAATTTCTTTATAATAACAGGCGTATCTCAGAAATTTGGCGAAAAGTCATTCGAGCAATAAAAACGGCTAAATATTTAAAAAAGAAAAAGGATAGAGATCCATTGTAATAATTTTAATGGAACACAGACGGTTTTTTTCAGATTCTTAATTAGTTTCAATTTTCCTCTGAGCACCATCCCATGTGCAGAATACAGGGTGAAGTTTTATTCCAGTAACCAGGTTAAGTGGACTTCTACTGTTAAGTAGGGAAACTCAATGTCTATGATAATAACAAATTCCCTTAACTTTCAATCTAACCTTCAAATATTGCCTTTGCAATTACATACGCGACTTTAAAGGTGTTTATATATAAAGTGTTATCGTTTTCTCGATTTGGTTGAACATTATAACGATATATATTTTTAACATCTCTACAAATAAGAAAAAATGGTAAATATTTTTCTCTTTCTGCGTCTTCTTATATAAAATTTCTATTAGCTAATTTTTAAAACTAGCTTCTATATACAATTAATTGAAAGGCGTTTGATACAATCTGCGCGTACGCACCTAGTATGACGGTCGCGTGCACTCTACATTATTTCATATAACTTATACTCCACTTTATTCAGCCAAGATTTCGTGTGAACGTTACAGATATGCAAAAATGGCAATTTATTAAAAAAAAAAAAACAATGACATTGACACGTGAACATGCACATGTTCATACAATAGGTACATGCTTTTATTGAATTTATTCGAGCGTTCATTGAAAAATTAAATTTGTTATGCGGCTTCAGTGGTTTGATGTGACGGCTTGTTTTAACTTAGCTGTATTCAATTTTACTTTGTAATCGGTTTTACAATTTCACCTATTTTTTTTTTTTTGTATAGAAAATGGCTTAGAGAATCTTTGTAGTGTATATACGCTCGCCTCGAGCCTTATTATTTTAAAGTACTCTTCAATGTACGGTTATGTTATGCTATATTTGTTACGTTTACGTAGTAATTATTGAAAAATGAATAAATGAGATTAGTTAATTATTTAGCATCCAGTACAATATTTATAAATAAATTTTAAAATATTTCTCAATGTTCTAAGAGGAGAAATAATGGTTTATCACAACCAATCATTACAGTAATACAAAAAATCATTGAATTCAGCCACTTTACGCATGTTTGATGGTCAAGTTCCAGCACTTGTCAATTTTAAAATGGATTAAAATAGGTCCCAGTCTCTTTATGACTTCTTTTTTCCTTCTTTATGTGATGGGAACCTACGGCAATGCTATTCCAGGAGAAGACAAAAGAAATTTTCTCTTATGTAACACACTACCGCCCCTGAAGATTTTTTTTGCCCTATTCAATGTAATTTCCACATACAATTGTTTAGTACAACAATAAAATATTCCTTTATAAAATATTACAGGGGACCCAATCAATTTTTTTAGGCATTACATCAGATTATAATTCTATTTTTTTATTTTTTTTTCATTTTTCTTATATCAAATGAAACCATCTTACTTTTACAATTAATTACTAATGTTGCTTAAGCAATAAAAGTTATAAAATAGTAACAAATACATCAATTTAATGCTAATTAACTTTAGTTAAGTAAAAACTGTAATTAAACACTTTATGTTTTACAAATGAACGAATTATATTTAAAGTAAAAAATATGCTACTTGTACAGTCAAATTGTGATGCACTGGTCTACCATATACTGTCATACGTCTTTCAATAAAAGTAATGTATTGATAAGATTATAAATAAGGTACTTTTTACTAAAAAAAACCATAAATATGATGTAAACAAAATTAAAAAAACTCAAATGCGAGTCGGACTTGTCCACGGAGGATGGCGTACCGATTTTAGGACTAACAAAACTTAAATTTTTAATTAGTTTTTACATGGAAAATAAATACCTGATTAATCTCTTACGTTGAATTGAATCATCGGGTTTCCAATAATGATGAAATAAATTTCATTTAGTTTCATTTAAAATGTGTTGTAATCGCAAAAATCGAAGATCTTATTATGCATTAATTTTATATGAAAAAAAAAAAACTTATAAGCTACGTTTTTATCTGTAATATAAATATAACTGTCCAGTTCTGGGTCTTGTATCTGGATGTTGAATTCATATCGTAGATATTTGATATTAATTTCTGGACCTCCACGTGAACTAGAGAATCGGAGTGATTTAAGGCATCCTGTTAAGGTGCTGTACACTATAAACAAGTAAAAGCTTACTAGGATAGGTGGACAGGATTGTCGTTACGCAGCAGCACAAGCGTGTGACTGTAACCGAGAGGTTGTGGATTCGATCCCCACAGTGGGGATCGAATCCACAACCTGTACAGATGAAATATTTAATATTTTCAACTTAAATATTTAATGTTTTTATTTCTACGCTCTGATACAAGGCAAGACGCGGCGTTGAGTTCCGCCACTCAACACGAAATGCCTCAAATTCAGCGGAAAGTAGGGAACGGAGTGTCTTAACACTATGTTCCCATGTTCCCTCTGCCTACCCTGCCATTTGCGGGATACAGCATGAAGCTGAATGTGTGAGTGAGGATAGGTAGAGATAACCTAGTATCACACGCCGTTCTCACTGTTTCTATTAGAATTAAGGATATATTGCGATAAATATAGAAACTTAACGCCGCATTTTGACATGTTAGAATAATTATATAAATTGTAGTAGATAAAGCACTAACTCTGTAATTCAGAGACTGATCATGAGGTCTGAGTAGTTTCTTTCACCAACTGGAAACCGAACCTACACAAGCATCGCATACTAGCATACTACAAATACTGTGCCATTACTTCAGGTACTTACGTAGAACTGAACTATAATCAGATATAATTAGACTAAGAAAAGTTAATAACTTTATACTTAACTAAAAATTGCCTCAACTGAGAAACGAACTTGGAACCATCGTTTTCAACAACATTTTCCATTAACTCCATCAATACTAATTCTATGAGCATTTATTATATAAATTTTACATGTATTTAGGCAAAATATCATTGTACGGGGCGTGGTGGGCGTGCCCCCTGGGCGTGGTCTAGCGGCCATTGACCAGGCCAGAGATGCTATAACACGTCTGTATAAGGCATGGGTTTGTGAACATTTGCAATTCTATCAGTTACTACGGATATCCTATATTAGAATCGATTAACTGTTTTAGTTAAATGTGATAGAGATGAGGTTGGGCGTCATGGCGCAGTTTGTTTAACCGCTAGAGTTGTAGATTCGGTTTCTAACCGGCGAATGGATAATTTAAATATTTTCGTTGGCGCTTTCTGTTGGTATCAAGACGAAGCGTGGCGTTTAGTTACGTCACCTATACTACGCATTTACGTATCTTAAAGTCGGTGGAAAGTAGAGGAAAGGTTAAAACTATGTGTCCTCTATCCTACATGCCTATATGGGGAATATAGCATGAAGTAAAAAAAAATATCGATGTTGAGTTATTTCCTTAGTTAAGTAGTCATATAACCATTTTTTTGTTATTATTATGGGCACATTAATGCCTCAAACTTGGAAAGTGGGGAACGGAATTGGAACGGAGTGTCTTAACACTTCCCAAGTTCCCATGTGCGGGATACAGCACGAAGTTGAGTTTATTTTACTAAACTAAGGACAAGTGTAAATTTTTAGAAGTACCCACATGAAATGATTTGTTTTTCTCAAAGGTTTATGGCTTCCGACCAAATTGTCCATGTAATACCACATTTTTTTTGGTGTTATCAGTTAAATTATTTAAAAAAAATAATAATTATTATTACATATTTACCCCAGTGCCACGTCCGGGATACAGTGTAAAGAAGAGTTAAGTATGGATTTGTAACCGTGCCTATTGCAACCAAACAGTGGGAACGAAATAGGAACGGAGTGTCTCAACACTAGGTTCCCAAGTTCCCTCTGCCTACCCTGCCATGTGCTGCCTGATACAGCGTGAAGCTAAATATGAGTATGAGTATGAGCCTATTGCAATGATAACTTATAATGACGTTTATGAATTTAAAGTTATTGCAAATTTGCAAACAAAACATTCACGTTAAATGT
This sequence comes from Eueides isabella, assembly GCA_019049475.1. NCBI lineage: Eukaryota > Metazoa > Arthropoda > Insecta > Lepidoptera > Nymphalidae > Eueides > Eueides isabella. Next base: position 8,447,608 of record CM032406.1, read on the forward strand.
AAGCGAAGCCCTACAAAGGCTGATTAACGACGTTATACAATTATTATTGTTTGTTGACGCCTTCACGGCTCTATTGATTATATTTTACATTGTGTCATTAAATTTAACATTTGAAGCCAGTTCGGGCACAGTGGCACAAGCGTGTGACTGCAACGTGGCAGGTTGTGGGTTCGATCCCCACTAGAGGAAATTAAATATTTAATTTTTTCAAATTAAATATTAAACGTTCCCATTTTGCCCAAGTTTCTTACTTACTTGCTTACTTTACTTCACGTTGCATCCCTCAGCGGCCATACGGATGCAGCGAGGGTAGACAGAAGGAACTTGGGAACCTTGTGTTAAGACACTTCATTCCGTTCCCCACTTTCTGACAAATTTGAGGCATCGCATGTTGAATGGCGGAACTCAACGCCGCATCTTGCCTTATTGCCAATGCGAAGAAATGAAAACATTAAATATTGAAATATTTAAATTTTCATTTCCTCGAGTGGAGATCGAAGCCACAACCTGTCACCTTGACAGTGACATCCTTGTGCCGTTGCATATGAGGGAGACAGTGAGAAGATGAAAAACATATGTAATTAAAGAAATTTTATGTCATTTCTCAAACATTGGTTATATGATAAAATACATTATAAATTTTAGAACCGAATGTCCAGATACTCCGTTCCCTTCTCCACTTTACAATGTATTTCTGATATAAGGTAATTTCTGGTATACGGTAAAATGAAGGAAAACGGGCGTTTAATCATTATTAAAATAGATATTACTTAAATATTGAGACCTGTCGTGGCGCATCAGTGCAAGCGTGAGACTGAAACCGACGGGTTGTGGGTTCCATCCCTACTCGAGTAATTTATTTATTACTTTGAGCCCTGTATTTTCGGCGTAATGTAGTGGTACAAGCGTGTGACTGTAGATGCCACATGCCGTGAATTTATGCCCTCGAGGAAATGAAATATTTGAAATTTGCATTTCTGTGCTCGGATTGTTACCAAAAACGCAAATAACAGCGTTGAGTTCCGCCACTCAACATGCAATAGGTACTTCAAATTCGTCAGAGAATGAAAAATGGAACGGAGTGTCTTAACACTAGGTTCCTAACTTCCTTCTGCTTATCCTGCCATAAAAAGCGATAGCAATAAAGCGTGACGCTAAAAAAATTAACATATTTACATCGTTAATGGTGAATAAAAAAAAAAGAAATTAGTTTTAAAATGTCATAAACACATTATATTTAATAACAAAAAAATGAATGGTCTATAGTGAACATCCTGTATAATAAGTATAAGAATGTTAAAATTTCCTATAAAAACTTTAAAGTGTATTTGAATCCACGACTTCCATATATCATGTCTATATCACTTAAGATAGAAAAAAGGTATATTCTATACAGTCGAGTAAAAATACTGAATATATAATAACTATTTTTTGTATATTTATTAAAATTTGATTCTACTTATTGTTCCAGATGCTCCACAAAAGAAATTTGAACAGAACAAAACGCGAAACACAAAAATATACACGTAAGATTATATATAATTTCAAATGTACCTAGTGCAATATTAATATAAAAAAGTTAAACAAGTAATAATTAAAACGGGTTCAATTTAATTGATCTTTACTGTAGAATTGACGTTAAAAATAATAAAAAATAAATAAAAAATCACTTTTCCCAAAAAATGTATAACAAACTAAAGTGTTAAAGTGTCTAACCAATGTCTAAATGGATGACTCAATGACTTAAAAATCACTTAATCCGTAATTAAGAAAGTGACAAAAGTGTAGTTCAAAGTGTTTACAAAAGTGTTGATAATAATGATGTATTTATGAGTGACTGTTGCGAACAAAGCTGCGGGATGTACACTACGTGGTACAGCCGCGGGGAAGGGGGGATGCATCACCATCAGATGGGACAATTATACCATGGTCCCCCCATGATAAAGACTGAAGCTGGGGTTAATAGTGATTGCATGATGGCGGTTGATTACGCGCCTCCTATTAAGGTAAGGTTTATTGTGAAAAACTAAGTAAAATTTTGTGTTTGTTTTTCCTTCTAAATACAGTTTTTTTTATTATATTATATAAATTGGATAAAAATATGTACATATATTCTTGGTACTACGATGGTAGTACAGTTAACTGTGTTACACAAATTGATTTAAAAAAAAATATACCGATAGAAGTATAACAAAAACTAGTATTTTTAATGATTTTTAATTTGTGATCGATATGTCCTAATAGTATATATCCTTACTATCTCTCAGCTTCACGCTGTATCCCGCACATGGCAGGGTAGGTAACTTGGAAACCTAGTTATAAGACACTTCGTTACACTTCCCTTACACTGCCACTCTCCGCTTGCAGCCGAATTGCATGTTGTGTGGCGAAATAAAAGAACACATTGAGAATTAAGAGGAGAACGAAACAAAAAGAGAGATTGAGAAAGTGACTTCACACAAGATCTACTTCGCATCTACTTGATATATCTATGAAACATTATAAGACAATCACATGATATTGATGACGAGTCATTAAATAACACTTCAACACTTTAGGTATACTCAAAGCGCGGCGTTTAGTTCCGCCAATCAAAACGTGACGCCACAAATTCGACCGAATGTGGGAAATAAGTGTGTTATTGGGAACGGTGTGCCTTATCACTAGGTTCCCAAGTTACCTCAGCCTACTCTTACATGTGAGGGATACAGTGAGAAGCAAGTCGAAACGCAAATATTTGCGATATCAGACTAGTAATATAACAAGTATTACGTATATAGTTTTTGCGATGCAACTTTTTCTCACAGAAAAGCATTCTTATTCCGAGAAAAACTTATAAGCAGTGTACGCAAAAAACTGCATGTTTTGAGTCATACTGCGTCCCGTATCGATAACACGTTATAAGTCTCTGTTCCACTAAAGAAGTGAGGCGATTCTGAACTACCTTTACATTTTTATGTTTTTTTAACTTCACGCTGTATCCCGCGTATGTCAGGCAAAACAAAGGGAACCTAGTGGTTAGACAGTACATTCCCTAATTATCACCCAAATTTCATTTCAATTAGTGAAAACCACATTATAATTTGTTAAGTTATTTGAATTTTATATTTGTAGAATTTTATATCTAAAATATCGGAGAGAGAACGGCGTGTCTTAACACTAGGTTCCAGTTGGGGAACCGGCTAGTCATAAAAATGCGTAAAGACCGAACTTGATTTGAATCAACAACCATTGTGTCCAATCGACCATGTCCTACTGCACCAGGATGGCGCCAGTAACCATATTAGTAATTATCAGTATAATAAACTATGCAAATGAACAAATTACGATGGAAAATAAAGGTTTAATAAATTCTCTCGTAGATGCAGTTTTTTTACATAATTGCACATATTGTTGCCATAATCTTAAAAATTAGTAATTTATAACTATTTTCTTAATTTTAAGAATTAATCCTAAAATTGGATGTTTTATTGTCCAACCAATATTAAATAGTTATTAATCTGTATAACGTTCTATTCGGGACAATTTATAATGATATATTTTTTGACTGAAAAGTCATAGGGCGGCGTCAATTTCCACCACTCAAGAGACCAGCCATATCTTGAATTCGAACAGTAAGCGGAGCAATAAGTGTCTTGACACCATGTCTCATCTGCCTACCCTGCTATAAAAAAAAAAAAAAAAATTTCAGTTTCACATATTGTTTAACTAGGTAGGAAGTAATGAGACCATCCTAGTAAGTTACTAGTATGATACTAGTACTTGTAACAGGCGGTCCTGCTCTTCCATAACACATTATACGTCAATTGCAGTAACGAAAATAAACAAAAAACAAAATACACTTACAGCTAAGTTTAAAACTAACATAAAAATTTAAAAAAAAAAAACACAAAAATGAAAAGTAGTAAGGTATAAGCTATACTCTGCTATAACAAAGTAAAGATTAAAAAAATATGTATTGAAGATTTAAAAATTATCTTATAACTTTACATCCTACATACAGCAACTTAGGCAGAGGAAAAATTCAGTGCCATGTCACTCCATTTGACCAAATAAAAAAAAGGAAAATATGTGGTCCGCTATTTAGATCTAGGAATGGTAGAAAACGCTATCTAATATCGATCGTCATCGGTATTTAGTGCCATAATAGATTTAATGAGATGGCTCAACCCTTGTAAAGAACTTCTATAGAAGCAGTTGTAATGGTTCAAAGTAGTAAAGTAGTTAAAGTTGTTTTTTTTTATGGAAAATTCTATGTCTTATATTAGGACTTCGTCTGATTCCACTGGCGTAGGATAGGCAGAGAAGACAACTAGGTAGGGATAGATGCCCTACTGGAATAATGTTAGAAAATAACCCTAACTTTTGGATGTTTGGCCCTAGCTTACTTTGAGGAATGTGTTCATTTTCTTACACTTTCTTAGCTAGCTTCATCGTACCACTGTGCAGTCAGAACAGTCATGAAATAAATATATTTAAAACATGATTATAGTCGGCATCTATTCATAAATCCATTACAATATCTATTATTAAGTGACAATCACAACATTGAATTCAACTTTTGATAAGGTTATAGACTGTAAATAAAGACTGTAAATAAACGTAAAAGCTCCAAGCCCCCTGGGGGATGGTTGATCATTTTCAAATAATTAAATCCCCTATCCTCTAAAGTATCAACGATATTGAAATAAAATGTAAGAGACATTGCTATTTATAAAGCATAATTTCAAACAAATTTAGCGCCCGCTTCTAATATTCGCTCATGAAAGATAAATAAATCCAACCAAAATTGTTGATAAGGCAACAACGTGAGCATCTAGAACATAAATAATAAAATAACGTATTTTTAATTTCATTAATAGGATTTTTAAAAAGTGATACGACTATCCCAATAAGACATATATCTCGAGTCGAAAGAATCTGTCGAAATTTGTATTTATAATTATTATTTTTGTTTCTGAAAGACATAACATTAAGTGACTAAGTACCACCACTCAGCATGCTATGTGTCGAGTGGGAAAAGACGTTGTAGTTTTTCTCTCTCTCAGAGACAATTAGTTTGTTTTAAAACTTTAAAGAAAAAGCTAAACAGTATATTTTTTATAAATAAATATTATTTACAAGGTGAAAAATATCGTCATTTATCAAATCATCGTAATTGAATGATCTTATAGGTATAGGAGTCATGCAAACATTTGTGATAGAGAAAAACAAAACAACGCAAAGACATCGAAATAATAACTGAACTGGAAATAAGAAGATACTATTTGCTCAAATATTAAGTAAAAAATTTAAATAAGTGATTTTTTTAATTCCTGCAGGTGCAATCTTCATTTCTTATGAGTTTTTCGTATGTAAATGATACTTAAAACAAACGAAGTAAAACATAACCTGGTCGTACTATGTAGTATATGTGTACGTGTGCGAGTGGCGGAACTTAACACCGTGTATTGTCTTTTCAGAGCGACAAAATGTCCATATTAGCGATAAAAAATCATTATCATCAATCTACTCAATTCCTGTCAACAACAATGAAATATTTTTTTACAAACTCCATATTATTTACTACTGATCATTCCAAAAATAACCAATTTTGTCCAATGCAAAAAGCCACATTCCTCTCATTTCCGGGAAACAAAAAAAATATGTAAAAAATAAACAATAAACATCTCTTGAAGTACATAAATCGTTATTAATTAATGTCTCGAGTACGGTATGGAGGTATCAACATTCAACATGTTTGCACGAAGCGAGTGCCGTTAGCTCGCGGTAATTTAATTATACCGCAAATCCATGTACACCTATTTAAGTGCGTATACAACTACTTATGTACTATCTGGTAGAAAGATTTTGTTTCTGAAGAACTTTTATATAGTAGAATTAGTACGTTTTATGATTTTTTATTTCTGTCTGTCGAATTCTGGAAGCATTACGTGTTTAGTGGCGTAAATCAACGCCGCATGTTGCCGCTTTTATAGAGCTAAGTAATAAAAATATTGAATGTTTGCTCGAGTGAGAAGCGAACTTACTGTTTGCCGCGTTTACAGTCTCACGCTTATGGTTCCTGTGTGCAAGTCCCAAGGTATGATATTTTGAATAACTCTTTATATACAAAGGTACAAGTGGCATTGTAATATATTTTACTAGCTACTAACTTGAGTTTTCGAGCTCCTTATAGAATGGAAATAATAAAGAATCATGGTACTAAAAGTAAAGTAAAGTATTTTATAAGTAATTTTTCCAAGTGCCTGACGTAACACTGACCTAGCTTATACTCTTCTTTCAAAAAAAACTATTGAGCACAGAAAAAAAACCATTCAAATAACTATTTATTTCCTGAGAGAAATGTGAATATTTATGGACAAATCTATTTATATTTTAGATTTACAAATTATTTTTATTTGGAGTTTACGGTTAATAAAACCGAATAAACTATGTAGCAAGTAAAAATGATTAATCTACATTGCTTGGTAGGCGGAGGGAATGTAGTGTTAGGAGACTTTGGTCCTGACATTCTATCTAATTAGACACTGCGCGTTGAGAAGAAGACAGACATACTCGAAAAATAACTTCTTTCAACTTATTCATTCAGTAATGCTGGTATCTAAACATCTGATAGTGACAAATAAACTATATTATAGCTAAGAAATTTCGTTATAATCTACTAAAAAATCACAACTTATCTTTTAAGAACTTTTATAAAAAGCTACTTTTGTAGAATCTTTTCATTTTTACCAATATTTATAGAGGTAATAATCACAAGTCTGAAAATGTAAGCTTTTATGCTTCGTAAATTACACACGTAAATCTCCAATTAATTAACAAAAATTCTTCTAATAAAAAGTAAACCAATCCCAAAACAAAATCGACACCCAAAGAACCACTAAAACTCAAAGAAGCAACGAAGCGCAGTTTAATTTGATATAAATTAAACTTGCCCACTTTTTTCTACATCCAATTAAGCATTTATATCAACAGCGATTCTCCTCTTTACCGTTCGTTCGTTGACAATTATTTAATCCTTACATTTTTCATCTTGGCTATCGACGTTATGGTCCAAAGCGCATGCTCCGGGTCACCCGTGCCTAAGGAGAAAAAATCAACAACCTGCTTGGTACAAGTTTCACGCACGGTTGCGTACAATTCTCAACGGTTTGGCATCGGGCGGCCGATATCGGGCGTTCATTTTCAATGCAATGCATCTTCTTGGTTTTTTTTTCCTCCTGCGTTCTCTATTGGTTGGTAGTATTGACAGGTGATGTTATAAGTAGGGCTGTAGTTTTAATGTATGTGAGATGAAATTGTTTTGTTGGTACACGGAGGCATGTTGTGACGTATGGATATATATATGCGACTGTAAAAGGGATAGGCTACGAGTTCGATCCCCGCTACTGGCAATTAAATATTCAATATTTTCGTTTCTTCGCCCTAACAAGAAAAAACGAGGCGTTTAATATCACCACTCCACACGCAATGCCTTAAAGTAGGCGAAAAGTGGGGAAACTGAGTGTCTTAGTATTATGGATCCCAAGTTTCCTCTGTCTACCCGGTTACGTCTATAGGGACTACAACACGAAGCTAAAAACATTTTTTACAGACTATTCAGCAAACAATATACTAAAATAGGCAGTTGCTGTACACTTAATAAATTGACGTCGTAGCAAATGAAGATACGATTTAGTGAATTTGTGATTTCTAAAGCAGATCTCTTTTTATAGATTATAAGTCCAATCTATGGAAGATTAATATTTATAGAGTTTAAATACCTCGGTTAGATTGGAAAGTGTAGTGTGTACAATTATAAGTAAAATTATATATATATATATATATATATATATATATATATATATATATATATATATATATATATATATATATATATATATATATATATATATATATATATATATATATATATATATATATATATATATATAAAACATACCGAGCATTCGTCAATATTCAATGTATACTTTTTTTTTGTTTTTCAGCTATCTATTAGTTTTTATATAATTATCTATTGTTTAAAAATGAGAAACAATAATAATTCATCGTGAATATATCAAATAAATTTGAAACCGTTCTTAAAAAAAGTCAACATAATATAAATAATTATATTTTTTATCATTATCCACTCGGAAGGATAAAGTTCTTTCAATTCTTCACTTTAGTACTTAGACAAAGTGTCTGAGTTTCCACCAGTTCCACCTGTCAAAACTTGAACTGAAAACAAAGATTTTGCTCTGCCTACCCTATTACGGGAAAAAGCGTTTATTTTTTTATTATTCAGAAATCCAGCGACCCATTTTCAATAAGCTTGAGCACCCCTGGCATACAGAAGCTGTGCCCAGAGAACCCGTCACGTCGTGACTACGTGAACAATCATCTAGTTATCTGTTGACTTAGCGGTGAATGACCAACCATTCTTACTATCAATGGGTGGCTCAGAAATATTGTTGCGTAAAGCTTTTGTTAATTTTTAGTGCATTCTATAGATATATTACATATATTGCATAGATTGCGTGATTTTTTTTTTAAATTTTTCCACAGTTTCTTTGTGTAGCAGGTTACGTTTTGGGAACCTTGTGTTAACCTAGTGTTTTTATGTAGAAAATTAGGATTGCTGTTATGTGTAATATAATATATGTATCATCGAGCTAGTATGATAATGAAGCCAGAAGCTGGACGGTGGAAGAGATTACTAGGTAATCTCTCAATTTTTGGCTTTTATAATATATAGTTCTGAATACACGCACAATTGTACAATTTTTAAGCTTGTAAGTATAATATTATTTTGCAACGAAATTACATAGTAAAGTTAATAATCACTGAAGATATTACTTATTACTATGATATGAATACATTTTTTTACCTTTCCGCTATATTTGAGGCCTGTCGTGGCGCAGCGGCACAAGAGTGTGACTGTAACCGACAGATTCTGGGTTCGATCCCCAGTCGAGGAAATGAAATATTTAATATTTTCAATTTAAATATTTAATGTTTCATTTCTTCGCTCTGGTAATAAGGCAAAGCGCGGCGTTGAGTTTCGCCACTCAACACGCAATTCCTCAAATTCAGCGGAAAGTGGGGAACGGAAGTGGAACGGAGTGTCATAACACTAAATTTCACTTCCGTTCCCTCTGCCTACCCTGCCTAGTGCGGGATACAGCGTGAAGCTGAGTGAGTGAGCTATATTCCGCTCTTGGCAAGGTAGGCAAAGACTACATGGGAAACTAGTGCTGAGACACTCCGTTCTGTTCTCCACTTTGAGCCGAATTTAAGGCATTGTTTGTTGAGTGGCATGACTCTACACCGCGCTTTGCCTCGTTACCAAAACGAAGAAATGGCAGTATTAAATATTTCATTTGAAAATATTAAATATTTCACTCCTTCGCGGGAGGATACTTGTGCCTCTAGGCCACGACAGTCTTCTCAAAACTTATTTCATTAATTTTATGTGACCTAACTCAACTCCGTAATATATTTAACCAAACCGAGGAAACGAAAAAAATTATACACCAGGTGAAATTCACTATTCCAGTTGGAAAGTCATTTTGTAACTGACTATTTTGTATCGCATAAGATAAAAATAACAACGACAAAAAAGAATGTGCTATCGATGATTTTTATTAACCAAAAAAATTCAAAAGTTGCATAACAATGCGAACAAAAATACTGCTATTCTGATACTAATAATAATTGTTTTAAAAATGTCCATACACCTATTTGATCTTATACATTTTTATAATGTTTATATATATATATATATATATATATATATATATATATATATATATATATATATATATATATATATATATATATATATATATATATATATATATATATATATATATATATATATATATATATATAAATATATATGTATATATATATAATATATATATATATATATATATATATATATATATATATATATATATATATATATATATATATATATATATATATATATATAATATATATTTTAAGCTCTTCTCAGCAGACCTCCCATCCGAGCCTGTTGAAGCTTCCTGTAGGACTGACACTATATAAATTTCTATGTAACTTGACGACTCAAAGTGCTTTTAAAGGCTTAATTGAATAAAGAATATTTTGATTTTGATTTTGATCATGCATTGTCTCTGATATTGGTCGATGAAGTCACTATGCCAGGAACTGAGTGAGTTTACTCTGCTTAAGCCGAGAAATAAAAAGTAACAAAAGATTTCTGAACTCTATTAACTGTAACATATTTTACAAAAAAAAACACCTATTTTCTAGCAGAATGTATAGTTTTATTTACAAATTGAATTCCAATGCAATTGTTAACAAACAAAACTATTACATTTTAAATTTACAAGAAAACAGAATATTATTTAAAGCAAAAAAACGTATGAATAATCATGAGCTGCCATAAATGAGAGAATATGTACTAAGAACGTTTTACCACAAAATGAACTGGTCATTTATTGTTAAACGCTCAATTTACATAGGAATTATTTTTTCCATACGTACATACATATTTGGAGGCCATCGTGGCGCAGCAATAACATCGGACTGTAAGCGCGACAGTTGTCAGTTCGATTTTTCTTAAGGAAATGAATTATTTGATATTTCCATTTCTTTTACTCTAAGATAACAAGACCAAGTTTAAAGTTATGTACCGCCTTTTACGTAATTTTACAAAAAGGGGGGCGGAGAGTAGAAATATTTTAATGCTAAACGGAGTGTCTTAACACTAGGTTCCCAAGTTTCCTGTACGTACGGTGCCTCTAGATTAACTCTGCCTTTAATTTTCTGTAACGGATAGTTACAGAAAAAGACGTATACAATGTAAACTCATATAAACATTGCTGAGAAGGAATTTGTAAGAAATGAAAAATGTATCGATCACAATATATTTTTTAATTCTCTATAAGGCGAAGCACGATAGCCTTTTATTACGCTAAAGCCTTAAACACAAATAATTGCTAACTTTGCATAAATTTCCGTTAATAATTAAGTTTTTTTAATTATTTTTTTGTTTCATTCAATTTAATCTTATTTACTATTCAATGGATTGTTCTTGTTACAATTTTAAACACCATATATAGTGATGGTAAAAGATAATGATGTTTTAAATAGTTGAATGACATCTGCATGGTTCAATATAAGAAAATGTATAGTTAGCTCAATAAAATTTAATGACAGAATATTTCAATTTGCGTTTTCTAATGGCGTTATATGGTTTTTATTTCCGTTCAAGATCGCTTACAAGGTGACGCTCTTATAAATTAATTTTTAAAAATTTATAAATTTTGTAACGAGGCCTGTCGTGGCGCAGGGGCACAAACGTACGACTGTAAACGAGATAAGAGTTTGATTCGATACGCGGCGTTGAGTTCCGTTGGCGCCATAGTTTTAATGATGGCGCCAACGGAACTCAACGATAATTAAATTCGGCGCGCGTAGGGACTGAACGGAGTGTCTTAACGCTAGGTTCCCAAGTTTCCTCTGCCTGCTGTTTAGGATAAAGCGTGAAGCGGAAAAAAAGAAAAAAAAATCCTTTTTTCTTCTTCCTTTCCTTCTTACAGTGATCACCAAAACTGAATAATTTTAGTTCTTAGTAATTACTAATTAATATATAATTAACATATATAAAAAAATACTATAGTAAATATATAGAATATTATATAGATATAGATACGTATATTCTATGGAAAACCTACTCACTGTATAGAATCATTAGGGGCTAAACATATTGTGAGATCATTAATCAAGAGACCACCTCTAAGAATGACGGTATTGCCTAATAGATAATTGTCCAATACTCTTTTTTCAGTTTCACGCTATATCCCGCACAATAGCATGGTATACATAGGGATATTAGAAGCCCAATGTTAAGACACCCACTTTCCGTCGAAATCAAGGCATTGCGTATTGTGTGGTGGAACTCAACGCCGCGTTGTGCCTATTTACCAGAAATAATGAATATATTAAATATTTAATTTGAAAATATTAAATATTTCCGTAAGGATCGAACCCACAACCTGTTGCCTATAATAATGTATATATTTGTATATATATTTTTTGGGTTAATCTTCATTCCACATATAGTATGATGGGCAGGCTCCCTACTCGGCCATACGTGATAAAGCGTGAAGGATTTAATGAATAAGTCTTAAGCAAGAAGAATGCCAGAAAAGTGTCGAATTTTAAAATATCCATAAATTTCTGGGAATTTTTTCCAAATCATCTAGAGCGATATGTAATTCGAACAACAAAACATGTTATTCCATACATTAAAAAATAAACCATTCGTAGCTAGATTTGAACCTACACCACTTAAAAACCATAACGTCATAATACATTTCACCAAAGAAAAACCAAAGTAAAACAGAAATGAGGGGCAGTTAAACAGGCGAAGATAAATTCGTCTCATCCTATGGGAGAATGGGCTAACGACAGCGCGGTGACGTCATTAATCAAGTGCATACGAGGCGAGGGTGCAACGACACAAACGTAACTGTGTACGCGCCAAAATTACTTGATTCTTTTTCTTAAATTGACAATAGTAAATAGCGCAGGTTTCACGCAGGATCCCGCACATGGCAGGGTAGAAAGAACGAACTTAGGAATCTAATGTTAAGACACTCTGTTCCACTTCCGGTCCCCACTGAAAACATGCATTGTGTTAAATAAGCTATAATTTGAGGTCTTTCGACTGAAAACGTAACAGGTTGTGGGCTCTACTCGAGCAAATTAAATATTTTATGATTTAATTTTTTCGTTCTGCTATTATGGCAAAACTCGGCGCTGAGTTCCGGAAATGCCTCAAATTTTCCGGAAAGTGGGGTACGGAACAGACTGTGTTAACACTAAAACACCGAATTCGCTCAGCCTCCCCGGCCATAAGTCGGATTCTTCATGAAGACTAAAATTAAAAGATAGCAATACTAAATTAAAGCGATCCTATAGAGTATTTACTCTATAGGATCGCTTTAATTTAGTATTGCTTAATTTCAAATCATTTAAACAGTAAATAAATTTATCATCGATACTAGTCACTCTTAAGACCAGAGCTATTTATAATACTTCAAAAATACTACTACTTTTAAAAGGTCAATTTGTAATAACATTTAACTAAATTTGATCAATTTTTAATAATTGTATCATCATTTGTACGTAGCCTGATAGAACTGTTCAGTATCATCATTGGCTTGATTAGGGATTCAGGACATGGACGAAGGAATTCTTTAGGTTTTTTTTTAGCTTCACGCTGTATCCCGCACATGGCAGGGTAGGCCTTATTGCCAGTTTAGTTGTTACTAGTAAATATTTTAATATATTTAAGTTGAACTCATTTAATTTACAGCTTTGAGCACATTCTTAACCTTTGTGCATTTTATGTTAATTTAGAGGCAAAAGAATATTTATATCAAGTTAATTGTATATACTTATTATATATATTTACATATAGTTTTTTTTAAATATTAACACCTAAACAGACAGGTTCTGGGTTCGATCCCCACTCGTGGAAATGAAACATATATAAACATATTTAATGTTTTCATTTCTTCCCTCTGGTAGAAGGCACAACGCGGCGTTGAGTTCTGCCACTCAACACGCCATGCCTCTAATTCAGCAGGAAGTGGGGAACGGGGGTGGAACGGAGTGTCTTAACACCAGCTTCCCAAGTTCCCTCTGCCCACTTTGCCATGTGCAGGAATCAGCGTCAAGCTGATTAGAGAAAATATATTTAAATTAAATGAACTTGAAAACATAAAGGATGGCTGGACCTTATTAAGAATGGCGATAAATATGAAAAATCAATACAGTCTTAAGTCTAGTTCTAAGCAATATTAAAAAATTAAAAAGAAATCATACATATGAATGTTTTATAACAAAAGGTACGGACCCTGTTTGTAGTGTGACAAATAAGTTTATAAAAAATGCATTTAAAAAAAAAAATCAGAATTGAGTGTAAGAACTCACCTCCACTCAATACCTCGAGTTTGGGGGAAAGTGGGAAACGGAAGTAGAACGGAATGTCTTAACACTAGGTTCCCAAGTTCCTTTTGCCTACTCTGCCACGTGCGAGATACTGCATGAATCTCAGTTGAGTATAAACTCAACTTGTTAACTCAAATGTTAATATAATATATATGATTTATGTAGTAAGTAACAAAAATATGTCGAATACCGCGTTATCTCTTGGCTCGGCGTCACAAAGACATCATTACCGATTCGCCTCCAGTTTTGAGGGAAAGCGTTTTGCGGATTCACCAGTAACTAATGTCTTTGACAGATTATAAGGCGGAAAATTTGATGATTTTTTTTTCTTGTTTTTGTATGTTTGTATTGTTATACTAATTTGTGGATTTGGAAGGAAGAAAGCGTAAATGAAAGATTTTGTTTTTTTACGGTTTTGTACTTTGTAAAGTAAAAAACGGAACCTATATAGGATCACTTCTGTCCCAAACAAAGCAAAACGCGACGTTGAGTTCCGCCACTCAACACGCAATGCCTCAAATTCTTCGGAAAGTGGGTAACGAAATAAAGAACAAAGTGTCTTAACACTAGGTTGCCAAGTTTCCTCTGCCTACTCTGCCATGTGCGTGGTACATGCAACTAAAAACATAAAAAATAAAAGAATAAAAAATCTTGTGCTTACCATGAAGATGTACTTGCCATTGATCTTCAAATGCCGTGAAATTATTACAGAGCTCTCAAGCCCTCAGTGGGCGAGTCTGAATCACATTTCTTCGATTTTTACCGTAGATTCTAATTATACTAATGAATGCCTAACTGAACTCAAAAATTATGAGCCAAATTAATACTTCAAAGATTATGTACTTTGTTTTTGCAATCTAATTTATATATGTAATGGTGACAGCGTGGCACAGTGGGACAATGTGTGAGATTAAGCGATAGATATTGATTCGATTGCCATGCGAGATGTGCATGACATACTTTACACAAGAAAAAAAAATACTTAGAAAACAAAAAGTAAATTGTATCATAGAAATATCTCAACCCACCATAAAAAAATATATATGCAGAAAAACGGCGCACAGTTATTCAAAGAATACAAAGCGAGAAAAATGTAATACATTTAATTGATATTGGTTATAATTAAAAACATTCTGAATTAATTTACCGTAAAGAAATATTTCTTTTAGCTTCTATTATATTATAATCTACATCACTAAAAAACGATAAAAGCTATAGTATGTAGAAAGCTGAAAAGATTTCTACATACTATAGCTTTTTTCATTGTTTTATAGTAATCTGTACATACATTATTACATGGTGTTTTAATATTGAAAAACTGAGTTAAAGCATATCAAAGAAAATAAAAAATATAATAAAATAAAATCGCTAATGAAATTAGCATTAGCGAAGACATAATATTTCTAATATTGTACGATGCATGAGGACCAGAATATATTTTCGCGAAGTTCGCGCTCACTACAGTACTACCAACTGAAAAAATATATAAAGATTAATTAAATAAAAATGGGAACGCGAAAATAAAAAAAGCTGATTCCATCCAGAAGATATATGGATTTCAAATATATAATTTCTACGTTATAAATAAAAATACTTGTTATAACTTTTTATATGGGCAAAAATTAATAATATATTTTTTTATTCAGCTTCTCTCTTTATCCCGCACATGACGGGATGCCTATCCCGAGGCAACGAGAGGCAACTTGGGAACCTATTATTAAAACACTCCGTTCCGTTCCTCACTTTCCGTTGAATTAGTAACGTACCCGCGAACAAATATATACGTTCCATCATAGGGCCCAGTCCATTTAAACTATGTAATTTTCTAACTTTTCTATCGAAAAAAAACGCTAATTAACATCTTGTTATATACATATTCCTCATTAATATAGATTAAAGACGAAGTTGGTCGAAACGATCAACGTCTCGAGCCTCTTCACGAGTACGTCACCGCCTTCCATCCACATCAATTAATTTAAAAGACAAACCCTGTTCTTTCCAGACGCTCCTAATATATGAGTAGCGTTGTGATAAATGAAATATACTTGCACTTGACGTGTCGAGTTTGGGATTTGGGAACTACTTCATGTATTTAAGCTTAAAAAATATTTAATATGATATTATGGATTGGATTGTAAGAAAGGTTGTTGGTTCGATTCTCGACTGATATAATGCCAAAATAAAGATTTCCAGTCTAAAATCTAAAACGATACTAGATTTAATATTAATTCTTGTTTTTTTTTTTTTAAAATTAATTTATACACAAAATATATGTTTAAAATTACAGCGTTGAGTCCCAAAACAATCTTGTATTTTTGACTGATGGTGTGGTAAGAGGCGACTAAAGTACATGTGGGAGACTCACGTTGTCAGCTATGGCAACACGCATGGGCAAACTCGACCAGATCATTACCACCCCCGGCATTTAAAACCGGCATTAAGTAGTGGCTTCGGCCACTGCGTTTCGTATTGGGTAATGCTGGGCCCCGGTGCCCATTCACCTTAAAGACCGGTAACGCTCCTTTCGTTCCTTTGGTGCTACACGGGGCCGTGGGCAGCGGTGATTACTTACCAACAGGTGACCCGTACGGTCGTTCCTTCTTCTCGTGTCTTCGTGTTGTCTTGCCTTCTTATCATTTAAAACGATATAGATATACTAAGGGTACTAAGGAATTAAGCATAAAAATTAAATATGATAATATTTTATAAAATATTGAATTCCTATTAAAGTGGTAAAAATAAAAAATATATATATCTTAACCGTATATAAAGAAACTGTCAGTATTTTACTTAACATCTATTTTTATGTTATCTGTAGATCTGAAAAAAAAAGACATACATTGGTGTCACATTAGAAACCGATATGTCTAATGATAATAATTAATATGTCGCTAAATACCAATTGATGGCCAAACTTCAACGAAATGAGGCCGCGCAACCATAACTTTGAAATATTTTTTAATAACTTATCATAGTTTATCCGGTTATTAACCAAATAAGACTAATTAAATTAATCTACTGAATTTAGTGAAACTTTTATGGTTTTATAGAATTTCTCTTGGTTTCAATAGGAATGTTGTGATATAATCAAGTATTATATCACGAGAATTAATTCGTGAATCCCTTAATGGAATGGAAATTCAGGAAGTATTTTTCTCAGCTTCACGCTGTATCCCGCACATAGCAGGGTAGGCAGAGGGAACTTGGGACCCTAGTGTTAAGACACTTCGTTCCACTTCCGGTCCCTACTTTCCGCCGAACTTGAGACATTTCGTATTGAGTGTCGGAACTCAACGCCGCGCTTTGCCTTGTCACCAGAACGAAGAAATGAAAACATTTAATATTTAATATTTAATTTAAAAATATTAAATATTTCATTTCCTCGAGTAGGGATCGAACCCACAACCTGTCCTATAACTCAATTTATATTTTTCCTTGGATACTGTTATTTTTGTAAATTAATTATCACCAGTAATCGTTAATACAGTTTTTTTTTTTTTTTTTTTTTTTTACTTTCTTTTGTAATTATCAGTAATTGTCAGTTTTCAGATACTTTCCTGTGTGTATATCTACCTTGGCACAAAATAACTAATGTCTAGGTCATTATAGAAGTATTATTAAATAAGGTTGTTGATGAGATGGTCACGGGAATGTATCGGCATTGACTGTGTGAGCTGAAATATTTAAATTTTAAACATATGTAGATGCCTGTCGTGGCGCAGCGGGACAAGCCTGTGACTGTAACCGACAGGTTGTGGGTTCGATCCTCACTTGAGGAAATGAAATATTTTTATTTTTAATATTTAATATTTTAATTTCTTCGCTCTGGTGCAAGGAAAAACGCGGCGTTGAGTTCCGCCACTCAACACGCAATGCCTCAAATTTTGGCGGAAAGTGGGTAAAGGAAGTGGAACGGTGTGTCATAACACTAGGTTCCCAAGTTCCCTCTGCCTACCCTGCCGTGTGCGGGATTCAGCATGAAGCTAAGTAGAGTATGTAGGTAGATTAATTTTTTCCGAGTTACGAAGTGCTCAAAATTCATCACATTTTTCAAAGATTTTGCTTCAGCTGGAAACGCTTTCACATGTCTATATTTTTTCTAGGATTCATCGAATGTTATTATAAGTTTGCGTCTAGCAAGACAAAGTGTGATATTAACACTCCATCATCAAAAATTCATTGACATGAATTATAGCTTCAATTAAAAGCCTTGAAATCTTCGTGAATGTACTTGTAGTTTAAAAAAAATCTTCTTCTGTTTTTTATTTTTTTTTTCTTTAAATAGAAGCCTTTAAAAACCTAGAGCAACAGATTCGGTTTCCACTCGGAAAATTGATACTTCAAGTTATTATCACTTTTCTAATCCCGGCGTTAGTCAGGTATACTCTACTTTGCAGGATATCCGTGGTTAAACCAATAGCTTCTCTTTCCCCGTTCTGATAAATAAACGCGGCGTTGAGTTCCGCTACTTAACACTCAGTGTCACTAAAATGTTGTGGAAGCTCCCCACAATGTCTCAACACTATGTCCCCAGTCAAACCTGCGGAATGCGGGAAAGACCGTGAAGCTGGTAATTATCTTAAAATAGTCAATTTCGTTAGCGCTGCCATTGTAAATCGCCTTACTGTTTTTGCACGTTGCCTAGCTCTGGCTATTCATCTTTCACAAAAACCTCGTCCGAAATGAACTGATAGTAAAAAAAATAATTGAAAATCGAACTTTTACTTGTTTTGAGGTAAAAAATCAATTGACAATGGATTAAAATAATGTTACTGTTAGACCAATTTGTTTGTTCGTTAAGCGATTTAGTAAGAAAATGACTTGTTTTTATTTTGAAGAGAATGTACTGGATGGTAATTTTATTGTAATACTTGACTCTTGGTTTGCATATTGAAGTATACAGTGTATCATTTCTCTGTTCTATCTTTCAGTAGTTTATATAGATTTAGTTTTTAGCTTGATCATGTGCAAAATGCTATCCAAAAAATGGTCTCAAGACACTCTACCTGAACTCGAGATAAAATGACGAAAACAATTGTTTTATGCTAAATATGCTAAAAATAAAATAAAAATAACTGTTGTGTTTAAAAATCGATTTAGAAAATGTATTAGAACTGAGTGTAATTGGATTCAATCCTCTGCTTCTGGGAATCTGTTTAAACGCCAAAAGATCTATGTTTTCAATGGGATATCCCATCACCATAGCATGGAAGTTAAATTAAAATTATAGCTATAGTATTTATAGTTGATCAACTCCGCCACGATTGCCTTATAGATCAATGGTTAATTTGTATTGATTAGGTACTAATAGGGCACCCGAGAAAGTGAAATATTTAATATTTTTATTTCTTCGCTTTGGTAACAAGATAAGATGCGGCACTGTATTTCACCTCTCCACACGAAATGCCTCAAATGTGAAGAAAAGTGGGAAACGGAATGGATTGCTGCAACAGTGTAGGTTCTTAAGTTCTCATAAGGGGATAGAGTGAGAAGCTGAAAAAAAAACTAATCAGAATTCTTGACATTAAAGTTATTTAATAAGTGTGACTATAGGTCGTAAATAAAGACCAATAACGGCGTTAGGTTGCGCCACTTTTATTGACAAGCTGCAGCTCATGACTGACCGCTATGTGCTTTATATATTTTGTGCCCAGTCTTTCTATAATCACCGTAAAAGTTCTACGACCTACAAAATCAGATATACATTTATGAGTTGTCCAAAGATAGTTACTTATTCAGTTGATTGTTACTTTAATAGGCTAATTACAGAAAAGTACTTGTAATTTTACAGTATGCACGTACATTTATCAATTAAAACTTCTTTTTATGGCAGCCCACTAGACTTGTAACGTGTGATATGGTAGAGGAATTTAAAGAATTCTAATATAATATGGTCAATGTTTTGTTGTTTTTACAAGCTAACCTCTAGGATGGGTTAATTATTATTGGTACACAATTTAAGATACGGAGCGGAGTGTCTTAACACTAAGTTCCGGAGTACCCTCTGTACCCTAGCCTGTTATGAATACAGAATATAGCGTAAAGCTGAATGAGTAAGTGATTATATTATGTGAAATTTTAAAATAAAGCTTCTCTCTTTGCTGACATTTCCGAAATCTTACTATATTATATCCCGCATATCGTAGAGTTAACGGGTAATTCGGGACGGTAATGTTGAGATACTACGCGTAATTTCCAACGAATTTGACGGATTGCGTGACGGATCTCAAGATCACGCTTTGAATTCTTACCAGAGCAAAGAAATTAAGATAAAATATTGGTAATCGAAATCAAAATCTATGGCGTTTACAGCCGCACGCTTGCACTCCTGCGTTACGATGAACTGGTTTTACTTTTACTTTAATAGATTGTAACATGTAAGAAGCCGGTATTTTTTAATAAATTAAACGCAACCGAATTATATGTTTTATATGAACATGTATTAACAGATATTCTATTTTACATCCACGCTGTTAATAAGAATTACCTAAATAAGCTTCGCAAATAACTTTTTTTATAAATACTTTCGCTTCGCCCTAAATGCAACACATACCAAGGGTAGACAACGCGAACCGATCCCACTTTTCGCAGAATCGCTGTAGACATTATGCATTGAATGGCGTAATTAAACGCTGCGCTTTATTTACCAGTGCGAGAAAATAAAAATATTAACTATTTCAGTCTAACAAGTTATAATCGAACTCACAACCATCGGATTTTCAGTCGCCATTCGCCACAACGGTCTCACAAAAAGTGTCTTATAGAATATTTATTTAGGATTAGACACAAGACCAAAATAAAGACAAAATTGTAGAAAAAAAAAACCGACGCGTAGATCGCTCAGTTAGATTGATGGTCCTGCACCCCTCAGTATTTTTTTCCACACATTCTCTTTTGTGGGTTATCGGGGCAGTGCTGTGATGTTAGAGGAAATTTTATATTAAATGTACAAATATATTTAAAATATTTTTAGTTTTCCGTTCCAATATGATAAAGTGCGGCGTTGAATTACGTCTCTAGACACACAATATCTCGAGTTATTCTCTGCTGCGATCGGAGGCAGAGAGAGCTTGGAAACCTAAGACACTTTGTTCCGTTCGCACCTACCACAGAGTTTCAGGCATTGTGTATTGAGTAGCTGAGTAGTCCAGTCAATCTAGAATCAAAAATTCCCATTAAGCTGAAAATCAGTAAGATTGTTAAAAATATAATTAAAAATGAAAATTTAAAGTTCCCTATCTTTTGCCCTGAATGAAAAAAAAATATTCAAAGTATAATTTTCAGATAAACGGCAAGTTTTATCATAAAAATACATTTTTATGTAGATAATTTATTTATCATAAAAATATTTCACATAAAAATTGTAGATCATTAAGAAATTATCTACATAAAAATATATCAATACGTTTATTTCCAACGAGCCTCTGTTCTTTTAAGATATAACGTATTTAAAAAGTTATCGTCATAATAGGCATAAGTGCACCGTATCGTATATACGTAAATCTCTTATCTACAGTTGTGATTGTAATTTATACTTAAAATATAAAATATACGTTATAATATAAGTTATAACTATAAGAATATCTGGACAAATGAAACCCAGTCCTCCAGTTACTTCATACGCAGCGTAACTTATATTGATATTAACAACATTAATGCGACATACATCATTGTTGGAGGATACCTACTACATCTCGTTGTGAGACATAGCAAGGAAATGTTCAACGTTATCAAAGATAGAGGCCTGTCGTAGCGCAGCGGCACATGAGTGGAACTGTAACCGACAGCTTCAGTCGAGGAAATGAAATATTTAATATTTTCAATTTAAATATTTACTGTTTCATTTCTTCACTCTGGTAATAAGGCAAAATGCGGCGTTGAGTTCCGCCACTCAACACGCAATGCCTCAAATTCGCCGGAAAGTGGAGAACGGAAGTGGAACGGAGTGTCTTAACATTAGGTTCCCGGGTTCCCTCTGACTATCCAGCCTCGTGCGGGATACAGCGTGAAGCTGAAAAAAAAATCTTAGATACATACGTTCAGTATGTACGTCTACATTTTGATCTTTTTACTTTCGTGTGTGATCGTCGTCGAATTTTAGCAACATCTTCATCTTCTGATATTTTAATTGATGAACATATGATAGGTCCAACAAGTCAACACAAATTTCGTTCAGTCTCGGTTCATTTCCATGTTGAAAGAAAAGTTTACTGCTGAAAATATATTGGTAAAACAAGCTAATAATTAAGCTGATATATTCATTATTGAAACAGCAATAGAGCAAATATATTTGACAAATACAAGTATTGTTGTTGATGAAGATGTAGACTTATTTGTATTACTCACTGCTCGAACTCCAACTGAAAATACTATTTTCTTCTTAAAATCAGAAAAACCTCTACATCAAAGGAAAATATACTCATCAAAAAGTTTATCTACTTAAGCAAAGTGTCAAAATCACGTACTATTTTTACACGCAATAACTGGCTGTTATACGAAAATGTTTAAAAAGACTAGATTTTTTTTCTGTTGTTGTTCAACGTTTAACACATTTCTTCGTTCTATACGTACGGTGCTCCTAAAAAACTACCTGCTTAGATAAGCATCGATATATATGTTTCGTTAAAAGTTAAAGTTAAAGTTCAATTAGCTTGCTTCCTCCAACCTCAGTTGCTGTTCATCAACATCTTCTTCAGGTATATTACCAAATTCAAGTGTAGCTTGGTTATCAGCAAGACTGGGGTTGGAAATTAGTTGACAATACATTGGACCTACAGACTGGGATTGGAAATTAGTTGACAATACATTGGAACCAGTTCAAACTTTACTACCACCTGCTCCGGAAAAACTGCTGAACACAATTTCTCTGCAACTGCAAAAAGGGATGCAGTATTAGATGTGGTTGCAAAAAAGTTGTCAACGCCGTTCGTACTCCAATGTTGATACACTAACGGAGGAGGATTCGTTTGATTCTTACAAAGATATATCGCTATTGACAGAATTTACTTGCACTCAGAATGAAGAACAAGAAGAAAAGAAGAACGAGAATAAAATCCACCAATTTTTTATAACTTACATTGCTTTTTACTTTTCCAATATTTATAAATTTTCATAATTTTGCAATAGTTTCAAATTAAACAGGAACACAACGGACCGGTGGAGTAGGCTTACGGGGGAAACCACATTAAAAAAAGCACCAAGTACACTACCTCATAGATGGCGTGGAAACGTGTGCATATTATGACGATTGCAACTTGCACAACTTTTTGAATCGTTACATCTCAAAAACGGTGGCTCGTAGGAAAAAAAGCCCTGATACATTTTTTTTTGCCTTCGACCTAACTTGATTTTTTTTCTATACAGGGGAAAGATAAGGACTTTCAAATTTTATTTTTATTCATATTTTTAAAAACCTTACTGATTCTCAGCTTGATGGGAATTTATGTAGCATAGAATGTTTTAATCGACCGGATTATAAAGCGAATAAATGAAATAAACATAAAAAATAAATTTCCTTGCGTGAGCATCGAACCCACAACATATCGTGTTTATAGTAGCACGCTTATATCACTGCGCCACGACAGGTCATAGCTATTTTGTAATTATATTGAGCAGATGAGTATATGTTAGAGGCCTGTCGTGGTGCAGCGGCACAAACGTGTGACTGTAACCGACAGGTTCTGGGTTCGATCCCCAGTCGAGAAAATGAAATATTTATATTTCAATTTAAATTTAAATATTTAATGTTTCATTTCTTTGCTCTGGTAATAAGGCAAAATGCGGCGTTAAGTTCCGCCACTCAAAACACAACGCCTCAAATTTGGCGGGAAGTGGGGCACGGAAGTGGAACGGAGTGTCTTGACACTAGGTTCCCGGGTTCCCTCTGTCTACCCTGCCTCGTGCGGGATACAGCGTGAAGCTAAAAAAAAAAAGGTGAGTTATCATATTTATTTGCATAAAGGCACCGCTGTGTTATTTCCTCGCTTTGGTAAAAAAGACACTGTGCTGCGTTGAGGGCCTCCACTCCAATACAAGAAGTAAAAACAAGCTGATCGTATAATAAAATTCCACAAGTAATTTTAAAATTTCCACTTCAAAAATTTAAAGTGAAAGTTAAAAATATATTGTTAGGCAAAGCTTATTATTCAATTCAATACAATGATAAAAGTGCGTGGGATTAAATGCTGTTGGTACTTATTCAGGAAGCTATGTTATATATATATATACTTTAAT
The DNA here is from genome assembly GCA_019049475.1 of Eueides isabella. Classification (NCBI taxonomy): domain Eukaryota; kingdom Metazoa; phylum Arthropoda; class Insecta; order Lepidoptera; family Nymphalidae; genus Eueides; species Eueides isabella. The sequence continues at coordinate 8,471,836 of CM032406.1, forward strand.
TGATATTTTGAAAAGAGCATCTTTCAAGATTTTCTTGCCGGCTCTTCTCAACAGACCCGCCTTCCGAGCCGGTGGTAGCTTCCTGTAAGGACTGTCACCACAGACCTTTCTATGTAACTTGACGATTCAAAAGTACTTGTAATGGCCTAATTGAATGAAGAATATTTTGATTTGATATGATTTGACTCAACACGACAAAGTAGAAAGGGAGTGTCTTAAAACTGGGTTCCTCCTTAGTTCTTAGGTTTACATAGAAAAATATATATATATTCAATTTATTACTGTTTATCGTAGTCATTTGTAATAATATATTTAAATATCAATATTAATTTATACAATTAATAAATATTTATAATTATTGTTATTGTTAAACAACACGTGCACGCTTCTCGCTTGTATAAAAAATGTCATGTATAGAATAGAAATGTTGAAATTATACTAATACATGCAATGTAGATTTCATTGAAAATCCTTTTGTTTTAACTGCACTCAATATCATTATTCATTAATTATTTAGAAGCATCACTGTGAGTTGGATGTGAACCAGCAATCTCCTCATTCATAGTATCTAATATATACACACGCACACACACACACATATATATATATATATATATATATATATATATATATATATATATATATATATATATATATATATATATATATATATATATATATATATATATATATATATATATATATATATATATATATATATAAATATGAAACAGGTGTCACTCGATATATTACGTTATATGTCCTGTATTACCAAGTATGTGGCACGCACGTGCCAATACATAGATTAATGGATACATACTATAGAATAGTAATATCTAGTTATTCAGAGGCCGTAGTGGCGCAGCAGCACAGCGTTTAATTGTAGCTCGACTATTGTGAGTCCGATACCCTGGGCTGTTGATTATTTCAGTTAGCTCGTTCTGGTGACAAAAGAAAACTCGGAGTTTAGTCTCGTTACTCAACACGTATGTCTTGAATATTGACTAGGAACTGGACAAAGAAGTGTCTTAATAATTGATACCCTTCTTTTTTGTTAACTTTCCTCTGTCTTCTCTGCGATATCAAGAAGATTATTTCAACGCTACAATAACTAACGATTATTTTACGCTGTAGTTAATTAAACCGCGGTGTTGAATTACGCTTCTAGGTATATTATATATTAAACTCGAGTTACGGTAAAAATGGAGAACGAATTCTTAACCACTATGTTCTTTCTATAAAAGAAAATGCTATATTGATAATTTATATTTGTGTCTATGTTTTGGAAGGTTTTCAAGAGGTGCGGGTTCAAATCCGGTCTGTTTTAATTCTTACACATATATATTTTATTAAAACATATTTTTTTATTCTGTCTATGAATCCAAATCAGGTCACTCAGTTAGTGATTTGTCTTATATATACAAGAATGTAGCACACACGTGCCAATGTCGTCTAATCTAGAATTATAATTGATATATAAGCAGCTATGTACATTGCATTGAACGTCTTACGTTTTTCTTCGGTTTGGTCAGTCAAACTGTGGCGTTGGGTTCCGCCATATGACTACTCTAACAAAGAGTCGGAGTATATTAACAAAAAGATTTCACTAGCAACACTTATCATTTTATAAATAAGTTGTCATTGTCTTCGACTTTGTTAGCGTGATTTTGAAAAAAAAAAATAGCTACTCTAACATAATTGCACGCAGAAATAAAAGATATATATATATATATATATATATATATATATATATATATATATATATATATATATATATATATATATATATATATATATATATATATATATATCTATATATATATATATATATATATATAATATATATATATATATATATATATATATATATATATATATATATATATATATATATATATATATATATATATATATATTTATATCTACAAGAATGTACGCACGTGCTATAGCTTACAAACTCAACTTAAAAGACCTTTTAAATTCTAAATTAACAATTTATATTAAAGCTTACTATGTAATGGTAATATTATATGTATTATTGCAATTTTATGGCATATTTTAACTTATTACTTATAAATTTTTATTGAATATCTAGTTTATTTTATTTATTACGATAGATAACTGTGTTGGAGGCCGTATATACTATGTTTGTTATGTATGTAAGTGACGGATGTTTGTGGATTTGATTAACTTGAATTAATTATTTTTTATCTCTTTGCTACGTTAAAAAGACAAAGTCAACACTGTCTTGAAAACGCAGCGGAAATCAGAACTGTATTGCCTTGATATAAGGGTCCCTCTGCCTACATTGCTATGAGCGTGATACAACAAAAAACAAAAAAAAAAAAATTCTTTCTCTTTTCATAATTCATAAAAAATATATGTATGGCGAACGGAAATGGAACGGAGTGTCTTAACACTAGGTTCCCAAGTTCCCTCTACCTACCCTGCCGTGTGCGGGATACAGCGTTAACCTGAGTAGAGTATATATTTAAATTAGTTAAATTTTAAAATTAAATTTCAATGGCGTCAAATTTTCATTGTTATTTATTTTAAGCATGTCAAATTGCAAAAAACTAATTTATTTGTATTGTTGTATTGCCTGACATTGAATAGTCTGAACAACTGAAGCACAGTACTTCAGTAAATCACAATAGACAACTATTTCTTAGGTAAGTGGCATGCGTGTCGAATTAAAAAGCTAAATGATTGTCAAATAAACAAGTTTTTGTACGTTATTGTAATAATATTATTACCAAAAAAAAAATGGCTGAGCTATTGAAATGACAGTTTGAGGATCGATTCCCATTCTGTTGTATTAATTATTTTCGGTTCATTCATCATCGTTCTGGTAACGAGAAATAGGCTGGATGTGGTTGGTGTTTCCATCCCACTTATGGGAGAAATCTATTTTTATTTTTATATTTTGAAAAGTAGTGTTTCGCTATATCCGCAATGTCTCTAATTGGAGAGAAAAGGGACAACAAAGTGCCGTAAAACTAATACGAACTAAAGCGTGTAGCCGTAATCAATATGACCGTACTGTGACTTTTTCTTTTTGACACACGCGAAGAGCAAAGAAATTAAATGGTTAAATATTTAGTCTCTTGGAGTGGGAATTCCTACGCTTTTGCCACTGCGCCGAGGAAGGCCTCGAATAAAGACATACCAAGTAGCACATTCTTACAAAATATTAATAAATGATCTAATAAAAAATGACCATAAATGGTGAATAAGATATCAGATATGAGTAAAAACGTTTTGCAGTTTCCGATTGATTTCTGATTTTATCATTAGATTGTATAGCTACTTAGGTATATAACTAACTTTAATTATTGCACGTGGCTTCGTCTGCATGATTAGGCACTGACCGTAAGTAGAGTGGGCTACATTGTACGATAAGTTGAGTTGAGATATTTAAATATGGCATTTTGTACGTGTCAGTTTAAAACGCTATCTTTATACTATCAGTTTGAACTGATATTGATATTTGTTACGTAAAAGTTTTATTAGTAAAAGAACGTATAAAAAATAGAATATATTTTTTTTATTTAGAATCTTAATTAAAAAGTTTCAATAACGAAAAAGTTTTAATTAAAAAAATTGTAATAATAGCAATAGTCATTCTGTCGACTTCACGCTGTATCCCGCACATGGCAAACCAGGAAGAGAAAACTTGGGAAACTAGTGTTCTGACATTTCAGTCCGTTCCCCACTTTCTGGTGAAATTGAGGTATTGCGTGTTGAATGGCGGAACTCTACAAGCGCTTTACTTTGTTACCAAATTTCATTTCCTCTATTGGGGTCGAACTCAGAGTCTATCGCATTTGCAGTCACACGCTTGTGCCCCTGTGTTAGGACAGGCCTCGACACGATAATAAAAAAAACCAGCGTAAGTTCCATCACTCCACACGCAATATATCGAAAATTGGGCTACTGGGACTAAAATGGGACTACGTTTCCTTTGCCTTTCCTGCTAAGCTGCAAAGAGCTTGAATATCTATATCTTTTATTTTTATTAAGATACAAAGTACTCATTGTTTGATACGTATATCGAAATTGAATTACTTTTATAATTTCTTAAACAATAACCAATTAATAATGACAATAAATAAATCAATGTTATGCTTATAATATGTATGTATATGTAACTAAGTCTAAGAATATTTTTATTTTTATTTTTGTAAAATAAATATTCGATTGTGACGTTTGGAATGTTATATTAAATTACGTTGCATATTTTTTTACGGTTATAATCTTTAAGTATATATGAATTTAACATTATGTTTACTAATATTAGAAGCTTTTAAGGAATTCAATTTAAAAAAAAAAAAGGACCCCGTCTGTATTTGGTTGAGCGTGTTAATCTCAGACACTACCGATCAAACTCTTACGCAGCTTCACGCTGTATCCCGCGCATTGCAGGGTAGACAGAGGGAACTTGGTAACCTAGTGTTAAGACACTCCGTCCCACTTCCGTTCCCCACATTAATTAAACAAATCAAAAAAAAAATAGATAGTATTTTTTTTGTGGCAGTTGATATATAATTATCTTACCTTGGACATCATTTATATTGGTTTCTTAAAGCTTATTTATCTTAATTCAATGTAAGAGCCAAAGTTAAGGAGTCGTCGATGAGAGAGTAATATCAAGTTTTGAAATTTCATGATGGTGGACTAACGGGATCGATAAATTTCAAAAAGAAACAATTTGAACTGCCTTATATTAGTGGCATTAAATTTTACTAGATCGTTCCAATGTAACACTGTTTTGATTTGATGTTTTCTTATGGAAATTTAATTTCAAGCCCACTTGCAGCTACGCTATCGTCTGTTGAGAGTACTGAACTTTGAGAAACACTCACTTACATATATAAATTATATATATATTTTAATGTCACATATATCATATATAAATTATATACACATTTTAAATGAAGCAAATATAACCGGGTCAGTCGCGTATATTGTTTTCTGTACATTTTTGGAAGCCCATCGTTTAGAACACATCAACTGACACTGACTATTGACTGAGATTGATCCCTTAAAAATCCAATAACAAACTGTGAGCTTTCTGGAAACCCATATACTCATAGTTTACTTACAAAGCTTACGTGAAAGCCTTTGCTGTGCCTCTCAGATGCGTCACTTAAAAACTATGTGTCATACGTTAAAATCGAATAAAATACAAAATTCGTCTTGATATATATATACAACAGCCTCTCTCGATATAGACTACATAATACATAAGTACATTCCATTTTATATATATTTTTTGAAATTATACACATTTACATTCATTTAAATGTACAAACATATTGGACACTGATTTCTATTTCCATAACAAAGATCTCTCTCTCTCAGCTTCACGCTATATCCCGCACGAGGCATGGTAGGCAGAGGGAACCCGGGAACCTAGTGTCAAGACACTCCGTTCCACTTCCGTTCCCCACTTTCCACCGAATTTGAGGCATTGCGTGTTGAGTGGCGGAGCTCAACGCCGCGCTTTGCCTTATTACCAGAGCGAAGAAAATGAAACATTAAATATTTCAATTGAAAATATTAAATATTTCATTTCCTCGACTGGGGATCGAACCCAGAACCTATTGGTTACAGTCACACACTTGTGCCGCTGCGCCACGACAGGCCTCAAACATAACAAATGATAATGAAAATATACCATGAAAATCTGATGCTGACTTACTAATTATAATTACAATTAACGCTCACATTTACTTTAGCACTTAATCATACAATCATATAGGTGTCCAAGAGCATCGTAAACTATTACAACTGAATAAACGAGGGTGTGAGTGAAGGCACGTCGAAAAAATCGTTCTTTCTGACGCCGCGAGGACACCTTAGATTTATTGTCCTAAGGGTGACATGTGTGGTATTTCGGAAATAAATAAAGATTTTTACTTAATTTTATATCTATTTTAATAACAAATTATGTTTGCTCCGCAGTTTTTTTAATTATGTTGTATGTTGTATTGGCCGTGTGATTCTTATTGTATTGGCTTAGAATAGGATCACCCTGGTACTGTTAGTGTCGTAAGAGGCGACTAAAGTACGTGTGGGAGAGTCACGTTGTCAGCAATGGCAACACCGGTGATTATTACCACCCCCGGCATTTAAAACCGGCGTTAAGTAGTGGCTTCGGCCACTGCGTTTCGTATCTTTAGGTGATGCCGGGCCCCGGTGCCCATCTACCTTAAAGGCCGGCAACGTTCCTGTAGCTCCTCTAGAGTTACACGGGGCCGTGGGCGGCGGTGATCACTTACCATCAGATGACCCGTACGATTTGCTAATCATTTGCATTTATCATTTCATAGGATAATATCATATATTATATATTTTGTATATCTGTAGGCAGTTTATACAACATATATAATATATATATATATATTATATATTTTGTATATCTGTTCTCTCTGCCTACCCCGATAGGGATATAGTCTGAGGCTAAGTAAGTAAGTAAGTAAGTATATCTGTAACATCTTATAACTAAATTTCTATCTAAGGAAGTAATATTATCATAGTATCTTCAAATTTTTTAACAATTATGTACGACATTTAAAAAAAAAAGATAAAAAAATATAGAAAGACAAATAATCGAGCCAATTGCCACTATCAAACGAACCAATGCAATAAATATAAATTCACTTTACTTTATTTATTTTTTTTTTATTTTAATTTCAACGCTTTGTAGAAAGTTTACTTGCCAAGTAGGCTTGATTCGTTTTTATTACAACTAAAAGCCATCACGAAAAATTATCCACACTTTTAGAAATTCACAGTTCCTAGATTTTTGTCAATATAAGGTACTTTTTGCAAGAATCCAGTTTCGTTGGAAACAAGTTTTTTCATTGCAAAATAAAAATTAACAATTGAAAAATGGCTGAACAAACAAAATTCTTTCTGACCGTGACGGATGATGGGCGATTTTAAATACATTTTATTTGCATTTAAAAAATATATCCGAGCAAAGTCCGCCAGACACTATTGTGATAGTTTAATAATCGATTAGTTTTTGCTGTAAATTGGGAAATTTTGTAAAAATACTTAAAAGAAGCGCCCTCTCTCCCTTTTTTTAAGAATTCAGTTTTTAGCTGAAACTGAATTGCTGAAAAAATGGTTTTAAAAGCCGCCATTAGGTGGCGTTAGTGTTGCTTTAATTAAAGACTTAATTTTTTACTTTCATATTGTATAATAAATAAAGGATTATTAATTTTGTATAAATGAAGGCAATTTCTACCATAACTTTTACCTAAAGAATGAGTAATCTAAAATTTTATTTACTTAAAACACTTCAGTATTTATTATTCACATATAAAAATTATTATTTGTTAAATAGTTAAATAGATGTAACGGAGAATACGTTATTGTAACTATAAACTTTACTTACGTTAAATTCATATAGAATCAAGTAACTTTATACGATTTTAAATAAAAGAAGTCTCTCATTGGAAGCTTATTACAGATTTTTATTACTTAAAATTTCAATATCTACTTATATTCTTCCAAGTCTTACCAATAAAGCATTCAATGTGACACTCAACATTATCAGACACTTAATTATTATTTAATAGCAACTTTAAGTAGCACCAAAACAATTACAGTTAAACGTTAAAAACACATCTTTATTGACGAGACACCTAGCGCCACCTCCAAAATAACAAAAAAGTATCACTAATTACGTCCTATAAGCCGACCAAATTGTAACGACAACACGTCAACTTGAAAAGAATCCAACTAATAACATATTCATTTGGCCGACTAACACCAACTTAACCCTTTACTGCGCATGCCTCTATACATAAGTAGGTGAGAGAAAAAAACACAAATTTATACCGGGTAAATTTTAAACCTATACTTTTTTTTTGCGTCCCGCATTTTTATGTCGATCCTTTGTATGTGTGCGTTGTGCCAGTTTTAATTACGTATTGACTTAATTTGCTGGCGAGGCTGGCTGAATCTGGGAAGCTCAGTGTGTTTTCTTATTGAAAAAAAATATGTTTAGCCTGTATATTGTGTATACTTTGTGCTTGTGACTGTTTAATTCGTGTAGGTTATGTTTTGGTATCTGTATTCGACATAAAGTTTCAATTTTGGTGGGAAATGTGTTTAGTGGTTGGAATAAATAAGATTGTTGAATTTCACTCTCGATAACGTCAAGATGTGATAAAGGTAAGGTATTTTATTTATATCTTCTTTATTGAGTGAATTATGGTGATTTTCCATGTAATATAAATAACTTTGATATGATGACGCATGATCACCACCTGTTGATGATTTCAATGTCATGATATTATATGCATGCCTTGACTATTATAATTCTAAATTTAGATTTTTACACTGATTTATTTTTTTTATAAAATAATTAAATGTTTAAATTAAAAACTTTTTGATATGCAAACGTTTTGATTAATATATATTAATTTTTAGATATTTTAATGTTATTTTATTATTACCTCGAATACTTACATTTTTATGATTTTCGAAAATAATTTTAACAGTAATATTTTTATTTACTTAATAATTAAAAGAAGTAAACCATAGAGGAGCTAAGTTAGGTAGCCTAGGTATTCTTGTGCAGGTTTTTAAAAGTCTAGACAGATGGCGTTAGTTCTTAAAGTATTTTAACGACAGTACAGTATTTATATGAGATGAATATTTATATGAAATAGTTATTCTTAGTAAAGATTAATTATATAATATTTTTTATACATAAAAAAATAAATTTTATTTATGCAAAGTCTAAAATGTAAACGATTTTGAGGACTTATTTGTAAATAAATCGTATGACATATAATCGTATTTATGATAAATCATATGACAAGTTATCGTTATCGAGCGTGCCAGTTAAGCACAAGTCACTTAGCCAATGTCATGTTATATGGAAATACACATAAAAAAAAATACCGATAAAAAAGAGATGACTAAAACATCAAAATTATTTAATACTTTAAAAAATATGTTAAGTAACATGACAGGATTCATAACTTTGTTTAGGCCTGTTGTGGTTTAAATATAATGATATTTAATATTTTCAATTAAATATTCAATGTTTGCATTTTTTGCTCTGGCAACGAGGCAAAATGCGACGTTGAGATACATCACTCAACACGCAATGCCTCAAATTAGGGAAGTGGGCAAGGGAATCAATTGTCTTAAAACTAGGTTCCCAAGTTATCCCTCCCTATTTAGACATGTGCAGGATACAGCGTGAAGTTGAGAAAAAAGTGCATTACATAGAACATTTCACATTTTAATACGAAAATTTAAGCCTTAGAAATATTAAAAAAATATTTCGAAACAGCAATAAACTATAAACTAACAAGATTCTTATGGGAAAAAATAGAGTTTTGACTCGATAGTTTTTAACATATATATTTAAAAATTATCGATATTAAAAGTCACGCAGACAATATCAAGTTACATCACTAGTTAACCACAAAATACTATGTATTACAAAAGTTATTTGTTTTAACTGTATCACTATACCGTGTAAAGAATGTTAAATGTTATTTACGATTATTTACGTATCTTATAATGAACTGGCAACTTTACAGGCCATAAAGGCTTGAGCCCAAACATTTTATGTGGGCACGCCTCGTGATTGTAAAAATCAGGCTCAAGTGCGAACTATTGTGCTTTAACTGATTGTAGAGAGGGAAGTTATGTATTTAATATACGTTTTGTGGTTTGTTTGTTGAAATCATTCGATAGATTATAGTAAATTTTAATTATAGATTAAATATTTTATAGTTAGTAACGTTTAGTTTCATTTGTAATGGGATTGATTTGCATTTGTAGAATGTTCTTCTTTTTGGTTTTAAGCTTACATTTTCTTATTAAAGTTTATTGACTGGTTTCACATAAAGACTGGAGAACGGGAGTGAGTTAAGGGGAAGTAAGAGTTTTAATGCTAGCTTCCCAGGTTCTATACGCATACGCTGTTGTACGGTAAATACCTTGAAGAAAAAAATAACTATATTTTACGTATAACTTTTTTAAAATTACCGCTGAAACCGTGAAAATTTGATAGATTTTCACGGTTTCAGCGGTAAAGTAAGAGAATAATCATCTCTTAATAAACCTAAAGACAGAAGCAACGAAAGTTATTATAGAATTTCTCTGGTAAGACAACGCGCGGCGTTGAATTCAATTCACAGTATCAAACCACATTCTATTTTATAACATGCAAAAATCCTATTTTAAAATGTTTTTTTTTGAAATCATATCTTAATTTAGTGGTGAAATTTTAATGTTTGTTGCATTTATTTTTGTATTCGAATTAGCACCACCATTCACTCGTAAACATTAAAGTATCACACTGACAGCGCGCCATGCCCTTTACTTTTATATTTTATGTTTAAACAAACAAAAACACCTTCGCGGAGTGGTTGGAATGTGTCAAAATAAGAAATGTCAGTTTAAAAAGGGAAACTAGTCGAAAAAAAATCTAGTAAAAGGCTATCGCGACGCCGTGATACCTTGTGACTGTTAGCTCGACGGTTATGGGTTCGATTTCTACTTAATACGAAAAAAAATATATGAATGAATCCAATAAATTGAAGTGTTTCCTCGCTCTAGTAAGCAAGACAATGAATTCCGCCACCTAGTTAATATACAATGTCTCGAAAGACATGTCTTCGAGACAATGCAGCTAGAGACGGTATTTAACACCGAGCCATGTCTTAGCGAGTGTACCTAGTCGAGCTAGGTATTTAACACCGAGCTATGCCAGAGTGAGAGAAAGAGAATAATGATAATATTTCTAGGGATTAAAGTCACAATCATCGCGTTCACAGCCAGACGCTAACCAACTACGCTACTTTGCCTCAACGATACTTTTATTTAATAAAAAAAAATATTTTTTATGTTGAGTAAATGTATTTTACTTGTGAGTTTCTAATATTAATTAAGTATTGTATTTTTCATTAAAAATATGAATTTAATTATGTTATTATCAAAATAAACAACATTGTTTAATCGTATTGATAATTTTAATGCCTTTTACTTTAATATTACACTTAAGTATGTATATTTTCTTATATTAATATAATTTTTTGTTAAAATTTATACTCAGCTTCACGCTGTATCCCGCACGAGGCAGGGTAGGCAGAGGGAACCCGGGAACCGTTCCACTTCATTGCGTGTTGAGTGGCAAAACTCGCCACACTTTGATTTGTTACCAGAGCGAAAAAATTAAATATTTCATTATATCATTTCATTATATCATTTCAACCGCTTATGCCCCTGCGCTAAGACAGGCCTCGAATTCTAGACGGGTTGCGATCTTTTAGTAAAGTACATCTATTGGTTTTATCTTTTCTCCTTTTCGGGTACGCAAGTACAAATTTCCATTATTAACGACGTTTCTGGCCGTTCTCTATAACAACATAATCCAAAATAAATCTTACTTCTAATAAACATCGAAATGAGATGTACAGATAAAAAACCTAATGATACCAGATTCGTTCCGCGCCGCGCAGCTTCCGCTCGAATTTTGAATTTAGAACTTTTTCCTTTTTCCCGCCGGCGGCCATGTTGTTTTTTTTCTCGTTTTTTCCAAGTTAATGGTTGCCTTACTTTTTTTTCTATATTATTATTGTTTTCGGCTTACGACTAATGATTGTTCGGCGTAATACGGTGGCTGTAATGAAATGGTTCTTTGCCGATTTTTTGCTTTGTAAATTGAATGCGAGTTAATTAATTTTTTTTGTATGTTATCTGTATGTATGTATATCATAAAGTTGTTTTTGGTTGGTGGTTTTAGTTTGTTTATGTTTTTATTTTTCGTGAGAATGTACATTAATATTATATATGCGAATCGTAATAAAAATGTCAACAGTCCTTTTATTGTTTTATTATTTATGTTTGTAATTTGTTTAGTATTTCCTTCATTATAATTAATAAATAATATAAAAATATGAAATGCTTATAACGACGTTGACGCAATCAAAATTAAATATCGATCATTCTTTCCGTTATAAATTAATTATCCTAGCTTTTACCTACGGGTTTGCTTTCAAAATCAAATATAAATAGCTGTAGGTACATGGAAACGTTAAAATGTAACAAATTATTGTCAAAATTTATACTGAGATTGCTTTTTCTATCTAACTAACTTCCTATAAGTATAGACTAACAGATATGATATCGATGGAACCTAATCAACTGTCCTTAAGCATTATATGGCATACTATATGACACATCTCATGGCGCTGAGGCATAAGTTTGAGACTTTACGCGACAGGCAGTTGGTGAAGTCCAATTGACCAAAATAAATATTTTAATATGTTCATTTCTTCGCTTAGGTAACGAGACAAAGCGCGTCGTTAAATTCCGCCAGCACGCAATGTTTGAAACGTTAGAAAGTGTGGAACGAACGGAGTGTCTTAACACTAGGCTCCCGAGTTCCCTCTACCAAACTTTCTGGCGTGTTGCTAAAACTTTCTTTTGACCGATGACCTAAAAAATAATATTGTGTACCTAGACTTAACCTGGAAATTTGGAAATCAGTTATGGCCAACCCTGGGAACCTACGTCTGAGTTGATGATGATGATTTCCCTTACAACGATTAAACCTGCAACCACTAAACCCATATAATCAATATAAGCAATCCACACTGAAGTGTAAGCAAATATATTTAGAAACGATTTACTATCCTATTTTTTATTCTGTTTTTGAAAACCTCATCTCATCAAATTGGGTGCAGCAGTATCATCGTTAGCGGTACACCGCAACCGGATGGTCATTATAGCGGCAATCAGGCAATCGCGTTTGTATGAAATGGCTATATATCCTTCTTGTAATATATACTTGGTTTATAAATGTTTTTTGTCTTCATGTAAATCTACGGCGTTGAGTTCCGCCATTCAATACGTAGTACCTCCAAAATTCAACGAAAAATAGACAACGGAAGTGTCTTTACCCATTAAGAGGACGGACGAAATTTCTTTATACTAGGTTCTTACATTTCCTCTGCGTATCCTGCTATATTCAGGATACAATGTGAAACTAAAAAAATGATATATATGTATTTTACTCACTCACTCTCACTCACTCAGCTTCACGCTGTATCACGCACATGGCAAGGTAGGCACAGGGAACTTGAGAACCTAGTGTTAAGACACTCCGTTCCACTTCCGTTCTCCACTTTCCGCCAAATTTCAAGAACTCAACGCCGCGTTTTGCCTTTTTACTATAGTGAAGAAATATAAGCAATAAATATTTAAATTAAAAACATTAAATGTTTCACTTCTTCGAGTGGGATTCGAAACCACAACCTGTCGATTACAGTCACACATATATTTTAGGTTTTTTTTTTAATTTTGAAAGTTGGAATTCAACGCCGCGCTTTAAAAATATTTCAATTTCCCAAACGAGAATAGTATCCACGTATTTACAAACGCTGTGTTAGACGCTGTGTCTCTCTACGACGGCCTTACTAATTTGTAAACGATCAGAGAGAAGATATAGTTATTCACTCCGTTCCTTACAATAGATCTATGGGGTTATACAGGTGAAACAATACGATAAATCATATTAGTAATACATAATTTGTATGTAAATGTAAAAATATTAACAGTAAGCTATATGGTATTTTTACTATTTTTAAAGTGTTCATCCATAGTTATGAAGGAAAAAAACTTATTTACTCATACTCTCTCTCATACAGGCATTGCGTGTTGAGTGGCGGAACTCAACGCCGCGTTTTGCCTTTTACTAGAGCGAAGAAATGAAAACAATAAATATTGAAATTGAAAATATTAAATATTTCATTTCCTCGAGGGGGGATCGAACTCACAACCTGTCGTTTACAGATACGCTTGTATATAAAAATGTATGAGAGACGTGGGTTCAAATCCCGCTACAAATATTTTTTTATACGTTTTCTATAACATTTATAGTAATTATTGTTATCAATCTATGTTTTCATATTGTTTTAAATTATAATTTAAATAAACTGAATGGAGCTGCCCTTATGTATACAGTATGTTCACATATAGGAAAATAAATATATTATTGATTATATTACCGTTTTAGTACTTTCACAAAGAAAACATAAAATAAAACCAAGTGCACGATAAAATAGCTTTCAAAAATAGCTTCCAAAATTCAACGGAAAATAGACAACGGAAGTGTCTTTACCCATTAAGAGGACGGACGAAATGTCTTTATACTAGGTTCTTACATTTCCTCTGCGTATCCTGCTATATTCAGGATACAATGTGAAACTAAAAAAATGATATATATGTATTTTACTCACTCACTCTCACTCACTCAGCTTCACGCTGTATCACGCACATGGCAAGGTAGGCACAGGGAACTTGAGAACCTAGTGTTAAGACACTCTGTTCCACTTCCGTTCTCCACTTTCCGCCGAATTTCAAGAACTCAACGCCGCGTTTTGCCTTTTTACTATAGTGAAGAAATATAAGCAATAAATATTTAAATTAAAAACATTAAATGTTTCACTTCTTCGAGTGGAATTCGAACCCACAACCTGTCGATTACATTCACACTCATATATTTTAGGTTTTTTTTAATTTTGAAAGTTGGAATTCAACGCCGCGCTTTAAAAATATTTCAATTTCCTAAACGAGAATAGTATCCACGTATTTACAAACGCTGTGTTAGACGCTGTGTCTCTCTACGACGGCCTTACCAATTTGTAAACGATCAGAGAGAAGATATAGGTACTGACTCCGTTCTTTACAATAGATCTATGGGGTTATACAGGTGAAACAATACGATAAATCATATTAGTAATACATAATTTGTATGTAAAATGTAAAAATATTAACAGTAAGCTATATGGTATTTTTACTATTTTTAAAGTGTTCATCCATAGTTATGAAGGAAAAAAACTTATTTACTCATACTCTCTCTCATACAGGCATTGCGTGTTGAGTGACGGAACTCAACGCCGCATTTTGCCTTTTACTAGAGCAAAAAAATGAAAACACTAAATATTGAAATTGAAAATATTAAATATTGCATTTCCTCGAGGGGGGATCGAACCCACAACCTGTCGTTTACAGATACGCTTGTATATAAAAATGTATAAGAGACGTGGGTTCAAATCCCGCTACAAATATTTTTTTATACGTTTTCTATAACATTTATAGTAATTATTGTTATCAATCTATGAAGTTTTCATATTGTTTTAAATTATAATTTAAATAAACTGAATGGAGCTGCCCTTATGTATACAGTATGTTCACATATAGGAAAATAAATATATTATTGATTATATTACCGTTTTAGTACTATCACAAAGAAAACATAAAATAAAACCAAGTGCACGATAAAATAGCTTTCATACATAGATATGAGAATTTTCTATTCCATAAAGAACTTCTCTAATGCATTATCCGAAACTATAAGTTATAGCGAGGAAGATAGCGGGAGCGTTCGCAGGAGACTAGAAATAACAGCTTTGTTGCCTGTATACGAGTATTTTTTTTTTTTGGCAAATATTACATTTACTGTAGGTACCTGTTTTTGTTTTGTGAAATAAAAAGTACATTATTATTTAGAAAATGTGTAAAAGGATTTGAACCCGCGCCTCTTGTAAACCGTCCCGTTTCCTAAGTAAGTATATATTTATTATATATTTTTTCTAGTGTAGATTAACACTTTAAAATCAGTAAAAATAAAAAATATGAATTGATTTCAAATTCATTGTAAATTTAATACAGAAATTATTTAAAAACAATAACAAGTTGAGACTAAAGTAGGGAATAAAGTGGAACGGAGTGTCTTAACACTAGGTTCCCAAGTTCCCTCCGCTTACACTGCCATGTGCCGGATACTGCGTGAAGCTAAAAAAAGAAGTAGAGACGTCAGGGTCACTAATTGCGGCAATTTTGAGTTCGATTCTTATTCTGGAAACTGAAAATTGGATGGAGAAATTGGAATGAAATATTTCTACATTAACTATCCTCTGATTACCTTTTAAAATGTAATTCTAAACATATTTTCCTAATATTTATAAATTATAACTCTTATATAGGAAAATATGTTTTTTAATGTTCAAGTCATAAAAAATAGTTAGAAATACAAGCGATAATATTCGTACAATATTTGCAGCAATGTTTGAAATCCTCTGAAATAAATTCATAGAATATTTTATGCATTTTCTGACCGTACGAGGCTCTTGAATGCATCGCGTGCCACATTAAATATACACACAGTTGAAAAAATATATTTATACATTATTTTTTTTCTAATATGTAATGTAACTTTATGTACATAAAATCTAAATGAATTGTCATCTTAATAACGTGTAAAGACATCGTGGATAAATTTGGATAATTAACGGCAATTGTAGGTTCGATTATTTAATACTTATTATGGTAAATCAGATCTGAGAGCAATTGTTCCGAAGTAATTTTTAGTTTGAGTTCAGATCTTTTCTTTTATTTATACTGCAAGTTTTCACTTTATGATATTTATACAATTTTCATAACTGTAGTTGTACGGGAATTGTGTTGCTCTTGATTACGAATTTCATACAAAATGCAGCTAAATCAATTTATTCTCGTATCTTTTGACAATTCGGGGATTTGTAAAAAAAAATATTATTTAATTATAAAGTGGGGAACGGAAGTGAGACTGAGTGCCTTAACACTAGATTCCCAAGTTCACTCTGCCTACCCTACCATTTGCGGGATACAGCGTGAAGCTGAAAGCAATAAAGATATTTTTCAGTGCTCTAAGGGACGACAGACTCAAGCTGCAATGGATGTCAAATATTTGATTGAACATTAATTTAAGCTCTCGAGATAAAGAAATGGCTTTGAAACACGGACAGATGTCCAACAAAATCATCTTAAAAGGGTTCTGTTTTTCTTTTGAGATACAGAATACTAAAAAGTGACTATCAGTAAAACATATTACAATTTGTATGTATGCGAAAAGAAAATTCATATTATTCTATGTATATCTCCCTGTTTTTCATATAAAATATAATGTTTTCTAACATTATAAAAAAATAATAAAAATATTGTGGTGATACCTTTATTTTTCCATATCACGTATTCTTTAGTGCCGCGAAAGAAGGTCGTAAGTACGATATGAGCTGTGCCTTATATGTGTGTGTGGTATGTACATGTGTGAGTTAGCGTAGATATTAGAAAATAAATTATACACTAGATTTATTTGTTTTGAATTTATAATAGAATAATTCTTTTAAAATCAGAACTTGCATTACGTATAATAATATATTTAAATTGTTTTTAAATATACATAATATATATATATATATATATATATATATATATATATATATATATATATATATATATATATATATATATATATATATATATATATATATATATATATATGTATATATATATATATATGTATATATATATATATATATATATATATATATATATATATATATATATATATATATATATATATATATATATATATATATATATATATATATATATATATATATATATATATATATATATATATATATATATATATATATATATATATATATATATATATATATATATATATATATATATATATATATATATATATATATATATATATATATATATAATTAGACTAGCTAACCCGGCAAACCTTAAAAGATAGACATATGCGGTCATGGACTTTTTATTGGAACTTTAAAAGGACAACAATTCATGTCATATTCATGATTTTTGCGTAACATTAACCGTTTACGCAACGCATGCAGTGGAAACTCTCAATTGTGAAAAAAATCCCCCGATTTTGAAACATTCTTGATTGGTAATCCGTTCCTATTGTTCTTAGCGTAATGATATATAGCCTATAGTCTCCTTCGATAAATAGCCTATCTAACACTGAAAGAATTTTTAAAACCGGACTAGGAGTTCCTGAGATTAGTGTGATCAAGCTTACAAACAAACAAACTCTTCAGCTTCACAATATTAGTATACTTTACTACCCGGACTTCGCAACATTGAAGGTTATCAATCTATATACACTCATATGTTAAACATTATTTAGAAAACGTATAAAACTTTGCACGTACAACAACAGAACGACGTCTATTGGAAACCTTACAAGCACTTTGATCGATGACTACTAAGCCATATGATCTCCTCAAGCTACGTTAAATTTCTTATACGCTTATTAAAACTAATTTACTGGTAGCATCTATGCAGGTTAAGTTGTATATATAGGTTCCTAATCTCTTAGGACACCTCTTAACTGGATTGACTGAAATTTCTACGAAATCGAGAACACGAGACTTTGTTTGAACGTGTGTCCTCTTCAATTTTCAGGGTATTGGTCTTGAATATGTTTAAAATTATTCATTAATTGTATTTAGTCCCACGTGTGTGAATCTTATGTTATCACGCTAACAGTCAGGCACTGTACCAACGCACTACGAGGCCTATTTCATTAATACAAAATAATAATAAAAAAATAAAAAAATATTTAATAAGTTCAACTCTTCCAGTTAGTATTCATTTCTAACATCTACGACAATACTTCATACGAGAAGGTGCATGCACGCACACATATACACACACGGTCTATTCGGTCTAGGAATAGTTATTTCAGAAAACCCTAGATACCATTTTGACATTATAAATAATATATTAAGACTGTTTTGGTATAGAGGAAAATTATCTTGTGCTATACGTACGGTTATAGGTTCGATTTCCACACGAAACCGTTATATTTAAATTATTTTTATTAGATTCTTAAGCCTGTGGTGGTGCAGTGGTACCAGCTCTGCACCATAAACGCGATTAGTTGAGAAAATAAAAAATAATATGGTCGAGAAATTAGTTGAGAAAATAAAAAGTAATATTTCTTCTTAAAGTTTAGTTACTTTTCTGTACAAGCTTAGACATGAGTACGAATTACTATAGTCCTCGAAACGTCGAGTTAACGCAACGTATTCAATCATATAATCCAGGAAAATTATTTAATTCTAATAAAGAAAAATACTAAATTTGTAAACATAAGTACTTTACTCTCATCTATATTAAATTTCTAAATATACAATTTGGCTGAATGGAGATTAGTCCTTTCAGAACTAAATCTCTGAATTGATAAGTTCCTTTTAAATTGAGTTAGTCATTTATTGAACAAAATACTATACAACAGAGTCCTAGCCTACAGTCAAAGCTATGTCGTCCACTTTAAATATATTAAACATCATACACATGTACAAGTTACTTACACTTTAGAGGACGAATAACCTATGACAGCTATTCCAACATGTATGTCAGACACCAATGTTCACACTCACTGTTTACACTTCTAGGACTTGGACTCAACAGCACGAAAAATTAAATCATTTTTCAAGCTTTTCAACTACACTTGAAACTTTGCACAATGGCTGATTCGACACAATTTTTTTTATAAGACACACTCATAAGTTCATATCAATGTATACACAATGTATACACTGAGTGTACCATGTCAATATTTATACCGTTACAACTATTGATATGAAATTGTAAAAGCTAGTTTGTAACCATTTTGGGAATTGAAAATTTTTTCAGTGCATATAATAAATAGGCTACTCCACAACCGTCCCTGTTTCAACACACACAGCCAAACCACACCTGTGTGCCAACTCGTCTTGAGAATAATATATTTTTGTTGCTCTTATATATATTTTTTACTTGCATTTTATATTTTTCCTATATATGTACGTATATGTATGTATGTATGTATGAGTATAGTATATTTTTTCTTTTGCCCTCACTCTGCAGCATTTCGTATAGCCGCGGAGTTTTCTAACGATGTTCTTCATATACAATTTTACTTCTAGATCTTAATACTATGCAATTTCACGAAGTATCACATATAAAGCAGGGTTGGTAGAGGGAATGTAGTGTTAAGACACTATGTTCACCAAGCACAGTCGAGTTTTCGAGATACAGCTTTCGTTAGAGAAAAAAAAACGAATAATTCATTTCTCCGAATGGACATCTAAACAATAAATATCGTGTTTGTAGTCAGGCGTGTCCATAATTTATAAAATTTACGTATTTGTAATTCATAAATCAAGTGTGGCAGTGTTTAAATAAATAAGAGAATTATGATATTTTATGAAATAATTAAATTATGACATCGATCCACAGTTGCACAGAGGATGACTGTAAATACAGCAGATAAGTGTGAATTATTTTCTTAAATAAAAAGGCAACGTCAGCGCGATGTTAAGTTAAACAGGGGGAACGAAATGTCTTAAGACCAGATTCCTTCCATACATAACTAAAAACCTATGTTATGTTTAGTATTATTTTACATTTACATAATAATACTTTGCTTAATAATTTTATTCAACACTGCTCATATATGTTAATTACTCTTTTCTTTTAGCTTCACGCTTTATCCCGCACATGGCAGGGTAGGCAGACGGAAAAGAAACTAGTGTTAAGATACTCCATTCCATTTCATTCCCTACTTTCTACTCATTTTGTGGCATTGCACTTTGAACGGCGGAACTTGAAGCCATACTTTGCTTTGTTAACAGAGCGTAAAAATGAAAATGATAAATATTTCAATTCCTTCAGCTGGGATCGAACCCACAACCCATCGTTTCCTTTGCGCTTGTACACCTGCGCCACTATAAGCCTCTTTATCTTAGTTCTAACTAGAAACAAAAGACATTCCAAAGTTGCTTATTAATCTTATAAGGAACTAGCCGTCACCCGCAACTTTGCTGGCTTGCACTTAACATGAGGGCAACAGGAAATCCTTATTTTTTCGCTCATACCCTTTCTTAGTTTTGCCCCACACTCCTAATAGACCTACTTGCCAAGTATGTGGTCTGTCAATCACTCGGTAACAGAAGGAAGTTACACGTTTTTCATATGAAATAGATAAAGTTTTAAGCTGCAACAGACAACCAAGTAGATATTGAAATAATGATTTTACTAAACTTAAATTTAAAAGCAGTATAAAAATGTTGTACAAGCAGGATTTGAACCCTCGCCTCTTGACAACCGTTCAAGCGCTTTGACCAACTAAGCCATTCGTTCTCACTAAGCTACGTCGAAACTCCTATACGCATAGTACAACTTTTTTTTGTCTAAGTGTGGAATAATACTTTAAAAAATAGCATAAATAATCATTTTATTTTTCTTCCGATTTCATTTTATTTTTTCTTTTTTTTAATAAAAAATAAAATTTAAATTATAAATAACTAAAACTAAGGTAGAATAAGAAATAAGTGTAAAATAACTTACTAGGTCAATGCTTATATTTATATTTCTATATTTGTCTCTCAATTTAAATAACAAAGTTCAAGCAAAGAAGTTAGCGTGGGTGATAGATAATATTAGGTGGTTGGCTAATGATACTAATGATAGTATTGTTCATATATCAATGTAAAAATCGGTTTTTTTTATATACATATGATAAAATTTCATCGTCGGCTTATAAAAGCTTTTATTAAGCTGTTACTACGTAGCTATGTAATAAGACCTATTTCTAATTGTTATATCATCGTGAAGCTTGATAAATATTTGTAAATCATGTTCACGCTGTATCCCGCATAGGGCAGAATAGAGAGGGAACCCAGTGTTAAAAAATCTATTTTCTAAAGAATTAGATTTTCTTTCTTTACCTTCACCCTGTATCCCGCACTTGGCAGGGTAGACAGAGAAAACTTCGTAACTCCGTGTTAAGTCACTCTGCTCCGTTTCCACTCTGCGCTGTATTTCCATTTGAAAATTTATTTCCATTTACCAATTTCCAAAGAATTTAAAGAATTTCGTGTTGAGTGGCGGAAATCAACGCCGCACATAGTGAAGGAATGAAAGTAAAATATTATATATTTTCTCGAGTGGGGATCGAACTCAAAACCTGACGCGACAAGGAAGAGGACACATTTTGTCGTATTAAAAAGTCAATAATATTCTTATTAGCTGCGATTGTTCAAATTGGAATATTTCTTTTAAGTCGAGTTTACCCATAACAAAAATATTTTCATTGGTAATTTGATATTTTCTATTTCACACTGAATTCTGAATTAAGCAGATAGGCTAGTAATAGAAGAATCAGAGTGTTCTGACACTATATGCAGGTGGCGTCTTCTTCTTTAGCTTTACGCTGTATCCTGCACATGGCAGGGTAGACAGAGAAACCTTGAAACCCTTGAAACCCAAGGGAACCTTGAAACCCAGTCAATTCTCGGGTCAACCTTCGGGCTTCAATTTGTTATCAGAGCGAAGAAATGGAAATAATAAATATTTAATTTCCTTGAGTGAAAATCGAACCAACAGCCTGTCGCGTCATCTTTACAGTCATACGCCGCCAAAACAGGCCTCGACTATCTATATATATGTATGTATATCACAAATACTGCATTCCAAGTTAATTTATATCCCCAAAAGTGCAAAGACGTTACGTTACGACAAATGACCTGCTATAGCAATTCCGCTGCCAACCGTCCCAAAGCCGACCTAAAAAATGAACAGCGCTGAGTTGACACTGACGTGTCCTCAGTCAAAAGATATCCATTAAATTTATCTATGGTGCTTTTAGTTTAATGTATTGGGAAATTTTATATATTTTTTTTGTAATTTTGGGTCAGTCGTGAATTGAAAGGGAGGGGGGGTTCAATTTTCATAAGGAATAATTATAATTTAAATATATTTTTTTTACTTTTATTGTAAAACCAAGTCATATGTATATACTATGATATCTATATCAAATACTAGCATTTACTTATTTATACAGTATTCTTTATCAACATATTGGTACTTCTTGGTCCACTATATAATTTTTTTTCTAATTCCCACTCCTGGAGCAAAAAAATGATATATTGCTTACTCTGGTGACAAGACAAAGCGCGGCGTTGTGTTCCGCCAATTCGAAAATTCAGTGAAAAGAAGGTAATGGAGTATCTTAACACAACTGAGAAAAAATAAAATAAAAGTTAAATGTTCATAAATATTTAATATTGGAAGAGACCCTAATAGCCCAGTTCTATTAATATAATGACCTACTTCGACGGTTTCTGTACAAATTCATTTCAAAATTAACCACATTAATTAAAAATTTAGAGCATGAATTTAAATTACATACCTAATGATTTGGCGTGTATCGTACTTCATATTATTGTACATGTTGCGTGTTATTTGACGGAGTCTAACGCCGCATTCAGTCTAAGCAAAATTTTAATGGTCTCTTAAGATAGCTCGCTTTGATTTTATTGAAACTTTGCTTGTTGAGTGAATATTGAAATCTACTTGCAATATTTTACAATGAATGTCCAGTGTCACTTCGTCTTAGTGAATCCAGTATCAAAACACTCCGTTATCGGTTTTCTACCCAATTTAGAGGCATATCGTGATGATCGGTGAAAATGAATAGCTCGATTTGTCTTGCTTAAACTGATAAATTAAAATAATATAAATGATCTAATTTAATCATTCTTCTGTATGAATTTACGACCATGGTTAGATTTTGTTAAACTTTACCATTAATTCGCAAATTTTTAGTTAGGCTATAAACTTCTGAGTTAGTCTTAGAGGACATCTTTAATAGTAAATTAATATTTACAGTACACAATATAAATACATATAATTGCACTTGGCATTTACAATTTGGCTATTATTTATTATCAATATCTCCCAGTTATGAAAAAAATTGAATTACCTGAAAAATCATTTCACTAATTCTAACCCACAACCTCCGGACGTACCAGACGACGTCCATATGCCTCAGTGGCGTCAGAAACTATTTTATGTTAAATTCGTAAATTTCGCCTGTCTATGCCTTCTTACTCAATAATAAAATAAATATATAAATTGAAAGAAAACATTTAAAAATAAACTTTCTAGTACAGTATAATGATGATATACCAAGGTTTATATTTCTATATAAAAATATGCAGCTTGCTAGACGCAACGTTATAGCCTCTTTTATACCTGGTTTTCTTTGTCCGGTTTTTTTCTATTCAGACTCGGATTTCATAAAAACATACACTATCTTAAATTGAGTTAGTTCAGTGTATTCACCTTAGAAATAATTTTACATTTATGACTGTGAAGTTAAATTTGAAAGCATGTTATATTAGAGACAGCTGAAAATACATTTTCCAACGGCATTACTCTTTGCTTCAATAATAAAAACCTTTAAAAAATAAAGAAAAACCATAAAAGCAGCCGTCTTGCGATGCGTTATCATTTTTATATGTTGGGGGCTGCCCAACCCTTTCCCACCCACGCCCGATGCACTCACACATACAAAATACACTATAAATGGGTTAAAGAAAAATGTGTCTACCTGAAAACGTACGATGCATATATTTTTTTTTATTCCTCGTACATTTTCTTTTCCATCCGCGATTCTCATATCGGCGATATAAAACTGAAAATACATTAATATTGTGCAATTCAATTTGAACTCTATCTTTACTCACCAAAGTCGGGAATAGAATGGTTTTCTATAAAAAAACAGTATACCCGTACACGAAAATTTCTCTTATACACATGAAGCCGCGGCGTTTAGAAAAAAAATAAAGTGCACACATATAAATCGCGTGCAGTTCGAAAGGGATGCACTCAGAGTCATAAAATACTCACACAAACGCAGACGCTCACGCACACAGGTGCACAGCACCGTCTGGACACACAGACACGTGTGCACACGGCACACACACACACGCGCGGACGAAGAAAACTTTGAATGTGTTGTGGAAATGCTTTTCCTTGCAGCAACCTCTCGGGAAGAGTTTCATAGCGAATACCTCGCGGTAAAGACATCTAGACGTTCTCTAAAATATATTTTTTTAACTAAAAACCAAAACAATCTATTAAAAATACAAAATTATATCAAATTTCAAAAATACATCGCAAAATAAACTATAAAACTGATAAAAATCAATATTACAAATATATTTTCTATGCAATTCGCGCCAAAAGTGCTTGTTTTTACAAAGAAAGGAGGAATTAAGCGTTTTGTTTTCATTGTCACGTGTATAAGTGGGGTGGTGTGCGTTAATGAGTGTAGGTGTGTGCGTGTGGCGATAATTGGTCCTTCGCGTGTCCTTATTTCGCGGCATTTGAATATGACATGCATCGTTTTTTTAAAATGCTTAAGGCTAATACTGATTTTTGTTATTTGAACTTATTTTCTTTTTATGTTATTGTTTTTTTTTATGGTTTTTTGTGTTAGTGTTGACTATGTTATGTCTTGATAACAAATTTCACTTTTGTTAGCTTTCATTGATATAAAAGTGCATAGGTAAATATTTAATAAATTGATTAATATGTAACATGGTGCTGAAATATTATATAAATATGATTAAGATTGAGCATTATTTGAATTTATTTAACATTTTTAGTAAACAAATAACTTTCATTTAACAGATAATAAATTGTGCCTCGTCATTTCTAATGTCATTTTCATATTTATCAATTACTTTTTATTGAAAAAAAAGAAGATTGAATATAGTTTTTCATATGTCTTTTTTAATTCAATTTTTGTGTGATTCAGTAATAGTTTCCAAGTAGGTATTATTCCAAGCGTAAAGAAAAGGTTCATTGAAAGACACATTACAATAAAGGTTTAAAATTCTACTCCATAGAAGCTTCCCTAGAAGCTTATTTAAATTATATCTTATTTTCAAAGTAATAAGATCGATTATCATTCAATTATCAGTATTAGATAAAAAATTAAGTAAAGATAGTGAAAAATTATACTAAAAATGGCAACAAATATACATCTAACCGTGAAGTGAATAAATATATTACATACTTACATTTATAATTTATTGTTTAGTCAATTTTATATTTTATTTAAAACTATATTCGCTTTATTTTTTTATTATTTAGCCCAATCCTGGGTAATATTGCATAGCTGATAGGTACATTAACGTTATTAAACACTCCGCCCGCAACATTTCCAATTTCTATCACATATTTATATATGTTTAATTTTCAATAAAGTATGGCCTCAAAACGTCAGTTATAACCAAAAATACCTCCAACACTATATATAATAATTTCCTTTTAAAACTTCTTACACAATTTCACTTTAGATAAAAATATGAGAGGTCACAAAAATATTTCAGCTCCGACCTACATCCGCGAACGTCGTACCGACCAATCGATTTTAATTTTACTGCCTTTATTTTAAGACATCCATATAACTTTTGTATAAAATAACATTTCCGACTCATAAAAGATGAGAACGTTCGTATACTTTGCTAAAGTTTCACATTCTTGGGAATACATCCAAGTAATTCGTGTTACGTATTCAAATTCTATATACAATGCGCGAATGCTCTTTTACAAGCAAATTGTGGGAACAATAAAAATGTATTATGATCCAAAATAATATCAGAACAATTTCAATTTATTATAAAGTTAAAATTTGTAAAGAAAAAACAATGTAACTAACTAAAATTATAAAAACAATCAAAATAAAAAAAAACTATGTAAAAAAATATTAATAAAATTCATATTTTTTTTAGGTATTATTGAATCTTATTTAATTTTCAATTTACCTACAACCATCTATACAAATCTTCTTTTTCAGTAACGGTCCAGCCACCTCCTAACCCAACGATAGTTCCTATAATTACCTAAATAACTTTAATTATGAAGAAATATTTATTTTTACTTTAAATATTAAAAACGTTAGCGTAAATTACTATCTATATTTATAAGATAAGTGATAAAAACTAAGTGCCAATAATATGTCTGTGACACTTTCCAACTCAAACGTGTTTTTGAAGAAACAAATGAATTTCCCAATGAAGAGAGAATTTGAGGAGTTTAACTCCGAAAATAAGGATCAGGATAATACATTTAGCGATGCTAATTCGGAGACGAGTGATGTAGAAAATAATCCAAATGAAGAGGGCGCGGCCACAGCTTTAGATTATACTGAAAACGCTTTATCACTACATCCGGTAGCGGATTTTATAAAAAAAGAATTTCTACCCGAATTAGACTTTACAAATCCATTTAGAAATCAAAATTTGTCTTTCAAAGACAGTTTTCAAAATGCGCGATCTCCTTTTCTCTTGCCGACGCAACTTTATAAAAGTTTTCTCGCCACCCTTGGGAAGAGGAGGCGAAATGTTGCGGATTGCTACTCCTTATATTCAAGAAATATGCTATTTTCCAACACTTTTTTGGAGAATTCTGATGATGAAAACAACTCTAATTCTCCGGATGAGGTAATTAATTAGTAAGATATAAATAGATGCTTAATTGCAAAACATATAGTTTGGATAGAACTTATAATTTATTTTATAAGTGAAAAGTATACAAACTAAATTTGAAATATATAAAAAGATAAGAAGCACTGCTGGTGTACTAGCAGAGCTCCTTGGCTTTTTATATAAAAGTATAACAATGAAATAATCAAACATTAGAGCAATCTAGGAAAAACCATCACACATTTAAGAAACTAAAATAAGAATTTGTGATTATAAGAAAAGAGTTACATAGTTTAAGATACAAAATTATAAAGTGAATCTATTTTAAAATATTTAAAATAATTAGATTCCAAACTCAAACCGATACTTTTCAATTACCCATATACGGGATCGTCCCGTCCGGAAATACGTGGATATCCAATACTCATGTCTCTACTAATAATTAATTTGTACTGTTCTCTGATACTGGAACATATATGTTTTAAAGAAATCATAAAACGACTTTTATATATTTCATATAGATTGGAGTCTAAATAGATTATTATATCCAAATATAATATTTGGTTATGATAATCCAAAAATTCCAACAAGATTAAATCAGTGTCTTTTCAAGACCTGCTGCAAAATGCCTATTGTTTTAGCGTATATTTTAGATTTGTACTGCGCCTTTGTCTGTTTTTGCAGTTTTCTGATATTTTAAAATCTATATGTAAAGTTTTTTGATGGATCAGGGTTTTGCCGCAAGGTATCTGTTTTAGCTTTCATTTGAAGGACTGATAAGAGTTCTTATCGGTTCCTCTTCTTCTTTTTCTCATAGGTAAAGTAATGTTTTGCTGCTAGAATGCGAGGTTATTAAATGCTCTTATGTATTGTTGTAAGTCAATAACGTCAATCACTGCCTAAGGTTTACTAAGTACCACCTACCAAAATAACACTTTTTCACGCTGTATCCCGCATAATTGAGGTATTGCACGTTGAGTGGCGAAATTCAATCCCTTGATTGTAAATTATCATTTTATGTCTATTTCTGTTTCGTGCTATTATAATATTACCATGCTTTTACAAGCATAGCAATGTTCAATGTTTTTTCTTATTCAAAATTTATGTTGATAACATAATTGTATAATTAGTTTTACTCAGTTTTTGATTAATTTTATTCCTATTAGAATTACTTATAACTGTTAACTATTTATACTATCTTTACTTATAGTATATTTATTATACGAGTTTATTTAATATTGGATATTGGATACTAACTATAACTTCATCAAATGGACATAACTAAAGTTAAAATGTTAAAGTTAACTAAAGTTAAAATGTTTAACTCAAGTTAAAAGAAAAAAGAGGATGATTTATGTCTAGATTATTTTCCTCTTTTTTTTCATCATCTGTTTATAGCACATATTGTGACTATATTCGTATGTAAAGAGGCCTGTCGTGGCGCAGCGGCACAAGCGTGTGACTGTAACCGACAGGTTCTGGGTTCGATCCCCAGTCGAGGATATGAAATATTTAATATTTTCAATTTAAATATTTAATGTTTCATTTCTTCGCTCTGGTAAAAAGTCAAAGCGCGACGTTGAGTTCCGCCACTCAACACGCAATGCCTCAAATTCGGCGGAAAGTGGGGAACGGAAGTGGAACCGATTGTTTTAATAGGTATAGGTTCCCGGGTTCCCTCTGCCTACTCTGGCATGTACGGGATACAGCGTGAAGCTAAAATGTAAATGCTACATTCTAAAATTTCTAAAATATTCAAACCTCACAACCAAAATTAGATAACAGTATATAGAATATTCTTATTTAATCTTTTGTAATATTATAGACTGAAGAATTTGTTTGGATTAATATTCTAAGCTGGGGAAGGACTAGATCAAATTGAAAAAAATCTTTTTGTGTCGGATTCTCGATACTACTTGCGGTATCCGCACACCCTCGGACCCTTAAAATGTGTAATGTGGGTAGAGGTACAGATAAAAGTTAGTTGTATAAGTTTTTCTTAAATGAATTCATGAAAGTGATCTAAACTGTTTATATAATAATCGACCTTTGAGTTAAGCATTCTAATAATAATAGTTATATTTGTTCATGCTGTTATATAAGATTGTACCCGATATACGCTAAATTATACTAAGTATTTATATAGCCTAACTATATGATGATAATTATATGTATCAAGAGATTTTTTTTATTTATACATATTATACTTAAATTTTATACGGACAGTCATTTTTAAGATTTTATTTTGTGCATTTTGTGCATTTTGTGCAACACATACATAGTTAGTATATTCGTTACTATATTCTTAAATTAGATACATGTTTAACTTTTTTAAAACATGTTTTTATCCTGACTTTTATTTTAATTTTGTAACTTTATTATAAGATCTGAGAAACTATTTTTTTCCCACTTGCAATATTTGTATAATAATAAAATTTTGTAAATATATGTAGCTTAGGTGATAATACAATAATATAACATCACAGAACTGGTCTGATGATGGAACCAGGATCGTAATACTGTATTTTTTTAGCAGTTACTAGAAAAGCATTTAATTTTAAAGTCAAAAAATTAACAGCTCTAAATATATCGGTAGGTTTGGAAAATATGTTTTTTTTTCTAATCAATTTATGTGATTTCTATTATAATGTATATATAAATAGCTTGTAGCATATAGCTTCACGCTGAATCCTGTATATACTAGGGCTCTTATCCAATTTTTCAAAAACATTACGTGGTGGATGATGATACTGTGATCTGTTATCTTACCAAAGCAAGTAAATTAATACAATCCCCACTCGAGGAAATGAAATATTTCATATTTTCAATTTATATATTTAATGTTTTCATTTCTTCGCTCATGTATAAGGCAACACGCGGCGTTAAGTTCCGACACTCAACACACAATATCTCAAATTTGGCGGAAAGTGGGGAACGGAGTGTCTTAACACTAGGTTCTCAAGTTTACTCTGCCTACCTACCATGTGCGGGATACAGCGTGAAGCTGAAAGAGCATAACTGTTAAGTTTACATGTCGTTTCACGTCATACGTCCAATCATCATATTTTTTTGTTCACCTTTACGCGCTATTTACGCTGGATTTTAGGAACCTAGTATGTAAGACACAGTGTGTATTACCGTAATAATACTTCCACTTCCGTTCCCCATATCTTCATATTCTTAACACAATATCTTGTTCCAGAAGGCAGGCGCGTCGTCAGCGTTCGTGTGGAGTGGCGGGGGGGTGAGCGGCGGAGGGGGGCAGGAGCAGGCTGCCGCGCAGCCCGCCGCCGTGCCTACTGGTAAGAGAAAGAACTTGTTAAAGTCTCCGAATCTGAACTACACGCACTTCTAACTATTATATTATTATGAAACCTGATAATTTAATATAAATTAGATGACAATATATTATAATCCTCCTCCGAGCTGGTCTGATGACGGTAGTGGAAAGTTGTTGATGCAACCTTGGATTGGCTACCAGTAAACATATTGAGTTTCTGCTCATTACAATCATTTTGAAAGCTTTTTAGTTTTTTTTTAAACTATTAATATATTCGTATAAGACTGTGGTAAGACATGATAAAAGTCATATTAAGCATTTTGATGTAGCTTGATGAGAATGTAACAAGTGAATTATTAAATGTCTAAGTAGATGGTTTTCAAGAGACACGAGTACAAATTATACTTCTTTAAAACTTATTAATAAATATATATTTGGTTTGGTGTATTTTTAACTTGAAACTTAGAACATCGTGTTTTTACTTTTTGAATAGCACAAATTGAAATAACAATTTACATTATCAATTTAAATTTTTCTTTAGTCGCTCTGGCAGCATAAAGCGTAGCGTAGAGCATCGGCACTTACAAGTGCAATGTTTGAAATTGGCGCAGACCGTATCTTATCTTGATAGTTGGGCTCTTTCGGTGTAATAATAAAAAAAATGCTTACAAAATTAAGTTTGTACATAATCGTCCTTTCTGAAAAAATGAATTCACATGGAGCCTGATGATCCCTCATTGAGGTGTGTAGGCAAAGAGAACCAGTAGGGGAAAGGAGGGAAAGTGAATAATATTGGGTCTATATATTTCTAATTTGAATTTAAAATTAAAAACATTGAGGCATGTCGCGCGCAGTAGCACAAGCGTATGATTGAAACGATACGTTCGCTCTGGTAATAAAGCAAAGCGCGGCGTTGAGTTCCACCATTCAACACGCAATGTCTCAATTTCGGTGGAAAGTGGGCAATGGAGGCGGAACGGAGTATCTTGACACTAGGTTCCCAAGTTTTTTTAGGTATTGTATATATCAAAAATATAAGTAGAGTTGAGCTCCCCAACTCTACACGCAGTGCCAATGCAAATTTGGCAGAATGTGAGGAACGAAACTGCGTGTCTTAACACTAGGTTCACTAGTTCACTGTGACTATCCTGCCAGATGTGGGATAGAAGAAGAGACGTGTTGAGTGGCGAAACTCAACTTCACGCTTTTTTTTCACCAAAGCGAGAAAAGACCACAATTCAATTCCTTAACTGAGAAACCAACCTGCAATCATTATATTTACACAGCCATAACGGCCTAAAATAGTTTTATATATTTTTTCTTTCAACTTCACGCTGTATCCCACATGGCAGGGTATGCAGAGAGAACCAGTGAAGCAAGTGTTTATAAGACACTGTTCCGTTCCCCACTTTCCACTGATTTTAAGGCACAGCGTATTGAGATGGAGCACTCAACGCTACTCATATTTTTGATATATAAAATATCAAAATGAGACTCAAACTGATAACAAAAGCGTTTCTTCCGGACTTATTAGAATTGCGCAAAATAAAGCATGTTCTTATATTTATTTAACTATGATTACATGTTTAGTTACTGTTTCGCTTTAAATGCATATTTTTTCATATTAAAGTACATTTTTACCTTTAAAAATATGTAAACTAAGTTCATAAAAGCACAGTATATTATGCTTTTCAAATGAGTTTTATATTAGATGGCTTCAGGCGATAGACTTCTTACGAGCTTTCCAAGATTTTCTATTATTTTTTTATAACTATACGCTTTTTATTGCACAAAATAACAAAGATCATTATCATGTTACCAAAGCGAGAAATAAAAAATCCACGCTACCGATGAGCCAAAACATTATGTTTCTCAAGTTCGACCATATTTTCCTAATTTACTATAAAAATCCATACTCTTGTAGTTGACGGATTTCGCCACCTGCCCCCTAGCCTAGCTAGCTGTTTGGGTATTCTCAAAAAGGGTACCTTCAAAACACTTTGTACTATAAGACTCACATAACAGGCTTTCCAATAAGAATTTCATTTGTATATTTTTCCATTAATATAAATATAGTTTACATTACATTTATTCAATTATTAGTTTTAAGAGCTTACTACTTATAAAGAGCTAATGCAGTCTAAGAAGTTTCTCAACACTTTATGTACGCTGGGGTCATACATTCGATATTCGTAGAAATTTTGTATATATTTCTGGTTCAGTTTTGGATTTCGCAGAACAAATATAAATATCTGTCAATATCGGTAGGAAAATCGTTAACGTTTATAAACTTTAAAATGAATAATAATACAAGTGTATATAAACGCGACGGCTCTAGGTTTGATTCCTGTTTGGAGGATTAAAATAGTTATTTTCCTTGCTCTGGCAAAAGGCAAATCGCGGCGTTGAGTTCTGGCACTCATCAAACATTACCTTGAGAACTCTACGGAAATTGGGAAACGCAATGTTTTTAACACTAGATTCCCTCTGCCTACCCTGCATAGTATTGTAATAATTTTCAAAATTTTATTCTTATATATAATATATAATATATAATATATTTAATTGTACAGGTACCTCAGGCGGCGGCGGGGCGCAAGGCCTAGTGCACTGGATGTCGGTGATGGCAGAGCACATGGGTGGGGGGCACCACGACCCCTCCCACTACGCGCTGCCTCCGTGGAACAATGGTGGCGTTGATGTGAGTAATTAGATAATTACTACTTTAAGATTATTTCCTGAAAAAAGTTTTTTAGAAGAATTTCGTTACTGCTTTGTAATTTTTTTTCTGTTTTTTTTTTTTTTTATTTTTCTTTCTATATTTAAGTAAGAAAAACAAATAACGTGCTTAACGCCTAGATTTAATAGCGTTGTGGTAAACTGGATCATTATTTTACTTGGATAATTCAATTTAATTTCGGATAATTCAAATTGCGCCACGCACGTGCGATTCCGGCTTAGAATAGGATCACCCTGGTACTGGTGGTGTCGTAAGAGGCGACTAAAGTACGTGTGGGAGAGTCACGTTGTCAGCAATGGCAACACGCATGGGTAGGCTCGGCCGGCAATTATTACCACCACCTGCATTTAAAACCGCCGTTAAGTAGTGGCTTCGGCCACTGCATTTCGCATTAGGTAATGCCGGGCCCCGGTGCCCATACACCTTATTGACCGGCAACGCTCCTGTAGCTCCTCTGGAGTTACACGGGATCGTGGGCGACAGTGATCACATACCATCAGGTGACCCGTACGCTCGTTTGCCGTAAACGACATATTGTGGTCGATTCCCACTCAAAGAAATAATATTTAATATTTTTAAATTAAATATTTAATGTTTCATTTCTTCACTGCAAAGCACCGCTTTCAATTCCGCCACTCAACAGGCAGTGCTTTAAATTTGACGAAGAGAGAACGGAACGGAGTGCCATAACACTAGATTTCCAAGTGCTCTCTGTCTACCCTACCAAGGGATACAACGTAAAGCTGATTGAAGAAGAAAGTCTATGTACCAGCAAGTTGCAACTGACTCCATATAAAATTGATTACTATAATTTTCAACAATTAATATAAATTATCGTAATTATATTGTCAAAATAACAAATGCAGCCGTTAAATGCATTCTCGCGTTGAGACAGAAGCTCCTTGAGTATTTATATTTCATACGTGACTTGAATTGAGAATTACCTTTGGAAAGGTTTTAATATATCTTATATTTAATATGTTATATTCACGCTGTATCCCGCGTGTTGAGGGGAAGGGAAAAGGTACTTATTGTTAAGACATGAATTTTTAAACACGGAGAATATTTATAATTAGGATCAGCTACTAATATATTTGTTTTAATAATAACTACTTAAAAAAAACTATGACAAAACGTGCCACTATAAATGAGGAAATGAAAAAGTACACGGAGGGATGGAAATATTTAATATTTTTAAAATAATATTATGACAATATTAACTATATCCAATTCCATGCTTTGATTATCAGTCCAAAAGCGCGGCGTTGAGTTTCGCCACTCAACGAACAATGTCTAGAGAATTCAGCGGAAATTGTGGAACGGAGTGTTAGAATGAGCTATGGTATGGAATATCACGTGAAGCTATAAAAGAAAGGAAACCACTGACGTGATTCTTCCTTAAAACCACGTTTTGCTTATTATCGTAATATATTTATAAAAAAAATGGACTTTAAATATGTTATAAAATAATTATATTTTATTGTAGCCGTAGCTTATGTTAAATTCATAAAAAAAAAAAATAAAGTAGGGAACGAAAGTGGAACAGAGTGTTTTAACACTAGGTTCCCGCGTTCTCTCTGCCTACTCTGCCTCGCAGCGTGAATAAAAAATAATATTTTATTAATAGAAAATTACGTATTATTTATGTAGAAAATGTTCACATTATTTAAAATAACGCATTTTCTCTCTTATTAATACAAAATAATGCAAGCTGATAACACCTGTCTTATCATAGCGTGAAGATATGTTCACTTTCTACTGACATACGGCGACGCGTGTGCTCGAGTGTGTCCAAATGAAAATGAGCTAACTAAAAATAAAAGCTTGGATTAATTATATATTTTTAAATTTAAATATATACTTATTAAATTTTAATATACATTTATTAAATTTATATATATATTTATTTAATTTTAATATATATTAATTGAATTTTGTATTTGTATATTTATAATCGTAAAATACGAAAAATAAACTATTTAAGTAAGAAATACTAATTTAGAAAAGAACGCCACGCCCCTTGAAATAGAACGGAAATATATACGTTAATTTTTGTTATTTTTTCATATAAATTAGTATTTTTCTTCTCCAAGGATGAATTAATGAGATGATTGTAAATACGATTTCCATCCGTAATATTTATTTTAATTTCCTCACTGTGGTAACTTTCGATTGCTGCTGTTGAAGCAAAGTGAAATTAAGTTAAGGTAAAACCAACAAAACGTCGCGTTACATTCTGCCACTAAGTGTGCAATCTCTAGAAAAAAATTGAGTGCCTAAACACTAAGTTCGTTTTGCCAACCACACTAGATGCGGGATACAGCGTGAAGCTATAACAGGTATTACGGTTACGTATTCATATCACAGTTATAGCTCAAATTAATTGTCCCATTACCATAATCTTTCCATTATGAAAAATATATATTCCAAAGAAACTCATCTTCCACTTCAATCTTGTGTTATGTAAAATGTGTACATGACATCAATATTAAACGCTCCCGAAACTAACCTTAAAAATATTGGCCATGATTAATCAAAATGGAAACAGCTTTTTATCAATGTATTATTTTCCTTAACATATGACATTAAAGCAGATTTTTACGCACGAATAGGGGTAGTATCTGATAGAAAAGCTTGTTATATATTATCAACCCTATGTTTCTGTAAATACAGGTTATTTTCAAATGATTAAAGTAGGGGTAGAAAAAAATTTGCATATTAGCGCCGCGGGCGTCGTCTATTGTAACAAGCTTAAAATCCTGCCAAGATTTTATTCTATGCACATAAAAGTTCTTATAAAATAATAATGTACAGGTAATGATGCGATCAGAATCACTAAACAGATTTTGTCTAATTTTCTAATGGTAAAAATGCAAAGATCGTGAGAAAAAATTGGACTGCGAATATTTTTTTGTGGGCATATTCTGTGACAAATCTTTATTAATTACTTTTCCTTGGTACGTCGCCGGGACTGGGGCGAGGTAATGGATCACTTGGATTAATATTTATTTTTATATATTAAATTTCTCTTTCTCAGCTTTACGCTGTTTCCCGCACATGGCAGCGTAGGCAGAGGGAACATGGGAATCTAGTGTTAAAACACACCGGGTCATTTGCGATTTTCCTCCGAATTTGAGGCAACGAAAAGCCTAGAGCCTCGAGTGGCGAAACTTAACGCTGCACTTTGCCTTGCTACCAGTCCGTAGAAAAGAAAGAAAAAAAAATTTATAGAAAACGGAAGTGTCTTGACAAGTGGAACAGAGTGTTTGAACATTTAGTTCCCAGGTTCCTTCTGCCTACCCCCCTATACAGAGTGAAGTTTTTATAAACTCTAAAAAAAATATTCAATTTACATAGCGTTAACAACCTAAGAAAATTAAAACATTCTACGGACCACTCAATATATTGAGCTATGATGTTGTTATTAGCACCAAGAGAAACTCTTAACGATACTTTGACCAACGGAGTGTGAATTTTATATTCACAACGTATGCGCCAGATCAAAGAGCAGATGTCAAACAAAATCAAAACATAGAAATGTCTAAATATGCCCTTCATATAAAACAGAAAATGTATTTTTTTTTTAACGTAACAGGATTTGAAGCCGCATCTCAGAAACCACAAAGTCAATGAGGCCAAAGAGCGAAACGTTGACTTTTTAACGTTTGGACAGTTTTCAAGAGGAACGATTAAGCAAAAACTGTCTACATGTTTCCTAAAAAGTATTTTTTTTCTTCTTAACTATGGACTGTAACCGACAGGTTCTAAGTTCAATCCTCAGTCGAGGAAATGAAATATTTTATATTTTTAATTTAAATATTTAATGTTTGATATTTTCGCTCTGGTGATAAGGCAAAGCGCGGCGTTTAGTTCTGCCATTCAACACGCAATGCCTCAAATTCGGCGGAAAGTGAAACGGAGTGTCTTAGCACTAGGCTCCCGGGTTCCCTCTGCCTACCCTGCCTCGTGCGGGATACAGCGTGAAGCTAAGTTAACTATGGAATAACGATTTAAAATGTTAAAAATGTTTAGAAGAATTGAGGCCTATCTTAGGATAGGGGCACGACCATGATACTCACACGTAGACGCGACAGAATGTGGATTCGATCTCTACCTACTTGAGAAAATGAAAATATGAAATAAAAAAAATATTTCATCGCTCTGGCAAAAAGCGAAACGAACCGTAGCGTGGAGATTCGCCACTCTATACTTTATGCCTCGTATACAGTAAAAGTGGGGAAGGCAATGGAGTGTCCTAACACTAGGTTCCCAAGTTATCTCTGCCTACCTGGGTTACAGCGTGAAGCTGAAAAAAATCTCTGTTATGAACCTTAAAATAAAACTATGTCTTTAAGATATAAAAAAACAGTAATAAATTAACTTTCAGTTAAACAAGGTGTCAAAACGTATCATTTTTTTTATAATAAAAGAAATTGAGATATATATACCCTTCAAATTACATAAAAAAAGACGACAATCTTAATTCTTTTCAATTTTTTTTTCTTAACAATAGGTGTATAATTCACACTACAAAAGTTATAAAAAAAAACCCAACAACTAACTATGTACAATACCACATTGATATATCAAAATACAATAAATATCGTACAGGCGTCGGCAAAAATCAACTTTTTTTGAGTTACGACAAAAAAATTGCCAATATATATATTGTTCTGGGCCCTGCTAACGATATTTTGATGACTGCTTCACAATAATAAAATAAAAGAAGTAAAGTTATGAGACTACTGTACCAGTGGGGTGCAGTCATCTTTGGATGGACAAAAAATTGTCTTAAAAGAATAATATTATATTATAAATTCTGAAATTATTTTTGATAGATAAAAAAAAACATACGTAAGTTCTCACGTTACAAGACAAATTTTATTTTTTTATATAAATGAATACTAAGCATATTTAATATGTCAAAAAAAAATATCGAAATCATTCTTTTTAATTATTACCAATCAAACCGTCACAGAATACAACTCATACATCCACATTATAAATCGTTGAACCGTTTAAAATCGATTTAAAATCGTACAATGAGAAACCTAACCGAGTGATAGCTCTGTAACATCTTAATTACTGTACGTCAATATCGATTATGCACATTCGTATTTGAATAAGACGCATTGCTATCATTAATATAGTCTATTTAACCTTTTGTTTGACCCTTTACTGACTTTGTCCCTTATCTGTAGAGATATAATGCTTTGCTCGTTACCTTAGAGGATTTCACAGTTGGTTTCATAATATATAAGATATTAATTATTTTTTGTCCGTCCGTATAACGATTGCTTGGGTATAACGCCCCCCTGCACAAATGTTGCTGCGAGCGTTTCATCCTTTTTGAGCTTCTGTATTCTTTGATTTAACGGTTGCAAAGTAATTATTAGATTTATCTGTCAGTTCTATAATGTATGGTGGTTGTTTGAGTTTGATTTATTTTGTATGTACTTTTATGTTCCAAGAATTGTGTGTATATATTTTTTTCAAATGTATTGTCATTTATCTTCAGATCAAATTAGATTAAAAATATAATCAAAATGAATACAGCCTTTCTTTTAATTAGTTAATAAACGTCCGAATACATAATATACCGTATTTGTTATTTTTTAATGTATATCCAAGAATTCTTTACACAACATTCTAAGCACTGTAAGTATTATAAAAATTTT
Organism: Eueides isabella; assembly: GCA_019049475.1. Taxonomy (NCBI): domain Eukaryota; kingdom Metazoa; phylum Arthropoda; class Insecta; order Lepidoptera; family Nymphalidae; genus Eueides; species Eueides isabella. Next base: position 8,510,707 of record CM032406.1, read on the forward strand.
AAAACTATATTATAGTTGCTGCGAGACATGTTTTTCATTCACTTTAGCATAAGAACATTTTCGTTGCATCCAAAATGAGATTGTGGTCTGAAGCTATGTTATGTAGGGTATACTTTATTTATAAAATAAGGGTAAAATAAGGAAAAGTTTTGATAAATAATTATCAGTTTTTGTGCCTCATATACACATTTTATGTTACAAAATTATGAAAACTTATAAAAAATCTATATTTATTAGTCAGAGGTTTGATTTTTGTTAGGGATTTTAATTTACTATTAATAAAATTTAAGTATTACTAAAATGTTGATGTTAACGAAGACAATGACTTTTATTTCTTCACCTTTTACTAATTCTTAAAGCACTTCCTTTGAGTGGCAAAACGCAGAATTAATTATAACAAGTACTTTGTTTGATCACATTTTAAAATTTTACCTTATTTATTATAATATTGAGCTTTATAGAAATTGCTTCAATACTAACAAAATTTGGCACAACCATCTAAGCCCATCGACACGTTTAACAGTCCCATAATCAGATATAATCATAATATTAATAATATTCAATTCAGACACAAGAGGAACAATAGCACATATCTATGTACGGTGGCCACAATTTTGACAGCCGAGAGACCGGTCTGAAGATTAATGGTTGGGCTACTCATCGTCGTAATGACGCCCCCTCGCAAGGTCTAATGACATCGTGTAGGGTGACGTTCGTAAAGAAAATGTTTGTGTACACTAAACTTCTGATGGTTTTAATTAGTTTTGTGATTTAGGTATCGAACTTTTAGATATGTTGCTATAAAAAAATTGCATTAGGCTGTACTAAATAGAATGCTAAGCAGATCTATAAAATAGTGTTAATATAATCTGTTTCGGGCTTTTCACCGAATTCTTGATGTATTGCTTGCTGAGTGGCTGAACTGAACGCCGCAACTTTGATTGTTAAGACAGAAATAAATCATAGAAAGTAACTCACTTAAAATATTTTAATGAAATAATTTGAAGATTAAAAAACATAATTGTAGGGTAGTTAAAGTTTTTTGTATTTTTATATGAAATTAACTTTAATTATTGAATTATATCGAAACATTTATGGGACTGTTCAAAACACAGGTATTTTTTCTATTTATTAATGAGCGATTCCTGAGATAAGATAAAAAAAAACAAACAAAACGAACAAGTATTCAATATTCACAAACATTGATCTGGTCGGGTTCAAAATATATAAAATTATGAAATTTATCACTAGTCTCTCTATTATTCAATAAATAACTACAACAAGTTTTGAGTTGTACCAATTAGTCAAACAACACTATAAATGTAAAATATGAAAATTGATTTATAAATTATAAGTTAGTAATGTTTCTTAAACTCATTACCATTTATACTGTGAAATAATTATCTTACTTAAGGTGTTGTAAATGTATATTTTTTTTTTCATTATAATAATTGTATTATGATTACCATGTCGAGCACAATAAGATATTATAGAGCTTAGAATTAAAATATAACGAAATAAGTGAAATACACTGCATTTTTATAAATTTTTTTGCAACCTCAAGAACGATATCAAGCTATAGAAATAAAGAGAAATTGGAAAAATGATAAATATGTTTTCTATACTTAGTTACTTAGTTCTTATAATTTAAAAAAAAGGCTTACCAATATTTACTCAGCTTCACGCTGTATCCCGCACGAGGCAGGGTAGGCAGAGGGAACCCGGGAACCTAGTGTTAAGACACTCCGTTCCACTTCTGTTCCCCACTTTCCGCCGAATTTGAGGCATTGCGTGTTGAGTGGCGGAACTCAACGCCGCGCTTAGCCTTATTAGCAGAGCGAAGAAATGAAACATAAAATTTTATTTATTTCATTTCCTCGACTGAGGATCGAACCTGTGGGTTACAGTCACACTCTTGTGCCGCTGCGCCACGACAGGCCTCTTACCAATATTTAAAACTACTATATATATATATATATATATATATATATATATATATATATATATATATATATATATATATATATATATATATATATATATATATATATATATATATATATATATATATATATATATATATATATAAGGCACAAGAGTGTGACTGTAACCCACAGGTTCGATCCCCAGTATATATATATATATATATATATATATATATATATATATATATATATATATATATATATATATATATATATATATATATATATATATATATATATATATATATATATATATATATATATATATATAACAAGGCCGGCGTCATTCGATAATAAAACTAAGGGTTTTTAATTCAATTGCTATTTGAAAGATATACGAGTATATATGTTTCCTCGTTCTGGTAGTAAGATATGGGAAATATGTGAGAAACAACGTGAAGCTAAATAATTAATTAATTAAAAAAATACATTAAGCCTCACTTAAAATTCTAAAAACAGCAAAATTGTTACTATATTATATTTAATTATTAATAATCGAATCCGCACCTTTCAAACTACATTCTACATAAAAAAAAAAAACCAATAATCAACACTGTCCACACATAACATCCCGTCTGGTCACCCTAAACGCATCCTTGGTTAATGTCTCTGTGGCAAAAAAAAAGTCTGGCATGTTTATCTTTGCCGCGACGGAGTCTTGCGAATTGCGAGTTTCGGCCCCTAATCGATTTTTGCCAGGACAAGTCTAATTTAGCGGATTAATCGTGAACACCCTACTAATAATGTTTGTAAGCGATATATGTAGGTAGTAGTTCTATTGTTTCTTTATGTAATTAAGTGTCTAATGGTAGGTCTAATGTTGAAGTGTATGTATAATTTATATTGTGTTATACTAATTATACATGAGATCTGTCGTGGCGTAGGGTACAAACGTGTGTCTGTAAAAGCGACAGGTTGTCGATTCGATCCCCACTCAAGAAATTTACATATTAAATGTTTTCCTTTCTGCAACGGGGTTCTGTGGAGAACGGAATGAAGTGTCTTAATACTAGATTTCCAAGTTTCCTTTGCCTACACTGCCATATGCGGGATACAGCGTGAAGCTGAGAGTGACCGAAAAACTAATCATATATACATAGGAGTAAACTTACACGTTAAGTGAAGATTACCAGTGAAAGAGAATTAAGTGAAAAATCTGTGGATACACAGTATATTGAGGAAAGATAAATACTTATTTAAAAACATATAAACAAAATATATTTATACTGGTACGTTAAAATTAATATATCAGTATTTATATATTTATATCTAATGAGCTATGCAAAGCGCGGCGTTGAGTTCCGTCATTCATCACGTAATGCTTATAATTAACATTAACATTAATTTTTAAATATTGTCGTTCCAACTTTGAAATTTTGGATGTAGAGGACATCTTAGCGCATGGAAACAGAGATTTTTATGTTAAGCTTTTGTTTAAGTTCATTTTAATGTCATTAAGATTGGGGAACTCTTAATATTGGGTTCATTTTGCAGGTTTTTCTTAACTGGAAGAAAATAGAGTCAAAGAAAATATATTATTTTATTGATAAAGATGTATCTTTAGCAACTTTTGTATTAAATAATATCTCATTTGATATGAGACGTATAGTAGTATAGATAACTAGTATGCAAGTAGTGTGGATAAGGAGTATATATGTTAAAAAAAAATAGTGTTGATTCACTCATAGGAAATGGATTTGCATTTTTCGACGGCTTCAAGGAGGCGCGGGTTCAAATCCCGATGCGTCCAAATTTATGTGTTTTTAAAAAAAATACGTATTATCTTATTACTTTCTCCGTCAATAAAATAATATTTTTTCTCTATGTATCTCAAGAGATTAATCATTTTCTCACCTCTAATAACAAATGCCTAGAACAATATAAACTATTTACGATGGACGTATCGACGTACTCGTACGTATTGTTGACAAGTTTCATTCCACAACACCCAGAAGGCTAACTTTGTGGGAACAATAAAAACCAAGTTGAGTGACGATTTAGTGTATTTTTAGTTACTTTTGTATTTTGGTACAGGATTTTATTCTAAGAGGTATTATTTTATTAATGAAAAAAAAAAGTTGCTTGGTCTGTCGTGGCTCAAGCGAGTGATTAAGGGATACAAACGTGTGACTGTAACCGACAGGTTCTGGGTTCGATCCCCACTCGAAGAAATGAAATATTTAATATTTTCAACTTAAATATTTAACGTTTTCATTTCTTCGCTCTGGTACAAGGCAAAACGCGGCGTTGAGTACCGCCGCTCAACACGCCATGCCTCAAATTCTTTGAAAGTGGGGGCGGATGTAGAACGGAGTGTCTTAACACTAGGTTCCCAAGTTCCCTCTGCCTACCCTGCCGTGAGCGGGATACACTGTGAAGCTGAGTAGAGTAATTATGGGTTCAACTCCTGACGAGGAAAGGCAATATTTATTATTTTTATTTTTCCTTTCTATTAACAAGTCAAAAGCGCGGCGTTGAGTTCCACCACTTACTCGTAACTACAACACAAGGTTTCTAAGTTTCTCTAAGCGTAAAACTAAAAAAAAAATGTTGACAAGTATATTATAAACGATGACATTGATTTCTTTATACTTCTATAGAGTGTCAAGTAAAAAAATTGCAAGAATTGAACCTATAAATAACGTGACGATACAATATTATGATCTCAGCATAATACGTTACCTATTATTGGCAACATAACTCATTTCCTTAGGCGCTATTTGCAAAGGGGTGACTTTTGTTAAGTAGTTACTTGGCTGCGTATGAATTGATACTTGAGTTAAAGCTTTCTTATTTTTTACTAATTTTAAAGTGTTATTTAACACTTCGGAAAGATTTACAATACAACATTTAAAAATTTTAATTTTCTTTTTTTCACACTGTATCCTGCTTATGATGTGTTAAGATACCCCGTCTTCATTTTGCATAAAATTTTCCTAAAAATGAGTATTGATTGGTGGTAATCATCCTTGCACGGTATCTATTTACCATGTTTTGCAGCAATGGCAGCCTCGGGGTTTATAATAATGGCTTGTTAATGTTTTCTTTAAATAATTATATTTCTAATTATATAAATTTCAGGCATTCAATTAAAACAAATATAAATATTATAATAAGTTAAAGTTCATGTTCTTAATTAAGGATTTTTTAAGTAAACCTTAAGTTGACACTAATTTCTTTCTACCATGCTGGATAAAATGTCAAGCTAAGAAAGGAATGAAAATATATACATATTTTTACCTTCACGCACATGACAGTGTGGGCAAAGTAACTTGGGAAACTAACGTTAATTTTATTTCCTCGAACGGGTATCGAATTCTTACTTCTAAGATCAAAACTACTTAGTTACATCACAAAATCATAAGATCATTCAATTCACGCACCTTAAAGGAGCTAACCGCTACATTTTTTTTTAATCGCCATAGCTTTTTATGGGAACATCTTTTATAAGAAGATTGTTTAATCTTTTGTCAGTGTTTTGTTAGAACTTATGTACTCGAACAGTCAAGCTTAGCGTAAGCCGATAATTCTGGGAGACTGCTCACACTTTCACGGGTAATGAGAATTTAGTGATTAGGCACTCTGTCTTTATGATTTTAAGTACACTAGTTTGTAGGTTTGATTAACTATTGACAATGATAAGACACATTGCGGTGTTAAGTTTCACGATTCAATGTGTATTGTCTTAAATCCGAGCGAAAATGGAGAATAAAATGTTTTGCTATTACATTCTTTTTTCGTTCTTTTGTTATTTTGGTTTTGATTTTAAATATAAAACAATTATTTAATATTGCTCGTAATCTAACTATATGAGCGGGATAATTAAATAAAAAAAATATAAGTACGAAAAAAAATTTTTTTTTCTACCTACATAATAAAAAAAGCCTTTTTTTAATGATTTGAATATATAACTAGTAGGTAGATACTCTTCTAGTAATTACTCGAAGATTTTTTAATCTTCTTTGCTTTTTTAATGACGATTCTTACATCGAGTATGAATAAAAAAGCATTTCATAATTTTTTTTTTATAGATATGCATTTAAAAAGAAACTTTTTTATATATTTAAATATATTTAAAAAATATATTTATTTAAATAAATAAATTTCTATTTGTAACGGGGCTTTTATATTAATAAATGAATAAACCTTGTTTCTTTATTTTATAAATTTTGAAATGTAAGGAAAAAACTTAGAATTAAATCGTTCTGTTTTAATCTTAAAAAAAAAAAACACATAGTAAATGAAATTTTGTTGACACAACGACAATGTCGATTCGAACCCACGCTTTTTGACTTAATTAATAGCTTATTGTCATTACTTAGTGATCATTCATAGAAAAAAAAAAGATTGGAACCATTTGCAAACAATCTCATTACAGAAATGCTAACAATAAAAATAACATGTAACAAGCGTATAAGAACTCGAACAATTGTAGTTCGTTGACAACGCATGGCTTAATTGGCGAGACACGCTTGCATGACATCTAGAAGGTGCAGGTTCAAATCCCGTTATGTTAATATTTTTATACTTTTCTAATTTTAGGATTTAAAAAATCGTATTCACTTACAAGGTAGCTTCTATGTATAGAAATATTCATTTCATCCCGACGGGTATTTGTTCGATTCTCATTCCAGGGAATAATTATATTTGATTTATTTTCATTTCCTTGTTTTTATAGAGGAAACGCGGTGTTGAGTTGCGCCACTCAACAAACAATGTCTCGAATGTTTGTCAGGAAAAAAAAACGGAGTGTCATAACACTCAGTTCAGTTTGCTTATCCTGCTATGCGGGAAAAAGCGTGAAAATGCAATATATTTAGATGAACGTTATTAGGCACAGTGTGGTCGCCTCCCACCCATCCATCTTCAGCATCGGCAACTCATCACGCTAATTTGCTCCCGTACGTCGTGCCTTGTTGATAGAATCAGGTAATTTGCTGGAAAATATATTTATTGAACGGAAAATTGTATGTGTTTCTCTTGCGTAATTAGACTCTTTGTTATTGGTATCTCAATTAGGGAGAATTGAAACTACTTTTGTTTAAACTCGCAAGCGTAAGCATTGTTCACATTGTCTTTATATATGGAAGACAGATACACTCTACTTAGCTTCACGCTCTATCCCGCACATGGTAGGGTAGGCAGAGGGAACTTAGGGTCACTATTTAATCTAATATATAGGAAATTGTTACAAAAATATACAACGCAGATGTCTGTGACGTATCATATAATGACTTTCTGTACTTAGTAAATCATTTGTCAATAATGAAAGATGGACTATCTATCTATTTCCATAAAGCCGAAAGAAAGATTAAGGGAATTACGCCAACATTCCTTGTTTTTTCCACTGTCTGTGGCTTAGTAACGCCTCTGATGATCAGAACGATGATAAAAATTATATAACATATCCTCGTGTGGGAATCGAATCCACAACCGTACTAATGCGTATATCCCGCACGTACCCGCACGTACATATCCGGTAGGCCGAGGGAAGTTGGTAACCTAACGTTAAAACCTCTGGTCCGTTGCCCTCTTTCTGCTAACTTTAAGGCATTGTGTGTTGAGTGGTAAAACTCAACGCAGCGCGGAGTAATGTAAATGTTTGATTGTTTGATATTTCATTTTCTCAAATGAGAGTCGAATCCACAACGTATAGTAATAGAGTCACACTTTTCTAATAGAGTCACGCTCATTTTCCTTGAATAATTCTTCATAATTATCTTTTCAGATTCAATTTTTACTTTGATATAAATATATTTCTGGTACATGTAGGGAATAACGTGGTTTTAGGGTGAGGACAGTCGATCAATATATAACAAGTTTCAATAGAAGTAGACAAAAAATATTGGTCACTATTTTCGTAATTTCTAAGATACGAGCTAAAAATTAAAACGAGCTACGAGCTAAAAATTTCTTTCTTTTTTTGGCTTTTTGGAGAAATTTTAATACTTTATTGAGTTTATTATCCTGAAACTTATATTATAATGTAAGTAGATTGTCTTCACGTTTTACTTATCTCACCTATATGTACATATATACATATATAAAGCTCTTACGTTATTGAGTTATAGATTACTGACTGTTGAAATTACTGACTGTTGAAATTAATCATATATTTGGAATTATTTATTATTTAGAGGACCACTAAGAGAGAGTTTTTCGAAATTATCCTGGAGAAGACGTTCAATCATCGTGAGTACAATCACCTTCAACCAAGAATTGTGCATGTGTAGGCCAAGGCCGACACATGCACAATTCACTATAAGCCCATGGACAAGGATATCCTTGTAGTATGTACTCGTTTGATCCGTCAAAAAATAGTTTCAAAGTTTACATCTAGGAATTACAAATTAATTTGCAAATTTACCAACTTTTCGTCTTGATATCGAACTCACACCGTACTCGCCTCTCCTGGAAACATTTCCACCGTCCACTGGCTTATCCCCGGATAATCCGGTGTCATTATCGCCACGCTATCCGTCACTGTCACCGCCACGATCGCTATCGGTAGCGCGACGTTTATGTGATTGCGGGGACGATTTTGACGGGAACTTTGCGGGAAACAGGTCATTTAGTTTTAGTGACACTTTGTTGATTTTAAGTGAAATATTTTATGGATATTTATGTAAAAGATAAAATATTTTTAAAATATGTAATAAAAGACTAAGTGAATTTTGATAATTTATTTAACACCAGTCCTAACAAAATATGATGGAGAAAAATATTTATATGTATTTTATTTTATTTTTATAGGCTCTAACTAGAGCATTTTTTATTAAAATATATATAACATATTTAATTCTCCAAATGTATGACAAATTATCAACACGAATTTAAGAAATTATGACTTTAGACTAGACTATTTGATGTTCTCTAAGGGAAATGAATTGTTTTCATTTTTTCACTCTGGTAAGTGTTAACCCTAGGTTCCCTTTACCTAACTGACCATAACCACGGGCACATAAAATGAAATTATTCTAAGCTTCTAGATCAAATTTAAATCATCCAGTTAACGGTCACATATTATCTCACTATGCCACAATGATTAAAGACTAATGAAATCATCATAGTGAGACGATATTTGGCTATCTATCTGTTTGGACTATAACTCAGAAACATTGTTAATACAAGTTGGTATCTTCATTACAGAGTACCCTAATATTTATGGAAGGCGTCACTGTGTATGACGGTGACGGATGTGTTCAAGCGAAGGGCGAATTTTTTAACTTAACTACTAACTAATTATTGGGAAAATTCTGTACAATACAATTCGATAGCCCGTTTTATTGTACTTTTAGCTTTTTTCTGTATCCCGCATAGCAAGGGAGGCAAAAGGAACCTAAGAACCTAATATTAAATTACTCAGGTCTTATTAGAACACTTCCATTGCTTTACTTACCGCCGAATTTTTGAGACATTGTGCATTGAGATCTCAACGCCGCAATTTGTCTCGTAATCAAAATAAAAATAATGAATTCCCCAGCGTAGACATCGAACCCATAACCGTCGGGACTCGTTAACTGTCACATCACGTTGTTGTTTTTTAACATATTAAAATACTTAATAAATTGATTCTTTGCAAGAGATATTTATCAATTTCAAATTTAATATGATTACATAAAAATAAATTAATATATCCTATTATTAAATTGTATTAAAAAATAATAATGAAATAAATAAACTTTAAAGCGTTATAAAGTTCTAATTTTTAACTATATGATTAAAAATGATAATAATGCTTTTTTTATAGATTTGTTATCCAAGATTGAACCCACAATCATCAATATTACAGACAAAGGCTGAGATATCGTATACATCGACCTATAACATATTATTCAATATTTAAAAGAGATTTTTTTTTAAATCTGAGCGTAAAGGTTTTGTATTCTTCCAAGAAAAACGACTATAAACCAAATAAATATTATATGATGAACTTTTAAATGAACCTTTCAATTATCATCAAAAGCTCTATACAATGAAATAAGTATAATATCTATTAAATAAAAAACACATTCAGACAGAGGGGTGTCGTGTAGCAAATGTAACTAAGCACAAGAGCTTGTGGGCTCGATCTACACTCGAGAAAAGAAATATTTAATACTGTCAAATTAAACAGTAGTGTTTTCATTTCTTCGCTTTTCGAGGTAACACGCAATGCCTCAAATTCGGCAGAAAGTGGCGAACGGAACAGACTGTCCTTACATTAGGTTAGTAATATACTGCCTATCCATGTGCGGGATATAAAGTGAAAAAAAAAACAGTGCAAAAAAGAACAAAAAATATCACAAGACAGTTCTTGTATACAAATACAGGAAAAATAACATTATTATTTGCGAAACGTTCATACGCTCTCAGTTACGACTTCAACTTTGACAAATGAATGAACACCGCAAATTGAGTAGCTGCCCTTAGCTTCTGTTAAACATCGTTGAGCTTTTCTTTTTACAAGACGGTAATGGCTCAAATTTGGCGGAAAATCGTGAACGGAAGTGGAACACTTGGTTCCCAAGTTTCCTCTGCCTACCCTGCCATGTGCGGGATACAGCGTGAACATGAGTTCTTAGAATCAGACATATACATAATTAGAATATATTTCTAAAATATTCAAGAGCAAATATAAATTATTATATTACAAAACATAAATTACATTTATAAAGTAACGGGACTCTAACGTGTGTCTTTTTCTTAACGCCAATTTATAAAAAAATCCTTGTTATTTAAGTGAGAAAGAGAGAGACTATTTTTCACTAAATATCTTGAATGAAATGTCACTCCAAATAGAAAAACATTTCAAAATACGCACTTAATGAATATATTCTACTTCACCCGTAGTATCTCTTGTATAGCTATGGTGCATCAGAGACAATATAGTGTCACTTTTAGAGACATGCAAGAATTCAAAACTGGCGTGCTAAAAATGAATTTTTTTTTTTCAATATTTCGAGTGGATATTGAATTCACAACTGTCGACATTTCTGACAGTCACATTATATTGTTCATTGTCATACCTTTAATCTATACTTATTTTTTTTAAATGTAAAATATTACCATCAAAACAATAACCAATAACTATGTGTGTCAAAGACGCTGTAGTATAGTAGGAACGGTTGACGTCTTCGTTATTTGATTATAAAATAACTTATATTTTTTATACTCTAAAAGAAAAATATTACTCTCAATAGCCACTAGATACTTGAGAATAGAGTCTCGTCTCTTCAATTTACTTTCATAAAACACGAATTAACTCCTAAATTGTCTACAAAATACCCCAAAAGAGTAAATATATCGCCATATTTCTTTCGAAAAGGTACAAATTTACCTTTCAAACTGAACCTGCCTCAATCCACATCACCCTGTATACAGAATCGACATAAAAATGTTCTGTTATTGATTATCTATACAATGTTATTTCTAGACTCGGCAGCATAATATTTTACTACCCCACGCACACGACCATACATTCACTTACACACGTATGTCATATGTGTATATGTATGTGTGTACACGCACACATAGAAGTAATGTGTGTGTGTGTGTGTGAGAGTTAAGAAAAATACTTGTGTCGTAGGTTTTTCTTGGGAGCAGCGATGAGATGGAGTCGTTGTTGTGATTAGATTTTTTATTATTATTAAATAAATTTCCTATAGACTATTTTTTCTTATTAAGTGTATATTGCTATAGCTTCTAAGTTAATCTATAAAGTACTAATTAATTATAATTAACAAGTCCAAATAATGAACTATATTTTTTTGTTGAGAAATTATGTTTCGAAATGTATTATTTAAGATTTTGTATGTATTAATATAACATTGAGAAAAATATAAAAACTTGTACCTAAATTATTATTTTCTAAAATTGTGTAAAATAATATATCTTAAACACCCTGCTACTAGTCTTTAGAAATTAACAAAAGTAAATATTATAAAATGACTTAAAAAAATAAAAAAATATATATGAAACTCGACTCCATATATCTTAAAAAGAGCATACCCCACATACAAACGTCTTGAACTACGTCACGTGATCATCTCATCCCCTCACACATACACGTCTGGAAAGGGACGGAGCTAGTTTAGGACTAACATTTTATATGTTAGCCGGGTCATGGATATAAAATATTTTATATGGTACATAAAGATATAGAATAGAATAGAATATAGTGTTAGAAACATTTAATAATGGGGAAATTATGGGTACTGTGGTATTCGAAAATAAAAGTTTTTCCTCTGACTAGATTTCGACTGCACGCTTTCTCCTGCACATGTGAGAGTAGGCAGAGATAACTTGGGAACAATTTAATTTTAAAACACTCATGCCTATTAAAATACCGTTACCGTACCGCCAAACTTGCCAGAGATATTGCCAAAGCGGAGAACTGAAAATATTAAATACTTCATTGCCTCGAATGGGGATTGACAACATGTCGCGTTTCCGGTCACAAGATTGTGCCTCATCTAAAGGATTCTGACTAGGTATAGGACAGACCTTGAACCACTCGCTCACCTTATCCTAGTCTTTAAATATAGTGCAATTATTCATAACTATTATAAGGCTTTAGGACGATACATGGGAGATTCTTCTTTTTCCGTATTCTCAAAAATAAAAATAACTGCTGCCTACATTTCTCAAGGAACACATTCCAAATCTTAACGTTCTACGACTCGTAGTTTGAGATATACGTTATTTGTCAGTCACTTTGTAACAAATATATATTTTTTAATATTTAAATAATAATTGATTGATTGTAGTAGAAATATTATTTTTGACACGTAAAGCTTATATATTTTTATTATAGCTTTGCACAGTGTTCTGCACACTGCAGAGTATGCAGTGGGAACTTGGGAATCTAGCGTTATTAGGAAACTGCGTTATCATTATAGCACTTCTATTTTTTTCTACCAGATACTTAAGACATTGTTCGTGGAGTGTTGAAACTAAACGCCGTGCTCTGCCTCGTTATCAGAGCGAAGAAATGAAAATGTTAAACGTTACATATCCTGAAATGGAAATTCGATACACAACCTTGCATTTACAGTCGCACGCTTATATGTGCCGCGATAGACTTAACTAGTGTATATTTTTGAACAATAATATAAATATTTTCTACAACAAAAAGAAACAGCTTTTATTATTTTGTAATATTATTTATACGTTATAAAATATCGATAGTGCTGTATATTAAATATATTTTTATATTGTTTTATTTATTTATTTATTTATTTATATATTTATTTGTTTATTTATTTATTTATTTATTTATTAGGCTGCCAACAGGACATAACATTTTTACATAAAAATTTATATACATAACAAACAAAAAATATGTACTAAATGATGCCCTAATTAATAGCAACACTGCATTCTAAGAGGACAACATCAAAAAACATAAAAAGAATACAATATTAAATTAAACTAGCATTATTTACAAGAATTTGAGTTTTATAGATTCCTTACTTTATGTTAAATATAGCATATATAGAATTAATGTTATATTGATGAGGCTTGTCTTGGCACAGGATTCCAAACGTGTGACTGTATACTCGAAAGGTTCGAGGGTTCGATCCCCACTCGAATAAATGAAATAATTCATATTTCCAAATTAAACACTTAGTGTTTTTGTTCGTTCGCTCGCAAATTGGGCGGAAACGGAAGTGTTTTAACACTAGGTTCCCAAGATCCCTCTGTCTATACTGCCATGTGTACTGCTGAAAAAAAAAATAATTTTTACATATATATTTCGTAACTATAACATATAAATATATTTGTCCGACAGCATTGCCAACAAAAAGAGAGTATGGATTACGCCGCGTGGTCACGGCCACGGGGCGCGATGACGATCAAACAGGGTTACGAGGTGAGAATAGAGTGGCCAGAGTAGTATAGAATTAGCTTTTTTTTATTTTATTTTTTTGCACCTCTTTAATGAAATGGAAAATAAATATGTTAAATCACTCTGTTTAATATTGTTTGTATGTTTTTATGAATAATTGTCGCTTTTAATTTTTTAATGCTTTTGTTACATACTTTTTTATTTATGATGTATTTCGTAAGGTAGATAGAGGCACCTAATAATATATATATATATATATATATATATATATATATATATATATATATATATATATATATATATATATATATATATATATATATATATATATATATATATATATATATATATATATATATATATACAACGTGAAACTATATAGTTAAAAAATATAATTTAACTAAAGTTTTGACTTGACTCGTATCAAGTACAGTGTTTTCTCTAAATCCAACGTATCTATCATACGTTCTTCCCTGGGGTCTAATAGCGGGGTTGAAATGACAAAGAACATTCATTTGCAACTGTCCCATCCAGAGATACGCCCTTTTAAACTTTACTAAGTTTTTTTTGTGTATGCAATTATAATTATTGTAAGTTAGTGAATGTAGGCAGCTCTAATGTGTTGCATTTGTTTTTTTTTAACTAGTATAGTAGGGGAACCTGGGAACCTTATGTAAAGATACTCTGTTCCCACTAGGACTATTCGTTTCCCTTCTTTCGCCAAATTCATGAGGCATTGCATATTGAATGGCGGAGCTTAACGTTACGTTGAATTAGTGCTTATTATTATAGATATTATATTATTATAGATATATCTAGTATTTAATTGACAATTTAGAAGAGGAGTTATGTTTATACTTCTTTATGAACATATTTTTTGGTCTCTTTAATACGTATGGCTATTAGAAAATATAAACGTTATATAGTGACAATACTTTAGTGTTCAACGGACATAACGAATCTAAAAGGATCCCGTTTTCTATATTTAAATACAGAAAAAAAAACTCAAGCTTTCCCTATCTCTTAAATTAGAAAATTAAATTACTTGTAAATTATAAAACTTTAACACTAGACCTATTATATATTTTATTATATGTAAGACAAATAATGTGTAGAAATATAAATTTATCATTGAGACATGCCGTGGCGGAAGGGGCAAAGGTATAACTGTAAGCGACAAGGTGTGGGTTCGATTTCCACTGAATGAAATGAAATATTAAATACTTTCATTGTCCCTCTGGCACCGAGGCAAGAAGAGAGAAGAAAAGAGAGAAATGGAAATGTTTAAGGGGAACGATGTGTCTTAACACAACGTTCCCACGTTCCCTCTGCCTACGCTGCAAGTGCGCAATACTGCGTTTAGCTAAACAATATATATTTATCTTCAATTCTTAAATGGATATCAAAAATAATAACAACAAACCAAACTTGAGCTATTAAATCAAAAAATAACAGGACAAAGAAACAGCGTTTACTACCGTCCGTCCAGCGATAAAATATAAATCTCATCAACCATTACATAAAAGTCAAAACTTTATATAACACTAAAATCCCCAAATGTGGGTCGGAAAAACAGCGCTGTTTGTTACAGAGGGTAGTTTACGTCAAAATTTTGCTATTAAACGCGATAGATGGCGCTGCTCTAAAGAATTTTCGCTAGCATCGATGCTAGGTATTCCATTCTTTACGATGTTCTAAAGTATTTTTACTTGGATTGTGGAGACGATGTATTATATATGTTTCGTTCAAACTTTCTATATATACGAGATGTAATTTTTCGTTGTAATATCTAATAAATATTCTACATAAATTTGTTTTAGTCTGAAAGCCGGTAAATTACTGATAAATATACGTGTATTATATATTTTGTTTACAACTTCACGCTGTATCCTGCACTTGGTAAGGTAGGCTAGTGCCTGTCGAGTTGAGTTGCTAGTGCGTGTTGAGTTTTGCCAGTGCGAGGCAATGAATTATGAAATATATTTCTTTTCTTCGAGTGGGGATCGAACCCATAACCTATCGAATTAACAGTCACGCCTGCACCACTGTGTCACGACAGGCCCCCTTTTATTGATATAAAAAAATATAGATATAAAATATGTTTCTTTTACCTCACCATTAGATAATTTTTTCTATAAGCAGAACTATTGTGTTATTTAAAATATTATCTATCTGTGACCTGTCGTAGCGTTTACACTCGCTTTTATATTTTTATACAACCGTGCGACTGTAAACGTGACTGGTTGTAGGTTCGATCCCCACTGGAGAAAATAACATATTTCATATTTTTATTTTCCGCTCTGGTAACAAAGCAAGCTGCCGCTAAGATCCACCGCCCTAATAAAAAATATAAAAAAAAAAATCTGTTAATCAAAATCGCATCGAAAACGATACAGCAGTTCCTAATATTTATATGAACGTACTAACCAAATTTCAATTAATATTATTATAGCTTATAATTTAGCTATTGTTCTTCCAAACACTTTTTCCACAAAAAAAAATGATTCAAAGTAATAACAACATGTAACCCCTAAACTGCGGATGTGATCACTTAAATTAAACGCCAACCAGTGTAGAGTATGCGTATCCTGTGCGGGGCGTTATCTTCAAATTAATTTGCAACGATGGGCCCCGAAACTAAATAGTTTGTGATTTATCGTTTGTTTGTATTAGAAAGATGTAATTGAAATTAATATTGTAGATTTTTTATGCGTGAAACAGTCAGAGGCTTTCACGCTTTATCCCGCTCATAGCAAAGTAGGCAGAGAGAACTTGGGAACCTAGTGTTAAGACACTCCGTTCCAATTCTGTCTCCGTTCTCTCTTACTTTCCTCCGAATTTGAGGCATTGCGTGTTCAGTGACGCGCCTTGTCAGTGACGGAACTCAACGCGCCTTGCCTTGTTACTAGAGCGAAGAAATGAAACATTAAATATTTAATTTGAAAATATTAAATATTTTTTTAATGGGCACCGAACCCGCATGCTTTCACGCTTACAATCTGATGGTTTTGCCTCCGCGCCAAGACATGCCTCGCACATTCAGTGGCATTATTTTAAATCGTGTTCGTTCTTTAATTTCTCTTTACCATGAGAGGCGCTTGGTTATTTAAGAAATAGTCCAAATGTGATATAAGAAAATAAAAAGGAGTTGGTTCCGTTTGACAACCATATGCCTTGGCAATTGATTAATGCTTGCTAACTATGTGTGCGTAGAAAAATGTTTCCCTTAGACACAGCAACATAATGTGAGATATACTTTTATATCTATATATATGTAGATATTAGTAATAAAAGTGAAGGAAATTAA
The DNA here is from genome assembly GCA_019049475.1 of Eueides isabella. Classification (NCBI taxonomy): domain Eukaryota; kingdom Metazoa; phylum Arthropoda; class Insecta; order Lepidoptera; family Nymphalidae; genus Eueides; species Eueides isabella. The sequence goes on from CM032406.1 coordinate 8,527,829, forward strand.
TCAATTTCTTATACTTCAAATTATAATTTTAATTAACATAAATTACCGTTGGTTTACAACTCCATATAATATCACATTTAAATATATATATTTTTTAAAAATCGTCGTGGTTCAGACTGAATGCCAACGCAATGATCGTTACTTCGATTTCCGCTCAGGGTATAAAGTTATGTTTGTTCGCACTGATAGTGATACAAGCGTCATAGGGCTCCCTTTGCCTGTTTTACGCGGGATACAGCGTGATACTAAAAAAAAATACTACAGTACATTTTACTATTTAATATTCTTTCCAATTTTACTTAACTGTATTAGAGACATAAAATATATTTTTCATTCTTTTATTGTTATTTCTTTATTGGCGCCAACTTGAATATTCTTCCAAGTTTTACTACACAATAAACCTATATAGCCAATTTATTCAAAATAACAATAGGTACATTATTACAATATGAAAAATTGTAACGTAAATATCACTCTTTTCCCTTTAGATAAAGTGTGGCGTTGAGTTCCGCAAGACAACGCAACAAAACGCCTCGATAATTTAGCACTAGCTCTTAACTCTTTAATCCCTCTACCTATCCTGCTTAACGGGATAAGACGTGAAGCGAAATTGACAAAAATATATAAAATTATTAATTTATAACACCAATAAAAATCAATCATAATAATCATACATCAAAAATTATAAAAAGGGTGTAAAATACAAAATCACTTCTTTAATTGACGTTCAAATTGAAATGTCAATTACACTTGACATTTAGTGAAACGTGTTTACTAGGAAATCCTGCCACCGCGAAATATTCTAGATACTAGCTAGATATAACGAAATTAGGCATGCAAAGTACGTAATGCTCGTAGGGTGACCAAACTTGGTGATTTATACGGACCGTCCTAATATAGGTATTAGTGTTAGCAACGCTCGATTTGGCTCGGACTCTATTAATTATGAAATCCACTGAACTTTCGCAGTAACGTTTAAAGGTAATGATAGATGATTAATAAAGTTGCAAAGCAGCTTCACGCTGTGTCTTGGAACTTGGGAACTTGGGAACCTAATTTTGAAGACACTCCGTTCCAATTAGACGTTTTGGTTCTTCTTTCTTAGCTGAATTTGTGGTATTGCGTTTTGAATGGCGGAACTCAACGCCTTGACATATTAAACATTTCCTTGAGTGCTGATCGAAACTGCAACCTGTCGCGTTTGTAGTCCCATGCTTATGCCTCAGGTAGAAACTTAAAACATTTGAAATCACAGACATATATAATATGTGATGATGTAGGATCATTACAACTGATAAGTAAGTAATATTTATTTTGTGTTGTATTAAAGGTAGCTAATTCGATTCGCTTTGTTTTAAAAATAAGTCTTATAATAATTAGACTTTAAAATACCCGTTCCACTTCCGCTCCCCACTTTCTGCCCAATTTGAGGCATTGCGCGTTGAATGGCGGAACTCACAGCCACGCTTTGCCTTGTTACCAGAGCGAAGAAAAGAAAACATTAAATAATTAATTAGAAAATATTAAATATTTCTTTTTCTCGAGTTGGGATCGAACCCACAACCAGTCGTTTTCAGTCACACGTTTCTGCCGCTGCGCTAAGGCCTCTATGAAAGAAACATGTTATTAATAAAAAACTGTACCTAGAGATCATATAACATGGTAAACTTAATATCAATTCTTTATCTCAAACCAGAATAAAGAAAATATTTATAGAATTAATATTCATACGTAATATCAAAAGTCCCGCCGTGGGATTTGAACCCGAATCCCAATAATATGTGAAGTTAGACTCGTTTTAACCGGAAGGCAATTTGTTAATTTGATATTAATATAATCGTAATCTACATATTTATTGATACTTAATTACAATAAAAATCAGTACTATATAAAGTGTTTGGAAGTTTTTTTTATGGAGTTACTTGTACATACATTATAATATTTTGTACTAGCGACCCGCTCTTGGCTTCGTTCGCTTGCTCAGCTTCACGCTGTATCCCGCACGAGGCAGGGTAGGCAGAGGGAACCCGGGAACCCAGTGTTAGGACACTTTGTTCCACTTCCGTTCCCCACTTTCCGTCGAAATCGAGGCATTGCATGGCGCAACGGCACAAGTGTGTGACTGGAACCGACAGGTCTTGGGGTCGATCCCCAGTCGAGGAAATGAAATATTTAATATTTTCAATTTAAATATTCAATGTTTCATTTCTTCGCTCTGGTAATAAGGCAAAGCGCGGCGTTGAGTTCCGCCACTCAACACACAATGCCTCAAATTCGGCGGAAAGTGGGGAACGGAAGTGGAACGGAGTGTCTTAACACTAGGTTCCCGGGTTCCCTCTGCCTACCCTGCCTCGTGCGGGATACAGAGTGAAGCTGAGTGAAAAAATTATAATAATATGTATTATCGTTGTCTAAGCACAGTCAAGACGTTTTTTACAATGTCATATACATTCAGATTCAAAATTATATTAAGCAGAAATAACTAAGTGTCTTAAGGGAAATATCATTTTCTGCCTGCATCCAAGACGTTTTATCGTATAAAGTAGAGGAACTGAACGAAAAGAACTTATTTTACTCTGTGAAGATCTATTAATTAACCTTCGTTCACCCACAGTCATCACGATTATTTCTTTCATTGTATTTTAACAATTTTCCGTTGCCTTATTTGATAAACATAGCTCATTTTGTAATATGAAAGACAAAGGATCATATATATCTATAAAAGCAACCGCTTAACTTGTATTAAAACACGTATAAATCAACATGCGCCAACAATAAATTAACAAATCAATACCAAAATAATATATTTTAGTGAAATTAAGCAAAAACGGCAAAGTCACCTCTAGTTCTATGATTTATCTGACCACTGTCTATTTATTAGTTAGCGCGTGTAGTGCCTGACAAAGTGACCGCTACGGGAGGATATCTCGAGGTTATTTATTGTTGACCATTATAATTTAGGGGTTGATTTGATATTATTAGATTTTACAGTATGTATAATTGTAAGTTATCCTGTCGTGGCGCAAGCGTGTGGCTGTAAACGACAGGTTGTGGGTTCCATCCCTATTCGAAGAAAGAAAATATTTAATGCTTAGCTAATTTTTATTTCTTTGCTCTGGTAACAGAGGAAAAATACACCTACGCTACGTTGATATTAGGTTGTTTTAAAATATTGAGCTATCTTTAGGTATATCCCTTTCGGACCTGAGTTTATTTTTTTCTTAGATCAAAATATTTTTTATAATTTTTATAGTAACTGGTAGTGTCGTTTATGAGAAAAATAATCAAATAATTCTATTCATAACTGAAGTTCTTAAAATGACCTATCACGACCGTGACTTCTGGGGCTTACTTCAACCCATGCACGATCATGAGTTCGTCATTAAATATAACATAATTAATAATTAACGACCTAAATGAAATTTATTTTAGTGTATTAACTTAATTTTTATAAAATAGTGATGTTTTAAATATAAAACTATATCAATATGCCTATGTGTGATAATAGAAAAAATGAAATCAATAGTTAATTAGAAAACTCATATTTATTTTTAAGTTTTTTATTCGCAGTCAAGATCAAACATAATAAAAACAATTGCACTTTATATTATTCTTAAAATTAAAAAACAAATAGGACTAACAGTCAAAAACATAACTTAAAAATTATTAAAGTAACAAAAACAAAATACTTTCTAGCTTCTTAAAAATCTTCTTTACTTTCTTTAAAAACTTATAATCATAGCTTTAGTTAGATTAATTATTATTAATTTCTTATTTTCAGTCTTCATTGTAAAAAAAATAGTTTTAATTATTAGTCTTAGGTAATTACTTAGTATGATAAAGGTAAAAACAGTTCTTGTCGCGACTAAGGCATAAATAAACATCACATTTGCAGCATCTTATTTTAGAACGCGAAGAACAACTCTCGAAACGACATTTACGTGGAGCTTTTATATCATCGAATGCAGGCAAGTGGTCGTAGCCATCGTATCTTTTCCCTACCGAAGGATTGTTTGCTGGCTTGTATCGACTTGTCATATTATTTTGAATATCAGAAAGTGGGGACGACACAGGTCGGTCTCTGTCAAGAGTATTAATGAGCGTTTCAGCTATTTCAAATCTGAATGCCACTAGATCTTGAATGCGGTGTTTTGGAATACCTTTGGCAATGGCATCACATCTGTATAGTCGCCAAGCGTTTACTACAGCCAAGTCTAAAAAGTGAAGTATAACCTTCAAAGTCCACTTACGTGTTTTCATAAATGTTCTATAGTATTCAATAGACTGGTCTAAAACATCTACGCCGCCCATAAATGCATTATAGGACGTCACTATCTTTGGAGCATCAACATTAACGTAGCATTTTTGCTTTTTGTCATATCGATCAACAATATCTATTGCCGTACCACCAGTGCAGTTCGAAGCTGTGAGCACAGCTTTACTGTCCTTCCATTTAACTAAGACAATATCGTTAGATACTCTTTGATCAATATCTCCCCTCTTCATCTTATTGTCGTCTTTGAAACTTAGTTTTTCACGTTGCGGAATACGGTTAGCCATGATTGTGCCGGTTCCATGATATCCGAGTTCCATTAGTTTGTCCAGCAAAGGAATAGTAGTGAAGTATCTATCAAAAAAGACACAGCTTCCTCGAGGTACACTTTGGATGAGGCGAAGCACAACTGCAGGACCGAGTCCAAGAGGGTGCAAAAGTGCGGGGTTTTGGCCGTAATATATTTCGAAATCTACCATGAGCCCTTCACTTGTGGTCACAACAAAGTTTTTAAGACCAACTGGGCGAGGCTTGTTTTTTACTACCTGTCTCAGGTGGCACTTTCCTGCGAAGGGAATCATTTGTTCGTCTACTGAAAACCTTCCTATTGTTCTTAAAATTTTATTACAGCCTTCTTTGACTGCGTCAATTACCGGTTGTACTTTCCAGAGAGGATTTCCTGTAGCTCGAATGGGTGGAGAATCACTTTCAACTACATGTAAATTGTTTCGTAACGTCATAAATCGGTCCCTCGTCATTGCAGATGTTATTATTTCAATCTTAATTTTTTGTCTCCAATACATAGCAATTCTAGGATAAGATAAAATTCCCATCAAAAGGTGAATACCATACAATCTTTTTATTTCTGGTTTTGTAGTTTTTAGTGTATTACCAGTTTTTCTCATATGATACAAATTTGTACATACTGACATGTGTTCGAAAAAATCATCATTATAATAATCATTGAAATATTCCATAGGCGATCTAATTACTAACGGTTCTGGATGGCCAGAGTAATCGTGGGGCTTATCGGCAAAATGTGTTTTTTTCCAAATACGTGGACGTTGAGCAAGTTTTATTTTAATCTGAGTTTTACGTTGTTTGGAAGTGGATGGTCTTCCATCATAGTTACTCTGAGTACCAGTAGTAGGAGTCTTTCGTTTTTCTCTTCCTTTGTGTGGTGGTGTACGATCGGCTTCATAAAGTACTTCGTTTGGTGCGCAGTCTTCGTTTTCTAGGTGAGACACGATTAATTCCTCTTCGTCGTCGTCTACCTCTAAGTCTGAACAGTTTCCATCCTGCAGTAAGCTTAGCACTTGTTCATCAGTCAACGGTAATCCTAAAATATAACAAAATATGAAGCAAACATGCCAAAATAGATAAACTCACTTTTGTGCGTTAGTACAATTACGACCTTGAACTCACGATCGTAATGTAATTAACAACGACATAAATCCATAATTACGTGTATTTGAAACACAAAGTTATATGTTTTCGATTTCTTAAACTTTAAACTATCATTAAACATAAAAAGAAGGAAATAAAATACCTAAAAAGCTATAAAAACAGATAAAACTTACGATATTTTGTTTGGGAGCTAAGGAACGCAGCCATCTTGCCGGCCTGCACGCGTCGTCTAGTGAAGTTTGCCGCGAAAATGATTTCTCAGTGGTTGCTTGACGAACTCACGATAATGCGATTTCGGTTTGGTGCAAAGAAAGCGAGTTCGCGCGGATTTAGATTTTTTTAAAGTTGGAAGTCACGATCGTATGACTCAGGTCCGAAAGGGATAAATAAGCAATGTTTACAGCATAATAAAATAAAAGAAATTTAAAGATGATAAGATGATAAGCATTTTTCTTTCTTCTATTTTTTTTTATTTGTAAGGTCACTACAGAATTAGAAAAGATAATAACCTTTTTAAACAAATCATTGAACAATAAACACTAAAATCATAATATATTTTTCTATTTCAGGCAAAGATGAGCACCGGTGACGGCACAGTGGGAGGTCATCAGAAGGCTGATGACAGAATCGGTCACCACCAATCTATGAGCCAGATGCTGTACGGAGCGGGTCTCGGGCCAGGTCGGTCGGGTTAGTATTAAATAGACTAAGATGAATAAATAGCTCCACGCTGTATCTCGTACGTAGGAGGGTAACCAGAAAAAACCTAGTGTTAAGACACTTCGTTCCACCATATTTTAGAGGCGCGAGTGCGTAACTCAACGCTGCGCTTCATAATAGAGCGAAAAAAATAAATATATTAAGTTATTCTTTATCTCGAGTTGAAATTAAATCCACAACCGTCGCTTTTTCACGTAAAAAATTAAAACATAAGTTCCTTTTTTTGCTTCACGTGCGAGAAACCTTTGCAAATCGCAGAAGAAACTTGTGAACTTAGTGTCTAGACACTCCATTACATTCCCCAGACACCGCCGAATTGAAGCCATTGCGTGTTGAGTTGTGGAACTCAACGTCACGATTTGCCATAATTATTAATACAGTCACGAACATAAATCTTAATTTGTCTATCTGTCGGTCAATATAATAATATATTTTTATAAATCCTATTGTCTTGTTGATTCATTGAAATCGAACCAAACTACCTAAGTCTTTACTTTTTTTAATTAAATATTTAATGTTTTCATTTCTTCGCTCTTGTTACAAGGCAAAACTTTCCGCCACTCAACATACAAGTGCCTCAAATTCGTCGGAAAGTGGGGAACGGAAGTGGGACGGAGTGTCTGAGCATTAGGTTTCCAAGTTCCCTCTGCCCTGCCACGTGCGGGATTCAGCGTGAAGCGGAGTAAAACGAGTCCATTCACAAACGACTCTATGTTATATTATGTTTTTTTTTTTTCAACTTCACGCACACATTAATGTATCCCGCACTAGGCAGGGAAGGCAGAGGGAACGGAAGTGAAACCTAGTGTTATGACACTCCGTTCCACTTCCGTTCCCCACTTTCCGCCGAATTTGTGGCATTGCGTGTTGAGTGGTGGAACTCAACGCCGCGCTTTGCCTTATTACCAGAGCGAAGAAATGAAACATTAAATATTTAAATTGAAAATATTAAATATTTCATTTTCTCGACTGGGGATCGAACCCAGAACCTGTCGGTTACAGTCACACTCTTGTGCCACTGCGCCACAACAGGCGCAATTATATTATATTATTTTTATATTAATGAAATACTTATTAATTTACTCTAGCAATTTCTTATCATTTTATCTCCAGGTTCATCATCATCATCACCAGTCGGCGGTACTAATAGCGGACTCCTTGTGGTGCCCCAGCCCTTGGGTAAAGGCCCTACAAAGTTACAGCCTCTACACGCGCATGCTAGGAAATATCATTGCAAGATGTGCCCACAGGTACGATTAGTTTTAAATATTAGAGAACGTGGATGATTCAAATAGACTTGGATTTAAAACCGTTTTGGCGTAATGTCACAGGGTCTGAATATAAATGTGACGATTTTGGGTTCGATGCCGACTCTGAAAAATTAATAAAGGATAAGACAAAGCATGGCGCTTTAGCGCTTTGCAACGTTACATTTACAGTCTTCATGAGCTATTTCATATGCAATATTTCGGAAGATCGGCAAAAAGTGGGGAACGGAGTGTTTTAACACAAGCTTTCCCTGCTCAACTATCAAATATGCAGGATACAACATGAAGCTAACAAAATAATAATTAAAAGAACTAATCATATAATATTATTTCTGCTTAAACCTCAAACCTCTTTCTGCTCAAAACTAGACATAATGATCTATCTATGTATTCAATTCAATCAGTCACAGTCATTGGAGAAGAGCATATATATACATTTTAAAGGGGCTTTAAGTCCTGTGTCGTAAGTCCCAGGCACTGCTCTGAGCACCTCACTGTACAACTTAACGGACACTGTGAATCCGTGTAGCACTACGAAGCCTTTTTTTTTTACAAAATATGATAACAAATAAATATTACGAAAAGAATTCCAAAACATTAATTAACCTTTGAAGTGTTAAAAATTAGTATTTAATAAATGTTCTGATATATCTACGTGAAATAAGATACTTTAATGAATCAAAAGTCTCCTAATAATATTACTTCAGAGTAAGTGATTCTATTGATAGAGAATAATAACTAAGAATAGCCATAGAACTTGGTTCTTTTCTTGGTATATGTTCTTATATGAACACTACAACAACTTTTAAATATATAACATATATGAGGCACATATGTCACAAAACTTTTATCACACTAAATAAGTAGTACCCAATAATATATAACTAAATTTCGTTTAATTCAATATTTATTGATTTCGTTTCTGAGATTAGCACATACATAAGCACAGACAATCAATGAATGGATAGGAAAGTAACTTCATTTCCTTGAAGAAGCAATGAGACAAAGCGTCACGGTAAGATCTGTCATTTAACATAAAATGGTCCGAAAATTAAATGGAGAAAAGTGAGTAGCGGAGTGTTTTGGCACAAGGTTCCCTTTCCCTACCCTGATATGCGTACTGCATGATGTTTTTTTTTTATTTTTACTAGCAACGAAGGACAAATGAATTTCAAGCGCTAATAAAACACAGTACGCCCCGTCCCGTCGTTAAATATCATATCAGAGTACTTGAGTGTAGACAGCAGCGTACGTTATAACTATACTTGTGTCATTTCAAACAAACAATAACGCCGGCTGTAGGTCGTGTTATCATAAAATTTTGATTTAAAGCCCAGGGTACATCGTTTTTTTTAATTAATAAGCAAGATTGAGGCTATCGAGACGCAGTGACGTCACTCTGACATATTCCTTTCCCGTATAGTCCAGACAGTGTAGCGTTAAATTACGCCGTCCAACATGGCGTCTTAATACTAGGTATGTGAGAAACCTCTTTCTAGCGAATATTCCACTAAGACCATTACGTCGAGTGGCGAAACTCAACGCCGCGCTTTAAGTGACAAATCTTTGTGCAGTACCTTCATTTGAAAATAATTTCAATAATTATAGCTATTAACCTGAAAGGGGATTCGGACCCGCAACAATTCCGTTGACTGTCACACGCCACTGCACGACAATATTGTAGCAATAATAAAGAAATAAAACGGATTCAATCCGTTGCTTCATATTGCACTTAAATAAATCTGATGTCACTTTCCCTGTCATAATATATCAAACGACACGCCTTTGAGTCTTACAGAAAGAATTAATTAGAATTATGCATATAATATTAATGCATTCCAGTTCTACTACAAATAAATTAAATACGTACCAAGGTATAAACAGGTAGAGCTTAACACCGCGACTTGTACTACCATTAACTCTGTAAAATGAAAATAAATCATCACACCCATTGGAGATCCAAATGCGACGCTTAACGCCATCAAACAGTATCATTGTTTGTCTTTATAAATAACATTTTGTCGTGTAGGGAATGTAACTTTTTATTTGAGAAATATTTGATTTATTTGTAGCCCAAGCTTTATAGTATGTGATGAAAAAAAAAATCACTGGCAAAGATGGCGCGGTTTCAACGCAAAATGATAATGAGCCGGCAGTCACTCATCAAAATTCAATTCGTCAACCGCTGTAGCGTCAGTATAGAAATATTACAAAATTATTTCTTATTAATTATTTTTGACTTATTGCTTTTTTTTTAAGCCAGAACCAGTAACTAGTTCGAGTCTATTTGAATACTATGACTTTAAAAAACAAAGTTTAATTTTAGATGATGTTGTTTCCTAGAATTTTAAAACCTTAAATAACAACATTATAGTACTATATTAACAATGTTATTTATTTATTTATTAGGAAGACATACAGTTTTACAAGTACTTCAAATTTAAATCATATTAACATTCAATTAACCAATGAAGTCTTCACATAAAATAGTACAAAAAAAATAGCTAGATGTACAGTTAATCAAAATAAAACAGAATAAAATCATTCAGAAACAGCTTCCATGTGAAGTGATTTGAACTTATTTAAATTTATAGTAAACATGTCGATATCGCCAAACGCATTATCATGCGAGCTGCAAGCACGATAAATAAAAACATTTCCACCATATTTAGTTCTTGTAATAGGTACATAGAACTGAACTCTATTTAATAACAATAAATAAATGTCATTGTTGTAAAATTACTACAGAATCTGACTGCCGACGCGATGGTTGTATTAAATTTTCAATTCCTCACTCTGGTAATACGTCATTGCTGTATTCAGTTCCATCACTCAATACGTAGCGTCTTAAGTTCAATTACGAGTAATGAACGGAGTGACTCAGCACTAACTACTCCCTCTACTTATTATATGCGGAATATAGTAAAAAAGTATATATTTATATTTACTTTTAATGGTGTTTAACGATCAATCATTATGTTCTCGCGATTTGCCTGCTGACGCTACATACAGAAATTGCAATTAATACTGTATAGAGTTTTTGCTCATCACAATCCACTTACTAACTCGCAAAACTATAACTAAATTATAGTAATGCTCTCTTAATTAAGAATTAATATTCAATTTATAAAATCTATATGATTTTCGTTGCATAAAAGGTAAAGTTGTTCCTAAAATTTTAATATCATTGTTATGAGTTTTCAAGTTTGGACAAGTTGTAAGTAACATAACTACGTCTCTCCAGAGGATATAGAAAATAATGGAAAGATGTATAATATTGGGTTATTAGCTAGATTTTTTTATTCCATTTTCTTTTTAGGAAATGAAATATTAATTTAAATATTTAATGTTTATTTTTTTTGCTCTGGTAGTAAGGCAAAGCGCGGCGTTGATATCCGCCACTCAACACGCAATGCCTCAAATTCGGCGGAAAGTGGGTAACGGAAGTGAAACGGAGTGTGACCCTAGGTTCCCGGGTTCCCTCTGCCTACCATGCCTCGTGCGGGATACACACGATAGGTTGTGGGTTCGACTACACACGATAGGTTGTGGGTTCGACTAAATACGATAGGTTGTGGGTTCGACTTCTCACTCGAGGAAAATAAATAAGTATTTCGTGTATTTATTTATTTTTTTCTTTTCATTTTGGCAAAATGCAGTATTCAGTTCCACCAAACAACACATAGCAATAGTTCCCCAATCAGCTGAAGATGGGGAACAACAGTATCTTAATGGAAACGGAATATTTCAACACTAGATTTCCAAGATCCCTCTGCCTACCCTGATATGGGCGGTATAAAGCGTGAAGTTATAAAAAAATATTAATGAATAAAATAATTTAACAATTTCTTTTTTAATTTAGTTTGATATAAGACATTATGTAATAATGTCATTTTTTCAATGATTCTGATGTAATATACCACATCAGAACTGTACTACATATAGTATATAGTTATTTACACCAAAAGTATAAAGTAATGCTGATTAGCTCTTCACACTTGTTGACTTTCGGTGAACGTTTATTTTTTTTGTAAAAAAAAATTACGTGTAGAACAATTAATGTCTACAATTTTAGAGATATAGTACATTCAGAGATATATAATATAATACCTTATTATTCGTGCTTACAGTCTTCCTCTTTCCCATTGTGCCACAATTCAAATTTTCATACTATTGAAATCATAAAATTTTCTTTATTTATCGCTATAAGATACGCTCTATTTAAAAACTAACCTTAAACTAAACGACTGAAAGTATAAAATAAATAATCATTAACTTGATGTGAAGTTTCATCAAAACGAGGCAAAGAATGTCATCGCAAAAATGCAGGATGACCGCGAGGGCAGACGGACTGACAAAAAGCTGGAACTCCTAATACTTATTACGATTGTGTAAATTTCGAGATTCCTAAAGCCTTTTTTGATACCAGTTGTGTGCAGCATTTTTGAATAATTTCAAATGTTGATTGTTTTTTGGTCTGAAAATAAAGTTAAATAGTAAGAAATGTATAAATATAAATTTATAATAAATATAATTTGATCGTCCCCTTTGTTCTATAGAAGAAATAACAAAGCAAGCATGACAAAAGATTTTAACAATTACTATTTATATAATATTTTTTAAACTGTCATTGCTAGTAAAGCGCGGCATTGAGGTGTTTAGTTGACCTCAATGTCGCATTTTAATGTACTGCCAGAGCAGGGATTTATATATATTTTTTTATATTTGACAATTTTAAAAACATAAGGTTCCATCTGCATTACGTACGTGGAATTAAGAGTGTAGATGTTTTAAAATACAAATATTTCTTAGCGAAAATGTTCATCACATCTGCGAAACAGATCCCGTTTGAAAACGCCGCCGACGCCAGCGTTGACGAATTTGGAAAAAAAAGCTATTGTTTCTAATTAGAAATAAAATTGTATAAAATATTTTGTATATAACTTACTGTTACTTATTTTAAAACTTATATAACTAGTTTTGTAATGTTTTGTAATGTTTAAATTAAATTAATATTGATTAGCAATTTCAAGATATGTTAATAATTTCGCCACTTACATATTATTGGATTGTTTTATGAGGCCTGTCGTAGCGCAGCGGCACAAGCGTGTGACTGTAACCGACAGGTTCTGGGTTCGATCCCCATTCGAGGAAATGAAATATTAATATTTTTAATTTAAATATTTAATGTTTCATTTTTTTCACTCTGGCAATAAGGCAAAGCGCGGCGTTGAGTTCTGCTACTCAACACGCAATGCCTCAAATTCGACAGAAAATGGGGAACGGAAATGGAACGGAGTTTCTTAACACTAGGTTCCCGGGTTCCCTCTGCCTATCCTGCCTCGTGCGGGATACAGCGTGAAGCTGGATTGTTTTATTAAGTCAGAAAATGCATGTGATTGTTGACATTTTTTTAGGATCACGCTGTATCTTGACCCTGGAAACCCAGTGTTAAGGTACTCTGTCCCTATAAAAACACTTACCGTAACTCAATGCTGCATGCAATCGCTTACAACGTCTTTTAATTTATATTTACTACAATTTATATTGAGCAAGGATGAGAATAAAGTGAAGTTGAAAAATAATAACAATCAAATGCATCTGGAATACGAACAATCTATATTAACTTTATAAAGCAGAAGTATTTGTTAGGTTTAAGGCTAATTTACCGTTATGACATTAATCGTTCTGATATAATCCACCGGAAACAAAATGAATTATTTAATATTTTAAAATTAAATATTTCATGTTTGTACTTTTTTGCTCTAGCAAGAAAGATAAGCGCGGCGTTGAGTTTCGTTATTCATCACTCATTAACTTAATTTTAGCGGAAGGTGGAGAATGGATCGGTATTTCTTAACACTTGGTTCCTAAGTTCCTTCGGCCTCTTCCCTGCCCTTGTTCCGCCACTTACCACATGCCTCAACGGAAAATGGGGGAAAGTTTTATCACTATGTACCAAATCTCTCTGCTTAACACTGTCATGAACAGAATATACTTCCGTAACATCAATATTCAAGAGAAAATAAAAAAGATCCATCCCATACTACCAACACCTTGTACTGTACAGCATTTATCAAATGACCACCATCAAAAGAGCGTCAAGGACTCCAGAATTAAGAGGCGGCAATAAGCTCCAACACTCCGCAAGCGATCATACAAATTTCTATCATTTTGTCAACCAGACCAGACATGTCAAATATAACGTAGAATTTCGCCATACAAAAATAAGTCTTATGCTATTGTAAAAAAAGTGCAGTTTTGGTTACATACCGTAATTCTTTTTTACAAATCTTCTAAAGTTACTCAGCTGGCATTTTGCAAGGAAATGTGGACTTTATTGATTTGATTCAAAGTATTTTTTTCCAAAATGGAAAATAATAGTACGGCTGAATACAGCAGAAGCACTTATAGGCATCTATTTATCACGAAATGAAAATCGCGTCGAGTTCCGGTCGTGAGGTGCCCAAACGACATTTTTTATTGCACGCCATTTGCGACCCATGGGTGTCTCTAATTTGTCTGTAGAGATTTTCCTTGTATTCCTGAAGATACTACGATAGTGCTGCCGATGACTGCTTTCAAAAAATAGGTGTATGAGTTATAATTTTGCTAAATTCGACTTAATGATGAAGTTTATCGCTGTGAACTAGTCTTGTATAGTTATCATGTCATTTCTTCGATCTGGTAACAAGGTATAACGCGGCGTTGAAAACCGCCACTCGGCTCGCAATGACTCAAATTTTGCGGCAATTTAAGACCTACACAGAGTGTCTTAACACTAGGTTTTAACTTCCCTGTGCAGCGTGAAAATAAAATAACAAACTAATAAGATTAAAGGTGAAAAAAATCATTATTTTCCAATCTCCACAGTTAAATTTAAATCAATATTTGTATATATTATACTAATAGTGAATTGTCGAATCGTCTATATTATGATTGATAAAATAATATTTAATAATACAAGGTTATTTTCGCCTCAGAACGTGCGATATCTCGAATTGATTAGACCCCTGGTCCTGTACCTTGATGTGTAACCCAAAATACAATATATCTTGAAAAATATTATAATTATTTTTATTTAATTACTAATAAATCTTATATCTTGTAGGTCCTTAACTTAGAAAAAGCTTGGTAAATATAAATAGTGTGGAACGCACGTTGCACGTCGGCAGGTGAAGGCAAGTGCAATTAAAACTTGTCACGGGTACCGTCTGCGATTATCATTGTTGAGCCATTAAAACTGAGGCGTTATTTAGTAAAAATAAATAAGTAAAATCTTATCGTGTACTGTTATTCTGGTACTTTGTTCAAAATATATACATAAATAATCATAATATGACCACTGCAACTTCACACTGTTAACTTTTGTGTGACGAATCTTAAAATTTTACCTTCATCATTTTTTCATAACGCGCCAAAATAAGTATGTATAACTTTAGAAATTAAAATACGTATCATTTGTCTCTCACTTCCATATTTTTTTAAGATAATTTAATAATAAGTAACTTTTATGGCAGTTAATGTAGAGAATTGATGTAAATGAGAACGTAGTCTTATAGGGGTTGGTGACGGAGGTAGTGTCAAATAAACATTTAACACTTATATAAGTACTTATTGTATAAGGCAAATTACGAGCCAATATTTATAAAATTTAATAAAAATGTATACTTACATTACTTACTGAATCATTCTATAAATAATTATAATTCTATTTATGATGACTTTAAATTTAGACAAATTAAATTGTAATTCAGGGGATTATCATGGCGCAGGGGCACAAGCGTGTGACTGTAAACGACAGGTTGTGGATTCGATGCCCATTAAAAGAAATGAAATATTGAATATTTTCAAATTAAATATTTGATGTTTACATTTTTTCACCGAGGCAACGAGGCAAGGCACGACGTTGATTTCCGCCACTCAACTCACAATGCCTTAAATTTTACAGAAAGTGGGGAACGGAAGTGAAACGGAGTATCTTAACACACCGAACCAAATTCCCCTCTACCTATCCAGACTAAGCAAACGTTCTTTGTGCGGTGTGAAGTTGAGTGAGTGAGTGAGCAAATTATAATTCAAATCAATAAACTGTTTACGTAAAATAAACTATTATTTTATAAAAATTTTAAGTGAAATTAGATATTAATATTTTACTATAATTTAATCTCAGTTAAGTTTATCTAATTGCAGTTAAGGAGAGGTTCTAGATGAAAAAAAATGTATTTATTAAATATTTCATAGCCACAAAACTCAAGCAAGCGTTAGACATGCAATTTACAATTTTCATATTTAATCTACAATAACGACCGTTAAACAGTTGACTTATCATTGATAAACGACACCACATTAGCTTCAGCCAGTAATAATACATGGTTTACATAGATATGTAAAGAAATATATTTTTACAATGAAACGAACGTATACAGAAATATAACTTTTATGTAAAATTATATAATTAACTTATAATGTATTTATTTTTAGTGTAATTTGGTATTATTTATTTTTTTTAATAATAACCTGTACAGTATTTATGTATGTCACTCAGTTTCACGTTGTAACCCGCACATGGCAGTTCCACTTCCGTTTGCGCCGAATTTAAAGTGTTGCGTTTTGAGTGGCGGAACTCAACACCGCGCTTTGTCTTTTTACCAGAGCGAAGATATGAAATAATTAAATATTTACTTTGTAAATGTTAAATATTTCATTTCCTGGAGTGGGGATCGAACCCACAACCTGTCGTTTACAGTCACACGCTTGTGTCGCTGTTTATAACACGTATTCTATTATTTTCATTTCTTCGCTCTGGTATCAAAACAAAGCATGCTACTTTTGAATATTTGACGGTGCATTGAGAACGGAGTGTCTTTAATACTAGTTTCCGTACGCCTTCCCTGATATAAACGGGATACAGCGTGATAATAAAAAAAAAGTTCTTAAATAGAATTTTATTATAGATAGGTACATATAAGTATAATAAACATGATTTTAAACTGCCAATTAGCATTTTTATCATTCAAACGTTACAGTTACTTAACTGTACTACTTAAAAATTTTATATATTAACAGTTATATGTGAGACAACTAATATAAAATATTTAACCTATCAAATGAAATCTAAGCTACAATATTGTATAGTTTCATGAAAATCTGTTCAGTAGTTTTGGCGTGAAATAAACACTCAAAAATTAATAATATTTTTTAATTTTTATGTTCACCCTTAAACAACACACTGTTACACTTTACCACATCTCTAATATGATATAACCGCATGACTAAATTCTCATACTAATAAATTATTGTAAATATTAAAATTCCATCACATAGAAATCGAATACCCTACTGCGTTTCTTTAGGGTAGATTAAATAAAAACAAAGGAAACCGCCTTCTTCTACTTAGCTTAACGCCTTGAAAACCTAGTGTTAAGACATTCCGTTCCGTTCACCACTTCCTGATGAATTTGATGCATTGCGTGGTAGTTACGTTAGCCTTTAAAAGACAACCGTTTATACATTATTTTGTCAGTATTCTTATCTACTCGGAATTACTTTCAAATATATTAAGATGGATGGCGGAAACGAGTAATTGTCTCTTTACAGGCAATTTTAGATATAAAAGATAATTTCACACGCTTTTATAATTATAAGATATAATTTATAATGCATGGTTCTTTCATGGTGTTTTAGTTTAGTGTTAAATGTTAAAGTTATTAAATGGAAGTTAAGTTTTTTTATTTTATATATCGATTTAATATAACCTACTTCATATAATTGTTATAGTCTGTAGCCTTACACGATAAGAGTATGTACCACAAAAGACTTTTTTTATATATATGTATATATATATATATATATATATATATATATATATATATATATATATATATATATATATATATATATATATATATATGAATATATATATATATTCATATATATATATATATATATATATATATATATATATATATATATATATATATATATATATATATATATAACTTTGCATATACAAAGTAGAGTAAAGCATTTGTATGAACCCGAAGAGTTTGTTTGGTTGAAAGAGCTAATCTCAGGAAATACTGGTAAAAAAAAAGTCTTTTGTGGCACATACTTTTATCGTGTAAGGCTACAGACTATAACAATTATATGAAGTAGGTTATATTAAATCGATTAAATATTTAACGACCAAGAGAAACAGGCCTGCGACTGCGACGGTTTTTCACTATAGTAACGAGATGAAGCGCGGAGTTTAGTTCCGCCACTTAACACGAAACACCTAAAAGGGTCGGGGTTGTCTTAGCACTGGGCTCTCTCTCAAGACAATAGGTGAAGTTAAAATAACAACCTATGTAAATATCTAAGCAAAATTGGAACCCCTATCAATCGCTTTAGACACGTACCAAATACCAATGACAGTGTAAACAAATTTAAAGCTAAATTCACAGTCGTGACTCCAATCTTTAACTCAAAGCAAATAATTCGGGCGACAGATTTTTTTTCTTTTTCATTCACTTATTGTCAAAATCACTTTTCTATTGTCAAAACTTAAAGTGAATAAAAACTGAACTGTTTCCGTGAAAAGCGACACTAGCTTGGATATTTTAATAAAATCTTTTTTTAAACACTATAAACGTTACGTATAAATTTCCTTAGCAACGAGAGCTAAATAAATATAAATTATTTAATTATTATTATTTGAGTGACCCAGTTTTGTAACGCCACCTTTCTGTAAATTTTTAAAATTCATGTTATTAAAATGTTGCCCTTATAAAAATATGAACACAATACCGCTTGAGTTTGTATACAGCTCAACTGATCTACAAAGACATCAATGCTAAACTAAAATTATTAATTAAAATCCCGTTTATAACAAGAAAAATAAGCAATAAATATTAAAACTTTGATTGGCGAAGTTGAACGCTACTTTTTGTCTTATTATTCAAATGACAACAATTTATATTGAATCTGTACCAATGTGGCTAAACGGCTTCTGTTTTAATTATATATATTGAGTTAAACTGCTTACTCGCTCGCGTGGCCCTCAGCCACCGCAACCGCATCTTGGGTCGCGTGTCATCTAAGATTAGGAACAAAGCTATATTAATACTGTGAAATATCTTTAAATGTAATAATAATAAGTTATATATGGCCTGTTGAGGCGCAGGGCCACAAGCGTGCGATTGTAAATGCGACAAGTTGTAAACTCAATGCCGAGTCGAGCGAATTAAATGTTTATTATTTTCACTTGCATAAACGAAAATATTTTGAGGCCTGTCGTGGCACAGCGGCACAAGCGTGTGACTGTGAACGATTGGTTGTGAATTCGATCCCCACTCGACAAAATGAAATATTTAATATTTTTTATTTAAAAATTTAATGTTATTTTTTCTTCGCTCTGGTAACAAGACAAAACGCGGCGTTGAGTTTCGCAACTCAACACGCAATGAATCAATTTCGGCGGAAAGTGGGGAACGGAAGTGGAACAAAGTGTCTTAACACTAGGTTCCCAAGTTCCCTCTGCCTACCCTGCCATGTGCGGGATACAGCGTGAAGCTGAATGAGTGAAAATATTTTCATGGGGACGAAGTGTCTTTTATTAGATATCTAGTTTCTCTCTGTCTACCTTGATATAACCTCTGCTTATCGGATAGTGATAATATTTTATCGTCCCCTTGTAAAAAAGAAGCACATGACAATTTAAATAAACAAATTTTGTGTATAAAATTTGACTCAATACCACGAGCCTACTTTAAACATAAATTTTACGTATAACTTTCTTGATTTTACTCACAAACGACAAAGCTCCCGCAAGGAGCTTGCGGTCGTTAAGAAAGCTCTAAGATATTTAAAGGTATATTATAATGCTTTACAAATGGTTTTGTTTAAATAATTAACAAAAAAGATATATATATATATATATATATATATATATATATATATATATATATATATATATATATATATATATATATATATATATATATATATATATATATATATATATATATATATATATATATATATATATATATATATATATATATATATATATATATATATATATATAGACAATTACTTTAAAGTGTACATATACCCAATAATTATTAGTAATAAATCACTACTTGAATTTATTTTCCCACCATCTAATTACGTGTAATTTCCTGCACTTTATCTTATTCTTAAACAACATCCTTAAGATCCATTCCATCCAGACATTCCACCTTAATATCTTAAATTGTATTCTAAGCATGTACAAAAAGGGGTGCAGGTTCGACACCGTGTCTATAAGAATGCATCTGCATAATAGGCGTTGCGGTGCGAACGCATTGAAAAGCTTGGATAATCCATCATTATTATATAAGTAAATCAGTGTTGAGATAAAAATGTCGATATGTATCTAGAATTTGGAAGTACCGTTTTTTTTATATCGATAGATTTTTATAGTGGGAAACGAAAGTGGAACAGAGTGTCTTAACACTAGGTTCCCAAGTTCTCTCTGCCAACCCTGTCATGTGCGTGATACAGCGTGAAGCTGAGTAGATAGATTTTTAAAACTAGACATTATGGATTATCTTTGTTTTATTATTTTTTTCTCTTAAATATACAGCAATATTCGTATACATTTTCGATCCATTGCCTCATATTTACATCTATCCACGTTTTATTCTAAATTTTAGCAAAGACCTGTTGTTGTTGTGTTGAATAAAATGTTTAAGTAATACCTTAACTTTAATATTTTAGATAAATGAAAAAAAGCATTACTTCTTACTTTATATTACAACAAATTATAATAGTTTCTAAACACAATGAATTCTTGGTGTGTACATTCATTAAACGGTGTTAAATTGATACTACAATAATTAAAATAGCGTGACTAATTTAACAATAACTAACTAACCGATTTTAAATTATGAAGATTAAAATAGCTACGGTTAAAATGAATAGATAAAAGTTACGTAATCGTTATCTTATACGTAAGATGATTTTGCATTATTTTTATTTCGAAATCCTTGCCTAATATCTGCAAACGGCACATCATTTTTTTTTTCTCTTCTTTATTTTCACCTTCACGCTGTGTGTTGCACAGTGCAGGATAGGCAGAGGGAACCCGGGAAAGTAGTGTTAAAACACTCTGTTCCTTTCCCCATT
The DNA here is from genome assembly GCA_019049475.1 of Eueides isabella. Classification (NCBI taxonomy): domain Eukaryota; kingdom Metazoa; phylum Arthropoda; class Insecta; order Lepidoptera; family Nymphalidae; genus Eueides; species Eueides isabella. The sequence continues at coordinate 8,548,649 of CM032406.1, forward strand.
ATGTCGTCCAACCAGAGCGAAGATATAAAAACATTAAATACTTAAATTGAAAATATTAAATATTTTATTTCTTCGTTTGAACTTGGTACTAAGAAAAAGCACGATCTTAATTATCTAAAACATTTTTTATCGATATCGACATACAACCACCAGAACATCCCTGCACCATATAAATCAAACAACAGATTGATGGTATTATGTCAACATGCTAAATCATAATGCGTTATTTTGCATGATAATCGTAATGCTTGTCAATTATTGAATAAAACATTAGCCACAAGCGATCAATGTATGTGAGAAAGACTTCTAACTCCAAGTAAGGAGGTACTTAAAGTAATTTGTCATTGCTAAAAGTTTGCTCCTATATGTAGATAGGTGCCCAGGATTAGATGCAAAATTTGCATGAGGAAGCGTTTAGTTTTGTCTACGTGGGAACTGAAAACGGCAACTTTGTTAATATGATCGAGTGTATCTTTTGATAGAGTCTTTTAATTAGTTTTTTTTTGGGTTCCCGCGTAGACAGAGGGAATTCGGGAACCTAGTGTTAAGACATTAGGTTCCCGAATTGACTTTGTGTTGATTAAGAGAGCTCCGTTGTCGACTTTCCACAGACTTTTTCATTGGCAGACCTCAAGGCCGGGTATATCTCGCTACTAGTGAAGGGAAATGAAAATATTTAATATATTGAATATCGAGACAACTTGTCACATTTACAGAAACACGTTTATACCCCTGCGCAACGATAGCCCTCAAGTCTAATTTTTAGATGAAATTATATTTTAATGTAAATTTTGTGTTTGAAAACACCAAGTATTGGTTTTTGGCAAATTGCATAAAATACATTGAACTTGAATTTGTTGCTATTTATTGTTATGTTACCAAAAAACAGTAATTTTATTTTTTCAGTAAAATAAATAAAAGCTTAATATTATTGATTTGAAAAGCTTTTATATACAAAGTATGAAAATTCAAATATACCTTGACTTAAATATTTAATGTTCAACGTGTTATTTTTAACTACTATACTGATTCTAGTGTTCTTAAAATATTTTTTGCAACAAAGTAGTTAATAATAGGCTAATCATTTTAAACTAAGGTATGAATTTCAGAAAGTATAAATTTTTATCACTTTTACCACAGGATATATGATATATGTTAGCTTTACGCTGTATTCCTTAGATATCCGGGTGGGAAGAGGTAACTTGGGAACCCAGTGATAAGACACTCCGTTCCATTCTTCACTTTCCTTCGATTTGAGATTTGAGGCATTTTGTGTTGTGTGGAACGAACTCAACGACGCGTTTGTCATTATTAATATTCTTTATTATTATTAATATTCTTTATTGCACTTAATACAAACAGAAAATACAGTAAGAGAAAAAAAAAATATTTACAAATGGTGGACTTATCTCTAAAAGAGATCTTTTCCAGTCAACCCGTGGAAGTGGATATGTGCAAAGTAGCGGGAAAGGCTAAGTGCAGAAAATAAGGAAAAAAAAATAATTAAATCAAATAGAAAATAAAAAGAAAAAGGTATATTATACATATACATAGATACATTTATTTACATACATACATACAATAATATAAACATACATACATACATATATATTCCATTTCATAATCCATTTCATAGTATAAATATATAAAATTAGTAAAAAAATATTGTATACAATATAAGATAATAACATAGTATTACTCAACCATTATTTTAATTTTGCTCATTGTCTAAACGTGCAAGTAGGTGTTTTTTTAAACGGGATTTAAAGGAATTTATAGATGGACTTTTCTGGATAGATTTAGGGAGCTGGTTCCAAAGGGATACGGCGTACACAGAGAAGGAGTTTTGAAGGAATTTGGTGTTACTCCGCGGTACGTCAAGCGTCGGTACGACATCAGACCTCCTTGAACGTGTAGGAATAGGTAACACGTTGATGCGGGAACTAAGATAGGAGGGAAAATTCTGGTAGTTAAGGATTTTAAAAAGGAGTGAGAGAATGTGCATATCTCGGCGAAGTCGGATAGGGAGCCAATTAAGCTGTGCTCGAAATTGGGAGACGCGGTCAAACTTACGCAGATCGTAAACAAAGCGTATTGTGAGATTTTGCAGTCGCTCTAATTTGTTAAGTAGCTCCTCAGTCACATCCAAATAACAGACATCGTATTACCAGAGCAAAGACATATTTATATTGAAAATATTAAATATTTTATTTCCTCGACTGAGAACCGAACCAACGACCAGTCGCGTTTACAGTCACACGCTTGTACCACTGGGCCACGACAGGCCTCAAATATATAATAATGATAAAAAAAATATCTTCATAGAAAAAAAATGCCCTTATTGGCAAACTGAGACCACAGACCAAATGAATCAATAGTCCAAACATACCATCACACGACAAAGAAAAGAATAGGTAAAAGGATTTAAATCGTAACAAGAAGTACTTAAACCCTTTCGCGCCCCCCACAATAGATCAATACCCAATAATCTTATAATATATATTTGTGGGGTCTTAAAGGCCTATTGAGAGTAATCGAAGGGTTGTTATCGGTGCCAAGCCGATTTTACTTGACAGCTGGTGTTATACTTAAATTTGCAAATTATTTTTTTTATAATAGATTGATTATTTTATAATATTATGATGAAATTTAGATATATTTAACAATTATATCACAATATTTTTTTTTTTCTAAGGACTCTAAACAGGTTCAGATTGTTTTTTTAGCTTCTCTCTGTATCTCGCATATAGCAGAAACTTAAAAGTAGTAATTACTTTTGGTCACCACTTTTCGCCTTATTCTCGAAGCATTACATGTTGAGTGGGGGAATTCAACGCCGCACTTTACCTCGTTACCAGTCTAAGGAAACGAAAATAGGACTCAACTCAACTCAACTCAGCTTCACGCTGTATCCCGCACGAGGCAGGGTAGGCAGAGGGAACCCGGGAACCTAGTGTTAAGACACTCCGTTCCACTTTCGTTCCCCACTTTCCGCCGAATATGAGGCATTGCGTGTTGAATGGCGGAACTCAACGCCGCGCTTTTGCCTTACCAGAGCGAAGAAATGAAACATTAAATATTTATGAAATTCAAAATATTTAATATTTCATTTCCTCGACTGGGGATCGAACCCAGAACCTGTCGGTTACAGTCACACTCTTGTGCCGCTGCGCCACGACAGGCCTCAAAATAGTAAATTTAAATATTTTATTCCCTTGTAAGGAATTCGAATCTACAACATTTGCAGTCGCAATCTAGTGCTTTTACACCACGACTGCCTCTAATAATGTAATATACTTATAAAAAAAGATATTAGAGTAGCTATAATCATTAGATATTAAGTCCAAAATAACTTAAATGAATATATAATAAAATAATGTTTTTATTTTTTCAAATTACAGTCGATTATCCAGTATCGTACTTTGGAATAATATGACGAATTTTCGATACAATAAAAAAATACTTACGACAAAAAAATATATTTACATAAATAATATTCACTCAGCTTCTTTTTTATTGGATGAACTAGTTAATATACACGTAAACGTAACGGTTGTTTGTATTAATATAACAAAATTTTTCGTAAAAGTTTAGATTCGGACTCATTTAATATGACTACTGTTGCTTTAATAATATTATCTATAGGATTTTTTTGTCCATTTTTTTCTTCGCCTAATTCGAAAAAAATATCTATATATTGCTAATCGTCGTGTAGCATTGATGTGACTTATCGGAGCTCGTGGCGTCACGTACAATATGACTAATATTAGTAAATTATGCATAATTAGCCGGCCATTTAGTTGGTCTTCTCAAAGTGGTAAGACAAAGTGTAGTTAAACATCTACAACTTTGTAAATTGTTGGTTTTGACATAACGCTGTATTCTACATAAATCGGAGTAAGCAGGAGGAACCTAGTATGAAGGCGCTATTTCGTGTTTATTTCGTTATCAGCGAAGAAATAAAAATAAACATTCGCAAATTGATTAATGCCCCTAAACTGGATAACTAAAATCATAATTAATCTTCACTAAAAAACAATAAAAATTCTAAAGAAAGTTAGGAAATCAATATCTCTAATATTAAACAGAAGTACAGATAAAGGTAATGATATAAACGCGCTACACTGATTCGATCGGTTGCCCGACGCAACCGCAAATAACAATCACTGCAGTTTTTACTGTGAGGCAAAAAATATCCAATTTCATAGAAAATCGTCGATTCAAAGATTGGTCGCACGCGCCGGTGTCAAATCTTTGTCATCAATACAATCGTCAATGGCTTTATGATATTACTAAACCCTTTATTTGATGTACTAAAGGCAACGGTGTCTGAAAAAAAAATATTATCGCCTTTGTGTCTTATAGAAATAAGAAATATTTGATGTACGGATAATATCATGGGTGTATCTATTGATGAAATATCATATTTTATTTTGAAGGGGATCTATTATAGAGAAGTAATTGTAGAGTCGATCGGTTGAGCTCAAATGATTTTATCTTTGCAATTATGATTGCTGCAATAAACCATATAACAGATATATAATATGTATATGTATTACATGTTGAAATTATAGACATTTAGTAATAAATTTGCATTTTATCGAAATTAGTTCTAGCCATTAATTTTATATATTCAATTATGTGTACATAAATTCAAATTATCTGTTAAAAAATATATTTTTTACTATATATAGTATTCTAGAAACATTTGAATTCGTATGTATTTTATGTGTAAATGCTAATTATATACATTAAATAAAAGTGCGTGATCGAATCACCTGCCCGTTAATGTATCGTTACTTTAAAAGTCATTTTAATAGCGGATTGCTATATAAATTTATATTTTGCGTGTTAATGCACTTTTAACTTTAACAAACTTACAGTTAATGAGATATATTCATACTTATAAGTATACGTTTATAACATTTTCCGTTAACTAAAATGAAAACGTTTCGAATTAAAATGCTATTATACCTATTATTTAAACTACGACACTAATTCATAACTAGTTTTGCAAAGACATGCCTCTATGATCTTAACCAACAATGAATCTAATTAATGCAAGCGGACATCCCTACAGTTCTCACGATTTTTTTAATTACAACCAAGCAGATGTTTTGTTCCGTGATAAAAAATAATGCTTCCGAGGGCAGAAAAAATATCCTAAATATTCATCAAACAAAGAATAATCAGCGATGACGAGCATCAAAACCGGAATTCAATTAGAGATACAATAGAAATTGTTTGTGGGGACCAATTTCTTGTTCAAGTCTTTAATTATTCACGTAAACATTCGCTTGAAACGTCTCACACGATCGCAAAAGCATCACTAATGACACTTACAATAGACACAAAGGCAAATAAAAAAAACCTGACCCCCCAAAATTTATAAATCAAATTAAAAATTCCACTATCCTTAAAATAAAGCTGAAAATAAACACACATACTCAAAGAGACAGTATTAGACTTTTATATGCAAAAGAGTATGCGGAATTACTGGGGTGACCGAAACAGGCTATGCAAATCACCGTGCGAAGTTAAAGTAAAAAACAAATAATGAAAAAACCGCTTCTATCGGTGAATGATAAATATAAAAACAATTTTGCATTGTCTATTCACTTGCATATATAATGAGAAGTACAGGCCCAATACCTTCCCCTTGCGGTACTCCTTTCTCACAGTCTAAGATCAGTATGCAAATGTCGGATACTATTTAATCTTTTATTTTAATGGCATCGTATTGTAGTAAATCTACTCAAGTTGTGTGGGGTAGGTAAGATGAGAAAAAGGAGAATAAAAAAATTAATGATGCAACGTATGCAAATGCCGCTCTGTGTCTTCGCTTATGGGAATATTGTGTTCTGGGGTGAGATTTGGAATCCGTTAAGTTTTTTCTATTCGCTTGGAATATGGTGTACGCTATTTTTATTTTTTGTTTATAGGTTTTGTAACTTTCTTATTTTATGTTACATTTTTTCTTCTCATTATTTTAAGTTACAACTTATTTTAAACACGTAAATTGTGATAATTGCACTTAAGTCGTTTTATCAGTGTGTTTTCGGGATTTGTAAAATAGAAACGTAGAGCGGTGGCAGCCAAAAAATGAGCTAAATCACCTAATCAAAACAATATAAATGTAATGACTGTTGTGGCACATGGGCACAAGCGTGTGACTGTAAACGACAGGTTGTGGGTTCAATGCCAGAAGTCGTGAAATATTTAATATTTTCAAATGAAATATTTAATGTTTTCGCTTTAAAGTTTGGCTTTCAAACTCGAAGAAGTGAAATATTTAATATTTTCAAATTAAATATTAAATGTTTGCGCCTTTTCGTTCTAATGACAAGGCAAAGCGCGGCGTTAAGTTCCACCACTCGGCAGCCTATATATGCCTCGAATTTGGTGGGAAGAGGGGAACGGATCGGAGTAGTTCAAGTAGATCAATAGGTTCCCATATGTTTATAAAATCGTTTTTTGTAAATAATAACAAAGTTATATAAAAGGTGCAATTATTTTTAAAAATAATCTCTGCACTATATTAAAGTAAATTTAATTAATTCAACATGCCTTTTTTCTTTTGTTTTATCCAAGACTAAGCAAACTAAATAAGAATTTTATATATATTTAACAATATTATATAATATAATAATTTACGTTAACATTATATATGTTTAATATTAAATTGGTTATACATGTTTATATTAAATGTTTGTATAAAAAAATAGCCTCAATTGTTTAAAAATAACGAAACTTTTCTTTTTTTCTACAGGTACGTACAAAAAATCTCTTATCATCATTATAGCGTTATCAACTTATCATCAGCTTAGAATAAAAGGTTTGTTTTAACATTATAAAGCTATAAATAAAAACGTATAAGTGAAGCACGTTTCTATACATTCATATTTAATTCGAGTACTGACATCTATTGAGTCAAATGAGAAAATGATGATATAGTTCCATAGATCTTTTATAGATGGCGTTACGGTGAAAATGAAAGTAAACAGTTTATTTACCATACTATTTGTTATTATATAATTTTAAAATAGGTATGTGAAAGACAAACTGTCATATTCGTTAGTATTGTAAGTAGTTAGATTAATATTTTATATTTAAAAATCCAATTTGTGAATTGCTTTTAAACTTGTATTAAATTAAATGCAAAGAACCGGTAAATATTATCTTATATCCAAAAATATTCATCATTATTATTGCTTTACATAGTTTTTATTGCTTCATTAATTCTTGTAAGCCGCTGACGTTTAACGATATATTTGCAAATTAGTAGATATATGCAGAAAATGTAAGTAAAACTCTGAAATATTATTTGTTTCCCAAAATAAAACACCATAAACCTGACATAGACATCTATAGATATTTCTTTACGTAAAAACAAAGATAACAATTCATTATTCTATCATATATTACCCCCATGCGCGGGCGCAACTTGCACACTACGTGCGCACACGCACACACATAGGAAGAACGGATCGCGGGCCATGTGGCAGTCGTCGGAGTATTTTGACGAATTCCGAATAGATTACATGTGCGTTCTAATGGGGTGGACATTAAAATTTTTCTTTACAATTTTAAACAAACCATAAGTTGCTTACCACAAGGAGTAGACTTCAAGTCTGAATTTACTAAAAATACAATTCTCTCTCCTTCTAACTTTGTGCCAACGCTCTCAATAAACTTTTCTAAGTAGAAATGATTCGTTTTTGTTTAAAACTTTTAAAGCAGTATGATTTATATGATAACAAGAAACAGTATCCTCTCTTGACAACTGAGTATACTCTGCTTACCTGGTAAAATGAATCTGGACTAAGTAAGAGACTCTTATATTATCAATACAGTTACAATTAAAATATAATCTGTATTATATACTAAATAATAATTTACAGATACAGAAGAGCAAAGGCTTCTTTTTTTAATTTTTAATCCTTTCTTACAAAAATGGCCCAATATATTTATTTGTTTGAAATAGAAACTTGAATTTTAGTTAAGAATACTTTTGATAACTATTTCATTAGCTTCATGCTGTATCCCACACATGGCAGACTAGGCAGAAAATAATTTGAAAACGCTGTGTATTCCCTGTTCTGCCTATGATAATATCTTCTGTTTCTCACTTTCAACCAAACTCAACCAACCATCGTTATTTTTATCAATACTAAACGGCAATATAACTTGCCATAAAATCAATTCAGCATTATTACTACTCAAACCGTAGATACGTACACGACGCACGCCCCCTCCCCCCCGCACTGCGCGCGCGCAGAGGGGGACACGAAACCTGATTTTCGGTCTATTCTGACCTTGTGGCGGACATATTACATCACAGCAATCTGTAATGCCTTATTTGAAAACCATTACAAGCTAAAATCAACCATAGAGCCTCTACATAAAGTCCAATATTATTTATTAATCTGTAACTCTTCTTAGATCGTTGTCGAACGCAACTATTGCGGGTACTATTCGGCGGTTACCAAGTAAGGTTTTTCCGGATAAGTCTTTCCGCGTTTATTTTGTTCGTTCAGTCATTTTCTTCTCTTTGTTTATTTTACGTTTGTTATTTACTAACATCACTATCTTAAAGTGTCTTCGTAAAGAGATTACATTTTTATTTTATTTTTGAAAGCTAAACTGTTTGCTACTGGTATTAATTGGTACGGCTATTGTACATGTCGAACTTATGTTCGATGTTTTGGGTTTAAATCTCAACGATAAAAATGTTTATGAAAATATAAGAGTTTCTTTTCTAGTTTAACGTCCATCTACAACTGAACTACTTAGTATTCTTTGTTTCCATATATAGCACTCATTGATGTCTTATTTCTATACGCTTCCTTGCTATTATATCTATAGAGAAGTACTCTACGACGTATTTTTTTTTAGTTTGACGCTGTATCCCGCACTTCAATTACTATTAGGCTATATACACTTTAGAATAACAAATTGAACCCACGAACACCATCTTTGCAAATAATACCTTCCCTTGATAATTTATTATTATTTGAAAGAAGTTGACAAGTTACCAGTTTTAATTGCGATTAACATCTGATCATACACCGTGAAGGGCGTACCACAAAAATATACCAATTTGATTAAAGATATCACTAATTTTAATAATTATACAGTCGCTTCTAATATGACTGACGTAAATCATCTTTTATACACATAATCTTTTATTTTGACGTGAATTTTTGAATTACTCCTATAATAGAATCTCGTGTTCTTGTAAGGTGACCTGTTAACATTTAAAAGTATAATTAATAATGGCATATATTGATTTTTATACATTTATGGAAACCCGACGTTTCGAACACTTTGCAGTACCTGTGCTCACGGGTGGACCCTCAGAGAGTCTTATCCTGTAAATTTTATTTCATTTAAATGAAAGAAAACGAAGCTAAGTGTAATTTTACTTAGAAAAAAATTAAATAAAAAAAACTCCAACACAAAAGTTGATCCTTCAGCCCTTAAACTGCTGATTCGATTTTCATAAACCATAATGTTGAACATGGCTTGTTTAAAAAATAACACTTAAATAAGATTCATTTCATTCAGAAACTGCCTTCCACAGACAGGTTAAACAACCCTCTTAAAATAAAAAAATAACCTAATTTAAAGCATTAAAAATAACGTTATTTAAAACATTAAAAATGACGTAATTTAAAAGATTAAAAATAACGTATATAGAGTATTTCTACGTTCCCTCTACCAACGTAGAAAATCTAGAAAGACACTGTTAAGACACTCCGTTTTCATTAGAATATTTCCCTTTTTCCTCTTTAATGAATTCTGAAGGCTTTTCTTGTTAAGAGGCGGATCTTAACAGCGCGCTTTGTGTCGTTACCAGAAATAGCCTTGTTATCTGAATATACTATAATTGAGGCCTGTCGTGGCGCAGCGGCACAAGAGTGTGACTGTGACCGACAGGTTCTGGGTTCGATCCCCAGTCGAGGAAATGAAATATTTAATATTTTAAATTTAAATATTTAATGTTTCATTTCTTCGCTCTGGTAATAAGGCAAAAGCGCGGCGTTGAGTTCCGCCACTCAACACGCAATGCCTCAAATTAGGCGGAAAGTGGGGAACGGAAGAGGAACGGAGTGTCTTAACACTAGGTTCCCGCGTTCCCTCTGTCTACCCTGCCTCGTGCGGGATACAGCGTGGGGCTGAAAAAAAAAACAAAATTTAATATGATTTTTATTATAATGTAATGTTCAGTTGCTTTATACTTACACAAAGAATGAAAGATTGCTTGGTATAAGCATTTTTTATTCGTTTCAAGCAGGCGACACCACAAGTAAAACCCTAATTAGAATTATAAATATTAAATTTTCCCAAAAAAGATTCGAATTCACATCCATCGCGTACTTTAATTACTCGAAACATCATCAATGTTACTCATTCAGTCAATATATTGTAAAACTTCACACGCTAATATTCCAAGAAAATGTAATTGGATAGCAAAATTATATTTAATTTAGTTTTTTTTTTATGTATATATTCACACGTCTCGCATATAAAAGGTGTAGTTTTGTCTTTTCGCTTAATTTCATTACTAATTAAACAAAGTTAAAATTTCTGTTTAATATTTGCTTTACGAGAAAGGGGCACTAGCGTGCGACTGTAAACGCTACAAGTTATGAGTACGACGTTTTACTAGAGGAAATGAAATATTTAATATTTTCATTTGGTCGCTCTGGCAACAAGATAGTGCTCATCATTGAGCTGTCATTGAAGACGAAATGTCTCAAATTCGGTGAAAAATCTGGAACGGAACGAGGTATCTTAACACTAGGTTCCCACGTTCCCTCTGCCTACTCTGCCGTGTGAGTGATTCAGCGTGAAGCAAAAAAATACTTTAACTGTCTGTATCTATCTATCTTGTTAAGGAAATAACAGGATAAGTACAGAGAAAATAAAGCCAGAAGAAAAAACAAAAGTAGTCGAATTAATACACACTGCGTTTCGACAACATTTTAACCTTTTTAGTTTGAAATGAAACATACTTACAATTTTTTTGGAAAACATCGAGACGCGGATCTTTAATGAATTCCGGTTCAAATTTTATCAAAGAGGCGCGGGTTTTCAACGGCTTACAGTTATTTTTTTTTTAAAAAGGCACAGGTCTTCAACGGTCCACGGTTTATTTTTAACGTCTGTTGTTTATAAATCTATTTTTGCTCCGTAAGTGTGAAATAACACTTAATAACACTTATAAAATACTCATAACTACTAATATATAAGTGCCGTCAGAAATGGTTCTATACGAGAGCCAAGTTTCAAGGTCAAAGATATTACGTACACCGTACTCGAGCTACGAAAAGATTTTAATAATCAAAATAATTACAAAAAAATACCGGTTGCGATGTGGTTAAAATGCAAATTATAATTAATGCTAATACATAACTCGTTCCAAGATATACATATTTTCTGTTTCAATTAATATTCAAACTATATTGATTTATTGCTATAGTGCCAAAAAGCAGCCATAGACAAATTGTTTAATATTTTTATTATTTTTTTAGCTTCACGCTGTATCCCGCACATGGCAGGGTAGTAGAATTCGGGAACCAAGTGTTAAGGCTCCCCGAGCTGCTCCCCATTTTCCACCGAATTTCCCTGTTGAGTAACGGAACTTAACACCGCGCATTGCCTTGTTATTAGAGCGAACAAAAGAAAACATTAAACATTTAATTTGAAAAGATGAAATATTTCATTCCCTCGATTGGGGATCAAAACTATAAAAAGTGGTGTTTACAGTCACACCATTGTGCCCCTGCGTCATCACAGGCTTCCTTAATACTGTTTCAAATAATAATTATAACCGTTTTTGTTTATTTTTAATATTGAATTTTAATAATTATCTGTGCAAATTACTACTCAATATATGCACCTAAGATTGATGTAATCTGTATTCATGCTTCTTTTAAAGAATTGTATATTAAAATAATTATAGTAATTACATCTTTTTTTACTTTATACATTTTCATAATCTAAACTAGTAACATATATTTAAACTTGCGTCTGGCCATTTTTAAGTATTATGTTGGGTAGCCAGAAACATTGGTCTGCTATAAAACGTGAAACATAAGATATGGTGAAACGAATGTAAGTATAAAATAATGTATTTATATACAAAATAACAAGTTCTTTTATGTCAAGCCACAATATTTTGATTTATTTTAACCAACATGTACTGATGATAATGTTCCTCGCTGATGACGAACTCAAGCACGGCGTTGAGCTCCGCCATTCAACGTGCAGTAAAACTAGAAATCGTCGAGAAGTGGAAGGAAAAGGGTCTTTATATGAACAGAGTGTCTTAAAACTAGGTTCCCAGGTTCCCTCTGCCTACCTTACTATGTGCTGGATACAGCGTGAAGCTACAAAAATAAATAAAATACTAAAATAAAAATAATTTCAACCATTACATTACAATAATTAAAAAAACAAAACAATACATAATAAAACATGAATGATTTTCAATCAAACTACCTTATTACTCAAATCTAGTTTTTGTTCATCAAGAAAAAACTAAAAAAAAAAAAACATTTCATTATGTATCACGGTCGTAAAAACAATTGTGTCGAACGGAACGCTTCTTAGCGCCATGCTCTTTTTATTTAATATACAAAAAATACGTTTTTATCACATTTTTTATTGTTCAATACTGGGTCACTATGTCTCTATTCGTCCTTTGTATGTAGACTAGGATGTGACTGCGGATTTACGTGGTTTCACTGATTATTCATAGTTTTTGTTGTAGAAAAGTTTTGGTTAGCTTAATATTATCTCACGAATAAGCTTTTCTAATATCTTGAGTGACATGTAGTTACAAGTCACTGAATAAATAAAGAAGTATTAAAATATTCACTGAATAAATGAAGAAGTAATATACGCTGTATACAGAGAAACGGAGATTCTTAACACTAGGTTTCCATTTTCCGGCAACGGAGAGTCTAATACTTTAAAACTCTCCGTTCTTCTTAAGCTATTCCGTTTCCCACTTTCTGTTGAATTTACTAAAAAAAACACCTGTTAGTAGGAATGTAGGGGGAACGGCATAACTTAACACGTTTACCTTCTTTACCAACGCAAAAAAGAAGTCATTCTTTCAACTTGGAAGAGAACCCAAAAACCATCCCGAGAGTTCAAACAACTTTTGGTATAAATGAATCCCTCAAACAATTAATATATTTAAATGTTTTTTTAAGATAATTCACCATCTTCAACAACACCATACAAAATTAGGAACTTTAAAAAAAAATAACGGTTTTTATAAAAAAATCTAGCTAAACGCTCTATCCTTTATAGAAGTATAACGGGATTGATAGAGAGAACCAAGTGTCAAAACTCTCCGTCATCCGTTTTTCACCTGATTGGTCATAACATTCGTGACAAGTGACGGAACTCAACGCTGCGTTCACCAGAGTGGAATGATTAAAATTATTATTTTTCCAGAGTCAATATCTAATCCTGAGGTGAGTGAGACGTTTTGTGTAGAGTGTAGAGGCACAAAGGTGCGGCGATACAGGTTCGATCCCTAGTCGTGGAAATGAAATATTTAAATTGTTTATTTATTCGTTCTGGTAACAAAACATAGAGAAGCATTGAGTTCAGCCACTCATTAATAAGCTATTCAGATAACAGGTCTCGATATTTCTTCTGCCTATCCTGCCAAGTGCGGGATACAGCGAAAAACCTAAAATATCGAATTGACGATAGATATAGTCATGATAATATTTATACACAGACAAAAGAACAAATTGTCTATAAGCTTTTATTTAAACAATTATTTACTTTAATAGTGGCCTGTCGTGGCGCAGCGGCACGAGAGTGTGACTGCGACCGACAGGTTCTGGGTTCGATCAGCAGTCGAGGAAATGAATTATTTAATATTTTCAATGTTTCATTAATAATAAGACAAAAGCGCGGCGTTGAGTTCCGCCACTCAACACGCAATGCCTCAAATTCGGCGGAAAATGGGGAACGGAAGTGGTACGGAGTGTCTTAACACTACACCACACTCTAGGTTCCCGGGTTCCATCTGCCTATCCTACCTCGTGCGGGATACAGCGTGAAACTGAAAAAAAAAAGAAAATAATAATAATAAAAAAAAAATTAGATCTAAATTATCATTTAGGCAAAATTAGTAACGTATGAATCAACAGTTAAAGCGATATTGGCGTTTACATCTATTTATATGCGGACAATTTGTCCCTTTCTAGTTTTATAGTTTGTTTACGTTTTTTCATAATGTTCTTGAACATTATTATTGTAATAGGCCCCATTATGAATATTTTAGCAATCGGTGATCTGTCACGAGATCGCTTAAGAATTCAAATTAATATATCATTAAAGCTAATCAAGTGCGAGTTGGATTTCTGCACGAATGGTTCCGTACTTTGTATGTTTCTGGCTTCTTATGGTTTGATTCTTGTAGATATCTTATAGATATCTTATCATATAAGAGCCCCTTTTAAATGTTTCTTTTGATCTGATATTAGGAATTGACGTTATAGCGGCAAAGGAATATATCATCTATGTAAATTTGTATGAAAATTTTAACTCTCTAAGGTTCATAAGATATAGGACGAACGGACGGTGTAGTCTTTGTTATAGAACCACGTTTTAGTAGTTGGGTACGGAATCTTAAAAATTCTTTAGCAAATTAGTTTTTTCTCGCGTGTTTTTCATTATAATTCATAAATTAAGCCCGGTTTTGATTTGATTATATAAAGCAAAACTATATATAAAAAGTTTTCTTAAATTTCGTAAATTTTTACACTTAATATCTGTCGTATCTGTCGTATACAGAGAAAAAGCCTATAAGTTATGTTCTAAAAATAAATATTTCTTCACATTAATTTTATACTCCAGTTCTGGTATACAAGACTAATCGCTGCGTTTAGTTCCGCCACGCAACATCCAATATATCTCATGCTAGTATCTTCAGTAAAGATTCCAGAGAAACTATTGGTAGAGAACATAGCGAAGATTCCTCACTATGTTCTCTATCACTAGGTTCTCTGGCGACACTCGGCCCTATATAACTAGCTATAAGAGATAAAACGAATCTGATATAAATATATTATTACTAATCAAAAAAAAAACATAAAACAACATAAAAACGAAAAATGACAATTTAATTATTACACAATAATCATAAATTTGACGCCAAATTTAAATGAAATTACTAAAACCGTGATTTAAAATGTTATATGATTTATTATAGCTTCAACAATAAAAAAAGTATATTTAAAAAAAAGATTAACAGACAAATTATCATAAAAATTAACTAATGTTCGTTACAACCTTGACTTTGTAGTACTGACGTAACCTCGCTGTTCTTATGGTTAGGCAACGTGAGTTACTAAATTTGTGGAACTATACTTTAAAAAATATAAATTAAACTCTTTTATGTTTAAAGAAAAAATATCTTAATTTCTCTATTTTATTAAGCTTTTATTTGTATAGTTTTATTGTATATGTAAAAACTTGAAATCTGAATTTGATCCACTTTCCAGTGTCCGATTTATGCCAATGTTATCAATATTGTTGTTAATCCAAAATGGACGCCGCTACAAGATGGCGGAACAGAATTTTGTACATCCCACTTTTGTACTAATTGATGAAAGGACTTGATTTAAATATGCCGTCGAAAAATGTAGAAAGCTTGTACTTGAAAAAATATGTTTATTAATATTTTATATATATTTTTATAATATTGCATATTGGTGGAATTGCGCATTAAAGCAAATTTTTAAAAATCTTATTTGATCAGTATAACAAAACGTGTCTCGAGTAAGAATTTTAGCTATTTATATTTGTTTTTTTTTTTTTTTTTTCAAGTATATAGTCCTCCACTATGGTGGTTATTTTTTGACAGAAAAGACAATTTATTATTGTTTTGTGTATTTGTAAGGAGAAAGAAGTTGTTTTAGCATTAGATTTTAGCTGCCGACCCTACTATATAAAAGCTCGTTTGCAATATTATATTGAAAGAATACCATTTTCAACTCCGCGAGTTGAAACTGAACTCTTAATTTTTATGATCAAAATATTTATAAAATATTCGTATATAAAAGAGTTCCATATATTAAAATAAAATAAACATCCTATATGTACACAAACTTTAAAATAATATGCAATAATCAAATTAGGTATCTAAGTTATAAAATGTTTCTAACATATTAATAAGTATATTGCTAGAGCGATGTGAATATGAATCAATGTTTTTGTCGGTTCAATCAAACTGATTGACGTGTAGGCATTAGTCGTAATACGCGTCTTAGTGCGGCCATGCTTACTAATTATTTAAGACTAGTCTCCAATAATAAAGAACAGAGAATTAAATGGCTGAATATAGGATCGATCTTTACTAAGGAGAATTATAACTTTCACGCTCTCTCTCAGTTCCACGCGCAGAAGGAATGGTAATATAGATTTAAGCCACTCTGTCCCAATTAAAACACTTCCGTTTCCATTTGCCACCGAATATTGTGATTTTGCATGTTGAGTGATGAAAGTCAACACAGCGCTTTGCCTCATTACAAGAGCAAAGAATATAAAATAATAATTATTTCTTTACCCGATGTGAGAATTGACCCCGGAATTATTACATTTTAAATAATTTAATTTTCACACTCTATTTAGCAAAGTACGGCATTGAGTTCAGCTACTCAACATATTTCATGTTATACTCCTAGCCAAAGAGCCAGAGACACCGAAATATTTAATACTAAAATTAATATATATGAATATTCGCAGAAAAATTAATCGAAATCACAAACTCGGATACTGTTGCAGAAGTTAATTTTTATATTAATTGATGAATAGTTGTGGACTTGAATTAAATTAAATAAAATTACTTATATACATATATAATTGAACAATATGGATAGATATATAAAGTTCAGCATAAGGTTATACCAAGAGCAACAGCGCAAAGTCGACAGCAAAATGATTCATCAGTAAAGTATATAATAGCAACGATATTAGAAACACTTTAAAATAAAAAATAAAAAAATAATTAGTATGACCTTATAGTATATTTAACGTTTCATAGATACTACGTACTTACATATTATAATAAAATGAATATTTATCTTTTTAATGATTTTCGTATGTAACTAATGGCTTGAAGAACCTACGATGAAGGTTACAAGTTTGATTACGACCTTATAGCTTCTGCCCGCAGGCAGTATGAGCACGTGTACTTAATATTATATAAAAATTGCTTCATGCTTATACCTGCAAAGGAGGGCAACCAGAAGGAATTTCCATTCTCTACACTCTTCTTAATTTACGCACTGAATTACGCAACTTAATGCCGCATTTCTAGAGAGAGAAAATAGAAAGAGTAGATATCGAACAGTCGTCATCTCGTTTTTCATCATAAAAAAATATATATAAACACTTTTGCAAAGTATTTATTGTGTAATATAGTCTTAGATTTAAGATGAAAACGTTTTTTTTGTAATAAATATACATTATTCTTCCATAGACTAGAACTTAAAAGAAATAAAATTCAAACATCTCGAACCACAAGGTTTTCGATAAAAAAACTCACACTTATATTTAGTGTGCGTCAAATCGGTGTACTCTTTCAAGAGATTCGGTGCCACATACAGTCAAGTTGATAATTCGAACTTGTAACACCAATTTTGTGTTGGGGATTAAAGAGAAATAAAAATAAAAAATAAAGCTAAATATTTATATAATAGTAAAATCCATGATATTACAGGCACCATGGTCCCCCCATTAACAGGTTTTTGGATAAGCGCAGATCTGACCTCACGATGCTGAGCCTGTAAACACTAAATAATACTCCGACGTCAACTATCTGTCATCATCAGTTTTAATTTACACTGCAGGTTCATGTGAATCATTTTAAAGAGATGATAGTGATATCTCACACATTACTATTTTTGTTCTCTTTCTTTGCCAAAATTAAGACATATTTTTAGTTCCCGTAACGTTAACATATTTTTAGCTCCTGAATAAATTAACTCGTTTAAGTAGTTTTTATGACCGAAACCCTTTTCATGGCCATAATTCATAACCATGGCCATGTTTCATGAAAATTTACATAGCAGCGTCAGAACTACAAGTACTTTGCCGATATATAATAGTGGCTTTTTTTAAGTTAGGCGTTTGTAAAATTTTGGATTTTCTTAATTACTTTTATATTTATACAGCTGTAGAAATTGTTTGATCGAACGTGATAATCTCAGAAACTATTTTTGTATATATATTTTGCGTATCCAGGAAACAAAGCGAAGATACTAACGTGGCACAGTAGAACATCTTGTTACTGCTCTGTTCAGGCAATGTGCGGCGTTAAGTTGCACTAACAAATTACACTTAATGTATCAAACTAAAACAGCAAGTGCCTTAATTAATGAATTAAATTCCTGACTTTATTACCCCTACCCCTTTTTTCATAACAGACATTCATCAACGTTCTCAGCATTCAAAGTTAGTTTA
Organism: Eueides isabella; assembly: GCA_019049475.1. Taxonomy (NCBI): domain Eukaryota; kingdom Metazoa; phylum Arthropoda; class Insecta; order Lepidoptera; family Nymphalidae; genus Eueides; species Eueides isabella. The sequence continues at coordinate 8,567,150 of CM032406.1, forward strand.
AGTGCTCGAAAATTTTAATCCTATCTATAATTTAGTATTCAACAAGACGCAGTTCGCTCTTTCGTACTGACACGACCGGTAATTAAATAGCGATTTGTTTTAATAGTAATCGTAGATATACAATATTTATATTCATATTGGGATTTAATTGCGTTGGGAACTTTTGGTTATTTATATCTTGGTATTTTTTTTTATGGAAGAGACGGCAAACGAGCGTACGGGTCACCTGGTGGTAAGTGATCGCCGTCGCCCACGGCCCCGAGTACCTCCAGAAGAGCTACAGGAGCGTTGCCGTCTTTTAAGGTGGATGGGCACCGGGGCCCGGCATTACCTAATGCGAAACGCAGTGGCCAAAGCCACTACTTAACGCCGGTCTTAAATGCCGGAGGTGGTAACAATCCGGTCGACTCTGCCCATACGTGTTGCCATTACTGGCAACGTGACTCTACCACACGCACTTTAGTCGCCTCTTACGACACCATCAGTACCAGGGTGATCCTATTCTAAGCCGGGATCACACGGCAAAAATATCTTGATATGCTAGTACGCAGGTGTTTTGTGAGATGTGCTCTTTAAATGTTTCTAATAAAAGCTATAAGCCCAAAATGTAAAAAAACGTAATCGAAACGCAGCGTACAACGCTGCATTTTGTAATATTCCTTGGGAAGAATAGTAAATTGAAACCTTAAAAAGATTTTTTTAATTTTTCACAAGTATGGAAAAAACGAGACTTACCTTTTTACCTTCTTATGTATATGTAATTCATTATTTAATATTTCATTAATTTATTTTTCTAGTAGAACAAGACGTTCCCCTATTATTAGGTTCCCGCAAATTCTGCCGACAGATTATGGTCCTAACGGCAGTATTTGCATATATGACGTACGATAGATACAATGTGAAAATAGTAAATGGGTCTCTATAATTCTATATTTAATAATAAAACTAAACAGAGTTTTTAAAAATCGTAGTTTTAAACACATTTTTGAGATTGATTCATGATTACAACATTTTTTAACAAATACATTGTTCAACTTAGCGAAAAATTCTCAAGCTAATATTATTTAAATATTAATATTATAATATTATACAAAAATGTACAAAACAATTGAATTCAAATTCACGTTCAAATCTCATATAACTAGCATATATGTATATGTATGTAGGTATGTGTGTGTGTGTGTGTGTAAAACTGTAATTAATTTATTTACATACATACAGCTTGGATGACCCGTCTTAACGCGGTAGGGTAATCATTTTAGAACTTAAATAATTTTTAGTTAATGACGAATATGAAAAAAAAAACGGCTGTGGGTTCTATCCCCTCCTCGCTGTGGTCGCCGTTTAACACGCGACACTTGCAAAATTCGGATGTAGTAAATTTAAAGAAAATGTAAGTATATAGTGACGAAGGAAGTGTCTTAACACTACATACCCATATACCCTTTCTCAGCTTTGAGCGTTAGTTGTGTCAAGTGAACAAGGCTGTTGAACTATTTTGACCCACTAGGTTTATTTATTATTTCCCTTAAAAACGACAAAACGCGGCGTTGAGTTCCGCCACTCAACATTTAATGTCCCCAAATCCAGCGGAAAGCGTTAAACGACGCGTGTTCATACTAGATTCTTTGTGCATTTCGTGCTTGTATCATTTTTAAAGGCATAATATTTTATGACATTTTTTCTAATTTCCTTTTTAACTTTCGTATAGAAATTAAGTTTTGTCCTTCGCTGTCAATTCGTTGCGTTGATTTACAACAAACACATTTTTCTATATTATCAATATATGGATACGTTCCCGTGTTTTATCTATTTTATAGTACAAGTGTGTTTTTCACATTGCATTTCAATTATTTGATTTATTTATATCTTTTAAATAAATATTATTAATTCAGTTATTTTTTATATTCTTATTGAAGAGAAATGCCAACATCTGTACTACAGTTTAATTTACGGCATTTTTTAATTTTATGTACAATTTCAAATATAAGTTATATTAATTATATATAGGTATATTATAGGATTCCGTATCCACAAGGTAAAACGGACTCCATCAGTCCGTCTGTCACCAATTTGTATGTAATTTGTCCATTAACGATGTATTTATTTTGCCACTAAAATAACAAATTTTAAAAAAGAGAACAGAAAAATATTTTAAAAGACTTTTTTTGGCGTTTTATAGATAACGGTGCAGAACCTTTTGTACTTCAGAGATGATTTTTCGTGAGGTATGAGCATATAGTGTCAGAACTCTCCGGGCGATACCGATACAATTTGGAGTATAATTAAAAAATATTATTACTTTTGATGATCCGAAATGCAACATCCCTATTATAACTGAAGTGAACATGACAAGGACTAACAGTTATAATAAACATATTTTTACAACAATCAAGCAACAACATATTTATATAAACATTGGCAAAAATATATAAACATTTATATCGATATAACGTCCATATTTAGATATTGGTCTAGTGTCTGGGCATCTATGAACAAGTGCTACACAGATGTGCGCTTTGACACGCCGAGTCAGTTTGCTTAATTATTTGCCACGGCTCCTTTGCTTCTGTTCAATGATATATATATATATATATATATATATATGAAAAAAAAAACAACTATTAATAGCATTCCATTAATATAATGTCTAGACAGGTTTTGATGGTAATCTTAAAAATAAATAGATGTTGATACAAAAGACTATTAAAAAAAATAATTATATATAAAAAAAGATTTGAAACAAATCAAAGAAATAATTGAAATAGATATAGTGTACAATGCCGGTCTTATTGTAAGTCTCTGACAGACTATAATTGAAAAGAGGTACAGTTAGTATTAAAAATCAATAATACAGTTTAAAAAGAAATTAAGAATAAGTACATTAAGTAAAAAACATAAGATAGGATACGAAAATAAACTAATTTGTATACATGCATAGTCCATATTAAATATTAAATCTTTAAAGGACAGATTTTGATGTGATTTTTACTAATAAACAGAGGATTCAAGGTTTTTTTTTGGGTGTCCTAGAAAAACTCTACTTTATTTTAAAGTTTCCCGCTATATCCATGATATGGTTAAGTTGGGCAGAGGGAACTTTTTTGAGGCACTCCGTTGCATGACGCCGAATTTGAGGCATTATGCCGCGGAACTCAACGCTGCGCTTAAGAAATGAAAGAAAGAAATGAATATTAAATATTTCATTGCGTCTAGTGGGGTTCGAACCTACACCCATTCGCAGTAACAGTCGCACACTGGTGGTCCTGGGACACATTACAACTGTCAAAATTACAAAATATTATATTTTATGTTTGAAATATATAGCTTTTATTTATTCAAATGTATATTAAAATATGATATTACAGAAAATATGTATAATTAATTATTTGGAAATTATACATATTATTTGATTAATTAAAAATCAATGATGTATTAAGGTTTATTGCTTATTATTTACTTATATTAATATTGTACTGGTTATATATACTTTGCATATTTTAATTTCAAAATGAAAATTTCCTAGGGATCAATGAACGCAGACTACACGTACGAAAAACCGCGACTCATTGTCACGTTCCGCCTGAGCCGACCGTACAATCACGTAATAAGATAAAGAGGCAAGTTCGACCTCATATATGCAATTCAATTCATAAATACAATTTTACATCCTAAAAGGACATCGACTTTTATCAATCTAGTGAAACAATGTTGAATTGTACCTACACATAATAAAACAATATTTTAACTTCTCTTTTATCATATTTTTATCTTTGTAACGATATCTTAAAATCTTCACTCTCGAATAGCGTATCACAGAAAAAATCCTTTAAAAAATCCCGACACTCCACACCTGTTGCCTTGCATCCGCAATACTTAGCAACATGACGGACCATCTGCCCAAAATTCACATAAAGATGCCAATAGTTGACTACGATGCGTGCAATATTTGTGTTTATGTTGTATAAAAGTAAACAGGGTCCCATTGTTTCTGGTTAGGTTTATTTCAGGTTCCGTTGTTTCCCGTACTGCAGAAATAAGCAGAGGGAAGATACTATGCTATGGTACCCCACGCACTGCCCATTGTTCGAGACTTTGCAGGTCTAGCGGCGTAATTCAACGCCGCCCTTTAGATACTGTAATGGTTCTAAATAAGAATAATTGACATTGTGTCGCAGTGGTTAGCATCTGATTGTTAGCATCTTAGTCGTGGGTTCAATACTCAACTGAGGATATATCTAAATCACTTTATTTCCCCCCTCTGGTAAAAAGAACGTAGTGTTAAGTACCTCTATTATTAAACAGAAAGTGGGAAAGAGAGTGAAATTAATACTAGCTGATGTATAGAGTGATAAGAATTATTAATTAAATAAGTAAATACAAAATTTAAAAACAAAAAAGACATTTGACACAAAATGACACAACCTTGTCTGGGCAAAAAGCTTCACTGCTAATCCAATTATCATAAAACATATCTAGGAACCGCCGCGTGACAAGGCTTTCTTTCGATTACAGAAACCACTCAATCGGTCCGTTCATCCAGGAGCTTTGATGCCACAGACATATACAGACGGGTCAAACTAAAAAAAACCCAGCTTCACGCTGTATCCCGCACTTGGCAGGGTAGGCAGAGAGAACTTGGGAACCTGGTGTAAAGACACTCCGTTCCACTTCCGTTTCCCACTTTCCGCCGAATTGGAGACATTGCGTGTTGAGTGGCGGAACTCAACTCCGCGCTTTGCCTTGTTACCAAAGTAAAAAAATGAAAACATTGTATATTTCACTTGAAAAGATTTAATATTTAATTTACCAGAGAAAAGATCAAACCCACAACCTATCGTATGCCTACCTTGTGCCACTGTGCCACGACAGGCCAGAATTTTTTTTTCATGTCGGATTGAACCCATACTACGTTAGAGCGTAACATAAGCAGTATACGTACCAATATTCAATAAAAAAATCAGAATTAATTTCTTTCGCTTTTTGTCACAGAATTTCGATATACCTATTATATATTTTATATATGTTCTCGTGACTTTTTTGTCGACCCCACCAGCGGACGCGTATTCATAGTAGGTATATTAACCGGTATTGATTAATCAAATTAATCGTAAATTGACATGACTAATTAATAGCAACATTGCGATTTTGCTTGTCTTTTTTCTTTTGGAATATAAATATGTTAAAAGCGTCTGTTATTATATAATTCGCAGGCAAAGGGAACCTGGGAACCTAATGTTATGTTATAAAAAAATCACTGCGCTTGGAGAGTTTATAGAGCGAGAAAATTGAGCATCGATCCCACATTCTAACGCGTAGACGTGCTTGTGCCTTTTGCGCCACAACAGGTTGTAATTTTAGGTTCATTGTAAAATGAAAATATATATATACCTATATCTTATCCTCGAGTCGCTTAGACTTACGGGGAACGTTCATCCCTAAAAAGCGGAGAAACAATAAAGCTGGAATGTTCATCATGGCATGGCATGACATGGCATGACATGTCCCTGTAATCTAGGGGAGAAGTGAGAAAATACTTCCTAAACCGGCACTAGAACGGGAAAAACGTAATTTAACGTATTACTGTCAATACTTGTCTTATACAAGAAATCAGTTAAATATTTATTAACTATAGCAACTTCTAGATAACATATTTGTTATTTGATTTTTTTTTATTTTAGTTAAATTTCTAATTCACACTTGTATATCAGTCAAGATACTATTCCATATTATTTAGCTCGAATTCAAACCTAGGATGTGACTGCGTCTATAACTATAAACATTTTAAAATATTTATCTTAAAAAACCAAACCGTTTGGTGCTTCGTCCTCTCTGCTTACCCCGCTAGAGATATAGCGTGAAGATAAGTAAGTAAGTCTCTTGAAAAAATAATTGCAGTATAAAAACGTTACATCCACCATGACTGTCACATTCAGATAGTGTCCACTAACTACCAAAAAGTAGAAGATTTTCTAAACAGTATTTTAAAAGATATTAATATATCCTTATATAAAACACATAAAAATCGCGAAAACTAAATAGAATATTATTAAGAAAATCAGCCTTAGCCAATATCCAAGGAAGTAAGGTTAAGTAACGCAATGTTGACCTCAGTCTGATTTCTTCAAATTGACCGACCGACCCCGGTTATGCAACGGAACGGACTAAACAAAAACTAACAATAAAGCATCGCATCGGAATCAAAGGGCAAAAAGTCTAACGGGTTCTGTAGTAAAACGGATCCATCCGTTCTTTTTCTCAAAAACGGGAGCAAAAAGAGCCACAAAAAGGCAACAATAACTTTTTGCAAATACAATCTGAGCTGGTTGAGTGTAACCTCCTCGGCTTTTTCTCAGCACGTGTTTGAATTTTAAATTTGTTTTTATATCTGTTGTGTTTTTATTAAAACATACTTAGGCACGAGGATGCCGGTCGTTGGGTTAGGTCATGGAATTAATTGTATTTACCAATTGTTTTATATGCGACATAAATGAATAGTAGATTTTTAGTCTTTCATTATTAATACTTTCTTTTTACGGTACATACAAATATTTTTGTTAGAATTACGTTATATCACTAATTAAATAGATAAAGAGACAAGACCGAGACTAAGCGCTTCGTCCTCTTTCACCTCGTCCACCGTCATCAACTTTTTTATACGTTACCTTTGGAGTGTCCTCATGCTTTGAGACCTTTTTACCTTACCAGGTATCATCGAAACTCTTGTTCTCGAAGGTTAATTGAGGAATCTCTGCCTCTTTTACCACTCTCTTTAATGTAAGCATTATATAAGACCTCTCTCATATAATATAGATAGAAGTAGAGAATAGAAAACCTTGGTTGACCTCGTAAATCAAGATAAGGTATAACAACAAGTATAAAGTTTTATTTTACTTTAGGTATATGTCCTCCTCAGTATTTCCAATTGAGAGCATACAGAAATGTTAGATCATTGACTTCTTCGCATTTGAAAAATTTTCACACCTGAAATAGAATCTGTAATTTAGTTAATCTTTTTACTTGTGGCTAAAACCTACCTATGTTACGCAAAGTAAATAGTTTATCAAGGCAAATAGTAAATAGTTTATCTGTGCGTGTGGTAGAGTCACGTTGCCAGTAATGGCAACACGCATGGCCAGATTCGACCGGATTATTACCACCCCCGGCATTTAAGACCGGCGTTAAGTAGTGGCTCTGGCCACTGCGTTTCGCATTAGGTAATGCCGGGCCCCGGTCACCTTCCACCTCAAAGAACGGCAACGCTCCTGTAGCTCCTCTGGAGTTACTCGGGGCCGTGGGCGACGGTGATCACTTACCACCAGGTGACCCGTACGCTCGTTTGCCGTCTTTTCCATAAAAAAAAGTTAAAAATTGCGGCGTTGTGTTCCGCCACTCAACACGCAATGCCTCAAAATCGGCGTAAAGTGGGGAACGGAACGAAGTATAGTAACATTAGATTCCTAAGTTCCTAAGTTTACTAGGTTTTAGAGAAACTAAAATTTAAATATTTTTGTGTGTTAAATAGAAATATTTTTTGTATACGTTTTTCACTTAAAAACAAAGTGACTCAGGTTACGATTTACATATTTACTTTTTTAATTTACAAGTGTTCGTTCGTGTTATGTTTTAAATGTAAATCTTCTCTGATTGAGGTATTACACTCACAACTATTTCGAGCCATATACTTTATAACAGTACCACAAAGACCTTAACTAGTTCAAACGAAAGATGAAATTTGAAACTAACTTTAAATTTAAAAACCGTATCGCCATGCAATTACTGAATCTCGCAAGTCTCAGGAACTATAAATCTCGATGAATGTGTGTGTTTTTGTGTGTGTATGTATGTGTTGTCTATAGTTGTGTGCGTTAATGCGCGTACGCATGCGGTTTCAATGTTGCATAGAATTCTCACCCCCGCTCGTTTGGGGGTTGAAATAGTCTTGATACTTGAAAATGAAATTAATCATTTGATTGGAATTTTTCAAAAATATGTATTAAATTAATGTATGTATATTAATTTTTATTTACCTTGAGAAAATAGTTTGTTTGTATTCTTGCAATATTTTTATTTTTGGTGTAAACGTGTTTTCGTTGAAATTTATAAAGTTACTTTTCCCACTAAATTTCAGATTGTGTTGTTAGGGCTGTTGCATATAAAATTGACAACCAGTAAAGTTATTTTCTACATAATATTTATATTAAAGAATCATATACATATATTCTAGAGCTTGAAAAAAGATATCTGCTCAGCTTCCTGTATGTTATTCGGTAGGTGTTCATTAAATACTGTATTTTACATCAAAAAGATATATTAATTAAATATTCTTGGAAATTATCTATTAAAACCACAAGTTTAATCAAAATTAAGCTTAGTATCGTAATTAGTTTTTCCTCCTACAGATAAATATAAGATCGTAGGCGTACACAGAGGGTGGGTCACATAAAAGAACCTTTTTTTTCAATACTTAACAAAAGATTTTTTTCTACCTGCGAACCAGAAATCTACCTGACGTTGTGCTCACGCGCAGATTCTAACATATTTTATATTTTGATGGAAAAAATACACTATTTCTATATAGAGGGGGGGCTTTTTGCTAGATTTTTTACCGCAATTTCACTTGCTTTTTCACGTAAGGTGCTCACAAAAACGTATTGTTTACAATTTTTTTTCTTCTCATATATTTTGACTGGTTGTAATATTTCTAATTGTGTGTCATTGGTTTTTTTTTGTGTTTGATTAGATTTATTACTTTATATAATTATTTATTATGACTCATTATAATTAATATATGACGTCATGAAGCCTGTCATGGCGCAGGAGCGAAAGCGAGCGACCGTAATCGTGACAGGTTGTGGATTCGATTCCCATTCAAGGAAATTAATTATACAGTATTTTCATTGCTTCGCTTTGGCAAAGCGCGGCGATAGTTCCGCCACTCAACAGGCAATTCCCCAGGGAAAGTGAGAAACCAAAATGGAATTTCTTAACAATCTATGTAAGAAACTAGGTTCTTAAGATCCTTTTGCATATATGTATATTTATTTAAATAATAAGTGTTATATTATTATTATATTTTATTTAAATAATAAGTTATATATTATTTAAATAATAAGTGAGATTAACTATTCACCTTCTTATTCAGCTTATTCTATAACGTTGGCAATGTTCATCGCCTCTCGCCTGAGAGGTAGCGGAACTTAACGCTGCGGTTTGCCAGTAACGACATCGTTTAGCTTAAATGTACTAGAATAAAATTAACTGTCTCCATATCAATATACTTCATAAGAAAACTTTAAGTGTCTATGTCCAATTATTTACGTATATAATTACATGTATGTATGAATACTTATATGTTAAATATAAATATGTAACAAAAATTATTGCGCTAGTAATTTTAAAACTGAAGTTATATCTAATATATCTTGATGACCTTCAAGCAAGCTTGATCATTGATTTACTTGATAAATTGTAGGTACATGGCACCGAAATTAAACGTTAATAACGCTTGTAACGTATTATGTTATATAACACTCATAAAGATTATTTATTTCTTAGTAGGGACACGCCCGCGGCTTCGCTCGCTTGAATTTCACTGTTTAGTAGTTTCAGCTATTCTCTCGTCCTAAGAACATTCTCACTTTTAAGATAATATTAACTGATTTAAATTAAAGGAACACTAAATGTTGAGGGACGGCTACCAAAGTATAATAGTGAAAACTGCATTTAAATCTGGTTAGCCGTTTCTGAAATTAGTGCGTACAAGCACACAGACAAACAGCAACATTTTAAAAAAATATTTTGTAAATTTAATAGGGGCCCATTACGAATAAAACAGTCTCTTATAAGATTGTTTTTTAATATATCTCCCATATGCAGACAGTGACCGGTTAAAGATTTATTTTGACCGGCGCGGCGTTGAGTTACGTCTTTCAACACACAATGCCTCAAATTCGGCGGAAAGAGGAGAAAGCAACGGAGTGCCTTAACTTCGATGTCTGTGTATGTACGGACAGACAACTTAAAATATGTCATGGGTCGCATATAACCCTTAGTTATTGTCATACTTGACGACGGGGGCGAACCTGCAGGTAAAATCTAGTCTATTTTAATACTTATCATTAAATTTTAATCCATTAGTTATTTAAAAAAAAAACGTTTTTATATAATTTGTTCTATTATAAAGAAAAAAGCTCCAGAGATATCTAGTATTTAAAAAAAGAGTTATTTGAAAATAAGTTACATTATCTATATCTATTTATCATAAAACTTTATTATACCTACAAAAATAATACAGGAAGCTAATCAAAATAACACTTTGGATATATTTGCATAGTGTACTCAGTCAGTGTTACAATTTGTTTGAATATTCATACTAAAATTATGTTACCTACTAATATTTCTTCTTGGAATGATTTTTAATGTCACGCGAGAGGTTAAATCACTTATAGTTAGTTGTCTTTTTATCAACACGCAATGTATTTAGATTTGGGAGAAAGTCAGAAGCAGAAGGTTCCTAATGGGAACAGAGTGTCTTGACACTAGGTTCCCAGATTGTCTCCGCCATCCTGCTATATGTAGCTAAAAGATATATATTTAAAGTTAAATATATATCAAGTAAAATATAAAGTTAAATATATATTAAGTTAAATATATATCAACGTTTATAATTTTCGACTTTCCTTGTAAATCTAGTGACAAGACACCTTGCTTTCCGCTTTACAAATAAATTTGGGGAGCTTATAGTGGTGTCAAAAATTTGATTGGAGTTTTCAAGTTCTTAACCATTTTTTAGGTATCGTAAAAGTCTACAATGGGTAAAATGGGAACCTGTTACTAAAAACTTCGTTTCCTGTCCGTTTGTTTTTCAACGGGATATATCTCATGAACTCTTTTATAGTAATACCGTTCGAATTTGCATGCATAATGTACTTTTAGATATGTATGTCTGTATATCTTCGTACACAAGTCCGTCTCACACTTGGCTGGTTTATTCATATATACATTTTTATATATACACTAGCCCTTCTTAACAAAATAAATATCAAAGATTATTTAGTATTTAAAACTATATGTGGACTTTTTTTGCTTCACATACAAAAATAACACGGTACAATATTCAATATAATATTTATATTAGAAGTTCATATCTTGTTAACGTTGTAATATAACGTACAGTAGGTAGTATTAGGCAACGGCCATGACTTTCATTATAAAAACTCGTTCGTAGTGTGAGCTCCATACATTAGGTATATAATATAGGTACAATGATTCGTGGTGATACCTACCTCCCCTTATTTGGCAGCTCATGACTTAGAAGTGATTTAGTTGGAAAAAAATGTTTATTGATTGGCAGAGTAACCATACATCTATTTACGGAATTGTATTTAATAATATATTTCTTTATATCAAATCAAAAAGAGATCAAAATCGATAAAATAGGTACCTTCTTTATTATGTAGGTATTGTATATATATTTTTTTTCTCGAGTGCGAATCGCAACCACGACCTGTGGCCTTTACAGTCGCACGCTTGTGCCACTGTACCATGATATAAATAATTATATAGGTATTACAGAAAAAGTTATATAAATTTAAGTAAGGTTTATTCGATAGTCATCCATGTGTTGAATCACAATACAAAAAAATAATTTAATTCTTATGTATTTTTTTATGTTTGAATTTTCTTGAAACACATTTTCAAACTACATAATAGTTTGTCCTCATATTATTTATACAATATTTATCAAAAAGCATAAAGTTGAAATTATATTTTAACATCCTGTTTTTAAATTATTATCTTATTCTCAAAAGAATAACGATAACTCCTACCTACGTATTTATTATAAATATTAATTTATTCTTATTTTCTCGTACAACTTATTTAGAAAATCCAGTAGAAAGTGGAGAACGGAGCCTTTCCTACAATAGAAAAAATTACGTGAAGTAATAATAATATTATACGCTTTATACATAAAGTCATTACTATAACACTAACTAGCTAGTAGAATAACTCAAATATACATTTAATTTGAGTAATATGTACAATAATAAACAAGCTTTAAGAAAAAAAGTCCCAAGTTATTTATGCAAAAACCGCGAGTGAAGCTAGAAATTATAATAAAATAATATATAAAAGCTGTGTCCACGCTGACCTAAAATAAAGTGTAAAAATATATTGGTAACAATGAATTAACCCAAAGAAATAAATCTTACATTCACAATAGATTAACAATATTTAATCAGGGGCTATAAAATATAGAAAAAAAAACAGCATTGCACGTCGTGGGAGAGTTTTTTTTTTTTTGTTAAAAACTTCTTTTTTAGTAAAAAGGGGATGTGTGCTTTGTGATAGCTCAGGTGCTGCACACATGAATAGAGCAAATTCTGTAGTAGTTTCATATAAAACGACAAGAATAATGACGTATAGAATTGTAGTGCTGATGAATTAGTTTCATTAGATATTATGAATGTCAATATATATATATATATATATATATATATATATATATATATATATATATATATATATATATATATATATATATATATATATATATATATATATATATATATATATATATATATATATATATATATATATATATATATTTATTTAAATTTTTTTATTCATAAAAAGTATTTCTATTTTCTATTTAAACAGAAATCTTACATTAATGACGTCAGCTCTCAAACATCTAATTGCAGTCTCAAATTCATAGATAAACATAAAAATGTTTAAGAAGACCATAAATAATACTGACGAATGGGCATCTGTTTGTCCACTGGACCCTTTCAGCTTAAAATCACTAAAACCTTGCACCATGCACAGTCACTGATGCTAATAAATTCCGAAACTACGGGAAACGCACATTTTCATATGCGCCATAGCAAAATTCTATTAGCCCAAATTGAACGGTCCAAGATAGTAATAAGTATAAAAGTTATATTTAAAATTGATCTTAGAGTCAATGAAAGAAGTGACAAGTTTCTTTGGAATTAACGAAAAATAAGCTATTAAGCTTTAAGGGATGGTATTCAAGATGTTGCAGACAATGATCTAATCTAAAAAGTCATATACTACGTAAGTGTCAATGGAAATCAAACTTTATTGGAACAGCTTACAGATGATTTTCTATTACGTAATTAAAGGTTAATACTTCAAACACATTTGATGAATATGCAGGTAAAGAAATTTGAACATTTAAGGGATGATGAAAAAAACAAGGGTCGTTTCTTAGATACAAAAGCTGGTGTCGGCGTCAAGCTGTGCGATGGATGGTCGACGGATGCCGTTTTAGATTTGTCTGTAGATTTCGAAAATTACTTTGAGACAGTTAATTCAATATGACCACTTCAAGATTTTTGCTGAGATATATTTTTATTTAAGACAGTATTTAATTATATCTTTATTTAGCTTCACGCTGTATCCCGCACAAGGCAAGGTAGGCAAAGGGAACCCGGGAACGTAGTGTTAAGACATTTGAGGCATAGCGTGTTGAGTGGCGGAAATCAACGCCGCACTTTTGCCTTATTACCAGAGCGAAGAAATGAAACATTAAAGATTTAAATTGAAAATATTAAATATTTGATTTCCCCGACTGGGGATCGAACCCAGAACCTATCGGTTACAGTCACACGCTTGTGCCGCTGCGCCACGACATGTCTCTAATTCTTTATTTATATATTGCTATTCCAAAATAATAGGAATATTTTTGTACGATATAATCTCAAGAATTCCACTGAAAACTGCTATACGTTGTGCTTTACAAAGCACCTTTGTAAGCTTTATCACCTAAGATATTCTTATATATTTATATAATAATACCTGCGATTATTTATTTAATGAAACAAGATTATTAACATATTATTAGTAGCCAATAAATCCAAAACTATTTCTAAACAAAAATCTACAGCGATCATTAAAAAAGCATATAAAAATAAAAAAAAATAAACAAAGACGCTTCCCAAATTAGTGAATTAATAAAACGACATCTGCATAAAATGATCCATTAGCAGCCAAACTTTGCTTTAAAAGCTATGGAACACATTGCGTCTGAAGACCCCTCAATCAAAAACGTAGCGCCTATTAAGTATTTCTAATACCACAGGTTAAGGTATGAAATAGAAAAATACTCCCATTGTGAAGTTTTTATATGTTTTATAAGAAAAAAAAAACGAGACTCCCAGGATCCGGCAGGAAGAGGAACTTATTTGATTATAATAAACATTATATCCAACATAAAAAAAATAAGCCACAGATGCGTTCTTTTGTTTTTTGGTACCAATTCTATAGTTTGTTTTGTAATATCCGATCTTTGAATCCTTTCATTTGGTGCCAAAAGTGCTGGACAAAAAAATCATTTGGGTACCTTTTTTACGGTAGCAATAACTTTTTACATTGTACAAAAAGTTTGAAAGAGAAAGTTTTCTTTTTTGTATCACTTAAATTGCGTAATAAAAATCTGAGCTTTCGGCTGCTTACAATTTTCAACAGTTTATTGTGTTGATTCATCTTCTGTGTATTGCGGCAAAGGTAATACTGATAAATAATGCATTTTTCATATTTTGCTTGACCGATACATATAACACAAGGAAGTTCTTTACTTTATCAGTTTCACGCTGTATCCCGCACATGGCAGGATAGGCAGAGGGACCTTGGGAACCTAGTGTTAAGACACCCAGTTCAACTTCCACTCCTCACTTTCCGCAGAATTTGAGGTATTGCGTGTTGAGTGGCGGAACTCAACGCCGCCTGTCTTGTTACCAGAGTGAATAAATGAAAACATTAATTGTTTTATTTGAAAATATTGAATATTTCATTTCTTCGAGTGAGGATCGAACCCACAACCTGCCGTTAACAGTCACAGACAGTTCTTTACTTAAACATTTTTTGACAAGATAAAATATATAGATAGATTCTGCTATATGCTTCTCTATGTCTACCCTGTAACGTATTTAACAAAAAATAAACTATTTCAACATCGTACAACCATTACATTAAACCAAATACTTCCCAAACGAGCCTCGATATCACAATATATTTTACAGTAGCTTTATCCACTTGTTTATCACTTTAGATGACTTTAAAGTAATATTTCGGTTGGAATCTTGTTTCAAGAAATCCGGTTCGTACCATTCGCGTGATGGATGATCGAGCACTTGCACGCTTATTTTATTACTTCGAGAGCCTATTACATCATCTGTGTTGATGATTATATCGCCTCTCGCACTGCCTATTGCTGTTTTGTATTTATATTTATTTATTCTCTTAACGAAAATCAGCAATGGACGACTTGAGTGTATTAATTTCTTAGTTCCATTACAATAATTACGGTTGAACTAATATCGTGTAAATCAAAATGGCGGACACCCGAAATGTATTCATGTAGATTTATATATAGGAAATAAATTATTAATTTTGGTCTTCTTACTAGACTAGATTTAAATTATATTTTTTTTTCCAAATTATTTTACGTTGATTTTTTATTGTTATATTTTTAAACAAATTTTAGCATAATATTGGGGAATAGAAAATTTAGAAAAAAAAATTGTTCTCTATGTTTGAGTGACGGTGTTGTTTAATATATAATTAAATTATAAAAACGAAACTGTTTTACATATAAAGTTTTCATGTTGAGAAGTTTTAACACACTGCCTTTGTATGCATTCGTTAAGGCAATTTTTTTAGTATCACGCTTTATCCTGCATTTTTATTTAAAAAAAAAATGGATGCCACTATTAGCATAGAGAGATAGAAGAAATCTGTCAAGTTAGTGTTAAGACACTCTGTGCCCATTAAAACACTTCTATTCTCCTCTAAATTTGATTCATTTCGTGCTGAATTGCAGAACTTAACGCTGCACTGCCTTGTTACAAGAGCGATGTAAATGAAAATATTTAATATTTCATAATATAATCAAATTCATAGCCTGTCGCGTTCACAGTCACACGCTTGTGTCCCTGAGCCACGGGCCACGACAGGCCTCGAACAAGGCCATATTTACATACTTTCCCATAAAAGCATAAACATAAACTAACAATAATGTGAATAACTTCTTTTAAAATGGTAAAACGGAAGTATTTACTAAGGAAACGAATTAAAATCTCACTAAAAAGATGTTTTATAATGAACAGTACGATAAGCGAAGTATTTGAATACGAGTCCATTGAACACTTGTTGCTTACACCTGATTAAGATTAAAATTGAATACCTCATCTTATCAGCATCCGACTTCCGGTGAAAAAACAGGTGATATTTATATATAAGTATAGTTATATAAAAAAACTTATTCAATCAATTGTTGTAGAACCCTTCCAAGGGACGACAGAACGAACAAAAATATGAATAGATGGTAAAAATAACAAAAAAATTCAAGGACATATGAAATTGAAATTTTAAATGTAACAACCCTTTGAAATGGCGTTTTTTTGTTGTTTACGATTGTGACGCAACACTAGTTAGTATAGAATATATATTTTTTGTGCCCGAAAACAATAAAAAAACATTTGTTTTTAAATTCACTTTTTTAGTAAAAAAAAGTTGGAAATAAAATATGAACAAACTCAATTTTGGTCATGCCAATGTTTTTGTAAATTTGTATGTTTTAATGTATTCCTTTATTAGCACTTTTAAAATGCTAAGCTTCAATATAGATAATATATTTAAATACTCACCTTTATTTATCGATGACAGAAAATATTTTTGTGACATATTTTTATGTGTATATTTTTTCTAAATCAATAAATTATAATTAGTCTTCTAGCTAATTCTAGGCTTCGCCCATCACATCGTCTGTGTTAATTTTAAAAAGTAAGATAGAAATTCCCAAATATTTAAGCTTAGGATTTCTTTATAATACATATAAGAATTATTTATGTTTCAAATCTAGTAAGTAAAAATTTACAAATAACAATAGAAATATTGTTAATTTATAAGTGCGGCTTCGCCCGCTTACATTTAGTATTATATAAAAGGAGATTAAACAAAATCCTAACAATTCACCTATCACAAACTTTTACATTATTATAGGAGGATATACATATATAAAAAGCAAGCTTGTACTATGATGCACTTGGGACATCTCTGAAGACGATGGTTAAGTTTGCTTATGGCACATGAATAAATATTTATGTGCGTAACGTAAAAATAAGCAAGTTTAATGTATTATTTCTTTTTTTTATTTCATCAGGATAGACAATGATCGCTGTATCCCGCATTTAGTAAGGTAGGCAGAGGGAACTTGGGAACCTGGCGTTAAGGCACTCTATCCTCATTTGCATTTAAATAATTTAAATTTGGTTAGCCTTTCCCGAGACTAGCTTGTAAAAATGCACAGACAAACAGACAATATTTTCAAATCACTATTTGGAGTTCTATATATAAGTTTTTTTTTAATTTATCTTCTATGTACAGAAAGTGATCGGTTACCGATTTATTATAAGTATAGACTCCTTGAGCAGGAATCGAATTCACTACTTGTCGAACTAGCACCACGATCGGTCTGATTATATTTTTAAAGTATACATTTAATATTTCGCCGGCACCGTCCAATATAAGTGACAAAAGGATAATTGTGTTTTACAGCAGTTACATGGATCGGGAGCTTTTGACTTTCGCTTTTACAAATAATAGTGTGAACTCTAATAAAACTTTATTGAACATTTGCTTTTATTGTTACTTGTTTCAAGTATTGTTTTATAATAATGAACAAAATTCTTAAAGAAGCTAATTTTAAATTTCTATTTCATTTTAAAAGTAATAAAAACCATAAAAAACGTTTAAGAAATTGAATTTTGTGAGTGTGCAAAAGTCTTTTAGTTAATTCGTAAAGTACATATATCTTACTCTACTCTACTCAGCTTTACGCTGTATCCCGCACGAGGCAGGGTAGGCAGAGGGAACCCGGGAACCTAATGTTAAGACACTCCGTTCCACTTCTGTTCCCCACTTTCCGCCGAATTTGAGGCACTGTGTGTTGAGTGGCGGAACTCAACGCCGTTTTGCCTTATTGACAGAGCGAAGAAATAATACATTAAATATTTAAATTGAAAATATTAAATATTTCATTTCCTGGACTGGGGATCGAGCCCAGAACCTGTCGGTTACAATCACACTCTTGTGCCGCTGCGCCACGACAGGCCTCAAGTACATATATCTTTTTAGGAAATTCTTAATATATCTTGTATTTAACATAGTATTGTTGGTACGGAACTTGAGATGCTAGTATTAAGACGCTCTGATGCCAATAAAACAATTTTTTTCCTACTTTCTTGCTTTGTTACCAAAGCGAAGAAATAAAAATATTAAATATTTCATTTCCTCGAGTGTGGGTCGAACCCGCAACCTGTCGCAATCTTATACCCCAGGGACTCAACAGGTCTCAAAATCGGCAGACAAAAAAACACTTCCTATTCAATACATATAGTTTATTTACTAAATAAAGAATAACATATATGTATAACAAATAAAGAGTGCAGCTTTTCTTAGTACTCTCTAGTTACTTATTAAAATGTTTATTATTTATTATTAAAGTAAGAAAGTGGGGAACGGAAGTGGAACAGAGTGTCTTAACACTAGGTTCCCAAGTTCCCTCTGCCTACCTTGCCATGTGCGGGATGCAGCGTGAATTCGCGAGAGTGAGTGAGAGTTGTAGAATAATTCTCAGATTGAGACATTTCTCCGTATTTCTTTTACATATTCTAATTATATATTTTGACACCAATTTTTCTGCCTCAAGCGGAATAAATCATGAAAAAGTTTATTTTAAGAAAAAATGATAATGTGTATACATTTAATATTACAGTTAGAGAATTATTATGTTTCATCAGTCGCGGAGTTGTTTTCTCTTAAAGAAGATCCTAATGGTAGGTCAGTGGGCCATGCTCACCTGCCTTCTAAATTAATAAATTTTATGGATTTTTTTCTGATCTGAAAATTATGGAATTTAAGAAAATCACTGAATTCAAATATTAGGTGTACAACTTTTGAAATACGTCCCCTATACATAAACTATCCAAAAACAATACTTAATTAATTCCTAAGATTCGCGCGAGAGTAACCAAAGTTGTACAGCTTTTCTTATTATTCCTATAGATGCATAGATTTTTTTTTTTTTTTTTTTTCTACATTGTATATATTTAAAATAGACTCGTGAAGGATATATTGTGTTATTGAGACATTTTTTTTTATAATTTTCGAATGCATTTTGTAAATAGGCAATGTTTGATACTAATAAAGTATTAAATATTATATAGGATTGGCAACCAGATTATTATAAAAATATATTATGTAATTACTATATCAGTTTGTGATCTCTTTAATATAGAAATATTTAAAAACTGAATAAAAAATCTGTTGCCATTTCAAAAATATTGAATTTATTTTTTTCAATTTTGAAAACAAGGAAGGTATAAAAGCAATGTTGGATCTATCGTTGCATACTATTAACCACCCTCATTTACGTCTGGTCAATGACAGCCCTGTTTTAATCAATAAGTTCTTTTTCGCGTCGCGTCCTTGGTTTTTTTTCCCCGGCGCGACAATCTGCGCGCATTACACTTTAAATTATATGTCAATCAACACATTTTTTTTTTTCATGTACACCTTCTTCACTACGCGTTACCTTCTTTCCTCATATTTAGCAAAAAGCTCCATAAAAAGGCAAAAGCTCGGCCAAAAAATCGTCTACCGAATATCTCGTATCGCCGGTCTTGTAGCCATTTTAATTATTATTTAATACCGAGGGACGAGCACGTGGCGACGCGCGCTGTCTCGCTCGCACCTATGCCTAGTGTGCGCGACCGCCGCTTGCCGTCCCGCTCCCACGGAGCCCACTTACACACATAAAAATCGTGAATAATAAAAAAATGTGTACACATTTTTTTCGCTTAACCGCGCTACGTATGTGTGCGTGCGCCTCACGCCGTCAGAGTGAGACGGCGCTATACAAACGAGCGAGACGCGACACTCCCCACTCTAATTTTTTAAGCACAACTGTCAATGTTGGCGTCCGTGTGATTTTTTTCATTTTATGTGTTAGTGTACCCCTCGCTCGGTGTAGTTCACTTTTTCTACTATAGATCTGAAATTCAGTCTCGTTTTTGCCGCGTCGGTCTAAAGGCGGGCGAACGGGCGTTTTATACAATATTTTTGTAGTCGCAGAGAGTGGCTGTCGTTGCCTTAGCAGAAGCCGATTTGTGAAGCTCGCATCCTAGCGCACTGCAATCGGTGCAAGCGCAAGAGCGATAAGGACGGAACGCTCACGTGTGAAATATCCACCAAACCTACCAAAATATAGAACACAAAAATATATAGATAGAAAAAAAACATATTAAAAAAACCGGCAACCCATATCCTAGTAACGACGCTCCGCATTCACAACTCTAACTCAGGGTCAGGAGTACGGCTCGGCAGTTTTTTTACCAGCACATTTTTTAAATGTTTATTTGCCGGGACCACGTGAATTTTTTGACATATTACGGACCAACAACCTGGGACTGCCGCCTTTTGGACGTGTTGTGACGCTAGTGTTACCTTGATTATGTGATATTTTTTAAGTGACATTTTAGATAAGAACTAACTGTGATTTATTATGGTGATATCGGTGAATTGAAGATTTAAAGAATAGTGAGAGGTGAGTACCATTTTTTTTTTTAAATTAACACCCCAGGAAGAACCGAGAAGGCGTAAAAGCTCCCCACAGGGGGAAACTTTACGTAATGCCCCGTCTGAGATGGTTAAAACATTAGGACGATCAGCCGCCGTCTTTCAAACGCGACCTTGAATTTCGCCCGAACTATGTATACGGAAATATTTCGTATGTATTATATGCGGCAGTGTACTTCAAGTGACTTATTCTATTGTTTGAGAATATTTTATTTATCATTAATTATTAACTTCGTGCCACAGTGAGTGAGTTTGATAATGTGAGCGCAGTGGACATGGGTTCGAGTCCCAGAAAAAAGTAGAATGGAGTAATTGATCACTAATTTCCCTTCCTTTTACAATATGGGCAGATGCTTGAGTATAAAAATATATTCGTTTTAAATTAGAAATTAATATAGCCAGTCTCGGTTCTTGCCTTCTTTAATTTTACATTTTCTATTTTATATAAAAATAATAATATCTAAAAAAATACTGAAATGCTGTCCGAATTCAAATACAACATATTATCACTATTTCCGTGGTTACGTTAATGATATTACTTATCGTAGTTTGCAATACTTTGGACATTATCTTAATAAAAACATAAGATAAACATTTTAAATTTTACTTCAAATTAAAATATAGGTCAAACGCTTGAACTTGTGCTTGACAAATATACAATTTTATAAGCTGTATCTAAGTGAGACCTATTAAAAAAAAAACAATTAAATGAAAATTGTCCGAAATCAATAAATTTAAAGGTGAAGAAACATTAACAATTAATTATCTATAGCACTCAATAGAAATATCTGTGGAAAAACTTAATTTGCACCCAATAAAAAGACAAACGTGAAACAACCTTCCATTAATCGGTTCAGTTGCCACAAAACTGTTAGCCAATATGAAAATAATTTAAAATCCGAGCTTCCTATCACAAATATTGCCAAAGAGACAAAATTAAAAATCAACCGAGCGATCTCTTTATACAGTTCACATTGACGAAATAATTCAGCGTCAAGCCAAATGAAATGTGAAAAAGTTATTGTAAAAACGTAAAAAATTAAATATCATAAAGTCAATTAATAATTGTTTGTTAGGCCATAACTAATAATGTCACTAAGAAGATTGTCAATGGGAAACCGGAGTGTCCAAACACTACGTTTCCTCTGCTATGAGCTATAAAGCTACATCGCTTCGAGTAATGTTTAAAAATCTTGAACTTGATCGACTGTGGGCCCCAAGTGTTAGGCCTTGGCAAATTATTAATTGTAACTAGTAAATTTATACATTTTTGTTACATAGCCCTTATTTCTAACGTAATAAGTATCAAGGTTCCGTAAAAGGTGTGTGTGTAACAACAAAGTAAGTTGGTCTAGTATTCTGTACGCGCAATTATTATCTTTGACAGCTGTGTATGGCCAGCTCCACAGGTACACTCAGGAACGAATGTGTAACAGTTACATAACAAATTATATTTACTTATCTTTGTGATTTATGTATAAATTTTGTCTTTATTTACTTGTTTTATCAATGATTAAATAAAAATATTTTAATATGAAATGTTGTGTTGTAGATTTTTTAACAGACTTCCTAGAAGCCATTTACTTGTAATAACTTTGTAATTTCAAAAAGTAAGAAAAATATAAGTAGGATCAGCAAAAAAAACAAAAGCTCGGAACAAATCATGATTAATATCCATACATTGTAAGCATGGTTGTACAAACTGTGTGATTACAGAAGCCTTATTCGTTGCGGCATGTGGGCTAGGGGCTAGATCATTGACACAACCTACGCGACTGCTCACTCGTCACCTGCTTGAAAAAAAGATGATGTTTTTTTAACTCTTTGAATCTAGTTTTAAATAGACGTACACAAGTGTCCCAAGTTGCTTAACAACTATTCGAAATAGTTATAGCAGCCATGTATTAGGACTTTCCGGCGCAATAGTACGATTTAATTACGCTTCAACGTTCGGACAGCATTTCGGAGACATCTTATATTATATATATCTTTGAAGTTGACACTCTAATTTCTGATTTCTTTCACAGATAGAACGAACGAAGGATCTCGAAATATTCCATGACACAAACAGCAAAAGATACCAAGGAAATTTTTAGACAGCGGTATATTTTTATATGATAGTGCCAAATACACTTTAGAAAAATTATATTACGATTATTTTGAAACTTAGATAGGATATATTAATAAAACCAGCAAGATGATGGAAGGAAGGACAATCGATTACCGGCCAGACGGTGGTGGCTTAGATTACCATAACTCGCCTTTAATGGCGGAGATACCAGTAGATAATTACTCACATATCCATAGAAGTATAGAACATTTAAGATCGATCGGAGTCGCTCCACCTCTCGACCCTCACAGACACTTGGCAGCTAATCTGACTGACCTGAGGAGGTACGAGCATCCAGACGACATACCGGAAATAAAGCCGTCCGTACTTAGACTTTCCGAATTCAAGAGTGGTCTTCATGAGATCAGAGTTCACAATGACCAGGAGAATGATGTACAGCGTCAGATGACGCCTCACGACGACGGCAAAGGGTACAGCGCGCCATCAACACCTCTATCAGAAAATGGCGGCCACAGCATCCAGGAAGAGAAGGTTAGCATTTTTTGTTGGCAAAATGTAATTAATAAAATTATATTTATCATTATGTTCTATCCTTGAAGTCTTCGGAAGTTTTCGTGTGTTGACGTCATCACTGGTAATATTCGGTTTAACACAATGTTCGTTATTATAATATAATAGTTATGAAGAATCACGATGCAAGCTTGTTCCGCGTACGGTAGACCATTAATCTTTAGACGATCTTCTATTTTCGGTTGCTAATTTCCTAATGTCTATACTAAGTACGTTTCCTTGTTGAACACTTGTTGCTTCATGAATACAAGTGCTTTCGACTAGATATTTATTTATTGCTCATTATATTTTCTTGCTCTTCTCTAGGAGTACCTACTTGAATATTATCAAACACATTTGAATTTTCGAGAGCACGTCTCGTTAGCTAAATGTTATTTATTTAGCAATCATTCTGTCTCTTTGGTTAAAAAAATATTAGTGTACGAATTCGTTGTAGAATAAGTAACGGACCTATTTTATCTACTTATAACATATAAGAAAAAAATCTATTAGACCAAAATTTCTAATTTAATAACCTCAGTCTAACAAGAACACCTTTGCCAAAATTTCTATCTTCGAATATATCTTATTACATTTTTTTTTAACTATCATAGAAAATCCCTATAGTAGTATGACAAGTGAATATCGCTCTTATATCTCAGTACTAGGTGGTACATTCGTAGTTTTTGTGAACGAAAGCCTTCCATTACGCTTGATGAGTCCGGATGTGCCTTGAGCGTACAAGGTCAGGCGTACTCAGGTCGATTAGAGGTTGTAAAGGACAATAAGTACGGTCTTATTCAATAGATAAAACGTTTGAGATATCTTAAAAATTGTTACTTACGAGTATCAAGTAGAACTTAAAGTTAAAAGTCTTTTGTAAACTTTTCTATAATTTTAATAAGTTATTATTATATTTTTTTATATAACTGCTATCGATTTTACGCTTTATTTCGAATATAGAAGGAAGTGAAGAGAAAATGTTATGTGAAGATACTCTCTCCACCGTTTTCCAACTTGAGATTTAATTGTATGGGCGCCAATTAAATTCAGAATAAAATTGAAATATTTCATTCCTTTTACTTAGAATCGAACTAACGACCATCGCGTTTACAATCCAAGTATTACTTCTTATACATAGCTTAAGCATACGGAACTCTCCGCGGATGTTCGCATCGTACATAGCTACTTGACTTTAACGCTGCCTTCCGGTGCGATTATTATCTAGTTTTAATTTCGGCAATTTCAAATTATATGTGAGATGTTATGCTAATTTTAATGAAGGATTTTATTTCATACCTGTTGCAAGTTATCAGCGGGATCTTTCGCTAATTCTTAGGAATTGTTTGAGGTGGATACTATAAATAAAATAATTATTATTTAATTACTTGTAAAGGAAAAGATTAATATGGTTTTCGTTAAATATTAAGATATAATGTTTCATTTTCTTCGCTCTGGTAATAAGGCAAAGCGCGGCGTTGAGTTCCGCCACTCAACACGCAATGCCTCAAATTCGGCGGAAAGTGGGGAACGGAAGTGGAGCGGAGTGTCTTAACACTAGGTTCTCGGGTTCCCTCTGCCTACCCTGCCTCGAGCGTGATACAGCGTGAAGCTAAAAAAAAATTACGATTTAAATGTTCAGATCAAAGAAAAAGTTATTGTGGCATTGTAGCATAATTTTTCTTATGGGATAGTTTCTTTCTAATATAAACATATTTATAATATAGCTTGACTAGACTAGACTAGAGAACCTAATGTTAAGACACGCAGTTCCGTTCTCCACTTTCCGGTGAATTTGAGACAATGCGTGCCAATGACACAGCTCAACGCCGCGCTTTTGCGTTGTTACCAGATCGAAGAAATGAAAACCTTAAATATTTAAATTGAAAATGTTAATATCTTTAATTGCTTCGAATGGGTATTGAACCCACAACCTGTGGCGTTGATAGTTACACACTAGTGCCTCTGCGCCATAATAGGTCTCACGCAACAGGACCATGTGAAGATGAGATTTTTTTTAGTTGAACGCGCTAACTAAGGAAGTACTGGTTTAAATTGAAAAATATTTTATAATTAGATAATTCATTTATCGCACAACGCCATAAATATTTTACATTTATCAAGCAACGCCATAGGACGATGATAGTCATATCATATTAATGATTTTATTGCACCATCAAGCAGTGTTACATATGGCGCATACAATCTGTCCTGTAGAACTTTCTTCAAAAATTACTTCGTTATTGCCGTCCCACGCAATCGAAGCCATAATTGCATACTTTATACTTTTGTCAGTAATAACTATTTACAGACGGTATACGTACCAAATATTGCATTGATATTGAAAATTGAAATAAAATTTTAAAATTTAAAATTTATGAAATGTTTATATTGACAAATTCTTGATTTCTTGTTAGAATTTTCATTCATTTGCCACTGTACATTTATTTTATATGAAATTCTTCTAAATTACAAACATATGAAATCCACTAAGAATTCAATAGACAACGATCTAAGCTGCGCCACAACGACTATTTAAAAATCTGTTTTGTTTTTAAACAAATTCAAATTTTAAACAAATTCATTCAACTTACATAAATAAATGGCCAGACTGAATCACATTAATATACATAATAATATATTTCACTTATAGATTCGTCCCTAATCGATGACCTAATGGAAATAATTAAAAGTTATGTATATACATATATATGACAAATTCTAATAAGACGGTACACTGGATATTAACTAAATAACTTTAGCATATACCCTTTTTCAATAATTGGACTAAAAACACTAAATACTCACCTTCACGCTGTATCCCGCATACGTCTGGGTAGGCAGAGGGAACTTGGCTATCAAGTATTAAGGCACTCTTCCTCGTTCCTCGTTCCTCTTCTGTTCCCTACTTTCCGAAAAAAATGAGGCATTGCGTGTTGAATGGCGGAACTAAACGCCGCGCTTTGCCTTTTTATGAGAGCAAAGAAATGAAAATATTAAATATTTAATTTGCTCGAGTGGGGGTCGAACACACAACCTGTCGTTTACAGTCACACGCTTGTGCCGCTGCGCCGCGACATGCCTCAAACAATAATTTCTGAGATTAATACTTTCATTCAAAGAACCTTTATAATACTAATATAGAAGTACATACGTAATTAGATATATACGCATATCTGCCGTATTCCCAAGTTTTCGTACACACCAAATAAAATATAACAAGATAAGCCCGCTGACCCGGTAGAGACGAAACGTTACAAGGCCCCTGATAAGCCCCCCAGACGTTATGTAAACGATTGAACACTTAAAAATCACTACATTACACGATATTCAATGTTATTCTCATAACATCTCATTCATTCGCAATGCTAATAATATTTTGACACAGTAGAATTTTATGTCATATGTTTGACTTGTATATATTTTTAAAATTGTTTTTTGAATTTCAGATAGTGGTGTTTTTTTATTATTTCTCCGTTAATCACGGAGTTAAAGTCCGCCAGACAACAAAGTATTATTATTTCTAAAATCTTATAACAGAATTGTTTACTGTTAATAACTTTATTATCTAGAATTCAATGCAATGCAATTTTAACGTTCAGATTAAATTTGAAAAGACCGAGCTATAAGTTTAAGTTTTCATCTTTTTTTGTTATTACTAAATATATTTTTGTTAATTTCTTTCCAACAAGGCTCGAACTGTGAAGGTTAGTCAATACATAAAATTTTATAGAAAACGTGGTGTTTCATTGTAAGCAATTTAAAACGAATAAATAGTTGTTGAGTACCGATATAAATCGAAACTGGATATTCCCAGATTTTAATATTTTATACATTTTTTTAGTTTATTTATTTAAATAAAAGGTCATATTTTACGTATTTGGTTTATAAACAGTTAAAGGTTCGATTTCCACTTGTGGAAATTTTTACTCTTAAAAAATATTTAGGCAATAGACAAGGCTAAGTAGTCTATGGGACACAGAGATCTCATCCCTAGCCCAAATGACAAATAATATACATCTACAGGAAATGTGTGAATAAAAAAAGAATAAAGTAACGAAAATCCGAAATGGTATTGATATGTTGATGTATGTTGTATGACCCAACAGTTCCCATCAGAATTTCAATCACCAGGAATAACCTTCAGCCTTTGTATTACATTAACACAAATTTAAATCCTTTTTCACTCATTCTAAGGTTATATTTAAATACGTTGACAGTTTAATACGTATATATCTGTAAATGCACAAATCTTTTCATACAAAGGCCAAATTACAATTGGTTAACCATTACGAGTGATAAAAAAATTAATAAATGTACTGCTTAAGTAAGTATATAGTTTTAAGTGTATAGTAATATAAGTTGTGTAATCTTTTGTAGTTGTATCTCTAGTAATAATCAATTTTGGGCTAAAAATGTTTATTTTCAAAATGTTAACGCGACTAGCATTTTTTTTTTGTTTTTTAAATTATTCAAATATTTGCATAATACAACAACTTGTCTATGGCAGCTGTATAAATATACAATTCTGTATTCAACTCAATCTGCATGTATCTATTCTGCACGTCTAATCTATCGATTACAAAAAAAAAACCTGATCTGTTTCCCGCGCAATTCGGCGTCCGTCGAGAAACCGAATTCGTTTCAAGGCCACATTCCAAATTCAAACCATTGTCAATGTCGCGGCATGACGAATGTTTTCTTTGGCTAGTTTATGGCACTTTTAAAAATTGGAACATTGGGATGACGAAATTGGCGGGTGTTCAGTTTGTTTAAAAACAATACATTAATTTTGCAATAACGTAAAGTTACATAATTCTTTTATCTATACTATTTCCGTGATAGATTTTATTGTTTTTACCTTATCTTAGTTGTTAATAAGTAAAATGTTGAACAGATTTACTGTGATTTAATTATTTATTAATGTATAATAAAATATATTGTTAAAGATAAAAATTACGATCAGCATAATTTAAAAGTCGTCGCTACGAAACTTGATTCAAGTTAGATATTTTATCTATGACCGCCTCGAAACGGTCAATGTCAGTAAAGCCTGCACCAGACTTGTCATTTAAATTTTTTTTGCATATATATTACGTATCTGTTATTTTTATCTAATTAACAAACAACTTTTTTACTTGAAGTTCAATGACTTCAATTATGAAATAAAAAATCGATACATTTAATTGAATTTTATGACACTTAAATAATTTTTATACGAATCTTAGGATACAGGTACTACCTACTACTACTAGGAATGTACCTACTTCATATATTTGTTATAACTTCAAACATTTTTGTACTTATTTTCTTATATTTCAAGTATATTATTATATATTTTTTCGAAATAAATGAGCGGAGCATAATTTCTCAGAATTTAAATTTTAAATAGCAACAAAATATAAATTTGTAGTGAATCTGACACGTCTTGATACAAATTGTTTGTAACGCAATAAAATACGTTACGTCGTTTTAAAAATGTTGCACATAAACTTTTAATATATGGTTCTTAGAGTTTATAATTATCTAGCATATTACTTGCACGAAGGCATATCAACAAATTTACAATATAATTTTGATTGACACCGACCATTACGGGCGGGTTAGTCGTTGCGTCATCGTAACTACGGATATACATTCGTTTATTTTCGTCTATAACAATATTATGTTCGCAGCTGATTTTTATTTGAACACCTAATATTGAACTCAATGTCAATGTTAATAAAGTTAGCTAACGGCAACAACTATCTCGTATAACTTTAAAATAATGTGTTGCCTTCAGCTATTAGTGATCTCTTGACTTATGAGTTGCTTGTTTTAGTTTATGTAAAATTGAAATAATACTAAAAAAACTGCATTTTTAATCATTTATCAACAATAATATCCAACATAATTATATTATATGTATGTTGAATATTATTTAAAAATTGTTCTGCTTTTCTTCATGTATGTATATTTAACACGTGCATGTACTCAAGGTTATATACCTTCTAAATGGTAAATAACGAGTAAAATAATAACCTTTTTGGATTCTAACAAAATTACACTAATCACGGCCCCGTCACGCGATTCGACTATCTTTATCTCTTGTATGATATAATTATTTTGACGGCTCTGCCTGGGGCCAACCCGGCGTTCTTTGAATGTGTTGTTCACAATTTTTGATCATTTACTACGGATAATAATTTGAGGTTTTTCAACTTCATGATTTTTTTAAATATAACAATATTTGATTTCGTAACGTACATTTTTGACAGTAACTTAAACTCGTACAAACTTTATTCTCGTGACTTTCATATTTTCTCACTATAAATTGATTAGTATTAAATATTCATATATAATTTAAACAATTTTATATTTATAGTATTGTCTATATTCTGCAGTTGTAATATATCATATAAAAGTTAGATAAAAAATATCCCAATGGTACCTCATTTATGGCCATTCTATTCCCACAGCGATCTTGAGTCGTTAAGGTACAGGTAATAAGCACATGTCCAAGAATATTACTTCCTTTGAAAATGGATCTTTAATAAAAGTATATTTGTTTGTATGTTTGGAATAATTTCTATTCCACTTCTTGTATTTAAAATTAAAATTTTCAAAATTATAAAAAAAGCAACAACATATGCAATTTTTTATTAGAAACTTTAATTTAAACAATAATAAAAATAATTTAACATTGTGTTATCAAATCATTGAAAGTCTTCGTAGAAATTACTTGTCAACGAAAATGTCATATGTTAAAATATTACGTTACAGTTTTGTGGTTAGCCTCTCACATTGTTCTATACATTCCTGTACGAGGGACTGAACATATGTCTATATCAATTTAAACCAAGCAGAAGTCGTTCAAAGTAAGTAGATTAATAATAAACTTTTAATTAATTGTATTTTAATATGATTGTTTTAATATATTTTAATTTAAACATATACTATAATTTAACTAATACTACTTGGTATTAAGCAAAATAAAAGAGAAAAACAAAAAATAATCCGTGGATACATCAACCAATGTATCATCGTCGTTTTATTTTCGATTATGGTATATTAGCTAGAAATAGAAACGTATATTATGTAAGAAATGAAATAATTTCCGCGTGAAAGTAACAAATAAAAGGCACACCCACTTCATAGTTTCGGTCTGCGCAGACGCACGCTCTGACGTCATTAGGCGTATTTAGCGTGACCTTGGACCAGCTCAATGCCAAGTAAAAATTAGGCAGCCCGTACAGCCGCTAGAGCGTCCACAACATTCTTACGTCAATGTAAAATATATTTTTGATGCATACGTTAATACGTAAACATAACGCTGAGAGCTGCGATTGTCTTGAAACTATTGGAACAAACATTTTATTATAGATTAAATTAATAATGCTTTTTATTAATTTTATAATACTAAATACAAAGTCATAAATAATTACGCTTTTAAATATGGTAAAAATATCATGTTATGGTTTTTTTTTCTCACTCGTATGACACAAACATATTCGAAGATAATGTAGTTAAATAATTAGAACCATGAAATAAAGTTATAATAATAATATAAATTAACATATAACATTTAAGTAAATGACTACAAAAAACATATCATATTTTTAGTTCTAAGTAATAACAGTGGGTGAAATATATATTGTATTTAAATTTTAAATTTAATTATAATGTTTTTGTCATTTCATATCTCCTAATATAGTCGTTTTACAGTGGTCATATCGATCGAAATAGTTAACCCTTTATTATAATTTATAGTTCTCAGTAACCCCTCGTACAATTAATTTAACCCTAGCAAGTGCAGGTCGAATTTTAACCGTGTTTGAAACCACTAGTCATCACTCAAGGGTACAAGTAACCCCCATCTAAACTTTGATTTTAGCTTTAACTATTTTGAGAAATTTAAATGTATCAAGATAACTTGTGTGCTCTATAAATTATTTTACTTAGAAAATAATTAATTTACCTTAAATTCGGTCGAAAATGAGCACTCTATCGGAGTGTCATGACTCTAGGTTCCTCTCTGGTTACCCTGGTATGTGTGGATATAGCGAGATGCTAAAAAGGAAAGAACGTTTACATTTATACATTTCTTTAATAAATTCGATCTCATCTATCAATATAACAAAAAGAAAGTAATAAAAATCTATATATATTTACAAGACCCATAATTATTCTGTATTAAATGCAATTTAAGATATAAAGACCAATTTAAGGTACAAAATGGAACTATAGACAATTTTAATACACAAATTAAGTGTAATATCACTGGGAAGGATAAATTATAAGCCCTCCACTAGCCCATTAGCATAGATAAGCTTTGGTGTCCTAAGATATCTGGCGATTCTAAGTAATTTATTATGGGCTACTATAATTTGTACCTGACGTACACGTAACTTGGAAGGTCTTTGTTATTGCTATATGTAACATTATCTGTATTACTTATACCTAACATACTTGGCCGAAGTTTGTTCAATTAAACGCGTCTTTTTAAGTAAAAATATATTTCTAAAATTCTACTCTGACCTGACCATTAATCGAAAAGAAGAATTGAACTTTCGCTTCGCTTCATTTACTTGTACACAATTACGTAATTGTTGCACTCAATAAGCGAACATATGTATAATGTTTAAGATTGCCTTCAAAAGTAATAATAAAAGGGAAATAATTAACAAATGCAATTTTATCTAGGAACTAATATATATCACGGAGCTTGTCAACAAAAAACACCGATTAAACATTTATGTAATTTTAATTAATGCTTTTTATCTATACATAACTAATAAAATAATCTACTTGACAAAAAGCGATAGTTCAAATCTTTTTGTCACTTTAAATTGGGATATGGTTATTGGTTATATTTTAAAATTCTCGAACCTTCGTTCAGAGTAAACAAAAGGCGCCCACATCAATAGTAATTATTGTTATCACAATCTGATAATAAAAAATAGTTTCGAGAGAATCCTAGAAACTTGGTAACAATAAAATCCATTTAAAAATAAGTAAATGTAAATGTGTGGATAAGAAGCCGTATTCATGTAACATGTGCACTTAATGTGCTATATTAACGCATGAGCATTGCCCATTCTCCCATAAAATTGACCATCTTTGGTGGTCCACTGACCATATGACCGAGATCAGGCATTTGCTTACCAGGTGCCTAGGAAACCCTATGTAGTTGTATGAAGTTGAAGAGTTTCCCAGTAAGCAAACAATCAAAAGTTGCTATGATTTTTTGCTCGATACCTACAATTTCCGCCCTTTTTTTAATTGGAAGACTTAATGCAGTGTTTTGTGTAAGAATATCAGAAATCATATATATTATGCTATTAATAAAATAGACGTAAATTTGCAGTTATCGCGTACTATTATTTTCTCTACTACAAGAAGTTGATATCAAGTTGATTCTTAGATTGAAGTGATTTTATTTTATTGGACTTAAAACAAAAAAGCACAATAGGGTCTAAAACAGCCATCTTTTGTCTAATAGCTGCATACTCCCACAAGCTCCCAAGAAAAAATCTCGCAAATATGTATAATTTGAACAGGATGTAACATAAGAGGGATGCTGACGACCTGTCTCACGACCCTGCAGGTGACGGCCCATATGTCTCGAGATATCACAGCTAAACAAAAATCACCCTTAAAATTTTACTCTAAAGTGTAAAAGAATCTTTAAAATGTTGGCATATCCTCGTGGGAACATACATAGTTTACGCAATCGAGGTATTCTTCGTCATTGTCATTTCCTGCAACGATTTTGATGCAATTTATAGGTTTTAGTTTATTAGTTTTGTGAATATTTCCTTTCAAAAATACATTTATGGGGTATTTTATGGGAAAGTCATCTTATTGTACCAATGTCCATTCTTTGACCAATTTTAGTCTTAGGGTGCTCTTACAATGGGGCAAAATGAATTGCATTGTATTCTTTGAACATTTGGCAACTAATATTCGTTATTTATCTTACATGATCGATCGGTTGATTACCATAAAGAGTCTTTGAGATAACGATTTATTTATATGTACAATTTTTTTTTATAAATAATGAAATTTAGCATTTTTTTTTAACTTTACACTTTTTGCTATATAGTCTGTTTGCTAATTGGTATTAAGATATTGAAGAAGAATATACAACTATTTGTATTGAGACCAAACTTTGTGTATTGAGTGAGGAGAACTCAATATTATATCCCCACCAAAGCGGGCATATAACAAAATTAAATATATTATTTCCTCCAGTAGTGATCAAACGCACTACCATCGAATCGAACAGACCTTTCCACATCACCACGACGGCTTCAACTTACAGTACTTTTTTTACTTTAGCATTATAATATTTCTATCACATTTAGTAGATTATTATTTCGGGCAACTATTATCCAATCCATATATACAGTATAAAAAATGTATTTAGAATACAAACAAAAGCTTTCGATAGTACAGCATCCCTATCACTTTCATTTATATAATATTTGCATAACAATGCTAACGTAACGGTCATCCGACCCTCACTGACCCAATACCCGATTAAGGGGTGAAATGCTCGTATCAATTTGATGCAATTTGATTTTTTTAAATGTCCGTTGATTAAATGCTTTTCTTTATTTATATATATTCCACATTGACAAAAGAGAAATTTGAACGTAACGCCATTTTAACCCGCGCCTCTTGAAAACCGTCTAAACGCTCTATCCAACTAAGCCCGTCTCATCAAGCTATATTGAAACTCTTATACGTTTATTACAACTTATTTTTGTTGTTAGCAACTCTGTAATTACCTTTATAATAGTTTTACGTGATTTAATATGCATTATTTATTTAATTCCCAGAAAGAGAAATTAATTATTTTCATATGGAGATCAATTTTGCCTCTCAGCAGGCAATGTCCCAAAAATTAGGAGGAATGTGGAGAACAGAGTGTCTTAACCCTAGGTTCATTTGCTTATCCCGGTATATGCAGGATATAAGATTATACTTACTTTTTATACCAAAATAAGTTTTAAATCTTACGCTTAATGAAAACGAAGGGTATTGGAGCCAATAAAATTAGCAAAAACAAAACCAGCGCCATCTAGAACAATTAAGACAAATTGTTTCCATGTTTTTGTTTTATTGACATTCATTTTTTACTTTCAAAAGCTAATTATTGAATAATATTTACAAAAAGTGGTAGGTAATTTCAATAAATATCAAACCAAATATTTATATGACAAATGCTTTAAAGTTTAATATTGCTTAAGCTTTTACAAAAAAGCATTTTATATGTTCACCTGCAACATTACCTCACGTACTCGCTCTTTGCAAAAACAATATAATTTGTTTACGATTTCATTTGACGTGAATTTCTATAATTTATATTTAACTTGATAAATTAAGTATTGACAATTATTGATCTCTACTTAAGAGTATGATTTCATTTGATTTAATTATTCTTAGTAGACAAAATATGACGTTGATTTCCATCCTGTTTTAACAATTGGTTCTAATTGCCTAGCCTAGAAGCCTAAGGGGATAAACATGAAGCATATATATGTTGCTATATATATGTATGTTGCTATATATGTTGCTATAGAAAAATGGCGAATATTGTAAACGTGGTATAACACAAAATAATGTCATACAAATATCAGTACAATTTGCGGCGTTAAGTTCCGCTACTCAACACGCAATGCCTCAAATTCGACGGATGAGAATTGTTTTAATGGGATCGGAGCGTCATAATTCACAGTTTTCAAGTTTCCTTTGCCTACCCTGCCATTTGCGGGATACAGCGTAAAGCTAAAACTAAATGTTAGTACTTATAGCAAATAATCAAACCCTTTTCTTTGTTGTATTTTTTTTAATGATCATATTAATTATATATTTATCTTGAGTATTTTTACCATATATATGTATTTTTTTTGTTACTTGACCAAATTACTATTCCGAAAAATGTTCTCTCCGTTAGTTATAATTGCTATTTTTTTGTGTGACGGAACTCAACGCTGCACTCTGCCTTAAATATTTATTTTCCCCGAATGAGGATCGAATACACTGTCTATCGTTATAACAGGCGAACGCTTTTGCCTCTGCGCCATGGTAGGCCCATATATAGTGTAAATAATTCTACTGTACAATTACATAGAGGTATATAACATACGCACACGGTCGATAAACCTTTGTGGAACTTCATCACGTCTTCGAGAATTACTTTTAATTGCATCTGGAAATCGTATTAATCGTTCACTTATCTTCTTGAAATTTTAATTTATAAGAAACAAAAAATCGTATTATGTTTATATATTATATACATAAATACTTGTCGTGGCCCAGTGTCTTAGGGACTTAATGGTTATAGGTTCGATTTACAATGATTTTAAAAAATATACGTTAATTATTTTCATTTCTCATGTATCCTGCCGTGGCGTAGAGGCACAAGTATGTAACTGTAAACGACAGGTCGTGAGTTCGATCTCCACTCGAAGAAGTAGAAGTATTTTATAATTTCGTTGCGTTGTCATCTAACACGCAATGCCTGAAATTCAGCGGAAAGTGGCGAACGGAATAGAGTGTCTTAACACTAGGTTCCCAACTTCCCTCTGCCTACTCTTCGGGATACAGCGTAAAGCGGAAAAAAACACAATTTCTAGGCCAATCAACACGCATTGTAGCCAATTTTTTACTGAAAATGGGTAGTGGAGTGTCAGGAAACGTTTCCTGCATTTTCGCTAAAAATTATACAATTCAATCGCCCTCAAAATTCAATAAAATTTCAATTTTCCTAATAATACAATGTTAGCGTATTGGACTTTTACTCTCGATGTGCTTATATTAATAGTGATTTTGTGTGTGTTGTGTTAAGACACTTTGTTCTCCACCTCAAAACGAAAACAAAGTATAAAATAAAGAGATCCGTACTTAGTAAACAAAATATAACAATAACTAAAGATGCTGTACTTGTAAATCAATACCATTATACAAAACCACTATAAAAATGAGTACGACGAGCAATTTTATGCTATAACTATCGATTTTATATTCAAATTCTCAAAAAATAAGGTCGAAATTCGATTGATGGGATCCACTCTTCATTCAGAACACAATTATCTTTAACACCAAAGGAGATTGAACTATAAAGAGGAGTGCATTAAATCAACATTGTAATAATGTAGGCGCAGATCAATTTTGGGCCCAATGTTTTTAAAAACATACAATTTTCGACTCTACAGCCTGAAAATAGAGTTAAAATTCGTGTAAATTTGGATATGATACTTGAGTCTTATTGAAATAAGTTGTAGTGCTCCCGCGCATCTCACGGCGACGGGCGGAAATCTTAATGGGTGCTGGAACCGGACTAACGATGGGTTGGATCCTATATTGTATGGTGTTTGTAATGGTTTTCTACAGTTTTTGATAGCCAGATGGTGTGGTTCAGTTGTTAGTATGTTATTACGAGGGTAGCGCATTCGATTACTGATGTTTATTAGTCGTTTTATATCAAAATTTAAATGTAATTTTAGTCTTAAATACGCATTTCACAGAAACTCTTAAGTTAGTAACTTCCATTAAATATCTATCAGTTGAAAATTATCCATGAATCACAATCATCAATGAACAATCGGACAAAATTGATATATATTATGTACATAATTGATAACCTTCAATTATTTGGTCCATTGGTAGAGATAAACGTAGAATTATCCAAAATGGTTTTATTATATCATAGAAAAATATATTTTCGCGACCTCTTTTAGCAACAAAAACGCCAATGTCAAACGCGACGATGCGTGAAAGATTGACACAACTTGTAAAAAAGCGAATAATTTAGGTAAATAGCAAGAAATCGAGTTACTAAACCAAACGAATCGATCTGGTTGGTCATTTTTTTGTGTAATATTCATAATTTTACAATATAATTTTGCTCGGTTATTGCTAACGATGAAATTTGTTTCTGTTTTTTTTATATACATATATATTTATGTTAAGGTCAAAGTCATACATTCGGTTCACATTAGAGAAATATTAAATCCTAAATATCTGTGTGTCTGTTGAAAAATTATCTTCCCAATTACTGCTTAATTTTTTAGATTGCGTGCTAAATGGCGGAACTCAACGCTGTACTTTTTAAACCCAAAATAGCCTCAATCTTATATAAAGGAACACCTACCTATTTAATTTCAACATACACTTACCAATGAACTATGATCTATGATATAAGCTAACTAACCATCACAACAAATAACAAAAATCATTAACATAAATTGTATTTTATTAAAAAAAAAATAGTAATTTTCTTATCTTTTAATATACACATAAGCTACTTAATTACGTAAAAATACCTATAGAAGGACAAATATGAAGTCATAAATCAATTTCACACGTATCAAGAGATCCTAATTAACATATATATTTGTTTAAAATGATCGTCGTAATGAATAAGAATAAGATACGTTTGATAATTATACGACGCCAGCTGACCATTCCGTACATTTTATGTGTTTCTTTTTTTTTGTCATAAGCTTTTGGAAGCTAACTTGGCGCGTTTATGATATTTATTTAATATGAGAAGTATCTGAGTTCGAATCCTGTTTTGGGATGATTTTGTATAGAAAGTTTTTTCGATTTTTCTTGTATTGATTTTGGTGTAATGTGTTTGGTAACTTAATAAAACAAAATTATATTTTTTTTTTAGATAATCTATGATCTTGTATTAAAATATTGCCATATGCTATATATACACTTCGAGCTTTTTTTCTCATTTACACTTTAACGCTGTATTCAGACGATAATTTTTAATGATTTTTTTAATTCAATGGGGCGTTTATATATATATAACTAGCGACCCGCCCGCGTCTTTGCCTGAATAACATTATTTTATTGACCGATCTCAATTATTCTTTTGTTCTAATAACACTATCACTTTTAAGAGAATGTCTATATATTGAAAATTAATATTTCTGTTAAATAACTATTAATTTTAAAGCAATTTTGGAGAATTAAATATTTTAATTCACGTAACGTTTTTATTTATTAACCGATTAAAATAAAATAAACACTAAATGTTGAAGGAAAAATTGCCAAAAATATAATAGTGAAAACTGCATCCAAATCTGTTTAGCCATTCATGAGATTAGCGCGTACAAACTATATAGACAAACAGACAAAAAAAAGAAAAAGAAAAAGCACTATTTTTGGCCTTATTAACCATTAATAACCGTTACCTATGAGATTTTTATATAATATATCTTCTACGTACAAACAGTGATCAGTTATAGATTTATTATAAGTATAGATATTTAATATTTTATTCCCACTTTATGAAGAGTAACATAAAATCAAACAAGTACCATACCATAATAAACATCCGATATATCAATAGATGTCCAATATTAAAATAAAATAGATAATATTAATTCATACGGTCAGTCAATCCGTCCGTTCAAACGGTTATAAAGCGGATTTGATCTTTACTACTTATCCATTGATGGTTGACTTGGAATTATTTATTATGATCGGGTATTCATTAAGCAATGTAAAACAGATACTAATTCTTTTTAATATATATCGTAACACTAATATATACTAAACTTAAATTTAAAAAGCGTATAAAAATTTTGAACGAAGCAGGATTTGAACCCGCGCCTCTGGAACGGTTTTCCAGAGGCGCGGGTTCAAATCCTGCTTCGTTCAAAATTTTTATACGCTTTTTAAATTTAAGTTTAGTATTTTCTGTCCTAAGTGTGGAATAACACTTTAAAACATAGTAAAAATATTAATATATATACGATATAAAAAATACTAATATATAGTAAAAATACTAATATTAAATCAAGTAGCAAAATTGGACTGTAAAATGTGTTGGCCTATTCTACCATAGAGTAAATTAATGGTACCATTTTCTAAGTCTAGCGAAACAAAGCACGGCGTTGAGTTCCGGCACTCGCAACATTCACAATTTAGCGAAAATTGGGAAGAAAGGGTCTTAATACTAGGGTCTGTCTGCGTATTGTCCTTAGATATTAAAAATTTGTATTATTAATGCATTAATAAGGTAATTAAACGGTAAAATTAAAACAGTTTCTGCTTAGAATTTGCTTAAGTAAAATTAACAAAAGACTAACTCACGGCCATTACAATGATAATTTCTTAACACTTCTACAGCCCCACGTAAGATACTTGCTCTAATTGACATCTTATGTGACATTGTAACTATTTAAATGTTATTTCCTAAATCACAATAAATGTAATTTATACAAAATTTGTTATGTGCTTTGCCTAAAGTTTACAGAATTAGATAATATATAAGAATTAAATGTTTACTGTAACGACAAACGTTTCACTTACTAACTTTGTATTTGTATAATATTATCATTAACATGCTCTTTTTTATTAGTTAACGGCTCAGAGAGACGAAATGTTTTTGGCAATTCCTTCTTCACCAAACTAGGGACTCTTAATGACCTGCAAAGACTAAAGACAATATCAGTTCACATTTCACATGTCCTCACTGGTGTTGCTTAGCTCTTCGCTTTGTGCCCATTTAAATATTTCATAGTACTTACTGGAGCGATAACGTCGCAATTGCACTTTTTTCATATATAGAATATATTTTTTTATAAAATAAACAAAAAAATATAAATATCGTTGTGACACTGTTACACTAAACAAGAGATTTTATGCTAAAGAACCTAGAGATGTAAAAACGAAAAATATATATGACCAGGTATACACGCAATATTTTTCTTTCATCTTTAACCACAGGTTAGAATTATATTATTCAAAACTGTTGAAATATATGCAAATTAATTTATATTCGTACTGCATTTTTTACTATAATGTTATTTTACAATGTTTTTGCTAAAACAACGTATAAAAGAACACAATATATATTTTTTTCCATACCAGATTTACCTATTAATATTAAAAAAATATATTTATTTGACGTTTTTTATAAACTATTTTTTAACTATACGTAACAAAGTAAACCAATGAAGTGAAAAAAAAAAACAAGAATTACATAAATTCATTCACAAGCACAACTATCAATGAACTTCAAGTGTTTTCAACTAAGAGTTTCATTAAAATCTGTTAAGTCAGCCTTCTCCGACATCTCGCCTACCAACAACCGCGCAAATATTAAAATTTCTTGCTCAGCGGGCAACCAGCACGTGCTTTAGAAAAACTTATTACCGAAACGTTTTTTGACGCATTGGCGTAAAGAAGCAAAGACCAAGACCCAAATTGAACTATACGATATTTCTTAATAACACGAACGAAAATAACCTCTAGACCAATCGTTTAAGCTTTAAAACGCAATTCAATCAATTTTAACCGTTTTTTACGCTTTTGTCACCCAAAGTTGTACAAAAACTTTGAAATCGTGCTCCCGTATAAAAAAAAACCATTTAATATTAGTATTCAAGGTGTCATGGATTTGGGCGTGGAAATTCGCTGTAAATTATAATTTAGCTCGACGTCGACTGTTGGTAACTAACAGCCGTGGCGGTTGTGATATTTCCGCAGCTCAACAAATTGGATCATTTTGTCATAAACAT
This sequence comes from Eueides isabella, assembly GCA_019049475.1. Lineage (NCBI taxonomy): Eukaryota > Metazoa > Arthropoda > Insecta > Lepidoptera > Nymphalidae > Eueides > Eueides isabella. Next base: position 8,607,965 of record CM032406.1, read on the forward strand.
TGGAAATATTCAAATATTTTGTGTTGAAAATGAACATTTTTCTGCCATTCTGTAGGTGCAAATTCAATTTTAGTATATTATTCAACGTTGTTATTTAATTTTGAAACGAATATTTACGAGCTTTATATTAAAATCTTTTCCATTTACTGTGTAGTTTTATGTAACTTTTATCTGACGGGATTAGAAAATTAGGACAGTTAATAACTTTAGAAGCATTGCGCTTTATCAGATTTCAGGGCATCACTTCATCTCATTACCACAGCAAGGAAAAGCAAATATTGAATGGCCTTAATGGCCAGGCCAGGCAGTAAAAGGTATTTAAGTTGCCAACAATCATAAGATTGTAAGTAAAGTAACAAGTTCAAGTAACATATTAAAATGAACATCGGTTAAGTTGTCAAACGTACACCGAGTGGGTGTCAATTATGTAAATAATTAGATGCCGTGTTAAACACAGTACACCTGTTCCTATCACGCTAAGATATTACTTACTCGTTATTCCGTAATCGTTACTATATGTACAAAACATATAAAGCGATTATATTATATACATATATATGTACAATGTGCAGTCTTGTATTCCACATTTTCGAGAGACGTGTCTGGGAAATTGGATGGAAAATGGGCAACAGCATTCCGTTACTCAATTTTTCAATAACATTTAGAATAACTTTTTATAAATACTACGTTCTTTCTAGCTATCTTGCTATGATAGAAAAACATTTTCTCTTTTTTCTGTACCAAACTAGTTGACATCGGTTTCACAGTAAACTGTATATTAAATATTCTAAAAAAATATATTATTGTTTAATATCTTTCAAAAGAAAAGACAAAGATTTAAAATTTATAATTTTTTTTAAATAAATATTTAAGTGAATCTGAGAACTGTAAGACATGTGACTGACAATAGAATTGACTAAGCTCTAAAAAGGTTAAGGGTAGTAACTACCTACCCTTACCCTTTGTTGAAAAGATTACTGCTAAGTAACAGGTGTTTTTTGCAATAAAAATTAGATGGATCTTTTAAAAATGTAATATTTGAAATTCAATTTTAGATTATTTATTTATTTATATATAAGGCTATTGTGTTGTTATGATTTCGGTTACTACTTGGAGAATAATTTCAGTTCTTCTCTCAAATGAGCTAGGTTAATAGTGAAAATTAAAAAAAATCTTGAGCGTCTTCTTCATTTCACTAAAAAGAGAAGAATCATCTTTTCTGAAGAGATTGTCTTATATATCTCTAAAGTATACTCTTTTCTTAACAATATGTCTGATATGAGTATTCTTTTTTCTACTTTCTTAGCTTCACGCTTTATCCCGCACGAGGCAGGGTAGGCAGAGGGAACCCGAGAACCTAGTGTTAAGACACTCCGTTCCACTTCCGTTCCCCACTTTCCGCCGAATTTGAGGCATTGCGTGTTGAGTGGCGGAAAGATATGATATGAGTATTAATACAATAAAATCGTTATTTTCATAACCGCCTAAAATTTATAACAGATTATTTTTCAAAATTCTATATAAAATAACTATTTAGTTAAAGATACAATTTTAATGAAGTTCCTCTATCTTTTAATTAAACATTAACATAACGAACTCGTTCATGATAAATAGGGCGATAGTAGAAAAATATTCATACACAAGTACCTACACTTACATATATATCTAATGTACGTATACATACATATTTTTAATTACTGTTTAAATTTGCAATGTCGTACGTAAATTTGAATTTTAATAGAAAATGAGAATTAATGTATGTAAACACTACGCAATTTATTTAACGATAGCAAGAAGGCTTGATACTTTTTCACTATTTAGAGAAATTATTTATTACAGTAATGCAGTTGTTGCAGAATTTTACAGAATTTTACAGTTTACAGAATAAATAATAATTTTACATAATTACTGTTAATATACTGTGTTAGATTACTATGTTGAGTTTTCGGATTTTGAACCCGCTAACACGTAAGTAGTCATCTATTCTAGACACTCTAACAATAAGCGATGGTGAAAGCCCTTATAATTATATGAAAACATTGTTTTTGTGATGTAAATAAACGAACTAAGCGGTGGTGATATTTCATACTAAAAAGTCAGAATGCTTCTTCGAGATTAGAACCGACAAAAAACATAGCCTTGTTAGAGGGAATCCCTCAGAAACCCTCAGACCGACAATGTATGGACACGATTAATAATTTGAGACAGCTAAAAAGTAAATGTGCCAAAATTGTTTTTTGTTACTTGTTGTAATATTTATAAATGTAATTTTTAATAAGATTTGATATTATGCTTACATGTAAAGCAATTACAGCAAGTATTACAGCTTTACGCTTTCAAATGTTATCCTATAGAACACAATGTAGGCAGAGTGTCGAGACACTTCAAATTTAAGCGGAGCTCGCCCTACTTCGAAATATTGCGTATTGAATGGTGGAGCTCAACGCTTGGACGTTGACACTACTAAGCCATGCGTTCTTGTCAAGCTTAGTACAGCAAAATTTAGCTATTGTATGAATATTTTGACAAATATTATATATCCAAAATAATTAGTAAGGATGAAGGCACAAGCGTGTGACTGACTATAAACGACAGGTTGTGGGGTCGATCCCCACTCGAGGAAATGAAATATTTAATATTGCAATTTAAATATTAAATGTTTTCATTTCTTCACTCTGTTAACAAGGCAAACCGCGCCGTTGAGTTCCAACACTTAACACGCAATGCCTCTAATTCGGTGGAAAGTGGGAAGGCAACTTAACTGAGTGCCTTAACACTATGTTCCCTCTGCCTACCATGTGCGGGATACAGGGTGAAACTAAAAAAAAAATAAACAACAGTAAGCAAATAGGTACTAAGCAAAATTATATATTTAAAAAAAAAACACACGAATTTCTACAAAACGTCAAAACAAAATATGCAGATAAACTTGTCACATGTGACATTGTCAAGGAGTTGTAATTTTTCGTAAACAGAAACAGGGGCCACTCTAAAATATGTCATAATGAATGACCGGCCCTTAATAAGCACATTAATCCGGTGACCCTCCTTCTCAGGGGGAAGCTATCTCTCCTCCAAATCAAAACTTTACATCATCCCAGATTACTGCGTCATGGTGTGCTTACTGCTTACCCCTGAAATGATTATTTGGTTTAGATAACCGTTATGGTATATTTATAATTTGATATAAATTTGAAACCTGTCGTGGCGCAGCGGCACAAGCGTGTGACTGTTAACGATAGGTTGTAGGTTCGATCCCCACTCGAAGAAATTGAATATTCAATATTTTCAAATTTAATATTCAATGTCTTCTTTTCTTCGTTCAAGTAACATGACAAAGCGCGGCATTGAGTTCCGCCACTCAACACGCAAAGCCTCAAATTCGACAGAAAGTGGAGAACAGAAATAGAACGGAGTGTCTTAACACTAGGTTTACAAATTCTCTCTGCCTACCCTGCCATGTGCGGGATACAGCGTGAAGCTGAGAGAGATATGTATTGCGAATTATTTAGAAGTAGTTGCGTTATTTTGTTAAATATATTTAAATGGGTATAGAAATATCACTGTCGCACAATGTAACAGTCTTTAACTATTACCGCGACAAATATATGTTTGAGTTCCACTTATGACAGTATTTTGATTGCTCTGGTAATAAGACAAATGCGCTGTATTGTGATACGCAATATCTCGAAAATTAGAAAGCACGTAAGTAACAGACCCTGTTGTTCTAACCTTAGGTTCCTTAGGCTATGTAATGGATACCGAGTGGTGCTAAAAAACTAGAATATGTAGGTATAAATAGATCATCTTTGGTATGTTAATTTATTTTCAAAATAAGAAGCAACCGTTTAGACACTGTTTTATTCAACACAGTTTTTATTTCTTCTTGGTTTTTTGGATACTTTTTCATGTGTTTTTTCAAGTAACAATTTCAATTAAGTGCTCCGATGTGTCTATAAATCATTAATGCCATTAGTTATACAAATTGCACGATTTGCTCGCCACTTTTTTGTTATGCAAACATTTTTTGCTGATAATAATTTAGACCATCTTTACTTGGTGAAGTAATAACGAAATCATTACCTGTGAATGGGAAACTTAAGTAGCATTAGCTATTTTTAGATGAGCGGAAGGAGCCTCTACAATACATCAATTTAACACAGATTCCTCACCAGTGAATCAATCCTTCACGAAGTCCTATTAAAAGTCAGCAACCACCTCGAATTTCCAGCCTCATGCCATTAAGTAGTGCTCCAAACTTTAATTATGTTCGAGCTGTGACCAATCGCGTTCGTGTTTGCGTATTCTTACAAGTCATGCAACGTGCTACCGAATCCTATAACGCTGGTAAGCATCATAGTTACAGCAACAGCGTGCAGTTGACCACAGAAGTCATCTCTATCAACACGAGATAAAAGACCATTATCGTATGAACCGATTTCGCCATCAGAGATACTTTAAATTTGATTCATTGTTAAGCGGTTTTCAACAATATAAATCATTGGCTGATGACGTAATTTGAGCTCTATTTGCCTCAAGTCAAGATCAATATCGCATTGATTATGACTAAAAAATTTGATAGAAGAGTTAAAATTGAGTCGTGTTTCGTCTATAGATTCCGGTGCCCGAAGGAACGTGGCCCTCGGTTTCATTGTTGGACAGTGAATAAAACGTGGCGGTAAGATGACATGCCAGTTTCAGCTCAGAAACTAATTTGGAATATCACAATGAGAATCTATGCGGTACCGAAACAGCCTTTTGAATGTGCGAAGAGTGCCGCCGTTCTATTATGTAGTTAGTTGGCACGCGTTGTACCTAGATAGGTGCTTATAGACAATTTATTATTATCATTCTAAAATAAACAAAGTCATTACTTGATATGTGGTACTCTTAGCAGCGTTAGTTATAAACAAAATATAATTTATTTAATTAATATTTATGTGTAATTTACGTTCTTCTATTTACCTTTTAATATGCTAATGAGCCATTTACGTACATTTTAATGACTGCATCTTAAAATATGTTCAAGTTTAATTTTCATGATTTTGATATAATTACCCGGATTGTCCAGAAGATTAACTGTTAGGAAGTAAGGTATTCAAAGCGCATGAAAAACTCCGTGAAGGTGGCATCCTGTCTTTATTACCGCGTTAGCTTCTTGAGTAAACAAAAAATACTTTGTTTCGCTTAAACTAAGCACAATTTGTTCCGGCTACCTGCGGATGACGTTCAAGGGCAAAATTCACTTTCCGACGCGTTTGATAATGATTATATGTATGTTAATGTTATAAAATAAACATAATAAAATGTACATGAATTTATATTTAATTATTTCTCCGAATCGTTACCTACCTTACTAGGATGTAATAATTATACGAGAAGTATAATTATATGAATATTAGTAAATTGTTACTAACTGGCTTTTTTTTTATTTTCAGGTGTTTGGTTCCAAAGCAGACCTGCAGCTACACACACAGATCCATCTACGTGAAGCTAAGCCGTACCGATGCACGCAGTGCCCGAAAGCTTTCGCCAATTCTTCGTACTTGGCGCAACATTCGCGCATCCATCTTGGCATTAAGCCTTACCGCTGTGAAATATGCCAGCGCAAGTTTACCCAACTGTCTCACTTACAGCAGCACATCCGCACCCATACTGGTGACAAACCCTATCGCTGCACTCAAATTGGTTGCACCAAAGCCTTTTCCCAACTTTCAAACCTCCAAAGTCATAGTCGCTGTCACCAAACTGACAAGCCGTTCAAATGTAATTCATGTTATAAGTGTTTTACGCACGAGAAGGATCTCCTTGAACACATTCCGAAACACAAAGAATCCAAACATCTCAAGACACACATTTGCCAGTACTGCGGCAAAAGCTACACTCAAGAGACGTACTTAAGTAAGCATATGAATAAACACGCTGAGAGGGCTGATAAGCGGCCGCCAATTTCTGCATTGGGACTGAGCGGGCTCAATAGATCCCTAGCGGCAGCTGCGCCTACAGCCGCGCCGTTTGCTGATCACCCATACTGGCCAAAAGTAAGCCCAGACTCAGCAGCTCACATGTCTGATGAAGGAGGTTATCATCAACAGCGAGAAAGTGATGATCATCACGAACAGCAGCTCCAGCAGCAGAGAGCTTTGTTCGCTCAACACGAGAGCCAAGAAGATCGCATCCAACCCCCAGTGTCTTCTGCTGCAAACTCCGCCTTCACTCCAATCAATTCAATGGCTCCCCATCTTAACGGACTATCTCACCACAGCGCGCTACCAACGAGACCGTATTTATACGACCCGTTACACTTCCAGCAAGGGAAGCAGCAGCCAAATTCGTTCCCTAACCAACTGATATCACTTCACCAAATTCGGAATTATGCCCATCAGCCGTCGGCCCTATTGCCTGCCGAGCACATTCTACCCCACTCTTTAGCCCATAAAGACAAACAGTAACCCCCTTGCCGTTTCCTATAGGTGCACTTACTTTAGAACTTATGATGGTATTATTAGTCTATAAACGAAAAATTATTAAAATGTTTAGAATCTCGCTCTACAACACGGTGGTATGTATGTAATACGAAATTTGTTTGTTTGTTCACTAGTGAGGCGAAGTTCATGTTTTTAGACTTATATCGATATTGTGTATAATATTCTGAATCTGCGAGTAGTTGTAACAAATATATTGGGTATGAAATGTGATTTCGAATTTTATAGAAATCTTGAATTTATCGCTTATCGATTAGTTTTCATTAAAGTACAGATACTATTCATGTCTGGTTATAGAAAATATTCGTATTCTTATTTAATTGTAAATTAGTAATATTGATCTAATAGGGGTCGCCCAAATATTATAATAGTAATTTACAATGCAATTTTACTTGAGCCTTTAAGAAAACTAATCTTTAAAATGAATATTAAAGCAATAACGAGTCACTTTTAAAATTATAAGAAATTATATAAAATGCATAATAGAAAGGGCTTTACGAGCATAATACTCCACAATTCAAGTTTCGATTATACTGTGAATATAATCACATTTTAACTTGTAATTATCAAAGTACTGAATGTTAAAAAATATTATTTAAAATAAAAATAGATATAATTTTTAAAGACACTTTTTATCAGAAATATGCTATGTTGTACCAACAGAAGTAGTTATGATACAGTGTTTTGTTTTAACCAGGAGTATGCAAATTTAAATATAATGTGTGTTGATTGATATTTAATGAAAAAAAAAAACAGAGTTCCTCAACAATAGTGAAGTTACAATACCAATAAAATATAAATTCCCAGTTTCAATTGCTATCTGCATCTATTTCTGTTGCATTTTATGTTAATATAATCAGATCTCTTAACCATCACAATTGCACTCAGTTCCTACTTAGGTCGAATAAATTCTTAGCTTTATGTTTCATTATTTCTTACTGCGATCATTAGTTATTCTAATTATTGTTTTAGAAAATGTGGTCTTCCTTCAGATTTGTACCTTTGCTAATATGGGATTGATAATGTCTTTTAGAATAGAACATTGTGAAGATGATTTCATTGTGGAAATATTGAGGTTGTGATTGTATTTCTCTATATTTTTTGTCATGCCTATATTTTATTTAGAATTATACATTTTTGAATTTTATTGCATAGATATTTGAGTTGTTTACACGAAAATTTTCATAAAAAAATTGAGATTTAAGCATTGTCTCAGTAATCGGCTTCATTTTATGATGATTCCGCCATCATCGATACATTTACAGTGACCACTACGCCAAATGGTCGTTATGTAATATTTTATAGATTAGCATATAACATTTTATTTAGAACGTATTAGTTGAAATATAAATAAACTTCTATCTTGAAGGCTGAATACATTTTCTAATTGCATTTGTACAATACTTTATGTATGTGTATGAAATATCGAGAGGTGGCCAAAATTGCTTTTTTTTCATCTGTCGGTATCAATAAAAGCGCACTTTTGTAAATATTTTGTAAATAATTACACATTTTTAAAAAATTTGGAATTTATTGAGAATATTTTTTTTTGTTCTTTTATGTCTAAAATGCTTATGCTCAATTATATTAGACGTAAGGAAGATTTGGTAATGGATACATCACAACTGTAAAAATATTTTAGTGCCACTTAACACTTCATTAAGTGTCAGTCAAATATTATTTTTTTGCTGATGATAGACAGATTAAGTTTGATTGTACTTAACAGTTGACACTTTCGTTATTAATTTTTATCGATAACGGTGATTAGACAATTGATTTCACATCACTTTAACGTCCATAGGAAGCAATGTAATTGCTATTATTGAAAATTGAGAAAAAATATATACTTTCCATACAATATAATATAATTTTGCATATAAATCAATTGTTTAATAATCACAGTCGAGTTAGAATAATTTGATGTATACGAATATTGTTGATTTGTTTAATTCGAAATTCAGCGTTGAAAATGTGATAGAGCGTATGGGGAAGGTGTATTTTTCGAAAATCTTTCATCTAAATTGATTTACTATTGATCTTTATATTAGGTTACGATAGGTTGTGGTTATTTGTGGTCGGCCTCCCTAGGGGACTCCGGCGCCGTCTGTCCATTCGTCACAAAGTTAGCCAAATGCTAATTTTAAGTTCTTGTATAAATATCGTTTTTATAACGGCAATATTGTTTCTTCCGAATGGTTGTTAGCTATGTACGTAGATAGATAGGTGATGAGCCAAGGATTTATCCAAAATTTTTTTTTGAACATCGGTTTTAAGGGAAAAAGATCGCGATATCTCTCTATTTTAAGTAGAAATGTGATATTGTAATGATTTTTTTTTAGTTAAGTGTAAACTTATTACTATGATTAAATACATATTTTTGTAAGTAATTTCGTTTTATGATAGTTTCGCTTTGTCTAGCGTTCCCGTTTAAGATTTTAGATGAAAGTGGTCGGAATCTTTTTTGTTACTTAAAATCGAATAAAAATAATTACAACTATGCCAAGAACTATTTTATTTTTATTTATATCGATCCTATCCTTACATCCTTCGCTTGCCCTCATAAGGTTAACTGAATACTTAAAGAATAGATAAAATTATTACTAATATTATGAAATTACCTGCTATTCGCATCATTACAGTGTACAAATATAAGCTAAAAAAAGCTAATAGATAGATATGTTTCAAAAAGTACGTTCGTATTATGTACTACTGGTTGAAATTTAAAACCTTATTGCATTGAATAGCTTATTTATTATAGAAGGCTAAATTATGAGTGCATGTGGCTGTAAACGCCACAGGCTGTGTTCGATCCCCGTTCTAGGACATAAAATATTAAATATCTCTATTTCCTCGCTCTGGTAATAAGGCAAAGCGCGGCGTTGAGTTCCGCCACTCAATAATACCCAATGACACAAATCCGTCGGAACTCGTTTCCCTCACGGAACTTGCACTCAAAGCTACCCTAGCTAGAATCTTATACACATTTCTTACTCATTTAACGCAGCGTGTAGATAAAAGCTTTGGCTATAAATAAAAAACATGTTTGAACTTTCCTCGTTTTTTATTTAGTAAACAGTCGCAAATATATTATTGAATAGGTACTTAAAATAGGTATTTACAATAAATGGGTCAATTATACCTACGTAGGTAGAATCCATACACAAACCATTCAAATTAGAAAGCTGATTACATTATACTTAAAACAATACAAGATGTAATTTATGTTAAGTAAAAAGCGAATAACAGACGCAGATTTTTGGGGTAAAAGTTAGTAGTATTAACGGTAAAAAATCTACAGTAAGTGATTCGCCTTCATCAAAAGATAGCATGCCGTATCTCTTGATACGACCTTTTATATATAAAATACGTAGAAAAGATACAAAATCTAGACATAAATGTAGATAAACGCTAAATTTAGGTCTAGGTCTAAAAAAAACTGAAAATTCATACATATCTTTTGGTAAATAAATTACATCTTATTCTATACTTAATAATAAAAGGGAATATTTTGAATGTAATACTTTATATGTATTGTCATTTAGTCGCCCTAAATACTAAACGAGAATCATATAAAATTCCAAAAAAAAAATGACTAGAACGTATAATTATTAAAAAAAAAAAGGATATTGCGAAATGCCATAAAAATTTAAATGAAAAAACGCCACAATATGGAAAAACAACACATACAATTAAAAATAAACAAACAAGAGATCAATTACGAAAAAGATAATCGAAATCCAAATCCAAGAGACAAAAATATATATATGCTTAAATTACAGATTAAATAAATAATTTGGAAAATACACACAAATTTTGCTTCAGACACTATTTAAATATAATTACGCCGATTACTCAATAGTTTTAGACTTCAACTTTGTAGGGTGATCCGGGGATGTGGTCGTCTCCCCACTTGACGATGACGATGTACTCTCCCCTGTCCCGGACCACGTACCAGCACTCATAGTTGTTTTTGCCTTTATGCTTCAGTTGGACTTCGTCGCAAGGCCCCTTTGGTCCGTATATGCCGACATAAAGGATGTTGTTGCCTGTTAAAAGAGAATAAATAGAAATTGTTTGTAAAAAATAAAAATTATTAAATAAATAGAAATTGTTTGTTAAAAGTGTTTGTTGTTGTTTGAAAAATGGATATATAGAAATTGTTTTTTCTCTTTTTCCCACTGTATCCTGGCAGGATAAGTAGGTGGAGTCTGGGAACCTAATGTAAAGACGTTCCGTTTTCTACTTTCCGTCGAATTTGAGGCATTGCGTCTTTATTTGCGGAACTTAACCCCACGCTTTGTGTTAAATCTAATCATTAAATATGTAAATTTAATTCAATAAATAATTTATTTCCCCGAGTGGAAATTGGACCCACAACCTCGCGTTTATACGCTTGTGCCTCTGCACCACGTCTTCTTACTACATTGAAGAAATAAGAACAATTTACACCTTCGAGAAGACATCATTCCCGTAATCGTTACGTTTACAGTCAGACACCAGTTAGTTACAGTCAGTTACCACTGGACTGGAAGGATCTAAGATATTTTTCAGCTTTATGCAGTATCCCGCACAGAGAAGAGAAATGAAAAAAGCCTGAATATCTAGTAGCTAGTTTTAATTAAGACACTTCCGTCCTTCACTTTACACTACATGACCGAGGAGAAGTTAGTGGCGGAATCATGTTACCAGAGCGAGGAAATGATTATCCCCCGAGAGGGAATTAAGTCCACAGCCGGCGCATTTCCAGTGACGGTAAACGGAAGGTTCATTACGTAAGTATTAAATAATTTTAAATATTGTACAGTGGCTTTTTCAGCTCGAAATAACTAATACTACGTATTAATTCGGTATTTTAAGGCAACAGTGGCGTAGAATTCTGTTAGTAAACTCTTTCTTTCACCGCCGGAAATACTTAATCAAAAAAATCTGAATAATTTTAGATGAAACTCAAACTCAAGAAAATAAAATAAAAATATTCGGATGATAATTAGATAAAGTGTCAGATAGATTCTAAATCAATTAAAATATCATTATTGCATGTCTTTCTCTTTAAATGTTATATGAATATAAGAAAATTATGATGACCATTTCTTGGTAATAACTATTAAGTAATACTTTAGTTTACGTCTTGAGGCCTTTCGCTGCAGGTGTACAAGCGTGCGACAGTTAACGCCGTTGAGGAAATGAAATATTTATGATTTTCATTTCTTCACTTCGGAAACAAGGTAAATGGTGGCGTTGAGTTTGAGTTGAGACCACTCAAAACACAATGATTCAAATTAGGCGAAAATTAATAAACGGAAGAAATAATAAATTAATAATGGGGCAGAGTGACTCGATAGTAAATTCCCGTCCGCTATGCCTTCCCTGCTACATGAGAATACGGGGTTAAGCTAAAAAACACCTAAAAAAGTATTTGATTTACTTTGACTTTATCTCAGCTTCACGCTGTATCCCGCACATGGCAGGGTAGGCAGAGGGAACTTGGGAACCTAGTGTTAAGACATTCCGTTCCACTTCCGTTCCCCACTTTCCGCCGAATTTGAGGCGGACCTCAACGCCGCGTTCTGCCTATTTACCAGAACGAAGAAATGGAAACATTAAACATTTAAATTAAAAACATTAAATATTTCACTTCTTCGAGTGGGATTCGAACACACAACCTGTCGAATACAGTCACACCCTAATGCCGCTGCGCCAAGACAGGCCTCGGCATATCTAATCTTTACATGTAAAGGAATGTTCAAAGTAATACACTTGCAATACTTAAATTAAGTAAAATATTATGATAATACGCCACCATTCATGACTCTAGTATAGAATGACCGTGAATCATTGTATGCAATATCTAAAGCAGTCGGACAAATCACCAAACAAAATGATTTGAAGATGTAAATTTAGAAAATAATACATGAACAATATAATTTCGCACACTAAATTAACTATGTCTTAAATATCTCGTATTTGGTCAGCTTAGAGTGTAAATGCTATGAGCATACTTACTACTGTCTATATGTATATTTATTCACGGGTTTTTTTTTTAAATCAAAAAGTAATTTGCATTACATAAATTTAGTTTTTTTTGCGGGTTGCACAGGGAACGCGGGAGCCTAGTGTTAAGACACTCTGTTCCACTTTCGTTCACCACTTTCCGTCGAATGGCGGAGCTCAACGCAGCGCTTTGCCTTATTACCAGAGCGAAGACATGAAAGGACATATTTTTTACTTTTTTACATAATATATTTTTTTTAATATTTTTAAACAACAATACAAACACTTAGGTGGAGATTTTTTTTAAAATGTAAAAAATATCATAGATATTGCTTGACACCGATAGATATGGTGGCAAAGCAACTCGGTGGCACAGTACCTCATTCGGAGATTTTGGGTTCAATCCCATTCGGGCGAATAAATTATTTTCTTTTCTTTGTTGTTTTAGACCAAATCAGATGTGTTATGAAAATCGGTCGGTAAGTAGAAAACGGAGTGAAACAATTTTTTTTCCTAAGTGTGGAATATTTTAAAAGAACGTTATGTCTTTTGATCGCAAAAATTAAAAAAAAACCCCTATAGAGATGCTATCAACTCATTTCGTTTCGATTGATGAGCGCTTGGACGATTTCTAAGAGGCGCTGGTTCCAATCCTGCTACGTTCAAATTATTATACGTTTTTTAAAATTTGTAGAAAGTGGAATGGTTTTTCACTAGCTTCTAGAAAAAAGTTTAATTTAAAACAAAAAATATACCATATATACATACCAGCGTCACCAGCGTGTACAGTAAACTGATTATGCTTGTTTAGATACGCCTTCTTCAACCCCATGCCCTTGCTGGTAACCTTAGTAGCGTCTGACTTGAAGTGTGGTAGTATGGGACCCTGTTTTTGAGCTCCCTTGGCTACCTTTTGGACAGTTTCTACAGTCACCGACGACGTTTCCTGAGCTCCTATTTCTGCTAGGTTGTCACCTAAAAATTTAAATTGGATTATATTTTTTCAATTATATCTATTGTATCTTTTTATTATAGCTCTTCTCAATAAAAAGGCTTTCCAACACTAAAATATATTTTTTAATCTAAACTAATAATAGAACAGGTTAAAAATAAAGAACTTTGTTTTAACTTGATAATACATTACTGATCTACTGCGGAAAAGCGTTAAAACATTTTTTTACATTCATAAGCAAATAAATGAGGTCTTAAGATTCCTTTCCAGTATGGATTCGAGTTAGGAATAAAAAACAAAAAAACAATCTTTAATAGCTACTAATTTATTGTATAGAGGCCTTTGGAGCACAGCAGCAGCAGCATCAACTGCGGCATTATAAACACGGTCGTGAAATTAATTAAAATTCAAAACAATCAATCATTTCCATTCCTTATCCATAAAATCGATAATCGATCTATAAATAATCGATATAAAATATATAATCGATATAAATAACATCAATATATAAAATAAAGTGCAGCTTTAAGCAGAGCTCAATACGCAATGAAATGCTAAGAAAGTGGAGAACGATGACTCTAGATGCTGTCTATCTACACTGCTATGCGAAAAAGTTGCAATATAAAAAAAAATATTACCAGCTGCTTCAATCTTGAATGGTGAACCGACTATATGGTGTCCGTTATACTTTACACTCATGTAGTAGAAGCCAGGGGCAAGAGGAGTGTAGCGAACCTAAGAAATAACCAAAAAATAATTCTTAATAGTACATTATTATTATTATATAGTAAAAAAATAAGCATCTGTGTCATGGCTAATGAAATGTATCGAATAATTATCGTAATTGAGGATGCCATGTCATAATGAGACTGCATCTTGTGGCATGTGTCACACACAACCACTAGTGGAGGTGTCAAATAAAGATCGAAAAAAAAAATAGAATTATGTATGGCACATGACACTGTAAGTGCAGTTAATAGCATAGCATATTGCATATGCAAATTACTTCAGTAATGTTTTAGCCAACACAATTAATACTTCAACCTAAGAAATAACCAAAAAACAATTCTTAATAGTATATTATTACTATTATGTAGTAAAAAAATTAAGCATCTGTGTCATAGCTAATGAAATGTACCGAATAATTATCGTAATTGAGGATGCCATGTCATAATAAGAGTGCATCTTGTGGCATGTGTCACACACAACCACTAGTGGAGATGTAAAATAAAGATCAGAAAAAATAGAATTATGTATGGCACATGACACTGTAAGTGCAATTAATAGCATTACTGCAGTAATGTTTGAGCCAACACAATTAATACTTCAATTCAAAGAATTAATTCCTGAGATAGGACTGATTGACCGTACACATTCTTCAAATTAAACTATTAATATAGATATACATAGTACAAAAATATGGATTTTCATACCTTATAACCTTCTTCAACTTCAGTACAATCCATAGCGACTCTGGAAGGACCGTCCATGGTGACTGCGAGAATGCCTGCTCCGGCGTTGCAGGTGTCAATGATAAGATCTGTCTTAGCACCTGTTTAGTAAAAAAAAACACTATATTAGGATTACTTTTTGTAAGTGCATATTTTTCTTCACTTTCAAGCCTTTTCGGTTGTGAATGGATGTTTCTACTGGTTTTACGTAAATGCTTGCCAAGTTAGTATGCAGTTTATAAGTTTAAATCTCATTTAAAAAAAAATATAATACTTTAATGAAAAACACCATCTAGGTACAGATAAAAAATCCCTTTAACACCTGCACTTTAAATAGATAAAAAGAAGCAACAAACTATAGGCATATACATAAGTATTACTTAATTATTAACAAATATTTTCACTTGTTGTGTATTTTCTTACCGGTCTTGACGCTGCCAAGGCCTGGTCCATGAGCGTGAACTGCGGCTGGGTCTGCGTCATCTTTACCAACCTATGTCATAAAAAAATCATTACAAAAGGCTATAGATTAATCGCTGATTTAGGATAACACTGACTAATTGCACTTAAAACAATTATGTGTAATTGCGGAAAGACTATCTGGATCACAGTTGCGTTGGAGCACGAGCATGAAGTTGTGAACGCGATAGTTGTGAATTCAATTCCCACTCAAGGAACTGAAACATTAAATATGTATGTATGTATGAAACTTAAACAAAGTTTCTCTCTCTCAGCTTCACGCTGTATCCCGTACGAGGCAGGGTAGGCAAAGGGCACCCGGGAACCTAGTGTTAAGACACTCCGTTCCACTTCCGTTCTCCACTTTCCGCCGAATTTGAGGCATTGCGTGTTGAGTGGCGGAACTCAACGCCGCGAAATAAAGCATATTAGTATTATCTAATAAAATTTCAAAATTATTATTGCAATAAGTAATTCAAGTAATCTTGTAAGATAATAAAGATATTTATTATTATTAATTTTACGTTACGTATTTTTATAGCTATTAAATACATCTAAATACAAATATCTAGTCAAAAAATATTTTAATTCGAACTAATGAATCATTCATACAATAATCTGAGTAACCCTACCTTAATTCTTAAAGGAGAAGCAGGAATATGGACTCCATTAAACTTGACATTAATGTTGTGTACACCGTTCTCCCGTGGCATAAACCTGATGCTGTACTGGTCCCCGTCGATGTTCTGGATGAAGCAATCGTCCGTCTTACCAGATGGTGAAATTATCTGAAATCAAAACGGTAATAAGTTCCCAAAATTCAACTAAGGAATGTATATTTCACTCTTGAATGAACATAAAAATGCTTCGGATTTTTTTCCATATAACAAATTCTCCAGTAGATGATTATGTTAGATGGTGATGTACTGCTTAACCATAGTAAATTTGTAATTGTTTAAATACAGTAGAATGGGGATCGACCTCACTCATAACGTTTAGATACTATGGGTGTAGTAGATGCTGTTTCATATCATTGTATCGAGATGTAGTGCTTCGAAGTCAAAAAGTACATTATAGGTTTAATAAATGTTTTTGTATAAATATTGACGTGATAACTCTTATAAGCTGACTGCACTCACGAGGAAATATGATTCATTGTCACGTTCCACCTGAGTGAGAGTGAAAGCGAGAGGTAAGGATAGAGAGAGACATGGTTGGCCTTTGCGTGTGCGTAAATTGAAATTATATAATTTAAAGTAACGAGGGCAAGTAAATGTAAATTTATGGAAAAATGCTATTTTCAAAAAACTTTTCTCTGTGTAAATACGAAATAAAGATAATTAATCGATAATAATTAAATTCATAAAGGAATGCCATTTTTTATCACAAGAAATATGAAGTTATCGCGTAAAATTATCAAATTATCGTCCGTAAACCGACTTTACAGACAACCACTTTTTTTATGTATTACGTTATATTTAAAAATAAATACCAAATTTTTAAATTACAACAAGATATTTCAACAAAATTATAACGGAATTATTTAATAAGAGATAGTTTGATAAAATCAATAATCTATAACCGCCACCGCCACTCAACACGCATTGCATTAACGTTTGGCAGAAAATGGGGAACACAGTGACTTAATACTAGACTATGTACCAAATATAACTAATGCAAAATAAAGCTCAACTTAACAGTATATACCTTAAAAAAATAAAAAAAAAAACACTAATAAAAATCACAAAAACCAATAGACACAGATTTATTCCATCACAATATACAAGTGTTACCGTATTAATTTTTATAACGCATCGTGAAACTTCGCCTACTATCCATCGTTCAGCTATAAAATATTAACCAACATGATTTATGCTCGAGGGCGGTCACGTGCGGTCAGGTCCGTTTTATTACATTTTTTTCTAAGAAAACAGCGAATTGCAATGTGTTTGTATTATGGGCTTTTTGTTTGAAAAATATAGAAGTTGCAAGTTTGTTAATTGTATAATTATGTTTAAGGGCGACTGCAAGTGCAATGGTTGGTTCAATCTCATGTAAAGAAATAAGGCATTTTCGTTTTCTCGACCTTTTAGAAAGGCTTTTAAAAAGGTGTCAATACCACACTGTATAATTAAAAGATTATATCGATATAGCATATATTATATATATTTTCGATATATATAGTACTATATATAGAGAATTGAAAAAGGAGTGTTGTAACACTTGCTTGCCGCTACTTATCCTATGAAGAATACAGATTTATTTTCATTAAATGTTCAGGTACTTATAATGTTCATAAAAGTAATTATTTTTTATATTTAGAAAGATTTACAAGTAAGTCGATGTAAAGGTTTATATTGAATCGTATTTAATATAGGTTTTCATGATCAAAAACTTTATGAGTTCTAGTTTTTTTCTTTGAAATAACCAATAAAATAGCTATTTTATATAAATAAAAGAAAGTAAAAGCTTATCTGTACAATAGCTCAGATAAGCTTAGCTTAAATTAGGTTTAACTGAGAAACTGAAAAATTCTCTTTTTCAGTTTCTCACTGTATCTTACTTCTGTCAAGATATTCCATACTCCACTATCAATCCGAATTTAAACTAATGTACGTGGCGAAACTAAACACCGTTTTTTCTCACCAGAGCTGGGAAATATAAATTGAATTCCTCAGATGGGAATCGAACTCACAACATTGAATTTGTTGTCCACAAGTAATGAATACAATTGTTCAGTGCTATTTCAACAGTAGCGTCCATCGATCATAAATCTTTAATAATATGACGGCCCGACGGATATCGTGTTCACACAATAAATCAAAGTGACCCTTGCTTATTGCCTAACATATTGTCTGTACTCGCATTCGTGAAATATATACTGATTTTAACTTACTTTTCGGAAAGTTATTATATATAGGATATGGATATATAATCGTAATGCCACGCTGTATCCCCCAGACAGGTAGGCAGAGAGAAATCGGGAACCTAATTTTAAGACAGTTCATTTCATTCACTACTTTTCGCTGAATTTGAGGCATAGCATGTTGAACGGCGGTCTGAAGACCTGCTCTGTAGATCTAAAGACTCTCATAAGTTAAAGCTCTTATAATTTATGGCTTTAAGCACATACTTAATGATTTGTAGAGTTTGCTTTAGAAATGTTGATTAATTTTAGTTATTTTGTTTTGTATTTGTATATTATTTTTCTAAAATTATACATCTATTAAAAATCTAAATAGAAATATATAGAATTATATCCAAGAACAACGGAACAATTAATTTAATGACTTTGACAGAAAAAATATTAAAACAATGTTAGATCGACATCCAACGAAAGTATATTTAATTTATTTGTATTTCACCGCTCTGGTGGTCGAACCTTGAAGAGGTAAGTGTTGACGAGGTGCTCAGATTTACTTTGTCTACCCTGCTACACGAAAAAAGTATTTTATTGAAATTAATTTTGAATTTTTTGGAAATAGAATGGAACTTGATTAGCTAAGCTATAATCTATACGTATTCGTTACATTACACTGTTACATTATTTGTATCTAAGATTCAAATTACACAAAAATGGAGGACCACATATTTTATATATGAACAGCATATACAAGTTATAGTTTTCAAACCATTTTTAATACAAAAAGACATTTGCGAAGTCATTAGCTTAATTAAAAAAAACAAAAAACTAATACCGACTTCGGAAGGAAGTTCCGATAATAATATAATTATTTCCTAATAAAATTCAAAGTAAAATTTCTAGGATCTAAGTCGACACGATGACTCGTGGCGCTGGGTTACAAGCGTGTGACTGTAAACGCAATGATTATGAGTTCGAATCCCATCGGGAGAAAGTATTTAAGATTAATATTTCTCCGCTCTGGTAACAAGGATTGCAATCCGGTCCGGCGGATCCGTTAATCCGGCGGATCCGGCGTGTTTTTGGACCTATCGGATCCGGTGAGTCGGCGCCGGATCCGGTGGTGGATCCGGTAAGCAAAAAATACGCGAACGTGATCTGGGAACGTCGCACGCGCGCAAAGAAAAAAACATTACATTAAAAGAAGAACTAGAAAATCAAATCCTGCAAGAAAAAAAGGATATAGGGGGAAAGTTAATGCTAAAAAAGAAACAGATTATGAGAAAATACTTAAAAAAGAAATGACTGTACAGTTACTTGATGGCGATTAGGCCAACCAGTGTTGAGGCAGAAAGGGCCTTTTCTGCCGCAGGTTATATTTGTAGTGCCATCAGAAGCAGACTAGGAGACAGTACAATAAACACTATTTGTTTTCTTAGATCGTTTTTTCAGGCCCAGAAATAATTTTCATTTGCATTTTGCATTGCAAAAAATAAATGCTTCTTGTTTTGTTTCTTAGGATTATGAACTGAAGTTGTTAATTTTATAAGTACAAATTTAAAAGACTGTTTTGTTATATACAGTTATATAACAAAACAGTCTTTTAAATTTGATAGATATTAATAAGAGTTTAATAGTATTATTAAAACTTAAGTACTTTCAGATACTTACATAAATAGGTACAGCAATAAATGAGAGTCAGATTGATTACTTTATTATTAAAAATAGTTTCATAATTTGATTTAGTACAAATAGTACCAAAAATTACAATTAATACCAAAAAATATAATTAAAAGTGATTTTATTTTCCATAAATACGTATTTTATTTTCTTTTTATACATTATTATCAAAACTAAAAAATCCGGATTAGCATCAATCCGGTGAAATCCGGCCGGATTGAAAATGATACCGGATTGCAATCCCTATCTGGTAACAAGGCAAAGCGCGGCGTTGAGATTTTACTCAACATCTAATTTCTGAAAAAAATGACGAAAAGTAAGGACCGGATCGTCTCAGTACTAGGAGGATCTCTCACCTTCACCGTCACCTTTATTTATGCGAATTTTTTTCTTCAATACGTTTAAAACAGAAATGTCGATAAAATATATATCATATTTTTATCCACCTTTAAAATATTTCTATAAAACATCAAATTCGAAAAAGGCCTACCCAGTTAAACAGTCAGAAATAAAAAACTTACCATGCCATTTAAGCTGCCTTTAGCGCCGTTAAGTCTAATATAGAATTGCGTGGGCTTGTCCACCTGGGCGGAGTCCGGGAACTGGGCGACTTCTAACAAGTGCGCGTCTCCCACTGCTGGTGATATGTACACTTTGAAGGGGGAATCTGGTATGTGTTGCTCGTTGAACTTGAGTCCGATACGGTATTCACCTGGTGATGAGAAACATTGATAAATTAGAAGTACGTAACCTATCGTGGCGCAGAGATAAAAGCGTGTGGCTATAAAAAATATTAAATTAAAATAAATTAAGGCCTGTAGATCTGTAAGAAGATAAAATATTTAATATTTTCATGTGGGAAACGAAAATGAGAGACAATTCAAAACCTTCCTCTGCCTACCCTGCTATGTGCGTGAAGCTAATTTAAATTTATTTCATTTTAAACCTGCCTACACCAGGGTAGGTAAAGAGAACACTACGTCTATTCTGTTCTCTACTATGCGTTTGAATTCTATAACTGAACCCCGTCTCTTGTACTACTATAATAGTTTGAAAATATAATTAAATCCAAATGATTAAAATGGCGCTTACGATCAGCTTTTTTACTTGAAAATTAATTAATTCATTTATTTATTCATAGCTTCACGATATACTCCAAGCGGGGCAGAGAGAACGGAGCGCCAGACGCTACTCACGGCATATATCTTTCGCCTTGTCCAATGTCATCAACCTCTTCATACATGCCGAATACTTAAAAATTTGCAACTAAAAATTTTTGTTTTTCTCTCTGCCTACCCCGCTAGGGATATAGCGTGAAGCTAAGTTGAATACTTAAAATTTGCAAGACACCTGTAGTACTAAACAGATATGCTATTGATAAGGACTAAACGCTATTATACATCTAAGCCCAAATTTCCGACAAATGAAAACAAAAGTACTATACTTAAATCTAAAAAAGCCGTCGAATTTCTATAAAAAAATGTGAACAAAAACACAATTTGAATTGCATGTGGTGTTTTTTTTTCGCGGACGTCACTCCATCTTTGGCGGACTAACGATACAATATTTCTTATATAAAACAGCAGTTGAGGAAATTTAAATTTTTCCCCATTAGTTTTTTTAGTTCGACGTGCACCTTCGTGGTGGGCATATTGTTACAGGTTTATTTGCATGGGGTCTTTGCATTTTTTAGCCATGTTTTTCGGTGATTGGACAAAAAATGTTTAAGTTTTTTCGTTTGTGGCCGTTTTTTGTTTTAATTTATTGTATTAACGATATATGTTGGAGGTTGGTTCTACCGTTATTTGAATTTATATGCTAAAATTGTAATTATTTATTTATTGCGCTTATATTTTTATATTTATTGCATTGAGTTCCGCCACTCAACACGCCATTCCTTAAATTAGGCGGAAAGTGGGAAACGGAAGAGGAACGGTATTATTACGTTATCTAAAAATTTGAATCTAACCTTACAGTGGTGTAACACTCAAAAAGTGATAAATAATTTTTCCTTTATTCTTCACATACCTGGATAACCAGAGGGAACCTGGGAACATATTTAAATTATTCCGTTTTCCATTTTCTACCGATTTCTCGACGTATTGCAGAGTAGGAGAATTCAATGCCACGCTGTGAATCGAAACCAGAGCTAAGAAATGAAAATAGTAAATATTCTATTCCCCGAGTGAGAATCGAACCCTAAACCATCCTAACCATCGCGTTTAAAGTAACACGCTTGTGTTTCCGGTATATTGGGAACCAATTTCAAAATTATCTAGTATTTAACTAAAGATTCGTAAAGACACTTCTTTAGTTAAATAATATATAATCGGTGTGTTTCTTGAATTTCTGCAATATATTAAAGCATAACATAAGCATAATCAGTTAAAACGGAAGTTTACTTAATCGACCGCTAACCAGAAACAGTGGAACAGGCCAATCCGATCGTCAAATAATGATGTAGACCTCATGCAAAGCGGAGGTATTGACAGGCTACAAGTTCGATGTCCGGGTCGCTTCCGCCTGTAGTTGTAATTGGATATAACTAAAAAAACTGATTTTTAACAGATGTTCAATTTGTGAATTAGAAATATACATATTAGATATATTTAGTAGTGGTGAACTCTGCTTACCCTGCCATGTGCGGGATAAAGCGTGAAGCTGAGTGAGTGAGTGAGAGATATTTATTAACTTCACTTCTATCTTAAAGTCGTTCAGTTTCGCCACTCAACACGCAATAGCAGGGTAAATAGAGAAACTAGTGTTAAGACACTTAGTTCTCTACTTGCCAAAAAACGTTACGCTGCGTGTTGTAAAGAGCAAAATTATTTTTATACCTAATATGGCGAGAAATAAAAAAAAATCCAGTAAAATCAGAGAACGCGCCGCATTGGGATCGGACTTACAGTCATCATTGTCAGACAATGTATCACAGAGTCACTAGCATTTCTAGATGGCCTTAATACAATCGTTAGTTACGAATCCCTACGTTACGAACTGGAAAGAAAAGGAGCATATTTTCTCTAAAAAACTAACAAAAACTTAAATAAAACTTAGAATAGTTCGAAGCTGCAAACCTATGATTAAACTATAACCGCTTTCTTACTTATTTTCTATGCATTGAGTGTTGCTTATCAAAGCGAGAAAATGAAAACAATTTAAAATTTTAATATAA
The DNA here is from genome assembly GCA_019049475.1 of Eueides isabella. Classification (NCBI taxonomy): domain Eukaryota; kingdom Metazoa; phylum Arthropoda; class Insecta; order Lepidoptera; family Nymphalidae; genus Eueides; species Eueides isabella. The sequence continues at coordinate 8,631,021 of CM032406.1, forward strand.
ATAATATATATTAAAAATTTTAATTATATTATTTATATTAAAAAGGTCGCGTTTGTAAATATCAATAATGCATCTATTAGTACCGATTTCTCGTGATCCCTACGCCGTGCAGATAGCGACCTATGCACTTGATACACGTTTATTTATGTAAAAGTATGTGAGTTATTATGAATATGAAGAATATTTTTCTAGAAAAAAATGAATAAACGTAGGATATGAACCCGCGCCTCTTGGATACCGTCCAAGCCAACTCAGGCCAACTAAGCTATACGTACTCATGTGGCTACGTCGCAATTCTCATACAATTTAAAGTTGTTACAAGTTATTTATCTTATAAGCATTGAAAGTCCATTACGAAAAAAACTTTTTATATGTTTTCTAGAAAAGTGTTTTTTATTTTTATTATTGAATATCACCTTTAGCAATTTAAAATTTAATATTTCATTTCTACGCTCTGGTACAAGGCAAAGACGCGGCGTTGAGTTCCACCACTCAACACACATTCCTCAAAATTCGGCGGAAAGTGGTGAACGGAAGTGGAACGGAGTGTCTTAACACTAGGTTCCCAAGTTCCTTCTGTCTACCCTGCCATGTGCGGGTTACAGCGTGAAGCTGAACACAAGTTATATTTTTAACTTGTATTCAGCTTTTCTGATGTTTTAAAATAAACAAAACAAAACAAAACAAAACAAAAATCAAATTATTTAAGTAAAAATAAATGAATATAAATAAACAATACGTTTAAATTTTAATAAAGGAAATCAAGAATTATAATGGCCATATTAAGAGAGGAAGTTAATGTCTATTACAGTTTAAAGGTCGGTAATCATAGATAATAATTAAAATTACTAATTGAAATTAAATGTAATGTACGTTTCAAGGTGACAATCAACATTAAGACCAAAATGGATAAAGATTTAAAGAATAAATTAACTATTATAAAATAACAAAATATTTATACCAAAATATAAATAAGTATATTAAAATTATATGCACTTCATATATTATAAAAAAAAATGTTTGCTTTAAGCTAAATCCAAAACATAGCAGGTAAGACAGAGGGAATTTGGAAACCTAGTTTTAAGACATTCCGTTCCGTTCCCGACAAATTCGAGGCATTGCGTTTTGAGTGGTGGAACTAAACACCGCGCTTTGCTTTGTCACAGTAGATTGATGAACGCACAATCTGTTGCTTTTATAGCCACACGCCTGTGTCCTTGCACAATTTTCTATTCTCTTTGTAAATCACACTTAAGAATATTACATGCGACGACTATTTATAAAATATACGTTATTATTCAGGTCAATAGGATCATTTAAAGTGTTTGACAATCACAATATGAGAGACCATATAAGATAGATAAGATATTTATTTCTTTTCAAGAGGTACGCAACTTATTTAAATACTAGGTTATTTGATGAGAAAGTTCAATATATTTATCATGATACTTTATGTAGTTACACGTACTTTTAAAAATTAAACTAAATAACTACTGAAAATAATCTATAATATTTATAGTTGATATTATCCTAATAAATAATTTTAATTATAAAATATATAAAGCAGATTATAAAATCAGCGATACAAATCGGCAAGCATTGATTTAAAAGGAATTTGCCCTCAGAATGGTCTGTATAAATGAATGGGTAAGATGAAGCCGCCGCTTTGACGGCATGCGCCTGCGCCGCCCGAATACTAACTTTTTTGTCTTATTCATAGAAATTTTAAAGAAAGTTTGATTGTTTTTTTGTGTTTATTTATTTGGTAAAAGTATTTTGACCTATATATATTTTGGTAGAGAATTTCCAAATGAATCTATAACATTTTTACCTCGTTTTTACTACAAAAACTATTAAGATACTATTAATAATTCATATTGTAATTTTTAAAGTCTTCCTGTACTGTCATAGTGAAGCAACATGTGATTATAAATACGATAAAAACAAAGTGTTGGTTACCTTCCTACTTCAGACAAAAACAAATCTAGACCTGGTATCAAGACAAAACGTGGTTTTTGGTTTCTACCACTCAACACTCAATTTAAAAAATATTTCATATAAAGTGTATAAGGCTCTCGTGGCGCCTTTATAATTCTATGTGTATAATAACTTGCAGTGTGTGATTTTATGACCAAAACATCACACGTCTGTAATACACCTAACAAATATCAAACGAGGTAATTGTTCTATAGATTTTGTGTCTATAGTGAGGAAGGATCACGTTTTTTTGTAGTTAGAGCTAGGTAAGTATTATTACAGTTATTTTTAGAAATAACAATAAATATAATAATAAGTCATTGTATGCAGATCGACTGTAAACAAATTCTGACAGTGTCACGTACAATTTTTTACCAATTCTTCGTACGTCATGAATCATGCACAAAATAATCGATATTATAACCAAAACCAAAACCTAAACTTCAAAAATAATCAGCACAACTTAAGTCATTACTCGAAATAGCTAAGAAATTTCTAATCACGATACACTTATGAAGTATCCGAAGACAAAAAGGCACCGCTTCTTTGTCGGATAGGGGGTATTTTTTTTCTTCATCCAAACACAATGGGCTGGACAAATTTAGTCCTGAAGCTGAATTCCTTGCCACTGGTGTTTAAAAGTCATTTTAATTGACCGCTGGTCAGATGTATGTGGAAAAAAGAGTATAATTCGAGAGACAACGCGCTATGATGGAATGTCGGGACGCTTAGAATTTTGTTTTGAGCAATTTTTACTTTTTTTGTTTTGCTTTCTTTGTTTATAATGGTTAATACTGTTTTTTAAATGCTTGGGTTAATTTTCTTTTTTTTTTTTGTTTTAATATATTTTTAATTGATTCTATTTTAATACATGATTGTACGTTGTAACGTAAATAGTCTATAAAATATTTTTTTAATTCTCGTTATCAGGGCGCACATTCACAAATCAAGGCTGCCAGAAACAACTGCGAATCAAGTGTTAACTACTCAGCTGTATCCCGAACATGGCAGGGTAGGCAGAGGGAACGTGGGAACCTAGTGTTAAGACACCCCGTTCCACTTCAGTTCACCACTTTCCGCCGAATTTTGAGGCATAGCGTGTTGAGTGGCGGAACTCAACGCCGCGTTTTGCCTTGTACCAGAGCGAGGAAATGAAAACATTAAATATTTAATTTGAAAATATTAAATATTTCATTTCCTCGAGTGGGGATCGAACCCACAACCCATCGGTTACAATCACACGTTTTGTGCCGCTGCGCCACGACAGGCCAAGTGTTAAGACACTCCATTTCCATTTAAACACTTCATTTCGCCACTTCCCGGCAAATTCAGGTGATTGAGCTGTGGATTTCAACACTGAGATTTACCTGATAAAATATTTCATTTTACCGATTGGGAATCGAATACGCAATTTGCATTTTTGCTTCATAGTTGAACACTTGTACCCGTTAGACACTAAGCCTTATCCATAATATAATATTATATTATGTCTGTTTCACAATTAGAGTCATAGCTACACGCTGTATAAGTAAGTCTAGAGTTAAGACACTTCGGTTTCCACTTTTCCCTTACTATTTCCGAAATATTGAGTGTTGAGTGGCGGACAACTTTTTACTTTTTATGCTATCAAAGAAATGAAAATAATAAAAAAAAGTGAAAAGATCGAAAATTGAACTCACATCCGTCCTTTTTGTAGCTAGACGCTCCGCCACTGCACCACTATTATCTTTTTAGAGGCGCGTGTATTAGAGATAGTTGATAAATTAAATTTCTTGACCTCGCTTACGTACAATGCAACTACGTTATGTATGTTATATCTCGCATATAGCGATGTATTTAAAGAAATCTGAGAAAAGACAAAACACTCGATTCTCCGCTTTTCTCCAAAATTGAGAATGCTTAATACTTAGTGACGAAACTGATATTAATATTAAATATTCATTTTTAATTTTATCATCACGCTGTATCCCGCACATATAACAATAATCTAGGGCCAAGACAAGTTATTCCCATTACGGTACTTCCATTCCATACTTTCCGCTGAAATTGAGTCATTGCGTCTTCAGTGAACTTACTTAATTATAATAATAATTTTCATTAAAATTTACGTTTTCAGTAGACGTTTATGTCTTTAGTAACTAAAAACTAACTAACGTCTAAAATTACTTTTTTTTTTATAATTTTTTGTATCAACCGTAGTATTGGACGCCATTATTATCGATAAACTTTATGAAATAGCAAAAACATAAATGTTATTTATTATACACAGAATATTTCATGTAACGGGCCAATGGAATTTTATATCAATTATTTTTAAAAAGGCACCTTTATTGATAATATTAAAAGGTTATAAGAAGAGAATGGCAATGGCTTCTTTAAAATATATTTAACTATACAATCAATATTTTAGTAAAGTATATTTAAACTCTGTGTTTTTATGAGATTAACATTAACGTAACTTTAGAAATAATAACAGTTAAAACTTATTACACTTGTTCAAGAATTACATATTGATTTTCATGTCTGATAGCTGCCAATCTATATAATAATTAAATTGTACCATTGACATTGTGCTGTTAACTTTCTTACCAGATCGCGGATTCTTTCCAGATTTTTTATTCATTAACAATAACCGAATTAAGTAAAGCAAACACTAAATGTTGAGTCAAAGTTGCCAAAATATATAATAATGAATATTTAATAACTTTGTACAGTTTGAACATGGCAGGGTAGGCATAGGAAACTTGGGAACCTAGTGTTAAGACACTTCGTTCCGTTCTCTTTTTTCTGAGGAATTTGAGATATCCCGTGTTGAGTAGCGGGACTCAAAGCCGCGCTTTGCCTTGTGATCATAGGAAAGAAATGTAAACATTATTTATTTAATTTGAAAATATTAAATATTTTATTTCCTCGAGTGGGTATCGAATTTACACGCTTGTGTGCGCCACGACAGGCCAAAGCGTTAACGATGTAACGATTGCGCTAATATCAGGAACTGATTCAAATGACATATTTGTTGTTGGTCAATTCATTTAACGAGAGCTCCTATAAGATTTATATTATATATAAATAACATTTGTATATTTTTTACGGGATTTTACGTTTTGTATAATATAACACGAGTAAAAGTAATGTATCAATAATTTCAATTAAAATATTTAATGGTTTCACTTTTTCGCACTGGTATGAAAGGAAAACACGGCGTTGAGTTCCGCCATTAAACAAGTAATGCCTCAAATTGGTCAAAAAGTGTAGAACAAGACGAAATGTCTTAAGACTAAATCCCAAGTTCTCTCTGCCTACCCTGCCATGTGATGCCGCGTAAAGCTGAATGAGTGAGTGAGCAAGTAACGTATTCTATAAATTGCATAAATAACAAACAACAAACAAGTAAATATATTAAAATCTGTTAATTATTATAATTCAAAGACTATTTACTTAAAAAGCCATTAATGTGTATGTTAAATACAGTTCAAATCTTAATGTGTAGTAGGTAATATGCAAATTGTGAAATTAGCAAACCTAATACAGCTCCGTCGCGATTTAAACTGTGATTACTTGCAGCTGACGCCGTTATTGTTACAAATTGCATTTAAAATAACTATATAACTGAATAGAAAGTCGCCATGGTGCAGGAACAACGACTAACGCAAAGGTTATAGGTTCGATCCCTCGGGCCAACAAATTATATTCTCTAGTAAGATTAAGCAGTTTTGAGCTACCTTGTAACACGATCTCTCTCATCCAAGCTGGAAGTATAGAAGGAGTGTCTGGGCACTAGGTTATCTATTTGTACCAAACAATGCGAAATGGACTTATATTCTATATAAGTACTTCTAAATTTTCATAGTATGTGAAAAATATTAAAATTAAAAGATCAAAATGTCATGAAAGGAACTCTTTCTTCCTTTCGTTTTTCTGTTAAGCTCAAAATTCAGATCATTCTTTCGTATACTATTTTTCATCGGTCCTTCGATCAACAAAAAGTGATTTCTCAACTAGCACTCTTGGACAAGTTAACATTGAAGATAAATTAATATTTGCAGTGCGTACGTCGACTAAAATACCAGCTATGAAGTGTTAAATTGAACCAATTATGTGCAAACACAAACAATGACTTCATAAAATATCTCCACGAACTCCTCAACCCCGAAGACTTATGATGGGGATTAGCAAAAACGTATATCGTATATCGTAAATTCGAGTAATCACCGGCCGAAAACGCGACAGCTATTATCACTTATCAAAGAAAAAGAAGCAAACTTTTCCAGATAAAATAAAAACAATAAAAGAAATTACGAAATAAAATATATTTAAAAAGAAACAAAAAAAAAACAAAAACTTAAAAAATCGATCTGTCAAAATGGTTCGCGGCAAATTTCGCCGAAGCTCCGGTCAAGCGGGTTTCCATTGGCTGGCCAGTGCTTGGGCGTGGCTAACAATCGTATAACTTATAAGGCACAAGCCAAGTGATTTATTTATGAAGTGCATTTCAGTGTTTGTATTGTGTTTTTTGTGTCGTACACTACGCTAAGGCCCCGCGGGGCGGACGCCGATACAACGATAATGTGTCTCCAAATGAATTATAACGTTTATACAATACTTGAATATGAATATATACGCGTAGAGATCGTATCGGTTTAATATATTTGGAATTTTTAAAAGTTCTTACTAATTATCATGCAGCTTATAATTTCTGTTCATCAAAGAAAAAGTTGTATTGTTAATAATGAAATTCGTTGCAGTTATTATTACTAATAACAATAAGTTAGTTCATAACCAAGCAGGCCTGTCGTGGCGCAGCGGCACAAGAGTGTGATTGTAACCGACAGGTTCTGGGTTCGATCCCCAGTCGAGGAAATGAAATATTTAATATTTTCAATTTAAATATTTAATGTTTCATTTCTTCGCTCTGGTAATAAGGCAAAGCGCGGCGTTGAGTTCCGCCACTCAATACGCAATGCCTCAAATTCGGCGGAAAGTGGGGAACGGAAGTGGAACGGAGTGTCATAACACTAGGTTTCACTTCCGTTCCCTCTGCCTACCCTGCCTAGTGCGGGATACAGCGTGAAGCTGAAAAAAAAAAAAAAAAAAAAAAAATAACCAAGCAATATTGCTGGCATATGCCTGATGCCAATATTAAAGTATATCACAATTTACTATTTCTCTACTGTTTCGAAATTGTTCAAAAATCTATAAATCATTTTTACTAATCCCACGCTTTGTGTTTATTTGCTTTGTGATGTATGAAATACTTCGCAGGCCTAATAGGCTTGACTTATTTATCCTTTTTAATTCTTCTTCCCTTCTCTTTCTTAATTCTTAGAATGCCAGAAATATAAAAATTAACTCGAAATCTAAGTCAATCTTTCATTCTTTCTGTTAAAATCTTACCTGGCTCATCCACCTTGTAGGACACATCGCAGGATCCATCCCTCCTATCCTTAAAGTCGATCTCAGCTTTGCTGGGGCCCTCAAGAGATATAGCTAACTGACCAGCTCCAGCCTCCCTGGTCCATACGTTGAACTCGTTGACGCGACCTGCTTCACCCCTCTCGAGGCCTGCACCTCCGGCCTTGACTAAATGAGCTCCGGAGTCGCGAAGAGGTCCTACTGTGAACTGGAAGGGTGATCCTGGGAAGAAAATTCTAGTTTGAGATAAATTATTTTGTATTTATTGTAATTAATTGAAAAAGCAAATCTGTCTTGTCAAAAGTCTTGCGACTACAACTGGATTTAACTTGACCTTCAAGTACATAGTATACATAGATGTCACCAGAGGAAGGATATTTAATCACACGTGTGCAATCAGATAAATAATTTTGATATTAAAATTTTTGTAGCTAACTAACATTAATACCTACAGTAAGTATAGAGCAATAAATTAAAATAATGCAGCCTGATTCAATAGTTTAATAGGCAAAATAGACAAAATTAAAATGTTTATCTCCAAATATTATTTTTTAATCAAATATAACTATTAGAAGAAGCTTAAAAAAGCTTCTTCTAGCTTGAGGCCTGTCGTGGCGCAGCGGCACAAGAGTGTGACTGTAACCGACAGGTTTTGGGTTCGATCCCCAGTCGACGAAATGAAATATTTAATATTTTCAATTCAAATATTTAATGTTTCATTTCTTCGCTCTGGTAATAAGGCAAAGCGCGGCGTTGAGTTCCGCCACTCAACACGCAATGCCTCAAATTCGGCGGAAAGTGGGGAACGGAAGTGGAACGGAGTGTCATAACACTAGGTTTCACTTCCTTTCCCTCTGCCTACCCTGCCTAGTGCGGGATACAGCGTGAAGCTGGAAAAAAAAAAGAAGCTTTAAGAAGAATTGTCATTTGGCAAGAGAGAATATTATAGCTAAATATTTTTAACATATATAAAGTAATATTTCTGAATTCGCTTGGTCAAGTATGTAGAAAAAAAGCTCAACTTACCGGGAATATGAATTTCCCTATATTTGACTGACACAGTGTGAACACCCAACTCCTTAGGAACGAAATGGACGGAGTATAGACCGTCTTCTACCTCCTGGATCTCAGCATCTTCAGACACTCCGCCAGGACTGGTGACAGTGGCGGCCAGGTCGAATGATGTTATACCTAAAAAAAGTAATCACTTTTAATTTTGTGCTTAAATGTGTGTACATTGTTTTCACGAAAATATTTAACCCAGGCTGAATAGTACCCACAACCGATGCAGTTACGATCGTAATGTATCTTTAATTTAACAAGCAATATGGCATCTTTATAATACCGTTAGATATTCTTTTAGTAGAAGTTTAATATTTTGTAGATTTTAAATCTGGCATATATTGATAATAACAAGTAGAGAAGAGTGTCGTGTCACTACAGCTACAGGCTTCTCTTGCAAATCTTTTTTGCTAGACGCTAGAAAGGGCTAGACAAACTACAAGCACATGAATGACCTGGTGGTAAGTAATCACCGCCAACTACGACTACATGTAACACCAGAGAAGATACTAATATGTGACTGACTTAGAGAGCTGAGTTGTTAAAGAGAAAGGAGTATGAAAACACTACGTAATGGTCGTTCTTATAACAAATCTATAATTGATCTCTGTCTGAAAATATATCTAGAGGTCTTACAGGGGATCTTTATTAATGAATAGGATCAAAAGTATTGATTTTAAAATTATTCTGTTTTCATGTTTGTTTGTTTGTACGTGCTCATCTTAGGATGGGCTAACAAGTGCATTTTTTACTGTTATTTTTTGGCAACTTTCTTTCAAACTTTAGTGTTTATTTTATGTATATCGTTTAATAAATACGATTTGTTTAATTCGGCCATATTGCTACAAAATTTTTATTCATGTGTCTAAAATTTTAATTTTCAACGTGTAGATATTGTTTTTTAGTTGATAATATTATAAGAACAAGAAAATAATTAAAATTAATAAATAAAATTGTGTTATTTAAGTGAGGGAAGCCGCGGGCGGGTCGCTAGTGTATGATAATTTTGATAGACACAGTGATAGTATCTGGTTTTAATATGTTTGCAAATATTCGATTACGTCAAACACTATAGGCTATTCGCTAATAAAAAAATTATATCACCTACTTATAAAAGGATAAGTGGAAAAAATGCTCTACATTAATATATTTAAAATAGAATTATAATTTCCATCCCCTCGTATGATAAAAAACACGGCATGTTGGAAAAAAAACGAAAGTACGTCAGTGGGGTTGGTTAAGAGCTAAATATGTATATTGACCTATTAAATTATAATATCAATAAGATTATAAAAAAAAATCTATACTTTATTTTATAATAATTCTGTAACTCATTAGTATTACATTTTAGTGACTATCCCTCAACATTTAGTGTTTGTATTGTTTGTCTGTTAAATATTTGAAAAATATGTCGTTTTGAAATATTAAGTTCGACCAAATTGCTACAAAATTTTTACTTATTTAGCCGAAATTTTAGTTTTGAATATATAATGTGGTAATAACATTAAAACAAGAAAGTCGTTGAAATTATAATTAAAATTGAAGCGGGCATAGCTGAGAGCAAGTCGCTGCTAGTAAATAAAATAAGTTTATATTGAAATTATTAATCAATTAAACATATATTTATTTCAATATGCTTATAAAGTTTTAATTTCCTATGACAAAGGGAATTTATTATTAAGATACTCCATTTCCTAATTTATTTCTAAATCTTAAGACATGACCAGTTGTTTGTTCAGACCGAAAGAAAATAAGCAACTATTATAATGGTAAGAGTACGTAGAATAATGCGCGAAAAATTAAATTGATTCCCCCACAACAATCACGTTTACAGTCAAATGTAGTGCTACTGTAAGTGGTGGAACTCAACGCCGCGCTTTGTATCCTTTCTAAAATGAGAAAATGTAAATATTATGTATTTCGTTTCCTTGCAGCGCGAGTAAAGTATGTAATAGAAATCAACAACCCAAATCTGTTTTATATATTTCATTTCATTTCATTTCAGCTTCACGCTGTATCCCGCACTAGGCAGGGTAGGCAGAGGGAACGGAAGTGAAACCTAGTGTTATGACACTCCGTTCCACTTCCGTTCCCCACTTTCCGCCGAATTTGAGGCATTGCGTGTTGAGTGGCGGAACTCAACGCCGCGCTTTGCCTTATTACCAGAGCGAAGAAATGAAACATTAAATATTTAAATTGAAAATATTAAATATTTCATTTCCTCGACTGGGGATCGAACCCAGAACCTGTCGGTTACAGTCACACTCTTGTGCCGCTGCGCCACGACAGGCCTCTGTTTTATATCATAGAAAAACTTAGCAGTACAATGTTTTCTATAAGTAAAAAAATATGTACACACCAGGCATTTTGAAAGTAAGTTTGCAGTTGGTGCCGACTTCAGTGAGAGGTGCGGGGTCGCGTTGCCTCTGGATCTTTTCGCGCTGACGATTGCTGCCTTCACCGGTAACCTAAGTAATTTAACAATAAATTAATTATTTTCGATGCTGTGATGGTGCAATGGATAGCGTCTGATTGTGAGACTAATATATATTAGAAGGAATAGTTTGAAAGAAATATTGTATTAAATAAATATTGCTAAATAAGTATTGTTTACTCTGGAAAGGAAGAAATGTGCAGCATTGCGATCGTGGCCAAACTCGCGACTTAACACGTAATGCTTAAAATTCAGCGTAAAGTGGGAAATAGAAGCGAACAGGATATTTCAAAGCTCCCGTGTGCTAGAAACAGCGGGAACCAAAAAAATAAAATTAATAATTAATTTCTTTACTCTAGTAGACAAAACGTAGTATTGAGTTTCAATGTCAAGGAAATTGAATGGAAAATATAAATAAAAGAACACTAAAGTTGCTCTGACTGACGATTATGACGTAATGATCATGAAACCATAAGTATTTTTCAAAACTAAAAGAACTAAGTGTTAATAGTATCGAGTAGCAAGTGCGAGCCGGACTCGCCCATCAAAAGTTCCGTATCAATTTCAGAATGGAATCCTGAAATTGGTATGGAGATTCAAACTGATATATAAAAGTAGATACACTTACATTGGTGATAATATTTATTATTATTTATAAAAATAAAGATATAACTTTGTTATGTTTATTTTTTCTATAATTTTCACTTTATGATTTTTTGTTTGTATAAAAAATTATAAAAATTAACCGAATAACATTATTGTGACTTTCCTTTGAGATTTCATTATGCCGTGAATTTTAAACATAATGCTTCAAAAATAGTACAACCCTCGTTCTCTTTGATTGATTTAACATATAAGTTTAAGATTAATTTTATCAGTGTTATAGAACCTCGGAAACCTGGGTAATTGATATTAATTTCACTGTCATACCCCCTGGTGATTTTGAGATCAACAGTATTGACATATATTTAGACAATGGTATAACAAAGCGATCTTGTAAGAGTTTTGTTTTTTTTTCCTTCTAAATCACGGAACCCTAAAAATACGATATAACGTTTTATTATGCATAGCTGGGTAGAAAAAGGATTTAAAATACTACACCGTAGCCATTTTCCACCTGGTATTCAAAACATTGTCTGTTGAGTGGAGAAACTCAACGCCGGGCTTTTTACTGTTACCAGAGTGAAATACAGAAATAATTAATTCCTACGAGTGAGAATCAATCCCATAACCATTATTCAGATGCTTATCTCGCTGTATCTCGATGATCTAATTCGTTTATTGACCTATATATTTTTTGAAATTTAAAATAAAAAACATGCCTTGACAGTGAAAGGAGATCCTTCAACGTGGTGATCAGCGAACTTCAAATTGACAATGTAATATCCTGGCTCGGTCGGTTTGTAGCTGATAGATAGGACGCCATCTTTGCTATCCGCGCACTGGATTTCAGCTTTGCTTGGACCTGTGTATTAGCATATTAGTCTATTAACAAGATAGATGAGATATATACAAACGACAAACTTTACAAATGAAAATTTTATGATTTATTTAACGCTTTCGGTAGCGAATTTACCACTGAAAATGGAGAACCTAACGCCAATCGAGGTGTCACTTGCTACTTTTACTTGATCTTTATATTTCATCCATCATTCATTCTCTTCATGTCATTATTTCATCACTCATTCTCTTTATGTTCTTAAGCCATCTGAGCACGTTCTTTATTCTCTCTGACACCCACGCACAAATTATAGAGAACAAAATAGAATAAGAGAAGCGTATAAAATGTATCATAATTACCTTCAATAGAAAGAGAAAGACCACCATAACCAGCGTTCCTTGTGTCTACGCTGAAAGTGTTTTCTCCGTGAGTCTTGCCTTCTTTCAAGGCAGTGCCCGAAACCTAAAAAAATCCATATTTATTATACATACAGTAGTATGTCAAATTTAAGAGATGTGGTCAACCACGTCCTATGAGTCAGCTTTATTTTCTTCTGATGGCTAAACTTGGTGGATATGGACAACATGTAACACGGTATGTCACACAGACTCAATAAATATAAGTACCAAAACTTGTAATATTTTATGGTTCAATACTATTTATAAATATTCTCTACTTATGTATATTTTATATTTCAATCAATTTCTCAATCCTGTCAATTTCGCTTTTAAAATTTTAAGACCTAATGCAATAACTAAAATCAAAATATTGTTGAAAGCGAATTTAAGCATTTATTAATTGAGAGTGCTAGAAATAAATAATAATTTTAATATAAATGTTTTCTATTGCCAACACTTATAAACAAAATACCAAAAAAAAGTAGATAAATTTAATATTTAAATCATTATTATTACAAATTCAACATACCTTAACTTTCTTAGCGTCTCCAACTTCCTGTTCTTGAACGGTGATGTTGAATGGTGAGTTTTGAATATGCACACCCATCTTCTTAACGGACACGATGTGTTGTCCAGCCTCACGAGGAGTAAAGCTGATACCAATGTTACCAGATGGTAAGCGCTTTAGGAAGCAAGGCTCCTCAAGACCGGAAGGTGCCTTGAAGAAAAATTTCGTAACAAATAAAGTTACACATAAATATTTTAGATTTTTCTGAAAAGGGCATCCTCATGATAAGCAACTAACTTCATAACTATAAAAAAATATTTTATTCATGTATAGATAATTTCACTTAGAGTAGAGGAACGGAGACCTTGGAATTAAATAAAATGATAGAACTTTAAAAGTATACCTAAGAAAACAGAAAATTCTTTGTCTTTACAATTAGTTGCAGCGGCGCCGGTTTAACCTTGAATCAGGTACAGAGTATGCTTATAGCTAGACCCAGAGCAGTGCCCAATTGTACAACGATTACCATTTAATTATTATTATCGTACTATGCTCACCTGAATAGAAGCATTGAGGCTTCGGATGTCATTGTCATTAACTTTGCCTGGAAGAGTGACTTCGCTACAGCTACCAACAGAGATTTGATTTCTCTTACGGCCTTCACCTGTAACCTGTACAATAATTGCATTTAAAGTTTACGTTTATAAAACATTTAATCCTATTAAAAATCTAACGTAACTTAACGTATCTTTATTCTATTTAAAGTCTATTGTTTTGTTTAATTTATTGCTAGTATTTGCCTATTTACGCATCCCAAGGCAATATATTCTCAAACGAGCTAAGGCAAGTATTAGCCTTATTCTTAATATTTTTTTCAGCTTCATAATGGTACCCTCTCGCCGTTACCTTCTTTAGAGGGAACTTTGGAACCTAGTGTAAAACACTCCATTCCGTTCTGTATTTAACGCATTTTCTTTTGCTTTGTGCCCTGAAATATATAATGAAATATATATACCCCCTTCTATCAGGAGTTTCTGATTATAAATAAGCTACAAACTACACTGATATGTAAATTATCATCAATCTAAAAGTATTCAAATATGAGAAGTATAACTGCACTAAAATCTTTACTTACATTTTCAATTAATGTTTTAGTCTACTAACCTTAGCAAGGAAAGGCGATCCCTTAATGTGTTTATCCCCAAACCTAACGGAGATTTTGTACTCTCCGGGAGCTGTGGGGAGGTACGACACCGCCACAGTGCCGTCTTTGTTGTCATGGCAGGTAATCTGAATATATAAGTTTTACAAATACATGACATAATTAAAAAAAATAGCTTCACGTTTTCCCAGCAAGTAAGTGGATCAGAGTGTAAAGTCACTATGCACTTCACGCCCAATTTCAAAGATATTGCTAGCTAAGTGGAGAAACCCATCGCCGTGCTTTGTCAACCATCACGTGGGAATGAAAAAAAATCAAATGAATATAATCTTATAAATTTAATTGTGTAATATTTATTCTGGTGTATTTTTACAACTAAGATTATTAAATTGAATTTCTATCCTTTCAGTGAAAAAGCCCCTCGTAATGTAATTTGTCACAAATTTAAACTTATTGATACGCATTACTATATCATTTGTAGTTGTTCACGTTAAATACCCCACATATAGAAAGCAGGGTAGACAGCGAGAAATTAGGACCTAGTGGACCTAGGACACTCTGTTGAATGGCGGAAATTTGTATTTCCCTTCCTCCAGTGGGAATCGAACCCACAATCTGTCTGTCTATCATTGTTTTAATAGTCTTAAATCAATTTGCGCGACCGAAAAAAATGTAAATAAACATTTTCACTTATCATTTTTTTATTAATCATAGACTTATATAATCATAGTCTTTAGTTAAAGACATTCCAAGAATGCTACATGGTCCATACTAATCTTACAATTGCATATCAATAATTACCTCAGCTTTACTGGGACCTTCAACAGCCATAGACAAACCACCAGCACCAGCACCCTTGGTACTGATAGTGAACTGGCTGGGCTCCCCGCTCACACCATTGAGAAGACCAGGGCCGTACGCCGTCACATAGCCGGAGGAGATTGAATCCACGTGGAACTTGTAAGGTGATCCTAGTGAATAGAAATAATATAAAAACTTGATATATTTAAAAACAACGATAAAGTCACATGAATAGTTCTGTTTTTTGTTTACATTGTATAATTTAGGTCAAACATTTGTGTCACACGTTTTAAAAAGAAAAGCTTAAATATTTTAGTTGATGCTGGTATTCACAAATCTGTAAATACTAAGTTATATAAGTGTAATATATACATATGTATTTTAAAGTAAGTTACCTTGTACATGTTCCCCATTATATTTCACATACAGCTCGTGAATACCTTCCTCCTTAGGATCGTACTTGATGCTGACAGTACCATCTCGGTTGTCCTCTATCACTGGTTGATCAATGTGGCCGCTTGGCATTTTTACTTCCGCTGGAAAATAATATATCTGGATTGTAATAAACATAATACAACAATGTTTATATAACATTTTTATTATGTATTACTTATAAATTGTGAGAAATGCAAAAAAAAACACTTTTTATTCTTTTAGCTGGATGCTAAGTCTAAGTCATGGGAGTATTAAAAAATCAAATGTTAAGTGAATGGAACGATAGGGTCTTAATTCATAAGTTTATAATATAAACTAAAGTTAAATTGTATCCCCTGAATTAAATATTACTTAAAGTAACCTGTAAATAAAAACCAATTACAAAAACTTATTATGCCCTTAGATCTCAAGAACCAACCTTTTCTCGTATCTATGTGGTAAATGGTGATGAAATTAAGCGGTGTGTAGGAAAGTCCAAGACCGGTTTTGTTGAACGTTATCTTATGAGCTTCAGAAAATACTATAGGCTCTACTTCTTTATCAACTTCTGATACTGAGAAATATTTCTTTTTGTTATCAAAATAGAAAACGGATATATCGTCCCAGTTTACTTCCTTCTCGTTGCCACCAACGATAGAATTCCAAAGTCCAGACATAAAAGCCATTTAGTTGTTATACCTCCTTCCAACTCTTCAAATAGTGAACTTGTATTGTATTATACAGTGTGGAGTGTGATTATATAATTGGCATGTTTTGTTTATTATGTTAGCTGTACTGTAGTTTATTGATTGTTGTGAAATTTAATATTGCTTACATGTGCTGGATTTGGTGAGTGACGGCTTACTAATAATGCTGTTTTCTAATTGTTTTTAAGTATCCTTTTAACTTACATCCCTGTATTAACTTTAAGCATTGTATCTATTGGCCCATTAGAATTAACAAATAAAAACGCGATTTCTACTTTCGATTAGACAAATGCAAAGTTTCTTTTAATGTTACCTCTTTGAGATACGTTTTTTGTATGATGAAGTTTTGTTTTTTTAATATTTAAGCTTAATTTATTTATTTATTCCTCATATATAACTTTTGTGGTTATATCAACTGATAGATTAGAACGAAATGAAAAACCCAAAAATATTATATTTCCTATATGCCATGTAGAATTTCAAAATTTTAACAGTTTCTATGTTAGTATCATGAATTTTATTATTTCAAAATAGAATCTGATTCATTCTCAAACAAGTCAAACAAATAAATTTCAATTAACTAAAGAATTGATTTTTGTTTTGCAACTAAGTATGCCATAAATTTGGCCATTTCAACAGAATATCACCACGTATTTCTGAATCCATAAGTTACGCCATCTAAATTATGACCGCTATTACAAGTGACGTTGTTCTGGGACCGAGTCGCTAGATATAAACATAATCGTGGCTGAATTTATAAAATGTATAAAATGTTCTGTTTATGAGATAGTTTTGTCATTAAAAATCATAAAAATAGTTGGCAGCTTAGTGGACGCGCCTTCAGATTTAAATTAAGGTGCGGTTACATGACGCCAAGTGATAGGGGATATTTTTGATACCAAGACGAGAATGTCGTTGGATACGAGTGTACTCAAATAATTTTGCTAAAAAAATATAACATTTAGTTCGTTTTGTTTACAATTTCAATGCTTTTTATTAGTAGTCTAATCTGTCAACTGACATTCGATAACTGTCACTTGGAATATTTATTTCAATTTTCAAAACACTATGTGGTTGAAAGGATACAGAATGTAACTCCTTAGAAAAAAATAAACATAGTAAAACGCATATAAACTATCCTTTATTACAAGAAGTCTAAATGTGCCGATATTTTGGATGTACGGTATATAATATGTATGTAATGGCGCCGTTTCCGCTCGCTGACAATTTGACGATCGGCGTATGTCAGCGTGCCTAGGAAACTATATTTTACCGATAATTAATGATGTGTAAAATAATTTAACGGTACAACACTATTTTTCATGCGTTTGACTTTGTAACAGACAATAAAATGTTCTTTGTCATTTTAATATTTTTATCGTTAAATATGAATTCGTTGTTCATACTTCTTTTATAATACAACTCAATGGCAATGATTTTAATTTTTTCCTAATTAATTAAAGAAAAATGGTAGGTGCTCTAACTTTTTAAATTATGTAAAATGCGACTATTACTGCCAGTTCATCTATTACCAGGTTGTATCTATAAAATTTTCACATATTCTATATCAAACAATAATAAAGAAGCAGAAATAAATAAATATTTAATAGATCTTCTATACAATAGCCATTTTTTTGTTATTTTTATATTTTATAATATGTAAAAACAGAGGCCTGTCTTGGCCCAGCGGCACAAGCGTGTGACTCTTTAACGATAGATTGTGGGTTCGATCCACATTCGAGGAAATGAAATATTTGATATTTTCAAATTAAATATTTAATGTTTTCATTTCTTCGCTCTAGTAACAAAGCAAAGCGCGGCGTTAAGTGCCGCCACTCAACACGCAATGCCTTAAATTCGGCGAAAAGTGGGGAATGGAAGTGGAACGGAGTGGCTTAACACTAGGTGCCCAAGTTCCCTCTGCCTACCCAGCTACTACAGCAGTATACAGCAAATAATACACTTACAAGCTGAGTGAGTGTAAGAAAAGAAACTTCCTAATGTGAACCCGATTGACACTTGGATGGTTTTTTATGGTACAAAAAATTTAACCACTCCAACACAAGTGTTTAATATCTTAAGTAAGTTGGTGGAACATTGATATGCGTGTCACAAATTAAATTACAGTATATAATGTAATTAAATAAGTTGAGTATTTCACATTGGTCGCTATACAAATTGTAAATTTTTTTAAGCATCACTCTGTATTCCGTATAAGCCGGAAACGTAAAGGGATTCGGCGTTAAGACATTCTATTTACCAATTTTTTGCACAACTTTTGAGACATTGCATGGAACTCAACGTCGCGTTTCGTCTTGTTTTCAGAGTAAAATAAACAAAATTATAATCTTCTAGTATAAGAATTGAAATCACAGCCGAATCAAAATAAGATAGCAAATACATTCTTACAACGTCGCATATCCTAACAACACTAGTAAATATAAAATGTAAACGAGATAGCATAGGACTGTATCGCTGTAGGCAGCCTTCCAAATTGATAATTACAATCAGCGTCAATCAATGTCATAGACTCGTATATGGGATCTCATAATAACAGTATTAATGTTTATATATTCTTGACTGACGTAAGTAGTGAGTTCGTTTCGAATGTGTAACTGGAATAGTTGATCTAGTGTTGTCGATCGTTTAAAACTAAATTCGACTTTATTACGAAATGCTTAGGTAAGCAGTAAAAAAAATATGTAGCGGGATTTGAATTTCATATCATATCACTTGTCAAAGTCACCCTATAGAGAGAGAGAAAATTAAATTGTAACAAGCGTACAACTTATTGTTCTCTCTCTTGAATGATAAGAATTAACTTAGAATTAACTATGAAATATTTATTGGCAAGAGAGAATGCTATTTTTTTTAACATTTTTATAAAAATAATCCACTCCACAGAATAAAAAATAATATTGCTAGGATTTGAAACAGACCAAGCGCTCTGAATAGCCACATGTTCTTGACTAACTATGTCGAAAAGCTTATACGCTAGTTACAACTTATTTTTGTGTTGATAACATTAGGAAAAACTAAACATTTTGCACCTTTCTTGTAATTGATGTTATAAGTACTTGTTTATTTTATATGAACAACTTTAGCTGTTTAAAAATAAAAGAGAGATATTTATTTCACTACACTAGTTGGTTTCACTTTCTGTGAAGATAAAAAAGATTACTACAATTTTGTAATCACTTACCATAATATTTAAAATTACTAACTTTGCTATGGAATAATGTAAGTGTGTAAGTATGTCTTTGTTTTATTTTAAATATAATCCTATAAAATGGAAAATTTTATAAACTTTTCAATATAACATAAAATCTGAAACATAACTGATTTTTCTGTTAAAGCATAAAAAATCAGTGATACTAAGGGGAATAGCCTCATAAATTTTATAAAAATAAATACTAATAATAATTTTATACAGGAAACAAGTGTTTTAGTGTGAACGAAGGGTCTTAACACTAGGTTCCCATGTTCCCGCTGTATACCGTCCTATTTGATGGATAAAGCGTAAAGCAAAACTTACTTTTACTCTAATTCCAATAAAGTATTATTATTTCCACGTTAATAAATAATTTATTGAGAACAAAAAAAATAGGAAGACGCCAATTGTAAGTTGGAAATTTGGTGTTACATATTTAAATAAATCATGGAAACAGTTTTATATATTACTCCGTTTGAAGTGACCGCCAAGTAGAATAATTGTGATGTGCGATCAAAAAGAACTTTCTTGCTTTATATTTTTTGTGTTGGCTTAGGAATTTGACATGATTGCACAAAAGATTTACTAAAACAATTAATAACTGTTATATATATATATATATATATATATATATATATATATATATATATATATATATATATATATATATATATATATATATATATAATTTATTATTAACTCTCTCAGCTTCACGCTGTATCCCGCACATAGCAGGGTAGGGTGATGGAACTTGGGAACCTAGTGTTAAGACACTCCACTTCCGTTCCCTATTTTCCGCCGAAATTGAGGCATTGCGTGTTGAGTGGCGAAACTCAACATATATTTATATTATTTTAATCGTAAAGTCACACACTAAAAGAGGGAGATAATTTGGACGTATATAGAATAAAAAAAACGAACGTAGCTGGATTCGAACTCACTCCTCTACCGCCAGACCGTTTCAGGTAACACGTTCATATTTAATGACGATGAATTTTTTATATATTTATTACAACTTATTTCTTATAAAAAAAATGATTTAAATATTAGTTAGGCCAATCTGTACAAGCTGATTTTGTACTAGATTTTTCATTTGAACACTAACATAGGGCTTATCTAACCAAAGGGATTCGCACCAACAACACAAAAGTACAACTAGAAAGCACCTTACCGCACAGTAATAACGTCTTATATAAATCTTACATTACGAAATTAAATGCCGAAAAATATTAGAAAAAACCTCGACCCCCCGATTAGCTGCTCGTCAAATTATATAACAAACAAATTAAATGTGATTCTGTAAATTGTATTAATAAACTATACATAAGACAGCAATAAATCTAACGTTGTGAAATGTTAGTTGTTCATTTTGTTTTATTATTTTTTTTAAACGTCTGATTTATTTGAGGAGAAAAAGATATTTTCATTAAACTTTTTTAGCGTAGATTCATATACGAGTATTCTAAACTTTCCAAAAATTTTATTAAATAAAAATTAGCAAAGCTCTATATTATAATGTGTCTACAGCACAGCCTTGCGCATAGCATGGTAAGCAAAGAGCTTGATATTCAGACACTGTGTTGCCCATGTATCGATTAAACTATAAGAAATTGCGTGTGAAGAAGCGGAACTAAACGCTAAAGTACGTCTACCAGAGCGATAATTAAATATTTCCCTCGAGAATTCGAACCTACAACGATCATGTACATTCAAACACCACTGCGACACAATTATATTATTTAATGAAGTCGTCCTTAACACTCACAGAATACAAGGTAAATTTTAACTTAGCAAGGCAATGAGAACAATTTTAATAGAAGTATTATAGTATAGAGTTATTTTACTTACATTTATTATAATAAATGTAACAGAATTATCTGATATCTAGATTGGATATATGATTTTTTCCGCTGAATTAAAGAAAAGAAAATATTAATTATTATTTAATTTCCTCAATTCACGGTCTCAGGCCTCAGACATGGCCATCATCATCCAGTGGTTAGGGCCCTACGTTTTGATATTATGAACAATCATTCTAATATATAATTAATTTTTTTCTCAACTTTTTCCGTTCAATTTATATAGCACATAGTAGCTGTGAAATAAAATCATACTAGAAGCAACGCTTCATATATGTCAAGTAGGTACAATGCTTTGCTTAAATAATATAAAACAGAGTTTGCTTAAATAATATAAACCCATCACACGAGACCCCTGTTAATAGAAAAGAGTTGAGAGGGAAAAAACTTTGCACGAGTTCCCTCTGCCTGGCCTTCAGAATTCGGGAAATATGTCAAAAATTTTAATATTTTGTTACGCATATGGCAAGGCAGGCGGAGAGAACCTGGGAACCTAATAATAAGACACTCTGTTCCCTTTTCCACTTACCAGAGCTTTGCCTTATTATTATTAATTGTTTAATTTGACAATATTAAATTAATAATTTCTTCTAGTAGGGATCCACAGTCACACACTTGCGTTCCTGCGCCACGCCAGTCCTCCTTATCAAAGAATATTAAACTTAGCTTCACGCTATATCCCTAGCAGGGTAGGCAGAGAGAACGGAGCGCCAAACGTTACGGTCTCGGCATACCTCTTTCGCCTCGTCCACTGTCATCAACCTCGTATACCTCCAGTATCGTCGATACTGTGTTTTCGAAGGTCAACCGAGGTCTCCCTCTCCCTCTATTACCACTCACTTTTCCTTCATAAATCTTTTTTTACCATTCTTTCTTCACTCATTCGCTCGACGTGCCCAAACCACCTGAGCACGTTCTTCTTCATTCTCACTGTGACATCCACGCTAGTACCTGCCATTCTGTGTATTTCTTCATTGGACATGCGATCAGATAAACTGACTAATATTAAAATTTTTAATATCTATGAAATTTATATTTAACCATTTATTTCTTCATTATTGTAAGGTACAGTCGATGTATCTTATGGTTACGAGAAAAAAAACGACATTTTACGTTGTATATATATATACATACTAATCTATGAAACACTAAGTAGTTTACAGAACACATTCCAACATTCCTATATAGTATATATTTCCCTTCTCTACTATATATATGCCCTTGAGTTTCCCAACTGATAGTTTGTAAACAGTTTAAGAGTGTTTTTCTTTCATTCGCGATGTTAACATAACAACCCAACCAATGGTTAATGTTTACTTGATAATATATTATTTCTCTTAATGTGCTATTTATTGATTTTTTCCTTTTTTATTACAAACAATGGATCTATGTACTTATGTTTGATAGAAAACATGTTCTGTAAATTTTAAATATGTGGGAAACATAATAGAGGGACTTAACATTAGGTTCCCAAGTACCCTTTGCCTAACCTGCCAAGTGCAGGATACAGTGCCAAGCTGAAACATATTTCCCGCCCGAATTCAAGACATTCCGTATGGCAAAGCTCAACGCCACAGTTTTAACTAAACGTGCATAATTCTTGTGAGGCTATAAAATATTACTATAACTAATAGGAATCAATTAGGAATAGTTGCTACATGCGTTTATAAAAGTTTTTGTAAGAAAAATATAAATATATTTCAAAAATATGTTATCTTGATTGAATTTTTTTTTTAAATTATCACTAGTATTCATTCTATATTATTAGATAAGTAGATAATATCAGGCATATCGTGGCGCAACCCGACAGGTTGTGTGTTCGATACCCGCTACAGTAAAAGAAATATTTAATATTATCAAAGTAAATATTTTATTACAATATTTTAATTTCTTCTCTCTAGTATAAAGGTAAAGCGCAGCGATTTATTCGTCACTCAATACTCAATGCTTCAAATTCGATGGAAAGTGGAAACACAACAGAGTGTCCTGGCAATAGGTTCCCAAATTCCCTCTGTCTACCCTACCATGAGCGGGATACAGCGTAAAGCTGAGCGAAATATAAAATAGCTTCTTGATGGAAGAAGCAAGAATGATCAATAATCCCAATTCCGTTACACTAACATACGTATTAAGGTTTTGTTTACGTTTGTATGATTTACGACGCAAAATATGGCAGAGTGCCGCTCAAATTCTGTATTTCTTGTCTAAATTTATATTGGAAATTAGAACGCCTTATAATCATTTATAATGAAAATATTTTTTTTTTTGTTTTTTTTTTTCGAGCTTTACCTTATACCGCACTTGGCAGAGTAGACAGAGGAATCTTGAGGACCTAGTGTTAAAACACTTTGTTCCGTTTCTCCACTCTCTGTCGATTTTTAGGCATTGTGTGTCGAGTGGCGGAATGAAATATTTAATTTGGAAATATAAAATTTGCTCGAGTGGGGATCGAATAATAACCTGTCGTGTTCATAATCACACGCTTATGCTCCTGCGCCACGACAGATCTTCGATAGTAATGTTTAATATTTAATTGTGTTGTCGTTTGACAATCAATCAAAAAGAAGGGTTTTACCTTATCGCCACTCAGCAGGCAATGAATCAAATTCGGCAAAAACTTTCGGCCTTCTTTCCCTTTTTTTTCTAGCGTGAAGTTGTGAGAAGAGTCAATTTGGTTAACCGCACAATTACTTTTGTATTGAATAGTCAATTGCAGACATTTGCTTTGTAACTCTTTTTGTCTATGGTCAAAGTCCTTACAATGTATCATGTGTCATAAGCAGCTTTTAGTCATTTCTACTTAACGCAGGCAACCCTAGCACCCTATATAATGCCATATGTGTAAATTAAAGAAAAAAAAACTTACTAAAAACATACTTGAAAGAAAACTAAGATCAAAGTAATTATTTAAGCCTCTACAAATTACAAAACAAAATGACAACGATAATTTTAATATGAACATATAAAATATATTCCAGTAATAAATGTAAAAAAATGAATGTCAAGAGGACAAATCGTATGAAATGGGGACATAATATCATGTCGTATATTAGTTTCATAATATTTTGCGCAAGCGACTAGCATTTAAATGTGTAACTGGAACAGATTTCAGATATGAATAGTGTCTGTATAATGAAAATTTGTACAAATTAACAGCATTCTAGTACAAATTCACGTGATGTTATTGCTATAAGGGAATTATAAAAAGTGATGATTTATATTATATTTTTTTTTTTCAAATTTACGCAGTTAGCAGAAAAGGCAGCCAGAGCTTAGTGTCGAGATACTCTGTTCTTCATTTTTCACTAGAGACACTGTTTGTTGAATGACGTAACACATCAACAGCCAGTAAATTTAAAAAGTATTTCTATAAATAAATATAAATTTATTTATAGATAAAATCACATTAATTGAGAAATGAACGGCTTTATTTCATTTTAGAATATGCAATTAAAAATAAAGTAATAGAGATGATTTCTTAATCTAAATAGGACAAACTTGACAAAAGGCTATGGCTAAAAAGGATAATTTGCGCACAATTTATATGGTTCAATCATTTCATATGGACTTAGTAGTTACGGTAGAACACATCCAACACACTTGAGTTACATATATCGGTTACAGGTTAGAATATTAAAAAAAAATGTAAAATTTAAAGTCAAACTACAAGCAACTACTAATGAAAACTCTCTTACTTAATCAATAACTTAAATGTTAAGATACGAAATAAAATTACAGAAGGAAACCTAAATCAATTATTAAAGAAATATAATTTAAGTGTATTGTAACAAAGACGAATAATGTACTCGAGACAAACCTTCGGGGTTTTTTGTAGTGCCTAATTATTGAAAAATTATATTTGTATTTATATATGATAGTCATAAATTTAAAAAAAAATCTACTTAATATATATATATATATATATATATATATATATATATATATATATATATATATATATATATATATATATATATATATATATATATATATATATGTATGTATATATATATATATAATATATATATATATATATATATATATATATATATATATATATATATATATATATATATATATATATATATATATAATGCTCTTAGATAATTTCGTAAGTTTAAATACACATATAGGCTTAAATAACTAATAATAACTTTGATCTTAGTTTTCTCTCATATCATATTATATAAAAACAACGATATTATACACGGAACTCATATATATGGCGAAAGAAAGAAGCTAGAGTAACACAACATTGCTAGCTACAGGTAATATAATAAAAAGAAATTAAAAAAATATATATAATTCAAATGGGGAACATAAGTGTTTCAAGTTGTCCTTATTTCCTTACCCTGCTACATACAACTATAGCATGTAGCTAGATAAAATTCAGCTCAGTTTCTTGGTCCACATCCTTCAACACTGTCAACCGTTCACTTCCTGCCTACTTTTGCCCAAACTAATTAGCCCAAACTCCTTGAAGCGTGTTAGTGTTTTCATCATTAATTCAAGATTTCCTTGCAGTAATGATAAATTTGACCGTCAACTAAAACAGCATTAGCCACCTTGACGACCGTGATACAAATATCCTCAAACATACGAAAAATAATTAAAATTATAAGTTATTTATGTTTAATTTTATATATTATAACTAAACAAGAAATTTCAACATCTTTTTTAATAACTCTCTGGAACTAATTGTGAAGTTTTCACTTTAGTATGCACTTCCTAAAATGTCATGTCAACATTTTGTAATATTTGAAAACCTTATCGTAACAGTTATTTCATTTTACAAAAGTAACTATATAAAAAATAAATAACATCATCTTTCACCTACATTTTTTAACATCTTTTTACATATTTCCTGTCATTAGAATTTGCCAGAGAACTTAATAGTACCATTTTTTATTCTGAGAGTGACATTTCTGCTGTTCTTCGATCTGTCCTATTCTATAATCACGATATAGCCAGTGAAGAAATAATCACGTTAAATGGAAAACGTACCAAGGAAATTGTACTAGTAACTCTACTAAAACAACCTTGTTGGTGTCTTTTATGATTTCGTCTACCAAATTTACAACTTATAAAATAAATAAAGTTCCATTGAGAATAGTCAAATGCTTACATTTTTTCTCTACATGTTTCAGTCCTTGTGTTAGTCCTTGATAACAGGTAACGCATTTTCTCCATCTTATTATTGGAATTTATTTTCTCTTTCCTTTTTAAAGCTTCACGCGGTATCACGCGCACATGGCTGAGTAGGCAGAGGGAACTTAGGAACCTAGTGTTAAAACACTCTGTTCTGTTTTCCACTTTCTGCCGAATTTGATACATTGCGTGTTGAGTGGTGAAACTCAACGTTGCGCTTTACCTTGTTACCAGAGCCACGAAATAGAAATGATAAATATGTCATTCGTAAATATTAAATATTTCATTTCTTATAGATTATTATCTTAAATAGATAGATTCCTAATTCTCCATAACATGGAGTCAAATTTTATATCTGATTTTAAAAATTTTCTATCTGATATTATAAAATATTAATTTAGAAGGAAAACGAAAAACAAATTCATTCTGAACCGAATGTATGCTGTAACAAAAAAAAATGTTCATATAAATTGTACTTGAAAAGTAAAAAAAAAGTTCACATGTATATGAAAATTATTCGATTACAGAAATAATCGGGTCGTCCATCCGCACTGTACCGTGAACGGAGTGAGTGGCGGCCAAGAATGTCGCATCAAAATTTATATATCCGCCCAAAGCGAAAGCAGCTGCGGCTAGCATTGGTGAACTAAAAAAAATACATTATATATTTTCATACAGCTTAGAAAGCCTTGCACAATTGACTACTTTCTTATAGATCTATGTACGTCATTTTTTTAGACTGACTGTTAAGGTAACATTTCTATCTTCAAAGTAAAAGACCGAGCGCAGCGTTGAATTCCGCTTTAAAACAGTTAATGTCTCTAAAATTGATTAAAAACTGGACAATGGATGACGTGACGTGACGTGACGTGTCATGTGACAAAAGAAATCATCACATCACATTATATATAATAAATGTAATTGGTTATCTGACCGTTGATATATGGCTGTACGAAGGTAGAATATTGTACTACTCGTATTACTTAAATCTCTTGCCTAATGCGCTAAGCTTGGTGGAATACCGCTTTAATATGTTCGTACCTAAGAATTAAAAATGTGCGTAGTTTTCAAAGTATCAAACTACCCGGAGGTCACTTTTATGTCATTTTGGTATCGTTATCCCAAATCCGTATCGATTCAATACATTCAAGTCACAAATAATTGATATTGCACTTAATTGACTGTTTAAAAAAGTACCTTCTCAAATCTTTTTTTTTCTTTTTTGAAACATTATCTTCGTGTACATTCTATCAAATGTAATAACTTGTAACTTAGTTTTTTCTATCTATTTAATAAGCATGTACAATAAAGATATATTGCAACAGAGTCACTTTGTTATACTCTGTACATCAAGTAGTTTGGAAGATCATTTTTTTTAGTTTACGCTGTTCTGCATTTAACAGAGTTAACAAGTTTTATCGTTCAGACATTAAATTTTTCGAAAATTAATTATATTTAAATATATTTTATGTTTAATTGGAAAATAAACTTTAAATGGGAATCAAATTTTGTTACGTCCCCCATTTTCATGAAAACATAATAATATAAAATGTTCATATTGCCTACACTTCATACGTATATTACACTTATGCATAGAAATTTGGCTCGATCATCTAAAATAACTGCGATTTTCACAACGATCTCAGCTCACTTGGATCGCGTAATAAATATAACGAACGAATAAAACTGGACTTGCTAAAAATAATTTATATTAATATTATGCATTCCAGTACATATGAATAGTTTGTCTATAAAAAGTTTCTAATAAGATTTTTTCTCGACGTAGGTCTTAAAAATAGTTTTTTTTATGTTAGGCTAGTCATTTTTTTCAGGCGTACATTTGGCATCATGTATTTAAACTTGTAGCCACCTAGAGTAAGGATTGAAGCCAGGTTTTACTGCAATTTAATATCATTATTAGATATTTGTATTTTTAATTGTTATTTCACATATTTAATGTAAATTCTTGTTTCACTTGAGGTTCTTGTATAGTGAAAAAGATTTGTGTTTGAAATATAGACGTTACAGCCGTTATTGCCGTAAGTTTAAAGGATTTACCTTAAAATTATAATATTTTGTATATTACAATCATTATAATTTCTATTATAATCTTATTTAGATATATATTAATAACACAATAAGCTTGAAAACTACAAATAATTAAAATAAAATAATACGTCTACGACGTAGCTACGTAGCGGTGTAGCGCGCGTCACTCACCACGCCCAGGCGCGAATTTTAAATTGTACAGAGTAAAAATGTAAAAGAATCTAAATTAATTATATCATATTTATATAAAAAAATATATAGAATCGTACTCCCGCCATTTTACAACACCAACCGTTAAAATTTACACAAACTGTTTGCACTTTTTCACTCACTGTAGGGTACCACACTGTGGTGCGCGCGACCAGCGACTACCGCTCGATCTTGTAATACCCTTCTACTAAGTATTTATTTATATATTTTATTATAACTTATAATTTCCACATTTCAACATGTTATTTTCGTTATTGAGTGACGTGTCCAATTCATTTGCCCCTTTGTAATGTCTGATTCGACGTTCCACTTTTGGTAGATTTAGATGGTGACTGATTGAGCCTGATTATTCGAGCTTTAAATGGCCTTTCAACAGGATATTTGTGCATTTGTGGGCTTAAACGGTTAAAATGAGGGGCTTTTTAAAGTCATTAAGATTTATTTTTAGAAAGTACAAATAAATGGTTAAATTTTCGTTTACAACATGATTTTTAATGGATACTCGCTGTATTTAACAAAGTTTAGTTATTTTTAGTTTAATCTTGGGATTTAATATCTTGAAATTATGTCATAATGTTACATAATTTCTGAGTATAGAAGGATAGCATACAAATAAACTTATGTTTATCAAAGTTAAGTCAGAACTTCATTATCGTAAACGTATTAGAAACAACATTTTTTTATAATCATTAAATATACAGATAGAAGGCCAAATATGATATATTTTTTAATTAGCGAACAAAATCTAGATTTTTGTGACAGCATTTTTCGCATTAATTTTATGTTCCAGTCATATTTCTATACAGTAGGAAACATTGGACGTAGCATTGACAAATGACAGTCCACGTGACACTTTTGGCGTAGATATAGGTTGTGGCTATTTTACACTGGAGAAACGACCTTGGAAATTCTATTTTATTTACAACATAATATATCTATTACAAGTTTCTTTTAATAAATATTTAAAAACTGAGTTTCTGAATATTATTTATGCACCTGCCGCAAGGTAACCTTTTTCGTTAAAAAAATATATAATTTAAATAAATTTGTCTAAATAGTTTAAATTAAATTAAATATTAAAATCTACATTTATGGCCAGATAATGAATTCCATTATTCTGCCCAATTTTATAGCGAGGCCAAACACCCCAGAATCCATAGCAATAATCTTACGTCAATTTGACATTTAATCGTAAATTGGCGGGAATCGCTTGAAATAGCAGATAAACGAGTTTATTAATTGATGTTTACGTGAGATCCCTTGATTTCGACTGTTTTGGGCGTTATCCAACACTGGAGCAAATAGCCTGTTTGTATAGATATTTACAAATTATTGTATGTTTTATAAAAGATGGATTAATTGATATAAATTTTTAATAAAATATATTGGCCTATTAAATCTTTATTTCATCATAAGTCAATTGTTTTTGAGTTTGTTCAGCTTTTTCATTCATAAATCCTCTAATTATCCCATGTATTTTGAATGTAAAGAGATGATTAACAGTTGAAACAGTTAATTGGTATCAATATTTTCTAATTATAATTGCATCTTTATTATCTTTGTCTCTTTGTAATGCAATATAAAACTAAAATAAATTTAATAGGTATGCCTAACTGATACTTGGTGTATCAAGTAAAAAATCGATTCCTTCTCGGCATAGGTATGTCTTAGTATTTTCTTTTATTTCTGTTCTGTCTCTATGGTGTCATACACTTTTTATAACAATTAAAGCTGAAGAGCTTGCTTGCTTTACCATACTGGTTCTATTTGATAAATTATTTTATCGAGAGGGACAATAAATTTTTTAAGATGATTTTTTATGGACAATTGTTGTTTTTACATCGTTCCTATGTTGCCAATAAGGATTTGCATATGGCCTCTCAGTTACACGAAACTGCAAGTAATATAACTAATATTTTATATATATATATATATATATATATATATATATATATATATATATATATATATATATATATATATATATATATATATATATATATATATATATATATATATATATATATATATATATATATATATATATATATATATATATATATATATATATATATATATATATATATATATATATATATATATATATATATATATATATATATATATAAAATATTAGTTATATTACTTGCAGTTTCGTGTAACTGATAGGGCATATGCAAATCCTTATTGGCAACATAGGAACGTTGTAAAAACAACAATTGTCTATAAAAAATCATCTTAAAAATTTATTGTCCCTCTCGATAAAATAATTTATCAAATAGAACCAGTTTGGTAAAGCAAGCAAGCTCTTAAGCTTTAATTGTTATAAACAGTGTATGACACCATAGAGACAGAACAGAAATAAAAGAAAATACACTTTTGGTAGATTTAGATGGTGACTGATTGAGCCTGATTATTCGAGCTTTAAATGGACTTTCAACAGGATATTTGTGCATTTGTGGGCTTAAACGGTTAAAATGAGGGGCTTTTTAAAGTCATTAGATTTAATTATATATATATATATATATATATATATATATATATATATATATATATATATATATATATATATATTATATATATATATATATATATATATATATATATATATATATATATATATATATATATATATATATATATATATATATATATACATAAAATGTTTAAATAAACAATACCCAGTCGAGAAAAGATGTGATAATCCCAACTGCATTATAACGATATCACTTATTTACCTAATCAATAAACAAATCATATTGTTTTTAAAGAAAAAGTCACAATAAGTTCATTTACCCTCACCTACATTTAGTTTGAAACTTCAAAAGGATCAGCAGATTGGTTTTCTTAAGCCTAAGTATTGTATGGCAGTTGCCTGGCGGGCCGCCAGCATTGTTCATACGATTGTCTTCACTAATGGTCTTAAGTGCGCTCCACTAAGTAAACATTATTATTTATATTATAACTGGGTGTCACATATAAAGTGTTTATTATAGTTGTTTTGTCACATAAAAATATTTTATAATATATTTTTTTTCAGCTTCACGCTGTATCCCGCCCATGGCAAGGTAGGTAGAGGGAACTTGGGAGCTTAGTGGTTAGATATTCCGTTCCGTTCGCCCCTTTCCGCAAAATTTGAGGCTATGCGTGTTGAGTGACGGAACTCAACGCCGCGCTTAGCCTTGTTACCAGAACGAAGAAAAGATAACCTTAATTATTTAAATCTATACTATTAAATATTTAATCTTCTCGAGTGGGGATCTGACCAACTTCATGTCACGTTAACAGTCACAAACTATGCCCCAGCGCCATGACAGGCTTCAATGATAATATTATGTATCTGTATTTTTTTGTATAATACAGATTATACTACTAGTATTGTATTTTTTTTTATTTTAATAAGTTTTTGTTATTTCATTACAAATATTTCGGAGTAAAATTAAGAGGAGAAGTTTTAAAATTAGTAATAGACGGTAAATAAGTCAGTAAAATAAAACTCAAAAGTTTGCGTTAAGAATGAAGTGTCTAATGTAATTATACGAGTATAACGAGGAGGGAAGGAAGTGAAACTATATTAAAAGGAAAAATTTCGAGAATTTAAGCTTACGATTAAGATTCGATAACAAGAGTAGATATAGATAGAGTGCAGCGTTGAGTTCCGTCGCTCGGCCAACACCGTTTCAGAATAAATGAAAACGAAGGAACAACGTGCCGTAATAGTTGAAGTTTGAAAAAAAATAATAATATTGTTTTAATATTGAAGACTAACGCTGCCTGCACCTTCGCCTTCTAGCGAACGATGCCGCTGCGCCACGGCAGTCTTTAAAAAACTAGTAAAAGTAAAACACAAATTTAAAATGATTATAAGTATATAGTATACACAGTAGCCTCTCCCAACAGAACCTAAGGTCGCACGGTTGAAACAGTGATTTGGCATCATTCTGGAATTATCAATGCTAAGTGTCTGTGACGAATTAAATGGCTAACTTTGTACGTATATTATTTATTATGTCTAATTATAACGATAGTAATGAAATATTGTAGTAAAACTTGGCAGTTTGTGGATGCACTCGTTTATATGAAGAAGTATTGTTGCAAGTGTTTATCTTGAGCTGGTATACTAATTAATCACTCAGCTTCACGCTGTATCACGCACCGAACAAGGTAGGCAGAGAGAACTTGGGAAACTTGTATTAAGACACTCCGTTCCGTTCTGTTGGCCACTTTCCGCTCAAATTGTTTTTTGAGTGGCGGAGCTCAACGCCGCGTTTTGCCTTGTTATCGGAGTAAAGAAATAAAAATATAACTGATTTAAATTCAAAATATTAAATATTTCATTTTCTCGAGTGGGGAACGAACCCGCAACGTGGTAAGGCCTCGAAAAGTTTTACTAATTAGATTCTAGTATTATTCAAGCAACTTTTGTCCCTTATTTTGGAACATGTGTGAGAAAGGACCATTGACATAAATCCCACTAAAAATATTAATGTTCAATGAGAGCCAATTTTAACAAAAATAATTATGAGTTGCATTTGCATTAATTATCCATATCTATGACACTAATTTCCTATGGCTATATTTGTAAACTATATTGATCATTTATTATATGAATATATTATGTAAGGAACGAATTATTTACAAAACGTATTAAAATTTGAACGTAGCGAGATTTGAACCAGCACCTCTTTAACTGAAACAGTGCTCAAATATTTTTATTTCCTAAATATGCATTAACATTTTCAAATTAGTGAGAATGTCTAAATCTTGCTTTGAGCGGAAAAGCATTTGAAACTAATAAAATGTTGCTTATCAGCTTTTAAACTCTTTTTTATATTTTTCACGTAAAAAGAAAGCTAAAAACATAGATCTAAAAAAGCTTTAGAAAGCTTCACACTTTCTCCTACAAATAGGACCGAGTGGACAAAAACTTTAGCGTGGAGACACTCTGGTCTTCGCTTTTCACTCAACTTGTCACACCGTCTCTCGCCATAATTAAAAAAATAAAGTAATTTATTCTACCAAGTGGTAATCGACCCTACAATCATCGTGTTAATTCATACATATGCCATTACGAGTCTTACATTACTTAGCAGGAGACAGCTTGGAAATTTAGCGTTAGAAGAATCCGTTCCGTTACCCATCGAATGTCAGGCATTGCATGTTCAGTAGCGGAACCCAACGTCATATTTGGCCTAGAGTTGAAAAATGACTATAATTAATATTGTATTTCCTCGAGCAGGGCTCGAACCACAATCTGACGCATTTAGAGGCGCACGCTTGTATCTATGCGCCACAACAGGCCTCTCAGACACTTAAGTATTTTTTTTTTTTTTCAGCTTCACGCTTTATCCCGCACTAGGCAGGGTAGGCAGAGGGAACGGAAGTGGAACCTAGTGTTATGACACTCCGTTCCACTTCTTTCCCCACTTTCCGCCGAATTTGAGGCATTGCGTGTTGAGGGGCGGAACTCAACGCCGCGCTTTGCCTTATTACCAAAGCGAAGAAATGAAACATTAAATATTTTTAAATTGAAAATATTAAATATTTCATTTCCTCGACTGGGGATCGAACCCAGAACCTGTCGGTTACAGTCACACTCTTGTGCCGCTGCGCCATCTATTGCTAACTGCCTTATTAAGTATTTAATAAGGCAGTTAGCAATAGATATAATATAAATCAAACAATATTTCCGCTACAATATCATTGTAATCACTAAATGTAAAATATATTCCACAATATTTTTCATTTTTGTAACAAAACGTTTTAGCAAAATTTCGATATTTCAAAATTTAGAAGAATTACGAGCGAAGGAAGTGGCGTATTAAATGAGCCGTCGCCGTGAATGTGTAAGCGATACATCATTTAAAAACACAATGTAAAAGATTCTTGAATAGATCTCGTTTATTTACACGTTTCAGTCAGTAATAAAAATATCAGCTATATTGTTTTTTACGTTCACGCACCTCTGTCATTCTATTCTTTCTGTGCCAATTAATTTTGAAATCATCACCGTCAAGCTATCACCATAGCGACACAGCGTCTAAGTGTAAAAACGTAGTTTATAGATTCGATTCTCTTTCAGGAGTAAGTGTTTTTTTTTTTAAATTTCAATCTTTAGTAAAAAGTATAACAATTAAACTCAGTACCGCAAATTAGTCGCTGGATAAGTCTGGAAAATTGAACGATACGTAAAGTATGTTGAAAAATGGAAAAAGGTATCTCAACACTGGATTACCTCTGCCTAACCTGCCATACTCAATATCATTAGCTTACTTTCGTATAAGATTCAAAGGTCAATTTTTGGCTTTTCGCACACAATCAATACAAATTTCAAAATATTATGTAGCAGCTTTTATATCAGTGCATTATATAGCCAGATTATATGAGAACATTATGTTGATAGATATACCAATTTTCTTAGCGACCGTCTTTACAACGACTTCAACAATTTAAAGAACTTAATTTGGTTAGAAGTTATTTATTTAAAATTTCTGGTAGAAAACTCATTTCACCATAACATTTTTGTAGCCCCAGTGTAGGCAAAGATAACCTGGAAAACCTATTATTAAAGCACTCCGTTATAGAGTTCCCTACTTTTCTCAGGAATTCGGCTTGGACATTACGTGTTAAGTGGCAGAACACAACGCCGATAATATTTCTAAAATACCTATAATTAAAATGACGTTATATATGAAGACAGAAAGTATGTAAATATTTTCTTATTATAGCCGCCTGAGTCAACCGCTCCCGTCTGGAGCCGTCGCCCACCAACGGCATTTGGCACTAATATCTATGAAACATGTATTTTTTTTTATTTTCTTGAATTGTATTGAAGCTTTATGACGTGTTACAA
Organism: Eueides isabella; assembly: GCA_019049475.1. Classification (NCBI taxonomy): domain Eukaryota; kingdom Metazoa; phylum Arthropoda; class Insecta; order Lepidoptera; family Nymphalidae; genus Eueides; species Eueides isabella. The sequence goes on from CM032406.1 coordinate 8,666,667, forward strand.
GTGATTTAGTCAGCCGTGTCAAATACAAAATTATTATAGGTTCAATTCTAAAAAATGTTTTTAGAAAACGTTTATAAATATTTTCTATCCTAACTGTGGAATAACAGTCGAAGATTCAAAAACATTTATTTGATTTCTACTTAGCTTCACGTTATATCCCGCACATGGCTAGGTAGGCAGAGGGAACTTGGGAACCTTGTGTTAGGACATTACGTTCCACTTCCGTTCCCCACTTTCCACCGAACTTGAGACACTACGTGTTGAGTGGCGGAACTCAACGCCGCGCATTGCCTTGTAACCACAGCGAAAAAATAAAATCTTTAAATAATTAAATTGAAAATATTAAATATTTCATTTCCTCGAGTGGGGATCGAACCCAGAACATATCGTTTACAGTCACACGCTTGTGTCGCTGCGCCACGGCAGAATTTGATTTTATTACAATAACTGTTATATGTTGGAAGCGCATCAAATAGTTTTTTTTTTTATCCACAATGACAGGGTAGGCAGAGAACATAGTGTTAAGTCACTCCGTCCCGCCACCACTGAAATTAGGCAATGCGTGTTGGGTGGCGGACCTCAATGACGCTCTTTGCATTATTACCAGAATGAAAAAATGAAAATATTAAATATTTCGTTTTGGTGTTTACAGTAGCACGGTTGTGTCCTTTCCCCGTGCGCCATGACAATACACGCCTGTCTTAATAATCGTCTTAATTATGGAAAAAACTAGAAGGAGCCTTTCTTTTAAGACTGATTCGAAAGTTGTAACAATCCATCTTCACGATTACGCACTTTTTCTTAAGAAAATTGATAAGGGAACCATGTGTTATATCACTCCATAGCCCGCTTCTGCTCTATTGGAGATATTACGCGTTGAACGGTGGAGCTTCACGTCGTGCTTTGTCGCTTACATTTAATTGATACTAAATTTTACAATTGTTTTATATATTAAATTAAATTTACTGACTAATGTGTACATATATCCTACTAATGTACTTGTGAAGATGGATGTTTGTTTTATTTTCACTCATCCACTACTAAACAAATTTTGATAAAACTTTACAGTAACAGCTTACACATGAGAACCACGTAGGCCATAATTTATGTAAAGACTTTGTATATTTTGGCTATAATATAACAATAATTATAGGCGGGCGAAGCCGCGTTTCAGTCGCTACACCTAGGAGAAGACATACGTTGCATTCACCTATCGCCACTTCGCATACGTTCAAGTTTTCGTTTGATCTAATTGTAATTTTGTATCATGTTTTCTACAATCTGATATATTCATCTTTTATTAGTCCATTGAAATTTACATAAGATTCGGTGTAAGGAATTCATGCAGTTGGCGTTAGCCCACGGAATAAGACCGCTTCATCAATGTCACATGACTAATGATACAATTATTTATTAAATTATTATTCGCACTTTCCAAAGTAAAAGTTTATACAAGCATTTTATTTTTTTAAACTCTACTGTGGCGTTGAGTCTCGCCACTCATCACGCAATACTTCAAATTCGGCGAAAAGTGTGGAAAGAAAGTGGAACGGAGTGACACTACCATTAGACTCAGGTTCACGCTGTATCCTGCCATGTGCGGGATACAGCGTGAACCTGAGTCTAATCTTTACTGGTAAAACTAATTCAATTATTGCCTCTAGCGGTACTAAACCAACAACCATTTTGTCACAATCAGACAATGTCTTGACATCCATACACATTTTTACTAATTTGTAAAGCGACATGTGGCACAGCGACAACTCAAGCGAGTGACTGTAACCGACAGATTGTGGATTCGATCCCCACTCGATCGAAATATACAATATTTTCAATTTAAATATTTAATGTTTTCATTTAGTCGCTCTGGTACAAGGTTAAACGCGGCGTTGAGCAGCATGAAGCTGAGTGTAAAGACAAAAGTTTGTTTGATTGAACGCTCCAATCTTAATTCCAATTGAAAAAAAAAAATTTAATTAAATAATTGTTTAATTTATTCAATAAGTTGAAGGAATTGCTGTCAATAGTAACACAGTAAAATATCGGTTTACCATCCTTTACAATATACAATAAGAAATTGTGAGAAATCGGAAAATAAATTAAAATATAATTTTTACGATTTCAAGTGGTAGTATTTTTCTGTTTCAAGTGTCGAAACTTTAATATATTTTAATATAAACTTTTAAAAAAAGTATTAGCAAGAATATTTTATATTGTCAATAACCACAGGACTTAAGCTTCTTATTGTAAATTTAACAGTTTTGGATTCGATTCCCACTCGGGGCAATTAAATGTCCATTTCCAACTCGATATTACTACAATGAAGGTGACTAAGTAAAGCGTGGCGTTGAGTTTCACAAAAGTGAAATACTTCAACCCTCTACCAATCCTGCCATGAGCAGAATACCGGATCAAGTTAAAAACATCACGGGATGTTTCAACAAAACACGCTTATAATTATATTATGTCTAGTTTGGTTGGGTTCAAACTCAGGGAGGCAAATTTGCCAAACCATTCTTTTCATAATCAATAAAAAAAAAAGAATTCTTAGGTGAAGCGCAAAATGTACGTTGAATTATTTATTTGTGTTGTTTCGAGCGTGCCAGTTGAGCACAGTTCGCCAATATCACGTTGTATAGAAAATACACGGAGGAAAATCACCTGTTGAATTCAGGTAACTGTAGATAGAAGCATATATATTTTTCTTCAGCTTCACACTTCATCCCTCATGGCACTGAATAAACTCCGAATTCGATAATTCTAGAAACTTTATAATGACGTATAATTAATTGCTTAAAATTGTTTTTCAATTACCCAAAAATATTTGCAAAACGATTTCTCAAACAATTTCTACAAAATTATTGTTTCGTGGTTTAAGAATTGAAAATTATAAAACTAAAGAAGACAAAATACTTAAAAAAAACACATTTATACCAAGTGATAATGTAATTAAATTTTGTTAAAATATATAATATACAAAATATTAAATATATTGTGCAAGCGCAACGGTAGTAGACTCAGATTCAAAACAGAAGAATAATTTCTTACTCTTTCTCCTTCAGATAACATAACAAAAGCCCAGCGTCAAATTTCACCACTCAACACGCAATGAGGCCTGTCGTGGCGCAGCGGCACAAGCGTGTGACTGTAACCGACAGGTTCTGGGTTCGATCCCCAGTCGAGGAAATGAAATATTCAATATTTTCAAATTTAAAATATTTCATGTTTCATTTCTTCGCTCTGGTAATAAAACAAAGCGCGGCGTTGAGTTCCGCCACTCAACACGCAATACCTCAAATTCGGCGGAAAGTGGGGAACGGCAGTGGAACGGAGTTTCTTAACACTAGGTTCCCGGGTCCCCTCTGCCTACCCAGCCTCAAAAAAAAACACGCATATATTCGAAAAATAGTGAACGGAGTGTCTAAGCACTAGACTGCCTTTTCTGTTCTAAATTTAGTATTTACAAAAGACAGTATTTACAAAAGTGCTTTCCAACAAGTGATGGAATAGAAGGATGGAATGTGACAAACACTTAAGAAAGTATTTTTAAAAAATGCTCCACGCATTTCCCAGTTTATCATAAACGCCAATTTAATAAAATTTAATTGACAAATTTCTCATATAAAATATTAACACAGCGACGAAATGGAATAACATTATTCACTTAATATATATCGTAAAAAACGAAATATTATTTAATTTTTATTATACATGCGTTAAATATGTACAGCCTTGGTGTATAAATAATATTTAGTACATAATCTACGCCATAAGGGTTACAAAAATATATATTCAAAATATCGCATTTAATAAATTACTTATATAAAATTCCACCACCTGTCCTCATAAAACATATGAATGCGTCATACAACTATGCGAGTTCGTTCTGTCGAAATTTTCTAGTTATTTGATTTTTTTTTTTCAATGAATACTGCAGTTTAGAATATTCCTCTTTTAAATGCTCTAATTTATAATATCCTACTAATATTTGACGGCGTTGAGATCCGCCACTCAACACATAGTCTCAAATTTTTCGGGAAGTGGAGAACGGGACGGAGTATCTTAACACTAGGTTCCCAAGTTTCCTCTGCTTGTCCTGCCATGTGTGGGATACAACGTAAATTTAAAAAAAAAATAAGTTAGTTTATGACGATGGATATTTATTCTACTTTCATGCAGATTCTATTGAGCAGATTTAGATGAAACTTTACAGTAATATAGCGTAGGTATACATTAATATAAAGGATAGATGAACAGAAAGGATGAAGCCGCATTGGGGTTGCTACAAAAATTATTAATTTAATCATTAAATTTACACCGCAGGAGTTTAAAGACCCAATCTCAAATAATATTCGTCGCACTCAGAGACGCCGATTAAATGAAATACAAAAAAATATATAAAACATTACACAAAAACTCTTTTCACCCAGGATAAAACATATAATTGTAACAGAATTTATATTGATATTAAACACTTATTGACGTCATTCAGATTAGCAATTAGCATTTTATATATATTCTTGTCATATTTCGCTTATAATATGTTAAAATGCGTTTATGAGAAAATATGTAGAAGTTATCAAATATATTAAATTATATGTAATTACTAAACTATTAACGTGAAATTTTGAATTATTTTATATATTAATACTAAATTATTATTTTTTTACACAACGAACTTAATATACAGCTTTTGTTTCATCAGAGGTTAGTTTAGTAGCGCCACCTACTGAAAACGCCGTCAAAGTTGACATAACACCTGTACTTACTAAAAAGTCTTAAAAGCTAATAATAGATGGCGCTGTTCTAAAACTTTATAATACATTATCTGCACGTTTATTGTAAAAAAAAATCAGATTAGATTTATAAATATGTAAAGGAATTCAAACATGATGCTCTAAAAACAATATGGAATAGGTATATATATATGAATGATTTTTGTTTACTCTCTGGATATAAATTATTGTTATAGGAACATACACTGTAAGAAATTAACATAATCAGGGGTAATGCATTTTAAGGGACTTATACTGGGGTAACACTAAACGTACCCATGACGTATTTAGTCAGATCACTCAAACGTAGCCTTGGTTGACAGTATTCTGTAAAAGTCAATCTTCATCTAAGATAGTTGAATTACGCTTTCATTATTCAAGTAAATCAAATTATGTTTTCTTATAAATTAAGCGAAACTATCTGAAAAATATTATTTAAAACATATATTATACACACGTCGGTAAAGCTTCTGCATAATATATTTTAATATTAAAAATATACTTATTACTTACATACTATAAATATTATTGTTTAAATGTATTTTTTACTTTAATCGCACTTACCTTCAAGGAACTGCCTGGTAGGAAGCCTCAGCGAAACCTTTAGAGACGAAGCGTAGGCGGAGTCAATGTACCAACGTGGATCGCCGCCTTCACCCAGCCTCTTGTCGCTTCCTCTATAATGAACAAACTTTATGTTAGAAAATCTATAGCATATAGATCATTTTTCCATTACTTGTAATGATTTAAAGATGATACGTAGACGGAATTATGAATAACGGTACTACGAAAGTGCCCAACTTTAGGTTGTAGGTTAGAAAGTATAAGGCATGAAGAGAGGATTTCTCGTTAAGCCTATGGAAATGTTAAAAACAAACGAGATTTTCCATTGTATATTTTTGATGCCCGCAAGTTTCATTAACAACCCTTAATAATTAATTAATTTTTAGCAGACGTTTCGCAACGGCACAGTATTTGAATATTAAGATATCAGTAACGAATCCCGTTTCATTTCTTTCCTTTCAGGGAAAATAATTATTTTTATTTAATCACCATGGCAGTGTAGCAATGTTTTGTCACTCGAAAAGCAATATTTCGATAATATAGTTCACACCTAGGTTCCCTTACGTTTCCCTAGTAAAGGTGACAATTTTTTTTTCTTCACACATCGCCTACAAAATGCTAAAAAAGATATTCTCAGAAATAAAAATATTTTTTTTATATATACTCCACAGTGTAGGATTTACACGTAGGTATATCTATTGTTTAAGTCCCTTCACAAATTTGCTACTGTTCTGCCTAATTTAAATAGATAGTGCCACAGAAAATTATATTTTGCCGAATGTCAATCAACATAGTAATGGAATGTCCTCAATAACACTTTTTAAACGTTTCTATTTTTTAAAATAGTTTTTTTTTTAAATAGATACTTTATATAAATAAATTGTTACATTAAAAACAAATAAGTAAAATTGCAATTTACGTAGATAATTGAAATATATGGAAAGTTGTTTAAAATTGAATGGAAGCTTTAAAAATAAAAGTAATACAAGCTTTAAAAATAATATATAATAAACTATTAAAAACATTAAACCGATATATTTATAACTAAATAAACTAAAAAATATATTTAAAATTTATTTAATATTGCACCTTTTTTATTATTTATTAAAATATAAAAAAGTGCAAGAAAGTGGAAATATCTGAAAAAAAAAATGTTAATCTACGCATCATCGTAATAAATTGATCTTACTAATATTGATTTAATAATATTTATAGGCTACAAAGTAAATTATCATCCTATATTTAAATACAAGCACTCTTAGTGAACAATTACTGCTTGGCCTTAAATAATAAATGTATTAGTGAAACCGTAACCTTTCATTATTAAAAATTATAAGCAAAAACACGAAAAAAAGAGGTTATAATCAACAAAAACAATATAAAATGTGTTAATTTTCAGTATGTGAAAGCGTGGATGGGGTTTCAACTAATATTTACCCGGAATCCATATTGAAAACCATTTACAGGGGCACTCTATATAATTTCGTGTAATAAAATTCGCTAAACGACGACATTTGAAATAAAAAAATACTAAATGTTCCCACCGTACATATGTCAAAGTGGTACTATTTTGGGACACCCCAAGTTCATACTGTTCGCCGCAAACATAAATATCTCTGAAATATAACGATTCATTTTTCTTTTTCAGTATAGGTTTGAGTCTGAGTCGTTGCGAATATTGGATAACAGGTGGCGCTGTATATTGATTTTTTCTGATATTCTTATCTAGATGGCGCTGTCACTGCTTATTTGATAGAGCTTTTCTAAGCTCCTATTAAGCTTTATTAGAAAATAGGGTAGAAAATGAATGCGTACAGTTGTCATTGAATATATACTACATGATTATGGTAAGTAGTATAAGACTTTTTATACCATGAATAGTAAATAAATTTCTCCTTAGAATAAAAAAAAAAAAGACAATATGCTAAGAAATATAACATGTTCTGTTGTACATGCTATATCAAATATAGCATGTATATATGTATTTACATAGTTTTCGTATATTTACATAGGTATTACATAATTTTTTTATTTTTTTTATGGAAGAGACGGCAAACCAGCGTACGGGTCACCTGATGGTAAGTGATCACCGCCGCCCACGGCCCCGTGTAACTCTAGAGGAGCTACAGGAGCGTTGCCGTCTTTTAATGTGGATGGGCACCGGGGCCCGGCATTACCTAATGCGAAACGCAGTGGCCAAAGCCACTACTTAACGCCGGTCTTAAATGCCGAGGGTGGTAACAATCCGGTCGAGTCTGCCCATGCGTGTTGCCATTGCTGTCAACGATACTCTACCACACGCACAAAATATTTTCAATTAAAATATTTAATGTTTCATTTTCTTCATTCTAGTAATAAGGCAAAGCGCGGCGTTGAGTTCCGCCACTCAACACGCAATGCATCAAATTCGGCGGAAAGTGGGGAACGGAAGTGGAACGGAGTGTCTTAACACTAGGTTCCCGGGTTCTCTCTGCCTACCCTGCCTAGTGCGGGATACAACGTGAAGCTGAGTATGAGTATGAGAGTTCATATATTTTAAAATATTTTTAAACTGGATGATTAAATTTTACATAAAAAAAAATACATATTATGGTAAGAATAACATGAATGACATAAAAATTTACATATGTAACAACGATTTATGACTGAGATTAACCACAAAATCGAAAACGGATGTGATTTGAGGAGAACTATGCGCCTACGCAGCTTTACACGCGTACAGTCCGATTAAAAATATAAAAATGTCAGCTGACGCCGAATCACTGGGAAATCTATGTTACTCTGTAACTTTACATAATAAAAATACACTAAGTAAGCATTGAACAGAGAGAACCTAGTGTTAAGACACTACGATCTGCTGAATTCAAAATTTTGTATGTGGAATGGTCGAATTCAACACCTTATTTTGAATATCCTCATTTATATATATAAGTAAAATTAATAATATAATTAATATTTAATAATATTCAGATATCGACTTTTTTATATCTGAATATTACGAGACCAAAGGCAACACTTCGTAACCAAAAAAATAAGGAGAGACAGTATCAGAACTCATCCAGGACTTCTCTGCCACTTAGCCACCTGACCCGAGCTTGCAAGCGAGAGTGGGAAACAAGCGATAGAGAAGCACGAGTCTATCTATCTTCCACTTCAATAAAAATACCTCCTACTGCTGTTGTTATACTATGAAATACTTAATAGTAATTTAGTGCTAAAAATTCAATGATATGATATTAATAAAAATATGTAATTTTCAATAAATCTTTTCATATGACAATGTCACATTATTATTGTATCGTAAACTGACTGTATAGATAACTAGTTTATACTTTTAATTCTATTTACACATGGAATTTAATTTATACGCTGTCATGTCAAGGATCATGAGATATAATAAAACAGTTTGTTAAAGCAGATCGGCCTGTCCAGATTTATTATTAGATTAGATTAAAGAACTTTATTATCAACAAAGACATTACATTGTCACTTATGTGATAACAATTAATAAAAGTATTCACTAACAATTAATCGTAGTAGCCATTTTATGTACTATTACTACAATTTACAATAATCAAAAATGTTTTAATAATAATTCACAAGCAAAACAAAAACAACAAAACAACAAAACAAATACACTTAACTTTTTAGCTTGTACCACCTCATACATCCAATACATTTTGTTTCTTTTTTTTTTTTTTGACGAACTAACTACAATCATTGTTCAGTAAATAATAATTGGCTAATTGTTTTTTAAATGTATGAATTGACTCAATATTTTTAATATGTGAGGGTATATTATTGTACAGCCGCGCTCCATATTTAATCTCATTATTAATTCACACTATCATTACTTCGACACATTATTAATTCAATCAAAATAATAAATCATCTCATTATTAATTCACACTATCATTACTTCGACACTATCGCTGATTTTACTAGTGCCACCTGCCCTTGTAAAATCAGCCGCAATACTGTTGAAATTGTATTGATCGTGGATCTTAGGATGTATCTTAGGTCAGGTACTATTCTCTCACAACTGAAATTCACGTTTCAAAAGTGCTTGTAATGGCGTAATTAAATAAAGAATATTCTGGTTTTGGCATCCACAATTTGTAATTTTTCAAGTAAAATCCTCAAATTACATTAATGAATTGCAATTTATCGTAATGATCAATACAAAGATTGTTCAGTTGTTTAACTTGTCAGAGACGCTCGTATAGAATGTACTTACATTGCCAACTGTTACAGCGTACATGATAAGTAGCATCTAAAAATTTCGCGAATGTTTTATTTTGTCTTAATTGTCTAGATAATTTTGTTGAAAATAACATAATACATAATGAGCACGTACAATATATAGATTAAGCATTTATGAAATATGCATTTTTTAAACTAAGAGGCCTGTCGTGGCGCAGCGACACAAGCGTCTGACTGTAACCGACGGGAAGAAATTAAATATTTCATATTTTCAATTTAAATATTAAATGATTTCATTTCTTCGCTCTGGTACAAGGCAAAATGAAAGTGGGGAACGGATATGGAACGGAGTGTCCTAACACTAGGGTCCCAAGTTCCCTCTGCCTACACTGACATATGCGGAATACAGCGTGAAGCTGAGAGAGAGAGAGTAAACTAAGAGTAGTGTTAGACACCATCGGTCTGTTCTCTATTTTCCGTTTAGTTTTTGAGATATTATATGTTTGGCGAATCTTTATTTCAAAAATTGATAGCAGAAAAGGAAATGAAAATGGTGATTAACCTCAAGTGGAAATTGAACTCACAACCTCATTTATTCGCCGTATCACTTCTCCATGAACGCCTGATCTACCAAATATATATAGCACTGATATACCATGTACCTAATAATGACTAAGCTCTAAAAACACATATGACGCTACAATAAAAAACTTTATACATTTATTACGAAAACCAACTTCCTGCAAATTTATGTTTATGTCTGTTGTAGCAACTTTTGTAGTTACTGCCATATCACTAAATATCTATTTTATAGAATCATTCAAAATTATAAATAATGAATATTCTTTTTATTAGTTTAGTATTAAAAATAATACTAATATTTAGGAAGTATAATGAAACTATTTAATACCGTATGGAAAATGGAAGACTTCTTGTAATTGTTTGTTTTTTACTCTTGAGTGTTGATGTTCAGGATTAATTTTGTCATTTTGTCATAGGGAATTCTGTTGTATTTAAAATATCCTTTTTATATTTTAATATTGGGCACAGAAAATCTAGTAACATATTTATATGGCAGTGCTCTAATTTTTCTTTTATTCTAAATCATGGAGGCATTGTTTGTTGAGTGGCGTTCAACGAAGCGCTTTGCCTTGTTACCGGAGCGAAGAAATTAAATATATAATTTTCTCAAGTAGGGATCTAGACCACAACCTGTAACGTTCACTGTTGCACGCTTATGATCCTTAATAAAAAAAATATATAGTTATTCATAATCCTCTAACGAATGCCATTTTTATGATATTGTTGCAAAAGTACATAATTGAGGCCTGTCGTGGCGCAGCGGCACAAGAGTGTAACTGTAACCGACAGGTTCTGGGTTCGATCCCCAGTCGAGGAAATGAAATATTTAATATTTTCAATTTAAATATTTAATGTTTCTTTTTCGCTCTGGTAATAAGGCAAAGCGCGGCGTTAAGTTCCGCCACTCAATACGCAATGCCTCAAATTCTGCGGAAAGTGGGGAACGGAAGTGTAACGGAGTGTCATAACACTAGGTTTCACTTCCGTTCCCTCTGCCTACCCTGCCTAGTGCGGGATACAGCGTGAAACTGAAAAAAAAAATAAGTACATAGTATTTGGCATAACTCTTGACATTTTAATAAATCGTTTGACACTGATTAATATATTATAAAGGAAAACGTTCCTTTCGACAGTTATCACCAATTATTGTAAGTTTATTGGTAATAAAAATAAATTACTTGTGATTGATGAAATTGGCTCATAATTATAGATTCCAGCATCCAGGTGGAAAGTAATAAAGTCTGCGTAGGTTCACGTTACTTTGATTCACGAAATTAATTTCGTCTTTCGTCTATACTTATCGCATCTTCGGCAAATATATTTCTTTTTAACCGACTCAAAAAAGGGGGTTATTATTATTATACATATATGTGGATGTATGTGATATTTTTGGATTAGATAATATATCTAAATGGACAAAAATCTAATGTATGATTATTTTTTAGTTTTGGTTTTTGTACAAAATTGTGTATATACATATATCACTTCTCTGCACACTTCTTTGTCTTATTAACGGAGGGAAGAAAACCCAGAAGGTAACGAAAATGATTAATTTCCGTCTTATCTCTTTAAATAAATGTATAAACAAGTTTAAAGTTAGATGCTATGCATCACGACGGCCTAAACGGAAGTTAAATATCAATATACAATGTAATTTATATTTTTCTAATAATTATCTCACCATCATTTTTTCCAGCTTCACGCTGTATCCCGCACGAGCCAGGGTAGGCAGAGGGAACCCGGAAACCTAGTGTTAAGACACTCCGTTCCACTTCCGTTCCCCACTTTCCGTTTCCCACCATCATCTACTCTATATAATAATAAACAGAAAAAAATGCTAATATAACATTATATGTAGAGAGTAAAGTAGTAGATAGAGAATAAAATAGTCAAAATAAAATGAAAGTACGAAAAACCATATTTATTGTACGTACTAGACTATTGCAACAGGTGCGTTGGCGCAGCGCCCGTCTGTGATTGATTGTGATTGACCGTTGCCTCTCTAGTAATCAACTTATTGTGTTGACTTTTCATTACATATAGAAGTATAGACCGATTAAGATATGAAACGTTTAATATATTTATGAATGTATCGCACGTGTAACAAACTTAAGTTTGCGGGCATATACCCAGATCCTGTGTGAAATAAATTACAATTCTAAGCTTGTAATAATTATTTTTACCATTATTTGTACTTTAATTTCTCACTTGTAGTAAAATTTTACAATTGTAGAACTAAAATAATTACAATCATTAGTAAGAGAATACTTTATAGATTATGATTACACGGCTAATAAGCATTACAAACTTAAGTATGCATTTTGTTTATACCAAAGTTCTCACTTTATACCAAAATTCATAAATGTAAGTCCACGGGCAATTATCTTCATACAAAATGCTCTAACTTCTCTAATTTTCTTCATACAAAATCTTCTTCTCTCATGTCCTGTATCACGACATCCAACCAGCGCTTCCTTGGGCGTCCGGGAGGTCTCACTCCAAGGACAGACATATCAGGCACGCAAGGCACTTGCGTCTGACATATTTCCAAAGCAACGTGGCCATACCATCTCAGGCAACTTTCTTGGAGCTTATCCGCTGTGTCACGGACTCCAAAACTACCTCGAATGAATGTGTTTACGCCGTACATCCACCTCAGCATCTTCATTTCTGTGACATAAAGCTTTTGAGTGTGCCTTGATAGTACTGGCCTGCATTCGCTGCCGTATAAAAGAACCGGTCGAACAATGCTCTTGTATATCAGCCCCTTGAGTTTGGTCGGTATTCTGCGATCGCAGACCACACCTGTGACCTCTTGCCATTTGGCCCAGGCAGCGCTTATCCGACCATGAACATCATGATCGATGCCTCCAGACTCGTGCATAACGGATCCGAGGTACCTGAACTTTTCCGACTTAACGGTTGGCTCAGTACCTACATAGATAGTGCTCAAGTCCGGTCTCCCGCAAGCAATGTCGAGTACATTGTATGCGGGAGACCGGTCTTTGACACATTTAGTTTAAGACCGTCGTTCTCAAGAATACCATTCCACAGGTTCACTTTACACTATAGCATCAGCCAATTCTCGTCAATGAGTACCAGCCCCGGAGGCTGGTCTTGGATGTGAGGCGAGACAGTATCTAGCACTACATTGAATCAGGAGCCCCTACTGTAATCTCGAAACGTTTGGTGTTGCCAACAGCAGTCCTAACCATGGAAGCGGAATTGTGATAAATGTCTTTGATAATCTCAATATAGGCCTCAGGGATCCCTTTGGGACGCAACGCTCACCAGATACACAGACGAGGCACAAAGTCAAAGGCCTTTTGCAGATTTAAAAAAGCCACATGCAGAGCTCTCTTCTTTTCCCTGTATGCCTCCATTAAAGTCCTGAGGGCAAAATTAGCATCCATGGTACCCGACCCTGGCTGAAATCCATATTGAGACTCAGAGAACACACTCTCGGCGGAGCTTCAAGTGCTCGAAGAACTTCATGTTGTGACTCATAAGCTTAATGCCCCTATAACTACCACAATTTTGAATACTGCCCCTTCCCTTGTAAAGGGGGGTAATTAAATTAAGCCGCCACTAGTCAGTCAGTAAATGTAAGCACACCAAGAGAACCCACCGATTTCCACGCTTCGATCGGAATTTCGTCAGGCCCCACCGCTTTTCCGTTCCGTGAATGTCGGTCTGCATCGGTCCATTCAGCAACCACCACTTCGATCCGAGGCCTACGTTTCTCGGTTACTCTCTTTTTTGGAGTGACGTCAAAGTCCATGACGAGAAGTCGATGTTGGTCCGTCAAGCTTTCGCCTGGAATGACCTTAGGTACAGTTAGTAACCCTGCCCATATGACACCGTCTGGTCAGCAAGTAATCAATTTGACTTGAGTGGGACTCACTTTTATACGTGATAAGGTGCTGAGGATTCTTTTGGAAGAACGTATTTACAACGGCCAGATCAGATGCAATACAGGTTCTCAGAATATTTTCTCCCTGTGTGCTCCTAGAGACTATAGACTATAAATTTCAGTGTGATAGTTCCACGCAATCTCAAGATAAAAGGTCTTGGCAAAGAGACATACACACAACAAAATGATCATACAAGAATTCCGTTTTTACCTTTTAAGGTATGGAACCCTAAAAAACAGCAATTTACTTTAAGGTGCTAGAAAAAAAATAATTATTATAAAACACATTGAAATGAAATGGGAAAATTATTTTCTTTTTTCGAGTGGGGATCAAAGCTACAACCCGTTGCGATTACGGTCATACACCTGTGTGCCAGCGTCATGATATTCCTAACAAAAACACTTACACAAGCATGAAAAACAATAATAAGAATATTTAAAAATATATCAATTTAAACTTTTTTTAGACAAAGTAAATTTTAATACTAACGTTATTAACGAGAGAGCAACTTCCTTATTTTTTACAATAATGTACTTAAGTACTCTATTATTATATATTTAATAAAATAAAATAAACATTAACAGACTGAGGCACAGTGGGACATCAACATTGTATATATAAAATATTTAATTAGAAAAAGTATAATAATTTAATCTGGCATCTTGCGTCGAAGCACTCTGACTGGTCATAGCTATATAAATATGATTCTTTTCTAAATGTCGAATATCATATAAAATATGTTAAAATTAAAGTTAATTAATTATATGTACAATAGTATGATCCACAAACTGAAATATCCTGTGTATGTGTAACTGAAATTAGGCCTGTCGTGGCGCAGCGGCACAAGAGTGCGACTGTAACCGACAGGTTCTGGGTTCGATCCTCAGTCGAGGAAATGAAATATTTAATATTTTCAATTTAAATATTTAATATTTCATTTCTTCGCTCTGGAAATAAGGCAAAAAGCGCGGCGTTGAGTTCCGCCACTCAACACGCAATGCGTCAAATTCGGCGGAAAGTGGGGAAGGGAAGTGAAGGTAAAAAAAAAACTGAAATATATATGTTTGTAGCAGATAGACGTATATATACCAAATTGATAAACGCCACAATAAATTCGATTTATTGGTAATCGTGGTGCGCCGTAAAATTCGTTTCCAACACGATTTTTACTCTAATGTTTTTATCATCTGTATTTGTATTTGAAATCAATCAGATTGAATTTTACTTGATGCCAGTAACTAAGCATTTCATAAATAATTTACAGAAATTAAATTAGTCTAGTTTACACAAATTATATTACGTAATTTTGCCGTTTACATATCAAGCACATCGTTCGTTTATATAGGCAAGGATACTGAAGAAGATCAGGACGGATCCGAAAGTCACGAATGAAGAGGTTGATGGCAGTGAACGAGGCGAAAGAAATTTGCAAAGGCGGTGGCGTTTAGCGCTGTGTCGTTTCTGACTATCCTACTAGGGATAAAGCACGAAACTAAGTAACTTAACATATTCAGACAGTACTTACTCAGTAAGACATATGTTAACTTCACAACATGTATAATATATGTACATATATATTACTATTTCTTTAACCTTACTGAGTTCAAGGAAAGGCCTCTTTTCGAGGTCTCCGACCTTCAGCCGTATAACCGGGACACGTGTTCCCTTGAACTTCCCTGTAGGATTTTGAGGTCACACGCTTTACGCGCCCTTGATACTGAGTCCTTGGTAAGGAGGTCGTACCTTTGGCCTTGGGTCAAGGTCTACAGTCTCGAGGAGGAATTGTTGTTTTGTAGGGTATATTTTTGCTTATACTTTTTGTCAGATATCTGACAAGGGTTTCTTTTTAATGATCATAGATATATGTTATATTTTAAATGAAACAATTTTAGCTGGAAATTCTTAAACGATACTATTTTTTTATTTTTATTTTTTTTTTTTATTTTAATTTTGCTCCTTGACTTTTAAATAATTTTGGACACCTTTGGTACTCTTTGCAGTACTCCGTGATTACGGTCAAGGTTAAAAAAAACCATTTAACATGTGTAATAATATATATTTTGTTCAGTGGCAATATATATTTTAAGGAAGAGGCCGTCATGGCGTACAGACACAGTATTTAAGTGTAAAGTACAGTTTCCATTCGGAAAAAAGAATTAATTGTACTTGCCTTGCTCTGATAAAAAAAAACAAAGCGTAGCGTTAAACTTCGTAATACAACTTTCAAATCTCGAAAATTGGATACTTTATACTAGGTTCTATACAGAAAGTTCCCTCTGCCTATCTCGCTATGCGAGAAAAAAATGGCAGCTTACGTAGCAAGGCAATAATTATAAATAACGCTTCACTTTTTTGCGTTTTAAATACTGCATGTTATCTCTCTTACTGCTTATCGGTGCTTGGTTGGTTACATTTAACAAAATTTATAATATAAATCGATAACAACATCTTTCTTGAAGAACTCGCTTTTATACTATACCAGATTTCAATTGCACTAGATGATATTCCTTATTTACTTAAGTAAGTACATATGGATAAGAATAAAACAAAGCTTCATATAACTATAAATAACTGCATTTTATATACACTTTTATTATATATTGTATCACTTAACATATCAGGGTAGGTAACGGGAACCTCATGTTAAGACATTTCCATTTCCACACATCAATCGATTATGAATTTCAAAACTCAACACCACGCTTGGTCTTCATTTGTTAGCGAGGAAATAAAAATAATTCATTTTTCTGTTTGGAAAACAAACCTGCAGTCTACAGATGTTGCGTTTACAGACGCTGTGACAATGGCTAACTTGGTGGATTACCAAGTTAGCCATTGTCACATTAGTGGTAACCCTTGGTAAACATTGATAACATTTAGTGTTTGTCATCAGTTGATAAATAAAAAATAAATCAAAGTAATTGAGATTAGTAAAAAAATAGTGTACTTAATGCAGGCGAAGCCGCGTGCGGGTCGCTATTAACTAATAGGTAGGTATTATTAGAAAAAAAATTAATTCATTACAGCTGTTTTACTTAAAACTACTTATTTCTGTATTTCGACACATAAATAATCAAGTAATAATTTTATTAGACATATGTTTAAAAGAAAAGAAAGAACGCCTGAAATAAACGTCGAAAGTAATACAAAACGTTTTCACGCGTTATTAATACACAGAGTCATTTGTTTTGTGCGCCGCTAGACTTTAGCGTGTGTCGAAATCTGCGCAATGCTTGTACTAAGGAATTCTCATTAAAATAAAGATGTTTTTACATTTACGAATTATAAAAACACATTTTAAATATTCATATAATATTAGAAATGTTTTATTTTGTTTAATACAAAAAAAAACATTTCTTTAAAAAGAACTTTTTAAAAAGCACCGGATGCTTCAATTGCTATACATTTTTTTTAACTTCACGCACATAGAGGATAGCATTTAGAGGCTTCTATTACACACTTTCTGTCTAATTCTGGAATCATTGCGTCCATGTTGTCATTGAGTGGTGGAAAATTACGCCGCGCTTTCCTACTTAACCAGAACAAGAAAATGAAAATATTAAATATTTCGTTTCCCCTTAGCTATAAGCTATTCTATATAATAAAATTTGA
This sequence comes from Eueides isabella, assembly GCA_019049475.1. NCBI lineage: Eukaryota > Metazoa > Arthropoda > Insecta > Lepidoptera > Nymphalidae > Eueides > Eueides isabella. The sequence goes on from CM032406.1 coordinate 8,684,317, forward strand.
TCAGAATAACAAATAAATTATAATTTCAGCCTAAACTCAATTAGTTTACTCATAACTTAAAAAGAGGAGAGAGAAAAGAAAGAAAGAATGATGGATATCATTCAAACTCCTTCTTACTGCAAGTTGATACTAGTTGTGGGTCAATATTTTTTATTCAATGTTATTTAATAATATGTGAGCGGGTACAAGTGCGATAAGGGATGAGGAAGAACAGATAATATAAGTCATCTATTGCAAATAGATGATAAATTAATTTTAATCGAGGCCTGTCGTGGTGCAGCGGCACAAGCGTGTAACTATAAGTACAGTGTGATACTAAAAAAAATTAAGAAATTATTATCAAATATTACAATTGTGATATTTAGGTATATTTAAAAAAATACATTTTTATATACCGATAATTTAGATATCGTAGAATTACCTTTCGGCGGGATTGGAACTAACAAAAACTGAATGTTTACATTCGCCTATTAAATTACTTCATACAATTATTTCCTTCAACTTGTAGTATAAAATCCAAACAAAGAAAACCCAGTAAATGATAATTTTCTTCTTTACCATCCATCTAAGGAGAAATATTGCATACCTATTAATTAAACCTACCCAATTTTTGAGATATTGCATGTAAAAGAAACGCTAAAAATATTTTAAGTATCGGTATTCTCGGATACTACTCGAAACCGGCCATAATGTGTCGTGATTTTTTTACGATAAGGATTAACAATAAAAAAAATATGTTTCAAAATAAAAATGTCAAGAAAATTTCAAAGATTTGTAAGTGCTCTGACACGTGACAAATTATTTTTACATTCGTCTCTTCATTCTTAACTTTTTTGTGTGACACTTCACTCATACGTAGAAACTGTTAAGTAAGATGTAAGATGTCTATCATACTTTGTGGGCTGACTTATTTAATTTAAAATCTTAATTGATAATGCTGTAAATGAAGTGAACATATTCAAAAGTCTCTTTTCTCCTTTTTCGTTTTTGCTTTCATCTTGGTTAGATAAGCTAGGGAGTTAATTTACTTTGCCACTACCTGGTAAGTAATATCTCTTTTTATCAAAAGCGGAAAAAAATATAAGTCAAGATTAGTAAATAATTTTATGCTCGAAAGCTTCCATTGTGTTAATAATTAATATTATATATTTTATGATCAAATGAGTAATTGTTGTTACAGGCTCTTCTCAGCGAATTTCGCAAAAGACTTTAAATAATATTGATAGAAATATTTTTGTCAAATCTTCCAGCAATAAAGTGGAGAAAAATATCCTTTAAATACACTACAATTTGAAAAATATAATTTTTAATTACGTTATTATAATATAAATAAATGTTAAAGAGCTGTTAAATACCGACATAAATCACCCGTCGACAGGCACGCCAGTGACAGCTTTACAACGGCGACAAAAATTCTTTGTTATCACATTGACAAAACATTTGTACAAATCGTTGAATTGCTTAAAAAATTAGAAAAAGTGTTGCTAATATACTCGAATCAAGTGTATAAAAAAGTATTTTTTACGGTTGTAATAGTTTATAATCGTAAAAAATACTTTTTTATAGTGTATATGAACCTACACGTTCTTTTATAAAAATAAGGTGGATCTATACAAAAGAGAGAGAGAGAGAGAGAGAGAGAATTTAAATATAGTGTTCAATCAATGTTCGATAATAATGATGATAAATAATTATTAAATAGCATAATGGCGGTAACTGAACTGCCAACGGAATGTCTCGAGAATTAGACAGAAAGTAAGAAACGGAACGGAACGGAGTCTCTTAATTACTAGATCCCCAGTTTCTCTCACCCTGATATGCCATATGCTTATATTGCCAAAAAAAGAGACTTGTAGTAAAAAAAAGAGGCCTGTCGTGGCGCAGCGGCACCGACAGGTTTTGGGTTCGAACCCCATTCGAGGAAATGAAATATTTAATATTTTCAGTTTAAATATTTAATGTTTCATTTCCTTGCTCTGGTAATAAGGCAAAGCGCGGCGTTGAGTTCCGCCACGCAACACGCAATGTCTTAAATTCGGCGGAAGATAACGGAAGTAGAACGGAGTGTCTTAACACTAGGTTCCCGGGTTCCCTCTGCCTACCCTGCCTCGTGCAGGATACAGCGTGTAGTAAAAAAATGAAAATGAGAAGGGAATTATATCTTCTAATTCTTTATAGATAATAGGTAATCTTTATATATATATATTTTTGTATAAATCACAAAATTTTCAAAATATTTCCAATATTATTTTGAACGAATTATTGATTTTATATCAGTTCAGTTTCTTAAGTATGGCTTTTCAAGCGTGCCTCTTATATTATAATTTCACTGACCGCGCACCGCAAGCCTAGAAATAGCACTTGACAGTTATGACATACTCTCTGTCAAGAGTCTGCCACCCGTGAGACAATTCATTCTTCACTCTACAGTAGTAGCTATTCTAGATACATATGATAAAACTTAAGAAACATTTAGAAACATTTATTAATTAAAATCAGTGTAATCATTTACACTATAAGAATATTTTAATGTATATATTCTTTTAATTTTTAAGCGTTTGTGGTATTTTATAGGGTAACGTCTGATCCTACATTATCCATCCATTTACAAACATTGATGTTTTACGATACTTAGTGCATTCCTTTTAAACCTCGAAGTACATTACATTCATAAATATTTCACTTGTCAAATAAATTTTTAGCATAATTTTTTAATAAAAACAAAGTATAAATTGATCACTTCCCTCCATCTACTTTTCCTACTGAAAATTATTTCTATATGGTCAAAAATTGTACCAAAAAGTTTAAACAATAATAATCAATAAAAATCAAACAAACAATAATATAGATAAAACTTTCATATAAAATTTATCTCTTATGGTTCAATCTAACTGTAAAGTTACAAAATTGGTAGTATGTTCATATTACGATGTATGAAATCATAATTCCTTGAAACCCACAAAGTGAATCATAAAATTTACAATTAATATAGTTTACACTAAACTACCTATCGACCTAGCATTTTGTGTATAAACTAATAAATAAACTGGCGAATATTGTTTGTCTTCGTACTATTTTAGTAGACAATCAGTAAGCGATATCGTGTTACAATAAAGAAAATAGAATTTTCTAGAGAAAAAAAAAAATTTTTTGTTTCTGAACTACTATTTATGATTTTGACGCAAAGATTATAAAAAAATACATGCTTGTATAACATATATATTTATTAATAATAGTATAAAATTGAAAAATTTGTAATAGATGTTCCATAAATTAAATTAAAGCTCTGATTCTCAATTTAAGCTATAGATTATCTTTGCCTGTTTTATTTACATTATAATAAATAAAAAAACGTTTCAACAGATAAAACAAAACAAATTATAATTAAAAAAAAAACAATTTATTTATACAGCTTATCAATGTCAAGATCCTAACCCTATATAAAATATACTTGAATACAAAAAAAAAAGCTAAAAATGTCAAATTCTGACTTACCGCGTAATATCACAACACAACACTACACTAAGCTATGGGCTACGCTAACGTCTACACAGTATGTAATAACCGCCTCAAATATACACGTGATGTGCTCACAATCTCGCTATAAATATAACGCTTCGAAATTCTATGTTAACACTCAGTTTATGGGGTCGCTGAGTTTAGGTTGCCATTTTATTTATTGGTAATTATACATTTATTTTGAACTAGTGGTCTCCCGCATTTATGTTCTCATAGAAAGTACGAGAAATGCTTGAAAAAATCACTCTTAATTCTTGAGGAATTCTCTCTTAATGGTTAAAGTATAAGAACATTCCCAAGAAACCCATATGTTAAATTCTAATTTATCTGTGAGTTGTTTGTAATATATCCATTAACTTAATTTATTTTTTATGTCGTCGTCCTAGTAACGGATTCTGTACAATTATACTTAGATGAGTACAATTGTACAGAATCCCAATATAACCTTATTATAATTAATAAGAAATAATTGTAACAGAATCAGGCATTTCTGTAACAAATTTCCAATTATCGCAATGAAAATAACTGTGATTAAATTTAGTTAAATTTATAGTTAATCACATTTATTAGACTGTTTCATCCCAATGTTAAACGTAATAAGTTATGTTAAATATATTGAATTATTTGTAAAAAGCTTTAGTAAAAAACAAACTGTTGATTTGAATTTTTTTAGTTCAGCCACTGAACACGCAATGTGCCGACATTGGGCGGGATTGCAAGAACAGTCTCAATCACCTATTAAAAGTTAAACTACCAGAGATTATCAATTAAATCTGTTTAATTGTTATCTATCTGTTACTGCCGATTCAAAAACAAAAGTATAGTACAGTTAACTTAGGTAAACGTAGATATATTCCATGTCTTCATTTAATGTTTTCTCCTAAGCGTTCTGTTTGTTCTTGCATACAAAAATATCTTACATTTTCTTAGCTTCACGCTGTATCCCGCACGAGGCAGGGTAGGCAGAGGAAACCCGGGAACCTAGTGTTAAGACACTCCGTTCCACTTCCGTTCCCCACTTTCCGCCGAATTTGAGGCATTATGTGTTGAGTGGCGGAACTCAACGCCGCGCTTTGCCTTATTACAAGAGCGAAGAAATGAAACATTAAATACCTGTCGGTTACAGTCACACGCTTGTGCCGCGCGCCACGACAGGTCTCAAACATATACGTATAACAAAAATATACGTATAATTAATAATATTAAATTCATTATTATTTTTATTACGATGATGTTAGTTTGGCAGAAATTTGGCGGAAAGTGGGGAACGGAAATGGAACGGAGTGTCTTAACACTAGATTCCCAAGTTACCTCTGCCTACCCTGCCATGTGCGGGATACATCGTAAAGCTGAGTATTAGTACACGTAATATTACACTTTTTAAAACTAATTTACTTTTCTTAGCTTGCTATATACATGATACATCTAGAAGATAAAAAAAATAACTTTCAGCAACTGTTAAACATAAATATTATTAATACCAGAGTAATCAACAGATTGACGATGATCAAAGTGCTGTGAACGTATGGAGTACACAAACACGGTCGTTAAAGCGCAGGTGTTAGGCCTATGCTATATGTGTTGAATAAAAATAGAAAATTAACTCTGTACGGCTATAAAAGTAAATAATATGTGTACATTAACAGGCAATAAGAATACCATAGAGCAGAGATTGTTAATTAGTTTTTTTTACTATATATAAGCATATGGCGCGAAGCATAGTAATAGTAAGCCACACTTTCTAGATAACTCTCTCTCTCACAGCTTCATGCTGTATATCGCACATGGCAGGGTAGACAGAGGGAACTAGGGAACCTAGTGTTAAGGCACATAATATTCAATAATATTTTGAGGAGCAAAAGTCAACGTAACTAGAGCAAAGAAATGGAAATCACTCATTCACAGAGTGGGAAGGGAACAGTATAACGACCAACTCAATATTAATAATACTGTAGGTATTCTATTTAGTCTACGATATATTGATGTTATATGATGATATAACGTGTAGGCGACATAATCTACGCTGGCTCACTATTTTGTACCACAATCCTAATCCATAGTAATATATCTAACATTTCCCGCGGCATTGCTGTATACATGCATATAACTATATGTATAATTTAAATTCAAATTTTAAATGAAAACGGAATGACTAAAAATTTTGGTGGAATATGGCTAATGGACTCGGATAATGAGGAACTCAATGTCTCATATGTTATGTTCCTGAGTTTTCTTTATCTACCCTGGTTTGTGATGTACCCTGCATACAGTGTAAATCTAAAAAAAAAAGCCTAGATATTTTTTTCCTAGATAAGACTGCACATCGACATTCATTTCTTTTATCAGTTACCATCTTTTATCTTAGATACCTATTATAATTTTAATTCATGACCTCCATTTAAAATCAAAAGCTCTACTAAAGTAGAGCTTTTAGAAATTATTTCATTGTGTGTCCCGCCCAAGAAGCACGCAAGGCTAAGAATTTTCAAACATACAATTTTCATCATAACATTTACGTTTGTATACATTAACGCTATTACAATATTTTTTACTCAGTAGAGAACTGCCTCTTCGCAAAGTCCCGAAATATCAGTTTCGGACAGCAACAATCATATTAATACAAGTTCAACGTTCCATGCGATATAACAGTTGTGAAGCAAATCTAAATCATAATGATTTAGACTTTTACTACAGATTCGAACATCTGTAGTACGATTGTAGTCTGTAGCACACACTGGAAATCTATTGTAATGATTTTTTTAAGGTTAACACTGTATCCTGCTTATAACTGGGTAGGCGTAGATAACTATTCTCGCTTGTTTTGGAGGAGATGTGGAGCTGAATACTTGTCTTCCTTGCGAAATAATGAAAATATCTCGTGTACCCGAGAAATCAGCAATGACCGCTTTTACAGCAGCCCCAATTTATTATTTACTAGCGAAACAGGGCGGCTTCGACTTATTAAAATATGCTAACAACATAAATAAGTTGTAACAAGCGTATACAAAATTGCGACGTAGCTTGATGAGGACGTATGGCGTATTTGGTCAAAACGCATGTACGGTTTTCAAGAGGCACGGGTTCAGTTCCGCTACGTTCAAATTTTTATACATTTTCTAAATAAGTATTTCTTCAAGTATAATTTAACACTTTAAAAAGAGTAAACTTATTTAAGAAATAATGTTCTCTCTTTCCCTATGATTATTTTAACGAATTATCCTTCGGTATCGGAAATTTGTAAAAAAATCCATACAGAAATACTAACAATATAAATAAGTTGTAACAAGCGTGTAAGTAGGAACGGACGTGCCGACAAATTTGCACAAACAGCGGCACTTTCACGCACTGCTTAAGACTATAATAAAATGCCACTGTCATGTGTAAAAATTAAAATAGAGTCTATACGCATATGACAGGATAGATATGAGATTGATCCAGGAGAGGAGCAGTTACGAAGAGATTCTTCCCAGCTGGCATTTAGAATAATGAGGTCATCGATTTTTGCAAAGTCACACTCCAGATGTTAACGAGTCATGACAGAATCGCAGAATATTTATATCAGGTGTTTATATCAGGCAAAGGTGGGGCATAAACACTAGAGGAGCTCACAAAAAATCATCGGAAGTTTCAACTGTAAGATCCCAGACAAAACCTATAAAATCGGCAATGATCCAAGCTCAACCAACTAACCTGTTACCAATTTGAGAACGCGAGTATCATTTTAAGAATACTTTGCTCGAACTCCTCGCGGTTATCAAATCAAAGCCACCAAACAAGTCAAGCTCAGAATTTGTGAGGATGTGAATTGCATTCCGGAGATAGCTCCCCAGAATAAATTTTAGGAGTAAACCAGAAGAACAGGGTATCTTAAGGTTAGAACGCTGCCCACGATTCTATGTCTGTTACTGTGAAATGTACGCTGATAAGGTTGGAGGAACGAATCCTGAAAAGGCTTCCTCCAACCTTATCAGCGGCAGTCCGGAATCCACAACTTTGTATACATGGAAGGTGCGTAAGATGGTGGGTGAAATGAAGAATGTGGGAAAAAATATCTAGATAGAGATAGAGACATTACATGTTCAACGGAAGTAGCAAACGCACTTCGAGGTTGTCGGAACCTATAGGAAATTTGGTTAAAATCCCGTCCTAGGGCTTAGGGTCTGACCAACCAACCTCAGGGTCTGACAAGCACCAAATCGGTTAAGCTGCGGGCTGCATGATAGCGTTTCGTACACGGTCGTAGCAATATCGCGGTACACTGCGAGCCACACTATTACAGCGAAAGCAGATGATGACGCGGTCAAATCGCGACGGGGGCAACGCCAAAATGCATGATTTAAAAAATAGGAGCGCAACGGTCACCTCTTCCACCATAGCGGTCATGCCCCTATCGTAGACCTACTAAACTTCCTCACCACTGAACCCAAGTTATATAACAAATTTTATAATAGTAAATATGTCTAATATTGATATAAAACCGTTTAGAATTTTCACCTTAGTTCCAATTAAAATAAAAATAATAAACTTTTGTGTAATAGATGTTAATGTGTATGTAAATAATATTGTACTTAATATATACGATTCGAAAATAAGATATAATAATAAGATAGAAAAGGGATGGACCAAGTATCTGTAGAGTAGTTTATAATATATAAAAAAACAAGCATATATGAATTTCGACGTAGCTTGATGAGGACGTCTGTCGTGGTGAGAGAGATCTTTAAAAGTTTTCACAGTTTTCAATTCGAATTTTTATACGTTTTGTAAATAAAGTATTTTTCTTTTTTAAGTGTGGTAACTAAGTGTAAAATAGTAAAAATAAATTTATTTTATTTTAATTCTCAACCGGTATTTTCAATATTTTGTACTAGTTGAAACATTAGTAAATCTTTTATTTACTAAAATATCTTAAAACAAAATATTAAACAGCAGAGGACTAACAAAATTTTATGCCACCAACAGGACATTAATATAATTGTGTATCAATAAACAAATTAAAATTTATGTTATGTACGGGTTGTTTACAAATACTGCAATAATAATAATTATATCTTCAATAGAAATCTAGCAGACTAAATATTTACTTTTGCTGAAGCGGATATTAATGCGACTTGTGATGTAAGCCCAGATATACATTACATTTTGTGATTTTCTATATGTTAGAGAAAACTATCTTTTGTGTTTGATCTTATCTTTGTGGTAAAGATGGATAAGCAGAATTTTCAAGTAATAATAAATTAGAATTCTTTACAAATTGTTTTAAAATGGTTAAAGAAATACTTTTGTTGTTAAAAAAATGTGCAATACGAAAATTATTAATATTTATTTCGCTTACAAAAGGGGAGGTCATTGGTTTGTTTTAGTTATTTTAATTTACCACTGACACTTTCTACAAGTGATAGATATGATACCGCCTACTTTTTCATGTCAGTATCGTGCCTCTACCGTGCCGTATATACTTATGAATGTTTATTTCATACATATTATATGTATATATTTTATAAAGTATAGATTCACTCCGTATACCTGGGTGGGCAAAAAAAATCCACTGCCCCACTATTTCCCAAATTTTTAAACATGGTGACAGGATTTGTGGCAGTTTACGCCACATTTTGTCTTATTTTCAAGATAATGAAAATAATTCATTACCTAACTCATGCCACTACGCTGATTTATTATTTAAATATAAAACCAAACATCCTTCTTGCCGTCTTCATTACTCTATTACTTTAATTAATGTAAGAGATACAAATTTTATTACAAATATTGAACATCTGTCATTACGTCAAAGAATATCATGTCAGTCGTTATGTTCAGTACGTACGTATATGTACGTAGGGATATAAGTGTATTTTCTCCTTTTGTAACTTTTTTTTGCTATTGATATTATTTTAAGCTAATCATAATAACAATCGCTTTACATTATTATATATGGCTGTCCGCCTGTATCCATCCGCCCATCTATCAAAAGTTTTTATTAAAATTGGGTGGAAATAAAAAGAGAAAACTTTCAATAGTAAGAACTTAAAATTGATAGGAAAACATCCAAGAAATTAAAAATAAGGGTTTCTGAAAATAAATAATTAATTATACAAAATTATATTTTTTGTCAATTTCATACAAGATAAATGGATTGGACTTGAAAACTTACTTATGTCAACTTTTACAATGTTAAGTTTTATAAACTTTTATAACGTTCTTGTTGACGTACAATCAAGAAATTACGTAGCCCTCAGTAAGCGAGACCTTTTCACTTTCAACTTGTTTTTCATAAATATTTTTATTAGTAGGTAGTAGTAGGGCAGGCTGAGGGAACCTAGGCGATTAGTGTTAAGCATTGCGTTTTGAGTGTCGGAACTCAACGCCGCATTTTGCCTTGTAACCAAAGTGAAGAAATTAAAATATTAAATATTTTCTTTGAAATAATTAAATATTTCATTTGAAAATATTGAATATATAATTTCTTCACATGGGAATCACAACCCAACACAACTCACAACCTGTTGCTTTTACAGTCACACGTTTGTGCCCCAGCGTTTTATATGTTTTACACGTTGTAGGAGTTACTTACGCCTATTTTTTTTTAATATTTATACATGGACTAGTGTCCATAGGCATGGTGCAATAGTAAAAAAAAATAATTATTTTATATTGCACTTATAGCATTTGAGTTAAAACTGCACGCAGGTACCTACAATGGATTCATTATAACGATTAAGTTGATGAGTTTTACAGATTATTCTACACAATTTATATATATATATATATATATATATATATATATATATATATATATATATATATATATATATATATATATATATATATATATATATATATATAGACAAACCACTCACACGAAAATTGCCGACATGTAAATCGGTCTAAAAAGCTTCAGCAATAAGCTCGACGCATATTTCATCATAGGCAATCAAACTGAGCACGCGCCCGGTAAATATTATTAGTAATGTTACACACATTGCTACATGTTATACTATATACTTATGTATGTATTTAATAATACGAGTTTAAGAGACATTGCAAGATATATACCTAATTAAATATATATAAGGAATATAATATCGATCTATTATAACTTTAATAAAGGATAATAAATTAAAAACTATTGTATTATCTAATAATATACTGCAATGTTGTTAACGGATTGTAAGACTTAAAATAGAAAATCATTTTTACCGTTCCCGTAGAAATTTCTAGAAATCTAACCAGATGCTTATTTTTTTTGTCTGTAAGTATCGTCTGGACACTGTATATCAGTCACTCAGTAACGATAGAATTTATGTATGTTTTCATAAATATGAAATACACGTATTTTTTTTCCAGCTTCACGTCTAGCGTCTCGTTCGTCTATTATCTTCTCGTCACATCGTTATCTAGCGAGTACCGTCCACCAAAGGCTAAGGTATTTTTTATTATTAGCGACAGTAATATAACTAAGATATGATATTGTCGCTAATAATAAAAATCATCTTGATATGTAAGTAGTATAATATGATTGACAGCATTAAATAAAACATATTATATTAAAACATGAGAAGATCTCGACACAATCAGCGCGTTGGATAATGGTATGTAGAGATGTCAGCGGAGGCATGCAAAAATCTTGGCACGACTCATAGAGCTTAAAACCGATTTTATATTACTTTTATAATATAGATCTCATTTATACATCAGTCTCTGTAATATATTTAGAGTTAATTAACTGTTATTTTAACGCATTATACGGTGATTAATCGATACTCGCCATTTTGTGACTTACTTGACAAATTACGAGAATATATGTTTATTTTAAAGTTATAAATACGTATAAATATTCATCTGTGAATAACGTAATACGGACATATTCAGTTTTTAAGAATTAACTTTAGCTAATGTATCCTTTTATGTTAAATGAATTGAATTCTTTTATATTATAAAAATGTTACTGTCGTTTCTTCTTATTTTTTTTGCTTCTCGATATATTCATTCAAATTCAAATTCAATTCAAATTCAAAATATTCTTTATTCAAATAGGCTTTAGCGAGCACTTATGAATCGTCACAACATAAAATTACCACCGGCTCGGAATGCAGTTCTGCTGAGAAGAGCCGGCAAGAAACTCAACAGTTGCTCTTTTCAATATCGAATAAAGTCACAATTTCATTGTTTAATACAATAGTGATTATCCTGCATGAAATTCAAATGACCTTAATTAAATATATTTTTATCATTCAAATATTCTTGGACAGTGTAGTATGCTTTCTTAATTAACATTACTTTAACATTTACTTTAATTTTTTTTTTTTTTTTTATTTTTTATTTTTATGGAAAAGACAATGCAAACGAGCGTACGGGTCACCTGATGGTGAGTGATCACCGTCGCCCACGGCCCCGTGTAATACCAGGGGAGCTACAGGTGCGTTGCCGGCCTTTGAGGTGTACGTAGACGCGCTTTTTAAAGGTACCCATGTCGTATCGACCTGGAAATACTGCCGCGGGTAGGACGTTCCAGAGATGTATGGTTCGTGGAAGGAAATTCCTACGAAACCGCACAGTAGTAGAGTGCCACGTATCCAGATGTTGTGGATGGTATAGTAACTTGTGGCGGACTGTGCGGTTAGAAAATTCGGCGGCAGGTACCAAGTCAAACAGTTCTCCAGAACACTCCCCGTGATAAATGCGGTAGAGAACGCACAGTGAAGATACGTCTCTACGCAAAGCCAAAGTGTCAAGCCCCTTACAGATCATTGGGTCCCCAACGATTCGAACGGCTCTACGTTGTACGCGATCAAATGGTTCAAGCTGATACTGGGGTGCACCAGCCCAGAGGTGAGAACAGTATTCCATATGAGGCCGAACCTGGGCCCTATACAGGCCCAAACGATGTTTTGGCGTGAAATACTGTCTCGCTCTGCTGATGACCCCCAGTTTCTTCGAGGCCAACTTGGCCTTGCTTTCCAGATGATCGCGATACTGGCAGTCGTTCGAAAAGCTGAGGCCCAATATACTGATACAGGGCGCGGCTTTAAGGGGAGTGTTCTCGAAAACTGGTGATACGACAAATGGGGTTTTTTTAGTGGTTAACGCACAGACTTGTGTCTTCCGGGGGTTGAATTGAACTAGGTTCTTTTCACCCCATACGGAGACATTGTTGAGGGATGCCTCAACGGAAGACACAAGTTGATTTCGGCACTGGTCGACGTTTTCCCGAGAAAGTCTTGCACGGCCGGAGTATACAGCGTCCACAGTACTATCATCCGCATAACAATGTATGTTAGAGTCCTCCAACATATCATTGATATGCAGAAGAAATAGCGTAGGGGACAGCACGCAGCCTTGGGGGACGCCAGCGTTCACGGGCATGAATTCAGAGCAAAAACCGTCGACAGCGACCTTGATGCTGCGCCCAGTGAGAAAGCTAGCGATCCACTTGCATAAATTCTCGGGAAGCCCGTAAGATGGAAGTTTCGCAAGGAGCGCCCCATGCCACACACGATCGAAGGCCTTCGCCATGTCCAGACTAACTGCCAGGCCCTCTCCCTTACTATCAATAGCTGCAGCCCAGCGGTGGGCTAGGTAAACCAGAAGATCACCGGTTGAGCGACCCTGACGAAAGCCATATTGGCGGTCGTTAATCAATCGATGATCCTCTAGATAAACCAAGAGCTGGCTATTGATTAAGCTCTCCATAACTTTGGAGAGCAGGGAGGTGATAGCAATAGGCCTATAGTTAGTTGGATCGGAGCCATCGCCTTTTTTCGTGATCGGGTGGATAAGAGCGCTCTTCCACGAATCTGGGACTACGCCGACTGAGTAAGAGTGCCGAAAGAGACGCGTTAGCACCGAAGTCAGCTCAGGAGCACATGAACGGAGCACAAGAGGAGAGATGCCATCTGGCCCACTCGACTTGTGAATGTCCAAGGAAGAGAGAGCTCGCCTAACAGCTTTCTGACTGATTTTAACGTCAGGCATTGAGCTCTGACACCGCGGGATGGTTGGCGGCGTTGCTCCTTGGTCATCCATAGTCGAGTTTGAGGCAAAGAGAGCGCCCAGAAGATCGGCTTTCTCTTTCGCCGTATGGACCAAGATGTCATTCTCCGTGCGCAGCGGCGGAAGCGAAGGCTGGTTAAAGTTGTTTAGTGCAGCCTTTGAGAGGGCCCAAAACTGGCGAGTTCCCGACGGGTAACTCTCAAGCTTCTCGCCGATTTTAGCAATGTGCTCGGACCTTGCTCTGGCAATTTGCCACTTAAAGTACCTAGAGGCACGGTTGTACTTTCTTTTTAAGGTTTTCACCTTTGGATCCTTAGTGACAAGTGCCTTGGCCCAGGTTCGATATGCCTCGCGCTTGCCAGAAGCAGCAAGTTTGCAAGACGTATCAAACCAAGGCTGTGACTTACCACCGATTGGCACTACAGAGCTAGGAATGTAAAGTTCCATACCCTGCAGAACCACGTCGGCAACAGCAGCGGCACAAGCACTAGGATCATCAGAAGAGAAGCAAACCGGCCCCCAGGGATAAGATGAGTAAAATGTGCGCATCTCATCCCAATCTGCTGACTTGTAGTGCCAGACACGACGAGTCGCTGATGTTCTGCGACTGACGCGGTTAATGGGCACAGCACTCCGTACCAGGCAGTGGTCAGAAGACCCTAGGGGGGCATCGACAACAACCTGGTATTGTTCTGGATGTGAAGTCAGCAGAAGGTCCAGTAAGGAGGCGTTGTGGTTGTCCACGTCCGGGATTCGCGTAGGCGACTCAACCAATTGGGACAATCCATTCGCCATAGCAAGGTCGAATACAGCTCTCCCCGCGTGGTCGGTGGTGCGTGAACCGAGCCAACTGGCATTATGTGCATTAAAATCGCCCTGTATCACGACCTCTGCGGTGGGGATCTGTAAGAGCGCATCGTCAATAGCGGATTGCATGTGCTCCATGAGCCGATCCGTTTCTGCATTACCACTATGGGACCTGTACAGGCATGCGTAGATTCGGACACGATCGTCCATGTCCACACGGAGCCAGATGGTGGACAGGTCCCGACCTTCAAAATTGACAAGACGACGGAAACACATGTCCTCCCTTACAAACACAGCAACCCCGGCATGAGGTATAAAATTATGCTCTATTTTGTAGCCGGGGTATTGAAGGTAGGCAGTGTCGCTCGGTCGGGCAATCTGGGTTTCAGTCAGAAATAACAAGGCCGGCTGTGCCGTCTCAAGATGGTGGTGGACGGCATTCAGATTTGAATGTAGGCCCCTGATGTTGGTAAAGTCAATGCTGAGAGTATCAGGGGCTGCCGTGGAACGTACGCCTCGTTTGCCTTGTAAAATGCGCGGTACTGTGCCCTCCCCAGAATTCGAAGGGCGGCCTGAGTTTGATGACTCAGGGAGGGATTCTCCAGCATCTAAGATGCAGGTACCCTCCTGGGGTAGTTTCTTTTTTAGTGCCGCTTTCATATTCTAGGGAGGGGTTGGGGGTGGGCACCGGGGCCCGGCATTACCCAATGCGAAACGCAGCGACCGAAGCCACTACTTAACGCCGGTATTAAATGCCAGGGGTGGTAACGATCCGGTCGAGTCTGCCCATGCGTGTTGTCATTGCTGGCAACGTGACTCTACCACACGCACTTTAGTCGCCTCTTACGACACCATCAGTACCAGGGTGATCCTATTCTAAGCCGGGATCACACGGCGAAAATTATATTGTAGATACGTATACTCAGACCCATAAATGACTTATTTACTTTTTGGAGGCGATAACTAGGCGTCACAAGTTTGTCCTTGTTTCTCGTCCCAATCGTGTGTCTGTCACTGTGTTTGCTATAGCACTGAATATGTTGCCGGACAAACAAAATATTGTAAAAAATATATTGAGAAGCAACCGTAAGAATACCTGTATCCTTAAAAACATACAGATTCATTAATACAGATGGGTAGAAAAGTCCTAGTAAGTCACTCCTTTGCCTTCTCTCATTGTTTGTGTTTATTACTATCACTCATATAAGATATTAACAACTTTACCAAACTTTACATTATAATATCATCAGCCTTTTCCCTTAATATTTATGTTTAATTATTTTAAATAATAATATCCATAGTAAAGTATGATAATAAAGTTTAATAAGAGAATCTTATGGAGAATAATCTAATAGAACTCAGTAAGATTCGCACACGACGTAATATTTATAATTTTTTAAGTACTGAATATGTCTGTGGAGGCGCAAAGTTACAAGCGTGTGACGGTACACGACAGGTTGTAGGTTCGATCCCCACTCGTAGAAAAGAAATATTCAATATTTTTAAATGGAATATTTAATATTTTCGATTTTTCGATTTGGTAACAATGCCAAGCGCGGCGTTGATTTTTTTTTATGGAAACGACAACAAACGAGCGTACGGGTCACCTCATAGTGATCACCGTCGCCCACGGCCCCGTGTAACACCAGGGAAACTACAGGTACGTTGCCGGCCTTTGAGGTGGAGGTAGTTGCGCTTTGTGAAGGTACCCGTGTCGTATTGACCTGGAAATAATGCTGCGGGTAGGCTGTTTCACAGATGTGTGGGGCGTGGAAGAAAGTTCCTACGAAACCGCACAGTAGTCGAGTGCCACGTGTCCAGATGGTGTGGATGGTACACTAATTTGTGACGTACTGTGCAGGTGGAAAATTCGGAAATTTCTGCCACTTAACACGCAATGCCCCAAATTCGGTGGAAAGTAGGAAGCGAAATAGTGTATTAACACTATGTTACCAAGTTCAGTCTGCCTACCCTGCCATGTGCGGCATACAGCGTGAAGCTGAAAAATAAAAAAAAAAACCACAAAATCAAACCCAGGAACAAAACTATTTTTGATTTATTTTTCCAGGTTTGATTACAGATTCTTAAATAGGCAGAAAGTGGAGGTCGCAGTAATTTTTCGCATTAAGCATTTGGCATTTAGAAAAAAATAAAAAATCGAAAATAATATAGCATTGATACTGCGTCGCTGTTAGTTTATTAGTTTATAAACTTTATTCTGTTTCATTTGTAGCATCATGCTGTATCACGCTTTAGCTGTTATATATGAGGCAAGGTAGGCTGAGAGACCATAGTGCTTGTTCTAGGCTTTCCACCCTACTTCAAGATATGAAAGTTGAGTGGCGGAACTCAACGCCACGTTATGTTAATTTATGGATACTGTAACATTTCCAGTCCAGTCGCTGTACCGCCGCGCCACGACTGCCTCCACGATAAATTTTATTCCACGGTTAGTTTTATAAACGTCATCTAACAGCTGGTAACCAAAAAAATGTAGACATCACACATAACATAATACAAAAATATCCCAGATTTTAGTATCATTAATTAATAACACGGACGGTGGGCGGTTATTTATAAATACTTTTATATCGCGAGAGTAACGTGACACGCGGTGACGGCTCCTCTTAATAGGCCAACGTATTAAATGCGATCATATTTTATTAGTTTGTCTTCTTGTTGTGACACTTGCTTTAATGATTGCCGTAAATTATGTACGTTACTTGCATATTGATATGTTATTACTTATAATTTACATGCGTGTACGCATATAAGACGTTAACGATTTATTCTATAAAATAAGAAAAAGTAAAAACTGAAGCATGTGGCACAGGGGCACAAGCATGCAACTGTAAACACGACAGATCGTGGGTTCGATATCCACTCGAGAAATTAAACATTTTGCATTTTCGTTGCTTCATTCTTAACACGTTCACATTTCCATATACTCGGGTTCCCTAAAGTAGGTAATGGAAAATAACATTCCTGTTTCTTCTTGTTTAAGACAAGGTTCTTGTTTAAGACAAGGGTCTTCTTGTTTAAGACAATAGGTTCCCTAATATCCTCTGCCTAGTTTTTAATGATAACTGATAATTAATAGAAATTGCTTAGTAATAATTTTATAATTATTTGCAACTACTGAACTTTATAGTGTACGTAAGCTAAGTTGCGGTTATATATATATATATATATATATATATATATATATATATATATATATATATATATATATATATATATATATATATATATATATATATATATATATACATATATATATATATATATATATATATATATATATATATATATATATATATATATATATGGCTAAATATATATATATATATATTCAATTGTTTTTCATTTCAATAACAAATTTATTAAGTCTATAATCACTCACAGAACAGCATATCGCATTAAGGAAGTCAGAGCTGCACTTAAGGCGTGTCCAATAAGCGTCGCCCAGTATTATTTAGTGCTGCGAATTTAATAGACCGCCGTATGTGACTGCTTTTACTATTTTAAGTCCTCTGTGGTCGTGGATTGCTTTATTAGAAAATGATTTATTAATATGCCATTGTGGTGAATTGTGACAACATCTAACTGAATCCGCGATGGCTGTGGGTAATATTCACATTTAACACAATACATTATATTTCTATCTTCTCTTTGGAATTATAAAGAGGTTTTCTTCTGTGATTCTACATGTACGCTTGAAACTGGAACGCAATGCGAAGAACGAAATATCTCTAACATCAGCAATCTTAGGATACCTAGCGTGGAGTTAATTCGTTGCTAACTTTCCGCCCAATTTCCGAGACATTTTATGTAGAGCGCCGGAGCTCAACGCTGCGTTTTACTGAAGCCAGAAAAAAAAACAATTAATTTTCCGAATCGAGAATAGAACTGACATCCGTCGCTGTTATAGTCATTCTCTGTGCCGCTGCCATGTGGAATGTCACTATTATAATTGCAATACAAATCTCAGTTAACTACGAGTACTAATAGCAAAAAGACACCAACATCTCAAAAAAAATATATAGAATTAAGATCTCGATGCACTCCCTGTAAGTGATAACCACCAATGGCCCTTGCTCGTGTTATTCTCGCTGAATTTTTCACCTATAGTTTCATTCAGTACGTAAATAACTAAGAAATTAGTGCTATACATGACACATTTCAGGTGCTCAAGATAACTCTGAACGCAGGTACAATGGATTATCTCTTTATAATGTTTCTAGATACATGATCTTATTTTTACGTTTACATTTTTGTATTCTTTTGAATATATTGTTTTCTTCTAAATCAAATATAAATCTAGTAAATATATATTTAATATTAACATGTAACCTATTTCTTTTCTATAACAGTGAAATAATAGTTTAATATTGTAAATCAAAATTTACTTAACATTGCTGCTTAATTGTGAATATTTTCGTAGTTATTTACGTTTTAATGTCAAGCCGCCAAATAATTAATTAACGCTGGAAATGGGACAGGAGGACGCACACAAATGTTTCCCGGAAAATTCTTGATAGTGAAACAGTTCCTGTGCTATTCTCACTGTGTCTTAGATGTATTTTATCGTTATAATACATTAGATTAGTTATTGATTATTAAGGCCTGTCGTGGCGCAGCGGCACAAGAGTGTGACTGTAACCGACACGTTCTGGGTTCGATCCCCAGTCGAGGAAATGAAATATTTAATATTTTCAATTTAAATATTTAATATTTCATTTCTTCGCTCTGGTAATAAGGCAAAGCGCGGCGTTGAGTTCCGCCACTCAACACGGAATGCCTCAAATTTCGCGGAAAGTGGGGAACGGAATTGGAACGGAGTGTCTTAACACTAGGTTTCACTTCCGTTCCCTCTGCCTACCCTGCCTAGTGCGGGATACAGCGTGAAGCTGAAAAAAAAAAAAAAAAGATTAGTTATTTTTGAGGCTTGTCTTGACGTAGGGACTGTCAATGCCTAAAATATTGAGTACTTGGGCATTTGGCTAAAAAACAACATTTTTACACTTACATATAAATATTCACTCACTCACTCACTCAGCTTCTAACTTTACCGCATGGCAGAGTAGACAGAGAGAACTTGGGAACCTAGTGTTAAGACAATCCGTTCCGTTCTCCACTTTCTGCGGAATTTGAGGCATTGCGTGTTGAGTGCCGGAACTCAACGCCACGCTTTGCCTTGTTACCGTAGCGAAGAATTTAAAACATTTAATATTTAAATTGAAAAAATATTAAATATATCAATTCCTCAAATAAATTTGATCGAACCCACAACCTGTCACGCTTAAAGTCACATTTGTACCACTGCACCACGACAGGCGTTAATAAATATGCAAATATTTTTTGCATTAAAAACAATTTCTAGGATCTGAAGAATTTACATTAAGGGCACTTTACCGTTATTTAATTCTGATTTTGTGTTTACATAGCATCTTCTTAAATAAACTGTGGATATTATTACTATTTTTTTAAAGTGTTATTCAACACTTAACCAACGTTGCCCAAATTTTCACGTATGACTCAGCTGGTCAGAGCACTTGGATGGTTTCCAAGGGACGTGGGTTCAAATCCTGCTGCGTTCAAATTTTTATACGCTTTTAAAATTTAAATTTCAATTTAATAAAGTGTAGAAACATAAAAATAGATTTAAATAATAAATGATTATATAAGTTGAAACTTTTTAGTGTTAATAACAGGATATTCAATTATTTTAAGTATAAAAATATATCGGTGTAACGGTAGCATAGACTCTCCACCCACAGTTAAGACATCACGTGTCAACTCATTACTGCACACTATTTTTCTTTTCTTTTTATTAAAAAAAAATTATATTAAATTTAATTATTTTACTCCTTAAGTGGAGATAGAATCATCTCCTTTATGGTAAGACGAAATACCAATACATCGTGGTTGTATATAATTGTAAATCACTCACATAAATAGAGCAAGATATGATATTATTCATGCTAACAATATTATAATAATTCAAGCAAATAAATCATTTACATTGTGTTCAATACATCAAATATACTCTCTCTCTCAGCTTCACGCTGTATCCCGCACGAGGCAGGGTAGGCAGAGGGAACCCGGGAACCTAGTGTAAAGACACTCCGTTCCACTTCCGTTCCCCGCTTTCCGCCGAATTTGAGGCATTGCGTGTTCAGTGGCGGAACTCAACGCCGCGTTTTGCCTTATTACCAGAGCGAAGAAATGCGACATTTTAAGGCCTGTAGTCGCGCAGCGGCACAAACGTGGGACTGTAAACTACAAGTTGTGGGTCGATCCCCACTCGACGATATAAAATATTTTATATTTTCAAATTTAATATTTATTGTTTTAATTTCTTTGCTCTGGTAATAAGGCAAAGTGCGGCGATGAGTTCCGCCACTCGACACTCAATACCTCCAATTCAGCAAAAAGTGACAGAGTCACTAGGATCCCAGGTTCTCTTTGCCCTGCCGTGTAAGCTGAATAGATTAAATGCGACATTTCTGTGGAGCAACGAAAAAAAAATAGAGCACGTGTTTATCAGCCAGTATATTATGTTTATACATATATGTTTTTTAATATTCCTAAGTGTATACAATTGTAGGACTAAATGGGTGACCCATTAAACCCCGCGCTTTGCCTTGATAACAGAGCGTGGTAATGAAAACATTAAATGCTTAAATTGAAATATTAGATATTTAACTACCTCGATACGTGATCGAACCCATAACCTATCGTGTTTACAGTTATTGCCCCTGCCTCACGAAAGGTATTAGTTTAATTTCTTACGTCAATCCCAACTAAACAGTATAAATTAAAAATCATCATAATTTCTTAACAAAATAAAAGATGGCGCCCATTTTTTAATCAGTAGTCTTCCCGAGAAGCCCAATAAGGTAAAGTTTTAAAGGGCTTCGATTGTTAATGCTTAACGCTTTTGCAGTAGATAAATATGATTTACTTATGTTATGTTATTATTGTAAAACTATAATATAACTACCCTGTAGCTGTAATAAATTTATAAATTAAGCTTGTATAGTCTTATCCCATTTCCTGCATAGCAGTTCATATTGTCATTAATCTTTTCTTTTTAAACGACATTGCTTGTGTTTTTATACATTTTTTATAGTGTTTTTCCACACTCAGGACAGAAAATACTAAATTTAAATTTAAAAAGCGTATCATAATTTTAAACGTATGGCTTAGTTGGTCAGCCCGTTTGGACGGTTTCCAAAAGGCGCGGGTTCGTATTCTGCCACGTTCAAGACGTTTATACGCTTTTTAAATTTAAATTTAGTAACTTCTTGTGTTTTATCTAACTAGCTCACAATGTAATTAATTCCAACAATGTAGCACAATTGGCTGTTGATGCGAAAAATGATATTTTTGTTTTTCAGGTCGGCAGATATGTCTATGTAAAATAACCAGAGAACGGTGTTAGTTTCCCCGAACGCCATGATTCAATGTCGGAAAGCAAAAATGAGTATTTTTTAATCAGATATCCTCTTTTACTTCGGTAATTGCCCGGTAATATATGAAGATTATTTGAGATGACACGTGAAGTGATCTATAACGCTAAGTCGACACTTATCTTTGTTCTTATTTAAACTAGTAATGTGTAGAATTATATTCTATAGCTAAGCACTATCATAAACTACACGTAGGTACATTGATTTAAGTTTTACAAATTTAATCACTATACAAAAGTTTTTGTTCTTGCACGTTTTAATTTTTTAAACTGTGAGTTTTCATTGTTATAAACTAAATTACTAGACAATAAATCAATTCTTATTTAAATATGTCTGTTTATTTTGTAGGAGAGAACTTTCATAGTGATCAAATAAATTAATCATTTGTAAAAATGTAATAAGTTTTTTTTTAAGCAATTATTGAAATTTGAGAAATTCTCTCTTATCTCTTGTTCGATTGTCCACAATCATTACTTTTACATAAAATTATATTTGTTAGTGTAAAAATATTCTGTCTACCGGTACCATAACTTTCACAAGTAACACACAGAAAGAGTGGTGGCATCAAGTAGCTAAATATAATTATTTAAAACAATAGTTTATACATTTAGATAATGTAAAATAGACAAAAGAATATTGGATAAAATCGAAAATATTTTTAAGATATCACCAATATATTACGAGACATGAAAGATTTGTGTTGTACATTACTTTTTAGTGACCATTTATCGTGAAGCTTAGGGATTTTTGGCAGATTTATCTGCTATCGTCTACTTGCTACAAGTGACTAAGAATTAAACCTCGTCGCAACATCCGATGTGAGATATACAAGATTTACTTATAAATGTATAAGGGGAGTAGGATGGGCCATGTAGTTCATGCCGATCCTAAAACAGTCAACATTCAAATTAAGAAACTTAAGCTGAAAAAAATAAAAAAAGCTCAATCAAGCCTTCTGTAGGAAGATAAACTTAAGCTGATCCCTGATGAATAGTTAAAGAAAGGGTTTTTTATTAGCCATGCTACGTTTTCCAATTCTGCATTTTAGAATTTATTAAATTTGTTAATAATATTAATAACTCTATCTTCGCATAAAGTTTATGATTTTCAAGAAAAATTGTCATTAAACAGCGTAAATTGCAGACATTTCTTTGAAAATATCTCTAATGTCCATGAGTTTAACTTAGAAAATAAAATTTTTGGTTTTCGTATCATTTGCATATTTTAAATGAAACTATTAAACAGCGTAATAATTGTATTGCATAAGTAAAAGTAAGTTTTGAAAATTTCACATTATTCCGTGGCCACAGATTATAAATACCCTACCTACCTACGCTACGTATAGAATATAGAATCACGAGTGTTAGGTTCTTTTATAATAACGAATTCCGGACTAACACTAAAATAGCAGGGTTTCACTACCGATTACATCACGTGTTGACATTCTCGACACAGCTTGAACCTAAACTATATTTACTTTAATCGTTACTTATATAAATCCAGCTGTTCTGCCAAGATCGATTTAATGTGTTCTACGTAATAATCGGTGTTTTGAACGTGTACCAACTATTTATCATACAGCCTAGTCATTTACTCATTATACTTATAATAAAGCATTTTAATGATTTCTAATTTAATACATATTATAATTTTATATATTTTCTTATTATATATATATTTTTTAAAGCAAATAAAACTGTAAATACAAAGCGTATTAATTGTCACTTACTTTGAATTTTTAAAAGTTGGTATTTTGGCGGGAGCTTGAGGAAGCGCACGATTATTCAAGCGTTCAGTAATCCAATATCGAATGTAACAATATATATCTATTTTTTTTTATTGTCCGCTATAAAATGTGCTCAGGTGATGCGGACAGGACCAGAGAATATACGTGACTAAACAAACTTCACATGCTTTAAAGTAAATTTTAGGTGGCTCGGTGGATACTGACTGTAGTGTATTTTGGAACGCGTAAATCTTGCAATCATTTTCCACTTGTCTCAAATTATGATACAATGAACTTGAGTGATTTACTAATAGGTATAGATGTATTAAGGTAGGTTATAATAACAACATATTTTTACAATACTCTCACAAGAAACCTTCGAAAAAGGATTAAAAGTATTTCATAATCGGGTTATAAAATACTTTTAATTTTTTTTTCAATATACCAAACGATGAAGACGTAGTTACTCGCCCACTTAGGTAACCGGCCACCATATTAAAAGAGAAAGAAGCTTAAAATACTTACACTAATATATAAATTAAAAAAAAGTTGTGTGTACTTATGTACGTGCGTGAGAAGTTATGCTTCTTTAGAATCATTAAAAATTTTAAATGTTCGCAGATAATAAAATCCAATAAACTTAAATTGAATAAATTCATTTTTTTTATTATATTTATTTAATTACTTCTAAAATATTGAATAACCCATAATAAATATTTAACATTAATAATTTAATAATATTTAGTATTAATTATGTTAAATACTAATATTTTAATTTCTATCAATAAATAATACATACGTATTGATAACCTCAATTTTATTGGATCACTTGAAGTGCGCCAATAAAATCTATAAAAACTTTTTTTTTTTCAATATTTAAAAAAAGTAAATATATTAATCAAAATATTGAACATAAATCACTACTAAATATAATTCAGCGCATATATAAATCGCACTTATATAAATATTATATAAATATATAACAGTGAGCAGAGGCGATCGCTGTAACTTCGTTCGACTGCAGGCGCTGCAACTTCATACTGTAACTTTTGTGTGACGAATCTTAAAATTTCAGTCTTATATATTTTTTTAATAACGCGCCTAAAGAAGTATAACAAAAAATGTATTCCCAGTCATAGTAGAAACTAATGCAATGTATTTAATTACTATTTATTTATTTCTTGAACTTTTGCCGTTTTTAGCATATAGAATAGAAAACTCCACACTCCACAGTCCACTTTCAAGCCTAGTAATAGATTGATCAAATATTGAAGAAATTATAATAATAGTGGTCATTCCATCTACGTTCATCACAAATACAATCAAACATTTCCACTATGCTGCCTTCTGGTCAGAGTGGCGGTACATCTAGCTAAGTAGGTAACCTACGCGCAAGGCGCCAAGGCAGTTTCTAGTAATAGATATTTTTTACAATAATTACATTATTTGGACATTTATGCATGGTTTTGCTGCATTTTGTATTTCATTCAAAAAATATATCACAATATAATAACTTATATTTGTAAAGAAATTATATCATTTCTATAATTTGTTCTTTTTGTTGTTTTACAATCGTGAAATTGGTTTAGAAGCCACCGTGGGTCGTGGTTGGGAAGAATGTGACAGTCGCTGTAAATCTCTTTCACCCCGTCTACTGTCGTCAACCTCTTCACCATCAAAGATCTACCAAAGTCTCCCTGTGCGTCTCTTTCCAACTCTACTCGATTATTTTTCTTTTCCATTCTTTTTTCATTAATGATAGAATTAATTAACGTGTCCAAACTACCTGAGAATATTTTTTGATACCTGTGATTTCTTCATTACGAATTAGATCAGCTCAACTGCACAATATGCATATAAAGTAGCCACCTCCACAGCACTCTTGTTTGTTTTCATTTTGCGTCTATTATATCCACGTTTCGCACCTGCTTACGCTTCGGTACCAACACTGTATTGTATATGTGCGACTACGCTAACGTTTCTCTATTTTTTTCATTTCATCGAAGTGACTAAAGCACTGTTTATTGTGTCACTAGTGTTATGCAATTCAATAAAAATACGTCACAGATATATTACTGACTTCATTCACTTGTCCTTATATTTTTCCATTTACACTGATTTGGAAATCTTTCCTTTCTTTAAACTGCTTTCAAACACGAAACTAGCATGGCATTACATTGCTTGATATATTGCCTTAATTTGAATGGTGAACTCATACACAGACTTGCGAGGCAGTTTTTCCAAGTTTACAAAAGCACAGAAATCAAAAACACTAAAGCAAAAAGACACAAGATCATATCAATGCACTCTCTTGTAGGCGTTAACATCGAGGGGCTACTACAACAATCATTAAAAACTCTCTTATCGGGGAATGCCATTGGCAGTCTACATTGGCAAAGCAAATTGTACTCTACTGGCCCGTCTACAAGCCATAATTATATAACCTAACATAACTACCCTTAGAGTATTCTGCAGGTTCTAGAATTCATCTATACATATAATAAATCTGTAGAAAAGTAATTTTTGTACATTGAAGAAATTGAAAAAAAATTTTGCCAGCGTGTGAAAAGATAAGTAACAGAACCCATTTCTATCATTTTTTAAATTTTTGTCTGTTTGTCTGTTTGTATGTTTGTTTGTGCGCACATCACGTAAAATCTACGAATTCAATGCAGACAATGTTTATATACAAAAAATATACGCAACTTGAGGTATAACTTAGTTTTTGTTTCATCAAAATCGGTTCACTCTATCAAAAGATATGATTAATTTAGTGAATTCAAGAAGTAAAATATTTCGTTACGCAACGACATCTATACTAATATTATAAAGCTGATGAGTTGTTTGTTCGCTTGAACGCTCTAATCTCAGAAACTACTGGTCCGATTTGAATAAATATTTCAGTATTAGATAGCTCATTTATCGACGAAGGATATATGCTTTATATCATCACGATAAAACCAATAGGACAGGAGCACCAATTAAGAATGTTTCTAAATCTGGGGATTTTTTCCTAATTGAGAGTGCGTTGTGTAAACGGTTAAGGTTTCGCAAAAATCATGTATGAAAGAATTGTTCTCCTTTTAAAGTTCTTAAAAAAAGTCCCCGACAGGATATATCTATCTTTTTAGCTTAGCTTTTTATGCTAACCAATTTGTTTTAAAATAATACATTATTTGCGAAGGTGTTTTTATAAACAACTCTTAACTTTCTCAAATCCCTAAGTAATAAGGGTTGAACAAACTTAACATGTTTTCCTTTTTATGGCAAAACAACGTTTGCCGGGACAGCTTTTTTTTTTTGCAGTTTAAAATAATTCATAATGTTTTATATTCACACATTTAACTACACAAAATTATTTTTTATAGTGAGCAACGTCCCTTTGTACATTTTGGCACCGTTTTCCATTCACTTGACAGTTGGAAACATAGTTGCAGGTAAATATATTGGATTCATACAAATGCATCTCACAAAACTATAAAGTACACTGTAATAAACACACATTAATATATATTTTTAATTTTAGGCTATTAGCAGTATAACACTCCGAGCAGGTGGACGCCGACGATAAAATTTTATTTATTTTTCATTTAAATTTTTAAATAGATGTATAATGTACATAGAAAGTATAAATGGATATGGATACAGAAAGTACCTAGTGGCTATATTTCTTACAACTCACTCAATGGCATTGAGTTCGTAATAAATATATCTACCTACTTACTAAAACATATTATTACAGTACTGGTGCGTTATTAAAAAATAATATATTTCTTATATTAACGCACTGTTTAATTTAAAAAATACGCGACCAAATCATTTGCACTCACAGGAAAATTGATCAAGAGTACCAATATTAATCGGCTTTACATTGTATCCTGCACGTGGCAGGGTAGGAATAGGGAAGTTTCTACCAAATTTGGGAGATTGGGAAGTTGAGTGGCGGAACTCAACGCCGCTCCTGGTATTATTACCCGAGAGAAATGAAAATATTTAATATGTAATATGCTCCAGTGGTGATCGAACCCACAACCTTTGGTATTTACACTTAAAATTAAAATACAAAATTATTAACTAGTATGTTGGTTATGGATGGTATATAATAATAAAAGACTAATGGCTCTTGGCATACAAAATGTGACAACAAATTCGTGTGCTATTAATTTTAATTTACTGTTTAAAAGCTTCTGATGTATTCTATGCAGTTCTCTACCAATTAAAAACAATTCAAGCGTTATTATACTGCCAATAAAATATTGTTCGTTACCCTTTATATGGTGTTTTTGTTTATATAAGTATGAGAATTTTGTAAATGTTTAATGATATCTTATCTTTTCATGTCACCTAGACAATGCAACGTGAATGTGGAATATATTTTTTTCTATACTAATATATTTAAGAACATAAATGTTTTATATTTAAAAAATTACAAATATGTACTAAACGAAAAAAAAATTAAGGTTCCGTACTCTAAGAGGTAAAAACAGAAGCTTTATGGGATATTTTTTTCGTCTGTCAGTCAAGACGAAAAGATTGTCAAATATCTTCCAGATCTACGGTTCCTTACAGCACAAAAATATTAAGTTTCTAAGTCGACGCAAAAGATAAAAGTATTTATGTCATTCATCTGGTTCATCGTTTTTACTGTATTTTGTCTGAAACTGCCACATAATTAAATTTATGGGAAACTTTTGTGAATCTCCAGTGATTAAAATTGGCTAAGGAAAAAATCACAACAATATATTAACAAATCATTACAAACTTACTTAACTTACCTGTTACTTTAATACAAAATAAATGGATACGTCCACAAAAGTAATTTTGCCAGCATTATTCGCCGCGTAATCAAATCCGTAGAGCATGCAAACTTAAGTTTGTCAATTTTTATTAGTTCTACTTTCCTTAAACCTATAGTCCTGAAATTAGTACGGAAGTCTCTGTAGGCGAGTCCGACTCGCACTTGATAGTTTTTTTTTTGTATTTGATATTTATATTTTACTTTATTACTTAGATTACGTGTTGATTATGTTCGAATGAAATAAGAGCAACGCAACAAAGTAACAATAAATGTTTTTTTATCTAGTAAACAAGTGTATACTAAAAAACTTTTTTTTAGCGTTCATAAGATGCTTGTAATTTTCTTTATTCATTTTATTATGTGTCAATAATTTATTTATACATAGTATACTTATTTAAATAAATATAGAATATAAGTGTAATTACATTAAACAAATTTTTGTTTTGTTTTATAGAACTATATATTTAATTCAGAATATTTACGATGTTTTAGGGACATTATTTTAATAATGGCAACACTGGCACATGCCAGGCCTAACGACCTACTCGCAACGATTCAATTAAACATCAACTTGTTGCACCTACTTTCAAAAAGTTAAGAATTTACCTGTTTATGTGAGAAAGTGAACTTGTTATCTAATTAGCATGTTGAAGCATTGGCTTTCAATATATGTTATCTAATTTACCGTTACAATCATG
Source organism: Eueides isabella (assembly GCA_019049475.1). Classification (NCBI taxonomy): domain Eukaryota; kingdom Metazoa; phylum Arthropoda; class Insecta; order Lepidoptera; family Nymphalidae; genus Eueides; species Eueides isabella. The sequence continues at coordinate 8,713,330 of CM032406.1, forward strand.
ACGGCAACGTGAAATATGTGATGTTTCCGATATAATCATTCGTTACGATTACGATGCACCTGCAGTGCATAATGCAGCCACATCGGGCGTTAATTAAGGCGATACATAGCGTAGTGAGCTAAGTATCTATACCTATAACTCTAGTAAGCTGCAAATTAAAGTAAATCCAGTTACGATAGCTACGTGGAAGTGTTTGTTGTGTAAAAAATCATAAATATATACCTGTCAGGAGAGGCATCAGAACACAAAATGACTCATAGATGGTCAGTGGCTTGGCGCTATTGTTTTGTTTTTATGGAATACCTGTAATACCGATGAATAAGTCACCAGGAATGTGGAAAGAATTGCTAATAATAATCCTAAGTTGATGATTTGTTGGTTGGAATTATAGTGATCACTTGTTTTTATGTTTTAAAATGTGTAATGCTAATACAGTATAGTGTAAAGCAATGGCTCAGAGCTCAGCAGATTCTGATAGACTATCTTCAGCTGGGATTTCCACTCATAGTTCTGGAACTGCAGGAACTGTTGGAGGATCTGTAGTTGGTGTAAGAGTTGGTGATGCCAACCTTAAAAGAGAAAATGAAAATGACTATAATCTTGGTCCTCTACCACCAATGTGGGAAGAGGCTTTTACACCCACGGGAGAAAGATATTTCATAGAGTAAGTAGTTACATTGATTAAATTAAATAAAAAATATATTTACATAATATGTTCACGACTGCGTTTTTTGTAATAACATATTATTATATTGATTTATGTGTGAAAAGTGAAAATGGCATTTAATAAGACTAATTTATTCCTAATTACCAATTCAATCAGTAGAAAACTGTATAGGGTTAATGATGCAAAGCAGAACATTGTATGTGTTTATATATTAAAGTAAACAGGAGTTGATCTAAAAATAAGTATATTTTAAGGCAGATAACTCTTTAACTGTATATTATGAAATGGTTATATTTCTAATGATGATGTGTTTTTAATGATTTTTTTTGTATAAAAATGTGTATGTGCTATGGTAAGAAGAGTAAAGGCAAAAAAAAAAAGGTAATAATTTTGTATTAAAAAAAAATATTATTAAAAAGAGCAACTGTTAACTTTGTAAAGGTACTCGCAAACATATTTTTTTATGTACATATACTAATATTATAAAATGAGAGAGTTTGTTTAGTTGAATACACAAATCTTGGTAACTGTAGGTTTTTTAATCTTATTGTTGTTTTGTTATCTTGTTGGATAGTCCATTTATTAAAGATGACCAGATAAAAGGTACTAAACACTATATTGATGGTGTTTTTTTTCTTTGTATATGATACAATAAGCTCTTGAAGTAATATATAAATGAATACAGTGTTTAAATTTGCATAAGTAGTATTAAATTTAGTTAAAATGATCTAATAAGTTAGTGGGTTAAGGTTGAATCTTGAAACTACAACATTTTTACATTAATTAAGTATTTTCATAATTTTAAATTACCTAATATAATATATATAATCAGATATAGTCTGAGTATTACAATACAACTTATTTTCACAACTCAATTACAAATAATATATGACATCATTTGTTTCATTATATTTTGATAATATATTTTTATACATACATGACCATACACAACCCTCTATATGTATAAAAATGCTGTTGACAAATCCTAAAATGTTATTCAACACTTCGGAAAGAAAATTACTTACTTCTATACAAGATAAGTAGTTCAATCGCTACACCAGAAAACAACACTCCAAGACTTTGCATCAAGTTTCCCCCACAGTTTTTTGGGGGACTGTGCTGCTCGCGTCCGTAGGATTTACCACCTTTTCCTCAAGCACAACCTAAAGGCCCACCCTACACGTGTCCCCTGGGTGGTGCTAAAAGAGCAGCAACGCCGAATCACAGGCGGCGGTGAAGTAACCTGTTCCTTTCAGGCATTCGTAAGCCTCGAAGGATTAAATCCCTTCCAAAAGAGCGACCATGGCACCTTGGGAAAGTGTCATGCGTAGATCCCAACTTATCGTAATGGAAATATGAGCGAACATAATGTGAATTTGTCATGCGATCCGGCTAACGCCCGGCGCTCGCAGGTAACCGGGCCTGCGAGTGTGAAATATGTTACCGAAGACCACGTGGGAGCGGGCGACCAGGCCCTCGCGTCGGTGAATGCTACTGGTAGCAGTAACAAAAAATTTACTCAACAGGTGTTCCATCCAAGCCTTTTTAATGCAAGACCTAGATCCTCATCACTAGGAAGCGCAACCAGAATGACTGGCAAAGACAGTGATAGCGATAACCCATCCACTCCAATAGAAACAACTGCGGGTGAAAGTGACACTAGCCACTGCCCTCCTACATGGCAAAGGATACCTCGACCAGCTGCAAAAAGAAAAAAACCGTCGAGCAGCCCACCCCACACAATAAATGTTGATTACCCAAAATATTTGTAGTACAAATAGATACAGTGGACTACCTATAGACCAGCCTGAAGCATCAGTAGAAAGTCAAACTGTCAATAAGAAAATCAGTAAGCCTCCACCTATAATTTTGTATGGCATAGAAGACCTGTCAAAACTTACTGAACTACTTAATAAAACAGTTTCAAGGGATAGCTACTCATACAAAATAATCAATAGAAGTCAGCTGAGAGTAATGACCCAGACAACAGAAGCCTACAAAGATGTGATCGACCTTGTACGTAAAAATGGACTTATTGGCCACACATTCACCCAAAAGGAGAAAAGATGTTGCAGACTGGTTATTAAAAACCTACACCACACAACTCCTAAATTAGCTATAATAGAAGAAATAGAAAAGACAGGGAACAAAGTAAAAGGTGAAGTAATATGTGCACTATCTAGAAGAAACAAAAAACCACTCAATATGTTTTTTGTGAATATAGAGCCTGGTATGAATAATGCTGCAGCGAAATCAATAGAGTACATATATAACACAAAAATCAAGATTGAGGATCCGCGGAAAACAAATGAAGTCCCCCAATGCACAAGGTGCCAACAATATGGGCACACAAAAAACAACTGTATGCGCCCTTTCCGATGTGTCAAATGTGCTGAAGCTCACAGAACCATAGACTGTACAAAAAAAGATAGAAATACACCCGCAACCTGTGCCCTCTGTCTGGGAAACCATCCCGCCAACTATAAAGGCTGCCAAGTATACAAGGAGATTCGGGCAAGGAAAATAACCCAGCCATCTCGAAGAAACCCCACTTCCACATATACACAACCAAGAACAGATAAGGTTGCATATACTGTTAACGATTTTCCTCCTTTGAAACCCAGCAATCATGCTAAAACCCAGTCAACAAATCCTCTTGCCCAAGAACCAAAAAATCCTTGGTCATGGGATAAAATAACAGAGATCAGAGAATCTCAGCCAACCAGTTCTTTAGAACAAATAATTATCAAACAGTCAGAGAAGATGGACATTCTCATCCAACAAATGGGTACCCTAATGGGACTACTAACGACACTAATAGACCAATATAAAAAATGAAGTTTCTACGCATCGCAGCATGGAACATCAATGGCTTGCCTCCCAATAAGCAGGAAGTAGAACTATTTCTCAATCATAACAGCATTGACATACTTCTGATCTCTGAGTCTCATATGACTGATCAAAAACTCGTCAAAATAAAAGGTTACAATGTTTATTGTGCTAACCACCCCGATGGGACATCACACGCGGGAGCAGCTATTATAATAAAAGAAAACATTAGGCAACACACTCTCCCTAATATTAACCAATCCTATCTGCAGGCAGCAGTAGTGTCTGTTGATGATTGGCTTGGTCCACTCAATGTTGCAGCTGTGTACTGTCCTCCACGTGGTAAAGAGTTCACTGAACATTTGTTCGTCATCGAATTGACGAACAAATGTTCAGCGAACTCTTTACCACGCTTGGGAATAGATATATCGTTGGGGGTGACTGGAATTCTAAAAATACCTGCTGGGGCTCTAGGCTGACTACAACGAGGGGCAGAGAATTAAAGAAAAGTATAGACAGAAATTCACTCCAAATCCTATCATCAGGACAGCCTACTCATTGGCCATCTGATTCCAGTAAAACGCCAGATTTGATTGACTTTTTCATATCCAATGGTATCTCAAATCTATACACCAAAATAGAATCGTACCTAGACAGTTGCTCAGATCATACCCCGGTGATATGCACGCTTAGCACCACTGTTATCTGGCAAGAACCCCAAGAGAGATTATATAACAGAAAAACAGACTGGGAATCATTCCAGGAATACATAGAGGATAATATAAATCTAAGTATACCTCTTAAAACTGAGGAAGACATTGAAAGTGCTGCTTGGTATACCACCAACTTAATTCAGACGGCTGCCTGGAAATCCACACCATATACTCCCTTAAGCACAGTAAAAGTAGATTATACATTAGCAATACGTGATATGATTACTGAAAAAAGAAGGCTCAGACGTCAATGGCAAACAAGCAGGAATGAACATATTAGGAAAGCTCTAAATAAAGCACAAAAGCAATTAAAACAAATGCTTAAAGAAAACGAAAATAGTACTCTCCAAGATAAGTTGAAAACCCTGTCACCAAACAAGGCAGATGACTATTCACTCTGGAAAATGACAAAGACATTAAAAAGACCAACACAACAAGTGCCTCCACTGAAAAAACAAAATGGTACATGGGCAAGAAAGCCTTCTGACAAATCAGAGTTGTTTGCTTTGTTTCTGAAGGAAGTCTTTAAGCCAAACGAACCAGAAGTCATGTATCCGCAAGAAGAAATTAATAATATCCTTAACAGTGACCATGATATGTCTATTCCACTAGAACTCTGTACTCCGATAGAGGTCAGTAAAGCTATAAAAAAGCTCAAGAGCAAAAAGGCACCGGGATTTGATTTAATAACATCAGAGGTTCTCAAACATCTTCCGAGAAAAGGAATTGTCCTATTGACCATACTCTTCAATGCAGTGTTAAAACTTTGCTACTTTCCAAGTATCTGGAAAGTCTCAATCATAAATATGGTACACAAACTTGGAAAACCTGCTACTGAAGTCACATCATATAGGCCAATAAGTCTTCTCCCCTTGTTATCAAAATTATTCGAGAAATTGCTCCTAAAGCGTTTACTACTCATACTCAACGAAAAAGGAACTATTCCAGACCACCAGTTTGGGTTCAGAGCGCACCATGGAACAACAGAACAAATACACAGAGTAGTCCACACTATTCGGCAGTCTCTGGAAAAGAAAGAATACTGCTCTGCCGCCTTCCTGGATATCCAACAAGCATTTGACAGAGTATGGCACAAGGGACTTTTATGTAAACTAAAAATATGCTTACCACTCACCGCATACATGCTCCTCAGATCCTACGTACAAAACCGGATATTCCAGGTCAGGTCTGTTAGCTGCTTATCTTCCTTCCACCAAATAGATGCAGGGGTGCCTCAGGATTCGGTATTGGGACCGGTTCTTTATACCATTTTTACTGCTGATCTCCCATCATCTGAGCAAGTAGTCACCGCTACCTACGCTGATGACACTGCAATTCTGTCTTGTGACAAAGATCCTACTCTGGCTTCCCACAAATTACAAACACAGCTAGACAGAATTGGATCATGGCTAAGGAAATGGAGAATCAGAGCAAGTGCCGCAAAGTCCGTACATACCACGTTTACCCTAAGGAGAGACGACTGTCCACCAGTAAAATTAGATAACACTGTACTTCCTCAACAAAACACCGTGAAATACTTAGGAATGCACTTAGATAGGAGAGTCACCTGGCGCGACCATATTAAAAACAAAAGAGACCAAGCATCGACAAAGTTGAATGATATGTACTGGCTTATTGGCAGACAGTCATCACTCTCTCTTGAAAACAAAATGCTAGTCTACAAGTGCATCATAAAACCTGTGTGGACGTACGGAATAGAGCTTTGGGGATCGGCCAGCCATTCTAATGTAGAAATACTACAACGATTTCAAAACAAGGCACTAAAAATATTAAGCTGTGCATGGTTCACAAAGAACAGTGAAGTACATGACTACCTCCAAATCCCTTTGATAAAAGAGGAAGTAGAAGAATCGATTAGGAGATATAAAGAAAGACTCCAGCGACACAAAAATCCACTGGCTGTGATATTACTTGAGTCTAAAGACTCCGTGTTCTGTCTGAAAAGAAAAAGAATAGCATCAATATAACTGCTAAACTATAAACTCCTATATCAAAAAAATTAAGAGATGACGCATCACAGGATGTGAATATACTCGAACTGCCAGTAAGACAACAAAAAACCTGATTATAGCTGATATATGCTGATCGCAGGTGGAAGAAGAAAAAAAAAAAAAAAAAAAAAAAAAAAAAAAAAAAAAAAAAAAAAAAAAAAAAGTTTCCCCCACTCATCATTCAATATCCCAAATTATTGTGGAAAGCGGAACATACAGTATACTTTGACATTATATCACCCCTTTCTACCATGTAGAATTTGTAAACTTAAAAAAAACCTTTTTGCTAAGTTGCATAATAACTTGCTTTGTACATACCTTTTTTTTTATTGTTATCAAGAGTTCTTGATCATATATGTACTAATACAACACAAAAATATTTTTTATTTTTTTAATTCCTGACATTTGTGTGTTCAACACACACAAACTATTTAGCTTTTAATTGAAGTATAGGTAGAAATTAACATCAGATTCTTCAATTAACATGTACACAATATTTTTGGTACAAATAAGTGTAAATATAGCAGGTACATGATAATTTATACGTCCAAGTCACTATAACTCAGTACTTCATCAACTTTAAACTATAGTTTTTGTATATCAAGATGTTAATGTCATCCTATTGAAATATAAATAGGTAACATTATAGAATCTTTGTCTACATTCTTAATTATATTTATTACGCATTTTTTTAATATATATTGTATTCCGCATCTAGCTTTCTAGGTAGATGAAAAAATTGTTTAGACTCTTCATTCCCCATTCACTCAAACTTTATAGTGATATGTTATCACTATGACATTGTTGTCGGCTAAAAGGTGCTCTTTTGTATCACTATAGAATGTTTCAATTTCACATCACTTTTCTAAGCTTGAATAATTGAATGGTCTATTTCTTCAATCGTTAATTGTAATACTGCTACTCTTTCTGATATACCTGTTCAATTTTATTTCATATCCTTTAAAGTCTTTATAAGAAATCCCACTCCTTTTGTGTGTCCTATGTAACAAAGGATGTAATTTTCGTATTTAAATATGTTACAGCCCATTTTCCTTAATTCAATTATACCTACTATATCATGACTAATGTTTTGTAGAGCTCTGAATTGGTCCAAGAATCACTCTGTAGAGCTAGGGATCTAACATTATGGGTACAGATCCTGATTTTTCGTTGGTTCTTTAAACAGTATTCTGTTATTTCCCAATTTTATTTATTCCACAAGTTCTTCTGAGGTTTTGTTTGATTTTTCAATATTAATTAAATTTGCATATTTTAATAAATCTAACAATATTTGAAATGTTAATTAATAAGTCTTCATTATAATGTTTTTATGAGATTTTAGTTTATTTTTTGTGATATAAAGAGGAATGTATATAGAAAATATGGATTATAAGCTATATTTATATATTTGCACTATTATAGTAAATAATAATTAGATACTATAACATTTGGCATGCAAGTGAAGGAGAGTAAGAGACTTTTTATTTCTCAAAACTCCTATGTGAATAGAAAAAGATGTTATTTTCTATCGTCCATAGAGCCGTGCTACATAAATGTATTAATAAATTCTTATAATCCCATTTTTTTTTATCAGCTACAACACTGGTACATCACACTGGCTCGACCCAAGACTAGCAAGAGTTAGAAAGCATTCTCTTGGAGAATGCGGAGAAGATGAACTGCCTTATGGTTGGGAGAGGGTCACAGATGAGAGATATGGTTCATATTATGTTGATCATATAAATAGAAGAACTCAGTATGAAAATCCTGTGCTACAAGCTCGGAGGTTAAGAGGTAAGAAAAAAGTTAAATATATAAACATTTGAATGAATATATTTGTAGAAATCAAAGGAAGAGATCTCTAAGGAAATGTTAACAACATTTGTATGTAGAAACATGTGTACAACAATTTTTATTTGTTTAATAAATATGTATTGTGATAATATATGTTCTTTTATTATTCTACTTATTTAAAAAACCTTAAGAAGTCATTAATGTACTAGAAGCCTGTTAGGGTGGAAAGTGGGAAAGGAAAGCATTTTAATGAGAGTATCATAACACTAAGTTCCCACATTCCCTTAGTCTTCACTGCCGTGTGTGGGATACAGATTGAAGCAAAAAATAAATTAATTCTATATTAAATTTGTTTTAGCTGAGAAAATGGCTGCCGAGAATGGTAATAACAATCAATCTAATGGACCACCACCTGCAGGCAAATTAAGAGGAGAGCCGTTTACAGTAAATTTAACAAAAAGTACACAGGTGAGGAATTATTTTTTTTTTGACATTGATTGAACCTAAATATTACTATCACTAAGAATAATGAAAATAAATGTTTTTAAAAAAATATTATACTAACATATAAATACACGTATCTACATTGCTTCTTCTGGCGAGTATTACATATTTCTTTATTATTTACTCACCGCAACTACACGCTGTATCCCGCACATAGCAGGGTCGGCAAAGGGAACTTGGGAACCTAGTGTTATGACACACCGTTCCACTTCCGTTCCCCACTTTGCGCCGAATTTGAGGCATTGCGTGTTGAGTGGCAGAAATTAACGCCGCGCTTTGCCTTGTTACCAGAGCGAAGAAATGAAAACATTAAATAATTAATTTGAAAATGTTAAATATTTCAATTCCCCAGTGAGGATCGAACTCACAACCTACGTCCCCTACAGTTACAGTCAAGTGCCAATTCAATAAACAAACACATATCATTACTATTCTTCTCTTCGTTATGCAATGAAAGGAATTATGCAAATTTCAAATACAATATAGTAATTAAGTAAAAAAATAAAGCCATTAATTTCTTCATTGTTACAGGGCTTGGGATTCACTCTCATAGGTACAGAAGGTGTACCGGAGACGGATGGTTTTCTACAGATTCGTAGTATAGTCCCTCACAGCCCTGCATGGATTGATGGTGACTTTTTATCCATATTAATTATTTTTCTTTTTATATTTATAATAAATCTATCGTAAGTTAAGGCTATCGTGGCGTAGTGGCAGTTTCTAATTGGAAATGAAATGGTTGTGGTTTCAATTCCCACTGAAGCAGGAATTTTCATTTTGTTACTCAGAAATATAATAGTGTAGATAGGTTGAGTTAAAGTTACGAAATTGTAAGGAAAGTGATGAACGGAATGGCTTTACACTGAATATTTTTATAGCTTAGGTTAGCTATCGGTATAAAGATATAAGGTTAGATTTTTTATAGTTGAAATAATTCATTTTCATTGATTAACTCAGTTGTGATTAAATCCTAGAATATGGGCTACAAGTAAGGGTGGTGCGGTTATTATAATATTTGTAAACGGTAATCGGCCGTACCCTGCTATAACGGCCAATGAAAACTATCCACGTTCTGACTTCGGCAGTTGCTAATGTCAGAATCATCCAAGAAATAAGAAAGTAGGCCTGTCGTGGCGCAGCGGCATGAGCGTGTGACTGTAACCGACAGGTTCTGGGTTCGTTTCCCAGCCGAGGAAATGAAATATTTAATATATTCAATTTAAATATTTAATGTTTCATTTCTTCGCTGTGGTAATAAGGTAAAGCACGGCGTTGAGTTCCGCCACTCAACACACAATGCTTCAAAATCGGCGGAAAGTGGGGAACGGAAGTGGAACGGAGTGTCTTAAGACTAGGTTCCCTCTGCCTCGTGCGGGATACAGCGTGAAGCTATAAAAATAAAAAAAATAAATAAATAAGAAAGTAATATTTTTTTCACTTATATATTTTTAAAGTTCTTATATATTTTAAAAATTTTTATTATGCATATAACCACTCCATCCTCTTATATTTATCTATATTAAACAGATACAAAGTGAAAAGTTAATTATAATAAAATTACTTAAAATTTCTTGTATTTCAGGCTTTCTTCGTCCCGGCGATGTTATAGTGGGCGTGGGCAATAAAGAAGTGCGAGGGTTATCCCACGCTCAGATAGCCCAAATATTTCAGTCTATAGCACCTGGTACTGAAGCTACGCTGCATTTTGTACGAGGTGTGTATGTGAATATATATTGTAACAACACATAGTCTGGTCCGAATAGTGCTCACACTGCTTACGACGCTAACCATGCTAACTTGCGGTCCGATATTAGTGAGCGCGCCAACGTCTGTTAGCAGTACTAATAATTCGGACCACTTGTGAGCGTGCTTACGACTTTGACAAGTTGATATGCTTAACTTGTCAAATTCGTGAGCGCCTAACAGATCATTTTTTGATATAAATATGAGTGGAATATGTGGTGTAGCCCTATGAAGATTATAAAATACTTGTGAAAATGCTTGTATTCAAGCATTTCCCGCAATTGACGGGAGAGACGATAGTGACATTGACGTGAAGGATATATTAAACGTCAAAGTAACAGCAATGCTCGCGGTTTTAACGCTCCAACCCGTCAGCACTATAAGCACTATCCATTGACATTACAAGTGACGTCATACTATTCACAAAGCTAACAGTGAGTGTGAAAAGCACAATACGGACCGAACGTTGGCGCGCTATGAGCACTGTGAGCACATTACGGACCAGGCCCATAATCTCTTTGTTTCACACCAAAAGAAAGTTACAAAATTAATAATGACATTTTGAATATAAGTTTAACAATATTTGTCTAATTTTGGTACAACACTATAATCATGATGGTTGCGGGTTCGATACCGCAAAAATAAAGCGCTATAGGTACTACCAGGTACTAGAGAACAAAGTGTCTTAACACTCTCTCTTCCTCTGTTATAAGCGAAACGCAGCGTAAAACTAAAAAAAAGATAATCAACTTTTGTTTTATTTTATTCAACAGGTTACCCACTGTCGTTCGATTCAGAAGATCCAAACACAAGGGTTTTGAGCACCTTAGCTGTGGACACGACGTCTCCGCCTACACCGGGGGCGGTCGCTTTGCAACAACTTACTAGGGCTTTGAGGACTAGGTAGGTAATTGATACATTACAAGCCTCTCGGTGAAGAGGCACACGTGCTAACGTGTCTGTGAAATTTGACTCATTGCGAGTTGAGTGGCGGAACTCAACGCCACGCATTGCCTTGTTACCAGAGCGAAGAAATGAAAACATTAAATATTTAATTTGAAAATATTAAATATTTAATTTCCTCGAGTGGGGATCGAACCCACAACTAATCGTTTACAGTCACACGCTTGTGCCGCTGCGCCACGACAGGCCACAAAATAAGATATAATGTAAAGTTAAAAACAAAATTGAAACTATATATAAACAAAATTATTTTTATAATTATTTCCAATAGATTCAACCTAGACTCACCAAACACGGACCCCCAAGGGCAGGACGAGCCGGACACGCCGACACCGCACAGCCCCACGCAGAGGCGGCTCATGTCCAGGTCATTTGATTTGGACGAACTGGCAACAACCAGTGAGACTAACCAGGTGCCTCCGAGATGTCCGTCTGCTGATCATCTGCTGAGTTTAGCTGCGGGTAAGATCTTAGTTCTAACTACTAATCAATATGGCAGTGCCACTGCTACAGGCGGTAGGTCAACATAAATTCTAAACACTGTATGTATGGATGTGTTGTGATTGGGATAGTCCGACTGTTAATTTTTTGACTAATTTAATATAATAATTAATGTATAATAAAACGTTAAATTTCGACGAAAATTGGAGAGAACGGAAGTGGAACGGAGTGTCTTAACACTAGGTTCCCAAGTTCCCTCTGGCTGCCCTGTTATGTGCGGGATTCAGCGTGAAGCTGAGTAAGAGTGAGTAAAAAATAGTATGCATATTTGATTCATGCAACAAAATTATTTCTTTAACATATATTGAAATAAAATTTCATGCGAAACTTTTTGTTCTTACTCTACTCTACTCAGCTTCACGCTGTATCCCGCACATGACAGGGTAGGCAGAGGGATGTTTCAACCCAGAACCTGTCGGTTACAGTCACACGCTAGTGCCGCTGAACACACACGACGCACAACAGGCCTTTTATTCTTATAGATACAATATAAAATAAATACTCTACGTTTTTTTCTCAACTATTTTTATAATATTGCAGAACATCCGCGTGCTTCACGAAACAATGATAATGCAGCAAGTGAGCCTGGACGAGAACTAACTCTAATATTGCGAAGAGGGGCAGCAGGCTTCGGGTTCACCATTGCTGATAGTGTGCACGGACAGAAAGTGAAAAAGGTAACCCCTGGAAATCATTTATTACAAGCACTATATATCGTAATTTTGGTGGTGAAAATAGTTAATTTACATATGACAAGAACAGAATTAATTTGTATGTAACTTCCATATTTTAAATCAAATTTTAATAATTATAAGTTTGACACGATTTTCTTAATTTTTCCATCCTAACCTTAAACCTAAACTAAAACCTTTTTTAAAAACCTTTAAAACCTTCTGAAAACCGTTCAAGTGCTTTAAACTAAGCAATACTTTCTCATCAAGATACGCCAAATGCTTATGCTGTTTATATAGGCGCTTCAGTAAGAAAATTTTCCAATCTTTTTTTAGATATATATTAAAATATATTTACAGTACACATCTAACACCACTAAAATGGCTGTACAATTATGTACATCTTTAATATATTGATTTATATTTGACTCGAATGACCTTTTAATGCTTACAAATACCAACTGGATATAACAAAAGTATTTTTATTTGCTTATTAGAACGCTATTTGGTACATACTTAAAATATATTTTTATTATTAATATATTGATGAATAGTTTATTTTATGTTTATACTCTGTCCCGCACATACCAGGCCAGGAAGAGGAGGCACTTCGGTCTCAATAAGTAAATATAATTCCTTTCCCCATTTTCCCCTGAATTACGGACAAATTCCGGGTTGAGTGGCCGAAATCAACTGCGAGCTTTAAATATAAAATATTAACTTTCCTGGGTACAATCGCCCTGTCCCTGCGCCCCAACTGACCTCAATTTATCGAATGTATATATATAGTTTTTTTTTTTTTTTTTCAGCTTAACGCTGTATCCCGCACTAGGCAGGGGAGGCAGAGGGAACGGAAGTGAAACCTAGTGTTATGACACTCCGTTCCACTTCCGTTCCCCACTTTCCGCCGAATTTGAGGCATTGCGTGTTGAGTGGCGGAACTCAACGCCGCGCTTTGCCTTATTACCAGAGCGAAGAAATGAAACATTAAATATTTAAATTGAAAATATTAAATATTTCATTTCCTCGACTGGGGATCGAACCCAGAACCTGTCGGTTACAGTCACACTCTTGTGCCGCTGCGCCACGACAGGCCTCTTAGTATATACATATTTTAATTTAAGGTATTAGATCGTAGCAGATGCGCCGGCTTGTGTGAAGGAGATCTTCTACTACAAATAGGAGACACTGATGTAAAACACGCGCCACATCAACATGTTGTACAAGTAAGATATAATAAAAAATATATATGTTAGTTAAGATTCAAAAGTCATTAGACGAGTAAAGAACGTTAATATATTCGTAAATTATGAACTATTGTAATATTTTTCTTTTCATATTTAAAATAAGTAGAAGTTATTTGTAAATAGGATACATGATGGATAAATTGATAAATTGAAGTTTACCGGCATATGCACTCATTTTGTTCTAATATAACCCTGTCGTGGCGCAGCGGCACAAGCGTGTGACTGTAACCGACAGGTTCTGGGTTCGATCCCCACTCGAGGAAATGAAATATTTAATATTTTCAATTTAAATATTTAATGTTTCATTTTGTTCGCTCTGGTACTAAAGCAAAGCGCGGCGTTGAGTTCCGCCACTCAACACGCAATGCCTCAATTTGTAGGTGGAAAGTGCGGAACGGAAGTGGAACGGAGTGTCTTAACTAAGTTTATTTCTGCCTACACTGCCTCGTGCGCGATACAGCGTGAAGCTAAAAAAAATAATATTTTTTTTTCCTATGAAATTCTTATTGATTTTTACTTTGGAGTTTTTCCTTTATGTATATTGTAAGTTCTGACTTGCTTTAGAAATGTGACTTTTTTCTATAGACCAATTATTTGATATTAATTTTTTCTTGATAGCTCCACGCGATGTTTAGTTTAAAGGTCTTAATAGACGGTAAGACCAACGGATAGAAATAAAATAATTCTATGAGCTCTTTTTTTCAGCTTCACGCTGTATCCCGCACATGGCAGGGTAAGCAGAGGGAACTTGGGAACCTAGTGTTAAGACACTCCATTCCACTTCAGTTCCCCACTTTCCGCTGAATTTGAGGCATTGTTTGTTGAGTGGCGGAACTCAACGCCGCATTTTGCTTTGTACCAGTCATTTATTAGCTATAATATTATAATATTAATATAAATGGTAATATAGATTAACGTGTTAGAAATATCATACATTTTTTTCATCTTTACGCTTGGCAGGATAGGCAGGTGGGGTATTTGGAAATGTTGTATTAAGGCTGTTCCCCGATAATATAATGTTTTGGAAAAAAATAAATTTTAAATTTATTTCATTTCTTTATGGTGGAATCGTAATCTCAATCGGTTCCCTTTACAGTAACGCGATTGTACCACGCATGCGGCACGACAAGCTTCAAATCAAGTCATTTAGCCTTATAATATTAATATAAATATATAATAAATACAAAATAAACAACATAATTTATTAACAGGTGTTAAAAGACTGTCCAGCGTTGTCTGAAACGACGCTGCGGGTGTGGCGAAGAAATACCATAGCGAGAGCGCCGAGAAGCAGGTCCGCTACCCGCGTACAACCAACCACTAGTAAGTCATCACTTTTTGTAGTACGGTCGACGAGTTGTGGCTTCCCTTAGAATAGGATTCTTATAATTTTACGTACTTTTTACGATTTAAGACAATAATAAATTTTGCATTCGAGTAACGAGGCAAGCGTGGCGTTAAGTTACGCAACTCATCAAGCTATGTCTTATTACTTCAGTGACCATTACACTAGATTCCTTTCCTAACCCTGCTAAGCGCGATAACACGTGAAATTAATATATAATTATTTTTTTTAATTAGCCGCAGTAACCAACAGTCAACTAGGTAGAAGCAAAACCCCAACCGCTGAGCAACTACGATCAATGCCCACACGCAATACTGAAAACAACGTACTAGATAGACAAAACGAAATGAATTCTGGTTAGTAATATATATATTTAAAAATATTTTTTTTTTTTCATCTCGTTGCAGTATTAGACTAGTATTTTATGTATTTTCTACCGATTGGAAAAAAATATTGGTAATTAGATACTTCTTTAGCTGAGTTAGACAATGATTTTAATATCATTTAACATTTAGATGATAGATTTACTGTCATAAGCTAGCTTTACATATTCATATTATGCTTAAATGGAAAAAATATATATACTTTCTCAATACTTTTCAATTGTTTTCATAGATTTTTTTCATATGTTCCATAATTCACACCATTAACAAACACATAACTCAATAGTAGAAGCAACCTACGCAGTACCAGAACACAAAAACAGAGAAAATAGAGAAAACAGAGAAACCATAATGGAAAGAAGGCGGAGAAGCAGTACACCAGGAGCCAGACTAACCCTGCCCGTAACCTGGAACCAGGACAACCAATGGCAGCAACCATGGCTTGACAATTCAAATAATGTGCGAAATTGGACTGAGAGTAACCAAAAGTGGGATGGAAATAATACAGAATATATAGGCCGGATTGATGGCAGGATGGAAAATAATGGGTGGGAGGGGGAGAGGTGGAATAACAATTGGGGGGAAGTCCCCACCCCCACTGTACATGTGGACATGAACGCTGCATATTGGAGGGGTAATGCTAGTGTAGCTGATAGTAGTGATAATGGCGGTAAGTTGATATGTTAGTTTGTTTTGGTATTCAATTTAGTTTACATTTTCTAGTTTGGCTGGTTTTAATGAATTACATGTATTATAGTGATTTGTTATTCCATTACTTTAATGTTATATGAAATTGGACAAAAAGTTATCAATCCCTCGCGAATTTGAACTCACATCCAATATTGAATTGGTATAGACTATTAAAAAAAATACTTTGAATGAAAATGAGGTGGCATTTGTCTGTCAGTTGATATAATTATTATATAATAATTATCAAATGACAGACAGATGTCACCTCAGTCTACCCGTGACCACGGACTACTGTAAAGTGTTCGAAACGTCGGGTTTCCAAAAATGTTTACCATTCAATATACGTGATTAATCCGGTTAAAAGTGTATCATTTAAAATGTTGTGTAACAATCGCGAAAATCAAAGACTTAATGTCATTAATTTTCGCGATTGTTACACATTAATAATTTAAGTTTTATTTTATAATTTCACACTTTATTTCACGTTCAAGCAAAAGTTACCTAAGGACAAGATACTTAATTTTACACCATATGCTGGAAGAGTTCAAATATAACAAGAAATATAATTACTCCACATTACTAGTATATTAAATGAATACTATGAGTAAATATCATGATATTTACGTATAGTATTCATTTAATACAATTGATAAGGAATCCTCAAATGTTAATTTACCTCAGGTTTCCCAGAAGATGGCATGCTTCACTCTCCAAGCACGGCTGCTGTGGGAGGACTTTCAAGACAATCACCCTCTACGAGCAGAATAAGACCACATTCTCCATCTAACTCCACTGGTAAAGCTTTTCTTTTTATATAAATTTGGAATTGAGTTATTCAAAAAATATATATGTCAAAGGAGGCGTTGCAGAGTAGTTTTTAAAAATATTAACTATTAGTAATGCTGACGTGTTTTTTTTTCAATAATGTCTCAATTTTCCATGACAATAAATAAAACTGAAGATTACTTCAAACACTTTTATTTATAACGATTTCTAAGTCTCTGGAAGTGCTACTGTGAGGATGCCAGTGAGAATGCCGCGAGGAGCAATATTCATTCGTATTTATTATACCACTACCCCCCACAATGAATTTTACGAAAACTAGCTCTAATTAATTTAAGTTTTATAACTGATAAATCATGAAAACATTTGTAAGACTGATAACTGTCTTTATTAATTCATAATTTACAAACTAGAAATCACAATTTCTTTATTAAAGTTGTCGCAGTGACACAGTGTGAAACTGTAAACACGATGCTTGCAGGTTCGATACTTATCCGAAGATAAGATTTTTTTCCGATTCACTCTGTATCAAGCACATGGTAGAGTAGGCAAAGAGAACTTGGAAACCTAATAACAAATCACTCCGTTCCTATTAAGATTCAATTACGTGAAAATTATAGAAAAGACATACAACTTGAAATATAAAAATATACAAATTTCATAGACTAAATGAATTTATTTCGCAGGTCGCATGAGAAGTCACTCCCCGTCAAACAACAGTGCCACGGACAGACTGTTGAACAATTCGCCTTCAACTCGTTTGCAAAGTCAATCGCCTTCCAATAACTCTTCCAATAGCAGGATCAAAGGGTCGCCTCTTAGGTATACATTTAATGTTAAATATCTATACTATTTTAAGTTAATGAAATAAGTAGAAATAAAATATTTTTTTGCTTTCTGACAAAATTTTAATGTACTTGTTTAATAAAAAAATATAGAACCTTAAATTGCAAATAATCCAGCATGAAATCCACTTGGGATTTCATCCTATAACCTATAACTTAACCAAGATCCTATATGAAATATTTAATATTTTCAATTTAAAATATTTAATGTTTCTTCGCTCTGGTAATAAGACAAAACGGCGGCGTTGAGTTCCGTCACTCAACACGCAATGCCTCAAAATCGGTGGAAAGTGGGGAACGGAAGATTAACGGAGTGTCTTAACACTAGGTTCCCGGGTTCCCTCTGCCTACCCTGCCTCGTGCGGGATACAGCATGATGCTGATAAGATCCTATAACCAATGAATTCTTAAAAAAAATCCTGTAGCGTAATATTTAAAACATACAGTAAATATATTTATTATATATTTTTTTTATTATTAGCATACTATTTATCTCATTCCTATTACCATTTATTTAAATGAAAGACTGAACATTTATAATAAAATCTATTTCAACTCAATGTATCGTAACATAAGAAATACATTTTTAATATTTTTGTTAAATTGTTTAAAGCTATCTGACGACGTACAAACCGATTACAATAGTAATTTACACTAAGTAAGTTAAATATGACTGTATATGTTTGTGTGTGTGTGTGTGTGTATTGTGTGTATCTCATATATTACTGGCTAGATATTAGAAATGGCTAGGTAGAAAGTATTTACTAGAAGATATCGCTCTTTTACATACATGTATCATTTATGTATAAAATCAATAATGTTAATTTATCTATTTTATGTTAAATAATATCAAACCAAAAATTATTGAATTTTTAGATAAATATTTTCACACTTTATGGTGTTTATTTAAATTTTTGTATTTTCCTTGACAACTTTATTTCTGTATACAGATTACGTGAGCCGTCCCCACCCAGGCATATTCATTCCCCAGTTCACTCGCCCTACGAAGGAGATGCTCAACCTGGCTTATACGTCGCTAACTACCCGCAGGTGAGATATTCCATTTTTTAAATATTTATATTTTATTAATATATTTGTATTTTACGAAGGATTGAGGCCTGTCGTGGCGCAGCGGCACAAGCGTGTGACTGTAACCGACAGGTTCTCGCTTCGATCCCCAGTCGAGGAAATGAAATATTTAATATTTTCAATTTAAATAATTAACGTTTAATTTCTTTGCTCTAGTAATAAGGCAAAGCGCGACGTTGAGTTCCGCCACTCAACCCGCAATACCTTAAATTCGGCGGAAAGTGGGGAACCGAAGTTCAACAAGTCAAACATGACCTAGCATTTTTTTATATAAACATGAATGGAGTATGTGGTGTAGTCGATGAAGATGGTATAATGCTTGTGTTCATACATTTTCCGCAATCGAGAAAAGTGACGATAGTGACATTGACGTGGGACATATATTAAGCGTCAAAATAACGTCAATGCTCACGATGTTAACGCTCCGACCCGTTAGCACTGAAAACACAAGGTAGTGACGTCATACCATCCACAATGCTAACGGTGAGCGTGAGAAGCACAAATCGGACCGCACGTTGGTACGCTATGAGCGCTGTGAACACAATTCTCGGGAAAAGGGTTATCCAATAAAAAAAATACTTTTCTAATTCCGCTCAACTTAACAAGTGTGCGCATTCATAACAAGAGTATATATATATATATATATATATATATATATATATATATATATATATATATATATATATATATATATATATATATATATATATATATATATATATATATATATATATATATATATATATATATATATATATATATATATATATATATATATATATATATATAAAAAAATAAGTTATCTTAAATTTAACTTTATATTGTTATAATATTACCCTCTCAGGTGGAAGCTCCAACCCCAAGTGATCCAGAAGCAGACGTACGTGTCACTTTACTGAGGAGCTCAGCCGGCTTCGGGTTCCGTATAGTGGGTGGTACTGAAGATGGCAGTCGAGTTGCCGTGGGACATGTTGTGCCTGGTGTGTTTGTATTGCCCTTATTGTATGGATGTGAGCTGTGTTAGTATAAGCACGGCAGGTGTTGGTTTAATTCTGAATTGGGGAAATATTATAATTTCTTTGTTCTGGTAACGAGACAAATCATAGCATCTATTGAGGCCTGTCGTGGCGTGGCAGGTTGTGGATTCGATCCCCACTCGAGGAAATGAAATATTTAATATTTTCAATTTAAATATTTTATATTTTTATTTCTTTGCTCTGGTACAAGGTGAAAAAACCTAGTGACAACCAGTGACAAGAAACACCGTTCAACTTCCGTTCCCCACTTTCCGCCGAATTTGAGGCATTGCGTGTTGAGTGGCGGAACTCAACGCCGCGCTTTGCCTTATTACCGATTGATCATAAATAAAGTACCATTTATTTTGTATGATACCCCCAGGTGGTCCGGCCGACGGCTTCCTCCGTCCGGGCGATCTTCTAACATCGGTGGACGGCGTGTCGCTGGTGGGCGCCACTCACGCAAGAGCCGTCGCCTTCATGTGCCAAGCGGCGACGAGGGGCAGGGTTAGTCTCATTTTTTATTAATTATCATTTAATTTACTTTAGTCATGTGATTGATATAGGCCGCGGTCCGTATTATGCTCACAGTGCTCATAGCGCACCAACATGCGGTCCGTATTGTGCTTTTCATGCTCACTGTTAGCGTTGTGAATTGTATGATGTCACTTATGGCGTCACTATCTAATGCTTACAGCGCTGACGGGTCGGAGAGTGAGCACCGTGAGCATTGTCGCTATTTTGCCATTTTTTGACGTTTAATATATCCTTCTCGTCAATGTCACTATCGTCACTTTCCTCAATTGAGGAAAATACTTGCATTTTCACAAGCATTATATAATCTTTATCGGCTACACCACATACTCCACTCATGTTTATATCAGAAACTGCTCTGTTAGGATATGTTTAACTTGTCAAATTCCCAAGCACGCTTACAAGTAGTCCGAATTATTAGTACTGCTGACAGACGTTGGTCACTAATTTCGGACCGCACGTTAGCAGTGTAAGCGTCGTGAGTACTATTCGGACCACGGCGATACTTTGGTTATGACGAAACAGTAGGATATTATTGCTTTGCATTGTTAGCTAAGAAATTTTAAAAAAAGTTACTTCAAATTAAATTATATCGTTACATTTTTATATTTATTTTAAGAGATAATTTTCATTTATTTTATCATATTACATTTTTTGAGAGACTACCGTGACCACAGACTGTTAGAATATTTTCGAAATGGACTTAAGAGCTTCATTTAGAATGCATTCCACGTCAAGCGGGCAGGTAAAAATTTTTGATGTGTCCGAATTTAGTAATGTTTAAATATGTTATAGGTATATATGTCCTCGAGTTAGATATACAATATTATTGAAATACTATGTATAGTTAATAAGTTGTAGGACATTGAAGTTTTAACTAACTATAGCGTATTTATTATTTCAAACGCAAAAACTAAGTTTTAAAAATTTATAATCGAATAAACTAACTAATTAAATATGTCCTCGACTTAATGACCTATATAAGGCGGCAACCGCCTTGGCGCTGGCCAATCGATCTCAGCAGCAACAGGTCGTCACCAGCGCGGTCGCTGCCTTCCAGCATTATAATTGCTCCAACTCCTAAACTGCTTTCGGGCCCATTATGAAACTTAGTATGGAGTATCTGTATACCAAGATCTATTTGTAAAAAAAAATAAAAAAAGAATAAACGGGTCTAACTTTAGCAAAAAACCTATAACAAAAAACCTTTTTTTTTCATAAAAAAAAAATATTTTTTTCAATTTTCAAAACAGCTATTAGAAAGCTCATTAAGTAGTGTACATATTTAATTAGTTAGTTTATTTGATTATATTTTTTTAAAACTTAGGTTTTACGTTTAAACTAATAAATACGCTATAGTTAGTTAAAACTTCAGTGTCCTACAACTTATTACCTATACATAATATGTCAAAAATATTGTATAGCTCGAGGACATATATACCTATAACATATTTAAACATTACTAAAATAGGAAACATCAAAAATGTTTACCTGCCCGCTTGACGTGGAATGCGCCATGTGTTAAAATTTAACAATAAAAGATCTTATAATATACTATTATTTGTTTATATAAATTTCGAATTTAGATGGTCAATTAAGTTGCGTCACCAATGCTAAAAAACAGTTCAGATAAAGAAATGGTACGTACCATAACAGTGTTTCCTTCGATATTATATAATAATTAATCGAACAGGTAACACTAGGCGTGAGACACAACAGAGCTGATATCCAGTCGCTCGGCCTGCCCACAATGCCGGTGTCGCACCCGCACCAGCCTCTACTGCCGTACGTATTTATTTGATTATTGAATATTTATTTATGATATTTTGTAAATATATCATTGAAATAATCATATTTTTTAACTTTGTTTGTATAAAAACAAAGAAAGTACGATTAATAAATCATGGCCACTCTTTAGTTAGCTTGATTTTAGGAACTTTAGTGGCTTTTATGTTATTATCTTCGGGGCGGCCGCTATACATCGTCCGTGTTTTAATATATCTTTAAGTCATAATATTGTGCTAATCGTCATTTTGTCAAATCTATACTCCAATACTGATATAACAATACTAAACAATTTGTGTTATTGAACTAAGGACTGGTTTAAATAAAAATATTAATAATTGTGTTACACATTCTTTTACATAAAATTATATTAACTTAAATAAATCATAACATTAAAATATGGATTTCATTTTTAAATTTTATGAAACATTCACAAAAATCAGCATTTTGTAATAAAAAATAGAAACTTTTTTTTTTTAAATAAATAAATAATAATAAATTTTGACGAAACAAAAAAAAAAAACAAGTTTCTATTTTTATGACATTTAACTAATCATCTTAATAACTAAACAACATTAACAACGTCATATATCATATAGGACGGAGCCAATCCACCACATGCCGACTACGTCATACAACATCCTGCACCCGGCGCCGCTCTACCCGCCCAACGCTTTACCCATGTTCGTCTCATTTTGTACCATATGTATATAATGTTAAGGTTCATTTTAGATTAACGTATTTATAAAAATATTGCATGATTTTTTTTGTTCTAATTTTTTTCCAGTTCGTGTAATGATCGTTTTAGTAATAATTTTATTTTATTTCATCACAATTTAGAAGCCTGATGAGGCCTGTCGTGGCGCAGCTGCACAAGCGTGTGACTGTAACCGACAGGTTCTGGGTTCGATCCCCAGTCGCGGAAATGAAATATTTAATATTTCTTAATTTAAATATTTAATGTTTCATTTCTTCGCTCTGGTAATAAAGCAAAGCGCGGCGTTGAGTTCCGCCACTCAACACGCAATGCCTCAAATTCGGCGGAAAGTGGGGAACGGAAGTGGAATCGAGTGTCATAACACTAGGTTTCACTTCCGTTCCCTCTGCCTACCCTGCCTAGTGCGGGATACAGCGTGAAGCTGAAAAAAAAAAACAATTTAGAACAATAATTGGTTTTGGTTACATTTATAGTGCGATCTTGTATTACTTACAATAAAGTAAAAAAGAAGAAATTAACCATTTTATTTGCTCTCTCTTAATTAAGCAACCTTAGTTACAAACTCAATACCACACTTTATTAGTTCAGTCAAGACATTGCTTATGATTATAAATTGTAGATCAATGAAAGAGGCCAGTCGTGACGCAGCGGCACAAGTAAGTAAGCGGTAAACGCGACAGGTTGTGGGTTCGATCTTCACTCGAGGAAATGAGATATTTAATATTTTCAAATTAAATATTTGATCGTTTTTATTTCTTTGCTCTTGGAGACTAAACGAGGCGTTGAGTTCTCACTCAACACGAAATACCTCAATTTCGGCAGAAAGTGGCAAATAGAACAGTGTATATTAACATTAGGTTCCCAAGTTCCTTTTGCCTACCATGCTGTGTGCGGCAAAAAGAATTTATATAGATAGATGGGATGAACCTCCATTGTAGCAATATTTTAATATTTTATTGTGATAATTTCCAGGTACGGCGTCCATTATGACACTCAAGCAGGCTGGTCTCCGACGCCGTATGACGTCACAGTAACTAGGAACGAGGGGGAGGGCTTCGGATTCGTGGTTATATCCTCTACTAACAAAGCTACTAGTACTATAGGTGAGTCTCATTCTAAATGAGAGTGTGTGTACGCGTGTGTGTGTGTGTGTGTGTGGCAAGTTCCGACAGAATGGTAGTACTATTCGACATTCTGTATTCCGATTTTGAGCAGAAAGCTACAGTTTCTTAACTTTGCTTTTGGATGAAGTAATAAAAATTTTACCTTTTTCAGCTTCACGCAGTATCCTGCACACGGCTGGGTAGGCAGACTTAGAAACCTTAAGTTATGAAACTCCCCAGTTTACGCCGAATATGAGACATTTCGTGTTGAATTGTGGAACTCAACACCACAAAACCTCTCTTCATTACAAGAAATGTAAATTTATATGATATTGTCCAGGACAACTGATCCCCAACTCGCCGGCCGCCCGCTGCGGCCGCCTCCACGTGGGCGACACCATCCTCGCCATCAACGGGCAGCCCGTGCGCAGTCTGCCGCACCCCGACGTCGTCGCGCTCATCAAGCGCTCGGGCGCCGCCGTCACGCTCACCGTCACGCCGCCCGACGCGCGTCACGACTGACGTCACGTGTCCATTGATGATGCCTTGTATGTTACTTACTTAATGAATGGAGCTTATAAAAAGTTACTTTAAAATTATGTTAATAATAACAAAAGACGTTAAGTTATATTATTATCAGGTTATGTTGTATTAGAAAATGGAAACTCGACTAACTTACAATAAGTTTAGTTTTCAAATCCTGCATGGGAGAATACAGATAAAATAGTTTTACTCATCTAATTCGTAAAAACATATTAGTTACATTAAATGTTATTATAATATATTATTTATTATATAAATTCAAAATGTTAGTTATCTTGACTGAGAAGCACTTAGCAATGATAATTACGTATAATTTTGAACAGATGTCTGAATGTATAGCAATAACATACATATTTTCCTCGTTACCTCCCACAAATAATAAGGAAGACAGTCCTCACATTGTAATTGCCGAATCAAGGCATTAGGTATTCAGTGCCGAATCTCAACACCGTGCTTTGCCTCGGTACCAAAGTCAGGAAACTGAAAATGGGAAATATTTCTTTTTTTTTCAGCTCCACGCTGTACGTCACGCTCGTGCGGGACGAGGCAGGGTAGGCAGAGGGAACCCGGGAACCTAGTGTTAAGACACTCCATTCCACTTCCGTACCCCACTTTCCGCCGAATTTGAGGCATTGCGTGTTGAGTGGCGGAACTCTACGCCGCGCTTTGCCTTATTACCAATATTTCAATTCCTAGAAATGACATCGAATTCACAATAAGAAACGCTATCTGTAAAGTAAATAAAATTGTGAGTTGACCATTGGTCTTATTGGCTAGGCAGACCGACATGAAGAAATACCGATTATTATGATAACCAACAAACTAATGTGCTTCAACTTTTGGGCACAGGCGTGTGACTGTATAAGCGACAGGTTGTGGGTTCGATTCCCACCCAAAGAAATGAAATATATTTGCGCTCTACTAACAAAGCAAATGCGCGGCGATGAGATCCGCCACTCGATACACAATATATAACATTCTGTGGAAAGTGATGAAACGGAACGGAGTGTCTTAACACTAGGTTTCCTTTGCTTTGCCATGAGCAGGATTCAGCGTAAAGCTGAAAAAAACATCTTTGAAGAATAATGTTTATTTATTTAATTTACCTTTTATTCCTCAGGTGAATCACAATCTCAAACTGTATCTACTTAACTAACACCGCTCAGTCTCCATGAAGATGTTCTACAGGTACTTATTATTATGAATTAGCGTAGAAAATCCAATAGCTTTAATTGAATATCAAATTTTTATATTTTAAGAATAGTTGATGTAGATTTGATTATTTTAATTATTTGTAATTGCTCGTTAAGTATCATGTTTTCTTCCCACAATTGCCGTCCAAAATAATGTAATGATTACTTGAAATATGTACTTAAAATATTTTATACTTGTTTTTTTTTTATTTTTACTGGCAACATTGCACTTGTCTTTCCTTTTTTAATGATAATAGAATCTCTGTTTGATCTAAATGTAGTTTACAAAATAAGGATTTTTTTTATATAATTTTGTAAATATTAGCTTAGTATATAATCCAGTAGTGAATAGAATTAATGAACACACGTTAAAAATATATCAACAAATATGCTAATAAAATAAATGTGTAGGCTTTTGCAAGAATTTACAGAATCTTAAGGCCTTATATTTTGACAGTACTCCAAGTGAAATATTTTCTTTTTAATTGTTATATGATCTGTGTACATATTTCTGATATGTAATTGCAATTTTACTATTATATATACATATAGTTAAAAATGATTTACTTTTATGTATATAAGATAATAAGGCTCAATACACATGAAAAACCAATACTTTTGTATCACACAATAAAATTGATAGTGTAAATTAGGTGTTAAGTTCACGCACTGGATGATTAATGGTGTGTATAGTTAAAGTGGGACCACCGACAGAAAGTAGTAGTGAATTGTATGTAGATGTAATTTAAAACGTTAATTATTTTATAAGAAGCAATATTCGTGCCTTTAATACTTGCCTTACCCAATGGTTGTATGTCCTGAATAGACCAGAAAAATAATAGAAAATAAGGTAGCTACAGTTTATTTGTCCATTATATATAATATATATCACTGTGCCTCGTTGTATGTTTTTTTTTAGTATGAATTTTCTACGATCTGAAGAAAAGAATATATGCAATGTATTGTTGTTATAATATGTAAATTGACATGAATAATTTTTCTATGTCTTTTCTGCCTCTAATGAAAAATGATGTTAATGTTTTTAATTTTACGAAAGATTATTGTCATAGTTATACAAAGATAGTTTTGATATCATGTTTAAACAAATGAAAGGAATTTACCTACAAAAATAAAGAAATGTTATATTTTACGACCATTATAAAATTAATATTTAATAATATTTACATATATATCACGTAACTATTGATATGTTTAGGCCTCAACATCTCTCATATCTATCTCATTATCTCAGAAAAAATATATTAATAATTATTATACAAGTAGAATAAAAAATGTTGCAAGCTTATGATGAAAGTTATATTAATGGGGCCCATAAAACAGATTTACTAAGTAAATAAATATATTTCGATAATAATAATTTGTTTCATTACACGGCCGAGTGAGAAATTTTCTGCCATTGTTTTTTATTCGTCGTGTGAAACGTCAATTGACATTGAAAAAGAAAATATATTTTGATGTTTATTTACGTAAAGCTCAAGTTTTATAATTTAAAAATGCATTTTTAGTCTCTAAACCGATAATTTATACATTAGCAATTCTAATTGGTGATGAAGAACGTCCGGGCGCTGAAGCGACTTCCATAATCCAATCAGTATATGAATCAATTCTAGTGAACACATCGGGATATTGGTCAGTACAGTTTTCATAGTAGGAGGAGAGACCAATCAGCACGCTGCCCGTCACCATGGGGGCGCCGGAGTCTCCCAAACAGATGCTCTTGCCGGGTGCAGCTGCGCAGAGCATGGCTACAAGATAATATATTATTAATGTAACGTTGTCTTACAAAACCGTCTTGTGTTGAGTAAATGGCGGTATTTAACGCCGCTTTTTGTGTTCTAACTTAAACGATTAAAGGGTAATAATTCATTCCCTCTTATGACAAGGACAAGGCGCCGTTGTGCCACCATGATGACCTCATTTTTTTTAATTAATATTCTCATAACTGCACACAGAAACGTCAATTAATATCATAACGATTTAACGCCAGTTTAAATCGAAAAAGACATTTCCGATAGATTGTTTATAGAATTTCTATTAACTATATAGTATACAGTAAGTATTAGATAAATATTGTGTCTTAGAGCAAAAACAAAGGTAGAGTTACGTTACACGTGTAAATATTTATGTGGATTTTTTAAATTGATGATTTATGATACCCAACATTCCAATAAGATATTTGTCTATTCAATATTAACAAGGGAACCAATTGATATATACAATAGGCGTTGTCATAAGAACTTGTCTATCACTTTATAAAGAAGTGTATGCTTCCAAATATATGTGCTATAATTCATTGATTATATATTATTTAAAAAAAATAACTAAATTACTGATTATTTTGGTAAAAGATTTCTATACATATTACAATTATGCCTAATTGCACACTTCTCCGTCAGCGCTAGTTTTGTATTATGGGGTACCAATTTAACATGTCAACATGTGACTGTAAACGATAGGTTGTGGGTCGCGTGGTGTAGTCGCTATGGTAACAAGACAAAGCGCGGCGTTGGGTTCCGCCACTCGATAGGCAATGCCTTAATTTTAGCAGAAAGTAGGGAACGGAGTGTCTCAACACTAGGTTCCCAAGTTCCCTCTGCCTACCCTGCCACGTGCGGGATACAGCGTGAAGCTGAGTGAGAGTGAGTAATATAGACATAATTCTGTCTCAAAAGATTTGAGCTGTTAATTTTCTATTGGTACTTGTTGTGGAAGTCTTACCCTCATCTATAGCAACCCCCTCAATATCCTGGAATTTTCTTTGGCACTCGGCAAAAGGTAGTTTATGTAGTATGATTGTCTTCAAAATTTCGAGTTGGCCATCAGGCGTCGGCTACAAATATAATTGACATATCAGATAATTATCCATAATATTTTCTTTTATTCCCAGTTTACACAAATATGAAAATGTTTTATCGAAAATAGTTGAAATATCGAGCATATTCAGTTATTATATTTAGGTGTTGTTAAATTTTAAAAATTTTCTTTATTACGTTATGCCTCAGATGTGACAAAACCGGCATAAAAAACTCAACGGGACAACGATTTCTTCAAGTTAATTTACAGATTGCCAATAATTTACATAATTATTACTAAGTTTAACTTACAGTTTCGAAGCCCCAGCTAACAACCTTAGTTTCCATGCCGTCAGGTAAAGAAACTCCAGAGGGTGGGATGTACAGGACATTTATAGAATCGGTAATTCTCAAAGCTTCTTTAAGAAAAACCACAGCGATGTCTGCCGATCGTGGGCTCTCTACATAATTAGGATGCTTAGTGAAACTGGCGATGCCGACCTGAGTGCCACCGCTCATGCTATACGTTGAACCAGCACGTACAAACATGTTATCCAAAATAGCCCCCCTGAAAATGTTACAGGTAGATAGAAGTTTTATTAAATGTCAAATCATAAAATTATATGAAATTGGACTTTTTCCGGCATTAAATCAAACAATTCACATAAATTCTTTTTTTTTTAGCGTGAAGCTGTATCCTGCACGAGGCAGGGTAGGGAACCCGGGAACCTAGTGTTAAGACACTCCGTTCACCACTTTCCGCCGAACTTGAGGCATTACTCATTATAAGATATCATTTTCAGAAATTTCATATATGACCATTTAACCTGAATTGTTATATAATAAATTTCTAAAAATGATATCTTATAATGTGTACTTCCTAGAGTCATAAAAAATATAAATGTGACCTTATAACTTAACTTGTGGCTCACAATAATAACAGCATCAGTACTACCCAACAATCATTGATGATCAATAGATAATTAACCCATACACGTTTTATCACATACGTGACCGATCCATCGTTTCTGATTACTTAATTGAAATTATATAATGCGATAATGTAAAAATTTAAAGTTATTTTTAAATTTTATTATTATCGATCATTTAATTTTAATGCTCAATTTATTTTTATGCTTAGCTTAAATTGAATAAATTTGCCATTAATATATCTGGTAACCGATATAAAACGATATAATGAAATAAATTGATGTTAAAGTGCCCGTATCTAGCAACTTTTTTTCTCAATAAAGGTGAACGTACAATAAATTAACAGTCAATCTATAAAGTCTTTAACAGTTAAATATGAAAATTTTTAATAGGTAATATTCATTAATGAGGTGATGATGAAGGAAATCTGTCTAACGATAATAGTTAATACTTACATTAATATGATCGTTTCAGAAACAAAACACAATGTTTAAAAAAGGCCTGTCTTGGCGCAGCGGTGGCAAGACAGGCAACAAGCGTGTGGCTGCGAACGACAGGTTGTAGGTTCGATCCCTACTCGAAGAAATTAACTATTCAATGTTTGTTCTTTGCTCTGGTAACAATGCAAAGCGTAGCGTTGAGTCCCGCCACTCAGAACGCAATGCCTCAAATTCGGCAGAAAGTAGAGAACGGAAGTGGAGCAGAGTGTCTTAACACTCCCAAGTTCTCCCTGCCATGTGCGGGATACTGCGTGAAACCTTGCCAAGAAATTAAAATCTAACTAACTAACTAACCAAATAAGCTGAGAGAACCAAATAAAATCATGAACGAATTAATAAATAAATTCATATTTTGTTTGGTTCTAAAACCGTATCGGTTAGGTCTCCGTACATGAACGTTATGTAGGTAAACGTGAAAGAGCCA
The DNA here is from genome assembly GCA_019049475.1 of Eueides isabella. NCBI lineage: Eukaryota > Metazoa > Arthropoda > Insecta > Lepidoptera > Nymphalidae > Eueides > Eueides isabella. The sequence goes on from CM032406.1 coordinate 8,743,668, forward strand.
AAACTAATTATTTAAAAAAACATTTACGTTTGTCCACACTAATCTCAGAAATAACTTTACCGGTTTAATTGCTGTTTTCACTATGGTATTTTCGTAAATTTCTGTTATTATTTAGTATTGTTTCATTTTATCAACATTCTATGAATAAATAATTATTATTGAATTGGCTAAAACTGAAATTTCACTTTTCTATACAGATATCTTTTTTATCATGATATTGTTATTAGTAAACAAAAGTAATGCAGATCATTTAATTCTTAATTAAAGTAGTTGAAGTTGATCGATAGTAATAAATAAAAAATGTATGAAAATTGACACAAAGTACTGGTGGGTCATTCCGTAAACAAGTCGCCTCCACTTATCAGGTAGGTAAGGCTGGCCTAGGTAAAATGGTAGGTCTATGATATCTCCTAAAATATTTATTGTAATAATGTAATACGTGTACTTTTTGTATCTGAGCGAATTGCCAAAGGTCACTATTATATTATTTTGACAAGGATTAACACCAAGTTGTATATTAATCAGGCCGGTGCTGTGCCGGTTATGTGGGACATTGATTTTATGTAACTCATAAGATTGAGTTAGAACACACCATGTGAACGTTCAAAAACCCCATTTGCTCGACCTTTCCTTAAAAATAAAATTCCTGGAACTATTTTAACATTTTTAAAATAGTTCCAGGAATTTTATTTTTAAGGAAAGGTCGATGGAGGAACTACTTTAAAAACGTAGTCTATGTTCAGTCCAATATCCTCAAGTATCCATACCATAGCTTAGCGATTTGGCCCTGACCACGTTATAGACAAACACAGACTATCGAATTTATAATATTAGTATGTTAGTATGGAAGTTAGTATGGAAGGGAGTACTATGACTTAAACCTTAAACGTTAAACTTACGTGAAACAGTAAGCTGTCGTCAGGACATGCCACGAAGAGACCAGAGATCCCACGCATCTTTGGAGGACAAATTTCGATGCTGGGTATTCGTAGATGAAAGCGACGATGTAAGGAAATTCCTGGATGGTGGTTGGTGAACCTCCGACGATGCGACTTTCTGGTGCTGCAGACACTGTAACCAAAGATATATTAGTGGATAATTTAAAAATGTTTATTACAAATTCTATAATTGTGAGTATATTGATATTGTTTATATTAATGTTTTAACTTCACGCTGTATCCTGCATATAACAAGAATAGGCAGAGGCAACCTGGGGACATAGTGTTAATACACTCCTCTTTTTTTATAGAAAAGACGGCAAACGAGCGTACGGGTCACCTAATGGTAAGTGATCACCGTCGCCCACGGCCCCGTGTAACTCCAGAGGAGCCACAGGAGCGTTGCCGTCCTTTAAGGTGGAAGGGCACCGGGACCCGGCATTACCTAATGCGAAATGCAGTGGCCAAAGCTACTACTTAACGCCGGTCTTAAATGCCGGGGGTGGTAATAATCCGGTCGAGTCTGTCCATGCGTGTTACCATTACTGGCAACGTGACTCTACCACACACACTTTAGTCGTCTATTAGGACACCATCAGTATCAGGGTGATCCTATTCTAAGCCGGAATCACACGGCATAAGCTCGCACGCACGGCTCTTCTCTCTCAGTTAGTGCTAAGACCTTGGTACAAGACCGAAGAAAATTTAAATATTAGATATGTTATTTTCTCGATTGGGGATCGATACCACAATCTTTCGTGCTTAGTCTTGTGGATCTGTGTCACGATTAAATAACTATTAAATATAACTAATAAAAAAATGAGAAAATTATTTCTGGATTTGAGTAACTTATGATGTATTTCTAAATGATAGATACAATTATATTTAAGATATAGTGCAGATGTTAAATAAATTTTTGTACATTCTACAGAATTTACTAAAATATCTAAACAATTACAAAATCTTATAACTCACCCGCACAGAAGAGGGCTAGAGCCAAGCAGAGCAGTTTGAATGCCATGGTACTAACTAGTAACACTACAATGTTAAGACGATGTACCTAACTAACAAATTGCTTATATACCTACACATTATGCCAATACCTATATTTTGATTTAATAAAATGATAAAATCATATCTGTTTTTTTTAAACATCCATTATTATACAGCATGTTAAGAATTTTGAATGTTAACAATAGTAATCAAAATTAAAAAAACGATGAAGAATTTTGCTGTGTATGTTTATCTAATGTTTGTTACAAAACTACAGTATTTTATTTTATTTATTAACAAAGTATTTTATTTAATCTTGAGAAAAAAGCTAGAGGTATATGTGAACACACTGTATAACTTATACTAATACTATAATAATACTTGCAAAGCTTACCAAGATAACTTCCAGCAACAATCAAGCACGTACATTTTATCTACCAATATACAAGTTAATCTAACGATAAAATTAAGAGGCAATTTCTTTAAGACATTTTGGTAGTAAGTACTTTATTTTATTGTGGCGGGTTGTGTGTCTACTTTATTACATGAATTGTACATTATTCTTGGTAATGAAAAAGCATTTTCGAAGTAAGAGACTTTAATAAAACCTAGAATCCCTTTTAAAAAACTTTCCATGACCCGCCCGCGATTTAAATTAATAAAGTAGATATTTAAAAGTATCAAAATATTTAGCTTACCCTGTAAATGTATAATAATCTAACCAAGGCCTGTCGTGGCGCAGCGGCACAAGCGTGTGATTGTAACCGACAGGTTCTGGGTTCGATCCCCAGTCGAGGAAATGAAATATTTAATATTTTCAATTTAAATATTTTAATGTTACATTTCTTCGCTCTGGTAATAAGGCAAAGCGCGGCGTTGCGTTCCGCCACTCAACACGAAATGCCTCAAAATCGGCGGAAAGTGGGGTACAGAAGTGGAACGGAGTGTCTTAACACTAGGTTCCCGGGTTCCCTCTGCCTACCCTGCCTAGTGCGGGATACAGCGTGAAGCTGAGAATCAAACCAATGTAGACGTACGTACTCACCAAAGAAACTAAGAAAACTAAATGAAAATATGAATGAATAGCTATTCCTATTTTTATTTGGTTACCTTAACAAATTAAGGCAAATAACGTCCGATTATTTTCTATTTTGCAATTTTAAAAAGTTACTAAATGAAGTTTGTGTGTTAAAGGTTGTTGATGACACGCTTGGGAATGACTTGCTCGTTGCAGTCTATTTCGCATCGCGTCCCGGTGATTTTCTTACGCCGGTTCTTCTCAGATCTAAGGCAGTAACTTAAATGAACCATTGGTAAATTGACGTTTAAAAAATGAAGTTTATAAGTTCTTACTTTAAAAAAATATATATTTTAATTTACATTAGGCGGTATTCTGCGATCGTAGAACGCACCAGTAACCTCCTATAATTTGGCCCATGTAGCGCTTATCCGCCGGCCATGGACATCGTGATCGATGCCTCCAGACTCGTGCATAACGACTGGTTTCACTTAACAGCTGGTTTAGGAGCTATGTGGATAGCGTTTGAGTAGGGGCAAGCTGAGTTCGATTCAGTCTTCTACAATTAATTTCAGACCGCCATTCTCAAACGTACCCTTACAAAAGTCTTCAGAAACTTACCTTCACTTTACATTCTAGCATCAGCAGGTTCACGGCAATGAGTGCTGCGTCATCAGTATACATCATTAGTTATAGAGGCTGATCTTGGATGCGAGCTGAGACATTATCGAGCTCTAAATAAGAATGGGTAAAGAGCCGAGCCCTGGTGGATGTCTCAAGTTCCCTCTGTCTACTTTACCATGTGCTGGATACAACATGAAGCTGAATGAGGGAGTGAATAGATATACCTAATTGTGTAATTCTAGCGAGTGAAGTCGCGGGCGAGTAATGAAAAAGGAGTAAATACTCGTATAAAAATAATAAAATCGCAGTGAATTTTTTTACGAACAAGTAATGATCAAATAATGAAATAGTAAGTACATAAAATAATAATGGCCATACAATTTTTGTATTTTTGTAATATCTTATTTTACAATCAAAATGTATCTAGTGCAATGGGTCCAGTAATCCACCTTAATTTAGTTGCTTATTTTTATTAAAGTTATAAAATTATTATAAAAAAACAACAAAAACTCGTCTGCATAGCTGCGACACTAACATAACTGTGACACTAAAAAGATGAAAAGCCGTCATTGGATTAGCAGTTAGATAAAACCTATTTAAATTTTACAAGGATCAACATATTTACGAAAAAAATAGACGTTCTTGGCAGCCGAGAAAAATATAAGGTATAGGTAAAGTTTAAAATAATAATTATGAGCAAAAATAATACAATAGATTTTAACTTACAAAATATAATAACTTACGTATAAAACTGAAAATATAATTTACAAGTTGTTGTAAATTTGTATTAGCCAATATAGAGAAAATCTCCATTTATAGATATTGAGGTGTCAATTATTGATGTGTCATATTGGCAGAGAAAATAAACTAAAATGAACTAAATATTGCAAAAAAAATAACTTTTTCATTATTATTTTCTGATTTTAACGATTATTTCTGCTTGCTAGTTTCTGGTGCCTTTAGGCTGTACAGTATTTATTACAAGTTCAAATTTAAAATTCTGATAAAAACAGTTGTTACAACAAAAAGATTTAGTGGTATTCAACTTAAATTTAAAATTCCAGAGGCGCGGGTTCAAATCCTGCTTCGTTCAAATTTTTATACGCTTTTTAAATTTAAGATTTAGTAGTATTTAACGGTTTACATGAGAAGGTCAGATTTATAATATTTACAATGGGTGTTAGCTATTCACAAATTAAGCAACGCTGTAGAAATATTCCTGAAGAATTGTTAACGATATCATTTATCCATTGGGTTAACGTGTTCTATGCTACGTACATAGCTGTGTGTAAGTATTAGGTACTATTAGCTTCCGCGCTGTAGCATTGAATCAATAATGAATCAGTTAAATGGCAACAGCCTGGGAGATTAACCTTTTTTTTATAAAAAGTAATATAGTTCGTAGTTTTATAATAAGTAATATTTTAAGTAATAACGGCCTTAAAGGTGCGCCCGTAGTACGTACATATATAATAACGTATACGTGATACGAGCCATACATAGGCTATTATAAGATTTTACTTAATTTTGTTTATTTTCGTTTGTGCTAACAAAATCACCTGAGAGGTTATATAACTAGATTTTATGTAATTTATTCATTCAATATTTAATTACTTAAATATTAAATGAACAAATTAAATAAAATTAGAATTAATAAAAATTAATTATTTTTATTTCTAATTTTATTTATATATTATAAATGAAATTAAATGTACATGAATGGTATTCAATAAAAAAAAGTCTCCACTTAGAATGAAATAAGTAATAAAGTTTAATAAAGTTTATTAATATTATATATTTATTTCATAGATATAATTACAAATATTGGTAACTAAATATTAGAGATTCATATATTATTAAAAATATCTTGAATTAAAATTAAAAAAGAAAGATTTTATTATAATTCTATTACACTGGCTAATTGTTTTAACATGTTATATAATTCATTATAGATACGTCAAATTATTATTTACATAAATCTATCAAGTGATAACGTCAAAATTATGTATTTCTTTTAACTAAAATTTCTCGTGTTTCCATCCGTCTATAAAAACTGACTACCTGTTTTTTTTTATTAAAATAACAGCATGGGGAACAGAAACTCAAGATCAATATCTCAAGCACAAGGATTAAATTCAAGGAGTACATTACAGACACAAATAAAAGATAACAAAGCTAAACAGAAAAATTGTGATCTAAGCATAAAAAAACCTAGAGCCATGAGACGGCCTAGACTTCTAAGTAAAACAAAGTCAGCTCGAATTCATTTCAACACAATAAAGGAATTATATGGTGATAAAATGCCTGTAATGTTAGCATTCATAACTTCAGAATCGGAATGCCGTTTACATCTCTCTAAGAAGCCCATAAAATGTAATTCGGCTCTAAGTCACAGTGTCCGAGAAAAATCATGTCGTAGAATATTTTCGTTGCCCTGTGCCAAATATTGTAAGGACTGTAAAAAATTATCTTCTCAATTTATATATTAAATTAGACAGTAATATCCTTTCAATAAAAATGTTATTTTGTGTGTGTATTAAATATATTTAAAAATAATTTGCCTGGTAACGTTTATTTAAGGTAAAAATACATTCGCGCATGGTATCCCCGTGCAGTGGCGCGCCTTCCAGCGAGAAGGGAGCGTGTCGGATGATTCTTGTGTCTTTTAACTTTAAGTTTACATGTTTTTTCTCGAATCATCGCTGTTAATACGCTTTATTATCTTACACTGATGTTGTTGTGATTATGAATTATTGTTATATGTGTGCTCGAGGCGTGTGATAAGGGTAAGCCAAACGTTTATTCATTTACTCATGTCAAACGAATCTCTCAGCTGCTGTGTATTAAAATTATATTCTTATTGGAACTATATTTTTGGTTATTATTACGAGAATTAACAAAGCGGCAGCTTCTTGCCGGGATCAGATATATTATGTACCTGCTACCTTGAAAGTTTTTTGTTATTATCAATGACATTGATACGCGACGTAAGTAAATGTTTCAGTTATTTATTTTGTAATGAAGACCGGTTTGGAAATTTAACTAAACTTCTATATTCGTATCAGACTCGGCTAGAAGTAATATCATATAATATATTAAAGAACCCATATGAGAAATTTTAAATAAAAAAAAATAGTTTTTCCTATAAATTTGAAAGATTTATCCATCATATATTTAATTCGCATAATCATAGGGTACTTTACCAATTACTTACTTTGAGGTTATATTATTCTACCTTCCAATATTTTATTTTTATGTAATTGCCTTCTGGTTTCTATAAGACTGATTTTTTCATATTTAATAAAATTTGCTATGACAAAAAATTATTAGAAGCTTATTTGAAATAAATTATAAAGTTTGTTTTTTTATTCTTTTACTGCAACTCCAAATATGTTTTTAATGTATGCTCAATTACTTATAGACAGACACACTTTTATTTATTTAATAACTTTTACTTACAATATAATTTAAGATGATCTAAACTATCACTTCAATTTTAAAACATAATCCAATTTGTAATAACAATTTAACCATTATTTGTTTACTTCCCTTAATTTAATATGAGGATATTGACAAGCTTTTTTTTAAATAAACCCTAGTACAAGTGATAGTATATTTCTTTAAATATGAAAAATAATGTCTAAATAACTAATTAAATAGATTATATAAAGTAACATACATATTTTGAACTTGTGTAAAAACCATAAATGAAAAGTTACTTGAATGTAATCATAAATAAAGCATATATATAAGAAACTTGCACTTTTTAAAAATAAGTCTTAAAAATTAATTAATATAACTATCTAAGGCTGTTGTAGCTAAATGGGACTAACTTTGACTGTAAATGTGATGGCCCGGCCCTGGACCTTAAATTTCAATACCTTGCTCTAGCAACAAAAATGCCACAGTCAAATTACTGAACTCAATGATCAGTGTCCCAGAATAGGTTGGAAGGAGGAGAAGGGACTGTCTTGACATTAATAGAGAAGCTAAGTTCTACGGATATAAAATATTTGGCAACAAATTGTTTTCTTTTTATAAGTAATGATTTTGTTATGATTAATACATAGTTCTAAAAAGGCTTCCTTGTTAACTTGTAGTAAGACTTCCAATATTACTGTGACTAAATATTTAACCTACAATATAACTGGGGCTCTCCTGTGATTCTTGACTTTAAAGCTGCCATTAGGTCACAAAATTGCGCAAAGTAATGCTTAAAAAGCTGAGACAATTTAGCTGGATTCATATCTTTAACTTTGTTACCAGTTTTGTACTTATTTTTTTTCTTTATTTTACTTAAATTAACCTCCTTCTGCCCTCGGCTCCCATCATATCTAAGGCAAACTAAGGTAATATCATGTGGGGTCGCCTACACAATACATAATCATAATCTTGCAGTTTATGATAAAAAGTTAAAGTAATTTTACCTGATAAACATTTGTAATTCCCCAAATATCTTAACTAATTCTTACATTCCCATGGCTACATGTGTGCATATTTTGCATCAATGTCTGTGATTTATGTATAAAGGTGTTGTTGAGTCATCAAACATACTATATTTAAGTAGTTGTATCCCTAATACATATTTGAACACTTGATTGAATTATTTTAAATATAATTTTTATTTATATCAAAATAAAAAATATGATTTTAAAATTTACACTATAACAGCTAACAAAGAAATTAAGAAAATAAATATTTTATTTAGCAATACCAGACCAGTACAAGAGTGAGGAAATGAAAATATTTAATAATTTGTTCCCCTGAGCGGGAGTCGAACACACAACTATCGCATTTACTCGTCAGACATAGTCTTACTTTTTTTATTATTTTGTACATATTCTATAATTAGTTTAACTGACACACACATTATTTGTTAAATAATTAAATGGATGTTTATCTCTAAATATGAGTATTTACGCATAACATTACGGAAATAATGAATATAAATGATTTTGTATCAAAACTTCACAATGTTTCAATCGTTGTACGTCTAGTTAATTGTACTAACTGGCACGAGTGTGTGCTCGTACTAATTAATTGCTCGAGTTAACTAGTGCTGCTAGTTTACATTACGGAGTCACGAATATATTTTATCTATCGATATTTCTATATTTCTATATTATAAATATTTTCATTATTTATATCGATACTTTAACAATTATTTACTCAGTCATCAGACAAATAAAAGAAATATTAAAAACGGATAAACAGTGTCTCTATTAAAAATATGAAATTAAAATATATCATTTTAGCGTTAAGTACGCCTTTTGAGTCTGTATTTGCAATAATAAATTTAATTAAATAATATAGTGATATGTCATTAATCTGTATACGTGTGAAACTTCCGTTATTTCGTTACTGATAGATAACGCACAGCTGAAACTATACTGCGTAAATCGCTTAAATTTGACACTTAGGACTTTGGGAAGTGTAAGAAAGCACTGATAATATTGAAAAAAGCTTTTTTTTTTACTAAATAACAACGAGAACATGTGCGAATTTATAAAAAAAACTTATGTCTACAATCATTTTAATATGAATACTATTTCATAGATCATATAATACATATACACATATACACGTACATACACCCATATACAAATACATACATATACACATATACACACACACAACAAAACTTCTCTAATCTAATATATATATACATGATATAAAACTCTTCGTTTTTGAATGAGTAATAAAACGCACAGCCAAAGTACTTGACTTAGAAAGTTGAAATTTGCACGTGCCACGAAATGTTGACGGGGACAGGAAAAAAACGCCTCAAGTCCAAACAAAGTTGATGGCAGTGATTAGTCTTCTATAAGTAATAGAATTGAGTGACATTTAAGAACAATTAATTTCAACTACTACCGATAGCGCGACATCAACTTGACCTTGTCAATAATTTTCTTTCATCGTTTAATAATAAACATATATTCACGTGTGTTTTTCAATGTGTTTTCCTGTACGAGTTTGTTTAAATATATGTACATATAAAGGGACCGTTTTGGTACTGATAAACAGAAAACTGTATTTAAACACAAAAAACACAACTCGAGGCCGATTGTTAACACGATGGTTGTGAGTTCGATTCCCACTCGCGGTAATACATTATTTTCATTTCTTAGCTCAGGTAATAAAATAAAACGCCGAATTGAGTTACGTCACTTAGTCGTAGACGCTGTGCCTCGAAAAATTTTAAGGGAATAAAGGAAAAGGAGTCTTATGAATATGCCATTATGATTATGATATTGTCTGTGATAGCAACGGACCAGAGTGTCTCAACACTGCCTTTAGCTAAAAAAAAGTCTCTGATAATAAAAAATAACACAAGTAATAACTTGAGAAGACCTACCAAATGAACCAGCTCGGTAAGTTTGACAGAACGGGTGAGGCGAAAGTTTGCTTGAAATATATCAATTATCTGTTATATAATTTGTTTATATAGTATAAAGTACATATAGGTGCTATGATAAAATTAAATACCTACACATTTTCTTAAATAAAACATTGAAGCGAAACTAAAATATATCTAAAAAAATGTAACGAGTGCCTTTTCTAATACATATAATTGTATGAAATTACGCAATACAGTTTCTCATTCATGTTTATACAAAATAACTGCAAGACGAACTCGTGTTGTAACACGATCTTAGTGGGACAAGTAGACCTTCGAGTCGTGCACCAAGGAGGCTATTGTACGACTGTATTATCTACTATTGTCAGTGTCTCTACCGTCTCTTGTATGGATATTTGTACTTTATACGTAATACTCAAATGGAAACTATTATTTATTTCTTTGTAGTGTGTTGTTATTATGTTTAGAAAATTTATATCAATGTCATCAATATCAGGTCCATATTTCATTAAAAAACTAACTACACTTTTTTTTACAAATCATGGGCGTATTAAGTAAATTCATGATTTTTATAATTACTTATATAAAAACCACGTACTTCGAGAATGAAGGAAAAGAAGTTTTACGTTTTTCTCAAGATCTTTACGAGAAGAGACTTCGTTCGCCATTTTTCTCTGGAATTCGTGATATTGCATATTGTTTTACAAGTAGCCTAGGGAAAATTCAACTGGCGACCATCACGCTTACAATCACAAGATATCCCACAGTACTAAAATGACCACAAGATATTTTTAGTAAAAAACAAATAAAGATAGTCACTCCATTCTTTTGTCCGCATCCATGTAATTACGTTCTAATCACTAAGATTACTGGGGAAACACATATGATGAGTGTATTCCTCCTGAGTGGGATGTGGTCCCACACGCGCTAGCTTAACGTGCCACAATGGATAGTAATTGTATCAGTTGGATAAAATTACAACATAACATATATTAATGTTAAAATTGAGGCCTATCGTGGCGCAGCGGCACAAGCGTGTGACTGTAAGCGATAGATTGTGGGTTCGATTCCCACTCGGGGAAATGAAATATTTTATATTTTCAAATGAAATATTTAATGTTTTCATTTCTTCGCTATGGTAACACTCTCGTTTCAACACTCTTCCCCGTCCATCACGCTCTAGGCGGTCGTGTGTCGTCCCGGCGCTCGACATACCTATGAGCAGTACCAAATTCCTACAGAAATCCTTCACGGTATATGCTGCTTCACTGTGGAACCAACTCCCTATTCCTATCCAACGATGTCCTTCCTTAATATCTTTTAAATCCCATTTAAAAAAACATCTTTTTCATTCTGTGAGCAACTAATTAAATTCAGACAGTTTTTTCTTATTTTTGATATTTAAGTAAAACAGCCACTCTTTACTCGTACATATGTGTGTATGTATAGTATATGTGTATAAATATTTATTTAACATACTTATATATTATTTATTATGCATATGTAATATTTATTTTTAAATATGTATTTGATATATGTATGTATAATTGTATATAATCTAATATTTTATATATTTATTAGAATACTAAGCTTTTTCTTTATTATTATTATTATTTTTTTACTTAACGGCACTGTATTTTCATCCCGCTGTTTGATATTCATCCACTTCCATTGGTTGGCTGGAAGAGATTTCTTTAAGAAATAAGTCCACCTTTGTTAACTAGTTTTTAAGTTTGTATGTCTTATGTCTCTTTTTTTTTTTCAAGTGCAATAAAGAATATATAACAAGGCAAAGCGCGGCGTTGAGTTTCGCCACTCAACTCAATTGCACTCAACACAATGCCTCAAATTCGGCGAAAAGTGGGGAACGCAAGCGGAACGGAGTGTCTTAACACTATGTTCCCAAGTTCCCTCTGCCTACCCTGCCGTGTGCACGTGCACGTGCCGGGATACGGCGTGGAGCTGAGTATAATTGAACGTTGCTTTTAAGGTAGATTAAAATCTCGTCATTTAAAGATTTAATAAAAGAATTTACATCATTCAATATAACACATTACGCTTTGTATTTTGTGTCCATTAAATTAATCTTCGTGGTAACGGAATCCATTGCTTTGTCAAGATAAGAAAATAAATAGTTATTAGTTATAAAAACAGAAGTTGAGTAGTACCTGTTCTAACAACCGATGTTAATCCGATTAAGCTAAGAGACAAGAAAAAACATTGTGTGTTGTCAAAAAAACCACGGCGGCGAATAGAAAATGAATATTTCTTTATTCATGACGTGGTACAATGGCCCATTCTGACATATAACATACTTATTATTATGGAATTAAGCAATATTACTGTACTGTACGGCATATTGTGGATACGTGGCATTCTACTACTGTGCGGTTTTGTAGGAATTTCCTTCCACGTGCCACACATCCGAGGCAGTGTTTTCATGCCGACACGTCAGGGTACCTTCAAAAAGCGCTATCTACACCTTAAAGGCTGGCAACGCACCTGTATTTCCTCTGGTGTATCAACTGGCTGTGGGCGGCGATGGTCACGTTGCCTTGTCCATAAATAATCCAAATGTTATGGAATTCTATTTGCCCATTAAAGCAAACTATTTATAAATAATTTTAATTATTTCATGATATAATGCTACTTGAATGTTACATGTTTTTAATACAAAAAAAAAAAAAAAAACAGGTTTTAACGGGTTCTCCCCATATATGTGAATTCAAAACATTGTGTGGTGAATAGTTGAGCTGGTGTTGCCAGGGCAAGTCAGCATGTGGAAATGAACAACAACTATCAGGTTGGTTTTCGTTTTGTTGGCCTCTACAGCGTCACCGGACTTAGGGAGGCCGAGCCAAAAGACCTTAGATTGGATACCATCGAAGGCACCAACAATAGAGAGCATGGTGTTGCAAGGGCGTCTCCTATGAGGCTCGGACCGCGACTTTGTTTCGCTCAGTCCGAGCAAGGCCTACTGGGTACGGCTCTTGATGCTCTTTTGGAATTTTTGGTCTATCGAGTTTACTTTAACAGTCACAGTTTTTAAGTATGGGCTAATATGAGTTGTTGTAATCTTATAACATTTCAGATATATTTTTACTAAACGTTTTTGAAATAGTCTGATCTCAAATTTCTAGTTCTAATAGAACTATTAGCTAGTCTAGCAGACCATATGATGATCAGTGATCATCAACTATGGACGGCATCTGATAAAGACATTGGTGTAGTTATAATCATTAAAAAGACGCAAGCCTCTAATATTTAAATGTGTTTAAGAGGTGTATCAATATTGATTCAACAGGTTCTGATATTATCTTTTAATGTCACATCACATGCGGTGAAAGTATTTTTTTAGAAAAAAAAATTTGGATGTCCATATAAATTATATTACTTATTAAATTTTTATTAGCTTCACACTGTATCCCGCATATGGAAGGGTAGGCAGAAGGTACTTGGGAACCTAATGTTGAGACACTCTGTGTCAACATTCCCACTTTCAACCGAATTTGAGGCATGACATGTTAGCGGATGGCGGAATTCAACGCCGCGCTTTGTCTTGTTACCAGAGTGAAAAAGTGAAAATAATATATTTCATTTGAAAATATGAAATGTTTTCATTTCTTTCAGTGGGAGTCAAACCCACCACCTTACCGCTATCAGTGACACTTCTGTGCCCCTGCGCCACGAAAGGCTTCCACAGGCCAGGATTACTTATTACACCGTTGCTTGAATTGTAAATAAGCTATATGTACAACATATTTCTTGCCATACTTTTAAATGTATTTTTGGTGACTGTATACGAGATGGGTGTGGTTATAATCTCTAACTGGAGGTTATTTATATATTTTACTAGCTATTGCTAGCAACCCCGCCCGCGTGATTCAATGGAAGTAACTAATTACATATACCTTCCTCAGTAGATGGACTATCTCACACAATTTTTTTTATTAATTCAAATGGCACGAGATTTGAAATATTTATTACAGAAAATAGGTGTTATAGATACATACACGCTATGTCCCGATACCCGCAATCGTACGGAGTACGACGCTCGACGCGACGATAACTCTGCTCTTATATTTTGTAACTGTGATATCTTCTAAAATATCATTTTTTTTACATGTCGTAAAAGGTAATTTTAATATTTATACAACGCACAATGTATCTATTTCATTTAATTAAATAAGGAATGTTACTGTGCAGCTTAAAATTGTTTAGCAATATATGTCTTTAATATTTTTGTAATTTATAAAACATAGTTAGGTACTGTGGGTTGTCCTTAGGCTATATCTTAATACATATGCCCTTGTGAACTTTTTTTAGAAATTTAAAATGTGAACACATTTTTACGTAGCTTCAAAAGTTTACTCAGAGCACGTAGGGAAGTTATTTTCAACCACCTCACGGTATTTTCAACATTTTTATATTTCTTTACTACTTTAGATGTTATCATCTTGTAATATAGCCTTATAGCCTTCCTCAATAAACGGGCTATCTATTGCAAAAAGAATTTCAAAACTCACCAGTTTCACATCCGAAAGTTAGCGCGTTCAACCAAACAAACAAACAAACATACCCTTTAGCCTTATAAATATAGATATCCCCATTCTCGCATGTCAAAACTAGGCATTAGATTCCACCATCCAGTACGCACCACGGTATGTAAATCAATCATCATAATGTTACTATTAAATAATAAATTAGTATGTCAAACAACATTTTATTACAATAAAACTAAATAAGTATCCATTAAAGAATAATACATGCCACTGTCCAAACGTGTTTTAAGTATGTTTGTAAACATAGAGCATGCTTACCTAGAGAGGCCTACTTTAACTTAATATCGGTACTTTTGTTAGAATATCTTTTGTGTGGCCAATAATAAAGCGTTTGTTTATTTGGTTTTTTTTTTTTTTTTTTCAATATATAGTAAGGTGAATTTTAATGTTTCAGTGTTTGTAATCGTACTCAACCCCCAAAGATAGTAATGTTAAAATACATCTTTGTGGCAATCGAAGAAATAGCTGTATCTATTATTTATTAATTTATCTTCGAATTTAATTTAGTCATTTTTATTTTTTAAGGGCAATATTCATAAATTTCAACCAAAAACATATGAATATGGTAGCATAGTGGAATATGTACTTGCTATGGAAATGGTGCATATTTGGAATGCATATTTTAATTGTCAGTTTAGGAAAGTTGGTATCGTGTGCAAGTTTAATTTACGTGGTGATGTGAGCTTTAAGAAAAAAATTTTGCTCAGCATACATTATAATCATTTACATAGGAAATATTTTATATAAATTAATTGTTGTCATGTATTACGCACAAGCATGTCACTAGAAACGACACAGGTTGTGAGTTTGACCCCACTCTAGTAAATGAAATATTTAATATTTTTAAATTAAATATTTAACGTTTTTCGTCTCTCTGGTGACAAGGCAAAGTGTGGTATTGAGTTCTGCCACTCAACAAGCAGTGCCTCAAATTCGGCGGAAAGCATTGCACAAGAGCTTCCGATGCCGCTAACGGGTTGCTAGTAGATGATTATTACAGTTAAAAGTATCATCGATCTAGTGATGATAGAGCCAAGGCTTGAATATTGAACTCTTAAGATGTTCCTATTAAATCACTCGACTCGTTACGTTTATATAATAAACTAAAATATAACACTTTCTGCAGGAAAATGTTTTTTTACTTATTTATAAATTATATATATCTTGTAATACTTATACCTTACCTTTTATTGTTAATTCTCTTTTTATATAGGTTTATTAAATATGCTCTAATACTAAAAAGGAAAAATACAAAACATCAATTGCATTAGTGATATATATTATATATGATAGCATTTTCTTGTCCCTCTTAAATAAGTATTTACTAAAACTAGACTACTCATACCTAAACAAGACTTAAAATAGAGCTTTCCATGGCCACAGTGGCGTTACGTTTATTTGTTCTTTACGAGCGAGTAAACGGCCACCATATTATATTAGAAGTACATTGTTAACATTCTAAATATTAGTCACAATATTTCTTGACGGTATTATTTATTTCCTAGTAGCCTATTTTATTAATAACTAAAAAGTTTTATGCATGTAAATAAAAAAAAAAACTTAAAAATTATGTCGCCATCGCAAAATTTAATTATTTCACACAAATACTCAAAAGAACAGGTTTTCTTATGACTAAATACTCTGCATCTATCCATTAATAGATAAAAAATGAAATATACGATGATTCATAAGAATATCATATGAAATGAAATAATAAATATAAAACGGAAATAATGATTTAGTCTTTTATATAAAGATAAGTACATCTAGACGTGCTGACAGACGGATGTTATTATCATTGTCCACACGTCCGCGTAAGGTTACGACGGGTCGCCTCAAGAAATAAGCAAAAATAGATTATTATACTATTTTATAAATGCAACATTACTTTTATTTTTGCATTCATTCATTCAACATATTTTTTATTTTCACACTGTATCTCCGATAAAGCAGAATGAACAAACAACCTCTGTTTATCCTAATCTAGTCTTATGACCAATAAAAATAATTAATATGTCAAAGTTAGAAATTAACCCACAAACCGACGTGCCAACACTAAAACACAACGCGCCGACTGTCTCAATCTCAAGCATCTAACTGAATATGATATTTTACCATCCCGTTGGACCAATTATCGTATTTTGTTAATGATAATCGCTTCTCAAGTTTGTTAACAGTAACACGTGGCTCTTAAGGTAATGCATACCCTTTCAACGTACCCCGTAATTGCAGGAGGTACGTAAATATAAAATGAAAGTTAATCAAAATCAATTTAATACCACATATTAATAATTAAATAAGATATCAGAGTGCTTGAGTGCCTGCCTCTGAAAGCTTGTATCCGAGTGTTCGGAACCACTTAATATAATTGGCGACGTATATACGTTTACTTCAATATTATAAATTATTTTAATTTATTTAATGATTACTCATTTAGTTTCTTTATGCGTACATAAATTGTTCTATTCCTGTATGTATATGTACAGATGTTTATAATTAACTTCATTAATATTCCTATTTTTTCAGCTTCGCACTGTATTCCACACAAGGCGGGGTAGGCAGAGGAAACTAAGGAACCTAGTGTTAAGACACTCCGTCTTGTCTCCTATTATTCGGCGTATTTGGGGCACTGTGACTGCTTGTTGAGTTGAAAAGGAATGAAAGAATTAAATAATAATATTGCCTCGAATGAAAATCGAACCCATAATACCCTCGCGTTTACAGTCCCACGCTATTGATGTTCTTAATAGGTTATATATTCAATTTCTATAGTTATTTACTTGCTTCTTAGCGAAACCTAACATTGCATTTTTTGTAATATTAAGATCCAAAATGATCTATAAATATATAAAAAAAAAAACAAAAAACATATAAGATTTCAACTCATTATAGAAATCTTTCATGTAAAATTTTGTTATACTTAATTAGTTAATAATAACTCGTAAGGCTTATTAGTCGGTAAAAGTATTTAAATACTATTTTTATATTCGACGTGCATTATAGTTACAGCAGTTGAATCACAAAGAGGAATCGCAAAGCACCAAATCGGATTACAATTTTAAACCATCACGAAGAGCTGAAATGATCTATTAGCTGCCGTGTGGGCGCAGTGTTTACAGACTTGTAACCAATGACACTCGGACATAAAAGAGAAAAACGCTAAATAAACATGTTAAACAAAAACAAGGCTGTTCCAGCCATCATTCATTCTAGGCGCAGTTTCGTTTGTGTGGAAACCGGAGGAAAAATTCAGTTTGCGGTTGACTACCCAATGGGGAAAAAGTGGAAGTGATATTATATTGATAAAAGTGATAATTTATAAATTTATATTGATAAGAATAATTCTATGCGGTTAAACTTATATTAAATATAATTAAGGTTAAAGTTATTAAAATACGAGTAACTAATAGAATTCGGTATACATAATTGTGTGTATTTATATGAAAGTAGGCCTTTTATTAAACGACCGTCATTCAATGCTTAAAATGGTATGGTTAGTTATTTGTACATATTTAAAATACTTAAAACATACATACATACATATGCGACTTCATATGATTACAAATACTCTAAAATTTCCAATATTAATTACAGTATTTCATTTATATGTGGCACTAATAGATTATTATCTTCCATTGGTATATTCGATGACCTACAAAATACATCTTAATAACATTTATTAATTAAATTTATATTACTAAGAATCGCAATATAGATAAGGAATTTGCGATTTGAATAAATATAACGATCAGAATTATCGAGAGGCTCGATTTAAGTACATCCATAACTACAGATTTACATCTGTGATTGTCTGATTATGATGAAACCAAATTAAATATTAAGAACATTCTTAATTGTCTTATGAGAGATTTATAAATTATCATTATTATTAACCTTTATAAATCTAAACTAAGCTATCAAAGAAAATGGGTCAGTAGGCTTTTAGAGGAGAGACACGGTCCAGAGGACCTCTTTATATATTTAGCGGCTGCTTGCCTGATTAGGCTTACACGCATCCACTTCACATATCGATTGTTCGTATCTAACGTGCGGGAAAGTTAGTGTCAGATAATACTTGTTGTCCAATGGCCGGTTAGCTGGCTACGAACAAATTATAAATTTCTTCAATAGATATTGCTTATTAATTTGTATTTCTTTTTAATTTAGACGATTTATGTAAATATATTTAAATTATGTAAATGGTTGCATAAATTAACGCCGAGGGTGTGTATTCATTTCATGTTATCGCCATTTCATTTCTTTCAAATGTTATCTTTAATCTTCATGTTGTCAAATTGCCCCTCGTGTTCACTACTCATCTAAACAGTTAAATGTAATCCAAAACTAAAGACTTATTTTATCTCATTATTACTATTTTTAAAGTGTTATTCCACACTTAGGAAAGAAAAATACTAAATCTTAAAAAGAATAAAACTTTTAAAGAAGCAGGATTTGAGAAGGAATAGCTTAGTTGGTCAGAGCTCATTTGATCTTTCGAAGACGCTCGGGTTTATATCATGCTTCGTTCAAATTTTTATACGTTTTTATATTTAGTATTTTTCTTTAATCTCTTTAGAAATTAATTTTCTACCAATACAGCTACAATTTAAAAGGCTTACAAATCCTTACCAAATGTTTAATGTCAATATTATCGTTGGGTCGACACATTTCACGGGTGCTAAGATATACGTATTATACGACGGGATATATTACAAACGTATCCCGTCGGCGAACCCTGCATAATTCATACATTCATTCAAACTTCAGTCGACTTAGCGGCTTCTACTGGATTAACTGTAGAAACCTGGCGAAATTAAACATTTTAGTCCCAAATTCGTTACATATTGTTCTCAAGACCGAAACACATTCATTATGAAACAAATTTATTATTCATTTCCCATTCAACAAATTCCATACCAAGCAAGAAGGGTCTCATTCCAGATGATTATAAGTAAAAATCGCAAGTTATTATGTTACTGTGCGTGTGTCGTCGCGTTATTGCTCGGCTGTTATCTGATAGACTTGAGACGCGCGTTTTACAAACTGCTCCTACACATGTTCTACTTCGTGTGCGACATGCTTAAACTGCTGATGAAGCTTGTAGAACTTTATTAACAATGACGTGATTTTGAAGACTGGGTAAGTTAATTATGTTATCATCATTTTTAGTTGTTTTATACTATATTAGTCTTCGTCCGAAACTTGGTTTTTAAAATGGAAATTCTCGTTTTTTTCGTTCCTGTAGGTATTTCATAACCTACCTAGAGGCCAAATTCCAAGTAGTTTCGTCTGTGCGTTTTTCTCAGCCACTCAGTAACCGAAGAGATTTAAATAATTGCATATGTATGTACATACGAGATCCATTTCAGATCCATTTCAGTTGAAGCTGCTGAAAATACGTATTCAATGTTTATAGATTTATTTTATATAGACGACGTTATTATCATGATTTTTTTTAATTATCGGAATTTCGGCAAATTAAAATGAAAAAAAAAAAACGTTGATTAACCTAATTAGACTAATGAAACAAAATATATCAGAGGTGTTAATTGAGTAAATATGTCTAAAATAACCTTTCTAATTTAAAGATTGATAATCTTCAACAACAAAACAACAAAGTAGGTGCATATTTCATGGTCTTTTACTAAAGTAATGAGATCTGCTATAAAACTTATTCAAATAAATTTCTAATTATAATAATAAGGCTATTATCATTAATTAGGCAATTAATGATAGTTATAGCAAACACTTACACTTTATGTACGGTAGGTAGGGTTTATCTACTAAAATGAATATTTGGAAAAAAGGAATTAATATAGTAAGTAGGCCTTAATTAGGCCTTAACTTCACTGTGCTTCACTTCTGTGGTAAATATAATTATGATCGAAGTAGTAACAGCATTTGTGTTACAATCTTAAAAGCTTTTATTGAGTCGTTTTTATCAGACTCTCTTATCTGACTCATTTCTTTTCTGACAAATAATTAGCTTAAATGTTTTTTTTTTATTAAATTAAATACGTAAGCAGAATTAGTTTTATAATAGGTAGGTTATATTATGGTAGTCCTTTGGTAACTGAAATCGATCAATCGATCGACACTGCTGCAGTGATATTTTCATGTACCTAGTTTTTTTGATTATACTATACGAACGAACACGAATGTGCAGGATACAGTGTGGAGCTAATAAATATACTTATATTATACAAACGATGCCTGAATGAAACAAAGAAAAATGAACGAAACACTGAACGATGTTTTTTTATCAAATGAACCTTAATTTTTTAATGTTAAATTAAATATTATTGATACAATGATATTTTTTTAAATTATATTTTATCTTACACATTTTTAGGCGAACGCATATATTTTTTCTTAATTTCTTATAAAACACAAATAATAGACCTACATTTTTTTAAACTTAATTTTTTTTACTAAAATACAATTTATTTTTATTTTTTTTTGAAGAGTTATTTTTCGTGTAGGAAAAAAATGATTTTTTAAAATTAATTATACTTACGTCTTACTGTACCTTAACATTAAAAAACAATATAAAACTTAATATGATCATTTTTGTATGGTTATTTATTGTGTAAGTTATAGCGCCCCTGATAACGGTAACCGAATGATTTCATTAAACTAAGTAAGTTATTATAAGATATTTGTAATTCTTGTTACTTTACCCGCAAGGATATGTTTAATTAACTATTCTTATCTGTTAATGATAAGATTACCTCGTTTTGTATTATATTAAGGTATTTATTTTGAAAATTATGTGTAGGATCATCCAGTCCATTTGGACGTTATCGAATATATCCAAATATAATTAATCTCTTCTTGTAGTGGTTTGGATGAGGAGATCTATGGATTTAACACGTCTGATCTCGGCAGTGGCTAGTTGGTGCGGTCAACGTAGATAGAATAAATTGTTACGCGGGTAATGATTCTCTACACTTACTTAACCTATATAAAGTTTTCTATAACTTAATATTTTTTGTGTCACTTAAGTTTGTTTGACTGTTTTAAAGCTTAGGTAACTTTTAATAGATCTATGAAGCTAATGGCAATGTTTGAAATAGTTTTGCGAAATGCAATTGCTGCAAAATGTACTAAACGTATACTTTGGGAGAAGATATTTGGGAATAGTAGGGACATGTTGAGTAAATATATTCTGACCTCGACTCCGGTTACAACAACTACCAGGTTCGGCCTCATACGGTATACTGTTCTCATCTCTCACCAGTATTAGCGTCAACCATTTGATAACTGTTTAATTTTGTACTTGCCGCTGAATTTTGCCACCATACATTTCGTCACAATCTGAGATACTATTCTAACCATCTGGATACTGCACAGTTGCCTTCCACGCGCCACAAATCTGTGGAATCCGTGTTTCTAAGTCGATACGACATGGATACCTTCAGAAAGGCCGGCAACGGGCCTGTAACTCTTCCGGTGTTATAGTAAATATTGCTAGTACTACTACTACTATTCGAGCCTTTTTTTTGTTATAAAGTACTACTAACTTAATCTAACCCCCTCTTTCACTCACCTTTATTCCTTATGCCTTAAGGTTACCTGGAAGATATCGCTGTTTTAGCGATAAGGTCGCCTCTGGTAAATTTCTTGTTTCTACTGTTATTATTTGTTATATTTATATGTATATTTTTGGGTGTACAATAAAGAATATTATTATTGCGCCTGACGTGGCGCAGCGGCACAAGCGTGTCACTGTAACCGACAGGTTCTGGGTTGGATCCCCAGTCGAGGAAATTAAATATTTATTGTTTCATTGAATTTAAATATTTATTGTTTCATTTCTTCGCTCTGATAATAAAGCAAAGCGCGGCGTTCCGCCACTCAACACACAATGCCCCAAATTCGGCGGAAAGTGGGGAACGGAAGTGGAACAGAGTGTCTTAAAGTGTTCCCGGGGTATGAAGCGTGAACCATCTTGTATCATTGGTTTTTTTGATTCTTCGATATATTGAAATAAGATTTTTACACAGAAATGTATTTGCGTTATAATATTTTTTATACGAGTATAAATGTACTTATACGCAAAAAGAACGACGCTTCGAACACTTTACAGTTGTCCGCGGTCACGGGTAGACTGAGGTGAAGGTCCTCGTCTCCGTAGCCAAGATTAACATTATGTAATATAATACATGTATTTAATAAGTTGTTACAAATTCTTTATATATAATATTTCATTTTTACAATTAATGCATTTATTAGCATTTATATCTAAATTAATTTAACACGCCTATTAACTATATATAACAATTGATGGATGGTTAAGACCTCCTGAATATAATGGTTAAATCGTATAGCAATTTCCGCAGAAACTACTTTATTATACTTACGTAAGAAACACTTTATATTCTTTGCCCTAGTAGCTACTAGGCATTGAGCATAGAATTACTTTGGTGATCTTTGCAAGGCACCTTTTGATATTAAGAATAATCAACGTTGACTACAGTTATAAATATGACATTCAATAACACCTTTGTGATGTTAAAGAGATTGCATTCCCAATGCGAAGGAATTGGCATCAAAAGCTTCGTTCAAGGAAATTGTCACCTTGAAAACGGATCTGTTCATCAAACAGTGTACAATCGCCGAATGAAAACAGCACGTTTCGGCGTAACATTAAACGGGAGCCACACTCAATGTTGACAGACTCGTCCAAACAAAACTAATGAAATATTTCAACAGTCTGTATGCTATTATAGTCTTTATGAAATAACGGACAAGTCTCATTATTTAGACTTTAAACGTTATTCGCTTGTTTCAAAGAATTTTTGTATCCGGCATTCATAAAAAAAATATATATACATACATCTTGATGACACTTAAGGATCCAACGTTAATCTTTCGTAAATACAGAATACACAATTGGAGATTATAGGATCTTTCATTCTTGCGCAAAAAGAGTATTAGTTGTAATTACACTAGTAAAGTCCCCAGTGGTGCAGGGGCACACAGTAAATGATTGTGGGTTCGATACCCACTCGATAAAAAAACAAATCAAACTTCTATTTGAAGTTTTCATAAATTTTACTATTCTTTGCCTATTTACACTATTGTATGTTTTCAGGTGTCGTTGCATGGTGGGGGTGAGGAAAAAGAGGCAAGATGGGCGACAGTTTCTTGCATCTGGGGGACATCGTGTCCCTCTATGCGGAGGGCTCTGTGGCAGGATTCCTCAGTACCTTAGGGTGAGCAAATATTATACTTTCTTATATAACTTATCATATTGAGTACGACAACTTCTGATAATGTCTACTGGCAGGAAGACACTCATCATTCTAGATTTTTTTTTGTTTTTTCTTCTATTTTTTTCAAATATTCATAACAATAGATACAATTATTAGTAATTTATCTTTACCACGTAATAAATTTCTCTACCCTGCATAATGAAAGATCATATTCCATTTACGAATATGCAAGAAAAAACATATATAGGCCTAAATACTCGATATAATACATCAATACGTTCCATTTAGTCATGGTTATGTCTATAGCAATGTTTTAAAGCTTATTTCCTCAGAATAATTAAAGATAATCCCTTTACTGGATTGCCTGCGGGGCTAACACCGTTCGTGACCTGTTTCAATATTCGAGAAATGTTGAAGTTCTGAAATATTATTCAAATGTTTGTTCCATTTAAATAATATTTTAGAACTTCAATATTTTTTATTATATTGGTACTTATTAGAAATTTATCTATCTTTAATTCAAATATATCAGGGCATTTTTAGGATTAATAGACATGATCTGTAAAATGATCAGAAAGTGAAACAGTCATGTCACATGCATTCCATAACTGTCTTTGTCTATAAAGTGTCACTCATCGCGATATCTCAAAAACTACAAGACCTTTTAGGATAAAGATGCTCTCTAAGACGGGATTTTACGAAAGTAGCTTCCTATTTTGGGTTGATAATTTGTATGAAACGTTACTACAGGTGACAGAAATCTCAAATTTCGTATAGATGTTATTTTTTTTTTTTTGAGGCGTACATAGCATATATAAGGGGTTTGCAAAATATATTCCTTGTATGTGGGATTGATAGTTTGTATGAAACTTTGTTAGTGTCAGAAATCTTATATTAAGTTAAAGGATTTTTTTGTATGTACGTGAAACCTGAGACGTGGCTTTGCGAAATTCAATTCCTAAGGGGTTGTTTTTGCGGTTGTTTGTTAGTATGAGACATCGATGCAACAAGTGTAGGCGACACAAATTTAGTGTAGGTATTCTTCTTTAGGTGCAAATTCAACTTTAGTCGGAAATTACTTAATTAATCAAAAATTGTATCTGAATAGTGTAATGGAACATTTATCAATGTGATAGAACTCAAAACAATGACTTTTATAACTGTTGCCTGCTTGTACACACCCATCTCAAAAACTATTTAACTGATTTAAATGCAGGTTTAATTTTTGTCTTTTAAAAAACTTTCCTTAATATTTTATGTTTGTTTCATTTCAATAGGCCCTTAAATAAAGGACGTTATGATTCAAGAAATGGTAGTTAAAAAAAAGTCGGCTAAAACTTTAGTTTTTAATGTTTAAATATTGTCTGAATATATAATACAAAACTAATACAGATAATTAAATAGGTAATTGTGTACTCCAAGCGGGCGAAGGGAGTTTGTGGTTTTTATAATTACGATAACGATGGGGTCGTTAGAATCTCACTGCCGCACATGGTAGGTTAGGCAGAGGGAACTTGGGAACCTAGTGTTAAGACACACTGTTCTGTTCCCCATTAGCGATATGTTTATTGGTGTAAGACACAAATCTGGTTTAGTGTCGAACATTTCTACGAATATTTGTTACTGTTTACTATTTTATGTTTGTTAGTTCATAATCAAAGTTTTAGTATAATCTCATTAAACAGGATAATATAAAAATAAATATTTTAAAACATAATTTGTACTTTATACGATCCATACAGGTTGGTAGATGACAGGTGCGTTGTTTGCCCCGAGGCAGGCGACCTGTCTGATCCGCCCAAAAAGTTCAGGGGTAAGTGTAGTTACTTTGTATTATACTTAAATTGTGAAGTAATAATAAAACACTTCAATACTTCTTTAAGAAAATAAATATTGAAGTGATATTATTTATACGAGTATATATAATCGTCCATGGGAGTTTAATTTTTACATAAAAAAGTATCTATCTGACATTAATTATATTTTTTACTGGTTTTTAAGTTAAAATTTTAAGTTAAACAAGAATTTTAAACCCACGTCTCCCGGAAACCGTGCATCACCATTCGTCCACTCGGACCACT
The DNA here is from genome assembly GCA_019049475.1 of Eueides isabella. Taxonomy (NCBI): domain Eukaryota; kingdom Metazoa; phylum Arthropoda; class Insecta; order Lepidoptera; family Nymphalidae; genus Eueides; species Eueides isabella. The sequence continues at coordinate 8,769,463 of CM032406.1, forward strand.
GAGTATAAATAGGCTTTATTAATATATATGTTAAAATCTATCAAGTCGTGTATATAGAAAATATTATTTTATTCTCCCCAAACACGATAATTGTGGGTTAGATCCCGACCACGAAGTAAACGGTTTTCATTTTCTTAAAGGTAACAATACAAAACCTGGCGTCGAATTCCGTCATCCATTTATTATACACGTCGCAAAAATCGGACGGAAAACGTGAAATTATAATATAACTTATCGAAATAAACAATATTTATAAATTTACATAAACGATTGTTAATATGTTGACAAATTTAAGCATTCAATTTTCAGATTGCCTGTTTAAGATTTGCCCTATGAACCGTTATTCCGCTCAAAAGCAATTCTGGAATACGGCCAAGCAATCCGCTAACGCTAGTGCAGACACGGACACCGGACTGTTGAAGCGATTGCACGTAAGTTAGTTACAACTACAATCTTTAACACCTACACTATCTGCTTACACTCACACAAATACAAAGCTCAGCTTACGCCTCGTAATCTGAAGGTATATTTTATCTTAACCTGTCCTTTAGTAGCATGTATATTTATCTTAAACTGGACTTTGCATAATTAAATTTTCATGTTGCTAATATAGCAACATATCGCCAAATTGATTCGATAAATGGGGCATTTCACGTCAAGCGGGCAGTGAAAATAATGTCAGGTTCTGGATTTTGATAATAATTCGGTCAAACGTACATGTATATGGCCTGAATAAACTGCCATCATTATTTTTTATTTTTTTTACACTGGTACCAGTATATATGATTTCAAGGAAATGGGAAAAGGTTACAAAAAGATTTTTAAAAAAATATTAATGCAGTTAATTAGATGGATTTGAAAAGAAGTAAATTGTGATTATTTGAGAATATTAATGTAATTTTCTTATAAATATGTTAAAATTAAAAAAAAAAAAAATCATGTATTTAACCGGAAGTTTATAAAAGAAACCTGTTTTTTTCTAACTTCGCATATTTTTATATTTTTTATTTTCACGTTTAAATATAGCTTATAATATAGAAATAATATATAAAAAAAATTAGAATGGTAACTTGATTCGATTGGATGTTACATGAACTTAAGTACGAAAGTGCCATAAATGCATAATAAGCAGTATGGTTTTACTAAGGGTCGCTCTACTACCGATGATGGTATAGATCTCTTAAAGAGTATTTATGAGGCACGGGAAGGATCGCAGGATGCTCTTGGCATGTTTTGTGACTTGTCCAAGGCATTTGATTGCGTGCAGCACTCCACATTGGTCAAGAAGCTTCACCATTACGGCATAAGAAGACGTGCACTCGATCTTCTGACTTCTTACTTAACTAATAGGATTCAGAGGGTTGATGTGAATGGTAAGAAATCTCCTGACTCTTCAATCGGTACGGGGGTCCCACAGGGGTCTATTCTTGGTCCTTTTCTCTTTTTAATATATATAAATGACCTACCATATTTAGTTGAAAAGAACCATGAGATAGTATTGTTTTCGGATGACACATCGCTACTTTTTAAAATGAAAAGAAGACAAAAAGTATATGACGATGTAAACAATGCTCTCTCGAAAATAGTACATCGGTTTAGTGCTAATAATTTACTTTTAAATAGTAAAAAAACTAAATGTGTAATTTTCCGAACACCCAACACGAAAATTGTAAAAGCCAATGTACTTTTAAATGGTGAAGCCGTGGATTCTGTTGTTTCTACGGTATTTCTCGGGATCACCATTGACTCTAAATTGCAATGGGGTCCTCATATTGATGGATTTGCGAATAGACTTAGCTCAGCTGCCTTTGCGGTTAAAAAAATCAGAATATTAACAGACGTGGAAACGGCTCGCCTCGTTTATTTTAGTTACTTTCATAGTATTATGTCCTACGGCATTTTACTTTTGGGTAATGCAGCAGGTATTCAATCAATCTTTGTCCTGCAGAAGCGAGTTATTCGTGCAATCTATAAATTTGGCCCAAAAGATTCTTTAAGGGAAAAAAATAAATTAATTAATATAATGACCGTAGCATCACAATACATTTTTGAAAATATTATGTATATAATGAAAAATATTAATGAATTTAGCAAAATCGGGGACAATATAATATTAATACTAGAAATAAGTTTAATCTTAGTGCACCTGTAACTCGATTGCATTTAGTTTGTAATTCGTTTATGGGTCAGGGTGTACGCTTTTACAGTAGGATCCCAGAAAACGTCCGAAACTGATTGTGCAACAATTTCTGGAAGACGTAGAATGTAGGTGTGTCATGTTTTAAGTCGACACCATATAAGACGACGTAAAAATAAGATAATAATAACATTATTTATAAAATGTATTTGACTGGTTAATATTTAAAATTTATAATTATAAATTATATTTAATAATATTTTATTATTAAAAATAAAAACTCTATCTACATTGGAAGCTGCACTAAAAAACCGGTGTTTCATGCGGCACCTTCGTACTTAAGTTCATGTAACATCCAATCGAATCAAGTTACCATTCTAATTTTTTTATATATATTATTTCTATATTATAAGCTATATTTAAACGTGAAAATAAAAAATATAAAAATATGCGAAGTTAGAAAAAAACAGGTTTCTTTTATAAACTTCCGGTTAAATACATGATTTTTTTTTTTTTTAATTTTAACATATTTATAAGAAAATTACATTAATATTCTCAAATAATCACAATTTACTTCTTTTCAAATCCATCTAATTAACTGCATTAATATTTTTTTAAAAATCTTTTTGTACCTTTTCCCATTTCCTTGAAATCATATATACTGGTACCAGTGTAAAAAAAATAAAAAATAAGGATGGCAGTTTATTCAGGCCATATACATGTACGTTTGACCGAATTATTATCAAAATCCAGAACCTGACGTTATTTTCACTGCCCGCTTGACGTGAAATGCCCCAAATTTGACACGATACAGAATATATTTCTTTTATTTTTTATTTTTCTTTCTTTCTTACTTTCTTAGCTTCACGCTGTGTCCCGCAGGAAGCAGGGTAAGCAGAGGGAACTCGGGAACCTAGTGTTACACTCCGTTCCCCGCTTTCCGCCGAATTTGAGGCATTGCGTGGCGAACTCAACGCCGCGCTTGCCTTATTACCAGAGCGAAGAAATGAAACATTAAATATTTAAATTGAAAAGATTAAATATTTCATTTTCTCGACTGGGGATCGAACCTAGATCCTGTCGGTTACAGTCACACGCTTGAGCCGCTGCGCCACGACAGGCCTCAATGGCCTCAATTTATTTTTCTATTCTGTATTAATTCTGCGTATGATAAATCTTTATTGAATACTGTCAGTATTTTAATTATAATTTTGAATAGGCAGAAAACAAACTTGTATGTGAAGAATGAGATTTTATAGATGTGTTTTCTATGCTTTCCTTCCATAAGAGAAAAAAAATAGCTAATAAAATTTTAGTAACAAAGTTCACAACTCTAAATATATTTAATGTATTGTAAGCTCAATCCTATCAAACATTACATTGACTCTCTCTCAAAGTTCGATATGTAGGTTTTCCGCGGACAATAGACCCTCGGAATGTTAAATAACGCAACCACTCTAACATTTCAACGTCAAAATGGAACAAACGATTTGCCTTTTGTTACCCTTATTGGCTCAAGTAACACTTCAATTTCATAAATGTTTTATAAATTTCTATGGGATACATATCAATAAGTGTCAGACATTTGTGATTTAAGAACTAATTTTGTCTGTCTTTCTGTCTGCCCGGGCTAATCTCCGGAAAGTTTGAACTGATTTTTATGAGATTCACCGGAAAATATATGAGGTATTGGAGCAATTTAGGCCACCTTTTATACAAAATTCCACTTCTCCACCTTGTTATCGAACAAGTTACTGTCAGAATCCTATATTCTTACCAATCTTTTAATATAATGTAAAATCCTCTTATATTATTTACATTCTTAAATTGAATAACGTCTGCAATATGTATGCCTCTTCTGTAATCCTGCGTAAAAGAGACTACCTCTTAAACGGATATAATTGTTTTTAATATTTATAATATGAAAGTAAGAAAATGTCGCATAAAAAATATCTTTACAAGTATACGTCGGTCGTATACTTATATATTTTAGTCACTGTTTCATGTATTTTTTTGTTTTTTTTGTAGCTCAACGCTATGGCATGGTAGGCTAAAGGACTTTGAATTAAGATATTCTGTTCCCATTAAAACACTTCAATTCACCACTTTTTGCCTGAATTCTGGACACATTGTTGAGTGGAGTCTATACGACGAGCTTTGCCTCGTTACCAGAACGAGAAAATGTATAATATTTTCTCGAGTCAGAATCGAACCCTAACCTATCACGTATTTAGTTGCACGATGTTGCCCTTGCGCCACGACAGGACCCATTTATCTTTATATTTGTAAAAGTAGTTCATATGTGAGTTGATGATCGAGACCATCTGTAATGGCATCTGACTGTAGATACATTGATAATGAATTTGATTCACATATTTCAAATCGATTAATCAATTCAATATTTTGTTTTCATTTCCCCCGTCACCCGAGACATACCGCGGCGTTTAGATCCGCGGCACAACACGCAACTTTGACTCGGACGAAAAATGGAGAACAGAGTGTTTTTCCACTTCGTTCTCTTTATATGCGGGATAAAGTGTAAAGCTGATACAAATATAAAGATTCAAGATTCAATTAAAATAGCCGCGTGTGAGTTATCCAAGCACCAAAAAAAACGCCTAGTAATAACAATACAACATCAAATGATGTTTTGACGAAGCATACCTATAAATCGACGTCACAATACATTTGCGAGGCGCTAAAGTGTTAAAAATGTATCTATTAGCACTAAACATTATTCTTATATACAAATGACGTCTTGCTGCATTAACGAAATCTCCACAGCTTCAGTCTTTTCTGTAAAGAATGTTTTATGTTGTGGATGTTATATAACAATTGTGTCAAAATGAAAATTACGACTATACGACTATTATAGACATAAATACTAGTCATTGCCCGGAATTTTCCTTGCGGGGACGTAGGAAAGTCCTATTTTTGCCACTCCTGTAAAAAAATCGGAAATGACCTCTTCTGCTTTGTTCCCTCTCTTTCCGAACCGCTTCGTCGTTTCGTTTGTATAAATAGATAGCTAAAATATGTAGTCATTTAATATAAAAAAAAATGTTCTTTTAACCCGATTTCAACTTGCAAATTTTAAAAGCAATAGTAACCTAAGAATTTCAATATCATTGACGTTAACTGAGAGACGAAAGCACTCGGCACGCGGCGGCGTAGTGGATTTGAATCTCGAAAGAGACAAAATAAGATATTGCATTTCGCCATCCAATGTGTGTAAAATACAAATACATGCAAGATGATGATGATGAATAGAAAGATGAATCGCTAGCTTGCTTGTACTGTTTATAATGAATAGGATAGTTCGTGAATATAAAAAATACATATTCTATATAAAATCATTATTTTAATACACATTCACTCAGCTTCAGGCTATATCCCGGACATGGCAGGGTAAGCAGGGGGAACTTGGGAACCTACAATTAAGACACTCCACTCCACTTCCGTTCCCCATTTTCCGCCGAATCATTATTTGATAATAACAATTTTGTAAAAGGTAATTCATCTGTCAATGGGAAACTTAATACCTGTTGACCTGAATTAATAGAAATAGAGAAAACTGAATCAAATGCCATTTCCACTTCGCGTACGTGATCGTCAGCCTTTTGACGTCAATTTATTTCGTTCAGTAAAAATAGAAAAAAATATGGAACGCTTCGACCAAATTATGTTGTTTCTTTATTCTATGACACTTATATTTTCAAACGGAAGTACGATATTGACGTGATCTCAATATTTATGTGAATTGGTCAGTAAAATAATTATATTTTATTTCTGTATATATACGTATAACAGGGATGTCAGTTAGTAATCATTCTTCACTACGTTCTTACCTTTTTGATATTTATAAATTAGAAACATTCATTGCTTAGTTGATTATTGATGGAACTACACTACACTTCTTATAACTCATCCTACGAAATAATTAAGCTAAAATACTATTGTTAATTTTTCATTATTTTTATTTACTGGAATTAAATATGTTCAATTTAAATATTCATTTTTTTCATTTCCTCGCTCTGGTAAGAGACAAGACGCGGCGTTGAGTCTCTCAACACACAATGCCTCAAATTCGGCGAAAAGTAAGGAGCGGAAGTGGAACGGAGTGTCTTAACACTAGGTTCCCAAATTCCCTCTGCCTACTCTGCCATGTGCGGGTTGCAGCGTGAAGCTAAGTTACTCGTATTATATCTACGGTAACATTTAACTTGGTACCATAGATTACATAAATGAAAATATTTTTTTTTTTAAATAAATTCTTTATTAACCAAAGGTTGTCTGTAAGAGATTGTTTGAATCAATAAGACCTGCATACTGCATACATCTAGTGAATATTTATTCCTTATATTTTATGTATTTGCTTCTTTTGTGCAATAAGAATGAATAAAAATAAAGAATAGATAAAAGAGGCCTGTCGTGGCGCAGCGGCACAAACGTGTGTCTGTAAACGAGAGGTTGTAGGTTCGATCCCTGCTCAAGGAAATGCAATATTGGTATGTTCAAATTAAATATTTAATGTTTTCATTTCTTCGCTTTGGTAAGAATAGCGTCTGGTAAGAAAAATAAAGAAAACCGTGGCATTGAATTGAATCGTTGATTGCCAATCAACACGCAATGCCCAAATTCGACGAAATAAAAGTGGGAAATAAAAGTGAAACAGAGTGTCTTAACACTAGGTTCCTAAGTTCCCTCTGTCTACCCTGCCATGTGCGGAATACAGCGTGAAGTTGAAAAATATAAATAAATATATGTTTGATATTTAAAATACATCTAAGGTGTTATATTCTGCTTCCTAACTAAAATAAAACACTGCTCCATATGCTTGAAACCTCATAAAAATAATTTATTATCCATTTCATTTGATCGATGCGCCTGTTGTACCAAATTGTCCCCTTAATTTCTTTCATCTCGAGTTTATAAAAGACATTAATCTGTGTCAAGTTTTATAAATGGCTTCAGATGAAAATATTATTTAACGTCGTGGTCTCGTTTCAAATAATACAATGGCTTTTTTTATCCTCACGCATCTTGCACAAGAAAATAATCTGGAGATATACGAGACTACTATTATTTGCCGTGTGATTCCGGCTTAGAATAGGATCACCCTGGTACTGATGGTGTCGTAAGAGGCGACTAAAATGCGTGTGGTAGAGTCACATTGCTTGTAATGGCAACACGCATGGGCAGACTCGACCGGGTCATTACCATCCCCGGCATTTAAGGCCGGCGTTAAGTTAGTGGCTTTGGCCACTGCGTTTCGCATTAGGTAATGCCGGGCCCCGGTGCCCTTCCACCTTAAAGGACGATAACGCTCCTGTAGCTCTTCTGGAGTTACTCGGGGCCGTGAGCGACGGTGATCACTTACCATCAGGTGACTTGTACGCTCGTTTGCCGTCTTTTCCATAAACAAAATTAAAAAAAAAACGAGACACACTGCAATAGGGGAGAAGATATAGTAAACTTACTCAGCTTCACGCTGTATCCCGCACATGGCAGGGTAGGCAGAGAAAACTTGGGAACCTAGTGTTAAGACACTCCGTACTACTTCCGATCCCCACTTTCCACCGAATTTGTGGCATTGCGTGTTGATTGACGGAACTCAATGCCGCATTTTGCCCTTCACCAGAGTGAAGAAATGAAAACATTAAATATTTAAATTGAAAATACTAAATATTTCATTTCCTCGAGTGGGGTCGAACCCATAACCTGTCAGATACAGCCACACGCTTATGCCGCTGCGCCACGACAGGTATAGTAAACTTGCTGTGTTATCCCGGCTTAGAATAGGATCACCCTGGTACTGATGGTGTCGTAAGAGGCGACTAAAGTGCGTGTGGTAGAGTCACGTTACCGGCAATGGTAACACGCATGGGCAGACTTGACCGGATTGTTATTACCCCCGTCATTTAAGACCGGCGTTAAGTAGTGGCTTTGGCCACTGCGTTTCGCATTAGGTAATGCCGGGCCCCGGTGCCCATCCACTTTAAAAGATGGCAACGCTCCTGTAGCTCCTCTGGAGTTACTCGGGGCGGTGGGCGACGGTGATCACTTACCATCAGGTGACCCGTACGCTCGTTTGCCGTCTCTTCCATAAAAAAAAACCTACTATTATTTTATACTTTCCAATTGGATACTTGAAAGGCTAAGGATGAGAAGTACCTATATAAAGTTTGATAACTATACTGTTTACTAACTAATAAAAAAGTGTCTCAGAATTCTCTTATACCTAGGTTACAGGAAGAAATTGAGCTAATAAGGACTATATGTAATTTATTCATAATCATTCTGCATTCTGCTCTGCATGCTGCTCACGAATATTGAGTCAATTAGTAAAATTATACTTTACAAGGAAAAATTGACCTAATTAAAGCATCAATATTCAATATAAAATGCGGAACTCAACGCTGCGCCTTGCCTCGTTGCCAGAGCAAGGAAATGAAAATATTATATATTTCACGTATTCAAGTGACAACCACATATACCTCTGCACCACGACTGTCTACAACTTTTTCTATATGTAAAATATTTTTCTCATTATTAGTGAACTCTGTTTTGTTCTTATGAGGAATAAATGTCTTTAAACCGAAACCGAAATATTCATATTTGTGTGTATAAGTAAGTAGCGACATTTAAAACAATGGCTTATTCATTACAGCATGCCGCTGAGATTGAAAAAAAGCAGAACGAGATGGAGAACAAAAAACTTTTAGGTACAGTAGTGCAATATGGCAGTGTCGTACAACTACTGCACGTTAAATCTAACAAATATTTAACTGTAAGTATTACGTCACGGCGTTTTTGTTTTATAAAATTAAAGATAATGCATTTTAACTACTCAGCTTCACGCTGTATCCCGCAAATGGCAGGGTAGGCAGAGGAAACTTAGGAAACTAGTGTAAAGACACTCCGTTTTCCACTTCACGCCGAATTTGATGCATTGCGGTTTAAGTGGCGGAATTCAACGCCGCTCTTTTGCCTTGTTACCAGAGCGAAGAAATGAAAACACTAAATATTTAATACGAAAATATTAAATATTTCATTTCCTTGAGTGGAGTCGACTGGAGTCCCACAACCTGTCGTTTACAGTCACACGCTTGTGCCGCTGCGACAGGTCTCGGTTAATTTTAACGTTTGTTATTTATACAAAATTAAATTCTATGACTATTTTTAGTGTACAGATAGATACATTTTATTATTTTTCTCTCATTAAGAACACAATTTAAAATGCAATTTGTATTAATACCACAATCGCACTCAGAGACACCTATTAGCAATAAAATTAGACACGTCTATAAGTTATTTCAATTAAATATACTTTAATATTTTTTGTTTGTTCCCAATAATCAACAGGTAAACAAGAGGTTGCCCGCGTTGTTAGAAAAGAACGCGATGCGAGTGCACTTGGACGCGAACGGGAATGAGGGCTCGTGGTTCTACGTAATACCTTTCTACAAATTGCGGTCGACTGGTATGTTTGAACAAACAGTAAAACAGCTTCACGCTGTATCCCGCATACCAGGGGGAGGGAAACTGAAAACCGAGTGTTTAGTTTCCGTTCTTCGAATTGCGTGTTGAGTGGCGTAACTCTACGCTGAAATAATTTTTAACGAAAGTGTGATACAGCGTGAATCTGAAAAGTATTTTGTTTTCAAATTATATTCTAAAAGTCAATAATAAATCATTGTGATATTTATTCCAGGGGAAAACGTGGTGGTTGGGGATAAAGTAATCCTAAATCCCGTGAATGCTGGACAGCAAGTGTTGCATGTATCTTCCAACCACGAGCTACTTGATAACGTAGGATGTATGGAGGTGAGACTTATACAGAGTATACATAATGATAGTGATAAACTTATTGGAATCCACAACAATACCGGAGTGTCTTAACACTAGTTTCTCAATTCCCTCTGCATACCCTGCTATGTGCGGGATAAAGCGTGAAGCTGAAAAAAAAAATCTAGCCTTGGCACTTTAATTTATTCATTATAATTAAGATTAAAAAATAGAAAACATGAAATAACGAGTCCCATATATCACCACATTGTAATTTATATCTAATTTACTATCATCCTGATGATGATTATATATCAACATCATCAGGAATGATGATATTTTTGAAATAATTTCATCCTATATGATACACTACGATAGACAAATCATATCCACAGTAGTCTTGTAGATGGCGGCAGAGTTTTTACGTGAGTGCACAATGTGAAAAGTTTATCTATACTTCATCTAAAACTCATTCCAGGACGGCCAAGACTTTATATCGCATTATAATAATATTCACAACTTTTTTCCTACGTTGTCTTATGTATTATAGTAATCATTTTATACTGATAACTACAGCCATATATTCCACCTGATACCAGGTAAACGTAGTGAACGCCTCCACTTCCTGGAAGGTGACCCTCTTCCTGGAGCACAAGGAGAACCAGGAGGAGATGCTCAAGGGTGGGGACGTGGTGAGGCTGTTCCACGCCGAGCAGGAGAAGTTCCTCACCATGGACGAGTACAGGCGACGGCAGCACGTGTTCTTGAGGACCACTGGACGGTCGAGCGCTACAGCCGCTACCAGTAGCAAGGCCTTGTGGGAGATTGAGGTTGGTTTTAGTTAGATGTCGTTTATACTGTTCCGGCGTCATGTTCCGTTTATCACTTAATGGTTCGAAAATTAAACGGAAAGTAGAGAAAGTTTTTTTATATTAAATTTTCTACGTTTATCTCGCAATATTAGAAAAGTTATGAATTTAAATAAAAAAAAAATATATATATATATATATATATATATATATATATATATATATATATATATATATATATATATATATATATATATATATATATATATATATATATATATATATATATATATATGTATATTATAATGCTTGGTATTGTGGTTGTTCTACAATTAGGTATTTTGTAGTAATTTCAGTTTCTTATATTTTATTTTAACATAATTAGGACTGATTTTTATATGCAATGTTATTTGTCTGTACTTGTGTTTGTATTTTGAGGGATAGTGAAAGAGAACGAACATTATCTTCATTATTTGTCTACATTAAAATATATAATTAATAATAACTAAAATATATATAATTAGTAATTTCGTCTATTTTATGTATGTATGTATATATATATCAAAATAAAATAATTCATAAATGATATAAACCCGCAATTGAGTGACTGGACACTAAGTTTCTAGGTCCTAGCGAGGAATGCAGCGTGCAGATGACAAAATGAAAAAAAATATATATGTGTTTGTATGTATTCTACATACATATGTTTGCTATCAGGTAGTGCAACACGACCCGTGTCGCGGCGGCGCCGGACACTGGAACTCAATATTCCGTTTCAAACACCTCGCCACCGGACATTACTTAGCTGCTGAGGCGTGTACGAAACAGATGTAAGTGTTTTAATTTATTCACCAATATTTTTTATTTCTAAGGATATATGAGAGTGATATATAATATTTTTTTAAATTTGTCAGGCCTGTCGTGGCTCTTCTACCACATAAGCGTGCGATTGTAAACGCCACAAGTCGTGTGTTCGATTCCTACGCGAGGAAATATTTAATATTTTCGTTTTGTCGCTCCGGTTGGTCCACGAAGCAAATCGCGGCGATGAGTGAGGAACTGGTGTCTTAATGGGAATAGTGACTTATGACTAAGTTCCTAAGTTTCCTCTGTCTAACCCGCGGTTTACGGGATACAGCGTGAAACTAAAAAAAACGTATTTTAGTATATGATATTTTTTGGTTTATAACCATTGCACACAATCAAACAGGCATTGACTGAAGACGTCATGACCTCAACTGCTTATTTTGGTACCTATATATTGGTTTGAAGTTGAACTGTTAAACTGAAAAATAACTAACCTAAAGCAGCCTAGCCCTAACATTTCAATATGTTCTACAACTTTTCAATTCCTTGTCGCCTTGTAGTTTGATGATTGTGCTACGAAAATGCCCATTTAAAATTCATATTTGGGATGTTTGTAGAAACTGTTAAATCTTTTAAAGTACACGTTAGGTTAATTAGCTTAAGTTTTATATAAAATAACATAACTGTACCTGTTCTTACAAACCGCCAATTCTGTGCTCCATAATAGCGTTAGTACAAAATTATCTATGAATGTTTCTAATAAATTTCTCCCTCCACCAGCGAAGGAACACCCGAATGCGACGTCGAGGGCTCGGAGCCGGCGTACCAGCTGGTCTCCGTGCCGCACTCCTCGGAGATAGCCACGCTGTTCGAGCTGGACCCCACCAAGATGACCCACTCCGACGCGCCTGTGCCTCAGAGCAGTTACGTTAGGTATGTCGAAAAATATATTATTCTACTATATTTATGACAGACTCACGGAGCTCATACTCTGGACCTGAGTTACCATTAACAATAAATATAATAAATAGTATGGTAGTCGAGTCGTGGCCGGTTACACTAAACTTTTAACCATTAATAAGGAAGACGATAATAGAATGGAAGAAACGTCCGAAAATAAAATCTGCACAGGCATTTACAGCTAAATTAGGGCGGCCACGCCTTCTAGGACGTTTTGTATAGTATTTAATATACTTTAATATGTTTGTGAAATTTACATCTACGCCCTAAATCATTGTACTTTAATGAGTTTAAATATAAGAATATCATACATTATTGGGGAACGGAAGCGGAACGGACTGTCTTAACACTAGGTTCCTGGGTTCCCTCTGCCTACCCTGCCTCGTGCGGGATACAGCGTGAAGCTGGAAGAAAATATTTTAAAATGCTGAATAATGTTTTTTACCACTTTGGAAGAGAATTATAAAATGAACTAAGCTAAATAATGTTCTACAAAAACGATTTGATACCATGTCTAGCATGTCAGACCTTATCTGTTGGCCAGATGTCGTGAAGCACTTTTTGTTACTTTTTTTTTTGAACCAAATTGAAAGAATTTATTGACGCTAATTAAGCATTAATAATAGACTATAGACTCTAGGATAATGATTGTTGTAACTTTGAATGGTTTATCTCTTAAAACATAGCTTAAAATTCTATAAATGGCCATAAATACTATAATAGTAAGAGTTTTCGTTATGAGGCCTGTCGTGGCGCAGCGGCACAAGAGTGTGACTGTAACCGACAGGTTCTGGGTTCGATCCCCAGTCGAGGAAATGAAATATTTAATATTTTCAATTTGAATATTTAATGTTTCATTTCTTCGCTCTGGTAATAAGGCAAAGCGCGGCGCTTAGTTCCGCCACTCAACACGCAATGCCTCAAATTCGGCGGAAAGTGGGGAACGGAAGTGAAACGGAGTGTCATAACACTAGGTTTCACTTCCTTTCCCTCTGCCTACCCTGCCTAGTGCGGGATACAGCGTGCAGCTGAAAAAAAAAAAAAAAAAAATAGTAAGAGTTGACCTTCGAAAACACAGTATCGATGATACTGGAGGAAGGTCACGTAAAAAGCACGAGGACCCCACGGAGGGCATGTATAAAGAGGTTGATGACAGTGGACGACGCGAAAAAGGTATGCCGAGACCGTAGCGTTTGGCGCTCCGTTCTCTCTGCCTACCCCGCTAGGGATATAGCGTGAAGATAAGTAATTAAGAAAGTAAATACTATAATATAATATTTGATCGTTATTCCAAAGGTTACAACACTTGTGTACGCACACATGGGTTCACTCCACATCCATACCTATCGACAAGGAAGAGGAGAAGCCGGTTATGTCTAAGGTACTTAAATATTGTTTAATAATAACATATCTAAAAGTTTTTACTTGGTCTAATTAATGTTAGTGTAGTGATGGTATTGCAAACATAGTGTGATTTTTTTTATACTCTCTATGGCAGGTTAGGCAGAGGTAACTTTGGAACCTAGTGTTAAGACACTCCGTTCCCCATTTTCCGCTGACTTTTTTTACATATTCATATAGAATACAGTTTTTTAACTTATCTAATCATTTTGCTTACGTTTAAATTAGTCACAGAAACATAATTCTTCATAATTTATAAAACATGAATCAAACTTTAATAAAATTTTAGTTGGGTTTGGTTTTTTATTGAAATTATATTTCTTTTGATTAACCATTTATCTATGATTCGCCAAGTAACTCCAAGAGTATTCAATTATTCGCAGTAAGAGCGATGAATTATTATTTTATTTTGGCTTCACTTTCTTTACACGCTTTGCGTACAGCAAGACTACAGTATACGAGAAGAAATGCTCTGAATTTTGATATGGATGGTTACGCAGATTTAATTTTAGATTTTTTCTTACTGACTACTTCTTCTCAAGTGCTCGAATGCGCAAGAGTTCAGAAAGCCCGACTTTCGGGCGGCCAAAACTCATCGACAGTACTAGTAGGCAAAATCAACCCACACTAAATTATATTATTTGTTTCATAAATGTCAAACAGGTCGGATGCTCAGTAGTGAAGGAAGATAAAGAAGCCTTCGCGCTTATATCAGTGTCGCCAAGCGAAGTACGCGACTTGGACTTCGCGAACGACGCTTGCAAAGTACTCTCCGCGTTGTCTACTAAGCTACATCACGGGAATATAGAGCACAGTGAGATGAAGTTAGTGGTTTTATTTCATTTACAATAATAAATACCATTAATTAGTATTATTTGTTGAGGTTATCTTAGTGCAGTATAATATCGTGTGAATGTAAAAGTTGAGGCTTGAGTTCGATTCCCAGCATTGATTTCCGTCAATCAATTCGCTGTATATATCTAGAATTGAGATTGAAAACCGAGATTAAAGTGTTTTTCAACAGTGTTCTTTCTGGTGTTGTGAATGTGACACCTCTCTATAGAAGATGATATAACATTAAATAAACGACACATGAGATATGTACAGTGACGCTTAGTGAATAATTGATACTCTACTACTATAAAAGTAAATTATAATATTTTTAATTTTTCTAAAAAAATGTACAAAGTGGCGTCTACATCATTCATTTAATATATGAAATTATGTTTTTAAAGTTATTCTAATATTGTTTACGTTTCTTTTTAAATATATATTTTTTTCTAGGGCATTAACTTGTCTCCTCCAAGACATAGTGTACTTCATAGCGGGCTTCGAAAACGAGCCCAACAAGTCCAAGGCCCTGGACCTGGTGGTGGAGAACCCAAACCGTGACCGACAGAAGTTGCTCCGGGAACAGTATATATTGAGACAGCTTTTCAAGATTTTACAGGTAGAATCTTAAATGGTTTTATAATATGTTTTATTTTGTAGTAGTTGTAGTGAATTTCTATGGTTGAAATATAGCGATGGTTGGTATGGTTATATAAAATGCATGGATAATATAGATATTAAGCAAAGGCAAAACTTTAGCTTAAAATAGCTTTAGGATCTCTCAAAATATATGTATGGTGTGAGTACAGATAAAAATTCTATGAAAATTAATCGTGTGGGTTATAAAACGTAACATTTATGTTTTTCGTATGAAATTTTAAAATTTTTTTTTCATATTCTCCAACACACTAAATAAAATTCGTTACTCGAAATAAGACACTACGAAATATGCGTTCAAGAGAATAAAAATGAATTTGATTTTGAAACGATGTACAGTAGACTGATTTTTAACCACTGACGCAAAAGGGGGGAAAGGGGGTGTGATAAGTGTAACCTATCTTTGTATCTATCTATGGGACTGTAGCTCCTTAACGAATGAACCAGTTTGGATGCGGTTTTATAAATCAAGAGCCTTGTTCCGTGCTGGTACTTAGCTATGTGTAGTGCAAAGCGTATTAACATATTAAGAGCTACAATAACGTTCGCCAGAATATTTTTTGAGTCGGATATATTGTTTTGTTTGCTTCTAATTTTTAAGCCTTTAATTATAAAACTAATGTCCAATCTCTTAGTACAGTATAAATGATATATTTCAGGGTCCCTTTCAAGAATCACCAGAGGGTGAAGTATTTCTCAAGATAGAAGAACTGTACGACCCTCGCTACGCTCCATACAAATTCATATTTCGTTTATGCTATCGGATATTGAAACTAAGTCAACAGGATTATCGAAAAAATCAGGTGCGTCATTTTTTGATAAAAAAGGTTATTGTTCTTAAATGTTATTTAGTACTTAACTTTAGTCACATTATAGACACTAGCAGAAGGTCAAGATTTTCTTGTATAAAATGATGTCTATGTTATTAAAATAATAGTTATGAAATTATACAGTTTGTTTGTTGTTATTTTTTATTTTAAAATTTATTATTATTTTTGTTTTAATATACAAGTATCTAAAGATGAAGTTGCATTACTCTATTTCTATAAAAAAGGCAATGATTATATTAAAAAAATATAATATTTATTATTTCACAATTTTCAGGAATACATAGCCAAACATTTTGGCTTCATGCAAAAACAAATCGGATATGACATTCTCGCGGAGGACACCATAACAGCGTTATTACATAATAATAGAAAATTACTGGAGAAACATATTACTGCTTCAGAAATTGAAACTTTTGTTGGTATGTAATAATAAAGAAACTATCACACAAAATGTAAAATTAATTATTTCATTCTTAAAATGTTTGTCAGTATTGAGCACAATTTACAAGTTTAAAAATTGGTTATCGATATCGATCTAATAATTACAGTACTTACTTACTTAGCTTCACGCTATATCCCTAGCGGGGTCGGCAGAGACAACGGATCGCCAAACGTTACGGTCTCGGCATATCTCTTTTTTTATATAATTACAGTACATGGTTATAATTTTTCAGGCCTCGTCCGCAAAAACATGAAGACATGGCAGTCTAGATTCTTTGACTACCTGAGTGACCTCTGCATCTCCAACAAGAAGGCCATTGCGGTCACACAGGAGTTGATATGCAAAAGCGTGTTATGCGCTAATAATGCTGATATACTTATTGAAACAAGGTATGTATTGAAAGTAATCTATCGCCATATGTTTGTTTGGGTCGCCGTGATTTTTTCAATTTTTTAATATTATATTGATTTATTTGTTGTCATTTTAATATAAGATTCATTGGATATAAACAATTATAATATGTATATATTTCAGACTTGTCTCAACTAAGTACAAACATGAGAGTACATTAGACGCGTCAGACGTCAAATATTCCAAGGAAGATCAAGTTATGCTTCTATGGAATAATAAGAAGGTAAAATGCAGATAAAATAACAAATTTACAACACAATGACAAGTTTATTACATCCAAAATGAACTTTCAGAATGAAAATATTTTTTTACTGAAATGCTTAGACGAAACTGTAATGTTTTTCTGGAGGCTCTGCGTCTTCGATTTACACTACGTTAAAATCATTTGTTGACAATGTTTTATTCTTAGTCTTCAATAATACTAAAAAATATACAAACAAAGCTCTATGTAGATGTAGATATATGTATGTACGTGTGCAGAGCAACCGCGTGCTGTCGGAGCTGGCGGCGGAGGCGGCGGCGGACGCGCGCGGCGAGGCGGCCGCCGTGCTGGACTACTACCGCCACCAGCTCGACCTGTTCTCCAACATGTGCCTCAACAGGCAGTACCTCGCGCTCAACAGCCTGTCGCAGCAGCTGCACATACATCTTATACTCAAGTACGCACGTGAGATCACTGTGTAGTGTAGCAACACGTGTAGTAATGTTGCGGTGCGCATGAGACTATGTTTGTTATTGATTTTATTAATTTACACAAAAACATAAAATGTTATAACGACGTAATAGATTGGATTCCCGCTATAGGAAAAGATTTTTTTTTCATTATCGTGAAACAAAAAAAGCAGCGTTTAGCACTACCTCTCAAACTACAATGCCTCTAACGTTGTCAAAATGTGGGGGACTGTACATATTATAAAACTAACCAATGATATTGTATACTCTCTCTACTCAGCTTCACGCTGTGTCCCGCACATGGCAGGATAGGCAGAGGCAACTTGGAAACCTAGTGCCAGTCCGTTCCACTTTCGTCCTCCACTTTTCGCCGAATTTGGGGCATGGCGTGTTGAGTGTCGGATCTCAACGCCGCGTTTTGCCTTGTTACCAGAACGAAGAAATGAAAACATTAAATATTTAAAATTGAAAATATTTTTTTCTTTTTTTCAGCTTCACGCTGTATCCCGCACTAGGCAGGGTAGGCAGAGGGAACGGAAGTGAAACTTAGTGTTATGACACTCCGTTCCACTTCCGTTCCCCACTTGAAAATATTAAATATTTCATTTCCTCGAGTCGGCATAGAATCCAGAACCTATCGGTTACAGTCACGCGCTTGTGCCGCTGCGCCACGATTGCCTCAATGATTTGGTGATATTGTATAACAGTAACAATATGTATTGCATGGTGCAGGTGCATGTCGAACGCGTCGCTGTCGCACGAGCTGCGCGCGTCGTTCTGCCGCCTCATGCTGCACCTGCACGTGGACCGCGACCCGCAGGAGCCCGTCACGCCCGTCAAGTACGCGCGCCTGTGGGCCGAGGTGGCGGGCACCATACACGTGCACGAGTATGTACACTATAGTGTCAAATAAAAACTGGCCAAATGCGAGGCGGACTAGCTAACATATGATTTCGTACCAGGGTTGACATGATTAAATCATTTTGATTAAAATCACGATTTAAATCATATAATTTTTTCAATAAAAATCAGTGATTTAATCAAATTTGTCTCATTTTTTTTTACAGAAATCGACATAAAACCATATAATTTATTTTAAAGACTTGGTTCTTGTACATCTGAGAAATCGAAATCATTATTATAATATTTAAATATAAAAACTAGCTTGCCAGCCTTTTCAATTCCTAGTCGGTTTCTTAATTTACTTTGAACAATTCCAAAGGTGGAAAACACTATTTCTACAGAAGTTGAAGAAGCTATCGCCCCAAATAATTGTTTAATCATTAGCATAATCTTTGACTGTTCCTCTTTATTAAATATATTTTTTGTGACATCCACCATTCTAGTGGTGTTGCATTTTTTACGACTTCTTTTACGAACATCACATTTTTAAATGGTTTCGATTTTGCCTTAAGTTTTACTATCAATGGTAGCAAAACTGAACCATCATAGTAATTTTGTGCTTTTTCTAATGCACTTTCTTCTTCTTCATCTGTCAGTGTGAATTCCGTTTGAGTTGGGTCTAATAAAAATGCCAAAAAGTGACTGGGGGTCATTGCTTGTTTATATCTCTTTTTTAAACTTTGCTATGAATACAAATTTTATAATTTTAGTGTTTTAATTTTTATAGATTTTATATCAACATCAGTAATATCTAATGACCGTAATCCAGAAACTAAAAGTAAAGAGTTAAAACGTTCGTTGATTATAATTTTTTTGATATCAATTACAGTGACAATAATGTGGAAATGAAATAATAAAAAGTTTTCTACTACTACAGGCTATATATATTAAATAACTGCAGTTAATTAACCTTTTACATTAGTATTTTATTCAAAAATATAGTTGAACGATGAAAAAATGAAAAAATCAAAAAAATCATGATTAATTATGATTTTTTCAAAAAAATCATGCTTTATTCAAAAAATCGTGATTTTTTCCAACCCTGTTTCGTACCATTATCGAAAAACAGCAAAAAATATATATATTTGTTATATAGGGGCTTCCGTAGTTTTTTTTTTATTTCAGTTATTTATTATTTGTTTTTATAATGGAAACAGATATAGAACGTTCCAAAGATACAGCGTGGCGACGAACGCACAGACAAACTATGACTTTATGCTTATTAGATTATACTGGAGCAGTCTTATTGCTCCAAGCAATTCTTACTCGTATCGTATATAATTATAATATGTAAAGAAGCAATGTTAAGTTGCAGTGAAATAAATATTATTTAAAAAAATAAATTTACCTTAATTGTGTAGATGTAATCGATAAGAAATTATACAAGTAAGTATTTTATGTCTAAAAACCCAATCTATAATATACAAAAGGTTCCGATGACAATGTTATTAATAAATACTTGAAATTTCTATGTTTCTTCACTACATTTATTTGTATTACTTACTTAACCAAACTCAACATTATTTATTCCCAAAAATAAACGTATAAACTTTATGTCGTTTTGTATAATATTATTCAGTCATATATGTACTAATATATATACATATTGTATTTTTTCAGCAGATTATTTTTGCCTATCCTGCCATGTATGGGATGCTGTATCATCACATACTGACTTACATGCTATATTGTATGTTTAATTTCAGCTACCAATGTGTAAAAGGCGGTCCGGACGCAACGAGGGAGAAAGTTAAAGAACAATTCGCATCAACCATACGTTTCGTAGAGAACTACCTGTGCAATGTGGTCACCAGGACGTGGTATTTCAGTGACCACGACCAGAATAAATTGACATTTGAGGTCGTTAAACTGGCTAGAGAGTTGATTTATTTTGGATTTTATAGGTATGTAACAACAATATATGTTGTTTTTATATACATATTTACTTAGCTTCACGCTGTATCCGTAGCGGGGTGGATAGGGAAAACGGAGCATTAAACGCTACGCTTTTAATTTTATATACTTAGGTACATATCTATTGCACTTTCCGTGAACTTTGTTGTGGTAATTAAATACCAAGAACTTGAATAAAATGTTAATATTAAAAGATTATATTATACAACTATTATAGAAAAAGAACTTTCATGGAAACAATTGAATAATAATTTTAAAATTTTATTTACAGCTTCAGCGATCTCCTTAGACTGACAAAAACGTTATTAAGCATACTGGACTGCGTCACCGCCATCGACCTCTTGAATGAGACCAGCGTACTCACGGGGGAAGTCGAATGTAAGACTAGTTTTGTTATAAATATACTTTTTTATGATCTTTAAAAACACGCAAATATACATTAATTGACAATTTATGTCTTCGATAAGAATAGATCACATTTTAGCTTAGAAATTAAAGTTATATTTTACTTTGAAGCATAATAAGTTGGAAAAGAATTCCATTTATGGCTGAAAAACAGAAAATAATCTTATATTGTTACAATTGAGTATGTGCAAGTCATTTTATGACATCCTGTCCTTTCTACAATAGTAGTTTCTTAATTCTTTACATTTATAAATAATTAAAAATGTAAATAATGGTGTTTGTATATAGCGTTGTTAAATATTGTATATATATGTTTGCTGTTTTTAATTGTTATTCCACATTTAGGAAAGAAAAATATTAAATTTAAAAACGTATAAAAATTTGAACTAAGTAGGATTAGTGTAAAAATTTCGACGTTGCTTGGTGAGAACGAATGGCTTAGTTGATCAGAGCACTTGGACGGTTACCAAGAGGCATGGGTTCAAATCCTACTTTGGTAAAAACTTTATTAATTTTTAAATTTAGTATTATTGTATATAAAATTTGCTATTGTAATGTACGCTTGTAATATGTATATTAATTGTATATAGCAATCGATATATTTTTTGTACAAGCTACTCAGGAGACCGACGCGCAGAAACGTAAGTTAAATACGAGTCGAGCAATTCACCACCCACCGTGGGTGGGATCCTCGGTTTGTGGCTTCACCTCGCTGTTTTCATTGTAATTTCATACTTGATGCCAAATTTTGCAACTGTAGTGTAATTTCACAGATAGTCCCAAATTCCACGGAATGCGAAAGTTAATGATTTCCAGAACTTTTGTCGTGATATCTTTCCTTATCTTTCCTTATGACCTTAAGGTCAAATGTAGTGCATGTTACTTAAAGTTAAGTGTCTTTGTTAGTACATTTTTTAAAGTACATTATATAAAAATTTACATTATATTTTTATTTTCTCTAACTGTAGCGGAAGGTGGTGTTCTCCGCAGTATAGGAGACATGGGCGCTGTAATGACGTCCATCACACTGGGCTCCGTAGCACGAAACGTATGTATATAAATGTTCTATATAATATCAAAATCATATAGCACTGTAATTGGGAGATTAAATAATAGTTTGTACTTTTTTTAGCAGAACAATTTTATTATTTATTTATTAATTATTTGTTTGACTTTTTTCAACAAAAATGACTGTGCGTGTAGAGTGGTGGAACGGAACATGCTTAGGCCTTGTTACCAAAGCAAAGAAATTGTCTTTTCTCTTTCTGAAGTTCACGCTGTATCCCGCACATGGCAGGCTAGACAGCGGTAACTTGGGAACCTAGTGTAACGACACTCCGTATTCCTATATTCCTCCGAGTGGAAATCGAAACTACAATCATCTCGTATACAGTCACACGCTTGTGCTAACACGCCACGAGGTCCTTAGTTTTTATTTACTTTGTTAACCCAATAATGAATGATAAATGAATATTTCCTGTAGGTGGCAGGTGGTGGCGCTCAACGCAGTCCGTCAGCGCTCGCGCTGGCGAGAAAGCATCCTCTGGTGATGGAGACCAAGCTCAAGATCATTGAAATATTACAAGTAAGACAGTTAGTTACTAAACGTCTATTATAATATTATAACATTTGTAGATATATAAAACAGCAGCAACATTCTTTAAATTGACGAATAAGCTTCTTATACTATATTCTTTTGTAATTTTTGTCTGAAGTGGTGTATTTATTCTAGGACAATCACTTAACTTCCCTTATTAATCTTGCTGTTATTGCTAATATATATATATATATATATATATATATATATATATATATATATATATATATATATATATATATATATATATATATATATATATATATATATATATATATATATATATATATATATATATATATATATATATATATATATATATATATATATATATATATATATATATATATATATATATATATATATATATATTTTTTACATTATTATTTGTACTGTTCTTCCTAATATACAATATTGTCGGTTACAAATATTATAAGACTTTTTAAAATGAATTTCCAATGTTGTTTTAAAATATTTTTCCAGTTCATCCTAGACGTCCGACTGGACTACAGAATAAGCTGCCTCCTATCAATATTTAAGAAGGAATTCGAACAATCTGACAAAGCTGACAACATGGGGCGAGCTGAAGTGGAAGCCATCGGCCTCCAAGCCGAAGGCATATTTAGTTGTCGGTAAGATGTGTAACAATATGAATAAAAATACTAATGTATCATTATTGTTAAATAATCGATTTATTTTTTGACATTTGTATAATATTATTTTATGCGAAAGATAAAAGTTATTTTTCGTAGAAAATATGTAAAAAAAAATACGTAGCAGGACTCGAATCCGTGCGTTTTGAAATCCGTCTAAGCTATCTGACCATTAAGCTATACGTGCTTATCAACTTATTTACTTGTTCATTCATTAATTCATTCAGAATGTTTTAAAAGAAATATTTCTTATGTAGAAATAAATATTTTATACATTGTTTTTAATTTTTGTAATAATTATGTCTTTCTAATATATTGTAGTAAATAATTGTCACTAAGCATGACTTTATATTATATTTTAATGTAGAAGTACTATTTACTAAATATAGCACTCTTAGATATTGATATTTTATTGAAATTTAACATAATCAAAATAAATACACACATATATTTAGAACTTGATAATTCCGTAAAATTTTATATAAATAGTTTTAGGTGTAACTGTAGGAATACTGATATCTTGTTTGTGAAAAAAACTTCATTTTTTTTTTAAAGTGTCTATGGATTAATTCTATGTTATAACAGTATCGTATGTTAATATTAACCAGGTTTGTGGGTAATTAAAAAAATAACATTCATTGTAGTGGCGTCTTATTGATATTTACTGGTACTTTATGTCTTGTTACTAACAAAGGCCTTACAGGTTACGGTAGAAGGGTTCATTTTAAATTATATATTTTAATTAATTAATTAATTAATAATTTTATTTCTTCTAGCTTTAGTCCAGTTTCTTCAATATCTTCTCGATCAACACAGTTAATTTTATTGATATTTGGAAAAACAATACAATAACGGTTAAATTACTAATAAAATGCCTTCAAAAACTTAAAATGATATTTTTAAACAATAACTTCTTAAATATAACTATTTTGTTATATATTTAACTGTGTTGATGATAATATTAATATAATATATATTATTTCAGAGCAATACAAACTGTGCCTGACAGCTGTCTTCCAAAAAATGTAGATTTGTTAGTAAGATATATATAAATGCATGGTGTTAGCATGGATTACTGAACGCCTAACCTCACGTGTTAACAATTAATGCTTTTAACCTTTTGTAGTTTTAAATATATCTCTTTTTAAGAGAAAAATAATATGTATGTAGAAATTGAGTGGTTTTTTTTTTTTCATTTGACTATTTTGGACTAAATGTAGTGGCGCAAAATCATAAGCGTTTGAGGAAATGACAAATTTAATATTTTCAAAAATTAATATTTTCATTCCTAGCTCTGGTCACTTAACACGCAATGCCATAAACTTGGCGGAAGGTGTAGGATCTCTGCCTGCCCTCCCATATGCGGGATACAGCGTGAAGCTGATGAATTAAATATGTTATTAATGTTTGTATTAATATATGTCTTATGATAATTAACGTTATGTCTTGTGATAATTAACGTTATATTTTCCTGTTATGCCTAAACTACTTTTGTTTTCTCCGCCTGACCGGCAAAAGGCAGCATTTCTAAAGTGAATGATCCATACATAATGTATACAAAACTTGATTTTTTTTTTTAATAAAAAAACCTCAGTCCAAAATTTTATGCGGTAGTAACTTTCCTGGTAATAAAATCAGCTTTTTATAGATATGTGTCGTGTCGTGTGTGTGCTGTATAATTTAAAAAAAAAAAACATTTTTATTAATTGTGGTATTAAACTAAACTCAAATTGATGAAATGAAAACATACAACTGTATAATATGTAAATATTTGTATATATGCACGCATGCATCTAATGGCTTATTGGGCTTGTGTCTTGTACTTCGTTCTCACTTGTCGGGTGTCGGGTGCCTGTGTACATGACCATTTTATATGAAGATTTAAATTTAAATATGTAAAATAATTCTACCAAATCATAGCCAAGCGCTACTACGAGTTACATTTTCATTCAAGTTATGCGTTCAACGTGTCTATACCTCTCACTCAAACATCTGTGCTTCAATATTCGTAGCTTAGCCGATCTTACCCGATGACTGAAACACAACAAATGGCTGTCAAGTATGTAAGGGGCCGTCCATTAATCACGTGAGGTTCGAAACGGAGGGAGGGGGTTCAGTGATAGCCACTAAATATCATAAATTGCTGCAGTAAATATCACGTGTAAATAAGTAATTAACCTCACCATGTACCAAAGGGGGGTAGGGAAGTTTAAAATGCTCCAAAAAGCATTAAGTGATTAATGGACGGTCCCTAAGATATATTTCAAAGTCGCATGTATCTTTCCGTGAGGTCAGTCCTACCTTACAGCACTGGGCTTAGCGTTAATGACAATCATACCGAATAACTACGTTTAAAATATGATGGCACATCTGAGTAATATCAGTGCCCGCGGCACCTGATAAGTGAAAACAAGAAATTCGCTTTTACACTAACTATTGTCGAGGCCGCTTTGAAGTTAGTTTTACTTCGTTGTACAGATTTAATTTTTTTTTTTCATACTCCTCATTATTTACTTTCCAAGGGAGCCACGGGTAAAAAAACTAATTTCAAAATGGCCCCCGACTTAAAAGCACATAACTATTAAATTCCAAGTGTACCAGCAATAAGACATGATCTCCAGGGACGGCCTGGACCTGGACGAGTGCGGGGGCCGCATGGTGCTGCGCGTGCTGCTGCAGCTGTGCTCGCAGGGCGCGTCCGCGGCGCTGGTGTCGGGCGCGCTGGCGCTGCTCTTCCGGCACTTCAGCCAGAGGCAGGAGGTCCTGGCGGCGTTTAAACAGGTACTTTTGATCATGTATGAAGTTGTCGTGACGCAGGGATTCACAATCGGAGGAATGAAATATTTAATTTATTGATAAGGAAGAAATCGCTTCTTTACTTCTTTGAACCATTTAACACGCAAAAAAGAATACGGCGGAAAGTGGGTAACGAACTATCTTAACACAAGGTTTCTAAGTACCCTCTGAGTGACCGGCTTTGTGCGAGATACTATGTAAAGATAAAAATATTAATTGTTATGTTAGAGTATATAAATGTACTCGAAAGATGTGAATTAGCGTAAGTTATATATTATTTAAAATTTATTAATTTATTATTAGTTAATTATTATTTAAGATATATTATTTATGTCTGTTTGAAGTAAAAAAAAACATTGCCAAATTAATATTGCACTGCAAAATAAAAATCCCATTTAAAAAGTTTAACATAGAATAATTTATACTCTATGACGTCCTACTACATTACCTACAAAGTTGGACACATGAAAATCATATAATTTGCTTAATTTACAGGTACAACTACTAGTTTCGGACGCGGACGTTGAATCATACAAACAAATAAAGGCTGATTTAGACGTCTTACGACAAAGTGTGGAGAAATCAGAGTTGTGGGTGTTTAATAAGGGTCGCGCCGGCGCCTTAGACGATCATAGCGGTAAATATTGTATATTAAATAAGCAAATATAATGCTATAGTGATTTATCATTACATAATTCTTTCAAGTATTTTTTGATGTTTTCAAAATAATCAGTACGTAAAATAATGATTGTATCAATATATTGTGTTCTATTTTGTCCAGATATAAAAGGAACAGTGGGTCCGGGCGGGGCGGTTCTAGAACGTAACGCCTCCTTGGACAACGTGCTAGATACCTCAAGGACCGCCAAGTACGATCATATGAATGAATATAAGAAAATTAAAGAGGTGAGCTAAAAGATAATCTGTTTTATTTATTGTTTAATAAAAATTGAAACATCTCCTTGTATATTTTTATTATCAACTTTTAAAATATTCGCTAAGGTTTAATAGTTGAAAGATATTGTAACACATTATTTTAAAATACGTACACCGTACGCCATGTGTACATACAGTATAAACACTTTAGAACGAAACTCAAGGGACTGAGCATTTTTTGTCAGTTAGTGAACGATCAATATGTATCAACCAAGTTGTGCTCACTTCTACCTTGTATGGAGTTTATCGTTATAAGGATAACGTTATAAGGCGGTTACACTATATTTGTATAGAATACAAGTTGAAGTTGTAATAAAATTAATAAATAAACGATTCCTTAAACAGATCCTGCAACGCATGATAAAATACTGCACTCAAGGCAACAATGGCGCCGGCGAGGCGGGCGAGCCCCCGCGCCCGCGCAGGCACGAGCAGCGCCTGTTGAGGAACATTGGAGTACATAACATTATATTGGACTTGCTACAGGTGAATTAGTGCTTATAGTTTATGGTATATTTAGCACTTGTGAAAATTCCCGGGATACAGCGTGAAGCTGAGTAATTTTTTCAATTGACAATCACATTTGAAAATAACTACTATCATTATTAAATCCTATTTCTACTTATTTTTAGTCTTCCAGACACAAGAAATCGTGACCATATATTTATTACACTCATTTTTTATTGGAAATCTTCAATCACTATTTAGTTTTTCTATATTATCACCAAAGTAACACTGTCTCCTCTCCAGGTACCCCACGACGAAGACGACGCGGCCATGGACGAACTACTAGCGCTAGCGCACGAGTTCCTGCAACACTTCTGTCATGGAAACCAACAGAACCAGGCTATATTGCATAAGCATCTAGATCTGTTCCTTAATGCTGGAGTACGTTTGTTTTGTTATATCTAAATATTTCATATTAGTTTTTACTTTTTTTCACTTGTCTTTCGCAAGCGTGTGTGCTTTGCCGACGTGCGTGTGACAAGACGCTTGAGGTTGTGAATTCTATACAAACTCGAGAAATTCCTCAAATTTGGCAGAAAGTTGGGAACGGATCTGAGTGTTTTACTACTAAGTGGACGGGGTCTTGGGAAAGTTTCCTATGCCTGCCCTGCCATGTGTGCGATACAATCTGAAGCTATAAATATAAAATAAAAACGATTACTTTGTGTTATATCCTATAGTATAGTCCATACTATATTCCATATATGATTTAGAGTATCGATAAAGGCTACAGATAATATAACATATATTACGTAATTTATTGTTATTTAACCACCCTGTGCTCGTAGCCCCTCCCACACTTAGATTGTATCATACTCAATTTAAGTACGTTCGAAAAAAATTTAAATTTAAATTTACTATTACTATTAACGCTAGGTTCCCGGGTTCCCTCTGCCTACCCTGCCTCGTGCGTGATACAGCGTGAAGCTAGGAAGTAAATTTACTATTTTCTGTCCTAAGATTGAAATAACACTTTAAAAACTCTTACTTATTTAAAATATACCATAATTTCTCATATTTTTTTACTAAGTTCACTCTATTTATCACCCAGATCCGCGAAGCCCAGACAGTATGTGCAATTTTCTCTGAAAACGCATCACTCTGTGCACACGAGGGTAATGAGAAGGTCGCAGCGCACTTCGTCCATTGCATAGAGTCGAGGGGCCGGAGACCTGCGTATTTGCGCTTCTTGAGGACGATTGTGCGAGCTGGAGGACATCATATTAGACGGAGTCAGGATTTGGTCATGCAGGAGGTCGGTGGTTATGTCGTTTTACTATTTTTGTATTAAATTGTAAAATTAAAATTAACATATTTATATGTAAACCTATCAAGAATATTGATTTCAATATAATAAGAAGAAAATCAAATAATAAATTTTCGATAAGGATTTATGAAAGAATTAGGTGTGAAAAGGATAAGAAACTGAGCACAAAGAGAGACACGAACATAAGAAACACTATAATGCTTTATCAGATCACGTTACATCTTATTAATTTATGTCGCTTTTTCGCATTATGATGCTAAATAATTTTACACACACTTAACAAAATAATTGAATTTACATACATACGTCCTCAATTCTGCCAGTTAACACCCATTGCTTGTTGATCCAATGGGATTGGAGTGTTTACACACTAGATATTCAAAGTCCCTGTGCCTATTCCACTATGTGCAGGATACAGCGTGAAACTAAATTAGTACAAATTTTAGATATAAATGTTTATGATTATGGCTTAAGTTAGACTTGAAAATCAAGTGTTAATTGTCTTTCTAGTGTCTGAGAGATTTCCTACGCGGGGTATAATCGAGAAAAGAAAACATCCTTCCTAAAAAAAAAAACATCTTTTCAATATGTTCAGTGTAGTGTTGTGTGTAAAACAGAGTTGTGTGTAACAAAGTAATTATTAGAAATAAGATATTAATACAGAGAGAGCGGTTAACGAACAGAATACAAGATGACTAGGCAAGAGACTATATATATACAATAGGAAACGCGTCTAGAGGGCGCCTGTGACAAGGTATGGATGCGTTCCATATAAAGGCGTTTATTGGTTTATGGCTGTGTTCCACCATCCTCCCTTAGCCGTAAATCCATCTTCGAAGAGCAGTACTCGAGCATTAACTGGGGAGTGCCTTTCGTCAACACATCAGCAACCATCTCATTAGTTCGAACATACTCAATAACGATTTTCTTGAGGCGCAGCTTATCTCGAACAAAATGATGTCGTATGTCTATATGTTTGGACCTGGAAAGATAATTTTCGGTATTTGCAAGTTTAATAGCGCTTTGGTTATCACACATAATAGTTATAGGTAAAGTGGATAAATTAGGCCAGAACTCTTCCTGCATTTGTCTAAGCCACATAGCTTCCTGCGTGCAACTTGACAGAGACATATATTCTGCTTCCGTGGTGGAGAGTGCAACAGTAGGCAGCCGGCGTGAATTCCACGTGATTGCGCCACCTTGATGTAAAAATACATAGCCAGTACAGGACCTTCTATCACCCTCATCGCTAGCCCAGTCAGCATCACAATAACCAACTATAGAGGTTTCATTATTATTTTTAAATGATAAAACATAATTTTCTGTGTATTTCAAATATCGCAGTATACGTTTCACAGCAACCCAGTGCTGCATTTCAGGTCTACTATTGTATTTACTAAGAGTGTTCACAGCATATGAGATATCTGGACGGGTTCCCTGTGACAGATACAGTAGACATCCTATAACTTCTTGATATGGATAAATATCTGCAATTGAATCTACATTTTCTTTCACAACATATTCATCTTTGGATCAATGGGTGTTTTTACAGTTTTACAATAGGACATTCCATATTTTTCTAATATGTCTCGTATATATTTTTGTTGTCCAATACATAATGTTTGTCCTTTATTTCTGTCTCTGTATACATGGAGACCAAGGCAGTATTTCAGTTCACCCAAATCTTTCATCTCAAATTTTCTAAATAATTCTCCTTTTATATGGTTTTTAGTTTCAGTGCAACTTGAAAATAAAATCAGATCATCAACATATACAGCTAGAAATGAAATATCTTCCTTTTGTACTTTATAGTATATGCAGGGATCCAACTAAGAGTGTATCAAAACAAATTCCTTCAATGTATGATTAAGTTTTAGGTTCCACTGCCTACTAGCTTGCTTCAATCCGTATAAAGGTTTATTTAATAGGCATACTTGAGTTTTATTTTCTTCAAAGTTTGGAGGTTGAGCCATGTAGATATCTTCTTCTATATCACCTTGTAGAAAGGCAGATACAGCATCCATTTGATCAATATCGAGGTTATATTTCACAGCCAATGAGAACAAATATCGAAGAGATGAGTATCGGATTACCGGTGAATAAACTTCATTGTAATCTGATCCTTTTCTTTGGGCACAGCCCTTGATAACTAGCCTTGCTTTATATTTAACTATATCACTTTTTTCATTCATTTTTGTCTTATACACCCATTTACATGCTATAGCTTTCTTCCCTGCGGGTAAATCACATAATACCCAAGTATTATTTTTCTGTAATGACATAAATTCTTCTTCCATAGCTTTCTGCCAATGACTAGATTTTGAGCAAGACAAAGCTTCCCCCAAAGTAGCGGGTTCATGATTTAATGCCAAACATGCATAATTGCAAATGTCATCATCATCATCTTCATAATATTTCTGACCTCCTCGGGGTCTTAGGTTTATGGAATAGTTTGAATCAATAGTGCAATCTGTGCTTGGTATATAAGTCAAATCATGATTTGAGGAATCTTTTATAGAGCTATAACTCCCTTCAGATGTAATTGAATCATTGTCAGAGCTGCGATTCTGTGTTAAAATATTATCACTTTCATTCAATGGTATAGGTATCGGAACAGGTTTCTGTAAATGAGTTTGATTAGTATGGCAGCCTTCCTGAAACGTTACATTTCTGCTTTTAGTGACCCTTTTAGTGTGTGGATCCGTCAATCTGTATCCTTTTGTATTTTGACAATAACCCAGAAAAATCATTTCTTTGGCTGTCGGGTCCCATTTCATTCTCTTTTTCTTTGGTATGTGCACCATGGCTTTATAGCCAAAAACTCGGAGGTGTGAGATTTTCGGTTTCATACCTGATAGCTTTTCCAGTGGTGTTGTATAGTCAAGGACTCTGGTCGGAGATCGATTAATAATGTAACCAGCTGTCTCCACTGCCTCTGCCCAATACATCTTTGGTAGCCCTGCATCGAATAGCATGCACCTAGCACGCTCTGAGAGTGTACGGTTCAGGCGCTCTGCTAGCCCATTTTGCTCCGGTGTGTATGGAGCAGTTGTTTGGTGCTTGATACCAAAACCTGTTAAAAAATTCTCAAAAGTATTACTCATATACTCTAAGCCATTATCGGTTCGCAGAATTTTTATTTTCTTATCAAATTGAGTTTCCATTTCATTTT
Organism: Eueides isabella; assembly: GCA_019049475.1. Taxonomy (NCBI): domain Eukaryota; kingdom Metazoa; phylum Arthropoda; class Insecta; order Lepidoptera; family Nymphalidae; genus Eueides; species Eueides isabella. The sequence goes on from CM032406.1 coordinate 8,801,358, forward strand.
TATATATTTCAAAGGCTTCCTTTACATTTGTTTTATTTTTTAAAAAATAAACATTGACATGTTTATTTTTTAAAAAATAAAGTGTTTATTTTTTAAAAAATAAAGCGCGAGTAATCATCAGTAAAAGTAATGAAATACCTGGCTCCTCCCATGGAAGGTGTCTCCATAGGGCCACACAGATCAGAATGAATTATTTCTAATGGTGCATTCGCTCTTGAGCCAACTTTATTGAAAGGAAATCTGGTCTGTTTACCTTTCAGACATGGAATACAATTTTCACAATTATTTGGATTATTGTTTTTTTGTAGAAAATTTACTCCTTCTGTGCATAATGGGAGCCTTCTGACATCATTATCATTCAGATGCCCCATTCTCCGATGCCACAGATCAATATTTTGAGGGTCTGATAGTGACATAAATGCATTTTCCGGAAGATGTTTAATTTATACATATTATTTGTCAGTCTAGCTGTTGTTATTAATTGGTTTTGCTTATTGTAAATCTAACAACCAGTTTTATTGAAAATCACTTTACAGCCATTCTTAACCAGTTGACTGACAGATAATAGATTAGTACTTAGTGTTGGAACATATAGAATATCTCTCACCTGTATGTGATTAAGCTTACTATCTTCACCACATAAATTCAAATTTACATTACCCATCTGCTGTACGGGAATGGATGTATTATTAGCAACTATTATATTATTTATCGGAGCTGCCCGGATATCATATATCCAATCAGCCACATTTGTCATATGTGAAGAAGCCCCGGAATCCACATACCATTCCATATTGTTCGCTTGTTCATAAGTTGTTGAAAAAACTGCTGCAAAGCCTTTCGTATGATTCTTCTTCTTGTTTTTACAAAACTTACTCATGTGGCCATACTCATTGCAATTGTAAAAACGTGGTTGCGGCTTGAAGTTTTTATTAAACTTATTTTTTGGAGTTACTTTTGTTGTGATGTTTTGTATAAAGAACAGAGACATTTGACTCTTTAACCTCCTGAAGTAACTTCATTTTTATTGAGTCTGTACTTATCTTTACACCAGAGCTCTCTAGCCCCATAATCATTGGCTTGTATCGTTCTGGCAATCCAGCCAACATTAACGTCCCTAGCCATTCGTCATCCACATTAAAACCAATATTACGTAACTTATGGGCTGTAGTTACTATTTTGTTCACATATTCCTCAATTGTTGAACAGCATTATAATGTGGTATTAACTAAATCACGGAGTAATCCCACTTTTCTTGTTAAGCCAGAGTCTTCGAACGCATCTTGTAGAATTTTCCATACTTCGGCCGATGTCTTTGCATCGTGTACATGTATGTAATTTACCGGATCTACGAGTAAAATTATCTTAGACTTTGCTTTCAAATCAAGCTTCGGGTTTACTGATTCTCCATCGGGTTCTACGCAGCTCCACAGATCCTCATGCTCCAAATACGTTTGCACTGCGAATTTCCAAGTGCTGTAGTTCTCACGTCCCAATAATTTGTCTATTTGAACATTAGACATAGCCATTATTTAAAATTTCTTCGGTGCAAATTCAAATTTATATGCTATAACGGCTAATCTAAAAATCGAGAAATCACGCAGAAGTATTTTGGTTACTTTGTACGATCGGACAACTTTTTACTTTTAATGGCCCATAACCTGTAGTAAATAAAACAGAGTTGTGTGTAACAAAGTAATTATTAGAAATAAGATATTAATACAGAGAGAGCGGTTAACGAACAGAATACAAGATGACTAGGCAAGAGACTATATATATACAATAGGAAACGCGTCTAGAGGGCGCCTGTGACAAGGTATGGATGCGTTCCATATAAAGGCGTTTATTGGTTTATGGCTTTGTTCCAACATTTTCATTTAATTTGAAATAGTCATAAGATGATAACGATTATAAGATTTTTCTTTGAAAATAACATCTAGTAAGAAATTGTATTAAAATAAACTCTGTCAATATTGTTTCTACAAATTTTTTTTTTGTTTTGCTAAATTTTATGTTTAATAAATTTTAAGTGGGGAACGGAGTGTCTTAACACTAGGTTCCCAAGTTCCCTCTGCCTAGGCTGCCATATGCGGGATACAGCGTGAACCTGAGTGAATGAGTGAGTGAAATTTTACGTTTACTTTTTTTAGATGGTGAACGCGGGAGAGGACGTGCTAGTGTTCTACAATGACAAAGTGTCATTCAACTACTTCATCACGATGATGCGACAGTACAAAATCAGCGGGGAAATGCCTGAGGCTTTAACGTAGGCGTTTTATGCTATAACTCGATAAAAATAATGCGGCTTATAAACATTATTTGTGGTACACATAGAGAAAATAATGACACATCAACTTTGGGTCTACTTATTATTTGCTTAATATATGTAATGATGATATGAAGAATTGCGTTGTATCTTACAATACAATTTTAAAAATAATTAAAAAACACATTTCTATGTATTGTATGTGTGTGTCTTTGAGCACATGTTTTTTTACAGATTTTTTTGAAATTTGTTAATCATTCTAAAATAGTTGTGTCTACTCAACTCTAGTAACGAATAATATAAAAAAAAAGATATTTAATTAATTATAAATCATAATAACACCAGTTTTATATATATATTTTAATATATATATATATATATATATATATATATATATATATATATATATATATATATATATATATATATATATATATATATATATATATATATATATATATATATATATATATATATATATATATATATATATATAAATATAATAATTTAACATTCCAGTTACCACATAGATCTAGTCAAACTGCTAACATGTTGCACTCTGGGCAAGAACGTATACACGGAGATCAAATGCCACAGCTTACTGCCGCTGGACGACATCGTCGCCATGATTACACATCCGGATTGTATACCTGAGGTTTTTATATTATATGTTGTTTATGACTTGCATAATAATAGATCGATCAGCCGTGTGACGACCCTTCTTCCTTGAATTTAATTTGCTTGAAGAGTTTTAGTTTTTCTTTCGGAGTGGTCAGTTAGCAATATATAACATAGTAAAGAAAGCCTAATTTTAGGGCGACTATGTCTACAGTACTCGTCAGTTGTGCTGAACTATTATTTTACATTCCAATTTCTCCTTGCATTAACATAAGATAAAGCTCAAGATCAATTAATTAATTCTACGAATTAATTCCTTTTTACCTACTTTTATTTAACAATATAACTATAAGTCCTTAGTAGTAAAATATTGAAAGTATTGGTTTATTTGATGCAACTCCCACCTTTAATCAACAATAACCATTTTTGTGAAAAAAATATTTAATATTAATGTAGGTAAAAGAAGCATACGTAGGCTTCCTAAACCACTGCTACATCGACACGGAAGTAGAAATTAAGGAGATATACTCGAGCAACTACATGTGGGACCTGTTTGAGCGCTCCTTCTTGCACGACATGCTCGCCATATTGCAGCCCACGCACGGCGTTGCTACCCCTGGTAAGTGGATTTGTTTATAGTAAACGAGCGACACACGCTTTAATTTTATTATTAAAGCCAATTTATGTTAAATATTTATTTACGTATATTGTAGCCTATGTGTGATTTTGTCGCGACCTATAGGTCAACAACAGGTAACATTATTATAACACTATTTTATTTGATAATTTCAATTATTTTCTGGTTCTAATCAAATATCTATAGGTACCTTTAAGCGCGGCTTAAAGAAAACTTTGTTATACCACATTTCTTACTATTTAATTTTTTTTCCAGCTTCACGCTATAGCCTGCACGTGGCAGGATAGGCAGAGGGAACTTGGGAACCTAGTGTTATGACACTCCGTTCCACTTCCGTTCCTCATTTCACGCTAAATTTAAGGCATGCGTGTTGGGTGGCGGAGCTCAACGCCGCATTTTGCCTTGTACCAGAGCAAAGAAATGAAATATTTAATATTTAAAAATGAAAATATTAAATATTTCATTTCCTCGAGTGGGGATCGAACCCAGAACCTGTCGGTTACAGTCACACGCTTGTGCCGCTGCGCCACGACAGGCCTACTATTTAATCTATGTTTCTGTATAGATGTATGTATGTGTATTCATGTATGTATGTGTATTGATGTATCTATGTATATACTTATGTATGATGAATATTGTATGACGTATAGTTTTATTTTTATTATATGTATCGTTATATGTATAGTAATTATCATTATTATTTTATATCTATTTCCATTATTTAACATCCGTTACTTTAATACACCCTGCCTATTTCTATTTTTTATTCCTTCTGCCCTACGATTGCCTGGCAGAGATCGCTACTTAAGCGATAATGCCGCCTTTTCTACATTTGCTTTTTCTGTATACATTGATCTTGGGTGTACAATAAAAAGTATTTATTATTGTTATTGTTATCACGTTGAAAACTTAAATTTGAGCTAAAAATTTTGTTTGTTTAATTATTTTTTGAAAAATCGACGTAATATTTTTATTTATCAACTAATTTATATAAAATAAACGCTAAATGTCGAAGGAGAATTGCTTAAATATAACAGTGAAGTCAGTTGTGTGAAGTTTCTGAGATTACAAACGCACGGACAAACATATAAACAACGAAAATTATAAAAAAATCTCTCCTGGGACTTAGTGCATTCGTAAACGTGAATATAAGATTTTTTTATTTATACCTACCATGTATAGACAGTGCAGTTACAACAGTTACAAATTTATTATAAGTATAGATTAGGATTTACTTTCGCTTTAAAAAAACTGTACGTTGAAGTAGCCATTAGCAAATTAATTAAAGAGGTAAAATATTTTTTAAATTCATGGTAAGTCCATCAGAAGAAATGACTGTGAAACATTTTATGTTCATTCCTGTTTAAAATTTTACGTCCCTAAAAATTGTCTTAGTAACAACGTCTGTAACGTGTAAATATATATGACTGTATATTTATTTTTTACTCTTAATAAATGAATTGCTAAATAGCGGAAGTAAACGCCACACTATTTAAAGACACTATATAATAATTATACTTCACAAATATTCGCTTGTGTAAAATATAAAATAATGTTAAAGCGTACCAAAATATCAATAACCCTATCTACGATGCATATAAATAAATGTTGATAATGTCGCAGTGGCACAGTATCACACTGTAAACGTGATGATAGTAAAAATTATCCTCGGCAGAATTAATATAATTAAATTTTTGTCATTTTCCTACTCTGCTAGACAAAGCGCGGCGTTGAGTTCCGCCACGCAACATGTCAAAGACTAATAACTTAATGAAGGTTATGGAGTGTGTTACATTACTTAAATTGAGACAACCTCGTGCTATATAGCAACATAATTACTTTGCCATATGTAGTATACAGGGAGTTACACAATCCATATACAATATCCAGCATCATATTCCAGGCTCATCATCAGAAGAGCCAGCAAAGGGTTCGGGCACAAAGCAGGCGTGGGTCAACTACGTGACGGACGTGCTCGTACAAACTATATGCACGTTCTTCAATTCTCCGTTTAGAGAACAGAGCACTACTGTTCAGGTGAGGCTTTTGGATAAATTTGTTGTACATTGTTTTATTTACTGATTTAATCATATATACAGTACAGTAGAGGAGTTGTGGCCGCCCTGAAGTTGCGCATTGTCCATACGAGAAGAAAATAATATGATTACTTTAATCACTTACTATCTGCGCAACCAGCTAAAGTTAAGGCGGCCACAACTCTTCGGCCGTTCTGTATTTATCTACACGTACATTTATATGCATGCATATACATATATACTTGCCTCGTTAATGTAATATGACATAATATTAAATGACGAAGCTTCAATGATACCTCACGATACTGTCGACCAAGTCCTACGACAACGTTATCAGAAAAAATACCAATTTAACCGGATTAACCGCGTATATTAAATATGTAACATTTTGGTCAGTCTACACATGATCACGGATTAAACTTCGGGTTACCAAAATGTACAACACTATACGCCAATAACAATATATGCTATTAATCCAGTTAAAAATTGTTTCAGTTAAAAATTGTTTCTAATAATCTACAAACAAAATGATACAAATATTTATTTAATTATGTAAATAAAATTAACGAAAATCTTTAATTTTTACAACCAGACACAAAAAGAATGCAACGAGTGTAACCTGTCTGTTAGTTATACCGTAGCTTCTATATGAATAAATATATTTAAATGCGGATTTTTTTATTGCTTTGTTTGCCGCATTGGTTGTAAGCTATTTTTGTTGGAAATTGGATTAGTGACTTAAGGCATAAGGCAGGCACTTGACTTAACTTTTTAATTTTTTAAATCTTATTTATAATTAAACAGTGGTATACTTAATGTAAATATTATGTAAACATATATAAATAAATAATTAAGTCACATAATAAGCTAGCTAACGATGTATATACTTGCAAGGTGACGCAAGACGAGAGCACTAGTGAAATACTAACGTTAGTTATAACGATCGAACCGATGTCTATACAAGAGGTACTTAGTATAAGCCAGGTCGTAGTTTCACATGCAAAGCCATAGTAAGCTAGATTTTTTTGAGCATTAAAAAGTATCAAGTCTTTTTGTTTTTTTTTTTGTTTTTACTCAGTTTCACGCTGATCTCGCACATGGCAGGCTAGGCAGATGGAACTTAGGAACCTAGTGTTAAGACACTCCGTTCCGTTCTCCACATTCCGCCGAATTTGAGGCATTGTGTGTTGAATGGCGGAACTCAACGCCGCGTTTTGCCGTTTTACCGAAGAGAAGAAATGAAAACATTAAATATTTACTTCTTCGAGTGGGATTTGAACCCACGACCTGTCGATTACAGTCACACTCTAATGCCGCTGCGCCACGACAGGCCTCAGTATATAGACATGTTTATTATTTGAGGCTTGTCGTTGCGCAGAGCACTAGGACGTGACTGTACTGACACCTGATGGTAAGTGATCACCGCCGCCGACGGCCCCGTGTAACTCCAGAGGAGCTACAGGAGCGTTGCCGTCCTTTAAGATGGAAGGGCACCGGGGCCCGGCATTACGTTATGGGAAACGCAGTGACCAAAGCCACTACTTAACACCGGTCATAAATGCCGGGGGTGGTAATAATCCGATCGAGTCTGCCCATGCCTGTTGCCATTACTGCCAACATCACTCTACCACACGCACAAAATATTTAATGTTTTCCTGTCTTTACCGATACCACTTTTCGTAAGCCACTTAGCACCTCAAATTCGACGGAAAGTGGGGAATGAAACGGAGTGTCTTTAGACTAGGTTCCTTAGTTCCTTCTGCCTACCCTGCCATGTGCGGGATACAACGTGAAGGTGTAATTAAATACTTATATTATCATTAGGGAGTCAGCATTTTAGTACCAATAGGTATACATGACTCATTACTAGTGATGTGCTAGATAGTTAACATGTCCTATCCGCGGATACAGATCCAAATACTATTTAGTGTCATAGTCCGCGGATACAAATCTGGATTCTCATCTTTGGAACGCTTTAATTTATAGGTAATCACAATGATTTTTGTTTTAACACGTTCATTGCCAATCACGCGACATCGCGTGATCTCAGTCCTCTTCGATTTGGCCCTTCACGCGACGTCGCGCGAGTAGACTGAAGTGTTTTGTTCGAAGCTCATTGCTTGGGGCTGTGTAGTATTGCCAATGTGTTTTTTAAGGGCCTCTAGAGAAAGGACTGGGTTAATGAAAAGTGGACGTGGCCATTAGAATCAAGCGATAGTTTTTGTGTTACGTAATTGGTTAGTTCGCTAAATGTCACCGCCCGTGCGGCCGGCTTATCGTTTGTGATTTTTAAACTAAATTATAAAAATAAACTTTTATACTAAATTTACGTTCATTTTATTTTGTAGTAAATGAATTATTTTGTGGTAAAAATATTATATTTCTTTTAAAACAATATTTATTATGAGTGATCAACTTGGTTCCTCTAGGAGAACAAAAAGACCAATTCGTGTAAGCAATCAACGCGTGTTTTGTTCGGACAAAACGGATATTCTGAACGCTTTAGAAAACTTTCTGTGTTATATAATTGTAATAAAAATAATTACTACCAAAAATAGTTTCATTTTATTACAATTCAATTCACAATTGAAGAAAAGTGCTATATTTCTCTTCACGCGACGTCGCGTCATGGAGCCGTTAAGGATAAATGTGCCAATGGATAAATGTGCACATGGCCCATCACGCGACGTTGCGTGATATATTAATATATTATCTAAAATATAATACGAATATACTAAAACTATAAACACACTCGCAAATAGTATTTGCTGTACTTAAGAGTTAAATAAAGTAAAAAACAAATATGGGCCACCAGCTGAAAATTCCAATTTTACCTTTGGCAATGAAAGTGTTAACGAATATCTGACCCGTCACTATTTATTACGCTGTACCCATCAGCTAGGCCTATGCGACAATATATAATAACACAAGACATAAGTAAAGTTTACAATAATAAATTATTATATAACATATAAGTATATCTTTAAAATAAATATATATTGTATAACAAATTTATATTGTGTTATATATTTATAAACAATAGATTTTAGGCAAACTTAGAAAATCTGAAATATTTCACGTGTGACATTTTTGTGCTAATTGCAACTGATGCAGGGTATAGTCATATTAAAAGATATTCACATACATATTAAAAATATTATAGCTAGAAAACATCAACCATCGCTATGAAATATAAAACTTATTTTAATTATATAAGAGAAATCACTGATATTATAAACGTAAATATTTTAATTTTTGCTTGCATGGATTATTTACTTGATGTAAGTAGGTTACTCTTACTTATCAATATAATTTCGTTTAGCATAGAATTTTAAAGCTTCACGCTCTATCCCGCATAAAGCAGGATATATATCCTGAAAGGAGGATCGTATCGATCGGATCGTACTGTTAAGACACTCTGTTTTCAAATAGACACATTTATTTAATGTAATTTGAAAAATTATTTACACAATCCATCTGAACAGAGGTTGTAACCATTGTGCTTAAATTGTTTTAAATCGGCAACTACTATCAACACGTCAATGTTTTAAATCCTTTGTAATTTTTAAAAGGTAATTTTAACTTAACTCTACACTGGCAATTTTCATATATGAAAACGTCTTTCCCTCAAAAGCCTTACTTAGCCTTTCCAAATATAGTATTATTTAACAAAAATCTGTAGTGAGTACAAAAATAAAGTGATATGATATATCAAACTTTAAAATTAAACTGACGTCTACTAAAACATTGAGCAACGCTAATTATCTTTTTTATATACGTACAATTTATGAACATTACCAAACGTTGGTTTTGAAGTCACTACCGCCGCTCTATTGTATTCAACCGACCTACGCTTCTATGGTGTATGAAACGATCATAAAATATGTAAATAACTTTTTTTTTTCTATTAAAAATTTTGATGTGATGTAGACTCGCCAGTCGATCTTCGTGAAACTACTGCAGACCACATTCCGCATTTACCAATGTCCGTGGCTGACGCCGCCGCAGAAACTCAACGTGGAGAAATGTATACGAACATTGAGTGAAGTTGGTGGGTATCTTGTCCATTTATTTTTGATATTTAAATTATAGATGTGCGGTCTTCTTAGATTTTTTAAAAAAAGGTAGGTAAAAAGTTAATTTAATTAAATAAAGAAAATTTAGTACGTAATGTCATTTATAAAGGATTTCTTTACATATATACAGCAAGATCTGAAAATAGTGGTTGCAGATTTGGATTTTTTTTACTTTAGATGATTTTATTTTCGCAAAAGTCAAGAAAGCCTAACTTCCAGGCAGCGACGATTAGTAGGCAGTACTGTACATACATATATATTGATATAATTAGTGAAGAAAATAAGCGAATCCCTCATCATATTGAAATGAGGTTCCACTAAGCTGTTTTCTATATTTATTTGCTGTATTCATTTCTGATGAATATAATGTTTTTTTTTTCAGCTAAAAGCCACAGTATAGCAATTCCATTGGAACTAGAAGCTAAGATACAAACGGTATTTGAAAAGGCAGCCGCCCTCTCCCGACAAACCAGCAAGTGGTTACTTGCGTCGAAAACATCCAAATTAGAGAAAATGGCTTCACAGGTACAATAAAATTTTATAAAATCAGACTATCATTAGAGATACCTTAACGGCGCACTTGAAAATTGATTATTTCTGAATTCAATTTTATTTGGAGGAAAATTTTGTTCTATTATTTCCCTTCCGTGCACAGTTATTTTGTTCTTGGTTTTTATAAATACCTAATATAATTCCACAGACAAATCTACAAAACGACAGATCAGTAATGGAAGGTCTCCAAGAGATCGTAGCGCTTCTGGAGGAGCAACTCCGACCACTATTACAAGCGGAGCAGTCGTTGCTAGTCGACATCCTATACAAGCCGCACCGCCTGTTCACCAGCCCCGGGGAACTTACGCACCCGGATACCAGCGGGATATTTATATCACGGTAAGTACAGTACACTCGATGAGTCGTGGCCGCCTTCAATATATATTGTTAAACAAATAATGTATATGTTCCAGTAACATAACAATTGATATTGTAGATTAAAAATTAAAAAATATTAAATAATAGAGGCCTGTCGTGGCGCAGCGGCACAAGAGTGTGACTGTAACCGACATGTTCTGGGTTCAATCCCCAGTCGAGGAAATGAAATATTGAATATTTTCAATTTAAATTTTTAATGTTTCATTTCTTCGCTCTGGTAAGAAGGCAAAGCGCGGCGTTGAGTTCCGTCAATCAACACGCAATGCCTCAAATTCGGTGGAAAATGGGGAACGGAAGTGGAACAGAGTGTCTTAACACTAGGTTTCCGGGTTCCCTCTGCCTACCCTGAGTTGTGCGGGATACAGCGAGAAGCTGAAAAAAAAATAATTTAGTTAGTATTAAGAAAAATGTCAAACATAAAAAAGGTCACACATTAAAAATCGTACAAGTCGTACATAACGCTAAATAAATTAAATAGATGTCTTGTTATATAGTTAAATTAAATAACAAAAAAAGATGAAATGTTGTTATTTTTATAAATATATATATATATATATATATATATATATATATATATATATATATATATATATATATATATATATATATATATATATATATATTATATAATAAATGATCATTTTATTATATTTTGTGAACAAAATTGAAATGATAAAATTGTAATCATTTCTAATAATACGCTTACGTTATGCTTTAGACTAATACGACATACAGAAAAACTGCTAGAAGAGAAGGAAGAAAAGCTTTGCGTGAAAGTACTGCGGACGTTACGAGAGATGATGGCCACTGACCCGGAATACGGAGATAAGGTTACTCTTACTTCCGTTTACAATACCTACATTTTATTTATTTTTAATATAACCACACTGACTAGGGCCTAAATTTATACATTATGTTAAAAAGCGACCTTTACCAGTTTCTAAATTGGAATTTTCGACTTGTTCGATCGAGACTCGATCTTTTGTGGGGAAAGAGAATTAATGTATTTAAAATTATTTTTATTACTCAAATACTCCTAAATTTCAAACATTTGCTAAAGAATTAGCAAGAGAGCCTCATATTACAATTTCTCAAAGCTTCGGGACAAAGCTAGAAGTTGTAAAATTTAAGACCGGCGTTAAGTAGTGGCTTTGGCCACTGCGTTTGGCATTAGGTAATGCCGGGCCCCGGTGCCCTGACACCTTAAAAGACGGTAACGCTCCTGTAGCTCCTCTGGAGTTATTGTGGGCTGTGGGCGACGGTGATCACTCACCATCAGGTGACCCGTACGCTCGTTTGCCGTCTTTTCCATAAGAAAAAAAAATGTATAATAAGTAAGCTTACCATGACCATATTCTATAACATGAATACTTTTAAACAGGGAAACCAACTCCGCAACAAGTTGTTGTCCCAATACTTCGTGAACCGCAAGTCGGAGCCGCGCATCACACCGCCCAGCGTCGCCGTCACACACGGACCCGGCGGTACGGCTAAACTACATATTATATTTTCATATATATATATATATATATATATATATATATATATATATATATATATATATATATATATATATATATATATATATATATATATATATATATATATATATATATATATATATATATATATATATATATATATATAAATGTTTCAATTTGTATATAGTGTACTATTTCTAGAAAATTGTGACAATAATATACTATATATAGCATATTATTTAGAATATTTATTTGGTCTACCAACGATTATTAATTCATATAATTAATAAAATATCTATAATTTTAGTCAGCACTGATAGCATTAGAAAATTATGACACCATATTTATTTTATAAATACACAAATAAATGGGCACATATTAAAATGAATATAACATGTAGAATAAATTATATATTACGTTATATAATTACAATAAAAAAAACTGTGTCATGGCTACACTAAAAAAAAATATTTAATGAGAAAATTATATTAATGTAGCCATGTAACAGATTATAGTTTAGAATTTGATTTGTTTCCAATGCAATGCGCATGCGCAGCTGACTCAGTACCGCAACAAACTAAGACAGGTGGGTTTTTACCGTTTTTCTTATTTTTTTTTTCTTTTTTAGTGTTACATCTCATATATAGATAGCATGGAAGATAGAACTTGGCATTAATATACTCTCTTCTCTACTCTCAGTCCAATTCCAATGTTTTTCTTTACCGTACACTATTTTATATATTTATACGTTGTACGTGTTTACGTGTGTATTTACATAGTTAATTAAAACGCTTTTCTTATTTTTGGTCAAGATTTTAAGAATTTTTTCGTTAATTGAAAATGCTTAAAAGCACAATATTTTCTCTAACACTATACTCCTTTTAGTGTTTTCATGTCTTAAAAAAGCAGACCACTAATTATAGGATACTAGATCGACAGATTATTCAAAGTTTTATTCGATTCTATAAACGAAAATGAATCGGTTAAAATGTTATGAGATGAGACAATGGAGGTAAACGTTAATACGCATTAAACCTATATTACAGTCTCAAGTCCCAGGTACTACGGTTTTTGCATATAGTGAATTCAAGGAATGGTTTTGGCGTACATCGTTCTACCTATTATTCATGTTTAAATCTATTTTTTGTATTGATATTACTTAAAACCCCCTGTGTTCCTTAAAACATTCGAATATTTAATATAAAATTTATGTATACAAGCTTTATTAATGTACTATTATCAATTAAAACATTCCAAAGTTATTAAAATTGTGCAGCAAAGATCCTCCCCCGCACCGGGCAGAGCCTGGCGCAGGTGCAGGCGCACCTGGACCGCGAGGGCGCCTCCGACCTGGTGGTGGAGCTCGTCATCAACAGCACCAACCGACCGGCGATATTCCTAGAGGCTATACAACTTGGTTGGTTTACCATTTTAAAAAACGTATGGCTTAGTTGATCAGAGCGCTTGGACGGTTTCGAATAGGCGCGAGTTCAAATCCCGATACGTTTATATTTTTATATATTTTTATACTTTTTTAAAATTAGTATTCTAAAATGAGTTTACATTCCTACTTTTGTTTCGCTTTTTCTCATATAGCAATCTTTATAAAAAGAATTTATGGTCTAGATATATTATTTCAATTTATGGTGTAGTGGCAGTATGTTTGTTTTGCCAGGATGAGGAAATGATAATTTTAAATATATATAGTAATTTTTCTGAGTGTCGATGGGTCGCTGACGCTGATCTCAAAATATTGAATTTTAATTTGTGATGTTTTTGTAATTAAATTTACAAGGTCGTTCATATTTCGGAATACAACTAAGCGCTTTGACTTTTTAGATCGAATACTATTAGAAGAAATTAAAAAAAAAAATTTTTCTTTTCTACAAATATAAAAAATATCTTCATTAATATTATATGTTAGGGTCAGTTGAGTTCTTTAATTAGAATTTACTTACTTACTTACTTAGCTTCACGCTATATCCCTAGCGGGGTAGGCAGAGAGAACGGAGCGCCAAACGCTACGGTCTCGGCATACCTCTTTCGCCTCGTCCACTGTCATCAACCTCTTCATACATGCCCTCCGGGGGGTCCTCATGCTTTTTACGTGACCTTCCTCCAGTATCGTCGATACTGTGTTTTTGAAGGTCAACCGAGGTCTCCCCCTCCCTCTCTTACCACTCACTTTTCCTTCATAAATCTTTTTTACCATTCTTTCTTCACTCATTCGCTCGACGTGCCCAAACCACCTGAGCACGTTCTTCTTCATTCTCACTGTGACATCCACGCTAGTACCTGCCATTCTGTGTATTTCTTCATTGGACATGCGATCAGATAAACTGACTCCGCATATCCGACGAAGAGATCGCACCTCTACAGCAATCATCTTTCTTACATTCTTCTTCTGTAATACCCACGTTTCGCTGCCGTATAACAGTGTCGATACCAACACTGCATTGTGTACGGCCAAACGCGCAGCTATGCTGACGTTTCGCCGTCTCAACAATGCAGCTAAGGCACCGTTAACTCTGTTACCGGCAGCAATACGCCTTTCCACATCCATTTCGTATCTACCGTCTCTGCTAAACATACTTCCCAGATATACTACCTCATTCACTTGTTCTAATATCTTGCAAAGTGTTCTTTCTTCATTTCTTTCAAATACCAGAACCTTCGTCTTATTCGCATTCAGGCTTAGACCATTATTCGCGCATCCTTCTTTCAGAGTGGTAACCAATGCCTGCAACTCGCTTTCTGATGATGCAATAAGCACTGCATCATCTGCGTACAGCAGGCAACTCATATTCTAATATGAGTATACAAAAACTCTTTTATTTTCACAGGAATTGCTCTTCTAGAAGGCGGAAACCCAATAATTCAGCACAGTATATTTACAAAATTACAAAATGGTGAAATATCGCAAGCGTTTTTAAAGGTAAACCTTTCTCTAAGTGTACAGATTAAATCTAAAATATATAGAATTATTACCATATTATATTTTTAAATTGTTACTCCACACTTAAAAATCAACTCAACGCTGTTTCCCGCCACATGGCAGAATGGAAAGAAAAAACTTGGGAACCTAGTGTTAAGACACTCCGGTAAAGAGAGAATAGTAAATAATAAGAGGCGTAGATTCCAATCCTTCTACGTCCAAATTCAAATACCTTTTCTAAAAAAGTTATATTAAATCAGAGATCATTTCGAATGTAACTACCAAAAAATATATAGATGTGTCATATATTTCAGGTATTTTACGACAAAATGCGTGAAGCTCAACAGGAGATCAGATCCCTGGCAGTCAGTAGTACCAGCGCCGCCACGGACAAGCGCTCATCCTCCGCTGACAAACAGAAACCTGCTGCTGATGGTCAGTCACTTTAAATTGATTTAGGAAATGCTAATAGCAAGAATAAACTATTAATATTTTTTTTTTACTATGTTTTTAAAGTGTTATTCCACACTTAGGACAGAAAATACTAAACTTAAATTTAAAAAGCGTATAAAAATTTTGAACGAAGCAGGATTTGAACCCGCGCCTCTGGAATACCGTTCCAGCGCTCTGACCACTAAGCCATTCGTTCTCACCGAGCTCCGTCGAAATTCTTATACGCTTGTTACAACTTATTTATGTTGTTAGCATCTCTGTAGGGAGATTTTTACAAATTTCCGCTACCCAAAGACAACTCGTAAGAATTATCGTTTGGCAAGAGAGAATACTATTTATTTTAATATTTTTACTATGCTTTTAAAGTGTTATTCCACACTTGGGACAGAAAATACTAAACTTAAATTTAAAAAGCGTATAGAATTTCGACGGAGCTCGGTGAGAACGAATGGCTTAGTTGGTCAGAGCGCTGGAACGGTTTTCCAGAGGCGCGGGTTCAAATCCTGCTTCGTTCAAAATTTTTATACGCTTTTTAAATTTAAGTTTAGTATTAATAAATTATCGGAGAAAGCAACGGAGTGTCTTAACACTAGTTTCCCAAGTTCTTTGATATGGTTACTAAGTTTATGCTTAACTGTTTTTAATTTTAAAATGTGTCAAAAAAATCCTATAATTAAAATTATGCGTTAAATATATTATTGGGAATACCATCAACAAGTAAATTAGCAATACAAGTTAATTTAACAGATTTACTCAAATACTCAGACCCATTATGTTATATACAGCTTCTTGCATAATAAATTAACCCTGCTTAAAATGAGGTCGAAGAATCGTGACCGCAGTAAAGTTAATTGTAGAGGGGTGCGCAAAATTGATTCTTTAATTATTGTAATTTTGATGTTATAATTTTGATATTTTTTAACGACCACCTTATTGATGACGCATATCGGCCTTACTGTATTATATGGTTGCTGTTATGTCGCAGGTAAACCAGCGGCAGTGGGCCCAATGGTGGTGGGTGAGGACATGGACGATGAGGTGACGAGCGCGTGCGGGTCCGCCGTGCACGCTTACTCAGACATACACACCATGTCCCATGGTAGGCTAATATATTCTATTTAGTATCGCTCTCGTGATCATTTAAATGTTTTTCGAATGGAGATCGTCACGTTTACAGTCAAATTCAAATTAAAATATTTTTATTCAAAATAAGAAGTTACAAGCTTCGTTTTTTGAACGTCAAACAAGTTACCACCAGTTCACTAAAGTTACTGCCTCAGAAGAACCTGAGAAGAACCGGCGAAAGAAACATGTCTTTTTGTCAAACACTGTCCTACTTCGCTGCGGTGACCTCGTACTTAACTATATTCTTGCTTCATTTGTTATACTAATATATAGATAAAAGCTTTTAAGCTTTGCGATAGCATTACCATTTACATATAACTATAATTAATTTTATTGTTTATGCAAATTTATACTATAAATCATAACGTCTTATTTCGATTGTACGGTAACCTATATGATCAATTTTCCTCCCA
Source organism: Eueides isabella (assembly GCA_019049475.1). NCBI lineage: Eukaryota > Metazoa > Arthropoda > Insecta > Lepidoptera > Nymphalidae > Eueides > Eueides isabella. The sequence continues at coordinate 8,818,328 of CM032406.1, forward strand.
TAATATTTTAAAGTTACTTTTTTTAGAAAATGTATAAAAGTTTTAACGTAGTTACATTTGAACGTGCGCCTCTTTACTTTTAATATTAAAAAAAATGTTCATTTTCTAAACAATCTATAGTTAACCTGCTTATGCTAACAGGCACGACAGTACTAGAAGAAATAATGGCGGAGAAAAAACGTGAGTCTGGCAACGCTGACGTGCTGCCGGCTAAAGTAGCGGTTATGAAGCCCATACTGCGCTTCCTACAGCTGCTGTGCGAAAATCATAATCCTGATCTACAGGTTAGTCAATTTACTTATTTCTTATCTCCTATCCTAGTAATTGTACTTAAAATATTATTAATATGAAAGTTTGTGCCACTTCCACGACGTCGTTGCATGTGTAATGATTTTATACCTATGTACTATTTGTTTTTTTTTAGCTTCACGCTGTATCCCGCACGAGGCAGGGTAGGCAGAGGGAACCTAGTGTTAAGCCACTTCGTCCCACTTCCGTTCCCCACTTTCCGCCGAATTTGACGCATTACGTATTGAGTGGCGGAACTCAACGCCGCGCTTTGTCTTGCTTCGCTATTACCAGAGCGAAGAAATTAAACATTAAATATTTAAATTGAAAATATTAAATATTTCTTTTCTTCGACCGGGGATTGAACCCAGAACCTGTCGGTTACAGTCACACACTAGTGCCGCTGCGCCACGATAGGCCTCTCTCTATGTACTATTTAATTGTAAAATTAAATTAAAATGTTTGAGATATTAAATAACGGTAGTCTCAAGTCGATACAACTAACAACCCCGAGCAAACACTTGTTAATATATAACAAATATAATTTATTAACTATATAATAGATCATCTTGGAAAATAAATAAAGGTAACATATTACTCATCATCAGAGAAGTTTGATTTAATCATTTTAAAAATATGCCTTGACTGACTCTTCTCAGCAGAACCGCCATTCTTACCGTGGCGATTAAAGTTTCCAAATTAGCCAACTTGAAAAATAATATACATATTTTCCAGAACCTACTACGCAATCAAAACAACAAATCGAATTACAACCTGGTGTCAGAGACCCTGATGTTCCTGGACTGTATCTGCGGGTCCACCACAGGCGGCCTGGGCCTGCTCGGCCTCTACATCAACGAGGGGAACGTGGCTCTCATTAATCAGACTTTAGAGACGCTCACTGAGTATTGCCAGGGTAAGAATTGAGAGTTGTTAATATTTGCGACTTAATTTCTTTTGCTTTTTATATATTTTGAGTATTTTTTTAGTTTAAATTTGTATTTTCTTATAGTAGGGTAGGCAGATTAAACCGAGTGGCTCTTAGTAAGTCTCTTCATATCTTCCTTTTGTATTGAGGGCTGAGCTGATTCAACGGTTGCAGTCTTTATTACTACAGAAACCATCGTTTACCGACAGACGCTATGGCGTCGCGCTAAAACTAGCTCATACTGACATAAATTAACACGATAAGTTGTTTCTGACAAGTTTTTTTTTAGCTTCACGCTTTATCCCGCATGAGGCAGGGTAGGCAGAGGGAATCCGGGAACCTAGTGTTAAGACACTCCGTTCCACTTCCGTTCCCCACTTTCCGCCGAATTTGAGGCATTGTGTGTAGAGTTGCGGAACTCAACGCCGTGCTTTTGTCTTACCAGAGCGAAGAAAACATTAAATATTTAAATTGAATATATTAAATATTCCATTTCCTCGACTGGGGATCGAACCCAGAACCTGTCGGTTACAGTCACACGCTTGTGCCGCTGCGCCACGACAGGCCTCTGACAAGTGCATTAAACAAATTGATGATGTAGAGAAGTTTCTTAACAACATTTTACATTTTTTTCTAAGATTTTTATTGTGTGTTCTTGTTTATAAAAACCCAAATTTGTGTTATTAATGATATTAAATTTCATTTACAACGTATTTTATTCACAATTTTAATTTGAAGGTCCCTGTCACGAGAACCAAAACTGCATAGCGACACACGAGAGCAACGGTCTCGACATCATAACCGCGTTGATCCTGAACGACATCAACCCCCTCGGCAAGACGCGCATGGACCTCGTCCTCGAGCTCAAGAACAACGCCTCCAAGCTCCTGCTGGCTATCATGGAGTCCAGGAACGACTCGGAGAACAACGCCGAGAGGATACTCTACAATATGAATCCTAAGCAGCTGGTGCGTTTATTTCTTGGGTGTTGTTCCTACTGTTAAGATATTACGTTTTCAATTGTTTGTTTTTTTTTGTTTTAATGTAAAAAACACTTGATTAGTCCTTGTTTTTAAATTTTACTTTACTCAGCTTCACGCTGTATCCCGGAAAGGGTTGGCAGAGGGAAGTTGAGAACCTAGTGTTAAGACTCTCCATTCCATTTCCGTTCCCCAAAAATATCACTGATTATTTTTTTTTTAAAGAGTATGATTCGAACCTATTAATCGCGTCTCTGAAATAATTTGATCTAAAGCGACATTCACTTTCAAATTTCAATAAAAGACATTAACTATTGACTGACGTGTCAAGTTAAGGCTTCTATTTAAACTCTAACTCTCGCTCTTTTAACAAAATAAAGCACAGTGAATTCAACCACTCATTATGCAGTATCTACACTGCTTATCCTGCCATATACGAGAAAAGACGAAGATGTTTGTACATATATGCTTTTAGAGATCACTCACAGACTTGCCAAGCTATCTAGACGTCGGGCTACAATCTACACTAATAAAAAATCTTATATGTTCTAGGTAGATGTTGCGTGCTCCGCCTTCCACCAGGAGAACTCTATGGACGCGGATTCCGATTCTGAAGACGACTCGCCTGTGCAGGGCGTGTCGCCGAAGGAAGTGAGTACTTTAACATTTTTTATATAATATTTAAACAATAGTTTTGTTTTATTTAAGTTTATATGTTGAAAATTATTTGTTGAAATAAAAAAGGTTCTATATTGCTTCAATAAGCATTCTACTCTAAATAGAAGTTATAATAATTTCATACTTCGATTTTACGTTTTTTTAAGTGTAAATGTAATTATTTATTGTTTTGTTGTTGACTTATCAAATATAATTTTATTTATTCGTGAATATCTATTTTGTCCCCTTCAAAGCAATGCACGTGAGATATTATACACTTGTACGAACGTTCGTTTTCAATCGTGGAAACACTTTTTTTTATCTTGGTTAGCCACTCTTTCAATGCCGTCTTTAAATCATGAATAGTAGCGCCGTCCTTTCATGAGCCTCTTCAATTTAGAGAACAACAAAACTCAAGATGTAGGGAATTCGGTGGTTATTTATTTAATTCATTATTAATGTGCACAAGCAACGATGTGTGATCAGGTGTGTAATCGTGGTGCAAAAGCCAATTTTTGTTCTTCCACAAATCCAGGCGTTCCTGGCGGACTGCTTCTTGTAAACTGCGCGTAAGTTGCAGGTAGTATTCCTTATTGACCGTTACATTTTCTTCATTTCATCAATTCTTCGTCTGTTGTTGAGGTACTCAGGCGTCTGACACGCAGTTCGTTGTTCACATCTTATGGGTCTTTTGAGAACATTTTGTACCATCACTAACGTTGTTTCGGTACAAGGTAGCCTCACGGTATGCCGCAGTCAGCATTCGGAATGCATCCGCGCACTTAATTTTTAAAAGTTCTTTGATATATATTTTTTTGATAAGATAAGAATCGAAGACGAGCCAAAACATGCGCAAGAAATAAACATTCAAAATGATTGAACTTTCTGGTATAAATAAAATCAAACATAACACCACAAAAATATCGTAATTCGAACACACCTCTTGGTATATTTATAATTGAAAAAGACAATTAAAACAACAATAAATAATTTTGTTTTATATGTTCATTTTTACTTCCTATATAACTTAAGTATTAGCCAGCACAAGCTCATACTTCTGACTAGCGTACGGGCAAATAGTCGTCCCCACACTGATTTTTTTTTCTATATTTCGATGATTTTTTTTGTGTGCACAATGCTCAGAAAGCTTTCTTTAAGTATGACTACAGTGATGTGTGTGTGTGTGTGTGCAGGTGGGCCACAACATCTACATCCTGTGCCACCAGCTGGCGGCGCACAACAAGGAGCTGGCGGCGCTGGTGCGCGCGTCGCCCGCCGGGCCCGCCGCGCCCGCGCTGCAGTACTACCGCACGCACACCGCGCAGATTGAGGTACGCCACGTACTGCTCTTCAACTTGCCAAGTCAGACCAACAACCATATTTACCATTTAATGGCGTGTGCGTATGGCGTGCAGATAGTGCGCACGGACCGCAGCATGGAGCAGATCGTGTTCCCGATCCCGGAGATCTGCGAGTACCTGCCGGCCGACAGCAAGCACCGCGTGCTGCAGAGCGCCGAGCGCGACGACCAGGGCAGCAAGGTGGCCGACTTCTTCTCGCGCCTCGACAACCTCTTCCACGAGATGAAGTGGCAGAAGAAGCTGAGAGGTTAGATTATGTAATCATTAACACCTTTCTCCAGAAGGATATATATTTTATTATTGCCATTTTCTCGTGTAATAGAAAAAATACTATTTTAATATATCTAAATTTTACTACTTTATATATAACAAAATGAAATGTGATTAAAAAATTTAATTTAATATGGAAGTTTCGATTATTTTTAAGAGTGTGATGTTGTTTTCTCGATATTAGCTAAAGCGGATTTTAAATAAAAAAAACTTATGCGTTTATTTAGCCTTTATACGCACAGTAAGAGTAAAACATTTGAAAAATCGTTACATATTTCATTGCCTTTTCTCATTTCAGGCCAACCATTTTTATTCTGGGTGTCGTCCTACATGTCGCTGTGGAGTAATATATTGTTCAACTTCGCCGTTTTGATCAACGTTATCGTTGCTTTCTTTTACCCTTTTCAAGAAGAAAATCCAAGTAAGTCAATTTTTTGTAGCATTTTCACATGTTACAAAATATCTAAATACATATATGTATGAAAATATGATTATGTTCCTTTTTATTAAAAAGCTTAAGTATATATTTTTTATATATTATATGGTGTATAGTCAAAATTATTTTTATAACTAATTGTTGCGTAATTAAATAGTTTTTAGGCATACATATACTCGTACGCATAAAATATGATTTGTTTGAATCGAGTGAGTTCATCTTAGTATGATAAAAAAAAACGCGACTGTTGTATATACGTACGTCTCCCTACGTACATTCTTACTCAGGGAAATTAATTATATTCATTTTGTGTGTCTGGTAAACAAGAATAAAGTGCGCCGTTAAGTTGAACGCACAGTTACTCGGAAATTAAGCGGTGCGTTGACTTGAAATATGTCAATTCTTTGTTACTTTTGCCAACCTGCTATACATAGGAAGCAGCATGAGCACAAAAACACAAAAGATATTGATTTTTTATTCTGGAACAGGATAAGTTTTGCTTCGGTCGTTTTGTATAGCCCATAAAGTATCTATGTAATCCCGCCCCCTGCCGCAGAGCTGGGCCAGCACCTGTCGCTGGTGGTGTGGCTGGCGTCGGGCGCGGCGGGCGCGCTGGTGACGTGGCTGCCGCGCGGCTCGGGCGCGCGCGCGCTGCTCGCCAGCGCCATCGTGCGGCTCATCTTCTCCGCCGGCCCCGAGCCCACGCTGTGGACTCTGGGGATGCTCACCGTGAGTCCCGGTCCAGACACACATTTGTTATACTATAAGTACAACTGTATAGTCCGTTAGTTTATTAGTGCCATTCTGACACAATATTTTCAGTCAGTCCAAACTCTTTTAAGAGCATTTTTTTAAATAATCGATGTTGATAAGAAAAAGTTAACTTCCGCTACACGATTTGCGGACTGAAATTCGTGCTAAAAACAGACAAAGTGTAAAAACAATATAAATTATAATAGACTGCATAACACGAAAAAGAAGTAAACGAACCAAATGGTTTATTTTAATATTTATTTTGTAAATAATTAGTTTGTTTATAAACAGCCGGAACATATTCATCAACAAATTATATCCTCAGAAAGCATAGTAAAATGTAAATAGGTTCCTTGGTTTTAATTTTTTCGCTGGTGATTTTTGGTAACAAGACAAACTATGACGTCGAATTCCACCACTTAACACGCAATGCCTTAAATTCAGCGAAAAGTACTGAATATAATGGAGTGTCTTAATATTAGGACCCCAACGCCCCTCTACCTGCCATATGCGGGATACGGTCTGAAACTAAAAAAAAAGATTTTGAATGAAACACTTTTAAACCGATATTTTACAAACAAAAATTTTAAATCAGTCATTCATATTTTACAAACAAAAATTTACAAGTTTCTAAAAATACATATCATGCATACATACATACATACTTTTTACAGTATTGAAGTCATTTAGGGCCTGGTCCGAATAGTGCTCGCAGTGCTTACGACGCTAATAACACTGCTAACGTGCGGTCTGATATTAGTAAGCGCGCCAACATTTGTTAGCAGTACTAATAATTTGACCACTTGTGAGAAGTTAATAGGTTTAACTTGTCAAATTCGTAAGCACCTAACAGAGCATTTTTTTGATATAAATATGAGTGGAATATGTGGTGTAGCCCTATGAATAAATGCTTGTATTCAAGCATTGTCCGCAATTGACAAAAGTGACGATAGTGACATTGACTTGAAGGATATATTAAACGTCAAAATAACGTCAATGCTCACGGTCCTGACGCTCCGATCCGTCAGCTCTGTAAGCACCAGCTAGTGACGTCACAAGCTACGTCATTCTATTCACAACGCTAACAGTGAGCGTGAAAAGCATAATTTGGACCGAACGTTGGCGCGCTATGAGCACTGTGACCACATTACGGACCAGGCCCTTAGTCCGTCATTGAGTCGCTAGTACAATCCTTCCACAGATAGTAGTAAAAGGCATCCACCTGGTGAGCATAATGGGCAACCAGGGCACGCTGTCCAAGTCGACGCGCCACGTCATCACGGACCCCGAGCTGCTCTACCACGGCGTCTACCTCGCGTTCTGCTTCCTGGGCATATGCTGTCATCCGTTCTTCTTCTCTGTTCTGGTGAGAGTTTTATATACATTTTTTTAAAAATATAGCGTTAAGAAACAGTTCTCTATGCGTAATCCAGTTTTCGAGATGTTGAGTAGCGGTGCCTTTATGATTACTTCTCTCAAGTGATTGTTAATTACTCAACTTAAAAAACGCATAATTGTGATTAATAGAATAGTATATGATTCACTCACACACTCAGCTTGGAAACCTAGTGTTAAGGTACTGCGTTCCACTTCCGTTCCCTACTTTTCGCTAAACTTGAAACATTATATAAAAAATGTTAGAATAGTTTTGACTTGTGTTTAAGATTAGCGATCAGCTCGCGGCTTTCCCTGTTTCGATTATATTATTTTATTTACTAATCTCAGTTACTTACTTCCTTGTACAAACAAAATTCTCACCTAAGATAACATATTTACGTTGAAATTTAATTTTTTTGTTAAATAAATAGAAAAAATGTAGCAAATAAATATTTTAAACGCACACAAACAAATAGACAAACCCGTTGTTTTGGGCACTATTTCATTAATAAACGTCCCCTACAAGACAGATAATAATGTACAATGTGACGTCTATCTTTAAGCACAAAATATGCAATATATTTGACAAAATTCACCTACAAATATTATATCTTGATAGGTATAAATAACTATTTTAACGCTATTATTATAACGTCAAGAGCAACTTGGGCAAGTAATAACTTGCATCTACTTCTAATATTTGGTAGCATTGAGCTTAAAGTTGGAAGACAAAATCCTGAGATGCCTCTCAAAGTTATGAATATCTTATCCTATTCTGTTCATTTTCCTAATAACGAGAGCTTGTCTATGTCTATAGGAAATGTGTTTTATTTTTAAAGTTAATACATATTTGATCATCAGCTCCTAGACATAGTGTACCGCGAAGAGACGCTGCTGAACGTGATGCGATCAGTGACCCGCAACGGGCGGTCCATCCTGCTGACGGCCGTGCTGGCGCTGGTGCTGGTCTACATGTTCTCCATCGTAGGCTACATGTTCTTCCGGGACCACTTCCTCGTCAACGTCGACCGTTTGGACGGTCAGTGTTTGTCTTGTATGAGAATCAACATTCGGGCTAGTGATTTTTTCCTTCGCTCTGACAAGACAAATTGCGGTGTTAAGTTCCGCCACTTAACACACAATACCTCGAATTTAACAAAAGCGGAGAACGGAATGTTTTGGACACTAAATGTCTCTGCTACTATTATTTGCAAAACTTTATTACTATGTTTTATTACTAAAAATAAACTAATGATAAATTGTTCCAAAAAAAAAGGAGGTAATAATTTTACCAGATCATAAATTAATCAAAAGTTAAAACCTACTTAGGTTTTGTATCGATTGGTTTAACTAAACAACTAAAATTAAACCAAAATAACCTATATATAGTAACTATAACTATAACATATTAACTTTTTATAAACAGATGATAACGACCCTCGTTTCGAATGGTCAGAATGCACGGAAGGGACTTGCGAAGCACCTTCAACCCCTGGGGCTCCAGTCTCAAGCAAGTATTCCCGCCCTCAGCGCTTCGTATCTGTTGGAGGAGCCCTACGGGAAAGATCCTGCGACTCCCTTATAATGTGCATCGTGACTACGTTGAATCAAGGGTTGAGGAATGGCGGTGGTATTGGCGATATACTGCGTGCGCCGGCTAGTTTTGTTAGTATGATATATTTTTTTTATTTCTTCAAATTAATTGAAGCCTTTGAGATATTCTGATATATAAACTATATTTGTGTAAAGTTTTATTTTAATCAGTTTAGATGTTTTGAAATGAAAAAGGACACACAAATTTTCTTCTTCTTTTATTTCTTGTTCATAGTTCATACATACTTTTTATATATATATATATATATATATATATATATATATATATATATATATATATATATATATATATATATATATATATATATATATATATATATATATATATATATATATATATATATATATATATATATATATATATATATATATATATATATATATATATATATATATATATATATATATATATATATATATATATATATATATATATATATATATATATATATATATATATAGAGAAACAGTGTGTTTTTAAGCTACACTAGAGGAAGTATATTATTTTACATATATCGTTACCTAATTGCATTTCGATAACATTTTCAAAGTACTAAAAAGTCTATATAAACCATTCATAAACATTTTTAGCGAACGCCATTATTACCTTACTTCATAACTGTAGAATAGTGATTCGTCTTTACCTAATGCGGTCACCAGAGGTAAGAAACTAGAATAGTGTCTAATGATTCCACTTTTGTCCCCCAGGAGCCGCTGTTCGTGGCGCGCGTGGTGTACGACCTGCTGTTCTTCTTCGTGGTCATCATCATCGTGCTGAACCTCATCTTCGGTGTCATCATCGACACCTTCGCGGATCTCAGAAGCGAGAAACAACAGAAAGAACTTATATTGAAGAACACATGTTTTATATGTGGTATGGGCTTTTTTTATTTTTGCATATTTTAGGAGGGTTGACTGAGGAAATATAATGTCTCCTAGATAATGAAAATATATATATAAATAAATATTTATATATATATATATATATATATATATATATATATATATATATATATATATATATATATATATATATATATATATATATAAATATATATATATATATATATATATATATATATATATATATATATATATATATATATATATATATATATATATATATATATATATATATATAAATATATATAAATAAATATTTTTGTCACTCCCCACTACTGTCATCTCTATTGTGCGCCACGACGGTCTTCATGTAGATCTGAAACTTTTATTCCATGTATTTACACAAGTATAAATATTAATATTATGTATACATAATAATAAAAATAAATGTAACAAAGACTAAAACCAAGATTTTTAAAATGTTCGCCTGTTCGTGTGTTTGTGCACACAAAGTTCGGAACTTATATCGTTACACGTAATGTGATTGGTGCAGGGTTGAACAGGTCAGCCTTCGACAACAAGACGGTCTCGTTCGAGGAGCACATCAAGAGCGAGCACAATATGTGGCACTACCTGTACTTCATGGTGCTGGTGCGCGTCAAGGACCCCACCGAGTTCACCGGCCCCGAGAGCTACGTGCACTCCATGATTAAGGTACCAATTATTATTTAATGCTATCACAGACTGACAAAAATATATATATAAGCGCTGTGAGCACAATTCGGACTGCGACCTAAATTTTATTATTTAGGTCGCAGTCCGAATTGTGCTCACAGCGCTTATATCATACAAACGTGAGGTCCGATTTGTGCTATTGACACTTGTGATGGTAGAAGGTAGTGACGTCACTACCTTGTGCATACAGTGCTGACGTTATTTTGACGTTTAATATATCTTCCATGCTTGAATATTAGCATTTTACTATCTTCATCGACTACATCCCATACTCCACTCATATTTATATCAAAAAATGCTCTGTTAGGTTAATTTATTAAACAAGTTATTGTTTAATTTATAAGCACGCAAACAAGTGGTCTGTATTATTAATACTGCTGACAGACATTGGCGTTAATATATTTACATTGTTAAATTCTGTACAAAACAAGCAGTGTGAAAGCTGTGGTTAAAAAGGACAGCAACAATGAATATCGAGCTAATGAATTAGCTACACCCTCAACATAAATTGTCAATGAATTAAGCTGATGACACCGTTTCTTCCACTCCCACTATCAGAAGTCATTATTGTGTCACAGATTAATCAATGTTGTCATAAATAAATAATTATTGACTTTTATATCAGTAACGTTGTACGTCGTGATCGCTCTTGCATATGCTTTTACTTAATAAAATTGATAAAAGAATGGATCTTCGTTTGAGTCTGAAGTTTTAAGTGAATTAAAGGAAGAAAAATAATAAGAACTTCAAATTTATTTATGAATTTAGGAATATATGTTTGGTGAGGTTTTATTAAAATTGGGGATTTTTTAATTTGTTTATTATTTTTATATTGTATTTTTGTATGCAACAACTAACCAACCAGACACACGGATGTTTGATGGTGCTACACATTTCTAGGTTAAAAATTATAACACAAAGTTGAATTTTACAATGGGTAGGTACTATAAAATATATTTGTATCAAAATACAATTAATATACTTATTCATTGTATCTGGTTATTATGTTATTTTTTTTTTTGATAATATTGATGGTCCCTACGCATAGAGGTCAAAAGAGAAAATTTACGAGTTAGCAAAATAAAGGTTAATTTTGTTGTAAAAAAAAATAATATAAAAGTATAAATATTTACTATATACTCATAATAATAATTGATGTTACTTTTTAAGAGCAAAATGGTTTATTTATTGCTTGTGTGTGCGTGTGTACGTGCAGAGCAACAACCTGGAGTGGTTCCCGCGGCTGCGCGCGCTGTCGCTGGTGGGCGGCGGCGAGGGCGAGGGCGGCGAGCTGGAGCTGCGCAACCTGCAGGCGCAGCTGGAGCGCTCGCAGGCCGCCGTGCGCGCGCTCACCGACCTGCTCACCGACCTGCGCGACCAGGTGCGCCGCGCCCGTGACGTCGTACTGACCCCGGTGCTGTCGTTTACGACGAAGCTAACATATATATTCTTATTCCAGATGACGGAACAACGTAAACAGAAACAGCGTATTGGCTTGCTCAACTCGACGTCGGCGTATCTCCAGAACCTGCAAATGAACTTGCCGCCATAAGCGACACACACGGACGTACACACTGATGGACACGCGACGCTATACACTTTTATATTTATAATTTATGCTTATAAAGATATTTAGTTATTTTACCTGGATTTGGACTCTGTTGACCTTATAATAAGGATCAATGTTGAGTGCAAAGGTTATATAATTGAAGTTTGTATAAGAAATAGTCGTTTCGTGTGTCTGTTTTTCCAACTTAACCTCTGAGTATCGCACAATACTATGTATTTATTTATTTATATAAAAACATCAGTTTAAAAGACACACAAGACATGACACTGCGGTCATATATTATTCTAAATTAGAAAAAATAACGTTATTTGTAAAAAAATAAAGTTTTCCTATACAGTAGACGATTTCTACTCGAAATAAGTATATTAATCTATATATGCGTAGAAAATCATATTATACAATTGTATAGAACGTTATTTATAGATTGTTAGTTTTGATCGCAGCGACGTCCGAATCTCCTGCAATGACAAATAAATAGTCTCGCCCACTCTCAGAAACGTCAATTACCATTTAATTGGCATTAAGTTCTAATTGTCATTTCTAAGTGTAGCTGATTGACTAATATTATTAGGAAATTTTATGATCTATGCATTGATCATAGACAGCCAAATGGAAGCAATATTTTAAATTAGTTTTCTTTTTAGGAAATATGACTACAACTGAAATTTTGACAATTTTCTTCAAAGTTATCCATTAGTCTAGTAATATAAAGATCTATCTAGATTTGATTTGTTTTTAAATATGGTGACTGTTGTCGCGGTTAATGTTTATAGGTACGGCCAAAGAGCATGTTGATGTAACAATTAATATTACAATTCTAGAACTTTCTTCTAGGTCTTTTTTTACGTATCTTCTTTTTTTTCTAATTATATTTCTTTTATTGGGGGAAAAGCGTTGGTGAAATTCTTTCTTGTACTTAGCGTTTCTTGCTTTTTACATTTTAAAATGCCGTCGAGGCTCCGTTTGAATAAAATTTCGAAAGTGCAATATGAGATAGCTCAAAATCCGTTACCTACTTAGTTAGAACTTAGACGTTATTATAAAATAAATATATATTTAGATATATTGTCTTTAAAAGATCTGGCTACCAGCGATATATCGCGTGTTATAATATTTGTTTTATATTGTGTTTTGGGAAAATTTTACTTGTCGGTTAAGTTTTTTTTTTTTTATATTTTAACTGTAAGTAAACAAGTGACGTCACTATGTCTCTACCCTCAGTTGTTGACGCCATTCAATTAAAATACGAATGAGTTATATAAACTATAGTTATATATAGCTTGAGAGGTTCTTAGAGGTTTTATAATAATTATTTTTTTATATATATTTTAAATTTATTTTAACTTTTAAGGTACAATTTGGTGTGAAATGTCATACATTCGTACAGTGCCATGTGGAAGTTGTAACAATGAGAACATGAGTCGTGACTCCGGTTAACGCTATACATACAAAATGAAAAAAAAAATACTTTGACTTTCTGTTGTCTCTTTCTTTATATATTTTTTGTAATACAAGTTTTTTTTTGTATGGATATCTTAAATTATGTTTCAGTTAACTAGTTTTAGATACAGTTTGTATGTACTTAATGTAACAAGTCTGTGAGAGTCGGTCATCGACAACATTCCTTTGGCACTTATTTTTTTTTTTAGAAATTATATACAAGATACGTTTTATTTTATATAAAATTTTATATGTAACTTGTAATGTACCGTGAAAAATATCTGTGAATTTTCTATTCAAGTATACGATTTAAAAATATCTTTTATAGGGGCTACTTTAAACTTTTGCTACTTTCCTTACAGTTTGTCGTTTAATTTTTAACAGATTTCATATATTTAATGATTAAAATTTTATAATATTTTATAAATACGAGTATTTACCACACTATTGAATACATTCCTAAAGCAACTGTCATTAGATCTGTTCGGAATCTTTAATCTTTCACTTCACTAGTAGTGATAAAGTTACAATTGTATGTTAGTTCGTTTGTTGTGATGGCTGCGATGTTTTGTTTACGAAATATAAAATATGGCACAATTCATTTGTTTCATTTATCTTTAATTTTTATATCTAATGTTTTTTTTTTTGCTACAGTGAGTATATTGAATAGAATTCATATAGAATAAATTCATCCTCAGATTTTAGATGATATTCTATTATATGTAGACCTTCACGCTGTATACCGTATACAGCAGGGTTGGCAGAGATTTTTTAGACATTGTGTTAGTGGCCGAACTCTACACCACGCTTTGCCAGATGTAAATGTCAAATATTTAATTTCCTCGAGTGAAAATTGGACCCACAACCTTTTGCGTCTAAAGTGGAACGCTTGTGCTCCTGTGCAATGACTGATCTTGTCTATATATAAAATTATTAATTAGAATAATCCAAAAATAATTAAAATAGGCATTATTTGAATGTTACACATTATAACACGACAGCTATTTAACAATGCCTCAAATTCGGCGGAATGTAAACTAAAAAGTAGTGTAAACCTGAGCTGCTTAGTAAATAATTTTATAATTTAATTATAATAAATTTTATTATAAATAAATATTCCATAAAACACTTGAATGTATGATTCATGTATAAGATAATTTTTACACTTGGCTTACCGGCATTAGGATTGGTTATCGATATCGAATGTCAATTAGATAAAGGGGAAACACTGCCCGAAGAGATTCTCAACAGACAGCATGTTACGAACGACAATACTCCTTGTATTTATTGGTAAGTGTTATTACTCATTTTATTCGTTTTTTTTGTAATAACACTGTACTTAGCTAATTTAATTCTTAATTACATTTATTGAATTAATAAATGAAAAAAATATATATTTGTCTCATTAATCTGTCATTTATAATTAAAATCGTTATAGAGTCGACTTAACCCTTCCACAGACATGAGTGTATGTTTAATACCTGCATTGACAATATTCTTAATTATTATACTATTTATTAAGTACCTACTTGACTCTTCGTTTTGAATTAAATTGATGCTTTTGTTTTATTGTGTGACGTACAAATGTTCTTTTGTTTATTCTAGATATAATAAATATTTATTAAACTTAATTTTTTATTAAACTCTTTCAAACGGAACAGAGCTTTATAGAATACAAGACAAATATGAATGTGTCGTTCCACCTAAAACTGCAGTTGCAATAATTTAAACATTGGCTTTTACTAAAATTACATAAAAGCTCTGTATTTGAACGAAATATTAAATGCTTATTATGCTTAAAAACTTTTTAAAAAATCTGAACAAATGTCTTTCCTAACGATAACGAATAAGTGAAAACGTTTAAGAATTAAATTATAAAAACAAATTTTAGTCTTCTTATGGATCTTATCCTTCTAAGGCTCAAATGCTACCTTTTGTCCGGGTGGGTTCCTCCAATCTGAGCTACGATGGTGCACAATAAAGTATTTTTTTCTTATAATCTTAAATGTAAAAGTTTACCTGTGTATACGAATCGTCGATAAATAAAATAACAATCTGATAACCATCTATTGGTCCTAATTGTAATCTCTACGACCTATATTACTGAGACGGTGTCGTATGAAAAAGATAAGAAATCTATTTTTTTCGATTGTGCAAATTTTCTAAGCGTGCGGTATTTTCAGTTTGGAAATACCAAAAAAATATACCACATATGTTTTGTAGGTATATATAGTTAGATAAAGTGCACCCGTCAATCGTTACATATTTCGAAATCAAAGAGTGATTCATTTTATTCTTCTAATTTTTAATTGCGTATTTTTTTTATCAGAAATGATATGATAAAAATAAGGTATACCATACCTTTAACTTAAATGTACAATTCAATCTGTATTTTTCATATACACATGCTTTGTCACATACGGGGTGTATGTGACAACTCCGAAATGGTGATCAAACACAAAAAGTACGTAATTTGGATAAAAATATTCTTACTTCCTCTATTGGTAACACCTATTGTTATCATTTTTTGGTAATCGGTACGTGTATTTATTACATAGATATAAATATTTTACGAGTAAGGTAAATGACAAATGTTTATGATACTTAGTAATACGTACAAATAGCCGAGGAAAAACCGCTATCAAGCGATCTATAAATACTTACGAAAAAAATATTATCAGTCTTTTACCAATTGTACATTTTTATACCCTTTAAGTATATTTTTTTGATATCGCTTAAATGCCATTAGATGTAAATCTGACTACAAAGCGAAGTGTACATTTATGTTGTATGAAAATAGAAAATACTCTAAAATTTCTAGATACTTCATTTAACATTAAAAACTAAAATCCTATCCTCTAATATAAATGCGAAAATTTGAAGTGATAACCTATTTCTTAAACTTTTACCCAAAAACTACTGAACGGATTTAGATGAAACTATCAAAATTACGAATCTAAGAGTACGTCAGAATCTATAATAATTAATGAATGTAATGATTTATTATATTTTGGCGATAATATAGTAATGAGCAAAATTCCTTTAAGCAGGTGCAGTCGCGTTTAGGTCGACGGTATGAAATATTTTTAATTGTATGCTCGTTTTATATACTTTGTTATTCAGCGGCGCAGGCGCAACAAGCTTTACAGTTACCGGCGCAAACTGTTCAGAATGACGAAGCACGCATCATTGGAGGTCAGCCTACTACGGTGGAAAAATATCCATTTTTAGCGCAAGTAAGAAATTATCATCATACATTAATTTTCTTATAATTTAACGTATTTAAATACCATTCTTTTCTTAATTGGGAGAAATGGCGTTATGTTGACTTTAAAGTATTATTTTTACTCTAATATATTTTTAGATATTATAATAATAATGGGTCGAGATATTTTTCTTTTTACTATGGGTATAAACGTCTGGGTCACACATTAAAAAACGTAACTTAACAAAATTAGACTTCAGAATCATCATCTGCATTTCCATTGCACCCCTTATATGTTTTAAAAATGTTTCCAGGTCTTGCACTTAAATCAACTTAACTGTGGAGGAACCGTCATCAGTGAGAGACATGTGTTGAGCGCTGCACATTGTTTTGTTACCAAGTAAGGTTCATTTTAAATATAACAACTAAATATGTGAATTAGCGGTACTTAAATTTACGGTTAATTTTCCAATCGTCACCCAATACATTCTGAAGAAGATTTTCGTATGATTGCCCTGACAGTAATATCTACCCGCAGCCTCTTTTTCATAATTAAAGAGATTTAAATGTTAAGATATCCCTGTCGTAACCATTTTTTTTTTCAAATTATTGATAAAAAATTGTACGTCAGATATGGTAGTTCTGATTAATAAAATTTATACCACTTTGATACTACAAACATATGTTTATTTTAAATATGATTAGGTACAACATCGTGGTTGTCTCAAATTTATAAATTAAAGTTTATAATCATTAAAAAAAGTTGCCAGAAATTTAACTGATAAAGGTTTTAATGGTTTTTAATGGTTTTTGTAATGAATCCTTGATTTTTGTAATTTCAGTAATGGTCAACTCCTGAGCCCTGCGCTTTTTGCGGTGCGAGTTGGAGCGACTTATCTGAACTCAGGTGGAAACAATTATTCTTTAGTCACTATATATATTTACACTCTAGACGAAAATACGTTTGATGATATGAGTAAGGTCGTCGTGGCAAAATATTTCGGCGTTTGGCTGTAATCGTGACTGTTTTGGATTTGAAAATTAATTATTTCCATTTACTTACTCTACTCCGTAGAATAAAGTGTGATACCGCCACTCAACTCCCAATATCTCAAAAATTGGGTGCAAAAAGGTAAACGGTGCCTTAACACTAAGCCATGCAGCAGACTGGGGCTCGACTTCCCATCGAGGGGTTCTTTTTGCCACCAGAATTATTGAGAATATTGGCTTCCTTAGCCCCGGACTTTGGCGCTCGAGGTGGAACGTCGCGAGGTTTTATTAGGTAGTGTGTTCGGCCTATTTCTGCCGGTCGGTGAGTCCCATATAATCAGCTCGTGTATGCTGCCTGATTGGGGACTCAGGCAGCATACCCTGAGTAAGGTAGTGTGGGAATTGTATAAGCAATATAAATATGTGATGCTTTTTGCATTTCAGGTGGGTCTTTGCACTTGATATCAGAGATAGTGGTGCACCCGCTCTACGTGTCACCGTACAACGACATCGCGGTGCTCGTGCTGTCGACGCCGGTGCAGTGGTCCAGCAGCGTGGCGAGGGCACACGTCGCGGCCTCCGGCTCGCACATACCCGTCAACACCTCCCTTATAGCGGTGGGCTGGGGGAGGACGGCCGTGAGTACTGGATTCGTTACGCAAATTACATTTTTTTAAACAATGCTTTGTCCCTAACGATTTAACCCAAGGTAACTGAGCGTCACGAGCCTCTTGATGCATGCTCTTCGGGTGGTCCTTTTTATTATTATATGCCCTTCTATGAGTTAATTTTAAGATCTTTGTCATCCTAAATTTACCACCTTATGCTTAAAACTATTAACCATAAATCTTATGATGTCCAGTTCTAATGTTGCCAGGCAATCTAAGGTTTTAGATTTTATAGACGATAAACTTGAAATAACATTAATAAACGTAATTCAAACAAATTGCAGGTCTCCTCTAATGTGTCAGAGGTACTGAACGCGGTGGAAGTGCTCAAGGTGGATCACACCACGTGCAGGTTGAACTATCAGTACCTCGGAAATGTTCTCGACAGAGAGTTTCCAATTACCAATCAAATGATATGCGCGGGATGGCTCAATACTGGAGGTGCGTTTATGTCATTTATTTTTATTGTTTCTGAATACTGATTACTATGTAAATTAAATTAGGAAGTACTGTTGAGAAGGTGTAACTTGTGTATATCATATTATGTGTATGAACTTATTAGTTATATATTTATATCATATTATGTGTATGAACTTATTAGTTATATATTTATAACGTCATTGTGACGCAGTTTGGATATTTTAAAAAAATAGGACATTTATAATTACACAGTATTACTGGCAAATTTGTAAATACAGAACCACAAATATAGTATTGCTGAAATATTATATTTAATTACCTTTACGGATCCCACGTTCTGCGTGGGAGATTTACATTCCTTTTTAAATTCAGTGGCGGAACTCAACGCCGCACATTTTCTTGTTACCAGCGCGAAGAAATAAAAATAATAAATATTTGAATTGATAATATTAAATATATCACTTTCTCGCGTGGGGATCGAACTCACAATCTATCTATCGCATTTAGAGTAACAATGTTTGTGCACAATCAAAAATAGAAAATAATCATTAAAATATAAACGTTACAACTGTTGCTCTCCTCGGATTAAAATTGGATTTTAATATTTTAAAACAAATGTATATTATTATTCAATGAAAAATACAAAAAAGTATATATTATTATTTATTGACTCAGGTAAGGACGCGTGCCAGGGGGACAGTGGGGGCCCGCTGCTGAGAGGCGACCTGGTGGTGGGCGTCACGTCGTGGGGCTACAGCTGCGCACAGCCCAGCTTCCCCGGAGTGTACACTAGAGTCAGTGAATACACTACCTGGATTAATAACACGGTATGCTAAATGCTATAAACTAATGTTTTTATTGATGGAATAAATAATAAATTATATGTTATGCTAAATATATATAGGTATTTGAGGCCATCGTGGCACAGCGTGACGGTGTCAGCGTGACTGACAGTACGTGACGATTTTGGGTTCGATTTTCAATGAGAAGATGATTATATTTATATCAATTTCATTTGCTCGCTCTGTTAAATAACGTGTGTTGAGTTCCGCCATTCTATATGTAACGGTCGCGGTAATTGGGCGAAAAGTAGGGATTACAAAAGTTCCCTGCTTACCATGTAATTATTGGTGTTAATCAGACACGTGATATATATTTTTTAACATTTTATTTACTCAGTTTTTTTAACGAAGTCTACAGTTGAATCCAACTGAAAATGTCTCCAGTAGATCCATCTACAAAATAAAAAAAACATTATTTTCTTCTTCTTTCAAATTATTCATTATTTTATAAATAGATTAAAAGTAATTTGCAAAAAAAATATTTATTTTTCTTTTTTCAGCTTCACGCTGTATCCCACACTACGCAGGGTAGGCAGAAGGAAACCCAGGAACCTAGGGTTAAGACACTCCGTTCCCCTCTCTCCGCCGAATTTTATGTTCACATATTTTTTTGTTTGTTATTTTTTTCTATTAATATATTATTTCATTTGTACTAGGTGTCGAGCGTATCGTTCGTTAGATTGAACGCAGCTGCCACACTACATTTTCACATTGTGTTGCTAATTTCAACATTTTTTGTTGTGGTGAGTACTTTACTTGACGAGCGTCATTTATATGATACAAATATTTTTCTTTGCGTGAAGACGAACGGACACTTACCTGCTGCGTTACGACTGCCGCACATTTTTTTAATATATACAATATTTTATTGCAGATCTGGTGAGCCCTATTGTTTGTTTACAAACATAAGGAGGAGATAAGTCAGAACGGACTTAATGGACGTACGGACTCGCTCCGCTATAATATTATTATTTTCAATTCTCATTAAATAAGTGCAAAATATAATTCGTTTTATTTATAAATATTAATACAAAAATATTTTATACATTTTATTAAGTAAAAAAATACACAAACAATACTTGTGTGTTTTGCTGAATACGCGACACGAACGCGGGCAGACGTTGTTGAAGGTTGTGGATGCCCTGAACTATTTGCAGTGTTAAACCTTAAAGATGCAGGCCTGCATTTGGGCACGTCATGTTTTCCTCATGGGCTCTGAGTGGCTTGCTCACATATTTGTTTATGATGAAGGAAAAAAATAGTTAAATATTGTATATAGCAGCATACTGCAATGGCTACCAATAGGCCTATGATTAGCTTTGCAATATTTAGTTAACATATTTCTTATGTTGATAATATTGGGTTGGGTAGACAATCTGTATGACTATGATTTGCAATTACATCGCCATGGCTATTTACACGAAATCCCAGAGACCACCGCGTTTATAAATAAAGATCTATGAATCACAACGTACGTAAAATATAGGTGATTTTAATAAGCAAAATATACTTCTATATGCTAGTGTTCTACGAAAATCTGTGAATAAAAGAAGACCTAGAAACAATTCGGGTACTAAAAGGGAATATATTTATAAATTATACCTAGTCAATGGGGAATATTCATGTTGTTTTTTTTTTTGTCTTAAATTAATAGTTTACTATTTTATAACGTAGAAAAAAAATATAAATAGGCTTTAAAATACTCTAGATATTTTTTAAAATTTTATTTAAAACAGTGTGTGGTGAACTTCAATAATATTGTGTATGTATTTATTATTATTTTATAGACGTAAAATAAGAGCATCAGAGTTATTTCAATGACAACTGGATATGTATAGGTCATGCTAAGGTGTATTATAAGTAAACTGCTTTGCGCGTTTATGAATAGAAATCTATATTATGGTCTAAAATATATAACATAATAATTGCCTTGCAGATTTCACTCCTCTGATCTCTGTGCTCGTAAAACCTTTTCATTATATTATGACGATAATAAGTATTCGAGAAAAAAATATTTTAGGACATTTAAAATTTTATGCATATTCCCCATTATGGTGGAACACCTCCGATGCATCATGCATATTTCGAAACACTGCCACATGCAGAGCTTAAGTAAATACTATTATAACCATGTTATTTTAACAACGTAATTAGAGTGAGTATTTGTAAACAAAATTGTATAAGAATGAACAATATTTAAATTTTTTACTATGTTTTAAAGTGTTATTCCACACTTAGGACAGAAAATACTAAACTTAAATTTAAAAAGCGTATAAAAATTCTGCTTCGTTCAAAATTTTTATACGCTTATTAAATTTAAGTTTAGTAATATTTAAATTGTTTTTCGATTTTTAAAATTGAAATGAAACGATTTTTACAGTTGCCTATTTTTAAAGTGGTGTAAGTCCATTTACAGCCCATAAATATGTATTATTGTAATTTAATTCGCCTAAAACAAATCTATATAATGAAATTGAATATTTATAAAACAATAGAGACATTACCAGACTTTATACAAATTGCCTGAATTTTTCATTTGACAGATATGCTAATCTCTAATTTTCTCGAAACAAGAGAAAATGGACTTACACCACTTTCAATAATAAATAAACAGCCATATATTCCATGAGAACAGTTGGGCGCGAGCGCTTTGTTTCTTGGCCATATTAATCACAAGTGACACTTTAGACGGTATCCAAGAGAAGCCGGTTCAAGTCCGAGCAAGTAATTCTTACAATATACAAGTAAATCTTAAATATTATATGACTAGTGATTCTAACATTTACGAATATCTAATGATTCATCTTCATGTTTAATTTAGCCGTTCATAATAAGTTTATTTATTTCTCCCGTTTCATTCATAATGGAAATGTTGAATTTAAAACAAATTATAAAAACATACATATATTTAACGATACACAAGGTAATCTATATTGTTGAATAAAAAAGCTATAGTGGAATAAACAAAATCTGTTTGTCTGCATGAAGTAAGATCAGAATCTTAGAAATTAACACGTAAAAATATTCAGTTTTCTTTACCGAGGAAGATGTTCACATAATGTCAATTGTTTCAAAATACTCATCTATATGGGAAAAGCTGTTTTTAGCTAAATTAGTTGTCTAAAATAAAAGTACACTTTCTAGATATCACATATGAATATTTATTTAACGATAGATATATGTTACACGTACAATAAATATAAGGTACAAGGTGATTCGCTACACACGTCATGATGGTCGCACCGCCAGCACTACCACCTGCCGGAACAGCGCTGAAACGACAATAATATATGCTAAATTGAAAAAAACATACAAATATGAGGTAAACAGCGGGGTTGAGTTTCGCTCGATGTGCAATGATTCAATTCGAATATTAATAAAGTAAGAATGGTGTGTCTTAACACTCTTTGCTGAACCTGGTACACCCGAAACAGTGTGAATCTAATGAAAAGAAGATAGTAAGCTTTGCAAGGATAATGAGATTGATATTTTTAACCAGTATATAGGCGTCACAAACGTCGCATACACACATTGACATTAGACCAGTTTAGTAACAAAATAATTAAAGTTGCGTACATACTATAGTATGAAATTACTGTTACATTATAAAAAAATACAAACAATTAATTCTTAACAGAACAAAAATCTTCAAATCCTTTTCAATGTAATTGTATACGGCTTTTTATACACATTACAAATTATTGTTATGTATATAAAAGCCGACAGATAAGTTGTCTGTTCAATACGCAATGTATTAAAAAATGAACAGTACTAAAACAGGAATAAAGAGAGTGTTTACACTAGACAGTGATCTTACGTTCATGTTACAGTTCTCAACTCGTATACGAGTGTGTGACCGTACCTCTATCGGTGAGCGCCTCGTCCACGAACAGTTCGCCGACGAGCTCCGCCGCCGCCGCGTCCGGCACGTGGCGGGGCACAGCGCCGCCGGGCGCGGGCGCCGCGGCGCTCCACCGCGCCAGCTCCTCGCCGGCGGGCAGGCGCGCGGCGGCGGCGGCGGGCGCGGCGGGCCGGTAGCGGCTCTCCACGAAGCGCGCGAAGCCGTCGTCCAGCGCCAGCGCGCGGTCCAGCACGGTGCAGGTGAGCGCGCGCGTCGGGTCCAGCACGAGGCAGCTGCCGGCGGGCGCGGCGCCGGGCGAGGCGGGGCGGCGCGCGGCGGCGGGCGGCGCGGGGTCCACGATCACGTGCCGCTTGCCGGCGAGCGCGTCCTCCAGCACGTAGCAGCGCGAGCGCGCGCGGTCCGTCAGCACGTACGTGTCGGTGTCCGCCGCGTCCCCCGCGTCCCCCGTGTCCCCCGCGTCCGCCGGGTCCGCGTGCGGCGCGTCGCCCGTCTCCTCGCACAGGGACGTGTTGTCGCAGGACAGCTCGTCGAGCGCACTCTCGGCGCCGTATTGCGTTTGAGAGAGATCGATTTTGTCTTTCCCTGAAATACATACATACTCGTATATTCGAAATAAAAATACATACAATTTATCGAGTTATTAACATTCATAATGTTTTACCTACAACAAGATTACATTATTAATATACAACTCGTCTTTACCATTGTATGGCAATAGCATGTGTTTACGTAGTAGTAAGTTATGTTATGTAATATATAAGATGAGGTACCGTGCGCGTGCGCGTGCGCGTCGGGCAGCAGGCGGCACAGCGCGTACGAGCGCAGCGGCGCGGCGCGGGACACCTGGAACCCGCCCACGCCCACGCCCACCACCCCCGCACCCTCCTTCTCTGTAAACATATATCATTATTTATATTTAATATTTATGTTGTTGAATCAAAGGTTTTACTCCACTACTAGTAATTACTCTCCCAAATTTAATTTAAATTTGAATTTTAATTTCATTCACTCGCTCGGGTCACACGTCTTGACAATAAATTCCGACAACCGTCACACACACCCGATCACACGATATCTCGAGAGTTTCGAATTGCACTGATAATACAGTACTTTAACATTAGATTCCCCTAAACTAATCTGATACATACTTGTAGGGCGGGGTCTGTACCCCGCCCTATATGTATGCATCAAGTTAAAAAAAATATGAAAAAAATTTGATGATTGTGGAATAAATTTATATTTAAATCGATATCCTTTTATAAATAAAAGATATGAAAAACTTAAACACATATTATTTTCGTTATTTTATACAAAATTAAATATAGCAAAAAAAAAACAAAGTAATACCTTGAAATGCGTTACCAGCGGCGTCTCTGATGTCGGAGACATGTTCTCCATACACGTCCTGGAATTACACAGTATCTCATGTAGCAATATTTCATTCATAGAAATCAACAATGATGCAAATATAATAACATTTCAGATCACAAAAATACTACCAAACATCTTCATATTAGCTTACAAATATAATTTTTTTACAGTATTACGCTGTATACCGCTGCATTTGAGGCATTGCGTGTTGAGTGGCGGAACTCAACGCCGCACTTTACCACAAGGCGGGGTAAATGTATGTTATCTTGGTAACAATACCACAGTGAAGAGATAAGCATAATATCAATCTCAAATATGAATAAAGTGATTGGTTACCTAATCCAAATTATAAAAGAAACATTTACCAATTCGTATTATTATTATTTTAAAATGATAGGTTTGTTCAGATAATAAATAAAGCGGAGATTTTTCAATTAACCTAATAATTTAATAATTATTTCAATGATATTTGTTGTGTAATATTGAGGAATAAACGTTTTTCTAATAACTAAAGTTATTTATGATATTTGATAACGGTTTCGTATAGTTTTGTGTCAGAAAGCTGATAGTTTCAGTTACAATGACAAAGTTGCTTTACATCTCCGGAGTGAACTACTGTACAAACATTGCTAGTAAAAATGTCAAGTCTACTAACTTTAGGCGCAGCGTGTTTATAATGCAAGCTAATCTTGCTAAGCTCGTGGTCGAGGTGCGCGAGGCGCGCCGCGTGAGAGCCTTCGCCCTCGATGCCCTCGCCTTCGCCCTCCACGCCCTCACTCTCCGCGTTCACAGCGCCGTCCGCCGCTGCGCCCGTTGGAGGTACGCCCTCGGTACCGTCTAAACCCTCTCGCTGCAATTATATATATTTAAATATATCAAATCGTGTGCACAAATATGCAATAATATTTAAAATAAATTATATAACAATTTAAATTATATGTAACAAGCTTAGTATTCAGAGCGCATGACGATTTCTAAGAAACGCGGACTCGAGCGCTACCTTCATTTTAGGATCGCTACGGTATTTTTTTAAAATATTTTGCTTAGTGCTCACTCTATTATTACAAAATTAAAAAAATATATTGAGGCCTGTCGTGGCGCAGAACACAAGCGTGTTACTGTAACCGACAGGTTCTGGGTTCGATCCCCAGTCGAGGAAGTGAAATATTTAATATTTTTAATTTAAATATTTAAAGTTTTCATTTCTTCGCTCTGGTACAAGTCAAAGCGCGGCGTTGAGTTCCGCCACTCAACACGCAATGCCTTAAATTCGGCAGAAAGTGGGGAACGGAAGTGAACCGAGTGTCTTGACACTAGGTTCCCGGGTTCCCTCTGCCTACCCTGCCTCGTGCGGGATATAGCGTGAAGCTAAAAAAAACAATTATATATGTATTATTGTAATGATGACCTGCCGCAGGTGCGCGGCGTGCGCGGCGGGCGCGGCGCGGCGCTGCGTGGGCGACAGCGCGGGGCTGTACTCCAGCGGGGACTGCGGGGACTGCGGGGACTGCGGGCCCTGCGAGACACCATTCTATATTGTACTATCTATTATTATTATGCATGTGCTTTGTTTTTATTCATAATGTCAATGCAACTTAAAAATCCATAGTATTAAATCTACTACTTTCATTTCTCCGGTGTAATATTTTTTTGTGCGGAGAAGAAAGTGTTTAATTAAAATACTTGATCATTTCTGTCTATTGCAATAAAAAGTGAAGTCTCAGTACCACCTTTTGCGCCGGTGTTAATTTCCCATAGAAATAATATTTATTTCGTTAGTGGCACATCAAATAATGGACGTTCTTCGACAAGCATAATAAAGTAGACAATGTTCTACATCTTATTTATAAAAATGGTTTCAGAAGAGCCCAATTGAAAATAAGCAATATTTATATTCAATAATAAACAATACATCTATCTTACACTATTGGATATGGACGTCAGCTTGTTGTGTAGCGTCATCATGTACTCGTTGTAGGACTGGCTCTTGTTGGGCGTGCTCGGCTGCGACGACCCCGTCGAGTTCACGTTTGTCATGCCTGGAATGGAACACGACAAACTTATACTATACTATACTTATCATTATTTATATCCACAAATAAACTTATTATATTAAACACTTTTTTTCTTTCATCATTAATGAACAATTCCGAAATTCGAGAGTATTAATATATGAACTTCTGGATATTCAATAAATCATCTACATGCAGATGATTTATTGAATAAATTGAATAATAAATATTAAAAATATATACATATTATTTAACAAAACATCTAGCATATGAAATTGAAAACTAGAAAATTAACTAATTAATATTAGCAATTAAATTATCTACGTACTTACAGCATATTAAAAAAAAATCTTGTAGGTAGAAAATACCCTATAACATTGTTCATGTTTCACAAAGAAAAAAGTTGAAATAATTAGAGTTAAAGTTGAATTTATTTGATAAGTTATATTATTAGCTAGCTTATAATTTTTACTTCGGTGTCCCTCCATAATCATACATGTATGATAAATAGATAATCTATCTAAATGAAAAAATCTTCGAACCACAAGTTCCTGAGATTAGTTACCTGGAACTAAAGCAAACTCTTACACTATATACTAACCAATTTCCATATCTACGGCCCTCCTCGCCAGGGCATTGTGTACAGCTCTCTGTGCCACTATATGCCCGAGGTTCTGCCCCATCAGGGACAGGTTCTGACCGCCCAGACCCAAGTTCTGACCGCCCATGAGATTCTGACCGCCTAAACCTAAATTCTGACTTGTTAGACCTAAAAATAATTAATAAAAAATGGCTATTAATAAAGAAGTGTAAAAAAGCACTTTAGACGTAGTTAGGAGAGAATTTCATAAGAATAATGTTTATGAATCATATTATTTGTAATTGCTGAGTTGTATCGAAGCATTTTTCAACATTAAAAAAAATTTTAGGAAAAAAAATCACGGAATCACGCGTGATTATTAATAGAAGACAATAAAAGTCAAAAACTGCTCGATTCTTTAAGATGTTAACCCAAGAGTGATTTTATTAGACATCGTTAAACAAAAACAAAAGAAATACTATGCAATCAGAAAAAGGATTTAAAATAACAAAAACTTTTCATTTTATTTACATAAGATAACATTTACAGCTTCTCGCTCTGTTCCTTGTTTAAAGAATAAAGAGAATTAATTAAATATTTTTTTAGTCACTCACTCACTCACGTAGCTGTATCCCGCACATGGCAGGGTACATAGAGAGAACTTGAGATCCTAGTGTTAAGACTCTCCGTTCCACTTCCGTTATCCACTTTCTGCTGAATTTGAGGCATTGCGTGTTGGCGGAACTAAACGACGCGCTTTGCCTTATCCATAATAAGTAAACTCACCTAAGTTCTGACCCAAATTCTGCCCCATAAGGTTCTGGTTGAGCGCCAAGTTCTGCCCCGCCAGGCCAATGTTCTGTTGCAGGGAGAGGTTCTGCGCCGCGAGGCCGCCGGCCTGCAGCGGCGCGCCCAGGCCCAGGCCCAGCCCAAATTGAGACATAGGCTGGTGGACTGATGTCTGAAGGGCCTGCTGTTGAACTGGAATGAGGCATCAACATATTGCAATGAAAAATTTATGAGGAAACTGATTCATATTTGGCATCTCGCCTAGTGAAAGGGTACCTCGTATTAAGACACTGAAGACACCGACGGCTCGTTACATCGAACGAGGAAATTAAAATATTAAATATTTCCATTGAATCGAACTGACAACCCGTAGCATTCACAGTCACACTATTGTACCTCTGTGCCACGATAGGCTTCAAAGACAAAAGTCTTTCTAATATAAGTCCGAGTGTTAAATCGCAAATATTTTGCATGAAAAATATTTCTGTAAGAACTTAAAAAAAAACCATGTCACTACAAAGGACAAAAGTAATAATAATTTGTACCAAGCGTGCAGGAGTTGGTGAGCAAAGCGAGTAGAGAGGTGCCACACTCTACTTACATATAATGTTAACTCTGTACAAAATAAATTTTATTCAATGAGATTATTATATTAAACATACAACTAAATGTTCTATCAAATAAATAGCAAAGTTAATATGTTAATAAAATATTAGTAAATGTTACCTATAAGATCGTTAGCGGTGGCCAGCATGGGCGGGTAGTAGCGCGGCGGCGCGTACGGCAGCCGAGACATACCTGCATTGTTAGTCACACACATACATACATACACAAGACCATATTTTATATTATTATTATTATTATTATTAATTATTATTATATAAACCGGAAATAAAGAAGTAAAAATAATTCTACTCTACTCTACTCAGCTTCACGCTGTATCCCGCACATGGCAGGGTAGTCAGAAGGAACTTGGGAACCTAGTGTTAAAACACTCCGTTCCACTTCCGTTCCCCACTTTCCGCCGAATTTGAGGTATTGCGTGTTGAGTGGAAATAATTCACATGTTATTATATGAAATTTAGATGGGAACCCATCAGATAAAAATGTATTTAGTATTTATAGGTAGAAACTCAGTAAGTAAATATTAAATTAAAAAAACTAAGTTGGACTAATCAAAATATTCTTTGATCAAATAGGCCATTACAAGCACTTTTGAATTGTCAAGTTACATAAAAATCCGTGTAGTGTCCGGTCCTACTCCACTTTAAATTATAATTGATAAACAAATAACATGCTTAACATATAATTATATAAATAAATAACAAAATAAGGAATTATGGATATTTTTATATATAAATTAAATTAAAGAGAAAGTAACAAGCAATTATTTAATTTAAAACATATTATACAAGAACAAGTTTAATAGTTTTCTTATACGATTACTAAAAGCTGTTACAGCACAAGGACTAGGGATCAAATTAAACACATACACTTGCCTATAGTTTTGAGTACACAAGCCATTCTTACGGACAAATGCATAGTTTACTAAAATGTGTACTTTAAATACTTACTGTAATCATCTGATAATTACCAAAGAATCTATATTGTACAATGTAGATATCCCCTCTAGAAATTACTACATATGTCAAATCCTACTGTGCCAATTTTGATAGTTTTAACTGTTCGTGCTTTTCCTTAAAGCTTATTAAAGGTGTTGTTGGTTTTTTTTTTATGGAAAAGACGGCAAACTCGCGTACGGGTCACCTGGTGGTAAGTGATCACCGTCGCCCACGGCCCCGAGTAACTCCAGAGGAGCTACAGGAGAGCTGCCGTCTTTTAAGGTGGATGGGCACCGGGGCCCGGCATTACAGGCGAAACGCAGTGGCCAAAGCCACTACTTAACGCCGGTCTTAAATGCCGGGGGTGATAATAATCCGGTCGAGTCTACTTTCAACGTGACTCTACCACACGCAGATAATACTACAGATGCAGGTGATGCTGCAGGATACCTTGGTGCCTAGTGTTAAGACACTCTGTTCCGTGGTCCTTCATTCTATGAACTATTCTACACATTTACTAGTATTTTTGCATGCATGTCAGGTCTAAGTCATAATCATATATAAACTAACCGTAAACCCCGGGCTGGGCGTTGGCGAGCAGGTTGCCGTGTAACCCGAGCTCCGGTTGCGGAAACTGAGGCGCGTTGAGAAGACCAAGCAGATTGGGCCCGGAGAGATTCTGTTGTTGGCTGTAAATAATTAATATTTTTATAGCACGGTAGGTAAAAAGAACTCATTGTTAAGACAAGCAGTAGATATTCTTATTTGTGTTTAAATAAAAAACAAACCTGACATATAAATATTAAAATGAGACCAAATTTATTGTTGTAGTATTATTTAAATTCAAGACTTTCCATAAAAAATATTTAACATAGAACCTTTCCTTCTTTCCTTTCCTTTCTTAAGTTGAACATTTTAAACTAATATATTTTTAATACAAAAATATTATTACTTACTTGATAATATTCTGTTTTAGCAGCATCCTCTGAATATTTTCTGCATTCGCCAGTGTATCGCTGACCCCCGGCGTCGGGGTCAACGTGGACTGGGTCAGCTGTAACCTACTGAGCGACATGGGGTCGGCCATAGGCGCCACCGATCCCAACCCCATGTTCAAACCCAAATCAGTCCCAACTCCCATTGGAGTTCCCACTTGGCTCAATCCCAATAAAGGAGTATCAGTTGCTATTTGCAATGGAGTGGTTAAATTAGTAAGATTCGGTTGTATCGCGCCGTTTAACAACGCATGATTAATCGTGTTCTGGAATGGAATAGCGTGTGGAATTGTGGACTGTAAATTCGTGGGCATAGAGGCTGTTATTGGTTGCGAGGTGGTGAGGGGCATGGGCACAGTGGCATGGTCTACCATCTGTTTGAGTTCCACTGGCCTGTGGTCCGTTACTGTTTGTGGAGTGTGAGAGAGCTGGGAGGGGAGCTGGTACTGATGGGTGGGGATAATTTCTGACGGAATGGCTTGAGTCACTTGGCTTATAACAGGTTCTGGCGCAGGTGCAACTGGTTCAGTAACTTGAGGTACAGGTGCAGGTTCCGGTTCAGGCAAGCCATTTATTTGAGGAGTATCTTTAGGAACTTCTTTGGGTACGTCGGTTTTAGGAGGTTCAATTGCTTTTTCCGGTTCGCCAAAACTTGTCTTTTCCTCAGCGACATCCTCGCCCCTATCTACTACTGGGCTGACTACAAATCTAGAAATTTTGCGAGTAGGCTTCTGCGATTTCTTATCTCCATTCGACTCAATGCTCCCAGACCGGTCCGGTACCGAACCCCCGTCGGATTGATTAGAACCTTATCAACAGAAAATACAAGAAATATATCTATATTTTTTCAATTTTGCAACCATATATACATAACTCCCAAAAATTATTAATAGTATTTTAATAAATTAGTTTAACATTATTTTAGTTTAATGGCAAAAAATATAAATGAAAATTTTCAAGCGAAATGTGCAAATACTACTTGTGCATTATGTCATGTCTTGTATGCAATACTGTCTCTGGATTGTAAATGATCGGCGGTGGTAAGCTTAGCTTTATTGTTGAAAACGGGAGCTCCATCAACCACGCAATACATGCGTGCGTCCTCACCTATAGACGACGCAGTGCTGATCTTCCTGGCCAGCGTGTCAGCCGGAGCGGGCGCGGGGGCGGGCGCGGGAGCGGGAGCGGGCGCGGCGTTGAGCGCCGGCGGCTCCGGCTCGTCCGCCAGCTCGGCGAGCGCGATGCTGTCCTGCGAGGCGGTGGGCGTGGTGCACTCCGAGTTGTCCTGGTTCGAATCCGTTAGGTTGTCGTCTCGCTCAGTTGTTTCCGAGTCATAGTCCGTCTGGAAAAATTAATGTATACGATAAACGTGACAATTATTCTAAAAAAATGCAACATAAATATTATTTTTTTATAACTCAAACTTGTCTCGTAAAATCACAAAAGCTTGAAAATTTGTGTTAAGTACAAAATCGAATATATTATTCTCATTAGAACAAAATTGCAATAAAGAAAACTAACAGCATAATTATAGCCAATGGTCTAAATACGTTAAATTAATAATTTACGCAAAGAAGTTTTTTAACTCATGGTTAACCCCTAATGAGGTAGCTGGAGAGAACGGAGCGCCAATCTCTTTTGACCCATTCACTATCACGAAACAGCACACCTTTGCTCCAGCGGCTTCACGGATCTCAATATTATAAATATATAAAATATTTGAACCTTATCAATATTAAGTCGTAATCGTTCAGCAGGGTGCGCCAGGGGCGCGCGGGGCTCTCGCAACTGCCGCACTATATCACCTATCAACTCCATAAACGCGCTGCTCTGCCATTCCGGAAGTAAGTTGTTTGCCACCTGGTAAACAAATTACGATCGTAATTTTATTAAATCTTATATAAATATTACAAGTAAGATATTGTCATATTTGTATTTTTTTTGTTATTTGTCACAGGGTAATCTAATGACAAGTTAAGTAACGGGCGTGAATGAGTTGTTAAGTCGAATTGTATACATATATATTGTTCACGCTGTATGCAGAAGGAAATTGGGAACCTAGTATTAAGACACTTAGTTCCGTTCCTCATTTTCTGGCGAATTAGAGGCATTGCATGCTCAGTGGCGGAGCTCTACACTGCGCTTTACCTTGTTACTAGAGCGAAGAAATTAATTTAATTTCCTCGAGCGGACGCCGAACCCATAACCTGTCGCGTTTACATCGTTCAATTCCTATGCCATAAGAAGCCTTGGGCCATCTTAAGGCTTATTATCGTTTAAACAATGTATGGAAGTCTCTATATCTATTGACTTAGCTTTATGGAGTGAATCCACGTTTATCTTTTCTTATATTTCGAGTATTTCAGATGGCATGAAAGGTTCTCGAAAGACCTCATTCATAAGTAATAATAAAATAATAGTATTTTATTATTCCTCTATCAAAACACTCTAAAAGTAATTTAACATAAACCTTACAAAATTATTGGCCAATTCCTCCGGATTGACATCAGGAACGTGGAACTTGAAAGTGACAGTCTTAGACTTGGATTCTAGCTGGCACTCCACCACGGTACTGTCATCGCTGACAGAGAGAACGGTGAGTCGTGGGAATTTCTCCTTCTCCCGAGAACGCTTTTTTGACCCTCGAGATTTCTTCTCGGCAGTTATAGGTGATGCTACTGTTGTGCCGGCTGATGGATAAATTTCATAATAGTATTTATATTATATGTTCATGTAGCAAAAAATATATTTTCCTATACTCTAATTTTGTTTCATTTTAAAAGTTATGCATAAATTTTGTAAGACAATTTTCATAAAAAAAATCCCATTGAAATGATTTTATAATTCTAACAGACATATTAGTCAAGTAAAACTAACAAAATGTTCCATTAAGTATATATACAATGAAACTTACCATCTTGTGGGTTTCCGCTTGTTTCTCTTCCACAGAACTCAACTCTGGTTGCTTCATAGCTTCCTGATGGGTCGCGCCTGATGGGAACTCCGTCATTGGCGTATGGAACTGCTCTTTTTGAGTGCCATTCGGCATGTAACCCTCATCGGACTGAATGCTAAGTTGCTGAGGAACTGACTCCGGGGCCTGGCTGGCTGGAGGCTTCACTTCTTGAGGTAGTGAACTCGCCGTGGTTGCTGGAATGGAGGTAGGTACGCTTTCTTGCTGGTACTGCGTTATAGGAACCTGCTGAGGCAATGCAGCAGCGGCGGACGAGGGCATTGAGGTCTCTACGGGTTTGTAAGCATTTTGCATTTGGACAGGTTGATTCTGGTACATTTGCAGAGGATTGGCAGTGTAATGCTGCACCGGTGTGCCTTCGTGACTAGATATCTGCCTCTCGTTCTGTTGCACCATGTTGAAGTTCTGAGTCATCATATTATGAGGAAGGGATTGGCCTTGCATTTGGTGAACTTGCTGTGGCTGGTATGCTTGCTCCTCAGACGGTTGTTTCTGAATCTGTTGTTGTTGTTGCTGCTGGTGTTGTTGTTGCTGCTGGTGTTGCTGCTGCTGATGCTGTTGCTGTTGTTGTTGCTGTTGTTGTTGCTGTGTTGTTGTTGCTGCTGTTGTGTTGTTGCTGTTCTACGTATTGATTTTGAAACTGTATTTGGCCTTGGTCTATCGACATTTGTGGTTGTAATGGAGGTTTCTGTTGATATTGGTCGGAGATTAAAGGTTGCTGGTCGTGCACATCAACTGTACTTATTTGGCTTTGCTCAGAGCCTTGACGCGTGTATATGGGGCGCTGCGCTCGTAGCATTCCTCAACTTTCTGCTGTTGTTGCCCCATCAGCTGTTGCTTCTGAGCAATAACGCTAAGTTTTGTTGATCTATTAAATTCTGTTGTGTCTGCAATTGTAATTCCTGCTGCGCTAAGAACTGTTGATGCTGCAAATTTCTAATGTGTTGTGGAGACAGTGTTTGTCCAGGTATTTGTAACTGTTGTTGGTTGATGAGCTGTTGTTGTAGAACAAGTTGTTGCTGAGCCAACATTTGTTTCTGCATATTGAGTTGATGCTGCGCCTGAGCCATCTGTTGCTGTGCATGCGCACATTGTTGTTTGTTGGACCAGTATCTGAGGATCTACTGCTGTGGTTAATAAATTGGTTGGATGTATTGTTGATTTTGTTTGAAAACCTATACTCTGACTAGTTTGCTGCTGCATATGAACATTTAATAATTTTTGTTGTTGAAGTTCTTGTTCATGCTGCACATCTGTTGGATTTCAGTATTTTGGTCAGTTTGTGAGTAACAATTTGTTGTTGCATTTTGCTGCTGTTGTTGTTGCTGCTGCTGCTGCTGCTGTTGATGCTGTTGCTGTTGTGTTGTAATTGCTGCTGCTGCAATTGTTCGTGATCTGAATCTTTTCTTGCTTGCAGCGTATCTGGTCTGTGAATTATCTGGGCTAGTATATTTTGCAAATTTTTGAAGAGATGGGTCTAAACCTTGGCCTGTGACGAGATTCGGTTGGGTCCAGAATAATATTCTCCGTGGCCGTCAGTTGCTCTCCAATGTTTCTGGTGGATTGCCGCCGCCTGGTGCGCGATTATGTTTTGCTGCTGTTGAATAATCTTCTGTTGTAACACCTGATTTTGATTATTAATTTCATTGGTCACCAGCTGTTGATTCAATAAGTTCGATTGTAATGGCGTTTGCTGCTGTTCCAATAGCCCTTGCTGAGCTTGTTGCTCCATTATCACTTGATTAGTGACCGTTTTGCTCTAACATTTTTTGATTAAGGAGGTTTTGTTTCCATCATCGCTTGGTTGATGCTGTTTGAGGTTCTGCTCTAGTAACTGCTGTTGCTGCAGGAGGTGCTGGTTCAGGGGTCAGGGAGGGGGATATTCGTGCCTGCATCAGGTTGTGTTGAAACAGATTCATTGCGACATTCTCTTCGTTTGTGAGTGCTGCTGGAACTGGTGCTGTAGTAGCTGTTGCTGCGCTTGCAAAAGTTGCGATTGTTGATCCATTCTGAACAAATAGATTATATGACGTGGACATACATATAGATAACAAAAATAAGACTTATTTTATTATGTTGTAGATAAATATCTAAGAATTTTACTGTTTATATGAATTTATTCATATAAAAAGAATTGTAAACATCATCAGGCAGGGGCACTTAAGACCAACATTATAGAAAACACGCCATCATATTATTTCCAATGTCAAACTTACTGAATGATGCCAGTGTTGGCTGCGAACCCACTCCATTAAGTAGTCCAGTCTTCATTTGATCAACGGGGCCTTGTTGGTTTTGGTACATTTTCCCTATAAGAATTCAATAATTAAATAAAATTATAACTTAGAAAAGGTTATATACAATCACTATAGATATTAAGAAAATAAATGTAGAAAATAAGCAATGTAGAGACCATCTATTGTATATTAACAATGGAATTACGGTTATAAATAATACTTTTTTTGCAAGCTGTAAGTTAAATATTTAGTATGAAAAATGGATATGGTATATGGCACATTTAAAGCTGAAGAGTTAGTTCGTTCGCTTGAACGCGAAGTGAATTGAACTGATTTCTCAACGTTAGATAGCCCATTTATTGAGTAAGGCTAATAGGCTATATATCCATCACGCTAAGACCCATAGGACCCACGCACCAATTGAGAACTGTTTCAAACATCGGGAAATGTTTACTAATTAATAGGTTCCGCTGCGTGCGTTGCGTAAACGGTTAACGATTCGCAAAAATCATGGTATGACAGAATTGTTCTCCTTTAAAAGTAAATCCGAGACAGCATATGTCTATCTTTCAATGTTAGCTTTTTATGATAAACAAATTACTGTTTTAAAATAATGCTTTATTGGCGAAGGTGTTTTTACAAACAATTCTTATCCAAATAATACGTAATTCATACATTAATTTGAAACAATACTGCCCTTAACATCATTCGATTTAAATGATATCTTAGGAATTGTCGCGTTTTAAATTATCATGAGGGGGAAGATACATATTCTATAGGTCTGAGAATCGACTACTATCTATTTTTCAAACCCTAAGTGATAAGGGTTGAACAAACTTAATTTAACAAACAAAACTAACTTATTTTAACTTTTTGTGGCAAAACAACAGCTAGTCATTTATATAAACAATTATTGAAAATTTTAATAACAAAACAAGCAGTTTTCACAAGAATAAAGCGATAATAATACCTGTCTCAGTTGTTGTTCTAGGAGCAACTGTTGTTGTCGATTTTGTTCGTTAATCAGCTCTTGGTTAAAAAGCATCTGGGCCTTTTTTTCACTTCTCTCACTGTAAATAAAAGAGTCATGAAGATTATTATATTTTTAAATTGTTATTCCGCACTTATTTTATTATTTAAAAGTGTTGTTCCAAATTTTATTTTCATTATTTTTAAATTGTTTTTCCACATATATTTTCATTATTTTTAAGTGTTATTCCACACCCAGGAAAGAAAATATGCAATTTACTACTACTAATTTTATAGCTACGAAATTAAGTAGTTATGATGAGTGTAAATATTATTAATAGCTATTAAACTAGCTTTAAAGATTTTTTCATCCAGATCGTCCTACTCAAGGACATAAGATTAATGTTACGATAATATTGTATCATTACGATAATATTGTCATCTTATTTACATACGCAGGCCAAAGTTTCAAGTAATTCATAATTTACATTAATTATTACATACTAGCGACTATAAAAAGCTTCGCTAGATCGATTTTTTTTTCATAAAAGTTGACAAACATCATTAGACAAAAAGCATTTAACATTTACAATTAACATTTACAATATTCCGGACACCGGTGAAGCAAAAATAAATTAAAATCAAAACATTATCGCAAACAATTGTTCTATATTTATCCTCATACGTTTTTATTAATATACCTGAAGATTAACACCCAAACTAGCTCTTGATTTCCTCGACATAATAATAGAAAATTAAAAACGACAATAAACTTAATAAGTATGTACACATTTAATAAAACCATTTCATTAAACAATCGCAATTAACTCTTCCTTATATACGCAACCGTAAAATATAATTAAAATACATAATAGTTGAATATATCAAAAAGTTATGTAACAAATCAAAACAGTACTTGGCTATGGGCAAAAGGTAAATTTCACTGTACCACGGCGCGCGGCACGCGAGGTCGTGCAACTGACGGTATTCAGTGATTCAGTGTAAGAGCTGGTGGTAACCAGTTGTCATGACACACCGGACTTTTATGATAACACCGAAATAATTCCACGCAAATACAATGCTAATGTTCTACTGTCTCAGATATTTCATCATATTATGAAAATTGTATTATACAGTTGCAGTGAAGAAAAAAAATCACAATTCACCAACTCACTGTTTAAACTTGTTGTGTCCAATTTCACTTTACAAAAAATAAAAAAATACATGAAAAACATTTTTTCAAATAAAAAAGAAAACAAACGGCACTATAATATGTTTAAACCTAGAACATAAATAAACCGATAAAAATCGAGTAAGATCGAAGAAATCACAAGGAAACTGACGAGTCGAGCACGCGATGCGAGGTAAGACTCTGCCAATCAATAACATATTTTTACGTCAAAGATTTAAACTTATTTAAATTACGAAACACTACTATACGCTTAACGCTGGTATTTAGCGGTACGTAGAAAACAATTATTTAATATCAATATAGTAAAATTAAAATGCTGAATTCGAACAGAAACTAACATACATAATTATCTAAGCGTATATAAAAAATACAAATAAACACGCACTTTAAGTCATATATAATAACAACGCTGTAAGTTATTTTGTTAAATATTTAAAGAAAATATATTTTTCCCGGTTGAAAACTGCATCGCGGTACAAAGCCGAGACACAACATGGCGCACTGCACTATCGCGTCAGAGCAATTAATAACGTGCAAGCATCCAAATATTATTCAAAACATGTCGCCCTTATGCAACATGTGCAACCAATCATTATGTTTCTCATATTTGCAGAGCTTCAGAAAAAAAGGTAGGGTAACTATGTTTATTTTCGTTTTAAATAATCGCTTTTCCTCGTTATTTAAAGAAAATGTTTATTGACGGTTTTTTTTTGGTCGAGTCCTGTGAGCCACAGGGTTATTCTATTAAAAAAAACCCAGAATATTCTTATATATTCATTTTATAATAAAATAGGTGTTTTTTTTAATACTAAGCAAATTTTGCTACGTTTAAAATATGTGAAAGTTTTACGATTATTAAATAAAAGT
Organism: Eueides isabella; assembly: GCA_019049475.1. Taxonomy (NCBI): domain Eukaryota; kingdom Metazoa; phylum Arthropoda; class Insecta; order Lepidoptera; family Nymphalidae; genus Eueides; species Eueides isabella. Next base: position 8,857,115 of record CM032406.1, read on the forward strand.
AATTAAAATAAACGAATATTTGTAGTTCGTAGTACAATTTTGTACAAGAATTTGTGGTATGTTTATTTTTATGGATAGAAGACATTACCACAAATAAATAAAACACATTTTTAAATTAAAATATCTCTTTGTAACCTAATACATAACACCATCAATAATAGTACATTCGGTAGGTGAGTCTGAATACGCCAAATTATACAGTGCATATTGTCTATACATTGCCGATTTTGTCATACACAGACGATTATCGACCACTATTGAAACATGTACTCAAAACTGAGAACGCAATGGATATTAAAAATGTGATCAGAACATTGTTTTATTTGTAAGTAATCTTTTGATTAATTGATCAATTATTAATATCTGGGGCGGATGTAATTATGGCAAGTATGATTTCACGAATACATACATTATAAATTATATGTATGTATGTATATATTTCTGTGACGAGGATAGGATTTTGGTAGTGTTGGATACATACTACTGGGTTATACATACGTTCAAATTACCCCAAGGAAACAAATATATTTATATAACTAGCGACCAGCCCGCAGCTTCGTCCGCTCGAATTATTTCATTTACTAATATCAATAAATTTCTTGTTCTAATGACTGACACAATATCTAAACATTAAAAACTAAAATTTCAGCTAAATTAATAAATATGTTATAGCAATTTTGTCGACTATAATAACTTAAATGGGCACAACTAACCAAAATATAATAGTGAAATCTAGCCGTAGCAACTAAATCTAGCCGTTACTAAAATTATAGCCGTTATTTTTATTATGTTTTAAAGTGTTATTCCTACACTTAGGACAGAAAATACTAAACTTAAATTTAATAAGCGTATAAAAATTTGAACGAAGCAGGATTTGAACCCGCGTCTCTGGAATACCGTTCCAGCGCTCTGACCAACTAACCATTCGTTCTCACCGAGCTCCGTCGAATTCTTATACGCTTGTTACAACTTATTTATGTTGTTAGCGGGTTCAAATCCTGCTTCGTCAAAATTTTTATACGCTAATAATGTCTTGATCGCGATTGTATACATTTTAAATGAAACATTTAGGATTAATCGCGTATATTGAATAAACATTTTTGGTAACGTTCGAACATTACAGTAGTCCGTGTCACGTAGTCAGCCTACCCGTACTACTGTAAAGTTCGAAACGTCGGGTTTCCAAAAAATGTTTACCATTCAATATACCGTAATCCGTTTAAAAGTTTACATTTAAAATTTATACGCTTTTTAAATTTAAGTTTAGTATTATAGTCGTTAGTTAAATTAGCGTATACAAACGCACAAACTGTAAAAAATAAAAAAAAAACACTATTTCGGGTCTATTACCTTGATAAACATACTCTAAAATATTTTTTAATATATCTTCCATGTACAGACAATAATGGGTTAAAGATTATGTATCTATATGTGAAATATTTGTTACAAAAACATTCAGCTCTAGGACTAATTCTTTGGTATGTATGTATATTGTTACAATATAAATCTTGGCACATTTTAATTCTAGTACTGTATGGTAAAATATCATCACTCACCGATTCAAACTAATGAGCTGTGACTTGAGAAGTTTGAACACAATTCTGGCGTCCCCCTCCATGATGAGGCCCGCCTTCGCCATGTCCTTGGCCACTTCGTCGCAGTCGTCATTCTCTATGTCGAACTCGAATTGTATCGCTTCATTCTCCTTGTGAGTGTATGATCTGTTCAAATATTACAACAGTTTTGTTTATATCTTAGTAAATATAAATGGATGTTTGTATCTATCATAAATTATTAATTTTTCTATTCATTCATTCATTTTTTATATTTTAATTATACGTGTTTTCTATCAATTTTATATAAGACTACAAAGCTGAATAAGCAAATGAATATAAAGATATATTTTATTTATTTTTTTCTCTCTCTGCTTGACGCTGTACCCGCACATGGCAGGGTAGGCACGGAGTGTCTTAACACTAGGTTCCTAAGGTCCCTACCTACCTGGGAACCTAGTGTTAAGATACTCCGTTCCACTGCACTGTTAGCAGTCACACGCTTATGCCGTTGCGTTACTTTCATGAATGCAACCAAAAATGCAACATCATTTTTAACTATTTATGCGTTATTATACGTATTCATTGACTTGGCTTCTCATATTTAATGTGTACGTACCGTTTCTTGGGGTCTATGATTTTGAGTCGGAACTGTATCTTAGTAATGTCCGATATCGTGACGAGGTCTCGCCCGACGATCTCCAGCCGGAGCCCGATGTCCTCGCCGAAGAACTCGTGGTTCAGCAGATCTTTTACTTTTGGCCTGTACATTATATATTATTATGCATATCGATTTTATCATAAGTATGTATTATTTGTACGTGCTCTTTAGGCACAGTGTATTAAAAAAAACGATTTATGATGTTTTTTTCAAATTTATGTCCACTGTTTAGAAAAATAATTGCAAAAATTCAACATTTAATACAATTAAATTGTTGAATTTTTGTAATTATTTTTTAATTCGTCAAGGGAAAGTTAAGATACAACAGTTGTTTTCATGATTATATTAAATATGATGTACCTGTCAGCCTTATTTGGCTTGATGCAAGATTCAATTATGTCTTTGACTTCTGGAATTGTGACTTTTTCTAAACTTTGAGGTTTGACTCCCTGAAATATATTACAAATTAAATTTGGTTAAAATATACATTTTTTTACTGATTTTAAAGTGTTAATCCATACTTAAGAAACAAACCTATTTGCAAAATTTTTATTTAAAAGCGTATAAGAATTAAATGTAAAAATCTCCCTACAACGATGCTAACAACATTTGAACCCGCGCCTCTGAATATCGTTCAAGCGCTCTGACCAACTAAGCCATCCATTCTCACCAAGCTCCGTCGAAATTCTTATACGCTTGTTTCAACTTATTTATGTTGTTAGCATGTTCTTTGTAGGGAGATTTTTACAAATTTCCGCTACCCAAGGACAACTCGTAAGAATTATCGTTTGGCAAGAGATAATGCTGTTTATTTAATATTTTTAGTATTTTTTAAAGTGTTCCACACTTAGTAAGGAATACTAAAAAAAAATATACGCCATTAAATTTCTTCGATTTATTTATACAGATTTCTCGAAATAAACAATAAACAATAAGCCCGAATCCACTACGTTCAATAAGTTTATTTAGCCGTACGTACCGAGACGACCTTCTTGTATATCTGCGCGGGCCCGCTGCACTCGCTGTAGGGGTACTCGCCGGTGGCCATCTCCAGCATGCACATGCCGAACGCGTACACGTCCACCGACTCGTCGTAGTGCTCCTCGTACATCTCCGGCGCCATGAACTCTGGGGTACCTGCACACACACACCACACACATACACAAATGCCATCAAATCAAGTCTATAAAACTATACTAATTATATTTTTTTTTTTTTTTTTTTTTTTTTTTTTTTTTTTTTTTTTTTTTTTTTTTTTTTTTTTTTTTTTTTTTTTTTTTTTTTTTTTTTTTTTTTTTTTTTTTTTGTATTTTTTCTTTTCAGCTTCACGCTGTATCCAACCTACGCAGGGTAGGCGAAGGAAAACCCAGGAACCTAGGGTTAAGACACTCCGTTCCCCTCTCTCCGCCGAATTTTATGTTACATATTTGTTGTTTGTTTATTTTTTCTATTAATATTTATTTCATTTGTACTAGGTGTCGAGCGTATCGTTCGTTAGATTGAACGCAGCTGCCACACTACATTTTCACATTGTGTTGCTAATTTCAACATTTGTTTGTTGTGGTGAGTACTTTACTGACGAGCGTCATTTATATGATACAAAATATTTTCTTTGCGTGAAGACGAACGGACACTTACCTGCTGCGTTACGACTGCCGCACATTTTTTTAATATATACAATATTTTATTGCAGATCTGGTGAGCCCTATTGTTTGTTTACAAACATAAGGAGGAGATAAGTCAGAACGGACTTAATGGACGTACGGACTCGCTCCGCTATAACATTATTATTTTCAATTCTCATTAAATAAGTGCAAAATATAATTCGTTTTATTTATAAATATTAATACAAAAATATTTTATACATTTTATTAAGTAAAAAAATACACAAACAATACTTGTGTGTTTTGCTGAATACGCGACACGAACGCGGGCAGACGTTGTTGAAGGTTGTGGATGCCCTGAACTATTTGCAGTGTTAAACCTTAAAGATGCAGGCCTGCATTTGGCACGTCATGTTTTCCTCATGGGCTCTGAGTGGCTTGCTCACATATTTGTTTATGATGAAGGAAAAAAATAGTTAAATATAGTATATAGGAGCATACTGCAATGGCTACCAATAGGCTTATGAGCTTTGCAATATTTAGTTAACATATTTCTTATGTTGATAATATTGGGTTGGGTAGACATCTGTATGACTATGATTTGCAATTACATCGCCATGGCTATTTACACGAAATCCCAGAGACCACCGCGTTTATAAATAAAGATCTATGAATCACAACGTATAGAAATTGTTGATAAATTTTAAAAGCAAAATATACTTCTATATGCTAGTGTTCTACGAAAATCTGTGAATAAAAGAAGACCTAGAAACAATTCGGGTACTAAAAGGGAATATATTTATAAATTATACCTAGTCAATGGGGAATATTCATGTTGTTTTTTTTTTGTCTTAAATTAATAGTTTACTATTTATAACGTAGAAAAAAAATATAAATAGGCTTTAAAATACTCTAGATATTTTTTTAAATTTAATTTAAAACAGTGTGTGGTGAACTTCAATAATATTGTGTATGTATTTATTATTATTTTATAGACGTAAAATAAGAGCATCAGAGTTATTTCAATGACAACTGGATATGTATAGGTTATGCTAAAGTGTATTATAAGTAAGCTGCTTTGCGCGTTTATGAATAGAAATCTATATTATGGTCTAAAATATATAACATAATAATGCCTTGCAGATTTCACTAATCTGATCTCTGTGCTCGTAAAACCTTTTCATTATATTATGACGATAATAAGTATTCGAGAAATAAATATTTTAGGACATTTAAAATTTTATGCATATTCCCCATTATGGTGGAACACCTCCGATGCATCATGCATATTCCGAAACACTGCCACATGCAGAGCATAAGTAAATACTATTATAACCATGTTATTTTAACAACGTAATTAGAGTGAATATTTGTAAACAAAATTGTATAAGAATGAACAATATTTAAATTGTTTACTATGTTTTAAAGTGTTATTCCACACTTAGGACAGAAAATACTAAACTTAAATTAAAAAGCGTATAAAAATTCTGCTTCGTTCAAAATTTTATACGTTATAAATTTAAGTTTAGTAATATTTAATTGTTTTTTTCGATTTTTTAAATTGAAATGAAACGATTTTTACAGTTGCCTAATTTTGAAAGTGGTGTAAGTCCATTTACATCCCATAAATATGTATTATTGTAGTCTAATTCGCCTAAAACAAATGTATATATTGAAATTAAATATTTATAAAACAATAGAGACATTACCAGACTTTATACAAATTGCCTGAATTTTTCATTTGACAGATATGCTAATCTCTAATTTTCTCGAAACAAGAGAATATGGACTTACACCACCTTCAATAATAAATACAGTCCATATATTCCATGAGAACAGTAGGGCGCGAGCGCTTTGTTTCTTGGTCATATTAGTCACAAATGTTACTTAAGACGGTATCCAAGAGAAGCCGGTTCAAGTCCGGGCAAGTAATTCTTACAATATAGAAGTTAATCTTAAATATTATATTAGTAGTGATTCTTACATTTACGATATCTAATGATTTATCTTCATGTTTAATTTAGCCGTTCATAATAAGTTATTTATTTCTCCCTTTCATTCATAATGGAAATGTTGAATTTAAAACAAATTATAAAAACATACATATATTTAACGATACACAAGGTAATCTATATTGTTGAATAAAAAAGCTATAGTGGAATAAACAAAATCTGTTTGTCTGCATGAAGTAAGATCAGAATCTTAGAAATTAACACGTAAAAATATTTAGTTTTCTTTGCCGAGGAAGATATTCACATAATATCAATTGTTTCAAAATACTCATCTATATGGGAAAAGCTGTTTTTAGCTAAATTAGTTGTCTAAAATAAAAGTACACTTTCTAGATATCACATATGAATATTTATTTAACGATAGATATATTACACGTACAATAAATATAAGGTACAAGGTGATTCGCTACACACGTCATGATGGTCGCACCGCCAGCACTACCACCTGCCGGAACAGCGCTGAAACGACAATATATGCTAAATTAAAAAAAACATACAAATATGAGGTAAACAGCGGGGTGAGTTTCGCTCGATGTGCAATGATTCAATTCGAATATTAATAAAGTAAGAATGGTGTGTCTTAACACTCTTTGCTGAACCTGGTACACCCGAAACACTGTGAATCTAATGAAAAGAAGATAGTAAGCTTTGCAAGGATAATGAGATTGATATTTTTAACCAGTATATAGGCGTCACAAACGTCGCATACACACATTGACATTAGACCAGTTTAGTAACAAAATAATTAAAGTTGCGTATACTATAGTATGAAATTACTGTTACATTATAAAAAAATACAAACAATTAATTCTTAACAGAACAAAAATCTTCAAATCCTTTTCAATGTAATTGTATACGGCTTTTTATACACATTACAAATTATTGTTATGTATATAAAAAGCCGACAGATAAGTTGTCTGTTCAATACGCAATGTGTTAAAAAATAGACAGTACTAAAACAGGAATAAAGAGAGTGTTTACACTAGACAGTGATCTGTGACCTTACGTTCATGTTACAGTTCTCAACTCGTATACGAGTGTGTGAGCGTACCTCTATCGGTGAGCGCCTCGTCCACGAACAGTTCGCCGACGAGCTCCGCCGCCGCCGCGTCCGGCACGTGGCGGGGCACAGCGCCGCCGGGCGCGGGCGCCGCGGCGCTCCACCGCGCCAGCTCCTCGCCGGCGGGCAGGCGCGCGGCGGCGGCGGCGGGCGCGGCGGGCCGGTAGCGGCTCTCCACGAAGCGCGCGAAGCCGTCGTCCAGCGCCAGCGCGCGGTCCAGCACGGTGCAGGTGAGCGCGCGCGTCGGGTCCAGCACGAGGCAGCTGCCGGCGGGCGCGGCGCCGGGCGAGGCGGGGCGGCGCGCGGCGGCGGGCGGCGCGGGGTCCACGATCACGTGCCGCTTGCCGGCGAGCGCGTCCTCCAGCACGTAGCAGCGTGAGCGCGCGCGGTCCGTCAGCACGTACGTGTCGGTGTCCGCCGCGTCCCCGCGTCCCCCGTGTCCCCGCGTCCGCCGGGTCCGCGTGCGGCGCGTCGCCGTCTCCTCGCACAGGGACGTGTGTCGCGACAGCTCGTCGAGCGCGCTCTCGGCGCCGTATTGCGTTTGAGAGAGATCGATTTTGTTCCCTGAAATACATATACTCGTATATTCAAAATAGAAATACATACAATTTATCGAGTTATTAACATTCATAATGTTTTACTTACAAAAGATTACATTATTAATATACAACTCGTCTTTACCATTGTATGGCAATAGCATGTGTTACGCGTAGTAGTGTAGTTATGTTATGTATTATATAAGATGAGGTACCGTGCGCGTGCGCGTGCGCGTCGGGCAGCAGGCGGCACAGCGCGTACGAGCGCAGCGGCGCGGCGCGGGACACCTGGAACCCGCCCACGCCCACGCCCACCACCCCCGCACCCTCCTTCTCTGTAAACATATATCATTATTTATATTTATTTTATGTTGCTGAATCAAAGGTTTTACTCCACTACTAGTAATTACTCTCCAAAATATCATTTAATTGATTGTATTTTCATTTATCCGCTCGGGTCACATGTCTTGACAATAAATTCCGACAACCGTCACACACACCGATTACACGATATCTCGAGAGTTTCGAATTGCACTGATAATACAGTACTTTAACATTGGATTCCCCTAAACTAATTGATACATACATATAGGCGGGGTCTGTACCCCGCCCTATATGTATGCATCAAGTTAAAAAAAAAATATGAAAAAAGTTGATGATTGTGGAATAAATTTATATTTAAATCGATATCCTTTTATAAATAAAAGATATGAAAACTTAAACACATATTATTTTCGTTATTTTATACAAAATAAATATAGCAAAAAAAAACAAAGTAATACCTTGAAATGCGTTACCAGCGGCGTCTCTGATGTCGGAGACATGTTCTCCATACACGTCCTGGAATTACACAGTATCTCATGTAGCAATATTTCATTCATAGATATCAAGAATGATGCAAATATAATAACATTTCAGATCACAAAAATACTACCAAATATCTTCATATTAGCTTACAAATACAATTTTTTACAGTATTACGCTATATACCGCTGCATTTGAGGATTGCGTGTTGAGTGGCGGAACTCAACGCCGCACTTTCCACCAAGGCGGGGTAAATGTATCTCATCTTGGTAACAATACCACAGTGAAGAGATAAGCATAATATCAATCTCAAATATGAATAAAGTAATTGGTTACCTAATCCAAATTATAAAAGAAACATTTACCAATTTGTATTATTATTATTTTAAAATGATAGGTTTGTTCAGATAATAAATAAAGCGGAGATTTTTCAAGTAACCTAATAATTATTAATTATTTCAATGATATTTGTTGTGTAATATTGAGGAATAAAGTTTTTCTAATAACTAAAGTTATTTATGATATTTGATAACGGTTTCGTATAGTTTTGTGTCAGAAAGCTGATAGTTTCAGTTACAATGACAAAGTTGCTTCACATCTCCGGAGTGTACTACTGTACAAACATTGCTAGTAAAAATGTCAAGTCTACTAACTTTAGGCGCAGCGTGTTTATAATGCAAGCTAATCTTGCTAAGCTCGTGGTCGAGGTGCGCGAGGCGCGCCGCGTGGGAGCCTTCGCCCTCGATGCCCTCGCCTTCGCCCTCCACGCCCTCACTCTCCGCGTTCACAGCGCCGTCCGCCCGGCGCCCGTTGGAGGTACCCTCGGTACCGTCAACCCTCTCGCTGCAATTATATATTAAATATTTATCAAATCGCATATGCAAAATATGCAATAATATTTAAAATAAATTATATAACAATTTAAATTATATGTAACAAGCTTAGTATTCAGAGCGCATGACGATTCTAAGAAACGCGGACTCGAGCGCTACCTTCATTTTAGGATCGCTACGGTATTTTTGTAAAATATTTTGCTTAGTCCTCACTCTATTATTACAAAATTAAAAAATATATTGAGGCCTGTCGTGGCGCAGAACACAAGCGTGTGACTGTAACTGACAGGTTCTGGGTTCGATCCCCAGTCGAGGAAGTGAAATATTTAATATTTTTAATTTAAATATTTAAAGTTTTCATTTCTTCGCTCTGTACAAGTCAAAGCGCGGCGTTGAGTTCCGCCACTCAACACGCAATGCCTTAAATTCGGCAGAAAGTGGGGAACGGAAGTGAACCGAGTGTCTTGACACTAGGTTCCCGGGTTCCCTCCGCCTACCCTGCCTCGTGCGGGATATAGCGTGAAGCTAAAAAAAAACAATTATATATGTATTATTGTAATGATGACCTGCCGCAGGTGCGCGGCGTGCGCGGCGGGCGCGGCGCGGCGCTGCGTGGGCGACAGCGCGGGGCTGTACTCCAGCGGGGACTGCGGGGACTGCGGGGACTGCGGGCCCTGCGAGACACCATTCTATATTGTACTATCTATTATTATTATGCATGTGCTTTGTTTTTATTCATAATGTCAATGCAACTTAAAAATCCATAGTATTAAATATACTACTTTCATTTCTCCGGTGTAATATTTTTTGTGTGTGGAGAAGAAAGTATTTAATTAAAATACTGATCATTTCTATCTATTGCAATAAAAAGTGAAGTCTCAGTACCACCTTTGCGCCGGTGTTAATTTCCCATAGAAACAATATTTATTTCGTTAGTGGCACATCAAATAATGGACGTTCTTCGACAAGCATAATAAAGTAGACAATGTTCTACAATTATTTAAAAATGGTTTCAGAAGAGCCCAATTGAAAATAAGCATATTTATATTCAATAATAAACAATACATCTATCTTACACTATTGGATATGGACGTCAGCTTGTTGTGTAGCGTCATCATGTACTCGTTGTAGGACTGGCTCTTGTTGGGCGTGCTCGGCTGCGACGACCCCGTCGAGTTCACGTTTGTCATGCCTGGAATGGAACACGACAAACTTATACTATACTATACTTATCATATTTATATCCACAAATAAAGTTATTATATTAAAAACTTTTTTTTTCATCATTATTAATTCCGAAATTCGAGAGTATTAATATATGAACTTCTGGATATTCAATAAATCATCTACATGCAGATGATTTATTGAATAATTGAATAATAAATATTAAAATATATACATATTATTTAACAAAACATCTAGCATATGAAATTGAACACTAGAAAATTAACTAATTATTAGCAATTAAATTATCTACGTACTACAGCATATTAAAAAAAAATCTTGTAAGTAGAAAATACCCTATAACATTGTTCATGTTCACAAAGAAAAAAGTTGAAATAATTAGAGTTAAAGTTGAATTTATTTGATAAGTTATATTATTAGCTAGCTTATAATTTTTACTTCGGTGTCCCTCCATAATCAGACATGTATGATAATAGATAATCTACCTAAATGAAAAAATCTTCGAACCACAAGTTCCTGAGATTAGTTACCTGGAACTAAAGCAAACTCCACTATATACTAACCAATTTCCATATCTACGGCCCTCCTCGCCAGGGCATTGTGTACAGCTCTCTGTGCCACTATATGCCCGAGGTTCTGCCCCATCAGGGACAGGTTCTGACCGCCCAGACCCAAGTTCTGACCGCCCATGAGATTCTGACCGCCTAAACCTAAATTCTGACTTGTTAGACCTAAAATAATAATTAAAAAATGGCTATTAATAAAGAAGTGTAAAAAAGCACTTTAGACGTAGTTAGGAGAGAATTTCATAAGAATAATGTTTATGAATCATATTATTTGTAATTGCTGAGTTGTATCGAAGCATTTTTCAACACTAAGAAAAATTTTAGGAAAAAAATCACGGAATCACGCGTGATTATTAATAGAAGACAATAAAAGTCAAGAAACTCTCGATTCTTTAAGATGTTAAACCAAGAGTGATTTTATTAGACATCGTTAAACAAAACAAAAGAAATACTATGCAATCAGAAAAAGGATTTAAAATAACAAACACTTCTCATTTTATTTACATATGATAACATTTACAGCGTCTCGCTCTGTTCCTTGTTTAAAGAATAAAGAGAATTAATAAATATTCTTTAGTCACTCACTCACGTAGCTAGCTGTACCCGCACATGGCAGGGTAGATAGAGAGAACTTGAGATCCTAGTGTTAAGACTCTCCGTTCCACTTCCGTTATCCACTTTCTGCTGAATTTGAGGCATTGCGTGTTGGCGGAACTAAAACGCGCTTCTGCCTTATCCATAATAAGTAAACTCACCTAAGTTCTGACCAAATTCTGCCCCATAAGGTTCTGGTTGAGCGCCAAGTTCTGCCCCGCCAGGCCAATGTTCTGTGCAGGGAGAGGTTCTGCGCCGCGAGGCCGCCGGCCTGCAGCGGCGCGCCAGGCCCGGCCCAGCCCAAATTGAGACATAGGCTGGTGGACTGATGTCTGAGAGCCTCCTGCTGTTGAACTGGAATGAGGCAATCACATATTGCAATGAAAAATTTATGAGGAACTGATTCTATTTTTGGCATCTGCCTAGTGACAGGGTACCTCGTATTAGACATGAAGACACCGACGGCTCGTTACATCGAACGAGGAAATTAAAATATTAAATATTTCCATTAACTCGGAAACTGACAACCTGTAGCATTTACAGTCACACTATTGTACCTCTGTGGCACGATAGGCTTCAAAGACAAAGTCTTTCTAATATAAGTCCGAGTGTCAAACGCAAATAGTTTGCATGAAAAACATTTCTGTAAGAACTTAAAAAAAAAACCATGTCCACTACAAAGGACAAAAGTAATAATAATTTGTGCAAGCGTGCGGGAGGTGGTGAGCAAAGCGCGTAGAGAGGTGCCACACTCTACTTACATATAATGTTAACTCTGTACAAATAAATTTTATTCAATGAGATCATTATATTAAACATACAACTAAATTTTTCTATCAAATAAATAGCAAAGTTAATATGTAATAAAATATTAGTAAATGTACCTACTAAGATCGTTAGCGGTGGCCAGCATGGGCAGGGTAGTAGGCGGCGGCGCGTACGGCAGCCGAGACATACCTGCATTGTTAGTCACACACATACATACATACACAAGACCAATATTTTATATTATTATTATTATTATTAATAATTATTATTATATAAACCGGAAATAAAGAAGTAAAAATAATTCTACTCTACTCTACTCAGCTTCACGCTGTATCCCGCACATGGCAGGGTAGTCAAAGGAACTTGGGAACCTAGTGTTAACACACTCCGTTCCACTTCGTTGTCCATTTTCCGCCGAATTTGAGGTATTGCGTGTTGATGTGAGAATAATTCACATGTTATTATATGAAATTTAGATGGGAATCAGATAAAATTGTATTTAGTATTTAGGTAGAAACTCAGTAAGTAAATATTAAATTAAAAAAACTAAGTTGGACTAATCAAAATATTCTTGGATCAAATAGGCCTATTACAAGCACTTTTGAATTGTCAAGTTACATAAAATTACCGTGTAGTGTCCGGTCCTACTCCACTTAAATTATAATTGATAAACAAATAACATGCTTACATATAACTTATATAAATAAATAACAAAATAAGGAATTATGGATATTTTTATATAAATAAATTAAAGAGAAAGTAACAAGCAATTATTTAATTTCAAACATATTATACAAGAACAAGTTTAATAGTTTTCTTATACGATACTAAAGCTGTTACAGCACAAGGACTAGGGATCAAATTAAACACATACACTTGCCTATAGTTTTGAGTACACAAGCCATTCTTACGGACAAATGCATAGTTTACTAAAATGTGTACTTTAAATGCTACTGTAATCATCTGATAATTACCAAAGAATCTATATTGTACAATGTAGATATCCCCTCTAGAAATTACTACATATGTCAAATCCTACTGTGCCAATTTTGATAGTTTAACTGTTCGTGCTTTTCCTGAAGCTTATTAAAGGTGTTGTTGGTTTTTTTTTTTATGGAAAAGACGGCAAACTCGCGTACGGGTCACCTGGTGGTAAGTGATCACCGTCGCCCACGGCCCCGAGTAACTCCAGAAGAGCTACATTAGAGCTGCCGTCATTTAAGGTGGATGGGCACCGGGGCCCGGCATTACCTAATGCGAAACGCAGTGGCCAAAGCCACTACTTAACGCCGGTCTTAAATGCCGGGGGTGAATAATCCGGTCGAGTCTACTTTCACACGTGACTCTACCACACGCAGATAATACTACAGATGCAGGTGATGCTGCAGGATACCTTGGTGCCTAGTGTTAAGACACTCTGTTCCGTGGTCCTTCATTCTATGAACTATTCTACACATTTACTTGTATTTTTGCATGCATGTCAGGTCTAAGTCATAATTATATATAAACTAACCGTAGACCCCGGGCTGGGCGTTGGCGAGCAGGTTGCCGTGTAGCCCGAGCTCCGGTTGCGGGAACTGAGGCGCGTTGAGAAGACCAAGCAGATTGGGCCCGGAGAGATTCTGTTGTTGGCTGTAAATAATTAATATTTTTATAGCACGGTAGGTAAAAAGAACTCATTGTTAAGACAAGCAGTAGATATTCTTATTTGTGTTTAAATAAAAAACAAACCTGAAATGTAAATATTAAAATGAGAGCAAATTATTGTTGTAGTATTATTTAAATTCAAGACTTTCCATAAAAAATATTTAACATAGAACCTTTCCTTCTTTCCTTTCCTTCTTAGTTGAACATATTAAACTAATATATTTTTAATACAAAAATATTATTACTTACTTGATAATATTCTGTTTTAGCAGCATCCTCTGAATATTTTCTGCATTCGCCAGTGTATCGCTGACCCCCGGCGTCGGGTCAACGTGGACTGGGTCAGCTGTAACCTACTGAGCGACATGGGGTCGGCCATAGGCGCCACCGATCCCAACCCCATGTTCAAACCCAAATCAGTCCCAACTCCCATTGGAGTTCCCACTTGGCTCAACCCCAATAAAGGAGTATCAGTTGCTATTTGCAATGGAGTGGTTAAATTAGTAAGATTAGGTTGTATCGCGCCGTTTAACAACGCATGATTAATCGTGTTCTGGAATGGAATAGCGTGGGAATGGTGGACTGTAAATTCGTGGGCATAGAGGCTGTTATTGGTTGCGAGGTGGTGAGGGGCATGGGCACAGTGGCATGGTCTACCATCTGTTTGAGTTCCACTGGCCTGTGGTCTGTTACTGTTTGTGGAGTGTGAGAGAGCTGGGAGGGGAGCTGGTAATGATGGGTGGGGATAATTTCTGACGGAATGGCTTGAGTCACTTGGCTTATAACAGGTTCTGGGCGCAGGTGCAACTGGTTCAGTAACTTGAGGTACAGCTGCAGGTTCCGGTTCAGGCAAGCCATTTATTGAGGAGTATCTTTAGGAACTTCTTTGGGTACGTTCGGTTTTAGGAGGTTCAATTGCTTTTTTCCGGTTCGCCAAAACTTGTCTTTTCCTCAGCGACATCCTCGCCCCTATCTACTACTGGGCTGACTACAATTCTAGAAATTTTGCGAGTAGGCTTCTGCGATTCTTATCTCCATTCGACTCAATTGCTCCAGACCGGTCCGGTACCGAACCCCCGTCGGATTGATTAGAACCTTAACAACAGAAAATACAAGAAATATATCTATATTTTTCAATTTTGCAACCATATATACATAACTCCCAAAATTATTAATAGTATTTTAATAAATTAGTTTAACATTATTTTAGTTTAATGGCAAAAAATATAAATGAAAATTTTCAAGCGAAATGTGCAAATACTACTTGTGCATTATGTCATGTCTTGTATGCAATACTGTCTCTGGATTGTAAATGATCGGCGGTGGTAAGCTTAGCTTTATTGTTGAAAACGGGAGCTCCATCAACCACGCACTACATGCGTGCGTCCTCACCTATAGACGACGCAGTGCTGATCTTCCTGGCCAGCGTGTCAGCCGGAGCGGGCGCGGGGGCGGGCGCGGGAGCGGGAGCGGGCGCGGCGTTTGAGCGCCGGCGGCTCCGGCTCGTCCGCCAGCTCGGCGAGCGCGATGCTGTCCTGCGAGGCGGTGGGCGTGGTGCACTCCGAGTTGTCCTGGTTCGAATCCGTTAGGTTGTCGTCTCGCTCAGTTGTTTCCGAGTCATAGTCCGTCTAGAAAAATTAATGTATACGATAAACGTGACAATTATTTAAAAAAAATGCAACATTAATATTATTTTTTTATAACTCAAACTTGTCTCGTAAAATCGCAAAATCTTGAAAATTTGTGTTAAGTGCAAAATCTATATTATTATTCTCATTAGAACAAAATTGCAATAAAGAAAACTAACAGCATAATTATAGCCAATGGTCTAAATACGTTAAATTAATAATTTATGCAAAGAAGTTTTTTTAACTCATGGTTAACCCCTAATGAGGTAGCTGGAGAGAACGGAGCGCCAATCTCTTTTGACCCATTCACTATCACGAAACAGCACACCTTTGCTCCAGCGGCTTCATAGATCTCAATATTATAAATATATAAATATTTGAACCTTATCAATATTAAGTCGTAATCGTTCAGCAGGGTGCGCCAGGGGTGCGCGGGGCTCTCGCAACTGCCGCACTATATCACCTATCAACTCCATAAACGCGCTGCTCTGCCATTCCGGAAGTAAGTTGTTTGCCACCTGGTAAACAAATTACGATCGTAATTTTATTAAATCTTATATAAATATTACAAGTAAGATATTGTCATATTCTTTTGTATTTTTTTTTATTTGTCACAGGGTTAATCTAATGATAAGTTAAGTAACGGGCGTGAATGAGTTGTTAAGTCGAATTGTATACATATATATTGTTCACGCTGTATGCAGAGGGAAATTGGGAACCTAGTATTAAGACACTTAGTTCCGTTCCTCATTTTCTGGCGAATTAGAGGCATTGCATGCTCAGTGGCGGAGCTCTACACTGCGCTTTACCTTGTTACTAGAGCGAAGAAATTAATTAAATTTCCTCGAGCGGACGCCGAACCCATAACCTGTCGCGTTTACAATCGTTCAATTCCTATGCCATAAGAAGCCTTGGGCCATCTTAAGGCTTATTATCGTATAAAACAATATGTATGGAAGTCGATATATGTTGACTTAGCTTTATGGAGTGAATCCACGTTTATCTTTTCTTATATTTCGAGTATTTTAGATGGCATGAAAGGTTCTCGAAAGACCTCATTCATAAGTAATAATAAATAATAATATTTTATTATTCCTCTATCAAAACACTCTAAAAGTAATTTAACATAAACCTTACAAAATTATTGGCCAATTCCTCTGGATTGACATCAGGAACGTGGAACTTGAAAGTGACAGTCTTAGACTTGGATTCCAGCTGGCACTCCACCACGGTACTGTCATCGCTGACAGAGAGAACGGTGAGTCGTGGGAATTTCTCCTTCTCCCGAGAACGCTTTTTTGACCCTCGAGATTTCTTCTCGGCAGTTATGGGTGATGCTACTGTTGTGCCGGCTGATGGATAAATTTAATAATAGTATTTATATTATATGTTCATGTAGCAAAAAATATATTTTCCTATACTCTGTTTTTGTTTCATTTTAAAAGTTTATGCATAAAATTTTGTAAGACAATTTTCATAAAAAAAACTCCCATTGAAATGATTTTATAATTCTAAACAGACATATTAGTCAAGTAAAACAAACAAAATCTTCCATTAAGTATATTATACAATGAAACTTACCATCTTGTTGGGTTTCCGCTTGTTTCTCTTCCACAGAACTCAACTCTGGTTGCTTCATAGCTTCCTGATGGGTCGCGCCTGATGGGAACTCCGTCATTGGCGTATGGAACTGCTCTTTTTGAGTGCCATTCGGCATGTAACCCTCATCGGACTGAATGCTAAGTTGCTGAGGAACTGACTCCGGGGCCTGGCTGGCTGGAGGCTTCACTTCTTGAGATAGTGAACTCGCCGTGGTTGCTGGAATGGAGGTAGGTACGCTTTCTTGCTGGTACTGAGTTATAGGAACCTGCTGAGGCAATGCAGCAGCGGCGGACGAGGGCATTGAGGTCTCTACGGGTTTGTAAGCATTTTGCATTGGACAGGTTGATTCTGGTACATTTGCAGAGGATTGGCAGTGTAATGCTGCACCGGTGTGCCTTCGTGACTAGATATCTGCCTCTCGTTCTGTTGCACCATGTTGAAGTTCTGAGTCATCATATTATGAGGAAGGGATTGGCCTTGCATTTGGTGAACTTGCTGTGGCTGGTATGCTTGCTCCTCAGACGGTTGTTTCTGAATCTGTTGTTGTTGTTGCTGCTGGTGTTGTTGTTGCTGCTGGTGTTGCTGCTGCTGATGCTGTTGTTGCTGTTGTTGTTGCTGTTGTTGTTGCTGCTGTTGTTGCTGCTGTTGTTGTTGTTGCTGTTCTACGTATTGATTTTGAAACTGTATTTGGCCTTGGTCTATCGACATTTGTGGTTGTAATGGAGGTTTCTGTTGATATTGGTCGGAGATTAAAGGTTGCTGGTCGTGCACATCAACTGTACTTATTTGGCTTTGCTCAGAGCCTTGACGCGTGTATATGGGGCGCTGCGCTCGTAGCATTTCCTCAACTTTCTGCTGTTGTTGCCCCATCAGCTGTTGCTTCTGAGCCAATAACGCTAAGTTTTGTTGATCTATTAAATTCTGTTGTGTCTGCAATTGTAATTCCTGCTGCGCTAAGAACTGTTGATGCTGCAAATTTCTAATGTGTTGTGGAGACAGTGTTTGTCCAGGTATTTGTAACTGTTGTTGGTTGATGAGCTGTTGTTGTAGAACAAGTTGTTGCTGAGCCAACATTTGTTTCTGCATATTGAGTTGATGCTGCGCCTGAGCCATCTGTTGCTGTGCATGCGCCACTTGTTGTTGTTGGACCAGTATCTGAGGATCTACTGCTGTGGTTAATAAATTTGGTTGGATGTATTGTTGATTTTGTTGAAAACCTATACTCTGACTAGTTTGCTGCTGCATATGAACATTTAATAATTTTTGTTGTTGAAGTTCTTGTTCATGCTGCACCATCTGTTGGATTTCAGTATTTTGGTCAGTTTGTTGAGTAACAATTTGTTGTTGCATTTGCTGCTGTTGTTGTTGCTGCTGCTGCTGCTGCTGTTGATGCTGTTGCTGTTGTTGTTGTAATTGCTGCTGCTGCAATTGTTCGGATTCTGAATCTTTTCTTGCTTGCAGCGTATCTGGTCTGTGAATTATCTGGGCTAGTATATTTTGCAAATTTTGAAGAGATGGGTCTAAAACTTGGCCTGTGACGAGATTCGGTTGGGGTCCAGACATAATATTCTCCGTGGCCGTCAGTTGCTCCTCCAATTGTTTCTGGTGGATTGCCGCCGCCTGGTGCGCGATTATGTTTTGCTGCTGTTGAATAATCTTCTGTTGTAACACCTGATTTTGATTATTAATTTCATTGGTCACCAGCTGTTGATTCAACAAGTTCGATTGTAATGGCGTTTGCTGCTGTTCCAATAGCCCTTGCTGAGCTTGTTGCTCCATTATCACTTGATTAGTGACCGTTTGCTCTAACATTTTTTGATTAAGGAGGTTTTGTTCCATCATCGCTTGTTGATGCTGTTTGAGGTTCTGCTCTAGTAACTGCTGTTGCTGCAGGAGGTGCTGGTCAGGGGTCAGGGAGGGGGATATTCGTGCCTGCATCAGGTTGTGTTGAAACAGATTCATTGCGACATTCTCTTCGTTTGTGAGGTGCTGCTGGAACTGGTGCTGTAGTAGCTGTTGCTGCGCTTGCAAAAGTTGCGATTGTTGATCCATTCTGAACAAATAGATTATATGACGTGGACATACATATAGATAACAATAATAAGGCTTATTTTAAATTGTAAATAATGTTGTAGATAAATATCTGAGAATTTTACTGTTTATATGAATTTATCATATAAAAAGAATTGTAAACATAATCAGCAGGGGCACTTAAGACCAACATTATAGAAAACACGCCATCATATTATTTCCAATGTCAAACTTACTGAACTGATGCCAGTGTTGGCTGCGAACCCACTCCATTAAGTAGTCCAGTCTTCATTTGATCAACGGGGCCTTGTTGGTTTTGGTACATTTTCACCTATAAGAATTCAATAATTAAATAAAATTATAACTTAGAAAAGGTTATATATACATCACTATAGATATTAAGAAAATAAATGTAGAAAATAAGCAATGTAGAGACCATCTTTGTATATTAACAATGGAATTACGGTTATAAATAATACTTTTTTTGCAAGCTGTAAAGTTAAATATTTAGTATGAAAAATGTGATATGGTATATGGCACATTTAAAGCTGAAGAGTTAGTTCGTTCGCTTGAACGCGAAGTGAATTGAACTTGATTTCTCACCGTTAGATAGCCCATTTATTGAGTAAGGCTATAGGCTATATATCATCACGCTAAGACCCATAGGACCCACGCACCAATTGAGAATGTTTCAAAATCGGGAAATGTTTACTAATTAATAGGTTCCGCTGCGTGCGTTGCGTAAACGGTTAACGATTCGCAAAAATCATGTATGACAGAATTGTTCTCCTTTAAAAGTTAAATCCGAGACAGCATATGTCTATCTTTCAATGTTAGCTTTTTATGATAAACAAATTTGTTTTAAAATAATGCTTTATTGGCGAAGGTGTTTTTACAAACAATTCTTATCCAAATAAATACGTTATTCATACATTAATTTGAAACAATACTGCCCTTAACATCATTCGATTTAAATGAATATCTTAGGAGCTGTCGCAGTTTTAAATTATCATGAGGGGGAAGATACATAATCTATAGGTCTGAGAATCGACTACTATCTATTTTTCAAACCCCTAAGTGATAAGGATTGAACAAACTTAATTTAACAAACAAAACTAAATTATTTTAACTTTTTGTGGCAAAACAACAGCTAGTCATTTATATAAACAATTATTTGAAAATTTTAATAACAAAACAAGCAGTTTTCACAAGAATAAAGCGATAATAATACCTGTCTCAGTTGTTGTTCTAGGAGCAACTGTTGTTGTCGATTTTGTTCGTTAATCAGCTCTTGGTTAAAAAGCATCTGGGCCTTTTTTTCACTTCTCTCACTGTAAATAAAAGAGTCATTGAGAGATTATTATTATTTTTAAATTGTTATTCCGCACTTATTTTTATTATTTATAAGTGTTGTTCCAAACTTATTTTCATTATTTTTATAGTGTTTTTCCACATATATTTTCATTATTTTTAAAGTGTTATTCCACACCTAGGAAAGAAAATATTCAATTTACTACTACTAATTTTATAGCTACGAAATTAAGTAGTTATGATGATTGTAAATATTATTAATAGCTATTAAACTAGCTTTAAAGATTTTTTCATCCAGATCGTCCTATCAAGGACATAAGATTAATATTACGATAATATTGTATCATTACGATAATATTGTCATCTTATTTACATACGCAGGCAAAGTTTCAAGTAATTCATAATTTACATTAATTATTATATACTAGCGACTATAAAAAGCTTCGCTAGATCGATTTTTTTTCACAAAAGTTGACAAACATCATTAGACAAAAAGCATTTAACATTTACAATTAACATTTACAATATTACCGGAACCGGTGAAGCAAAAATAAATTAAAATCAAAACATTATCGCAAACAATTGTTCTATATTTATCCTCATACGTTTTTATTAAATATACCTGAAGATTAACACCAAACTAGCTCTTGATTTCCTCGACATAATAATAGAAAATTAAAAACGACAATAAACTTAATAAGTATGTACACATTTAATAAAACCATTTCATTAAACAATCGCAATTAACTCTTCCTTATATACGCAACCGT
This sequence comes from Eueides isabella, assembly GCA_019049475.1. Taxonomy (NCBI): domain Eukaryota; kingdom Metazoa; phylum Arthropoda; class Insecta; order Lepidoptera; family Nymphalidae; genus Eueides; species Eueides isabella. The sequence goes on from CM032406.1 coordinate 8,878,280, forward strand.
AAAATATAATTAAAATACATAATAGTTGAATATATCAAAAAGTTATGTAAACAAATCAAAACAGTACTTGGGTATGGGCAAAAGGTAAATTTCACTGTACAACGGCGCGCGGCACGCGAGGTCGTGCAACTGACGGTATTCAGTGATTCAGTGTAAGAGCTGGCGGTAACCAGTTGTCATGACAACCGGACTTTTATGATAACACCGAAATAATTCACGCAAATACAATGCTAATGTTATACTGTCTCAAGATATTTCATCATATTATGAAAATTGTATTATACAGTTGCAGTGAAGAAAAAAAAATTACAATTCACCAACTCACTGTTTAAACTTGTTTGTGTCCAATTTCACTTTACAAAAAATAAAAAAAAATACATGAAAAACATTTTTCAAATAAAAAAGAAAACAAACGGCACTATAATATGTTTAAAACCTAGAACATAAATAAAACGATAAAAATCGAGTAAGATCGAGAAATCACAAGAAACTGACGAGTCGAGCACGCGATGCGATGTAAGACTCTGCCAATCAATACATATTTTTACGTCAAAGATTTAACCTTATTTAAATTACGAAACACTACTATACGCTTAACGCTGGTATTTAGCGGATACGTAGAAAACATATATTTAATATCAATATAGTAAAATTAAAAATGCTGAATTCGAACAGAAACTAACATACATAATTATCTAAGCGTATATAAAAAATACAAATAAACAACGCACTTTAAGTCATATATAATAACAACGCTGTAAGTTATTTTATTAAATATTTAAAGAAAATTATATTTTTCCCGGTTGAAAACTGCATCGCGGTACAAAGCCGAGACACACATGGCGCACTGCACTATCGCGTCAGAGCAATTAATAACGTGCAAGCATCCAAATAATTATTCAAAACATGTCGCCCTTATGCAACATGTGCAACCAATCATTATGTTTCTCATATTTGCAGAGCTTCAAGAAAAAAATGTAGGATAACTATGTTTATTTTCGTTTTAAATAATCGCTTTTCCTCTTTATTTTAAAGAAAATGTTTATTGACGGTTTTTTTGTCCGAGTCCTGTGAGCCACAGGGTTATTCTATTTTTTAAAAAAAAACCCAGAATATTTCTTATATATTTATTTTATAATAAAATAGTTTTTTTTTTAATATTAAACAAAATTTTGCTACGTTTAAAATATGTGAAAGTTTTACGATTATTAAATAAAAGTAATTAAATAAACGAATATTTGTAGTTCGTAGTACAATTTTGTACAAGAATTTGTGGTATGTTATTTTTATGGATTAGAAGACATTACACACAAATAAAGAAAATCACATTTTTAAATTAAAATATCTCTTTGTAACCTAATACATAACACCATCAATAATAGTACATTCGGTAGGTGAGTCTGAATACGCCAAATTATACAGTGCATATTGTCTATACATTGCCGATTTTGTCATACATAGACGATTATCGACCACTATTGAAACATGTACTCAAAACTGAGAACGCAATGGATATTAAAAATGTGATCAGAACATTGTTTTATTTGTAAGTAATCTTTTGATTAATTGATCAATTAATAATATCTGGGCGGATGTAATTATGGCAAGTATGATTTCGCGAATACATACATTATAAATTATATGTATGTATGTATATATTCGTGTGACGAGGATAGGATTTTGGTAGTGTTGGATACATACTACTGGGTTATACATACGTTCAAATTACCCCAAGGAAACAAATATATTTATATAACTAGCGACCAGCCCGCAGCTTCGTCCGCTCGAATTATTTCATTTACTAATATCAATAAATTTCTTGTTCTAATGACTGACACAATATCTAAACATTAAAAACTAAAATTTCAGCTAAATTAATAAATATGTTATAGCAATTTTGTCGACTATAATAACTTAAATGGGCACAACTAACCAAAATATAATAGTGAAATCTAGCCGTAGCAACTAAATCTAGCCGTTACTAAAATTATAGCCGTTATTTTTATTATGTTTTAAAGTGTTATTCTACACTTAGGACAGAAAATACTAAACTTAAATTTAATAAGCGTATAAAAATTTTGAACGAAGCAGGATTTGAACCCGCGTCTCTGGAATACCGTTCCAGCGCTCTGACCAACTAAACCATTCGTTCTCACCGAGCTCCGTCGAAATTCTTATACGCTTGTTACAACTTATTTATGTTGTTAGCGGGTTCAAATCCTGCTTCGTTCAAAATTTTTATACGCTAATAATGTCTTTGATTTTCGCGATTGTTATAAATTTTAAATGAAACACTTTTAAACGGATTAATCGCGTATATTGAATGGTAAACATTTTTGGTAAACCCGACGTTTCGAACACTTTACAGTAGTCCGTGGTCACGGGTAGAGGTCAGCCTACCCGTGACCACGTACTACTGTAAAGTGTTCGAAACGTCGGGTTTCCCAAAAATGTTTACCATTCAATATACGCGATTAATCCGTTTAAAAGTGTTTCATTTAAAAACTTTATACGCTTTTTAAATTTAAGTTTAGTATTATAGCCGTTAGTAAAATTAGCGTATACAAACGCACAAACTGCAAAAAATTAAAAAAAAAAACACTATTTCGGGTCCTATTACCTTGATAAACATACTCTAAAATATTTTTTAATATATCTTCCATGTACAGACAATAATGGGTTAAAGATTATGTATCTATATGTGAAATATTTGTTACAAAACATTCAGCTTTAGGACTAATTCTTTGGTATGTATGTATATTGTTACAATATAAATCTTGGCACATTTTTAATTCTAGTACTGTATGGTAAAATATCATCACTCACCGATTCAAACTAATGAGCTGTGACTTGAGAAGTTTGAACACAATCCTGGCGTCCCCCTCCATGATGAGGCCCGCCTTCGCCATGTCCTTGGCCACTTCGTCGCAGTCGTCATTCTCTATGTCGAACTCGAATTGGATCGCTTCATTCTCCTTGTGAGTGTATGATCTGTTCAAATATTACAACAATTTTGTTTATATCTTAGTAAATATAAATGGATGTTTGTATCTATCATAAATTATTAAATTTTTCTATTCATTCATTTCATTTTTTATATTTTAATTATACGTGTTTTCTATCAATTTTAATATAAGACTACAAAGCTGAATAAGCAAATGAATATAAAGATATATTTTATTTGTATATTTTTTCTCTCTCTGCTTGACGCTGTACCCCGCACATGGCAGGGTAGGCACGGAGTGTCTTAACATTAGGTTCCCAAGGTCCCTACCTACCTGGGAACCTAGTGTTAAGACACTCCGTTCCACTGCACTGTTAGCAGTCACACGCTTGTGCCGTTGCGTTACTTTCATGAATGCAACCAAAAATGCAACATCATTTTTAACTATTTATGCGTGACTTCACTAATAAAATATTCATTGACTTGGCTTCTCATATTTAATATGTACGTACCGTTTCTTGGGGTCTATGATTTTGAGTCGGAACTGTATCTTAGTAATGTCCGATATCGTGACGAGGTCTCGCCCGACGATCTCCAGCCGGAGCCCGATGTCCTCGCCGAAGAACTCGTGGTTCAGCAGATCTTTTACTTTTGGCCTGTACATTATATATTATTATGCATATTGATTTTATCATAAGTATGTATTATTTGTACGTGCTCTTTAGGCACAGTGTATTAAAAAAAAACGATTTATGATGTTTTTTTTCAAATTTATGTCCACTGTTTAGAAAAATAATTGCAAAAATTCAACAATTTAATACAATTAAATTGTTGAATTTTTGTAATTATTTTTAAATTCGTCAAGGGAAAGTTAAGATACAACAGTTGTTTTCATGATTATATTAAATATGATGTACCTGTCAGCCTTATTTGGCTTGATGCAAGATTCAATTATGTCTTTGACTTCTGGAATTGTGACTTTTTCTAAACTTTGAGGTTTGACTCCCTGAAAATATATTACAAATTAAATTTTGGTTAAAATATACATTTTTTTACTGATTTTAAAGTGTTAATCCATACTTAAGAAACAAACCTATTTGCAAAATTTTTATTTAAAAGCATATAAGAATTTAAATGTAAAAATCTCCCTACAACGATGCTAACAACATTTGAACCCGCGCCTCTTGAATATCGTTCAAGCGCTCTGACCAACTAAGCCATCCATTCTCACCAAGCTCCGTCGAAATTCTTATACGCTTGTTTCAACTTATTTATGTTGTTAGCATGTTCTTTGTAGGGAGATTTTTACAAATTTCCGCTACCCAAGGACAATTCGTAAGAATTAAAGGTTGGCAAGAGATAATGCTGTTTATTTAATATTTTTACTATTTTTTAAAGTGTTCCACACTTAGTTAAGGAAATCTAAAAAAAATTATACGCCATTAAATTTCTTCGATTTATTTATACAGATTTCTCGAAATAAAACAATAAGCCCGAATCCCGCTACGTTCAATAAGTTTATTTAGCCGTACGTACCGAGACGACCTTCTTGTATATCTGCGCGGGCCCGCTGCACTCGCTGTAGGGGTACTCGCCGGTGGCCATCTCCAGCATGCACATGCCGAACGCGTACACGTCCACCGACTCGTCGTAGTGCTCCTCGTACATCTCCGGCGCCATGAACTCTGGGGTACCTGCACACACACACACACATACACAAACTGCCATCAAATCAAGTCTAAAACTATACTAATTATAATGAAATTGAGACCACTACACTTATGTGACAAGACAAAGTCCTTTGTGTGAAAAACGCGGCGTTTAAGTCCGTCTAAAAGTGTCAAAACTAGATTACCCTCATCCAACATTCTAAATGCGAAGTACAACGTAACAGAATACTAAGATATAATTGAACTGTGACATACCAATAACTGACTTGGCAAAACTCCTATTCTTAAGAGTAGCGAGCCCCAGGTCGCCGATTTTAACGCTGCCCGTCGTGCCCGTTATAAAGATGTTGTCGCATTTCAGATCTCTGCAGAACAAGTACACAATATTTTAATTATTATTAAATTGTACAAACAGCGACTTTAAGTTCCGTTAACTAGCTAAAAAATTAAAAAATATATAAAATTTCATTCAACTTTCAAAAAACCAACATAAAAAAAAAAGTACATTATTCAATAAGATATACAAAGCAAATTTAATTACAAATAAATTGAAAAAACAAAAAAAAAAAAAGACATTCCATAAAGAAAACTGAAATTGAAAACGTAAGCAATCCGCTATATACCTTTATGTCTTACCTATGTATAATAGGTGGTGTTCTGGAGTGCAGGAAGTTGAGGCCCTTGAGGATCTGCCGGCACCACGACTTGAGGACCTTCGGGTTGATACGTTTGAATCTTCTCAGGTAGCTGTGGGGGATATATCATATTTATTATAGTGCTAACAATCAATGTATACAAGATATAAAAAAAAATATAGTTCTATAAGAATGTATGGCTCAATTGGAGAATAGAATAACATGGCATAGATTTGAAGTAAGCTAGAATAAGATTATATTTTTAAATAAATATTAAGCAATAAAATAAATATCTATAAAATTACTTGGCCGAATGTGTATTGTTTTTAAATATTAGTATAGAATATAACTATCTATTAATATTTTTAAGGCCTGTCGTGACTGTAACCGATAGGTTCTGGGTTCGATCCCCAGTCGAGGAAATGAAATATTAATAATTTTCAATTTAAATATTTAATGTTTCATTTCTTCGCTCTGGTAATAAGGCAAAGCGCGGCGTTGAGTACCGCCACTCAACACGCAATGCCTTAAATTCGGCGGACAGTGGAGAACCGAAGTGGAACGGAGTGTCTTAACACTAGGTTAAATGTATATTTTTATAAATGTATTGTACTGACCACAACGGTCCACTTACGTTTTCAACGTCCCAGAGACCATCAGTTCAGTAATGAGCACGATGTTCTTCTTCTTGGCGACGGTGCCCTCCCAGTAGTTGTAGAAGCGGACGATGTTAGGATGCTGGAGCTTCTTCAGCATATCAGCTTCTTCTCTGAAGCGTAGACGCTCGGTTTTGTTGAGCTTTTTCTCCTGTAAAGATGGATATAGTATTTTTTTTATTATCTGTGTACTCGTTTATATTTTTTTTTTCATTCATTAGTTAATCTTATGGATTTAGAGTTTCAAATTTAAAATAAATATCAGTTTTTATAGAGTCAATTGATTTAACTAAGATGTTTTAGTTATATTACACAAAGTACTTTGTAAGTTAATTATATCGTACAATTTTAAAATTTTACGTACATTTACTATATTATTTTTCCTATAAAAACCTTAAAACATTTCTTCTCAGAGAATCACTAATGGCTGTAAAGAACTTAATTTTGCTATTCCATATACTACCAAAAATACAATATCTATCTTTCATATAAAAACATGGTCTGACGACATTCGTAAGATCGCCGGTAGACAGTGGATGAGGAAAGCAGAGGACCGAACAACGTGGCGAGCTCTAGGGGAGGCCTATGTCCAGCAGTGGACCGTCATAGGCTGATGATGATGATGATGATGATGATATAAAAACATCTCACCAGCAACTCGCACCACGCGACAGCGACGCCAGTCTGCGTGTCGAGGCCGTGGTACACCGTCTTGAACGAACCGCGACCCACCTCTTTGTCGTATTTAAAAAACCTGCAAACATAAAGAAGATGTAATGACCTAAGCTATTAAGAATAAACTACAAATTTTCTAATTTTACGTCAATCGAATAGACGTATTTGAAATCTTATTATATAACCTCATAAGCCATTTACCTCAGGGGCTGTAGTAATTCTTTTATTATTTCCAATAAATAAATAAAATTGCATCTTTTGTCTATAAATAAATTGTGATGATACAAAATAAGTTAAATAACCATATTACCGTATATATGACAAATGAAATGCACTAGAAAACTTTATCTGTTACAAATATAAAAATATGACTCAAAGTACATCTTTTCGTTTAGTTATAATATGGAAAAAAGAACAATTATTGATCCATACCAATAATTGTACTTTTCTTCTATAATAGAAGAGAAGAGAAGTAGCTGTCTGAATTAGCAGCAAAATAATACTACTCGAACTCAAATAAAACGATCTCTTACCTCCCACAAGGCGACACACCGATCGGCTCCTCCTCATCTTCCTTATCAATCTTCTCCTTATCCTTATCTTCCAGGTTATCCAGCTTGTAATCAAACACTATACCTGCAAAACAAAAGACACACGTACATAAATAACTTACCAAAAGTCAGAGCGTAGTTCTAGCGAATTTTGTCACTGATGGTGGGTGAATTCAGGATTCGTGCTTCAGTTGAAACAGACATGAATATTTTGAGAATGTTACCTACTCGGCCTGGTGGTTATTATAATATATAGATTGTTTTGAATTTTTATTGAAGAAATCTGTTTAAAAACCTACCTTAAATTATTTATAGTGCATAAGTGATCGGAAAGTGTGAAGTCGCTCTACAAGTATCAGTATTTAGAATCACATATTTGTGGCCATATTTTCAAATTCACTGAAATGTGCTGATACTTTAAATATTTTAAAGTGTTACAATGGATATTGATGTTAGTAAAGAAAATATTCAGCCTGTAAGAGGCGGTAGAAATTTTGTGCAATTAGGAACAGCTCTACAAGCTCAATCAGATGTTGATGCTCAAAGGCAACTACAATTACAAAAAGAGTGAGACTAATATATATTTTATGTTTAATCTTCAATTATTCGTTGAAATCTTTTATATTAGAAAGGAGTCAGAGCGTCTTTAATTATCGATACATTGCATTTTAGTTGGTGAAAATTATCACCGCGTTTTGTCTCGTTGCCACATCGAACAATTGAAAAATAATATTTTTCCGAGTAGGAGACGAAATCGAGCGGTATCACGCTTACATTCAGACGCTGCGCCATAACAACCTCGAATAAAAAAAAACGAATATATAATTTACCATTTTGTGGTTCTTGAGGTTGCTCCTGCCCCGCGTCGGGGGGAGGCGGGGGGATGATGGGTGCTCCTTTCTCCGTCGCAGCTGCAATTTCAATGTTCTCCTCCTGCAGTCACACCGCCATTACATATCTTATCTAACACTCCACATTTATAAATCACTTACTTTTGTTTACAAAAATTTCATTTTATTTTCTTGTAAAAAGTTGACGTTACCGTTGAATTGCACGCAATTTCCTATCGTCCGATTCCGAGTCGATGACAAACATTGTTTAAAATGATTACCATATAAGGACCGTGTGAATCGCCATTTTGGCGCTAGTTTTAATAATTTAAATGCAAATAGAATTTATTTATAGTATTAATATACTAATCGTAGATTATTACTTGGGATTATATTACAGATTAAGTTGTTGCGTAATAATAAACATGTGTTGGCTTTAAAATAACATTGGCAGAATATATTAAGTTATTATTAACATAAAAATAGATAATAATATTTCTTGAAATACTACTTTATACTTGTATAAAGTTATATAAATATTTCATTATAGTACATAAGGCATAATAATTATTGAAAATGTTTGGTTGAATAAAAAAAAAATATAATTTTCTCCCTCAGTATGGCTTAAAAGAGTTACCATTGAATTTCACATGGTCCTACACAATGACTTAAAAATAAGCACAAGCTCTTTGTTAAGTTGTATTTTTTAATATATTATATAAAAAATAAACACCATAAATATCACAACAATCACATATTAAATTAATCTTTTTTGGATTTTATTTACATAAATTTAAGTATACCTATGAAACAGATTATGATCATGAATATCTTATACTTGATAACATTGACCATATTATACTTATTATTTATTATTTTTTTAGTTTATACATTTTTTATACAAGTTATATAGGCAAAGGGATTTTATTATTAAGAACCTTCGTTCTCGACCGCGGTTCCTTTTTGCGATAAATAAGAAAAATACATCAATCAGTATAACTTTTACGGTTGTGGGTTCAAATCAGATGAACGTTTACACAACCTTTAATTATGAATATTAAGTCCTGCCGATTTTCTTGCGAACCAGTGATAAAAATGTCGTTCAAAAAATCAAGCTTGTAACAAGTATAAAATATTTGAATTTGAATGACACTAAATTACTTGTGCCTACCCAACTACAACATAGACTAAAAGAGTGATTTTTTTTTAAAATAAATAAATTCAATTCATACCAAATCCTGTTCAGATATAAATGCATCGTCCTCCAGCCTCGCCACCAGCTTGTTACCGCTGTCATCCAGCTCGGGGTCGCAGATCGCGCCCTGGCCAGAGCTACGACGCCTGTAACCACCCACGCTCACGCCCACTCCAACGCCCACTACTGGTTGACTTGCCTGAAGGGATGTAATAGACCAAATTATATCTCATAGATAAATAATATATGTTAAATATCAAAGCTTGTTATGAATAAATTTACATTTAATCATCAATCTAGGAAGAGATAAACAAAATATCTTCTCGAGCATTTTTATGAGCTAAACAAAAGTAGGTTATATTGTAAGGTTCAAATTATACATGACACTATATCTATGTGAGATATACTAAAAAGATCACTTATCTTTTACTTTTGTTTCAATAGTTGCAAAATAAATCTAGTATTTAGTACATAGGACCACAGATAAAAAATAAATGGGATATATAAATTAACTAACTTATATAACAAGAACAGGACAACCACAATTATAAGTATAGAATGATATATTTCGAAGTGACATATATACAAATGTACATACAACACTCGTAGTGAGCGAGTTGAGCATATCAAAGGTGTTGCTCTGCTGCGTGTGTATGATGGCCAGCGCGTTGTACGGGCGCGCGCCCAGCACGGGCGTCTTCATCACGCCCACCTCGCCCCCCACCACCACCTGACAATGGGAAAAAAGCACTAAAATTTACTACTATATCTATACTAATGTTACAAAGCTGAAGCGTTTGTTTGGTTTAATGTGTAATTTTAGGAACTATTCATTGATAAATCACTAATTGTGGATGACTGTTACCATTCCCTATATGCTATTGAATCGTTTCGAAATTCGGATCAAGCTTTTTTTAATCTTAATTTTATAAAAGATAAAAAAAAACTAGTACTCGATATGCGAACATCACTAATTTTAGCAACATAAATAATATCGCTAAAAATAGTGACAGGAAAAGCGGGTTGTAAAAGCGATGTTATATAAATATGGATTGTTTACATTAAACACAGCTATCTTTTTTGGCCTATAAAATAAATAAACCTCTTCTTTATCTACCTCTTGATTCTTGTAGTCCCTAAATTAAAAAAACTATGACGTTTGAGTGTTTTTAATATGAAAAAATATTTAAAAATAAGAAATTAAGCTGTTTTCTCATGATTAGATTAATTTAAAATAAAACTTAGTACGGAAAAATATATCGCACGCAAATTGCTAATAATACACCGAAATGATTGACTGAAGGTCATTATCTAGCGCTAATAGAAAGTAATGATTAATTGTGTGTGCTAAATTTAATGCCTAATACCTTAGGCCATTGTTGTTACTAGAACATTATAATATTAACAAAATAAATATTCCAAGCTATACATATAAAGTAAGAAATATTTACAGTTTTTCACTATTTCGCCAATTTATGTCATTTTCCTTGATAATTAAAACTTAAGTCGCAGCTTTGTTTATTAAACGCTATTTATAGTAATACCTATCAGCACGGACCTTAGGAAAAATTGTCTGCGACGTAACTGCACGGTGATGCATATATGCTACATAAAACGTAGTAAATGTGTAATATAATCGTGTGCTATTTTTATCACAGGCGAGATTTTACAACTTCATTGGCTATAAAACACTAAGTAAAAGTATAGGAAAATCCATTAAGTGTCAATACGAGTGAATGAAACCGTATTTTTCACTTACTTTAAAGGTCTTCTCCTTGCCATGCACAGTCTTTTCCTTGGTGTTGAGCACTGACGAGTCGAGGTGGTGCGCCGGCTGCGATATCTGGTGGCCGTGGCCGTGGAGGCCTGATGTCATCTGCGGATTACACAAAAATTGTTATAAATACTGTTATAAATACTGTTGTATAGGGCATTATATTTGTTGAAATATTCTACAACTTAAGTTAATTGTTACTTTTGCATTCACCGAATCTATTAAACTGTTGGAGTATAACAAATTATTCATCAAACAACAACAAAAAATGCAATTAATGTACCTATTGCACTAAAAATGGTATTGTTTTTTAAAGTTAATCATACATCAGGCCTGTCGTGTGGCAGCGGCACAAGCGTGTGACTGTAAACGCCACAGGTTGTGGGTTCGAACCCCACTCAAGGTAATGAACTATTTAAAATTTATAAATTAAATATTCAGTGTTATCATTTATACGCCACTGAACACTCTACTCAACTTAACGCTGTATCTCGCACATGGCAGGATAGACAGAGGGAACTTGGGAGCCTAGTGTTAAAACACTCCACTCCACTTCCGTTCCCCATTTTCCACACAATTGCGCCGAAATGCGTGCAGAGTGGTGGAACTCAACGCAGTGTTTTGCCTTTTTACCAGTTGCCTGTTTAACATTCAACACGTAATTCCTCAAATTCAGCGGGACGTATAAAACGGAACAGATTGTCTTATACTAGGTTCTAAGTACGTGAAGGCAAAAAACAAACATATGTCTAGTACAATCTCCTGTTTACTTCTATTCTTCAATCAGAAGATGCGAGGTCACAATCCGCGACATAAATTCGCTCGAGATTTAATTTGCCCGTGACAGGAACTCTCCAGCGGGATCAATTGACAAACGACTCTATTTAACCGACTAGATGATTCTTTAGAGTACCTATATATAATGTTGTATGACTATGTTCACGTAAAAGTAAAAAAAAATACTCTGTACTTGTAGTCTTTCTAAAAATTTATTTTAAATATTCTATATCTACTTATATATTAACAATAAATAACATCGGCTATGTGATTAAAGCTTACTTACATTTATAAAATAAATGCAATAACAACAATAATATAACATTTGTTCTAATTTGCACGTGTTAAGTGCTATATTTATATTTTTGATTCACTTTTAAGTAATTTCATAAAATCACGTATGAAACATATAATACGGTTAGAGATATATAGATTAGAGAAATTCTCATGTCGTAATTTATTAATTAAAATATATTAATATCACATTCAAATAATATTAGTTTAAAAGTAAAATAAACCACATACCAAATTAACATCCAATGTTTAAAAATACACTTTATAGGTATAAATACATCACTGTTACCTAGCTATAGGCTAGTAAACAAATAATTGTATTATTTCAAGTAAATCCAAAAAATATTGTCTTTAGCCTGTTTAATTCACTTATTTTTTATACGTAAAATAAAAAAAATAAACAAAAGCGCGCGAAATATCAATCCTAAAACGAGCAACGTTTGAGTGACACTGGCCCATTCATAATAAACACCGCGATAAAGGTTCAGAAACGCATAGTGTGTAAGGCCACACACATACTGTACAAATAACCGCTCTTTTCTAATTTAAAAATATTCAAAAAATATATAATTGTTGTAGCTTTGACAGTGTTTCTATACATATTTTTAATTTTCCCTATGTTATCAATGATATCATTATTTTGTCACAATCATACGATTGACTCATATTGTTTACGATGTTTCAATCATTATTTACATTCTCCCTTTATCAGTATTTACTAATAATGTTACATAATTATATTATATTGTATATAACATCGTATGAAATTAAATATTAAGGAAAGTTTCGTCAGAAAAAACCCTTTTCATAATTTAAATGTATTGGGTTGATGTAGATCTGAAGTGTACTCAAAAACATAAATTAGCTTTAAACTAACATCAAGTAAGTGCAACGCTATGAAATCATAAAAAAGTAACATTCAGAATAGCTACCGAAATATTGAACTGATGAACATTTTATGATTATATTTAGTCCCAAATCTTAAAACATATATTTTCCATGATTAGGAGAAAATTAAGTATTTTTAAAACTATCCGAATATTACTGTATCAGTACATGACAGCTTATATCAGAAAATGTCTGACAAATTCGGGATATTAAAGAAAATACCAAAATGGATTTTTTTGTTAAAAAAAAACGTTTAGGTTACATGGGTTCTTTTGTAAAAAAAAAACGTTTAGGTTACTTGGGTTCTTTTGTAAAAAAAAACGTATAGTTTACGAAAAGCCTAATAGACGAGACAATGCATTATGGATAACGATGAGTATGACGGCACCAATCTTTACTCGGAAAGGATTGTGATAAGGCGTCAGAGTTATCGCACCGTGATGTAACGGCATTCCGCGCCGCTGACAGAAAAGGTCGCTTTATAATTATATGGCGTTAACGTAATTACGATTTATCGGCTCCAAGCATAGCTCCTGGGTACGACGAGGCCCTAAGTTTACCATCGCAATGATAACAAATGATAGTACATAGATAGATATGATTACTATAGACGTTTTAGCTATCTCAAATCTTTGCTTCAGCTTTGTTTCAATAATATTCAAATATGTTTAAATAGCTTTGTAGTTTGTAAGAAGAGATGTTTCTGAGATCTATTCTCACACGGGGGCATGAATTTAATTTAATGTCGCATATTGATTTGTTGATATTAGATTCTCTTCTAGTCATGGCTTGCTTAGTGGAAAAAAGTGTTCATCTCTATGTTCGCTATCTAATATACAATATATATAACAATATCTTTTGAGGATAAATATGCAAAGAAACACAGGCTGTTTTCTACAATTAAAACCTGTTCAACATAAATAAACAGAAACGCAAGTGTAAATAGCAAAACGTTGGAAAAGAAAATCAAGATCGTTAAGAAACATTGACATCGGACATACATACATCATATTTTCTAAGAACAAGCGGGTGTAAATATATATTGCTTATTGCGTGCGGAATACGTGACTGGACCCAGTGATCAAATAGTGTTTACCTTAACCACTAGGAAATTTTAAATTGCTAAGTTGGTGGAATGACTAGATTAATAGATGAGACATATAGCGCCCAATAACGCTAGGAACGAAGAAGTAAAAGATTTATTAATAGTAAATGAAGCTTTTTATGTAAGAAATGTTTATATAGTATATTTATTATGTGAAAATTCTGTTAAAAATTATATTCATGATATAATCAGATAACGTGTGCAGAGTCAAGTTGCGGCTAGTCTGCGGTAATGCGGCTAGGCTAGCGTAGGACGCCGCAGCCTACACCGTTGACGTAACACCCGCGAGACGCGATTGTTATTTCATAAATGAAATTGAATTAAAGTCAATTCCCAGCGGTCGCAAATTGACAGGATAAAAGGTTGGGACCGTCGTAGATGGACTTGGTACTCCTGTACTTGGCGTGTGTACGCGAGCAGGACGAGTTGTAATTTGCGATTGATTTATTATAATTCTTTTCTGTTTCATTATGTATCCCCCATATAAGAAGGCGGTAAAGAGAACATCGTAAAGACACTCAGCTCTCCATCTTTCGCTCGAATTAAAAATATTGCGTATGTAAGAGCGGAATTAAACGTGTCTTTGATTTACTGGAGCACAATAATAAATCATATTAATTCCCCCTGAGTGGGGATCGATCACGACGAGACCTAAACCATGGCGATTATAATGAGACCTTTTCCCTACTGTGCCACGATGGCCCTAATACGTTATACAAATTAGAAATATAAAACGAGTACATAAAACTAGTAGGCAAAGTTATTACAACGCTGTTATCTATTTACAAAACAAAGATATAAAACGGATAAAAAAGATTTAAATAGATTACTCATAGATATAGTTAACAGAAATCAAATATGATAGACCAATTCATATATATATATATATATATATATATATATATATATATATATATATATATATATATACACATGCACATGCACACGATGCACATGCACACGCACACGCACACGCACACGCACACGCACACGCACACGCACACGCACACGCACACGCACACGCACACGCACACGCACATACACACACATATATATATATATATATATATATATATATATATATATATATATATATATATATATATATATATATATATATATATATATATATATATATATATATATATATATATATATATATATATATAGATATATATATATATAGATATATATTAAAAATGAGCTACCGATCCTTTAAAAAAGCTTTATTGCGATATCGATAAGGGACTTTTATTATATGTGAACATAAACAAATAGAAGATGCATAAAACAATAATATTCTAAGCGTAAATCATATTTTACCATGAAAAATAATATATATTGACATAATGTAAAAGTGTCATGTTTCTAAATAAGACAATAATATATGAATAAATATTAAACATTTTTTGTTTATCAATGATCATATATCCATCATGGCGGTATAGGATGTCCTCTTGATATTTGATCGCAGCACGAGGGTATAATTTTGATTTCCCCGCTTGAAAAGGCAAAAAGCGGCGTAGAGTTCCGTCACTGAACCTAGGATATTTCAAATCAGACAAAAAGCAGAGAACAAAGTGCCTTGAATTGTCTCTGCCTACCCCTGCTATAGAGGCTGTACCGCTCGAAAATAGACATATCCATTCAAAAGAGTAAGCAAAATCTCACCTAAAGCTTTTTGATATTGATTTATTTGTTAACTTAAAAGGTCATTCATCGTTAAAGAAGTTCCAAAAAGCTTTTATGTGCCAGAAATATTGGACGGTACGTGGAGATACAAAGTAAATGCCAAAAGATGCTCGTTTCCACTACTACATGGATAATGTTTGTTACTTAACTATCCGCATTGGTTCATGTATTCAGGTTTAGTTACATTTTATTTTTAATGAATCTACTTAATTAACTAAGACTTTTTTAGCTTCACGCTGTACCCGCACATGGCAGGGTAGGCAGAGGGAACCCGGGAACCTAGTGTCAAGACACTCCATTCCACTTCCGTTCCCCACTTTCCGCCAAATTTGAGGCATTGCGTGTTGAGTGGCGGAACTCAACGCCGCGCTGTGCCTTATTACCAGAGCGAAGAAATGAAACATTAAATATTTAAATTGAAAATATTAAATATTTCATTTCCTCGACCGGGGATCAAACCCAGAACCTGTCGGTTACAGTCACACACTTGTGCCGCTGCGCCACGACAGGCTTCGAACTAAGACTTTTTATTTTAAATGTACATATTATATAAGTTATTTATAAATACTAGATAATTCATAAAAATAATGTACTATTGTACGTAATTGATTTAAAATTAAACGGTCATACAGAAAATATTCATACACTTTCGAGATAAAAAATATCAGAAAGCTAATAGTAGCTTTTCACCTCACGTAATGTTTTGGATTAACTTAGATAACCTAAAAAAAATATGTAATAGTATGAAGTATGAAAAAAACTGAAAATGTTCTGTAAGTCAAATCCAAAGCCACAAGAATCGGGGGTACTAATGGGCAATAAATGAATATTATATTTTTATTGACGATTAACATTATACACATAGTAAGTTCGAAGCTGACATAATCACGCACGACGAGAATCGTAATTTCGAATAACGAAATTTCACCATGGAATAGAGGGTGATAATAAAAAGCTTACGTCCCTCGTAAAATTGAGCCTCGTGAAACCTATGAAACCAACGTATGTGTGTATACTTTTAAAAAATACTAGATACCATAAGAAACACCGTTTACGCAGTCTCTACGACCCTTGCCTTTTTTTCATAATATTAATTAACATCAGTGATTTTCATTTGTCCACGAAATCTGATGACTACACTCAACTCACTATTAAGGATTTATACCATTAAATGTATAGATCTTTATCTGTAGCTGTATATGTATATAAAATATGTACAGCACTGCATTTTCATTATCTATTATAATCTAGTTGTCCCACGCTGTATGTACTGTGCCAATCTTCAAAATCTTTACAATAAAATAAGTTTCAAAACGTTCAAAACTAAACACTCAAAGAAGCAGACAAATACAGTTTTTGTATTTTACACCTTAAATATTTTATTTCTTATAATTATTTCAACCCTTTTCTAGCGTTTATTTATTGTGGATGTGACATTTAACCATTTCACACAATAAAAGAAAGTTTGAGATTTAATAACATAAATCTTTCTACTAGTTTTTTCAAAGGCAAGTCAAACTTTTACAAAAGAACATCCAATCAATAAAAAATATAGTAGCCAATATAATAACTATGTATGTAAAATAAATATGTTTAAGGTCATTGTTTATGACAAATTATTTGGTCAGCGGAATCGTGTTTAGTCGTATTCGTAATTTGGTCGTATTTGCATTGTTAAACAAATCGCCCCTTACGTAATTGACTCGATAAATATACAACATAAATATATTTTAATAGTTTGATTCGTCGCTTACTTTTAAAAATCTCTTACTTATAAATGAGTGGAAAAATGTAGTTTCTAAGAGCGTTATTATGTGACAGTAAACGGATACAACTGTTTAACAATATAAATATAGTATTAATATTCCAACCGAAATTGATGTCAAAATTGATTATTACTGACTTTGTCTAAGCACAATAGTTAAACGCCTATGTGATATCTATAAATAAAAGTTTCTCGAAATGGATTTGAACCCCCAACTTACGTTTGAGTATGTTAAAATTGTCGGAAAACCGTCCATCGTATTATATAAATTTGACAAGCAATTGCATCCGATAGATTATCTCATAAACGTGTAAGATAGTAAAGTGATAATATCTTTATGTGAAGTACTCGGTCTTTTGTTTCGCCGAAAGTAACGTCTGAGTCACAGGGGATAAAAATACATATTAAATAGTAAATAGTTGTTATTTAAGGCAGCAGTAGTAAATTACAACGATTATAGCTCCTAAATAATAACACTGAGACAGTATATATTATGTTTTTAATTATGAATTAGTTATAAATGAAATCATCTTATCCTATCTTCTATCTAGCTTAGGGGATTCACTCGCCAATCAAACATATTTTTCTTTTTGCAAATTTTATAATCTATACTTATAATAAGTCTATAGTCATAGCCGATCATTGTCTGTGGAAGATATATTTAAAAAAAAATCTTATAATGGACGTTTCTGTTCTATCGTTTTGTCTGTGGCTAACCAGATTTATTTACTCTCTCTCTCTCTCTCTCTCTCTCTCTCTCTCTCTCTCTCTCTCTCTCTCTCTCTCTCTTGCTCTCTCTCTCTCTCTCTCGCTCTCCCTCGCTCTCCCCCTCTCTCTCTCGATAATGTTGTTAGAAGTAATTGAAACTAGTCAATAAATTCAAACGGGCGAAGCCTCATGCTAGTCGCTTTAAATAATAAAATAAAATGTAGATAGCATGTAAAGATACGGTGTAAAATTATTTAAATTTCTAGCAATAATATTGGGATTTGTATTACGATCCTCAATGTTTATATATGAATTTAAGTGTTGTTTCATTCAAGAATAATCAAAATGCATAATAAGTAAACTTGCATAATAAAAACATTATTCTATATACCAAATTAACAACACTTATACGCTAGACGATCTCTTTAAAATAAGTCGCCATGAAACATAAGTGCACTCGCTAAGAATCGAAGTGCACTTGACCTACCTTCTAACACTAAACAGCTCGGCCACTACAAGGTCGTATATATCCTTCTGTACTTGGGCACAGAGTGAGAATCAACGCCGTTACAACAAGCTGGTGACCCGGAATGATCAATTAAAAAAGTCTATGTAATATCTTATGTGACCTATACTGTTAAGTGGAATGTCATTATTATTTTATAATAGACTCATCTCCCGTGACGTTATTTCCAATGTTTCAAAGGAACTATTTTATATGTTATTTAAAAACTGAAACCCGTTACTAAATGACTGACGCCGACGAAACTACTGGGAGATTTCGAGTAAGATTATAAGGGTCGTAGAAAAGATTTCTCAAAGTTCCAATGGGCGTGAAAAAACTAGGCTTTATATTTTACGTCCACACAATAGTTGCGGTGACAACCAATATTATCATCAGGCTTTCTACCTTATCATTACCATGAAAGTAGATAAAACCTCTGTAAGAGAGTGACACATTTCTACATACAAGATTTTTTATAGAATATTTTCGATTTGTCAAATCAAACCAGGTTGACTTATTTATTAAATATAAAAACTCTCTACGGCTGGATTTGTGGGCATATTACTCGTAAAAGTGACACATTTTGATATGATAATATAATTATTATTAAAATAACAGTATATCTAATATATATGTACACGTGTATGTATCTGTGACGTGTACAACATACATAACTACTAACCATCAAATGTAACAGATATTAATGACATTATCAAACATTTATCGTTGTATGGTATCTCCAAGTTTATTCTGAGCGAGAATAAAACAAGTCAGACGATACGTCACAATATCTTGATCACGCAAAATAAAACGAAGACGGCATCGAAATAAATTTACCAATGGCAGTTTAACTGTACACTTACACAAGTACACAAGTTGGGCAGAGAGACATACTGGGAAGTATCAAGACAATCCGTTCCCTAGTTTCATGTCAATTTTGAGACATTCGTTGTCCAATGGCGGAACTCAACGTCACGCTTTGTCTTGTCTTGTTACCAGGGCGAGGGAATGACAATAGTTCATTCCCCCGTGTGGTAACGTATTAGGTAGTTTTTATCTAATATGCGTGATGATAAACAAACTAGTTTTTCAACACACAATTTGAATTTATAGCATTATTTAATTAGTATGATATTTAAACAAGCAAAAAAAATGCAATGCGAGTGAAGTCGCGATCGTCAATTGTTTCAATACTAATACAACTTTTCATAGATTTTTTTAAAAAATAAACTTTACATACTATACTCCTCTGCTATAAGATCTGTCAAAACATAAATGCCTTTCATTATGTTAATATCTTAGTTTAGATTTACAAAAAAAAGTCATTATAGAAAAGTACGATTGACTTACAAATTATTTTGGAAAAAGAACCTTCTTTCCGGCGCATTTGTCTTCTTAACAGTAGCAGGTTCTACTTAACTCAATAACAATTATTTTGTTTAGAAAATTGACGCTCTCCTACCTAGCCAGCCACTTTATCTTACATAAAGTTTTATAAAGTCAATTATGCAGCTTTAAATAAGCCAGAAATTAAATTTTTCTTCGCTCATTAATACGAACCAAAATATTTAAAATATTAACAATAACTCAATAGGATTATAACACAAAATAATAGTTACAAGCAAAATAAGTACTGAAGTTATTAAAACTATTAAAAAACGGTAGCCTGGCCTAGATGGCACTGAATGTACAGCACGCAAAACCTATTAGAAGAATAACAAAATGTTAAGTTTAGGAAACTCTATTAACACAATATAATTTTTGTTTCGTGTCACTTATACATTAAATAGTGTACCTTGATTTCTTTATTATTAATATTTATAAAGACGTTAAAATGATGGAAAGAGGGTAACGTTGCGCTATTATATATATTGACTAATTCAATTTTTATAGCTTCATGCTGTAACCTGCAACCTGCTGTCAAGACACTCCGTTCAGTTCCTAACTTACCGGGGAATTGAAACATTGCATGTTGAGTAGCGGAACTCTACGCTGCGATTTGCCTTGTTACCAGAACAAATGAAAACATTAATTTATTTAATTTGGAAATATTTAATATTTCATTTCTCCGACTGGGGATCGAATCCAAGACCTGCCGCGTTTACAGTCACACGCCTGTGACTCTGCGCCACGCCTTTATATACAAAATTACCGTTTTTTTTTTGTGTAACTTTCGTGTTTTTTAAGGAAAAAAAGAGGCAGTTCCACTAGTGACTATTTACTACTCGTTATATGATCAGCGGCAAACCAACAATAATGACAAAACACGTCTAGAAATACCAATTAATAAATACTAAGATAATGAAACCTCGAATCCGAGACCATCCCGTTGCATTAAACAACCCAACGACGTCACAATAGTGTTAACGTAATTGGATTATAAATTGAAATCTCTAACATTGCAACACTGGCTGAATTTCAGCGCGATAATTTAATATACCACTTAGGTCGCAGCTCGCAAACAAGTCGCAAATAATCTCTGACCTACAAAATCTTTGATTATAGGGTAAAATAATAAAAGGAAGTCTACATCCTCTTATGTTTTCCTCGCACAAAACATAAAATATCCTTGTACATTATATATTCATATAATTTCGATAAAATAATATATTTCAGGTTTTTAAAACAAAAGCTGTAAAACAGTTTCTAGTTATACACATTCATATTACGAAAACAATAAACATATATATTTTTTCATGAAAAAAGTAAATTTGCTTACTTTATAACTTCTAGTAATCAATATTTTTTAATTACCTATTGCTCCAATAATTGTACTTATTAGTTAAGCAACCTGACAGCAAAATAAAATTAATTTATTTACAAAAAAAAATGTACTTATGTAGAATATAACTGTCAATTAATTGTATTATCTATGATCACAACAGTATTAAAATGCATTTGCTCTTTCTTGGTTTCCTAAGCTATCATACGGGTTTCATGTAGGCTGTAAGTATGTCGATTAAATAATTTACGTATCATAATAATTATTAGACTTACGCAAATCTACAATATATCTATACTTATAATAAATCTGTAACTGATCACTGTTTGTACATGGAAGATACATTAAATAATTCTTACAGGGGACCACTATTAATGTGATAGGCCCCAAAACAGTGATTTGATTTTTTTTTGTCTGTTTGTCGGTTTATCTGATTGTGCGCAAATCTTAGAAATGGCTATACAAGATTAAATGCAGTTTTCACTATCACATTTGGGCAACTTTCTATTAATATTTAAAGTTCGGTTTGTTAGAAGAATTAATAATTTAATAAATAAAAAAGGTTAACGACATTTAAAAATATTAAGTTCAGCAACATTGCTAGAAAACAATTATTTTTTCGGCGGAAATTTTAGTTTTCAATTGTCTTAAAAGTGATAATATTATTAGGAAAAGAAATTGAGATTAGTAAATACAATAGGGTTATTCAAGCGGGCGAAGCCGTTTCGTCAGTATTGAATAAATATAAATTTTAAAATCGAAAAATATTATATGATCGTCATAAGATTTTTAAAGAAAGGTTTCTTAGCTCTTTACTACAAGTATTTCCAAGTTTGACGTAAAAAATTGGCCAGCATATCGTAGAATTACATCGTTTATCGTGTCATAATTTATATGTATGATTAATTACAAAATGTTACAAATAGAAATGTAAATATACTTGTAGCTAATCCACTCACCTGTCCATATCGCGAGGATGCCAAATGCACGTTTCTGTTCTTTAGAGAGAAATCGGGCCTCTTCCCTAGCCCATAGTTACTCTTGTTCTGGGATATGAACTTTTTGGGCCTATCCAACCTTTCCGTTGAACCCTCAGCATCTTCCTCGCGTTTAGATGTAGATGGTATGCCACGATACGCCCCCCTCGTGCCCCTGATGGTCTTCTCGGGGCTCTTGTCCTGTTTCCTGGTTATTAGATTGTCTTTTCTCTGTTTGTTGCTGCGTAAAGACACATTGGACGCCATATTGTCCATAATTCTCCATCAAGCCACAAAATTAAAAACTATCGCACTTCATATTCATTGTGATAACTTTATATTTTATTTCATTAATTAACAACTAACAATTATAAAATAATTGAATAAATAAATATAAGGGAATACATCACAATCTCAGGACTTTGTTAAAAATCATTTCCTTTTACAACAATTGTTTAGGATATGATGAATAGCTAGCAATATGGATATATTGGTTTGTAAAGCTATCTATTAATTAAATATAAAATAAATAAATAACTAATTCCGTCTTTTTATTCTCTCTCGCAGTGTTGGCATCCTTCCTTAGCAATTGCTCATACCCTAAACTAACCAAATAATATTTATTCTAAAATATAAACAGTCTTGTGGGAAAATTTTGGAAATTTATTGCAGGATTTGTTTATTTAAAGATGTTATCTGAAACAAATTGAAAATATTTACATATACAAAAAGAACAATAAAATATATTTAATAGAAAATTATAGCAGTGTCTATATGTATATTTTCATACATTGTCTTGTCACATTAAAGAAACAGAAATATTTCAAAAACAATGACTTGAGTGTTGTCACGCATATCTCTTCTCTAACATTCTTTCTTTACCAAAATTATCTTAAATTATAGTTGCAAAGTTATTTATAAATGTGGGCAACGACTGGTGATGTTTATTCAGATAAAGATGCAATCCAGATCAATTAAGTGATAAGGGAATAGTGCATATGTTATATTTGTTACTGACTTTTAATATTTTGTTAGTTACTTTTTCAAGTAAAATTAATGATGATAGTAGAAAAAAAATAATTAAAATGTATATTATTCATTAAATCTAAGAAATTTAGATTTATCAATAAATAAATTATCAATTTTGAGAAGATGAAATTGAAGTTTACTTTTAGACATATAACATTTCTAAAAGCAAACTTTAAAATGAAAATTATAATTTATACAAAAAATCAAATGACTGATTCATAAATGTGATTTGGGCTTTTACAGTGTATACCTTTTGTATGGGTCAAATGAAAATTCAGTACACAAAAACACATGTTGCATCGTTTATCGTCTCCGATTATGCGATTCAGCACTTGACACGTCTGTCTCCAAGAATGATTAATTCAATGATTATAAAAGGTCAACACACTACTTTCGTCACGAACGTAATAACAAAACACTAGGCAAACGACACAATTAACTTAAACTAGGTGCCGGTAAAGATATGCAATGCGAGAAAACACCAACACTCCAGCAAGGATTACATCTGAATCACTTCAAATTCCCGACTATTCCACTCGCATAACTTAAGGATTTATTTAAAGATGTTCTAAAATCTGCATGCATCGGCCGTTTTATTACAATACGAATGGCGCATAGCTAAATCAAGCTGAATAAATAGAGTAAAAATTGCACTGACAGTCCGTCAAGCTCACAAAGCATGTATTTTTGGAAGACTCAAACTATTTTATACCTTGGGATCCGCATCGTCAAACTCGTGTAACTTTTTATCGACGCATAAACGTTACATTAGCTAAATTGATATTCGATTCTATAAATACTTACAAATAAAAATCTGGAATCACACCATTGTTTTTTCTTCTGCACAATCAGTAAGCCGATGTTGCTACTCTTTAAAATTTTCTGTGAGAAAAAGTGGGTCATCGATCTTTTTTGAATAATTTATTTACCACTTTCACTGTCATAATAAAAATAAATATTCATATTAATCTTTATTTAATAAATTAGTAAAATCAATATCTTCATATTAAACGTGGCCTGCACCGGTTTATTCTTTAAATACGGTTCTGTACCCATATTTAAACGATTGTCAAAACCAGTAAAATTTTGTAATTTATAATATAATAAAAATTGTTATATCGAAATGAACAAAACTTTTTTTATATTTACAATTATAAAAGAAAACCATAAAAACGATTTAATTTAGTTAAACTAAATTAAATCGCTTTAATTGTATAAAATGGAACATCTTGTACAGTTTAGAAATTAATTATGCATATATTTTAATGAAACGCAATTATACGCAGTGCAGCAAATTATTTTTCTAGAAAAAATAAATAAATATTTTAATTTTATTAAACAATTTAAGGTATTTTTGGATTTGAATGCAGTATTTAATATAATGTTTGATTCTTGAATGACGTTACACCGACAGTTTTTGAACTGAAAATTGTGGTGTCGATTGTGTACATGGCACATTTTTAATTTATATTAATTTTGCGTAAAACATGAAGTGAAAAACGAATTAGAATTCAATAAAATAAACATGGCATTTGTTAGTGCTGTAACCGGCGACGACTCCACGAAGAAATTCATGGATGTCCTTCAAAACGACTTCAAAACACTCAGCTTAGAAACTAAGAAGAAATATCCACAGATAAGAGAGGTATTAGTGTAATTATAAAAATTAAATATGTCTTATTCTATTTCTATAAAATGGTCCAACTATTTAAATATGTTAAAATATCTTTTACTAGTTTTTACCGACACATTTACTGTATTTACATTTAGTGTTACGATTATATAGAGTAGCTGTATGTTTACATGTTTTCTAATATTTTAGGCTTGTGATGAAGCTATTGAAAAATTGGCTCTGGCTTCTAATAATCCTCAAGCTTCACTCTACGGAGTGGTCAATCAAATACTTTATCCATTAGTGCAAGGATGTGAGTCAAAGGATATAAAAATTATAAAGGTAATTATGCAATTACTTGTTTACATCCTATACTTTCATAAGGTAAAATATTTTTTTACTTAATAGTACAAACAAAGTATAATAAAGTTACTTATATTAGAAATTTATCACTGGTTTGACTAAAAATTATATACTCCTATTGAAAATACTATAAATTATATTTTTCTATAATATTTCAAAAGTCTTTTTAATATTATAAACAAATATGTTTTTTTTTACTATACTAAACTATACTAATTATCAAAAAAGAAACACTATATACTATGATAAATAATTTATGAAAATTAAAATACAATAATAATTATACATATGTACATTTTCACATCTTATTTAGCACAAATAGTAAAAGTAATTATTTGATTATTTTTTTAATTTAATGTACTAAAATCTAATATTTAAAAATATATCCACAACAATAGGTTACAGAAATTTAAAAAGAATAATTTCATAACTTTATATGTCAATTACAGTTTTGTCTTGGAACAATTCAAAGATTGATAGCCCAACAGGGGATTGACGCTAAGGGTGCTCGGCATGTTGTTGATTGCTTATACAATCTTGGCCAAACTGGCACGTTGGAACTCAAACTTTTACAACTTGCTGCTCTCTTGATGACAACATCTGATTTAGTACACGGTGATACATTAGCTAGGGTGAGTCATATATATTAGTTTATGGATAATAATGCAATCATTTGCTCACATCTTTTATTTATTACTAATATATAGGTAGGATATGTTTTATACTATGAAATATCTTATGATTGTTTCATTATATTTTTAAATTTCTAGTTTCAATCTTGTATGACATGGTGATTTAGTAATGAAAATAAAATATTATTTTTATAACTTAAATTCATTTAATTAGTTTACTGTTAAACTGTATTGTCACATTGAGGCTTAACTTACTTTAATTGATTTTAGTTTTCTAAATAGTATAAAAATATATTTAAATAAAAAACCAAAATGGATTTAGCAAGCATACACAGACAAAATGGTGCTATGATAATAGTAGAACTATTATAAAAAATCAACTTTAAATAGTTAGGGAAATATGAAAACAATGTTACTTAGTTATGAGGCCTAAATACTACATTTTAATGTCAGATATGTGTTAAGATAAGAATATGATAAAATCTACAATTACAATCACTTAAGATATAAAACATTTGTGTGTGAACTGTGTGACAGCTGCTTTTTTAAATGTGTAATCTGCATATACCAGGCCACAGACAAAAAATGCAGCTTAATGATGTTTGCCTCATAGGACCCTCAGATGTAGGCAGAGGGAATAAGATTTGATTGATGGAACTGAACGCTCTGACCAACTAAGCCATTTGTTCTCACCAACCTATATTGAAATTCTTATAATCTTATTCCAACTTATTTATGTAGTTAGCATCTCTGTGCGGAGATTTGTAAAAAATCTCCAACAAGCGTATAAGAACTTTGACGTAGCTTGGTGAGAATGAATGGTTTAATTGGTCACTTGGATGGTTTCCAAGAGGTGCGGGTTCAAATCCTGCTTTGTTCAAATTTTTATGTTTTTAAATTTAGTATTTCTCTTTCCTAAGTGTGAAATAACACTTTAAAAATAGTAAAAACATTTTTATTATTCATTTCACATTTACACTTCAATTTGGAAGAGAAATCGTGAGATAGTAAATTCTCTAATGTGTTCATATAGAAATATATGATTTTATTGAACATAATATTGTGTTGTAACATTAGGTTGCCAAGTTCTATATCTCTTCCATCCTCTACTTATTGCGCCATGTGCGGGTTATAAAGTGCGTCTTCTTGTGTTTATTGGTGTAAAATTTTTAAAAATATGCAGGCACAATAATACTCATTAATAATACTTTTATATGTTTTATTAGTTGATGCTAAAGTGTAGCTTTATGATAGGCAGCTGCTGTAGCGACAGACTATAAAAACTATAGTGAGATTCATACTGGATGGATAAGTTTTTTTTACTCTGGTAATAAAACAGTTCAATGCATAAGTCTGTCTGAGTCTCAATATAGATTTCAGCTAGGGTCAGGTTACCATGGATGCCATTTTTGCCCTCAGGACTTTAATGGAGGCATACAGGGAAAAGAAGAGAGCTCTGCATGTGGCTTTTTTAGATCTGCAGAAGGCCTTTGACTGTGTTCCTCGTCAGTGTATCTGGTGATTGCGTTTGAAAGGGATCCCTGAGGCCTATATTGAGATTATCAAAGACATGTATCACAATTCCGCTTCCATGGTTAGGACTGCTGTTGGCGACAGCATACCTTTCGAGATTACAGTATGGGTTCCCCAGGGTTCGGCTTTTAGTCCATTCTTATACAATGTAGTGCAGATACTGTCTGGGCTCACATCCAAGACCAGCCTCCGTGGCTGATGATGTATGCCGATGACATAGCACTTGTTGAAGAGAACCGGCTGATGCTAGAGCGTAAAGTGAACCTCTGGAATGGTACGCTTGACAACGGTGATCTTAAACTAAATGTGTCGGAGATCGAGTACATGGCTTGCGGGAGACCGGACTTGAGTACTATGTAGATACTGAATCAGCCGTTAAGTCGGAAAAGTTCATTCAGTACCTCGGATCTGTTATGCACGAGTCTGGAGGCGTCGATCACGATGTTCCTGTCCGGATAAGCGCTGCCTGGGCCAAACGGTGGAGGTCACTGGTGTGTTCTGCGATCGCAGAATACCGACCAAACTCAAGGGGCTGATATACAAGAGCATTGTTCGACCGGCAGCATACAAGAGCATTGTTTTATACGGCAGCGAATGCTGACCAGTACTATCACGGCACACTCAGGAGCTTCATGTCACAGAAATGAAAATGTTGAGGTGGATGGGCAGCGTAAAGCGGTCTGACCGCATACGTAACACATTCATTCGAGGTAGACTTGGAGTTCGTGACATAACGGATAAGCTCCACGAGCGTCGTCTGTCCAAGAACGTTGCGCGCCGGCCTAGGAATTATGTCGGACGCAAGTGCCTTGATAAGTCTGTCCCTCGGAGTGAGACCTCCCTAGGCGCCCGAGGAAGCGCTGGTTGGATGTCGTGATGCAGGACATGAGAGCCAATGGTCTAACTACTGAGGACGTAAAATATCGTGCAAAGTGGAGTAGTTTTAGCAGGAAGGCAGACCTTGCCACAGCGAGCCGGGACTAATGCCAGGAAGAAGAAGAATGCATATGTCTGCCACTTAACAATTAACACAAGTTCTCTCTGCCCATGATTTTATATGCTTAAAGTGTCCAGCTAAACGAAAATGTTTTGTTACTTTATTATATAATTTGTTTCAGACAATGGTAATGTGTATGAAGATGGTGCCGGCGAGTGAGACACGTGACGTGAGCACCAGTCATGCTGCGGCTGCCACAGTCCGACAACTTGTGGCACTTGTTTTTGAAAAGGCATTGGCCGAAGCTAATGGTAAGATAAGTGCTGATATGTAATAATGATTTTGTAAAACCGAAACAAACTCATTTATTTATTTTGGACTAACTCAACTCTAACTCAGCTTCACGCTGTATCCCGCACATGGCAGGGTAGGCAGAGGAAATTTGGGAACTCAGTGTTAAGACACTCCGTTCCACTTCCGTTCCCTCACTTTCTGCCAAATTTGAGGTATTGCGTGTTGAGTGGCGGTACTCAACGCTGCTTTTTGCATTTTACCAGTGCGAAGAAAATGAAAACATTAAATATTTGAATTTAAAACATTAAATATTTCACTTCTTCTAATGGGATTCGAACCCACAACCTGTCGATTACAGTCCCACCCTTGTGCCGCTGGGCCACGACAGGCCTCCTGTTTATAGATGATAACAATTTATAATATTTTATGTATATGTTAAAGGTACACTGAAGGTCAATCCAGCTGATGTGAGAATGCAAGCTAACAACAAGGCACCAAAGGAACTTAAACCCTGTGCAGTTGATGCTTATTTAATATTACAAGTAAGCTAATGTGTTGATCATAATAGTCACTATTTTAAATATAAAATCATTGAGTTGATTAAAATTTATTCTGTAAAACATATAAAACTAATTTGGCTACAGTCCTAATTGACAGAGTGAGTTAATAGAGAGGAAATGAAATCCAAATATGAACAGCCACAAGCAGTTAACTATTAAATTAATTTACATAATTATTAATAAAATTGTAATTGCGCTATTGCAATATGCTATATACAAAAATGTATTTTTTTTCCAGGACATTATACAACTAATAAATGGTGATGCGGCAAACTGGCTCGTTGGTATATCAGATGTACCGAAGACATTTGGACTTGAATTGTTAGACACAGTATTGACTGATTTCTCTGATGTCTTTTTTAAGGTATGTTCTATTGAAAATAAATATTAATAAAAAATAAATTTTAACACAATCAATATTATTAATACGATTTAATATATATATATAAATGGCACGAAAATTGTCTGTATTTTGCACATAGTAGGGTCCCTAACGAAAACTAGTGTTTGAACACTCTTTTCCCCATTTTCCTTTTGAGTGGCGCTCAACGCTATAACTGTCCCATTTAGTACCAGATGATGCTACACGCTGTATCCCATGCAGGTAGGGAGAGGAGACATACGCGCCTAGTGCTTTGATGCTCTGATCCGTTTCCAACTCTCTGCCTAGATTGAGGCGTGTTGAGTTGCAGACTCAACGCCGCGCGCTTGTTACCATAGCGAAAAAATAAACATTAAATATTTAAATTATAATAATTATATTGCCTCGAGTGGGGATCAAAGCCACAACCTTTTGCGTATTTCACATAGTCACTCAATTGTGCCGCTGCGCTAGAATGTATTATTTTTTTATTGGATTATTTTCTTGTTATTAAACTGACTTTAAAATTTGTTACAGATTTCCGAATTCCGATTTCTTTTAAAGGAACATGTGTGTGCGTTGATAATCAGATTATTTTCACCAAACGTTAAGTATAGGTCAGTTAAATTGCTTAATCACTTTGTGAGCTTCCGTTGTCATATATTTCCATAAGAAAATGTTATTTTTCAATTACAAATTATAAGGATAATAAGCTAGTTATTAATTATTTATTATATCGTATAATAATTCATTATAATTTATACCATTTATATATCTGCAGCTTTGTCTCTGTGACAATATTGAAAACGTAAGTCTTTAGTTTGATACATGATACATTCTGAGCATAAGAAAGTCTAAGAATAATGTATGATATCGTTATAAATAAACTAATATTAATATTTTAATAATATGAAATGTGTGCCGTTCCAGGGCAGCCTTCCCCTCCCCGCACATCCCGGGCGGGGCGGCGGGCGCGGCGCCGGCGGGGGCGGAGCGCCCGCACTTCCCGGTCACCATGCGACTGCTACGCCTCGTGTCAGTCATTGTACACAAATATCACGATGTGCTGGTTAGTAATGTACCGAAGGTCCTGTATCAGTTCATTCAACTGATTTGAATTTGAAGTGTATCATTGTGGTTGTATTTAGATAATTTTTATATAAATCTAATTGACACTTTAAGAGCTACTAGCACTTTGCCAATATAGAGGTAGGGATATTTTGGAATGGGTATATCACATGTGAGATCAAATATGTGTACATGTCATATCACATGTGGATACGAGATCACATGTGTGGATGTGTGATAATATGTATGGATGTGTCATCACATGTGTGGATGTGAGATCTTATATTCCCACATATCTGTGTTATCACATATTAGGTCACATGTATCCATCTCAAATCATATATGTAGATTTGCGATCACATGTGTAGATAAGAGATCGCCTGTGTACATGTTAGATAACATGTGTGGATGTGAGATCATATGTGTACATGTGAAATCATATGTGTACATTCGATATAACATGTGTACATGTAATATCACATGTGAATGCGAGACCACAATTGGGCATATGTAATCACATGTGTGTATGTGGGTACACTTATATGTGTTAATGTGTGAACACAAACATATGTATATATAAGATCACATGTGCACATTTGGGGTCACACGTGTATATATGATATCACACGTGTGATTATGGGATCATATGTGTGAATATGTAAGATTAAATGTGTGGCTGTGCGATCAATTATTCTCACATATGTGTACAAGTGTATTCACATGTGTAAGTAGTAAGATCATATATGTACATGTAACATCACGTGTGTATAGAGTGATATATGACGTGTATAAGTGATATCAGACATGTGTATGCGACATCACATGTGTGAATGTGAGATGAAATTTGTGAATGAGAGATCACATGTGTAGATGTGAGATAGCATGTGAATATGTGAGATCACATGTGCATAAGTGATATTAGACATGTGTATGTGAGATCACACGTGCGAATGTGAGAAGACATGTGTGAATATGAGATCACATGTGTGTATGTTAGATCACATGTGTAGATATGCGAGCACATGTGTATGTATGCGATAACATGTGTACATGTAAGATCACACGTATATAAGTGATATCAGACAAGTGAATGCGAGATCACATGTGAGTAGGTGAGATCACATGTGAGGATATGCGAGCACATGTGTATGTATGCGATCACATGTGTATAAAAGATATCAGACATGTGTATGCGAAATCGCATTTGTGAATGTTAGATGACATGTGTGAATATGAGATCACATGTGTGAATGTGAGATAACATGTGTAGATGAGAGATCATGCTAATGTGGGACAACTCAACACTGTGCTTGGCCTCGATACCATGTACCCTTGCGCCAGGACAGGCCTTATCGTCACTTGTATATACCATAATAATATAGTTTTTCAAAATTTTAATATTCAAAGGCTTTTTACAACTATGAATACTCTTTTAATTTATTTTTGGCCTCTTCCATGCTACGTAAATGTATATTTGTTAGTGAATAAATGGAATATTAGATGTGAGTTGGCTTTAACTACATCTGTCTATCTTTTACAAAACATATTGTAGGTGACAGAATGCGAAATATTCCTATCGCTGACCATCAAGTTCCTGGACCCCGACAAGCCGCTGTGGCAACGGGCACTCGCGTTGGAAGTCCTACATAGAATCACTGTACACCCAGGTATGCTTTTTATGGTTTTTTTTTTTTTTCAATAAATATTGTCTATAATCTAAATAAGAGCTAACTTTTTGACATAAGTTAAGTGTAATTTGACATTTAGCTACGAATTATAAAAATATAAAAAAATAAACCAAACAGATGTTGAAACCCGTGCCGTACGGAAGTCGTACAAGCGCTCTGACTACCAAACCACGAAATTAAAGCAAGCACTATGCAACATAGAATTCAGGATTAAAAAAATATTAAAATTCTAAATTTAACTTTCAATATATTTAAGAATATTTGCATCTATATATTTTTTTAGAGTTTACACTTGTAGTCACCAAACTATCTTGAAATTTTCTAATTGTCATCAAATTTAGTTTAGTTTTAGTTGTTTTCTAGTTCTATTCATATTAAACACATTGCAAAGATATCTCGGCTAGCACTGCTATCTCGGCGTTGAGTTCCTCCGCTCAACACACAAAGCCTCAAATTCTACGGAAAGTGGAGAACGCATCGGAATGTTCTAACACTAGATTCCCAACTTCCCTCTGCTTATCCTGCTGTGTGCAGGATTAAGCGTGAAGCTGTTAAGATAATTAACAATATGTATGTATTTACTATTTTTAAAGTGTTATTTCACACTTAGGAAAGAAAATAATATATTTAAAAACGTATAAAAATTTGAACGAAGCAAGATTTGAACCCGCGCTTCTTGGCAACCGTTCAAGCGCTCTGACAAAATAAGCTATTCGTTCTCACCAAACTCCGTCGAAATTCTTATACGCGTGTTATAACTAACTAAATTGTAACTTAGAACAAATGGCTTAGTTGGTCAGAGCGCTTGGACGGTTACCAAGAGGCGCGGGTTCAAATCCTGCCTCTGTATTATGTATATTTGTTTGCAGATCTACTAAAGGCCTTCTGTTCGTGCTACGACATGAAGCCGCACGCCACAAATATATTCCAAGACATCGTAAACGCTCTGGGCGCGTACGTGCAGAGCTTGTTCGTCGCGTCACAAGTTAATACGCCTGCTGGTAAGTCAAGCTATATATTGAATTAACGAAATATATTTTTTACTTTTCTCACATAGTAAAACTTAGCAAAAATGGTGTTTAATCACTCCGTTTTCTATTAAAACGTGTACGTTTTACGATATTTTAAGTTGCGTAGCGATATTCAACATGGGATTTTGCCTGACAATGCAAGGAAATTATATTAGTGTAATTATAATATATCACTATAACACAGTTGTAAAGTAACAAAATTATGTATTTATGTTACAATGATAAACTACCCTGCTGCCACTGCAACTGCAATGTGCTGCTGGGATACAGCGTAAAGCTGAGAAAAAAAAAGGAAAAAAGTAGAAAAACATAACTTTTTAATTGTGCTCTTCATAGTTTTTATATTTTTTTTATATTTTTTTTTACATTAGTTTCAATTATATATTTATTGATGTATACATTGTACTTTCGATATAAGACAATGAAAATAACTATATAATCAAAAACTAATTCTGGTCTTCATCATGCACATTGTCCTCCCGTTCGACGTAATCTATGTCGACAGTGTAGTCGTGGCGGGTGCGATGGTCCTCATACTCCATGGGATCAAGTACGGGACCCTCTATATGATGTTCTTTTGTTTTGTCTTTATACTCCTCAAACTTATCAAACGTATCGTATTCCGTTTCTGAGTCACGACGCACGGATCCTCCTGTTGTGATTTAATATTATATTGAAATTATGAAGAGTTTCCGAAAATAATATACAAAACTTAAATAACTATTTCATTGATAATTCTATTACTTTTTAATTAAAATATTTTATTAGAGAAGTTAGTTTGCTAAAGGTTATGAATGTATATTTGGAAATATCTCTATAAAAAGCCATGAAACAGACAAACACAAAACACATATTATGTGTTTTGTGTTTGTCTGTTTCATGGCTCTGAGCCGTACAGTTGAGCACTAAAGCTTATTTTACTAATGTCTCGTAAATTGGAGATGCAGATATGCTGAAGAATCAGTGAAATATATAGAAAGTTATACCTGAACGATTAGGTTAGTGGTATTCATGTACTCGTTTGAGACCTGTCTTGGCGCAGCGGCACAAGCGCGTGACTGTAAGCGACAGGTTGTGGGCTCGATCCCCACCCGAGGAAATGAAATATTTATTATTTTCAATTTAAATATATAATGTTTTCATTTCTTCGCTCTGGTACAAGGCAAAACGCAGCGCTGAGTTTCGCCACTCAACACGGAATGCCTCAAATTCGGCGAAAAGTGGGGAACGGAAGTGGAACGGAGTCTCTTAACACTAGGTTCCCAAGTTCCCTCTGCCTACCCTGCCATGTGCGGGATAAAGCGTGAAGCTGATAATAATGTGCTTGTATATCTTCATATCATGTTTAAGGAACAACTTCACTTCTAGACTTAATAAGTGGAATATGTTTTTATTGAACAAATAAAAAAAGCTAAATATGAAACCATTTTGTTATACTGAAAATATAAATTATAATAAAAAAAAGCCTACCAAATATTTTGGAACGTAAATATAAATCAGTCAAGTTCTCCGGATTTTGTATCAAAAACTCTGTGTAGATATTGACAAGTGGTTTGCACCGACGCATGCATTTATCGTAACTCCTAAATCGGTTGACGCGCGGCTCTGGTGGACACCCCAAACGTTCTCTTGAAACATATATTTGAAATAACGGAAATGTGGTTTTAACAGGAAAAATATTGGTATGTCGCCTGATATTGTTTATTTTAGAAAGCAGAAGGCCTGTCGTGGCGTAAGGACGCAAGCTTGTCATTGTAATTACAACTGGTTTTAGATTCGGTATCCACTCCAGGAAATGTTTTTTTTTTTTAAATTACACATCCTCGCCCTGATAACGAAGCAAGGCGCGGCGTTGAGTTCCACCACTCAACACTCACTAATGGAGAACGGAAGAAATTTAAGATTAGATTCCCAAGTCCCCTCTGCCTACCCTGCTATGTTCATGATACAGCTTGACACAAAAACAAAAAAAAACCGTATTACTTTTAATAAATTGGTTAAACAAACTAAAGGTAAAATAAACTAATTTCCTTTCTGATAATTAAGTTAATAAACTAATCGTGTCTCTTTTATTAAAACATCTGTTATAAAAGTTTGTAAGATCTGTTTTTTAACGTCTCTAATTTAAATAATTAATCTTATATATTTTTTTTTCGAATTAAAAATATGAAAGCTTACGTGCAATTCTGTAACTGGAATACGAATGTCCACATCGGTTCAACGGGATCTATGCACATGCCGGGGGTGAAGCGTCGCGTGCAACGCACGAACAGGAAATGTTTAATACTGCCCTGTGTCCATATTGTACAATCTGAAATATAAATTATGATCATTAAAAGTTACATCATTACAAAACGTTTAAGCCTTTAAATATACTAAAGTAACTTTAAAATATATATAATAATAGTCTCATATAAAAATATTAGCGACGTGACAGCGATACAAATGTATTGGTAAAATTTTCTGACTCAGCTTCACGCTATATCCTGCACGAGGCAGGGTAGGCAGAGGGGACCCGGGAACCTAGTGTTAAGACACTCCGTTCCTCTTCCGTTCCCCTCTTTCGCCGAATTGCGTGTTGAGGCATTGCGTGTTGAGTGGTGGAACTCAACGCCGCGCTTTGCCTTATTATCTGAGGCATTCCTTTTATTTATTTGCTTAACGTATCTAGTTATCACTTTATTTATACCTGTTAAATAGTCCGATAGAAACCATAACATGACTAATATTTGTGCTTTTAAGCTTTTACATACAAGAATTGAAAACATTTCTATTTTTATAACCACGGCCACATGGATATGGATTTGTATATAATAATGATAATTTATATATTATTTGTCAAAAATGTGTGCCGTACAATACATAATATAAAAATAAGAAATTGAAGGTAACATAT
The DNA here is from genome assembly GCA_019049475.1 of Eueides isabella. NCBI lineage: Eukaryota > Metazoa > Arthropoda > Insecta > Lepidoptera > Nymphalidae > Eueides > Eueides isabella. The sequence continues at coordinate 8,914,647 of CM032406.1, forward strand.
ATATTGTTACAAGTTGATAACTGAGGCATGTCGTGGCGTAGCGGCACAAGCGTATGGCTGTAACCGACAGGTTGTGGGTTCGATTCCCACTCGAGGAAATGTAATATTTAATATTTTCAATTTAAATATTTAATGTTTTCGTTTCTTCGCCCTGTTACAAGGCAAAATGCGGCGTTGAGTTTCGCCTCTCAACACGCACTGCCTCAAATTCGGCGGAAAGTGGGGAACGGAAGTGGACCGGAGTGTCTTAACACTAGGTTCCCAAGTTCCCACAGCCATATGCGAGATACAGTGTGAAGCAAAGTTGGTAGAATACAAGTTGATAACTATACTATATTGAAAGATTTTTTTTTTATGGCAAAAGGTATTTTAAATTTATGTTAAAACAATCCTAACCTTCTTATTGTCCTTACATCTAAGTAATATTTACTTTGTATGTCTAGTACATTTCTTTACACATCTTCCGCACTTTTAGCTGTTAACAAAAATAACAGAACCGATAATACAAAACTGTTCGTTCTTTTTTACAATATAGGGTCGTCAAGCATCCCCCAACAGGCGGGCTTCTATTGGAAGGGAGTGTGGCTGCCGCTGTGTGTTACATTTGAACCTGGCACCGTTAAAGCTGTATAGTAAGTAAGATTTCCACGTGTTAGCTCAAGATACGAATCACTATTTTTTGTTCCTCGTTGTAGAAATGATTGTGCCAAAAATGTGTTTTTATTACGTGCATGTAAGAGTTATATTAAAAATTGTAATAAACAATTTTTCCCCTCAGCATAGAGATGTTGGACCGAACAGAGGCGCCGTCCATACAAGAAGGATACGGCATATCAGTGGCTTACGCATGTCTCGTAGAAATTATACGCTCAATCGCCATTACTCTTGAAGGAGATGAATATTTTAGGTATATATATTTACATACAACTTTTTATATTAAATAAGTATTGTGTAGAGCTGAATTAATATTTATTATTAATTTAAAATAGATTGTTATATTAAATACTAAATGTACTTTTGAAGGCTGCAGGAGTTATACGATGATTCTCAAAATGATGGCGAAGAGAAAGAAGTAAACTCAAATAAAACAATCACCAATCATACAGGTTTGATATTTTTTTCATCTTTTTATCTACTATGAGAAGAATTTTAAAGTTTACAAACAACAATTTAGATTATTTATTCTTCTTTTCAGAATCAGAAACAAAATTGGACAATAGCAATGAAATAACGAACAACGGCCACGCTGGGGAGGCTGATCAGAATTCTAATGTAGTACAGAAAATAGATCCGGACACTGAAGACAAGGAGAGACAGTTAAAATTACAGGTGAATGAGTAGATGTAGTTAATCTGTGGAAATTATTCCCATCAAGACTTTCCTTTACCACTTTCCGGAAACAATTGAATGTTGGGTGACGTTAATGAAAACCGCACTTTTTTTCGGAAATGAAAATCTATACTTATATTAAATCTGTAACTGATTGTTATCTGTATTTCTTTTCTTTAATAGAATAGGGCCTAAAACAGCGGCTTTTTATTTTTTGATCTATTTGTCTGTGCGTAATTTTAATGTATATTCAGTTATCACTAATATACTTTGGCAACCTTTATTTAACATTTAGTGTATGTTTTTTTTAAATCATTAAAAAAAAGTTAGGTCGACATAATTGCTACAAGTGTTTTATTGATTTTGCTAAAATTTTAGTTTTTATTGTATAGGTCGTCTAAAAGTTATAATTTTATTAGAAGAAAGTGAATGAAATTAATAAATAAAATAGCCTCAAATTCAAGCGGGCGAAACCGCGGATGGTTCGCTAGTATTAAGTTACATTGTACTTTTATTTGATTTTTATATTTAAATAACCATTTTTTTTTTCAGTTGATAAAGTCGTCATGGTGTGGTCTTGTGTGGGGCTTGTCGGTGCTAGCGGAGGCCAGTATCGGTGAACTCGAGAACATCCTCCGCGCTATACAGACTCTCGCTAGAGTTAGTGGAAAGGTTAGTACTATAGGATCACTTGGAAATATGTCATACGTTATAAAGTATATATTTTATAGTAATCAATGTTGAATATTTTTTTTAAGACATCGGTGTTTTTTCTTTCTTTTACCGTTTGGGTTAGTAAAGCAAGCTAGATTAAAGAAACTTTAGTGTTAAAATATTGTAAAAACCATTTTTCTATTGATGTTCGATAAATTGCGGAATACAAGCGTTGTGTGATGATCTTATAGCAGTTATTTACACCTATTCTTTATTTATTAAAGTTATAAAAATGCACACACTGTATTTCGCACATGACAGGGTAGGCAGAGAGAACTTGGGTATCCAGTGTTAAGACACTTCGTTCTGTTTCGCTCTTTCGGCTGAATTTAAGGCATTGTGTATTGAGTCGCGGAACTTAACGCTGCGCTTTGCCTTGTTACCAGAGTGAAGAAAATTAAAAAAAAGTGATATTTAATATTTTCATTAAAACGATTATTATCGTCTAAAAGGGTTTTTGTATATTCTCCCCAATTGTGAAATGAAATAAGTTCGCAAACAAGTTCGGTGCGAGGTCGTGGTCACTTGCAGACGGGCGTGAGCAACGCGCGCGACGCGTGCGTGGGCGCGCTGTGCCGCTGCGCGCTGCCGGCGCAGTACTGCGTGCCGGTGCTGGGCGCGCTGGCGGCGCTGGCGTGCCCGTGGCCGGCGCCGCGCGCGCCGCCCGCGCCCGCCGCCGACCTGCGCCACCACGTGGTGTGGGTGGGCACGCCGCTGCCCTGCGCCGCGCCCGCCGCGCAGCAGCAGTCCTTCGTCATGGTGACGTCGCGCCACGTGGCCGCCATGCGCGCGCTGCTGGCGGCCGCGCGCCGCGACGGGGACGCGCTGCAGCACGCCTGGCTGCCCGTGCTCACTACGCTGCAGCACCTGGTATTTTTCATTTATTGCATTTTTTATTATTCAGCCTTTCATTTTTTATAACTTCGAAAATAGTTAAAAAAACTGATAGTACTATTATGAACAATTCTTGATTATAAAAATAATATTGAAAGAAAATACAACAACTGATTATTTTGAAATGTTTCATTTTATCAGGTATGGATCCTAGGTCTGAAGCCCTCCACCGGGGGCAGTATGAAGGCGAGTCGTGCCAGTGCGGATGCTAACGCGGTCATGAGCACTTCCGCTGTCATGGCCGACTTACCGGGTAACTTATATTAAAATCTATCCCATATTTTATAATAATAAATTTCTTTCCTTTAGTTTCACATTTCAAATATTTCGGACAAAGAGCGGAGGAATATTATGATAAGATTATATCAAGTAGCAAAACTAACTGCGCTCTGCTTTCTTACCAAATAAAAAAAATTATAAATAAACAATATTGTTTAGGGTGGAAATCGAAAACACAACCATCGCGTTTCTAATTCCACGCTACAGTTATATATATTTAAAGATAAAAAAAATAATTAAAATGTGTCATACATAATCATTTTAATTTAAATACTTACCTAGGTCTAATTGACATTTGAATGATGCACGTAAATTCATTCACTTCTTACATTCATTCATTCCATTAAAATTAGTTCAATCCATTGTTCATTCAGTAAGCTATTTATAATAGTTGAGACGATTAGGTTTACCACCATCATTTTACATACGAAAGTGTTGTAATGGATTTATTTTCAGGTCAGCAAGTTCCCGTGGCCGAGTCCCTCGGAGTGATGAGTGGTATAGAGCACGTTTTATAACATACTGTCTATTTGGAATTATTTTTTTATATTATTTTATGATTACATTATTTATGTTTATGGTTAATAAAAAAAACAAAAAATATATATAAATTTACTAATTAATTTAATACATTAATTTCAATAATTTATTCCAAATAGGCATAAGGGATGGGGATGTTGTGAAATCGACTCTATTGTTTAAAGTTAAGGTCGATTTTGCTTTAATGTCTTGCTAGGGGTCGCTTTTGTCCGTCTTCGCGCTCTGGGATGGAGCTTGCTGGCCATTTTTTATATTTATTTAACATGCACTTTTTTTTTATATTGCGATGCACATACACAATGTTGGAAATACATATTCTTACGTAGAATATCTTTATTTTTAAAGTTACGTCAAGGTTTTTAATCTGTGGATATTACCTTTGAACAAACTGACTTATCTATGGCCGCGGTCCGAATTGTGCTCACAGCGCTCATTGCGTATCAACGTGCGGTCCGATTTGTGCTTTTGACGCTCTATGTTAGTGTTGTGGTTGCTATGATGTGACGTCACTACCTTGTGCTTACAGTGCTGACGGATCGAAGCGTTAGCATCGTGAGCATTGACGTTATTTTAACTAATTTAATATATCTTCACGTCAATGTCACTATTGTCACTTTTCTCGATTGCGGAAAATGCTTGAATACAAGCATTTTACCATCTTTGTCGGCTACACCACATACTCTACTCATGATAATATAAAAAATGCTCTATTAGGTTATATTTAACTTGTTAAATTCGTAAGCACGCTCACAAGTGGTCCGAATTATTAACACTGCTGACAGACGCTGCAGTTTAAGCGTTGTAAGTGCTGTGAGCACAATTCGAACCACAACCTATTATTTCTTCCATACATTAGCATGAAAAAAAACAAACTACAGGTTGTAAAACAAACTAAATATTCGAATGAAAAAAGGATTTTTTTTGTTATATAATCCATTTATCAAGTATATATTCTATATCTTATATGACTTTAGTACATCTCTTCCGATCGACTTTAGTATTCCTTTCGATATGGATCTACGTTTCTTTTGGACTCGATGAGCGTTAAAAAAGTGCAATTAAAAACGTTTTATAAATACATAAAGTTTATATTTAATATTACTCTGTCTGTCAGTTTATTCGCTGGTGATATTATAATTATAATATTTTAGGTTCTTCGATATTGCTCTCCATTGTATTAATTATATATACAGAAATATAAATTATAACATAAATTTTATATAAACGTATATATTAATATATCAAAATACTTTTCTTGCACAATATTATATATACAAAAAGATCCAACTACCCTCAACGACACGATTAAAATTCACAAGCACTATAATATTTAGTCATGACTGAATCAATTATGACTTTTGCTTCTAGAATTTAGCATGAAAAAAAAAACATTTATTAATATTGTATATTTAAGTATATACTGTATAAATAATAACTAAATTTCAGCCTTATCTGCCATGTTGTCGCGAGTTTTTGAAGCATCGAAGAATTTGGATGACGTGGCGTTGCACCATCTCATAGATGCATTGTGCAAGCTGTCTAACGAGGCTATGGAGTTAGCGTATTCAAATCGAGTAAGTTTGTGCTACTTTTGCATAGTTGTCGTATTTTCTTTTTGTAGATCCTATGCTTAATATACTAAAGAAATATATATTTAATTATTAGGTAATGGTGCTTCAGGTGTAGTTCTCTAAGTTTTGAATGTTTGAATTATTTATTTTGGTATTTACATTATAATAGAAATAAGATTATTATTTTTTTGTTTGCAGGAGCCATCCCTATTCGCAGTAGCCAAACTTCTTGAAACGGGCTTAGCAAATATGCACAGGATAGAAGTAATGTGGAGGCCCATCACTAATCATTTACTTGAGGTATTTAATGTACTATTTCTCAATTATTATTTGTTACAAATACTTGTTTTTGTAAATAAATTTCTTTTTATATTAAATATGGTATAAAATAATTAAAATACTGCTATTTTTTCATTTATTTAAATATTTTATTTTTTTTCTTAAATATAGCTATAATTTATCTATAGGTTTGTCAACACCCCCATATCAGAATGAGGGAGTGGGGTGTGGAAGCCATCACATATTTGGTGCAAGCCGCCTTCCAATACCACCACAACAACCCTGGACAAGTTACTGAGGTTAATATAAAATTATTATTTAATTCTTTACCATACATGAGAGAGTCACCTATATGATAATGAATTATTTAGTAATTTTATATTTAATTTAAAGTTTATTAAAAAAAATGTTAGTTTTTATTATATATAAATAATAAATTTATGTTGGATGAACAGTAGTATTTTTGTTACGTATTTTTGTTTGGGTAAGCTAAAATTGTACGTTATTTTTTGTCATCCAACAAAATATTTGTAAATCGATTAAAGAACGCGAAGAGTCTTTGCTCTTGGTTTTTTGAAACATAGCGTGTTCAGTAAGGGAAGTCGACGTCCCCTTGCGCAGGCGCGGTCGCGGCTGGTGCTGGAGCCGCTGGCGGAGCTGTGCTCGGTGCGGCACTGCGACGTGCGCGCGCGCCAGCTGGAGTGCGCGGCGCGCCTGCTGCACTCGCGCGGCGACCAGCTCGGCGCCGCCTGGCCGCTCATGATGGAGATCATCGCCGCCATCAGCGACCACCACAGGTCACTTACATTAAGCTGTATTTATACTTAGCATATTATTCATAGTTTTGAAGTAGAAACTTTTTTAATGTATTTCTATTCTTCAAATGAAATTTTTAAGTCTCGATTGATTCTGAAAAACTAAGCTTATAAGCTTAATCTATTTGTCCGTGTGTCGGTCTGTGGTTTCGTAGTTCTTTAATGAGTTAACCGGTTTCTTAATGCGACGCTCAGTTTGTTGTGCTTTTTATCAAGATGAAGATCTATTTTTTTTGTCCAAGGTGATTGAATTTTTATTTCGTCTAGTTGGTACATTATATATGTAACTATTACCTTCTTATCTCATTCAACTCTTTCAAAACACTTTGCACAAAATTGAAACACTAAAAATAATCCGACGAAAATCTGTGGGTCATTCAAATACTATACGGTACGGCAATGTTTCGCCACTCAATTTATTTGAAGGTAAAAATATTTCAAACAAATTCCTAATATGTAAATGTAACTAAAATAAATAAGTAAATAAGTAATCTTTCAATAAGTCAACGATCGTCTCCCACAGTGAGCAGCTGGTGCGCTCCGCGTTCCAGTGCGCGCAGCTGGTGGCGGGCGACCTGCTGGGCTGCGCCGGCCCGCGCTGCCTGCGCCGCGTGCTGGCCGCCGCCGCCGCCTTCGCGCGGCAGACCAAGGAGCTCAACATATCGCTCACTGCTGTGGGCCTCATGGTAAGTGGTATGTGGCCGCACTCAGGCGGTTATTTCAATATCATTTTGTTTGACACTTTGTCGTTATATCACTGTTTTAAGTGGTTTTGATATTTATTAACAAGAATGATTATTTACTTTTTGTCTGGCTTGTCACTGTTTAAATTAAAAATATTATATTGCTTTTGTAACATTTCCCACCTATATGATATGTGCCTATATGCGCCTACGTAAGTAAATTGTGAGGAGATTTTAAAATTTTTCATATATAGTAGCATGTATATGTTTGGTCCCCAGTGGAACATCTCGGACTACCTGTACCACAACCGCGACAAGCTGTCGGCGGCGCTGGCCAGCGAGGCGGCGGCCGACGCGCACCCCGACCTGCACGCCGACCTGCCGCCGCTCGACCGCCTCTGGATGTGCCTCTACATACGACTCAGTTAGTTTGTACAATGTTTGTGCTAGCGATTACAAGGCTATTTGATAATTGTTATACATAAATATTATCCAAAGAAATAGTTTTTGGATAACAAACAGTACAGACATAATACCGACATAAATAAGACGACAAGATTGTGTACATATTTTGACGGTCTAATTTTAAATATATAAATTTGCAAATTGCAGGTGAGCTGTGCACAGAAGCCCGCGCACCTGTACGCCGCGCGGCCAGTCAGACGCTGTTCAGCCGCGCGGGGGCGCACGGCGCGCTGCTCAGCAAGCCCGCGTGGCGCGCGCTGCTCGCCGTGCTCTTCCCCATGCTGGACCAGGTCACGCGCACCCCCCGCCCACCACCCACACTGTCATGTTGTCCTGGTACTTGTGTTACAGCCGCGCGGGGGCGCACGGCGCGCTGCTCAGCAAGCCCGCGTGGCGCGCGCTGCTCGCCGTGCTCTTCCCCATGCTGGACCAGGTCACGCGCACCCCCCACCCACCACCCACATGTCATGTTGTCCTAGTACTTGTTAAAGAGAAATTGATTGATCGAACACTAACCATTTGTAAAACAATGTTTATTTCTGTATTTATCAACTAATTATGTAGGGCTGTCGTTGAGGATGCAAAATGAACCGAAACGAATTTACTTATTTATATATTTATTTAAGTTATTAGTATTACAACTAACTCATCCTAAGACGCGACAATCTGTTCGATATCAGAACAAAAAGTGAATCTCTAAAGTCTAAAATTATATTTATATTAAATCGAACGATATAACGCAATCGGTAAATAACAGGTGGTCCCCACAGTATGATATTTCTCGGTAGCGCTCGACGTTCGGGAGGTCTTGCGAAATAAAACAGCGATGGTGGTAGCTTCACGGAGCGTATTGCGGTGAATCATACATGGTGTGATTATTTCTTAACAAACTTTCTATTTCACAAGGTTTATTTATACAAAGTAATAATACAAACCTTTTCTTATATAATACTGCACATAAATAGGACACTATCATGGCTTACTTATCTGATGTAACAATATTTAATCTGATTCCCATTTGGACAATTGAATATTTAAATTGTTTCCATTTCCAGACACTACAGTGTTTTAGGAACCTAACATATGGCATTAAGTCCCGGAAAATATGCCTACTACGCTGGGTATTAGAAGACTGAATGCGTGAATAAAAACATTTTATTCCAACAATTAATTGACATAAATAAATCAATTTTGGTATTGTAACAGTGATTTTTGTTGTTTAGGTCCAAAAGCAATCCAATATTGCAAGTTCAGAGAAAGTAGACACAGGAGAGCATATTCTGATACATCACACGAGAAACACTGCACAAAAACAGTGGGCAGAGACTCAGGTAAACTTTTCATTGTTTCTTAAATAATATATAGAAAAGAAAACTCACTCACTCACTCAGTTTCACGCTGTATCCCGCACATTGCAGGGTAGGCAGAGGGAACTTGGGAACATAGTGTTTAGACACTCCGTTCCCCATTTTCCGAATTTAAGGCGTTGCGTGTTGATTGGTGGAAAAGAAAAACAAAAGAAAATATTATTTATTGAAGGAAAGCTACCTAACTGGAGTTCACATTTAGTATTTGACTTGAGATATTAGCATCACTGTTCAGAAAAATAGGATTTTCATAAATGTTTTCGTAATATTAAATCATATTATGATTCTGAAATTATTTTGCAGGTGTTAACATTATCAGGAGTGTCCCGGGTTTTCCACTCACGTTTCCAATTATTAACGACAGTGGGTGACTTTAATAGATCATGGACGGCTCTTTTGGATTATATAACGGATTTTGCTTTACGAAGGAGTCATGAGGTAAGATTTAGAAATGACAAGTTTAAGGGTCAGTTCCACTAGTTACTAATTATGTTTAAAATATTCTTCCAACATTTAGTGCTATCTGGTAATTTTTTTCTGTTTTACCATCAAAATTGTTGATAGCTAAACATTTAAGTTGCCCTAGCCACAACAACTTATGCTAGATTTTCTTAGATGAGGCTGTCAGGGACTATGTTAGGCAGTGGTGTAGCTGGTCTTCAATTTAAAATGTGTATTAAGTAGTGACACATACTGACTTAAAATTGATTAATGTTTTAATTATATGTTCTTATCTTGAGGCCTGTCGTGGCGCAGCGGCATAAGAGTGTGACTGTAACCGACAGGTTCTGGGTTCGATCCCCAGTCGAGGAAATGAAATATTTAATATTTTCAACTTAAATATTTAATGTTTCATTTCTTCGCTCTGGTAATAAGGCAAAGCGCGGCGTTGAGTTCCGCCACTCAACACGCAATGCCTTAAATCGGCGGAAAGTAGGGAACGGAAGTGGAACGGAGTGTCATAACACTAGGTTTCACTTCCGTTCCCTCTGCCTACCCTGCCTAATGCGGGATACAGTGTGAAGCTGAAAAAAAAAATCTTGAAAACTGACAAAACCTAATGTTGAATTCCTTGGTTCATTATATAATCTTATTTGTATGCACTATACTGTTGTTCTGAACATTTATTTATGGAGTATGCTCTATTAGTTGTTACGTTTATATATATTTTTTAGCTTCACGTGTATCCAGGACATAGGAAAATAAGCAGAGGGAACTTTTAAACCTAGTGTTAAGACCTCCGTTCTCGTAGACATACTTGTCTCCAGTTTCTGCTGAATATATTCAGATATGAAAATGAATGACGACATTCCCAGGTATCAGTAGCAGCGCTAAAATCATTCCAAGAAGTAGTATCGGCAGCGGGGCGTGTGGAGGGCGAAGCTCCCAAGCGCGTGTGGCCCGCCGCGTGGGCGGCCTGGACCACCATCGCTTCGGGACTTGGCGGACCACCACCTGGTAAGGCACTGCTTTTTATAGTGCCATACATACCTTGCCTCATAGAATCAGTTTATTGACTGTCCGTGTGTCTGATTTTTTTTAGCTTTACATATTATCTCGGATGTGGTAGGGTAGGCGAAGGTAACTTGGAAATCAAGTGTTAAGACACCCTATTTACTTCTGTTACCGCGTAATTAAATTACATGTTGAGTGGCGCAACTCAACGCCGCGCTTTGTCTTGTTACCAAAGCAAAGAAATGAAAACATTATATTCATTTCCTTGAGTCCCCACTCAAGGAAATTAAATATCCAACCCACAACCTGTCGTTTAAAGTCAAACGCTTGTACCACTCTGCCACAACAGGCCACAATATATATGTATATATATATATATATATATATATATATATATATATATATATATATATATATATATATATATATATATATATATATATATATATATATATATATATATATATATATATATATATATATATATATATATATATATATATATATATATATATATATATATATATATATATATATATATATATATATATATATATATATATATATATATATATATATATATATATATATATATATATATATATATATATATATATATATATATATATATATATATATATATATATATATATATATATATATATATATATATATATATATATATATATATATATATATATATATATATATATATATATATATATATATATATATATATATATACCTTTTTATTAATAACTGCCACGATATGAACAAATAAGTAATCATCATCTTAATAACATCTGCGTTGGATTGCACTAAACTATCCAAAATGGCACTTGATCTAATCATACCTGGGAGATTTCCGGTATTATGAATAGAATAGGATGATGATGATGTATTTTTCTGTTTATAGGAAAGTATGTTTAGATGATACATATATCATATTTAAAAATATAAAAAAAATATTAGATTAAAAGACAAAAAGAAAAAAAAAATCTAAGAAATTAAGCAGAATTCCATTTCAGGCGCAAACAACCTTCTTTTACAATTCTTCCGTGCTCGAAAACACGGAGAAAAAACATTTATCGGCCCCGAAACACCCTAATGATTAAATTTTATGAAAATCGTTGCAGCCGTCTACAAAGTTCTAATTATATCATAAACAAGCATTGCTGATTTAGAGATATGTATGTGATATTCGTTCACACAACTAGAATATAAATCGATAATTATCGCTTATTAATAACATTAAAGTAACTGCCCGATCTATCTTGTATAATATACAACCTTATATGTAACTTTTTAAAATATTTTTTTTATTTTAGTATCAGAAGACGGCAAACCAGTGGAGGTGTACGCCCCATCACAGAACTTCCTCACGACACTGGTTCAAATCTTCCCACTGATCTTCCAGCATATACGATCAACGTATGTCTGTCATATTTATTAGTAAAATATATGTATTATAGTTATATATACATCAGCTTTGGCTTTAATACAGTACAGTTGGTGAGTCTTGTAACTTGCACTTTGTGGGCTCAGAAAAACTTAATTTCAGAAAAATTTAAAGTTTAAATTTTTCTACTAAATGAGTATGTTTTTTTTTGTCAGCTGTACGCTGTATCCCACTCTTGGTAAGGTAAACAGAGGGAACTTGGGAACTTGGTATTAACACAATCCGTTGTTGCGGTAGCAGGCACTCCGAGAGGCATAATGTGTTAAGTGGCGGAACTCTTCACCGCGCTTCGCCTTGCTACTAGAGCGACGAAAAGAAAATATGAAATATTTAGTTCTCTCGAGTGGGAATCAACAGACCTCAAATGTTAAAACACACAAATACATCAGTTTCACAGCAGCGGACGTGCAGAGGCTGGGCGAGTGCCTCAGCAACGTGTGCAGTGTGGAGCCCTCGGCCTCCGCCCTCGACGGCCTCGGGGGCGGCGCGCCCGTCAGCCTGCACGCGCTGCACTGCCTCGATATTGTGCACAAGGTTGTCATATTGGTTTTTAAAGTTATATTTTAAACTAGCTACCCGCCCGCGGCTTCTCTCGCTTGAATTACACTAGTTTATTTATTAATTTCAATTACTTTGTTGTTCTACTAATATTATAACTTTTAAGATACTATCTATGCTTTGAGCATTTCGATTGTAATGCAGATTAGTTAAATAAATAACTTTATAGTTCAAGCGGGCGAAGCCGCGAGCGAATAATTGATATAACATAACCTATATAATATGTATGTATTACTCATAGGAAGCTCTGGCCCGCCACGCCCTCCTCGGTGCTTTGTTCGCAGCGTTAACTTCCCTAGCGCGGGCGGCGGCGTCAGGTGGCGCGCGCTGTTTGGCCGCCGCCGCGGCGTTGTACCGCGCAGCACCCGCGCCCAGTGCGCCGCATTTGCCTGGTTTGTTGCAGGTTTGTTCTACATTTGAATTTGTAACAGCTTGTGACTTATTTCAAGTCCTTAGGTAGTAAAGAAGAAAATGGAAAAATTGAGATTTCCTTTTTTTAGGTTGCATATTTAAAACATATTTTGGGATGTTGTTAATTTTTTCGCTTAGAAAATTAAGAAAACAATACACTTAGTAATCATTTTATATAGTATTTTAAAACTCTCTCTCAAACTCAACTTCACGAACATAGCAGGGTAGGCAGACGGAACTTGGGAACCTAATGTTAAGACACTCCATTCCACTTCCGTTCTTCACTTTCCACCGTATTTGAGGCGTTGCGTGTTGAGTGGAAAACTCTACCACTCGATTTGCCTTGTACCAGAGCCAAGAAATGAAAACATTAAATTTGAAAATTTTATATTTAATGTTTGGGGATCGAACCCGCAACCTGTCGGTTACAGTCACATGCTTGTGCCGCTGTGGTACGACAGGTCTCAATATACTCAATACAGTATTTTGATATTACGTTTGTATATTCAGGCTCTACACTCAGCGGTAAAGAAATGTTCACCAGGCAAGAGGCGGCGTAACAGCGACAGGGAGCGGGACGCGCCCGATGAACCTACGCAAATAGCGTCACTCTTGTTGCAGGTACTCGTTTTATTGTTTTATATTCAAAATAAGAAGTTACAAGCTTCGTTTTTGAACGTCGACAATTTACCACCAGTTCACTAAAGTTACTTTCTGCCTCAGACCTGAGAAGAGCCGGCGAAAGAAACTCAGCGGGACATCTCTTTTTTCTTAACCAATATTATAATTGACAATGATACGTTTGAAATAGCCTGAAGCGATCGAGATTTTATTCCCAAGGCGTGTTATCATTCATTAAATGGTTAATTTGGTAATAAAATATGTATATTAATAATACGGAAAATGTGATTAATTCTGAAGGATAGAGAAATTGTTCCAATGTTCTTATAAATGTTATAAATTATAAATATTATTTTTTTAGCTTCACGCTGTATCGCGCACGAAGCAGGGTAGGCAGAAGGAAACCGGGTACCTAGTGTTAAGACACTCTGTTCCACTTCCGTTCCCCACTTTCCGCCGAATTTGAGGCATTGCGTCTTGAGTGGCGGAACTCAACGCCGCGCTTTGCCTTACCAGAGCGAAGAAAAGAAACATGAAATATTTTAAAATGAAAATATAAAATATTTCATTTCTTCGACTGGGGATCGAACCCAGAACCTGTCGGTTACAGTCACACGCTTGTGCCGCTGCGCCACGAGAGGCCGCAGACAAATAAATTTAACAAAAGTTTATTAAATAAAAAATATCTGCAATGCCTATAAAAGAGTTCGTTAGTAAAATTGTTGTTTTTTTATAGGTGCTGGCGACAGGTTTGCCTTTGGCGAGAGAACATCCTGAGGAGTACAGTGAGTTCTGGGAGATGTTGCCGGATGTTTTACAAACATTCATGTTTGAACCACCGTAAGTTTTAATTTTACTTATAATTTTTATATTTTAAAGTATTTTCTTTTCTCAATTAGTTTTTGATCTTATGAGGTCGGTCGTGGCACAGGAGCACAAGCTATGGGTGGTGGATTTGATCTCCACATGAAGAAATGAAATTTTTAATATTTTCATTTCTTTATACTGGCATTATTAAACACTCAATAGCAATATTACATATTGCTATTGAGTGTTTAATATCAGAACTATAGTCAGAATAAAGAAATGATTTCCACTTTTGCCTAATTAGAAATAATTCAAGTCTCAAATTTGGCGGAAAGTGGGGTACGGAATGGAGTGTCTAAGTACTAGGTTCCCAAGTTCCCTTAAAAAATAATGGTATTTTTGCTGTCTTTTAAAATGTTATTCCACACTTAGGCGCATTTTGAAAACATATGATTTAGTTGGTCAGAGCGTTTGGACGTTTTCAAAGGGATGCGGGTTCACATCCCGCTACGTGCAAACTTTTTTACATTTTAAAAATTTGTATAAACAAATGACATTTTTCTGTAATTATAATATTTTTTGTAAATAGAATAAATAGTTTCTTCTCAATGTACGCTAACACGAGCACAAATGAACTAACCCCAACCCCCCGCAGCGTGGGCGGCACCGCGCAGGCGCGCGAGGTGGTGGGCGTGATCCGCGACGAGGTGCTGCGCCCCCGCGCGCCCCCCGCGCCCGCCGCGCCCGCCGCGCCCGCGCGCCGCCTGCTCGCGCTTGTGCGCGCCGGCTCGCTGCACCACCACGCCGGCCGCGACGGCTCCACGCGTCAGTTCATTGTGCTTATTATAGTACGGGCGGCAAGTCCGCTCTCATTATATCTTGGATGATTGATTTTTTATATATTTCTTTTATTTATTGTGCCGCCATGCTATTGTATAATTCGTGATATTAGAATTATTGTAATGGTACTATTTGAATATTTTCAATACATTATAAATATTACCAACATGAGGGGGATAGTGGAACGAGATATAACTTGAAACTATTGTGTAGTGGTTATGAATGTCTTTTATTTACTTAAATGAAAAAAACTTTTCAAATTATTTCTTAATTTTACTATTATAATTCATTACAAAATAGTAATTTACACTATCTTTTCTTTAGATCTATGGCTTGTGTATTTAAAAAAACCAAAATTATAATTTTGTACAGAAAACGAACAAGAACTAAAAGAGAGAGAAGAATTTGCGCGTACGTGCTTTGAAACTCTCCTACAGTTCTCCATGCTTGAAGACATGGACTCGTTGACTGCTGCTGAAAGTGAGTAGTATTATATGACTTATATTAGTTGAATCTAGAAGCTATACCTGTATTATATTTTTATATGTTTGTTTCAATTATTATTTCAGGTGACAACGACCCGCTAGCAATAATGCCACTATTGGACCGTTTTCAAGAAGTTATATCTAGATACAACAGGGATGAAGACAGCTCAGAGCCTTTACCTAGGTAATGGAATGTTATTTATATGTTTAAAATAATATAATTGGTAATTAATAAATACTAAAATTACAAAAAATAACTCGAACGAGTTTATGATGTGAATGGTGATAGAATAGAATTTCATTTGACAAAGAAATTGCCATCTGATAGAGAAAATGCAACGTTAAAAAGGCAGAAAACGGGAAACAAAGTGTTTTGAACACTGAACATTTTCAACTTACCCTTTATATACACATATATAATAGTAAAATGTGTAATGTAAATGTGACAGGTTATGGGTTCGTTCCCCATTCGAGAGAAATAAAAACAATATATTTTCATAATTTCCTTGCTCTGGTAACTCAAAAAAAGAAAAGTGGGAGTCGCCACGAACTGTCTTAACACTAGGTTCCAATTCCTTCTGCCAACCCTGCCATGTGCGGGATACAGCGTGAAGCTAAGTGAACTTAAATAAAATGACTATTTATTGTTATCATGTAGACATCAGGCATCAGAAGTGTCGTTTGTGTTGCGCGCAGTGGCTTCACTCGCGGCAGCCATGAAGCGCGCTTCGCCGTCACGCGTCGATGCCAAAGCCTGGCAGAAACTTATAGGTAACTAATGTATATATAAATATATACTTATAATAGTAGTGGTTTTTGTGATGCGTACAAGTCTTTTTTTGAATACATTTACTAGTTTTGATATTTGTTGATTTTTTTAGTGTCTAAGTTAAGGGGAAAGCGATGTAAACAAGTGAAAGGAATTTAAACTTGTAGTGCATAAATTTTCATATTTTTATAAAGCAATTTGTGATCTTTAACTGGTACTGTATAATTAAAAGCCAACATTTGGCTCGATATAAAAATAGTTGTAATTCTAGATTTAAAATATATCATATATATTTTTTATACAATTATATAAATCAATAATTCAAGCTTTTTTTATAGCAAAAACTAAGCGTAATAGTTTATCTGTAGAAAAAAGTGGAAAAGAAAAATATTATAAAAATAATACAATATTAAATTTTGTAGTACTCAACATGTACTCTTTCTCCAGACGTATATCCAGAACTGGTGCGCCTCGCCGGCGGCACGCGCATCTGCGGCGCCGGCGCGTCAGGCGCGGGGGCGGGCGCTGCACTGCGCGAGGCCCTCCTGCAGTTCGGGGCGCTGCTGGCCCCGCCCTCCTCCCTCCGCGCCGCGACCCCCGCGCCCCTCTAGCGCCGTCTGCTATACACGGTGCAGTTATAGAGCACCATGTTGTAGGCGCGCCGGCGGTACCAGGGGAGCAGCAGTCACGGAGGGGTGTACCATGTGAGTTGCACTTATGTGATGAAGTGTAAGATGATAATGTTTCAGTATAATGAAATAAGTTAAGTAAGTGTCTTAATAGTTCCAAATGGCTCTCTGCTGTATCATCTATTATATAATAATTATATCTTAAAACGGTACCGTTTGACGCTCCGTTCTCTCTGACTGCACCTCAAGGAATACAGCGTGACGCTCACAAAAATATAACTGTTGTTGGTGAATTTTAATAGACAGAAAAAACACAGCTGAAACTAGTTTCATAAATATATTTCTTGGGGAACAGGAACTCAGACGAGACATCTCAAAATTAAAACGGAAAAATAAAAGCGGAATTTTATATTTTCCGTCATAAACGTAACTTACGGATGGACTACTTCTAAATAAAAGATTTGTTTGGATTTTTACATCTGAGTACTGATGATATATTTATAACTAGCGACCTGCTCGCGGCTTCACCAGCTAAAACTCGACAATTATTGTAGCCTATATACAAGGTGTGTTTAAAAAGTATAACGAATTTTGTTTTTTCAAAATAATTTGTTTATTTATAAATATCTATTTTGATCCCTTCAAAGTAATCTCTATGAGCTATTATACAATAGTCTCAATGATGTTTCCAATTTCGAAGCACTTCCAAGAAATTTTTTTTTTTATCTTTTTAACATGCTTTTATTAGCTTGGGTTGTACGTATGTATGTATGTATGTCACTTTGTAACGGAATCTTTGAGCTTGATTTTCGCCAGGTTCCAGCGGTCGGATTTATTTGAAATTTTGCACATCTATCAAGGACCGATGACAATGCAATAATATGAAAACAGTTCCTCCTTATCCTTATTATGGATCCTTCGTGGGAGAGTAAGAGAGACAGCGCTAGCGCGCGCGATCTGCGCATGCCTGCAGTTCCGGACAATTACTCGTTCAATTTCGCTCGGGCACACTGCAGCGTATAACGAAAGTATAAACCATTTTAGACTATGGACATTCTTACCTTTTTCACCCCTTACACGTGGGTAGATACGAATGAGCCTAATATACCGGAGACGACTGAGTGGTTCAACTTAAAAAAATCTAAGATATTTACTTAATTCCCCAATATTAATTTCCCACTTAAGATATAGATTTCGCGATGACTAAAAATTCAAAAATAAATAATAGTTTAAAAAAACTAAAAAAACACGCTTTTATTGCTTGTTCAACTAAAAACTAGAAAATAATTCTAAGTTATATTACAGGTTCATGTTACAGGGGAAGAAAACCAAACAAACAGTCATGTTATATCACATCAAAATAAAATTATAGGATAATTTAAGTTTTTAACAAAATAATTTAATTCAGAGTAAAAAGCGTGGGGTGCTTGTTATTTAAAATATTATAATCATTCTATAGGCAACTATATATTAGAGGTTAGTTATGAACCATAGTATATTGCACCCCACGCTTTTTACTCTGAATTAAATTATTAGCTCTTCCTTCGGTGCCGTTTTTATCTCGTCAATCGTAGCTTAACGGTGTCCTTTTATGGGTCTCTTTAGTTTAGGGAACAAGAAAGTTACAGGGGGCCAGATCTGGGAAAGCCGATAGCTGCGGGGTCATTGGTGTATGATTTTTGGCCCAAAAAGTCGCGATGCAAGCAACGATATGTGAACGGAGACGTTATCGTGGTGCAAAAGGCATTTTTGTTCTTCCGCAAATTCAGACGTTTCTGACGGATTGATTCTTCCGCATTACGCATTTGATTCTTGCAAATTACGCATCATGAGTTCATGCCAGAGGGTAGTCATAACGGTCCATAATGAATTTGCAGGTAATATTCATTATGGACCGTTATGACTACCCTCTGGCATGAACTCTTGATGCACCTCGCCCATTAATTCGAAAAAACTGTTAGCAAAATTTTCACATACGACCGAACTTGTCACGCTTTTCTCGGTGTCGGTCTCGGTCTTGGTCCGGAGGCTTCCATTGAGATAATTGGGCTTTAATTTCCACATTATAACCATAAACCCATTAATTGTCACCAGTTATGACTCTTTAAAGCAAATTAGGGTCGTCGCGGACATATTCAAACAGCTCATTAGCAATGTTCATGCTATGCTCGGTTTGGTCGAAATTGAGCGATATTGGTAGAAATTTCGCGGCAACCCGTCTCATGCCCAAACCATGGATAAAAATCAAATGGCACGAGCCAATCGATATGTCTAGGTCATCAGCAACATCTCTAACAGTGATTCGACGATTGGCCAAAACCATTTTGTCCACCTCGACCTTGAGAACATTTTGTACCATCGATAAACGTTGCTTCGGTCCAAGTTAGCATCACCGTACGCCACAGTCAACATTCTGAATGTATCCACGCATTTCATTTCATTTTTTACACAACATTTAATACAGGTTCTTTGATATTTTTTTTTTTGGATTGGTAAAAGTCGAAGACGAGCAAAAACAGGTGCGCTAGCAAACCAGTCAACAATCAACTGAACATTCATAATGCCCGAATTTAAGTGAGCCGGCATAAGAGACATGAGCACCAACACAACGGCACAAAAAAAATTAAATACGAATATGCATAACCCGCGAAAATTAATGATTTGCTATACTTTTTGAACACACTTCGTATATGAAGCTTCTCGCTGTATCCTACATATAGCAGAACAGTCGGAGGGAACCTGGGAACCTAGAGTAAAGATACTACGTTCTCATTAAGATACTTCCGTTATCCACTTCCCGCTGAATTTAGGCATTGCGTTTTGACAGAAGCTCCGCGTTTTGTCTCGAAACCAGAACGAAAAAAAACGTAAAAATCAAAATGCCTTCCTTTTACACGCTTTTCCTCCTACTGGTCTGGACTGTAAATTATATCAGTCCTATTTAATTAATGTATATATAAATGTTAATTTAGATATTTTTCCTTGTATTACAGTACCGCCGCGCCTATTGAAAGCTTCTTTAGATAGTGTTAGAAGTTGAATCACAGACTTTGTATCGTTATAAACAAACATCGACGTGTACAGACAGCTGGACAGTTTTGTATATACATATAATTGTGTTACGTGTCATACAAATAGTATTTAATTTACTTTATTAATATATAATTTAAAATATTCATATAAATATGTGTTTTACTTGTGCTTTAATATAGAGATGCATTACCCATTGAGTGTTTAAATAACTTTTATTAAGTGAAATGTCATTTTTTAAAATTTGTATTGTTAGTAAGCAGATTCGAACCTGCACCCAAATACCAACTTATGTATTAAATTTTTGTCTATAAAGATATTTTTTTTTTTTTTAATTGTAAGATATTATAATTTTTACGTTATTCTATTTTATTAATACCTTTTAAATTTAAAGGCTTTTTTTGTCTTTACCTTTAATTCTATTATTTATTTAAAATGGTTTTCAGATTGTCAACGAAATATTATTATAGGTACTATCGTTGTTGAATATTAGCAACAAAACTAATCAATTTATATTGTATATATTGATTTGTGTTTTTATACGAGATTATTATATAATTATATGTAAAATTGTCGTTGTTTGTCATTGTGTATAAAAATTAGGGGTTTAAAAAAAAATTGTTTAATTTTTTTTTCATATACATATATAGTAACTAACATCCAAAGTTTCACATGTATTAGTTAAAGTTGTGACGACTTTAACACCTTATTTAATATAACATAGGTACATAAGTTAAGTAAAAATTATATTAGAGCAATTTATTATTATTACTTTTATACATTTGCATGATATTGTTATATCACATTGTAGATTGTATGGACAAGTAGGTACCCATACTAGATTTAAGGAATTTAAGTCGTACTCAAAGACGTCAATTAAAGTTTAAGTTAACTTAAAATGGTTATTTATTTTTAATTGACGTTTCTGAGGCTCATAGTTAACGAAAATATAGTGATCAATATACGCGGTTAATTAATTATTAATGAAAATTAATTTCTTTGTATAAAGATGGCGCTTACATTATGTTAATTTTTACGTTAAAAGATTACATTTTTTTTAATTTTGAATCAATATTTTTAATGACAAATCAATATATGATTTAAGAATATTTTATTTAGTAAAGATCCGATTTAGTAAAGATCGAGATCATTGAATCCAATCAACACGCGATACTTAAAATGATACGTAAAATATCAATGCATATAGAAACTTTAATAAATATAAATACATATGTACATTTTTTTATTAATTATTGTGTTTTGAATTAGGCTAACTAGTGGAATATGTCATTTGTCATCCATCACCCTAAATAAATTAATATTTATGAAAGGAAAAACTCATTTGGTTTATAGATTTTATTCTATAATATTAAATTAATTTATATAATATTTTGTTGAAATGTATATGTAAGTATGTACGTTTGTTTGTTGTATATCGTTCATTTGATATAAAAGAAATAACATAAAGCGGCTGTACGTAAATGTATTTTTGTTTTCTAGTGTGAAGCGCACTTTAAATGTTTAAATAGAAAATATATTTTTTGTTCAAACCGTTTATTTTACAAATAAAATCTGATAACTGACTGCAAAGATGGAAACACCATTATAATTATAAAACTTCAGCTAATTTGGAAATACTCGTTTTCATTTTTTTTACTATGAAATGTAGTTATATATGTAGGCCCGCCTTTTAATAACACACTCAAAGACAGTTTAAAGTTAAAAAACTTTAATCTACGCTACAAATACTTACATATATTATTTTGTAATGTAAATAATTAATTACTAACACACATATTAACATCTCTAAACACAATTTTAAAGGGTTTATGTTGACTCAATTACTTAATTAATTTTAATTTTATATAAGTTCCCTACAAGGGACCATCCATCAATTATGTCGCACGTTAAGGGGAGGGTCGGCGAATGTAAAGTTAAAATATTTTCACTCACTCAGCTTCACGCTGTATCCCGCACACGGCCGTGTAGCCAGAGGGATTTGGGAACCTAATGTTAAGACATTTCGTTCCACTTCCGTTACCCACTTTCTGCCGAGTTTAAGGCATTGCATGTTAAGTGGCGAAACTCACCTCCGTTTTTTCCTAGTACCAGATCCAAGAAATGATAATATTAAATATTAAATTGAAAATATTAAATATCTAATTTTCTCGAGTAAGGATCGAACCCACAACCTGTCAGTTACAGTCACACGCTTGTGCCGCTGCGCCACGACAGGCCTCATTCATCAAAACAATAATTAAAACATCACATTTCCAAATGTATGGACGTTATTTCGGAAATGCTGCTTGTTTTTATGTTTGTATACCTCGTAGCAAGGTAGGCAAAGAGAACTAGGTACCTAGTGTTTAGACACTCCGTTATACCACTTCCGTTCTCTATTTTCAATTGAATTCATGTGGCAATTCGTGTTGAATGGCGGGACTTAACGCCGCGTTTCGCCTCAAAGAATTCTAGGAAGGACATTAAGTTATCTAAACAATTCTAATTCTACGTTTAAAATTACAAAATATGTGACGTCACGCTGGATAGGCAGTGACAGGAGTGGCGTGTGACGTAATTCCTTTGGCTTGGCCCTTGCAATGGCCCCTAAGGGTATACAAATAAAGTAAGCCTATTCATCGATAAATAGTGTTTTCTATATATATATATATATATATATATATATATATATATATATATATATATATATATATATATATATATATATATATATATATATATATATATATATATATATATATATATATATATATATATATATATATATATATATATATATATATATATATATATATATATATATATATATATATATATAATATATATATATATATATTATATATATATATGTATATATATATATATATATATATATATATATATATATATATATATATATTAAACGATAAATATTAACAATATTCAATGCATACGACCACGATGGTTGTGAGTTCAAACTCCATATATTTATAGGCTTGGAATTTTAATAAAACATATTTGTAGATATAAAAACTCATTTTAGTGTTATTTCATTATATATTAGTCTATATACCCTACAGCTGTCAAACGACAACTCTTAATCCTTTGGTTTCTATTGTTTCCATATAAACATTCTTTTGAAAGGAAAACCATGCTTTCTCACAAAAAAAAATATATACATATGTATTATTAAAATGTATACACTGAGACGCTTCATGTGCAGATACAATTTTGAGAGTTACCATTTTGCATTAAGTACAGTTACGTAAGCGACAACGAGCCCATCTAGTTTAAAGTAAATAATATAATTGTTATATACACTTAACAAGTTTTCTTTATAATTTTCCATTTCATTAGTTTAGGAAGTCCAAAAAACATGGATGCCAAATATTCATAGGTAATTAACGAATATCATTTACATATAATTATGTGTATTCAAATTTATTCAACAGAACAAGAAAAGACTTTAAAAAGAGATGGCAGTAAAAGTATGAAGGGCTCCAGTAAATATTCAGAAACAAAAGTTAATATGGTGCAATACAACTCTAATAACGTAATAATAATTTTAGTAATAAAATAATCTCATCATCTAAATCCTATTTCTAGTGACAACATAACAGCCGCACTTACGAACGTCAATTAGCATTTAACTGAAACTTGCTAAAAGTTGGTTAAATTCTAATTTGCGTCTCTGAGTATAAAAGCTGCCATAGAAAGTAGATAATAACATAATTAATACAGTCATAACCTTAACACTCACGTGATATCGCTCATTTAATGAAATAATTTTTATATGCTTGGTGTTTATATATTTTTTGTCCACATACATTATTTAAGTTACGTGAATAAAGCTAAATATGATTTCATTGGATGAGCGAGACATACAAGACATTAGACATATTATACATATTTATAAACATTCTAATAAGTATTGTTATAGAAAGGAGTTCTTTGTCTGAGATGTTAGTAAGAACTGAATAAATATTATTAAAAAAAAATCTTTTATTGTCCTTGACTAAAATATATACGAAATGTAACCACTTAAAACACAAAATTAATATAGGTAGTAATTGGATAAAAAAATATGTTCATACAAAAAGATAAAACATTTCTTAACTTTACGCTGTATCCCGCACATGGAAGGTTAGGAAGAGAACCTGGTAACCTAATGTTAAGACACTCCGTTCCGTGTTTAAAAAAATGATCGGTACCAGAGTGAGAAATTAAAATATTAAAAAATAATTTTTGAAAATATTAAATATTTCATATCTTCGGATGGGGATCAAACCCACAACCTGTCGCGTTAACAGTCTCACGCTTATGGTCTGGCGCCACGACAGAACTCAATTGTAAAAATAATAATAGTTTACAAACTTTTTAAATGAAACACTTAAACGGATTAATCGCGTGTATTGAATGGTAAACATTTTTGGGAAACCCGACGTTTCGAACACTTTACAGTAGTCCGTGGTCACGGGTAGACTCTAAGTCGGGTCTGTAAAATGTTTTTTTTTTTTTATGGAAAAGACGGCAAACGAGCGTACGGGTCACCTGATGGTAAGTGATCACCGTCGCCCACGGCCCCGAGTAACTCCAGAGGAGCTACAGGAGCGTTGCCGTCTTTTAAGGTGGAAGGGCACCGTGGCCCGGCATTACCTAATGCGAAACGCAGTGGCCAAGGTCACTACTTAACGCCGGTCTTAAATGCCGGGGGTGGTAATAATCCGGTCGAGTCTGCCCATGCGTGGTGTCATTGCTGGCAACGTGACTCTACCACACGCACAACATTACCATTCAATATACGCCGATTAATCCGGTTAAAATTGTTTCATTTAAAATGTGTAACAATCGCGAAAATTAAAAACTTAGAGAGATTATTAAGTTTACAAAGTTAACTGACACCATCATGGTGCAGTGGCAGCATCTGACTAATGCCATGGTTCATTTAACACTCGTGGAAATTAAATAATTTCATTCCCTGGCGCTGCGCGGGTAAGAGAATCAATGTCTCGAATTCGGTGGGTAGACGACATATCTTGACTCTAATAAAAAAAACTCAACAGGTTGTGGTTCGATCCCGCTATAGGAAATTAAATATTTTTATTAATTCTTTGCTCTTATAATAAGGCAAAGGAAGGTGAAGGAATTCACTGAAACGTTAGTGTAAGTGGTAGAGAACGAAGTGTCTTAACACTATAGGTCCCCAAGTTCTCTTCGCCTACCCTACCGTGTGCGAGATACAGCGTGAACGTGAAGCTGACACTTATTACCTACTTATTGCGCAGATTCTGCTTTTTGTATAGTTATTAATTAACAATAAAAGAATTAACTTCCATATCATGCACTCGAGACGGTTCGTAGCGTGTGCGTCACAACCACATCCGTTATTTGATGAATACTAACTAGAGTAACAATGTTGGCTCCTTTAAATTCCTCAAGAATTGTCTGTTGTTGACGATATTATTAGTCTATACTTGCATTGTTTTAAATTTTATTTATATTACTCACATATGTTTTTAGCTGCATGTTACTTACCACACATGGCAGGGCAGTCAGAGGAAACTTGAGGCCTTAATATTAAGAAACTATGTCCCGTTCCCCACTTTCTGAGAAATTTGAGGCATTGCGTGTTGGGTGGCGCTTAACTCAACGCCGCGCATTGCCTTGTTACCAGAGCCAAATATATCAAAATATTAAATAATAAATTTTCTCACACTTGTGCTTGCTACTTGTGCATTCGAGAGGGCTTTAACAAATATTTTTTTATACATATTTATCTGGGAGTCTTCCAGTGACTATATGGAAACATACATTCTATTCAAATTGAGTTAAAATAACTTTTCTTAAATGGTAGTCTCCACGTTGATTATATATTCTGAAGGTGTGCCACACCATAAAAAATACTAATGCGAGGCCTCACATGAAGAATTTGCGAGCTAGGTGTAAAAACAATTCCGACTTTAAAATAAGAATATATTGCATACTGAAGAAAATTCAATAACTTATTTCGATTTTTCTTAAAAAATATTTTTTTCATAAAGACTTTTAACTCATCGGCCTTTATTTTTTATTACTATAAGTATAGACATCTTTTTCCTCCATCCATATAACTAATAATGATGAATCCTGTGCTTTAACGATCCTATCGCGTGAATTAGATTTAGAAATAATATCGTTTTTCAATGTTCTTTCGCGGCACTTGTAGCTTTTCAAAGTGAACTGACGGTGAATAGAAAGTACTTGACCTTTCTCGTATTACAATGAAAGCTACAATTACTGCTCTAATATTATTGTTCCACTTTATATTTAGTATCTGTGATCTCATTCTCTTTTGATGCTTCATTGTTCCCAGTACCTACTACATGCACTAAACGCTTAAAGTTAAAATGCCTGTATATTAGCAGATGATGTTGTGTGAACGTCATTTACAATTACGGTCACATCAAAATTTGTTGAATTTAAAACTTGACCTATTATTAACCCCCGAACCAAAAAAGAAATGTGATGAATGATGTTTGACCTGTCTGTCTGTATGTGGCACCATAGCTCCTGACCTGAATTAATGTTTATTTTTATTTGAAAGCCTTGCTCATCGCAGTATATTTTGCTTATGAAAATAACAAAAAAAAAACAAATTAAGAGCGACTATTGCTACTTTGTTGAGACAAGGTAGTATTTTTTTTTAATTACAATTGGTTTCTTTAAATTTAAAAATATATTTGCTTATTATAAATTAGTACTAGGACTACCGTACATACGTATGTATGTGATTGAAATTAGAATATTTTTTAATCATTTAGCGGGAAGATGACCGTTTCAAAACATTATACCATATACTGCTGTCTGAAAGTGACCTAAGAAATAATTTTGAGCGTCGCGAATCACTATTCAAATTTGAATAGTGATTCGCGACGCTCAAAATTATTTCTTAGGTCACTTTCAGACAGCAGTATATGGTATAATGTATATAATGCAGCAGTATATGGTATAATGTATATAAAGCAGTATATGGTATAATGTATATAATGTATATACGAGTTACAATTAAATAGGTACATACATATTTAAATAAAATATTTATGTTATCGAGTGAACGAAATAATTAAGATATCAATAATTCATCTTCTGAAACAAATCCTTATTCGTAAAATTCGAAAGTGGGTGGTTGACATACTCGACGACGCGAACAAGCTGCCACGGGCCACGGCTATGTATAGCATTGCGGCCCCCTGTCTCGTCTCAGTTATTTTGAGGTCGTGGCGACTTGCTTAAAGTATTTTATCCTTATACGATGTTCTTAAACACGGATTGAAATTTTATTTAATCAAATAATTACAGAAAATAAAATATATTCTGAAACGTTTACTAATTTTAATAACTGAAACACAGAGTATAGTAATAGTTATATGAATCCCTTATTCGTTTTTCGACGTTCATGTTAGAAAATAAATAAACAAAATATGTGATACAATAAGATACAAACTAAGGAATTTTCTATGGCTGATCCAAAATATAATAAATAAAATGTTTTAAGCTGAATTATTTGTTCGACTAACTGTGATATACAATTATACAACTATTTCCTGGTTTCTGATTGTTCAAAAAAAAAAAAAAAAGATGTGCCTATTGTTTTCTAAATGAAAATACTGCTTAAAGTTTCAAACTCAATAGGTACTCGTGGTTTTTTCTGACTAAATTATATCTAAAACAAGTTTTCTTTTTCACTTCACACGGTGTCCTACACAAAGCAGTTGCGCCACCACAAAACAGACATGTAAGGACTTAAAGAAGCTGCTACATAATCACTTTTTTCTACGTCTAGGGCATAAGTAAAATCTATAATCAACCACTTTCGAGTCTCGACTTTTCTATATCAAAACTGTAATAACAATAAATTCAAGGGATTAAAATAATCACGTGACTGTTTCAAGCTATTTTATGTTCAATTTATAAAATTATAAAACTAGTAAGTATTTGTTACTATATAAGAATAAAAGAACTTTTTCGCAAATTGACACGGCTTCTATTTTATTAGGCCATGTAATTGACAACTTTAGATGTTGAAATAATTAAAAATTAAAAGTGAAAACAAAAATAATAAACAATGAGTATGCTCTGATGAGCAAAATAAGTATACATATGCCTATTCCTAAAAAAAAAAATTATAAATTTGCAGTAACTTTTTAATTATTTAAAATTTCATAAGGAAATTCTGCAGAAAGCAGTTATGCAAAAGCTCAATGACATACTATTTATACTTTCAATGAACCTTTGACACATTGCTTTAGTAATTGATAAGAGATGGTCATAGAACACGTTATAAATTATTTATAAGATGTACAATACTATTATTTTCTACAATAGAAAAAAACATATTTCTTGTTACTGGAACGATAATAAAATCTAAATTCTAATATAGCAAAAAGGTAAAATTTGGTAAAAAAATAATTCAAATTTACTTAGTTATTATAAAAACGAACGATAGAACAATATAAAAAATACCGTACAAAAAAGATATAACTTGGAGATATGCTGATATGCGCCGAAGAGACAACGCGGTGGAGACGGAAATGCTTCAAATCAGTTCAACGACCTTAAAGCAAAAATAGCCAGCGCTTCTCGCGCTGTGTTAGATTAATTTTATAGTTTCGTTAACTTGTTTATCATCATGAATCTTTCTTCGTATTTTTATTTCAGAGTAAGCCAAAAAAGCTTAGTTTATAATATTAAAGTTTATTTTTTTAACAATTTCTGGACTTAAGACCTAAACAGATCCAATTTGTTTCATTGATAAAATATTAGACATACACGTACATTTTCATATACACTAACTGTATTTCGATGTCAGAGTTATTCTCATTTTCCTTAATTAAAAGTTCATTTTACTGGCGAAGAAGTACCGCAGATGATTATTTAACTATAAAACATACTTTATTAATTCAACTATAAAACATACTTTATTTAAGGGGACTCGGGAACCTAGTGTGAAGACACTCCGTTCCGATCTTTACTTTCCGCCAACTTTGAGGCATTGCTTGCCGAGACATGTGACGTGAAACTCACCCGCTTTGCCATCTAAGCAGAACGAAGAAGTGAAAATATTGAATAATTCTTCGATTGGGTATCTAACCCATAACCTTAAGCTTGCGCCTCTACGCCACGACATGCCTCACTACTGTATCACTTAGACATGATTCATGTACTCACTTTGACATAAGAGAACAGATTTATCATTTTTCTCTCCGCTTTTTCGTACTATAAAAAATATTTAAAAAAAGAAATGATGATTTCTAATTAACAAATTATTAACAGATATTCATTTTATACCTAATTATTTATCTAATATTTTAATTTAATATTATTTGTTACCAAATGTATTCTTGTGATAATTTACATTTATTTAAAACAACTTTATACTTAGGCCTTGCGCTGGAGACAGCGTAAAACTGTAAAAAGGGACATTACAGCTAAAATAAAATAGAGAAGCTCAGCTTAAATTTGATTGATATTTACATATATACATTATGAGTGTGACTCAACATTACCAAATAATACAAAATTACACAGTAACCTTATTATCCTTACGATATTTATGAAAGTATATAATTAAAAACAACTTGTTATGCCCACACAAGTATCTGAACCAGAATTATGTCACCATTCATAAACAGTTGACCGTGTAAGGCAAGGTGAGGATGATGTCACCCGCCGTCGCCCACGAGCCATATTTTACTCTGAAGTCAATTATCATACTTGCTTCTCGATACAAGGATACGAGTGGGTTGCTATGTACTTATAACTTTAAATAATAAATATATAATTAATGTTATGAAATTTTAATATGGTTCAATTACTATGGTATACATAATTTTGTTTAACATTTCAAAAACAAGGAGATTCTTCATTGTTTCTTGATACTGGTTTTGGCTAGAAAAGGCTAAAACAACATTAACACATAACTTACCCGAATACGCCAAACAAAAGTTAATATTTTTTTGATGTGAAACATCTATTGGCTCACTTGTAAACTGAATTGTTGGCGTGGCGACGCTTGCCATTGCTATCTATACTAATATTATAAAGAGGAAACCTTTGTATTTTTGTATGTTTGTACTGGACCGATTTCAAAATTTCTTTTACGATTACTTAGAGGGACTCTTCCGAATCCGTATAGGCTATATTTTATCCCGGAAAATAAATAGGATTTTTGATGGTAGTGAAAATTGTGGAGTAAGTCGACGAAAAAACTGCCGTATGTTAACGATTCTCGCGAACGCTGCCTAAATGGTTAGAGATGTATGGTTGATTTGTATAGAAAAGTTGTAGAACTCAATTAATGCCTACAAAAAAGTCCGCGATAGTATAAGCCAAACATTTATATTTTAGCCATTATAACCAATTTTCCATATTATTCTAATCGGACAATCCATTCAAAAGATATTACGAATTTAAAATTGTAATTGGTATTAAAATGAATGATGGCCGCCGGCCGATATATGTCGCACGGCGAAACAGCATGGGGAGGTGGGTGCACATCTATGAAGCAGGTTGCCTCGTATTTTCTCATTAGGCTATATTTAATTCCTGTAATAATATTATCTTTTATGCATATTACTTGTACATACACGATGTTTCACATCTGCCAGGCGTCCCGTGACGGCTATTTTTTTTTTTGTTTAAATATATTCAGATCGACATTGACTCTCCGAAAATGTAGATATTAAAATGTAATATTTAATAAGTACATAAGTATGTACTTCATTTAAATATATTTTTGTTCTATTTTCTGCATATTACTAGATACAATCTTGAACTCAATTCTCTTTTTATTTTAATATTGTGTTTGGAAAGTACTGGAAACGTGGCTAGAAAGATGTGAAAGTATGCTACAGCATAATTGAAATTTAAAAAGGTAAAATGCTACCACGGTCCAAATAACTTACAATGTGCATCAAATTTAAATTTAGGTATATGTAATGACCCGCCCGCGACTTTG
Organism: Eueides isabella; assembly: GCA_019049475.1. NCBI lineage: Eukaryota > Metazoa > Arthropoda > Insecta > Lepidoptera > Nymphalidae > Eueides > Eueides isabella. Next base: position 8,945,643 of record CM032406.1, read on the forward strand.
CCCTCTTGAATTAAATTACATTTATTTATTAATCTCAATTACTTTCTTGTTTTAATAACATTATCTATTTAAGACAACATCTATACATGTCGCCGCCAAAGATGTTTTGTTATATATCTTCCATGTACAGACAGTGGTTACAGATTTTAAGTATAGATAGAATATATATAAAGATTACCTAAAACTTAACATTCGTTGTAAAAATTCATAAGTATACATATCTATATTAATTAAGTAAAACGTCCGTCATATCAGTTTTTAGATAAGCTGTACGTATAGCTTCTTTCATATTACTTTTTATTATTGTTCTACACATTTATTATTATTAATCATCTCTGTACCTATATTTGTAAACGTCGTTATCAAAACAACGATAAACACTAAATATTCCAGAAGCACTAATTTTTTTTATTTATTTATTCTTAACCAACTGTACGAAAGTAGGCTTGAGAACTTGAAATTTTTAGGTTACATTAAAGAAATTGAATTATCACAAATGTTACTTATTACATACGTTATAGAAATGCTTTCTTTATATGATCATCATAAAGATGCGCAAGATTACTTTACTGGTATTCATGTATCTATTGTTAAGTTATGCTATGTATTAATAATGGGTATAAGAAAACAACATAAATAATTTGATTTGTTTTTATTTTATTTCACCGGAATGTCTGTCGGTGTGTGCGAGTGCTCTACGTTAATTAAACCGCTTAGTACTCCTCGGCACCTTCGCCTTCTCCTTCCGCGGAGTCCATGCCGACCTCTTCGTAGTCCTTCTCGAGGGCGGCCAAGTCTTCGCGGGCCTCGGAGAACTCTCCCTCCTCCATACCCTCACCGACGTACCAGTGCACGAAGGCGCGCTTGGCGTACATCAGGTCGAACTTGTGGTCGAGACGCGCCCACGCTTCAGCGATGGCGGTGGTGTTGGACAACATGCACACGGCGCGCTGTACCTTGGCCAAGTCTCCGCCGGGCACGACGGTCGGGGGCTGGTAGTTGATGCCAACCTTGAAACCAGTAGGACACCAGTCCACGAACTGGATGGTGCGCTTGGTCTTGATGGTGGCGATGGCAGCATTTACATCCTTGGGCACGACGTCACCACGGTACAACATGCAGCACGCCATGTATTTGCCGTGACGCGGGTCACATTTCACCATCTGGTTGGCGGGCTCGAAGCACGCGTTGGTGATCTCAGAAACTGAGAGCTGCTCGTGGTACGCCTTCTCAGCGGAGATGACTGGGGCGTAGGTCACGAGGGGGAAGTGGATACGTGGGTAGGGCACCAAGTTAGTCTGGAACTCGGTAAGATCGACGTTGAGTGCGCCGTCGAAACGCAGGGAGGCCGTGATGGAGGACACGATTTGACCGATGAGACGGTTCAAGTTGGTGTAGGTTGGGCGTTCGATGTCCAAGTTGCGGCGGCAGATGTCGTAGATGGCTTCATTGTCGACCATGAAAGCGCAGTCGGAATGCTCAAGAGTGGTGTGCGTGGTCAGGATGGAGTTGTAGGGCTCGACCACAGCGGTGGAGACCTGTGGGGCGGGGTAGATTGCGAACTCGAGTTTGGACTTCTTGCCGTAGTCAACCGAGAGGCGCTCCATCAACAGGGAAGTGAACCCTGATCCGGTACCACCACCGAACGAGTGGAAGATGAGGAAGCCCTGGAGGCCTGTGCACTGGTCGGCGAGCTTGCGGATGCGGTCTAGAACTAAGTCAACAATCTCCTTGCCGATGGTGTAGTGACCGCGGGCGTAGTTGTTGGCCGCATCTTCCTTACCAGTGATAAGTTGTTCTGGATGAAACAACTGTCTGTATGTGCCGGTACGAACCTCATCTGTAAATAAAAGAAAAATTGTTAAATTTGTATTGCAAGTTTCTAATACGAAGTTACGATATTAATTCAGTATCTAGACGTTATCTTACCAACTACTGTAGGCTCCAAGTCGACGAACACCGCACGGGGCACGTGTTTGCCGGCGCCGGTCTCGCTGAAGAAGGTGTTGAAGGAGTCGTCTCCACCGCCAATGGTCTTGTCTGTGGGCATCTGGCCATCAGGTTGGATGCCATGCTCAAGGCAGTAGAGCTCCCAGCAGGCGTTACCGATCTGGACACCGGCTTGGCCAACGTGTACGGAGATGCACTCACGCTAAACAAATAAAAAAATATAATGTAATATAATCGAATAAAATACAGATTGTATATCAGTCCAGATAAATACGTACATCCTACACCGCGTAGTCCTTTAACAGGAAAAATTAACATGGTGAGCAATCCACAGTGGGATTCGAGCCCACAGCCGCTTTATGAATTAAACTTAAATAACGCTTGAAAGTATTCATTGAACTTATTTATGCGAATTTAATCTGCGATTTCTATGAACGTACTTAAAAGCTACATAAAAGAAAGTCGAAAGTATGTAACCTCATTTAAATAATAATTGCCGTAGTTATTAACTAGACAACATATATTTAATAGCAATACTTAAAAAATATTTTATTATTCACAAAGCCTCTAATGATACCGAGCTCGTGACATCAATAAATGAAAACCTTGAATGAGGTCAGCGGACACGTCACCGATGGAAAATAAAAAAAACTACAAAACATTCGCAAAATGAAAATGCTTTGAATATTATAAATAAAACAGTTAAACATAAAAGCCCCCTCGATGATCAATAATTTTTTCAAATATAGATCAATATAAAAATGGGCGTGTCAGTGTATAAAAAATATTGGCGTTTTAAATTAGATAAAAGTTATATAAATCCCTATTCGAAACAAAGCAATAGCGTTTAAAAGTTAAAGAAATTATTATTGGCATGTAAAAGAACAATTTCGAAAAATTTGTCACACCCGGCCTCGTGTAAAAGACGCCGACAAGATGGCGTACCCGGCACTTGCTAACGTATTTTACGTGACAAATATCGATTTCTATTATTTTATCCAATATTACCGTGAATACTACTTAAAACGTTGAACTTACCATTTTGATTGAGTTTTGTTGAACTTAACGTAGAAATATAATTTAATAAATTAATCAGTCGTCGTTCAGCGCGACCGGTTAAGAGGCTTGCCGAACGGTTAGTAACGATAAAATTCCGTTATTTCGTATATATATAGAGGTGGCGTGACAAGCGACCGACGCGCCGTGCTACGCCCTGATTGGTGGACCGGAATGCCGCAGAGGAGTATCGACCAATGGTGGTACGTGAATTATATCACCATTGCAGGCGTAATGCTGATTCATTGGAGCTTAGTGATGTATAATGTCGATAGTCGATTTTGGAATTACTTTTTACTACAACTATACATATGGCTTCATCTAATAGCAAAATTTCAAATTTGAACATTTTTCGGTGATATTTCGTTCCCACTGTTCGTACTTTGATGTAAACTAAGACTTTAGTCCTATTACCAACCGAAGAACCAATATTTTTCGAAACATTATTTTTTTGTTTGGCTTATAATATATATTGCAATATTAATATTATTTGTTTATTTAAAAACATAGATCATTAAATATTTATAATTGAAGGTATATTCAAACACGTTAGATTTTCTCTTTCTAATTATTAGGCTATTTTAACTCACTACAAATAATTCAGTGATAAATGATGCTACGAATTGTCCACTATCATTGTGTAGTCCGCTGACAAATTGAATGTTTAGCGGAGATACTCAACCGTACATACACTACTTGTTCTCAATTTTATGTCATTATTATATTTTATCTATCGAATTCTATACCATATAAAATAAATAAATATCACATTTATTATATCTGAAAAACGAAAATATTTTGAAACAACAATAATTAGCATTTGTACAATAGTAATGATTATTGTTTAGTATTCTTAACAATTTAAGAACACACAATAAAATCGACCTATAATTATAGAAAAAATAATAAATTTTATATTACAAAAAAAAATATCGACATTAAGTGCGGTGTATTACTACTGTGATAGTGTGCGTTTCCGCAAAACGCACACATATAAACTGGAACCGCAGCCGTCTGGAACTTTTTATTTAATTTTTTTATTAAAAATACTATTTCTGGATCAATAAACTTCTTAGTTTAATAACATAAATCAGAATAATTTTCTTGTAAGTTATAAGATTTCCAAATAACTCAAAGTATAAAGTCTATTTGAGAATAACATTATTGATTAACGCAGGTGTAGGTTGTATATGGCTGTGTGCGTATTTTGTATTTGTATGACAATATGAATAAGTATTCCTTTTTTGGATCGAAGAAACCGTCTGTTCGAAGATTACGTCAAAAATATTTTAAATTTAACTATTTATTAGTTAATTCTTGTTATTGATTAAACAGAATTACATTTATTACGAATCTATGGGATTTAGGTACATAATAGGGAAAAATTTTGAAATATTGTTCATCAGACAATTCATATATTTATATTGTAATTCATTTGTTTGGTATGACCTATTTAATTATAGTTTAATAATAACATTGTGGTATTAACATATTATTTACAAGCGATGGATTATTGAAAACTAAAATTTTAGCTAAATGAATAAGAAAATGTAGTAATTTTGTAGAACTGAATATTTTAAATTGATGTGACTTTTTTATATATTAAGCGATTTAAATAAAATAAACACTAAATAAAGTAAATACTAAATGATGACGAATGTTCCCAAAATATTATAGTGAAAACTGCATAATTGTTTTTTTTTTATATATCTTCCAAGTACAGTGACAATCATCAGTTAAAGTTTTATTATACGTATAGATATAGGTTAGCAGTATACTATAATATCTCAATAACTTTATATAACAGAAGTATTGAGTAGAAAGATAGTATTTGTAGATGTTAGAAGTAAGTTTACTCAGATGTATTATTTGATTGAGTGCCATAGTTATGTCGTTATTAGGTATTATATTTTCAAGTTATTATTTTCGGTTTGTAACGTACTTTTAGTACGGTCATTTTAGACTAAATAGAAAAAAAAACTTTTATATATGACAACACATCTTTGTTAATAAATAAAAAATATTTCTCGTTTAAGTAAAACTTATACGAAAGTATTTATAATTGTAAAAGCTAACAATAAAATGAAAATTACTTTCACAATATATTTTTTACCGTAGATTGCCATCTGTTGACATCATTCAAAACTATTATGTTAATAGCAACTAGCAGTAGCAGGTATGTATGCAACGAGTTTCTGTAGTATAGATTTTTGTCAAGGTGATAGCGACATCTAGAATACACAAACAAAAGCTTTAACACTCATAAATAAATATAAATATCATGAAATCTAATAATACTTTTTTTTAAAAATCACGGTGTTATCTTGGGTTAGTATACAAATAAAAAATAATATTTTATTAAGTTTTTCCATATTTGAGCGGATCTTATATCTCTTTCTCACATACCAGCCTCTGTAAAAACAGAGAGAGATAAAAAACCTATACGTAAATCCAGTTTCCGTTTCATTTGTTTTCCCGCGCTTCGTTTGACCACTGCCTGCGCCTGCGCTAAAAGTAAAAACGCCATTCCGCGCGCGAACGATTTTAAACCGCACGCGCCTACGAAATAACGAATATCGAATTAATTTCGATATAATAATAAATAATTTATTTTAACTCTCTGTTCAGTGATAAATAATGTTATTATAATATAAAAAAATAAGTGGTTGTAATATTTTTTATTTGTGCTTAGTGATTTGTGTTCGCAAAATTGTATCACCAAAAATAATTTCACGTGAGTATATATATTTTTTATAGTTCGCACATCCCAATATATTTAACTATGCGACAATGATTTATTACGTAAATGTCGTTGACGAGATTTTTTCGGAGATAAGTAGCTCGCAGCCTTTTATGGTTGTTTGTACTCCGTTATTTCTCAGATATGGATTGAGTCTATGATGATAGTAGGATCTAGACTGGATTTAAACTATGTTGAAAGTGCACTTTGAAACGGTATTGTACGTGAAGTAATCGTTAAGGCCGTAATAAAATAACTTTTGACTGTAGATGCGATGATCGTGAGTTCGATTCTCAGTCAATAAAATTAATTATTTTCATTTTCTAGCTCTGGTTAGAAGACAAAACTGTGCAGACAAAACAATGCGCAATTTATCTAAAACTAGGCGGTGCAGTAACAGAGTATCTCAACATTAACTTTTCACTGCTTACCTTGCAATAAGCGGGATTAAGCGTGAAGATAAACAAAATACGTAATTATTTTACAACTAGAGCCATTTATTGCAATTTGTAGCTGTTTTCGCTAGCGCTCGTTGTGTTAAGGTATAATAAAGAACGAGTTCTGAGTTTATCTAAAACACGATTTAGATAAGAATTATTTTGCATTTGCTTCATTTAAATTTCTCTTTGTGAATATTATTGCTTTTATTAAATAATATACACACATATAACAGACACCTACTCCTTATATCGCTGTTTTATAGCGTCAGTTTGATCGTCTATTTAATGTATAATACTAGTCTTTGTCTGCAGCTTTGCCTGCGTCGTCAAATATATAGATATAACTAAGGAATAATTACAGTGATTTAATATAGCCTATATATAGTCATTTTGGTGATTTTCTTCGATTAGTCGTATAAGAGCTGTGTTGATAAACGTATACTATAGCTATGTGTATCCAATGTTAGAATAGAGTCTTCGTTTTCTGATACAAGCAAAGCATACACTTGGATTTGGATTCCTTCTACCAAAATCTAATAATATAAAGAAAATAACTTATTGCAAATAACATCAATAGTTTTGCTGACGCCAGTCGTGGCGCATAAGTATAAGCGAACGTGCGTGTAATCGCGGCAGGTTGTGGGTTCGATTCCCCATTAAGTAAATAAAATATTAAAAAAATATATTTGATCGCTCTGGTAATGAGGTAAAGAGCGGCGTTGAGTTCCGCTACTCAACATAGCATGCTACCAGAATTCGGTGGAAAGTGAAGTAAGGAAGTATCTTAATGGGAACAAAGCTACAGCTATGTTCCCAGGTTCCCTATGCGTATCCTGCCATTAATGAGATACAGTGTAGAACTAAGAAAAAGTTGTACTGAGGGTCATCAGTACTCTGCCTACATTTAGATGTGACAGACGATAAAAAATATGACTTCATCGCACAATTTATTACACATCTCGTGAATAAAATGCAATTTATGTTGTTAGCATCATGGTCGTGGTGTTTACAAAGAGTTATTATTTTTTAATTTTTCCCGATGATTTTTTTTTGCCTATAGGATGGATTTTTAAATGAATTCCTTGTTTTAACTGTTAGTGGATCATGGAAACGGTTCGATTGATAACTATGCATAAGCAATTTGAATTAGAATTTGAATAAGCAGTTTGAATTTTAATTTAAGCACTATGACCTCTTCGCGTTCTTTGACCAAATATTAAACTAAAAAAAAACAGCTTCTCTTATTTTACTGCAGAAGGCAAATGAAACCTAGTGTCTACTGCCCACTTCTGACTTTTAGACTAATATCCGAAGTTTTCGTGGTTTGTGGCAGAAGTCAACAACGCTTATTGTTGACTTCAAAGGTTTGAGTCAACCTCGTTTATATAGTCCTACTTTCAAATAATAAATAGTAAATATTACCATCCACGTGAAATATCTTTAACTGGACAAAAATGAGGTTTATCTTTAATCAAGCCTGGATTTACGTAAACATATAAAATAGGATACGGATTTTTTTGTAACCTGCACATAGTAGAGTAGTAAGGGATTCTAGGAAACCTAGTGTTAAGACATTTTCTTTGCATTAGATTAGTACACTGCTGTTCCCCATTTTCTGTCGAATTAAAGGCATTGCATGCTGAGTGGCAAAATTTAACACTCCACTTATGCCTGAACATATTAAATATATCAGGATCGAACCCACTATCTGTCGCATTTCCAGCCACACGCTTGTGCCCCTGCGCCACCACAGACCTCTAGAAATAATAATAGCAATATACGAAAATTCACCAAAGATGTGATTTCAGAAATCTGACGCATAGCCTTGCGGTTTCTCGTGTAACGTTAACACGCCGAAATAAACATGAGCAATTGTATTGAGAACATGGCCTTTACAGTTAATGGAATATTGAGATGATATAATGCAGTGTTACTCATTTTAATATGTCATTTTAAAAACAGGCCTATTTTGTTAAAAATAAGTTAATGCTAACAAAATAATATTATTTAGTGACGCCACCACGCGCAATGTATGATTGGTACTTAACAAAAAAACGAAGGCGAACGTTGTAATAACACTAGTAAAGATGCCTGAGACTTTACATTATATATATAATTTCAATCAGAAAGAACTCCTAAAAATCCAAAATATTGCCAATGTTTCTATTACACGTTAGAAAAAGGAAGCTTTGTAAAAAGCTGGATTTTAAGTTCAGACTTACAAAAAACTGATCAATCACGGAAAGCTCAAGGCCACATATTTAGTATTTTAATCATAAGCACTCACAGTTAGCGCAAAAGTACCTAATATAATAGTTGCTATTAAGCTGGCTAGGGTTATGAGATTGAACTATTTGGAATCATCAATTATAAAAGAAATATTAATTTATAAAGTAAATTTCCATTTCACGCTGTATCTCGCATGATGGAACAGGCAGAGGGAAGTGGGGAACCTAGTGTTTTGACACCCCTTATCGTTCACCACTTTCGCTGATTTTATGGCATTGAGTGGCTGATCTTAACGTCACGCTTTGAATATCTAAACTATAAGCACTTTTATAAGGAAAATTGTGCATTTCAAAAATTTGGTACAAGTTCTCGTAATGCAAACTTGATGCAATTGAAATAAGTGGTCAAGATAATTATATAAAAAAATATGATTTTAATCGAACTGATCGATGATTTTTATAATAAGTATAATACTATTATTATTACTGTGCAATTCATGTTAGATTAGTACCCCTAAACTTCTACCTTGTGGTCTATAATGGCACGGGGGCGTAAACGGCTGTAAATTTAAAAATGGGTGGTATGGGTTCGATCCCCGCGTGAGAAAAAGAAATATTTAATATTTTTATTTCATCGCTTTGGTAACGAGGCAAAGTGCGCCGAAACTCCAATATTCCACAAACGAAAACAGTACGAAACGGTACGAAAGTCCTAATGAGAAAGAGTTGTCAAGACAACCTTAGTGAAGAACACTAGGTTTCCAATTTCCCGCACATGATTTGTGATGGTGGAGCTTTTAGAGCTTGTTGAGCGTTGAGAACGTTGTTCCAAAACTTACATCTGAACACCAGGTTCTATCTGACTACTCAGCTTCCTTAAAGCAGCTTAAACTAAAAGAAGAAAGAAATATAAACTAAATAAATACCTAATACAACACTTGTACTACTAATAATAAATAAGACAGTATAAAATATGATATAACATAGATTTTCTACTTCCAAGCACTATTCGTTTTAAATATTGACACTAACGACGTTGTTTCCTCTTCAGGTAAGACAGTTGTTCGTGAATATCAATTTATCTCGATATTACATTTTACTTTCACCACAAAAGCTGTTCTTCCATTACCTTGGAATAAGTAAATTAATGTTTCTATTCAAAGTTTGTACATTATTATGGTTTTAACGTCTGTATTTATCATGGGTGTCGTACGACTGGAAAGTCCATGCAGTATGGACCGTGCTCACTCTACAATTTTTATTTTAATAGACTAAATTGAAAAAAAAAAAACAAAAATTGCCTAAAAGTTCTATTTGTATTTAAAGCCCTCATGGCGCAGTGGTTATGGACGCAGTTTCATAGTACTCGGGAAGACACGGAATTTGGAAATTGTGAGGATTTTTTTATACTATTCATATTGTCTGTCTGGTGTGACTAAGCGTGGCTTTAGGGTTCACCGCTCAGCCTTTATGTCTTTAATTTTGGTGGAAAGTAAACTTATATCTTAACACTACGTTTTCGCGTAAACTCGCTATGTGCGGGAAATGCGTGAAGAATCAACTCTCTACTCTACTTAGCTTCACGCTGTATCCCGCACATGGCAGGGTAGGCAGGGTAGGCAGAAAAAACTTGGCAACCTAGTGTTAAGACACTACGTTCCGTTCCCCACTTTCCACCAAATTTGAGGCGTTGCGTGTTGAGTGGCCAAACTTAACGCCACGCTTTCTTGTTACCAGAGTGAAGAAATGAAAACATTACAAATTTTAAATTAAAATATTAAATATTTCATTTCCACAAGAGGGGATCATACCCTCAACCTGTCGTTTACGCTTATGCCACTGCGCCACTGCGCCACGACAGGACTAAACCATATCACTCAATAAGTAGGTTTAAATATTGATAAACAGCCAACCTAAAAGCATCAATATTGGATTCAGCTGTTTTTTTTTATTTATATTTTTCATACATTTTCCTTGAAAATGTCAAAAACGTCGCGTGACTAGGTAAAACATTGTTATGTTTTCGTATTCACTGTGACTATTTTGCATGTAAATAAATATGAATGAATTGTTTGTCATTAGTGAATTACTCTGAATGTTCTATTGGTTTTTTTGGGTTTTACCTTTATATGTCCTTGTAAAATCAATTTACAGTACACTTGTCACTTTATAGTAGTTAAAGGGGACCCAGTGTTAAGACATACCGTTCCCATGCACCGTCTAATTTTCAAGACTAGGCGTAATTGCGGTACTTAACGCCAAGCTTTGTCTTGATGTTAGAGCGAGGCAATGAAAATAATTTATTCCCTCTAGGAATCGACTGGATCGTGGCTGTAACCATCCTTAACAGACCCCTTACCATTGTAGAGCAACAGACTCGGAAACTCTCCAGCGTCTCGTTTCTAAATAATATAGAAAAAATATATGTAATAACAATAAAAGAACATATTTTAAGATTTCTTTAACTTTTAGTATTCGCCCTTTGCAATTCTTAGAACAATGTTTCAGTTTTAGTGTAAACATCGCGATGACATCAGCTATCGAGGGCGCTATATTAAAACTTGGCATCCATCCATAGACCAACGATATGGTTTATATATGAAAATTACTGATAATATTTATTCAAAAGAACTAGTCGAACGTGTTTTTCAGACGTTGGCTTTAAATTGTTAGCGTGTATCGAGAGAATAGAGAAAAGCTCCATTATTTTTAATATTAAAAGTGACAAGAACTTAACGTTTAGACTTTAATATGAACTTTTCAATCAGTTTATTTCAACAATATTTTTATTATTACCAGTTGACATAGTGTGTATGTAATTGTGATGATGATCGTGGCTCCAAGTTCTTTTAGTAGATACGATAATCCCATAGATGTGCGTCAAAAATAAATAGAATAAATTCAAATATACGATACGGTCAACAAGTTGTGGCCTCCCTGAACTTGAAGCTTTAAATGGATACGCAGGCTTTTCTTATATTAAATTATTTTATTCCTGAGTGCAGAGAATAACGACTTCGAGGATGTCACGACTAGCCGACCGTACTGTAACATAGTCGTATAAAAACAACATATCACAGCTCTTGTCGCACGATTAAGTGCTCCTTTCTATTTTTTAAGCCCAGGTATTTATTTTTTCAAAACTTTTCTTTGTAACCTTTATAAAATAATAAAAAAATTATAAATTTCCAGACTAGAAAATGATAAATTTCTAGACTTACCTTAAAACAAATCATTTGGATATATGCTTTTTTAATTCTTTATTTTTTATTTAATAAAAATGAGAGATTGAGAGCATGAACCAGCCTATCCTCTTCTCTCCTACTAGCATGCCCACAACAACAATTATATATAATAGAAATATATATTACATATAAACGTATGTCATGTGTGTTTGAGGTCATTTGTGGCGCAGGGGCATAATCGCGCGACTGTAGATGTGACAGGTTGTGAGTTCAATTCCCACTCGAGGAAATGAAATATTTAATACTTTCTTTTCATTGATTTTTGTAAACGAGGCAAAGCGCGACGTTGAGTTCCACCATTTAACACTAAATGCCTCCAAAATTCTGTGGAAAGGGGAAACGACTCTCTTTCACTCTCTCTCTCTTGTCTTCATTAAGACAAGGGAGAGAGAGAGAGTGAGAGAGTGAGAACGGTGTGTCTAAACACTAGGTTCCCAGTTTACCTTTTGTCTACTCTACTGTGTTCGATGGGAATAAAACGTTGAGCTAACACTAACCGATTATCCTTTATGAAAGTCGTCGTAAGGCTATTTCTAAGTGTTCTGCGGAATACATAATGTGTCATAATAAATTTGTTGTCCAACAACAATGTCAGGGCCTCGGGACTTTGCCATATGACTGGATTCGTATTCGGTTAAATCACTTGCGTAACCATGACATGAATTACAAATTATTTAAAGCGTCTCGCAGAAACGGGGAAAAATGTGGATTTTTGAAGCCTTGGCATATTTTGTTATTTAAAGTAAACTATAGCTGACGACGCGCTGACTTTACGACTTTATGATAAAATACCTACGTAATGTAGTAAGTGAAGGTTATTATTGATAAGGGTTTTCTTTTAGGATTTTTCATCTGCTTTAAGGTCATTAGATTGAAAAGCAGAGAGAACTTAGGTGACCTTATTTCACCGATAAATTTCCAACAACTAAAATAAAATCCAAAGCTATTCTTTGTCCGATTAGGCTAAGGAGCCCTTGGCGTCCATGATTTTACCTACAGAAAATATAATTAAAAATTATTTGCCCACAATCATTGTTTTCATCCAAAAAATTGAATTCTTGTTTGTGAAATGATAATTCTAAGTAATTATCTATTTATTGTATTTTTTCAATTTGTTAAAAAATCGTTGAATATATATCTCTAGACGTACTTTGATAAGAAAATATGTTGTCAGAGCGGTTCGACGGACTCCAAGAGGCGGGTTCAAATCCCGTTACGTCCTAATTTTTATGTTTTCCAAAATAAGCTATATTTTACTACTGACAAGTCCGATACAATTATTTAAATATTAGATATAGTAGCTTTTTTTTAGCTTCCTGGTACACCAGGAAGCTAAAAAAAAACTACTATACCTAAGATCAAACGTAACCAAACGTTTAAAAAGATTAAGATTAATATATTGACCGGTGCATCTCAATACACTTTTGAAAATGTTATGTATGTCAAGAAAAATATTAATATGTTTACTAAAATCAGTGATGTACGTAATATTAATACTAGAAATAGGCTTAAACTTAGTGCGCCTGTAACTCGATTGCATCGAGTCCGTAATTCGTGTATGGGACAGGGTGTATACTTTTACAATAGGATCGCACAAAACATCAGAGAATTTTCCGTTTCACAATTTAAAAAAGTTGTGAAAAGACGTTTGTGTGTTAAAGGTTATTACCATATTAATGATTTTATAAATGATAACACGCCTTGGGAATAAAATGCTCGCTCCAGGCTATTTCAAATGTGTCATTGTCACATAATTATATAATGTAGTTTTGACGAAAAAAAAAAAAATATGTCCCGCTGAGTTTCTTTCGCCAGTTCTTCTCAGGTCTGAGGCAGTAACTTTAGCGAACTGGTGGTAAATTGTTTGACGTTCAAGAAACGAAGTTTGTAACTTCTTATTTTGAATAAAAAAAATTGAATTTGAATAAGACCGAACTACCGAACATACACTCCGTTCCACTTTCTTTCCCCCCTTTCCGCCGAACATGAAGCATCGCATGTTGGTGGCGGACCGGCGGTGAGTGGCGGAACGCAACATTGCGTCGCTTGTTACCAAAGCGAAGAAATTAAAACATTAAATATTTACGCTTAAAATATTAATTATTTAATTTCCCCGAATTGGGATCGAACTGTTTATCACGCTTCTGCCCCTGCGGCGCGGCAGGCCTATAGTAGATTAGTTAGTCGGTACTAGAAAAATAGTTTTTTTTAGAAAATTAGAAATTTAGAAAATTATCATATGTCTACGTTCTAATTTTTATATTTTGATGAAAACGCACTCCGATCCCCATTTTTCGTCCAATTTTAGAGTTATTGCGAACTAATCGGCGTGCCTATCTTACATCCACACAACCTATATAACAACTTTGATACAATTATAACATTCAAAACTTATAATATATAAGGATACAAGAAAGTCTGAGACCCAGTCTAGATTGTATGTTATATGAATAGTGATGTAACTTCCTGAGTAAGTCTACGTACTCGTGCCCAGTTGGCACGCTCGCCAAAACTTAGAAAATAAAATAATATCCGACGACTCACTTTTGTTGAGGCTAAAATTAATTTGGCATTATGAAATGACTGACTAATGTCGGTTTTTTTTAGTTGATCGTAATGTTTAATATATAAAAAAATACGACACTAATTTTTCTCATCTTATGAGTCAACTGAGTAAAGCCGTAGAAAGGTTTATAAAAAAGGCTCAAAATTATGTTATATTAAAAACGCAAAGTTATGGTTAAAGTTGTTATTTTTTTTGTAAAGTTGAACTTTAGAACTTTTAAATTCATATATATTTTGCTTTATTCGTTTCTATTGTTCAATAAAGAATTATAACTTTAGGTATTAACAGTGACAGGTGTAATGTGTGGTTTCATATCAATTTTATTTCATTTGGAAAAATTCAGTATTTGGTGGTGGAAATTAACGCTGCGTCAAAAAGTAAATTAATGTTTAGTCTAAGACTGAGAAAATAAAAAAATAAATAAAAAAAGACCTTTAATATTTCACAAAATTAATAACATAATTTGTTGCATGTTTTAATATTTAAATAATATTTTAAATTAAATATATAATAATTTGCTACTTAGTGTTAAACAGTACATGTAAAGTCACACTGTGAGTTCGACCCAAATATATGCAATCCAATAAAATTATACAAAATAATGTTTGATATTTAAAGGAAAAAATCTTGCAATACAATAAATTTGTGTAAATATTGGACTTTGGAGAAAGCAGAATCCGTGACCTTTCGCTCGAAAGGTGAAGGCAGGCGCTTAGCAATTGCTAGTACACACCTCTACCTAACAATGTAGGATAATAAGCATAACAGACATTTTAAAAGAAATTCTTAAAAAACAATTATTGCTTATTGCTGCGTTTAGTTACGTTACTTATAGGCCTCTGGCTATCATACTCTTACGATAGGAAAAGATGCTTTTTTATTCTTATTATTACATATTTGATCAAAAGTACTGTACGTTGGACGCGATTGTTATAGGATTATAATATTCTCGGATATTTCTTATATATTAGTTATATAAACTTAATTTTTTGGTGTCTTAGATATAATGTTCTCATTGTATGTTAGAATCCGCAAGAATCCAGTTTAGAACTTTCACCTTATTTATTTATAAATAAATGTATGATATAATAGAATTAAAAATATATATAAATAATTACTTTGACTACTTGTTTTTTACGTTATTTTCTTTTAACTTTAGTAAATTGAACTTTAAATAGATTATTTCTATGTTTTTGATAAATTTATATATCGCGTTTATTGAAAATTTCAAATAAAAGATTGAAGAGGTAAAGATTTAAACGATTTAATAATTTTATGTTAAAAATAAAATTACTTAGTAACTTTGTGAAATTCTCTTTGTTATTTCTCATTATTTATATCTTCACAATTGTATTCCGCATACAGCAGGATTAGGACAGGCAGAAGAAACCCAGTGGTAAGACACTCTGACCACCCACGTATCTCCCAATTCTTGAAACATATTGTTTAATCAAAACTTAACGCTGTGAATTATCTTATTACCAAAACGAAGAAAGAGAATCGAACCCATAACTATCAGATGGTGCAAAAGTTAAAACTATTTCACAATAAAATAATATGGAGGTATAATCACCTAAAATCCCAGTAAATAATACTTTAATGGCAGACTATATTTTGGCAAATGGAACATGAAACGTGTTAGACCTGTTCCGTGAACTAGATATTTTTTTGTCTCAACTGATAACCTTGGTCTGTTTTATGTGGTGTTCAGACCCGTTTATCTTTTATTACTATTTGGAGCACGTTTTAATTGAAACATTACGTGTGCTCGCAAATTTCAATGAAGTAACAGTCCTTAATTGACCTTCGTGTCGAAAAGGACTTTTGTATATTAACAAGTGACTTTTTTATAATTAATCGTTGGTATTGAGGCCTGTCGTGGCGCAGCGGCACAAGAGTTTGACTGTAACCGACAGGTTCTGGGTTCGATCCCCAGTCGAGGAAATGAAATATTTAATATTTTCAATTTAAATATTTAATGTTTCATTTCTTTGCTCTGGTAATAAGGCAAAGCGCGGCGTTGAGTTCCGCCACTCAACACGCAATGCCTCAAATTCGGCGGAAAGTGGGGAACGGAAGTGGAACGGAGTGTCATAACACTAGGTTTCACTTTCATTCCCTCTGCCTACCCTGCCTAGTGCGGGATACAGCGTGAAGCTGGAAAAAAAATAAAAAAAAATCGTTGGTATTTCTGTTTTTTACTTAAATGTACTCCGTAAATACGTTATTTTGATTATTTTAAAAATATATTTATGGGGTATATAATTATTATCGAATATTAATGACAGAAAACGGATATACAGAAGAACAGAGTAACATCGAATAGGAACAAAGGAAACTTGGAAATCTAAAGTTGAGACACTTCCGTTTCTCACTTTCTGTTGAATTTGAGGTATTGCGTGTTGAGTGGCGGAATTCAGTACCGCACTGTGCCTTGTTACCATAGCGAAGAAATTGAAAGATTAAATATTTCACTTCTTCGAGAGTGGATCGGACCCACAACCTTTCGCTTACAGCAACATGTTTGTGCCGTTGCCGTAAACGATTATATTATACTCAGCTTCACGCTGTATCCCGCACTTGGAAGGGTAGGCAGAGGGAACATGAGGACCTAGTGTTAAGACACTCCGTTCCACTTCCGTTTTTCGTTTTCCGCTGAATTTGAGGCATTGCCTGTTGAGTGATGGTACTCAACCCTGCGCTTTGCCTTACCAGAGGGAAGAAGTAAAAATATTAAACATTTAATTTTAAAATATTAAATATTTCATTTCTTCGAGTGGGGATCGAACCCAAAATCAGTCATTTGCAGTTCACATGCCTCTGCCGCTGCGCTACAACAGTTCCACGACGGTTATATTATAAGTATATAATATATTAATATTCTACGACAACTAAGATTTACATAGAAATAGAGGATTAAAAATTAAAACAAACACATTTTATTTTACATAATCTAGCGAGGTCGCCTGCGCGCGCGTCTTGCCACCAACACGGAGTACCGTGTCATATTGGTTTATTACATTCATTCATTAAGAACCTATTCTCCTTGGAGTTTATGTATGTAGGTGCAAAGCGAGATGAATGTTAGCTATCTATAGTGGAAAAAAGACAGAAATAGTTTATATTAGTGTGGGCTATGGACATCCGTTGAAATATTTTTATTGTTTCTGCGATGACTTATTTTTACATATCTAAGAAAACATCACTAATATTTTTTTACATTTGTAACATTTTTTTATCATTTAATAACAAGCTGTAGTTTCATGTGCAACAAGTTAGTAGGTTAATATTTATATGAAATAATCCTACGTAATTATTTTTACTTCGTTTATATGTACATACAAACTATTTATAAAAGTTAAACGATTAAAAAAAATATGATGCTTTATGAATAAAGTTAAACAAAAATTAATGTAGAAAATCATATTTTAATTACTTCAAAATAAGGAAAACTGTAAATTAATAAGTGATATTGTCGATACTTATAAACCTATTTATATATACAACCCGTTATCTTTGGAGTCAGTGTCAAATCCCAAGTTGTTTTTAATTTGTTAAAAATACTACACTGACTGATTATATTACAATGATTTAGTAATTATCTGTGAATGTGTTTTCTTCATTGGCACGTTGGTACAAATAAAAAAAAAAAAAATAAGAGTAACTGTTAAAAAAATATTATATAGAACCTTTTTCTTTTTGGAAAATCAGTCGCTTAAAATATCAACTATATAGTCGGTTGATATTTTAAAACTATAATATAGTTAATATTTTCAAAGTGTTAATTCATACTTAGGAAAGAAAATGCTAATGAGTAGGGTAATAAGGCAAAGCATAGTGTTGCGTTCCGCCACTTAACACGCAATGCCTCAAATTCGGCGGAAAGTGGGGAACGGAAGTCGAACGGAATATCTTAACACTAGGTTCCCGGGTACCCTTTGCCTACCCTGGCATGTGCGGGATACAGCGTGAAGCTGAGAGAGAGAGAGAGAGAGAGAAAGAAAATACCTCCTTAGAAAACGTGCATCTTGGAATCCGCCCAAAAGATTTTTTTCTACTAAATAAAATTCAAAAAAAAAATACTTTTAATATATAATTTTAATCTTCTTTATATATAATTTTAATCTTTATTTAAAAATGCTTTACATTCTACAAACACAAGTTTACATGACAGCGTAACAGAACACAGAAGTCAATGAGCTAAATCTATTTGCTACTTCGTGTAGGAGTATCCAGTTTACGTGCATGACATAGTTGCACTCGCTTTCAATAGTATAGAGTAGGCTATAGGGTACGTACGATTTGCGAGTACCAATTAACTTACTCTAATAGTTTGTCCTACAATGCCACTTTAATTACTTCCCTTTGATAGCTCATTGATTCATCAATGCCTCTCAATTTAGGTGCACTAAAAACTTGGCAGAATAACAAGTATTCACTTTGTTTAATTACGGCAATATTGTTTTCATATGCTGAAAAAATATACTCATACATTTCTTTAGCTTCTTCTTTCTTCTTTAGGGACCTCGTCTTAAAAGACATTCCGTCCATACTCCGCGCTTTCCATCTTACCAGTGTGACAAAACTTAAATATTAAACATTTAATTTTTCTACATGGCAATCGAACCTACAACCTGTCAAGCTGCCAAGTATATTTTGTGCCAAACAGCGCCAAATTCACATTAAATTTGTATTCTCTTAGGAGAAGTTTAAGAAAAAACTTTGTGAATTTCGTTTCACCGTTTAAATATTATCTATTTTTGTTAACCGCTCGACCTTCAATAGAAATTAGAGCGAGAAAAGTATAACGAATTTGGTAAACAATACGTGCTTACGCGAAAAGTGCAGCTGTTTTTGAATTTGGACGTTTTCCAAAAAGGTGCCGGTTCAAATATTTATGTTTACATAAAAAAAATCTTATTCTATGGGGAACGGAAGTGGAACGGAGTGTCTTAACACTAGGTTCCCGGGTTCCCTCTGCCCACCCTGCCTCGTGCGGGATACAGCGTGAAGCTGAGAAGAGAAGAGATAAAAAAATCTTGTCTATCCCAAGTGTGGAAAATAAAGAAAAATTGTTAAGTTGGAATCAATAGCTCACCTTGACCTATCTAATTTTTAAAAATGGTTTTATTATTATTATTATTTCTTGTTGTTACTTGCGTTACTCCATCTTCTAAGTAATACAGTGTAAGCATTTCAAAGTTTCTAATAATATGAAGCGTTACAAAATACACTTTAGAGACGGTGGGCGGGCGGCATTCTAAAACCGATCCGCCCACCAGACCTCACCGGACTACACACTTTTTATTGCTCAAGCAATATTGAAATAAATACGCCGTTGTAGGTTTGTATCATATTTATATTGAGGCGCCGTGGCACAATGTGTGACTGTTAATATGATAGATGTGAATTTGATTCCCACTCGTGGAATGGTTTTTCATTTTTCCTTCCAGTAAAAAGAAAAAGCGCGGCATTGAATATCACCATGTCTGGAAAATTGGCCTGAAAGTGAAAAACTTAGTGCCTTAATGTCAGTTCCTAGGCCTGAATTACATACGTAATACAGCGTAAAGCTAAAAACATAGATCATAGACAATTTCTTTCTATATTTAACAGGATAAAAACACCTTTACACTGCACTTACATAAAAGTTAAAATTGCATTATTCATATAACGATTATTAAATGCATCTTACCATAATACCTACACAAAACTCGTTGCCTTTACAACACGTCCTTGTCACTTGCTGACATAATGATTGCACACCTACGTACACAGTACATACGCTTATAGAACTATCGAAATTAATAGTTTATAGCAAAAACGTCTTTTGGTAAGTACCGAAGTAGTACAATTGAATGTTCCGTTTAAAGTACATTACGGAAATGGGTAGTAAGATGCGAACTAGATGAGCTCTAGACATATCGTTGAGTTGATTATGACAGATTGAATTTGTTCTTGGATGTAGTGTTTTGTAGTAGTTTAGCGGTTTGTATTTTGGCTGTTCTTGTTTGGTTGTCCATACGATCGTTTTATGCTATTTTTTAAACTATCGATGTATTTGCATTTGTATGTATATTCTTAATACGAATCCATAAAAAAAATTTGTAAATTCAGATCAGCAATACTTTAAGTATTGCTGATATGAATTTAAATATGCAAAAGTAAATAGGAACAGACAAACAAATTACAATTTAAGTTTAGATAGTATCTTGTTAATATTACACTATTTTCCGCTTAAAGAAATCCTATGTAGAAACCACAGACGACAATACAATTTAACTTATAAGTGTAGATTTTATATAGACTGTCTAGAAATAGCACAAGTGACCATTGTGTTAACCGTTAACGGCACTGAAATGCTACTAGTACTGGGAGTTAAAATAAGCTGATGGATATATGGAGCATATTTGTAAATATCATCAATTTAAAAACCTTTTTAATTGCACACATTTTTTAATAAAATATTCTTTGTTGCACGTAATACAAACATAATTAAAAAATGCAGTATGAAAAAATGTTTACAAATGGTGGACTTATCTATAAAAGAGATCTCTTCCAGTCAACCCGTGGAAGGGGATTTGGTGCAAAGAAGCGGGAAAGACTAAGACAGTGCAAAAAAAACAAATACATAAATAAATACAAAGAATATATATATATATATATATATATATATATATATATATATATATATATATATATATATATATATATATATATATATATATATATATATATAATATACATGAGTATTATTTTACAAACATACATTACATACATACATACTCCATTTAAAAATTTGTATCAAAAATTTAGCCGAGAATTCGAATCTCCGAACCAATTAAGTTGCTAAAAATATATATACTTCAATTACAAGTATTTTAAATAAAATTATATCTATCAACATATTAGACTATATAAATAGTTACATTTTTTTCAATATTAAAATAGGAAACACATAAAAGTACATGCAATATGTTACATAATTTATTTTAATGTATGGACTTTACTTGTTGTCAACCTTGGTGGAGACGACGCGACGCAACTTAGAATAAACATTGATACTTAAGCACCTTAACCTCTAGAAAATATATCTGAACAATTGCGCCTGAAATATTTGAATGCACATAATAAGTTTATTGCTGGTTCTAATCCGGGCAATAAGTTAGATGCACTTATATAAAATTTTCGATATAAAAAAAAATATTGTGTCTATTATTTTTTTTTTAAATTATACCTTCGCGAAAATCTTGTTAAAGTTAGCTTTTTTCCAAAAAAAATATACAATCATACTGCAGTAGACAAAAAATCGTTTTACATTTTATATTATCATTGCCAGTGCAAACATAAGCTTCACGCTGTATTTCACAAAGACCAGGGTAAGTAGAGGAAAGTAGTGTAAAGACCCGTTCCCATTTAAACATTTCCATTCTCTACTTTCCGTCGAATTTATGGCATGTCGAGTGGCGAAACTAAACGCCGCGCTTGCCTTGTAACCAGAGCGATAAATAACATTAAATGATTCATTCCCTCGAATTTCAAGGAACACAACAATCAATTTGATGGCATAAGCTTTTTAGGCATCAGGAATATCCAATACTTTAAGTACATAAATATTTATCACTAGTACGTAAAGATGTTAGTGCTCATTACTGCAATGTTTCTCGATATGATTATTTTCTGTGTAAACTTGACCTATTTTGCTACTCAACCTGTCGACCTCATGATATCACTATACTCGGACACTTTAAACGGAATCGTGACTTCATAATTATATTGAAAAGAGTTTGATTGCTTAAAATTAAATTTACTAAATTTAATGAAAAAAGTTAAAGAAGTAAAGTTAATGAAAAAAGTTAAAGAAGTACAACTTCTAGTAAGTAGGACACTGTTGCAAGTCACCTTTTCTTTCGCATGGCTTTCCTAAGCTCTGTTTCACATTTTCTATTTAATTCTTAAATATAGTCATTGAAATTTTTATTTTTTTATATATAAAGAAAAAAGAAAAACAGGTCAAATTCTTTAATATGAATTCTTAATTAAAATTCATTTACTAGCGGTCGCTATGGTGGCATGCCAGAAAAATGCTTTCAAGCTCTACTGGTAAATAATAAACCAATCATTTCATACGGTACTGTCGATGTTTTCATGAAATTACCAATAAGACAAATAAAAACACCAAAATATCAAGGAGAAGCCTTTAGGAATATTCGATTTAATGTCAAAAAGTATTAATGAGAAGATGTTTTATTTCCGTTTCCGCTCTATAATAGGTGACGGACATTATATATAAACTCTGGAGAATTTCATTACTTCAATAATTATTATCAAACTGCTATCCTTATTATTTTATTATATACTAGCGACCCGATCGCGGCTTTGCGTGCTTGAATTACATTATTTTAATTACTAATCTCAATTACTTTCTTGTTCTAAAATAATTATAACGTTTCAGACAAACAAAATCTATACATGGAAAACTAAAATTTCACCAAAATATTTAAACTGATCACTGTTTGTTCGTGGAAGCTATAAAAGATTTTTTGTATATCTTCCATGAACAACAGTGATCAGTTAAGATTATATCTGGGCATTATGAAAAACTAACATACTCGTACGCATACCATGTACTATCAAGAGATATAACCTTTATCTATGAAAACGACGTCTTTGTGTGATTCAATGTCTTACAACAATTATATAATTAAACAAGTATAATATCTAAAGTCAGTTGATGTGTCATCTTTCGACTATCTAAACGAAAGGGCAACGATCGGACGAAGCAATTAGCACGAACTCAATTATAAACAATTCTTTCACTCATAGTTAAACCTTTAGTCATATACACTTATATATAAATAAATATATAATGTATTTTAGTTTTTTTTTTGACTTCACCCCCCTGGTCAAATTCATGGACATGAATTTGGAATGTACATGAATATGTACATTCCAAATGCCTGAGATAACTCTGATCGCAGTTACAGGTTACAAGAGGTTAAATTG
This sequence comes from Eueides isabella, assembly GCA_019049475.1. Lineage (NCBI taxonomy): Eukaryota > Metazoa > Arthropoda > Insecta > Lepidoptera > Nymphalidae > Eueides > Eueides isabella. The sequence goes on from CM032406.1 coordinate 8,968,874, forward strand.
AACAATTACGTGACTTTATATATATGTATAGACTATATATAGACGTCCTCAATAAATGGACAGGCCTCAATAAAAAGATATCTTCAATTTTAATCAGTAGTTGTTAAGATGAGGGCGATCAACTAAATTAAATATTCAGCTTTAGAATATTAGTGAATAAAGAAATAACTGGAGGACTGTCGTGGCACATCGGCACAAGTGTGTGACTGTGAACGACAAGATGCGAGTTCGATCCTCATATTTTTAAATGAAATATTTAATATTATCATTTCTTCGCTCTGGTTATAAGGCAAAGCGGAGCGTTGAGTTTCGAGACACAACACGCAATGCGTCAAATTCGTCGAAAAGTAGGGAACGGAATTGAATGTCTCAACACTAGGTTCCCAAGTTCCCATGCTTATCTTGCCATGTGAGGAAAACACCGTGAAGCTGAAAAAAGGAGATAGAAAGTAGACCTTTCCTTTACGTTCTAAATATTTTTATAAAATTTGAATGGTTTTGTTTTGAAAGCAAAAAAAAATAGAGATCAATATAAAATTAAACACATTAAGTCATCTTGAAACTTATTTAATTTGTTTTCTTATCGAATGAAACTGGAATATCCTGTTTTTAATTTGCGTGGTCATAACTTAAGATCTTTGTTCCTGTTTAATTAAAGTAGGCGGAACAGAGACGGGTGTACGGGAAGAAAAGAGAGGGGTCGTGTACAAAAATAAATGAAAACGCAGGCAAACTACGGCGATGATGTCATGCTTGTAAGGCGAATAGCGGTCAAGGTACGCCAACTGAGATGTATTTATGCAAAATATCGATTTGTTTAACCAATTTATAAGAACAGTTGGAAAAAATACGTGAATTATGTGTACTTTAAGAATTTACTCAGAGAAATCTTCAGAATTTTGTAAATTGATAGACAGTGATAAGGCACACGATCGTTTCCGTCCTTCTCTCATTGGGGCATAAATGGGACTCTTCTTCTTCCCTAGTATCGAACCCACAACCACTGCGTATAATCAGGAAGGTTTCAGCTGTCTCGCCATAGGACCATAATAACAATCTTGCTAATTGAATCTTAATTATACAATTATAGTGTACATTACCTGATCTTAACATATGGTCGATAGTTTTTCCTCATCCGCGTAGGTGCCCGTGAATGAGTGACGCAACCTGCGCCCACGCATCTTGCGACACGTAGCCTTTATTGGAAATACATTTGGACCCGTCATGCTTAGGCTTATCCCTTGTATTATATTATTCACTAATAATGAAATATTATATATAACTAAAATGAATAATTTATAATTTGTCACTATTTTAAAATAACAGAATTGAATATTTTCATTTCTTCGCTCTGGTACCAATACCAAGCTCAGCCAGCATCTTTAAGCACAATATCTTTAAAATTGGGGGGAAACTGCCTCCACTTTGGAGTGTCCGCAAAGACTTCTATATAGAAAAAACGGTAAGATGCTACTGTAGCGATCTCTCAATTTTTTTTATACTTAAATCCATTTGATACCAACTGTCGTGATGCAGTAGCACAAACGTGTGACAGTAACTCGACAGGTTGTTCGATCCCCACTCGAGAAAGTGAAATGTTTAATATTTGCAAATTAAATATTTAATGTTCTAATTTTTTCGCTCTGGTAACAAGTCAAAGCGCAGCATTCAATTTCCCAAATCAACACGCAACGCTTCAAATTCTGCTAAAAGTGGAGAACAGAACGGAGTGTCTCAGTCACTAGGTTCCCAAGTTCTCTCTGCCTATCATGACATGTATCCGCATTGACATATGAAACCTGATGATACTGTTTAGTAGGTCTCTACCTCGCTTGCTGGAGAAAACATGAAAAAGAAAAAAATACATTAAAAAAATCCTTTATTATAAATTGATGATGTCATAACAGATATCCTTATGCCTTTCGCTACGATCAGGCAAGCACTGTGAGTCGTGTTGATAGATCAGCCAGTCAGTCAACGGTTTCCATTTTAGTATTAAGATTGTAAGCAACCTTTGTTTATTATTTCAAGGAAGTACACTATGTTAGATAGTAAGCTTTTTATTATGATTATTTTTCCGCATATATGTTTACTAAATTAGGACGTAAAAATAGATTTAATTGTTCTTGTTCATACATTTTTCATCTAACTTTAAATAGTTCTTGTTAGTGTTAGGCATATATATAGTAAATATATTAAAAGGCTATCGTGGTCCAGTGGAATCGCTTGCGAATGTGATGGCATTGGTATAGATACAATCCCCACTTGGAAGAATAAATTTATTTTACCTCTTCCCTTTTTTAAGACAAAGCTCAGCGTTAAGTTACGCTCAAGGCGTTATGTGGGATGAAAGCTAGAAGAAGAGAATGGATAGCTTTGACACAAGTCTCTCTCTTTTTATCATGGTATATGAGAAATTCAGTACCGCTCTAAAAAATATAAATAAATATATAATAATAATTTTAAGCCGCCAGGCGCCAATACTTTTTCATCTCTATGGATTATGAGTCGTTATTAACCTAATTCCGATGTGTTAATGAAGCTCGCTGGCCACGCCAGACGGGTTACAACATCTTTGAAGTGGCCACGGTGTTCTCCTTTATAAATTTCCGTTAGAGCATTCACTAATTATACACTAAATATACTAAGAAAAATCGTTAATATGTTCTATTAATATTAAATGCTTACATTCATCTGAATTAATCGACAATATCTTCAAAGTACGTAAAATATTGTGAAATATTATTTTTGTTTAAGAATTTAATATTATTAGGCATATCTATGCCTGCATATGTTAAAAATCTATAGCTACAGGTGAAGCTAGTGAAGCAAATAAAGTGGACTCTCCTACATTTCAGCATAAATACGATGGTTGCGGATACGATCCCCGTCTCTGAGAATCGGTTTTTTTTTTTATTTCTCTATTTTTATAAAACAAAATGCCTTGAATTCGGCTGGCAAGGGCCTTGATATCTTTACTATTTATTAAAATATTTTGGAACTACAATGTCCATGTTTTACATACATATAAAAGTTGACGTAATAATGTCGCATTTGGGACATGCCTGACTGAATCCGATAGTAAGGGGTTCAAATTTCACTCAGTTCAAAGTATTTTTGTTTCTCCGGTCTAGTTAACTACAGCGCGACGTTGATTTTTACCACCTGCTAAGATATGTCTTTATAATGGATTGAAATTGGAGAACAGAAAGATCCTCGACTACAAAAAGAGTAAAGAAATACGTATAGTATTACAAGAATAGTATAGAACGTACTTGTTTCCTTACCCAAAGAGTTAAATAGGGACCCTATTAATAAAGCTCCACTGTCCCTCTGTCTGTCCGTACGTTTGTCTGTCACCAGGGTAAAGCCTGAAATGAGATACAATCATAACCCAAGAAAGTTAAAATTTTTCGCAGACAATGTATTCGTTAAACAGTTGAAATTTTCATACATTTATGTATTTTAGTTTTTGCTATAACAAAAAATACTATAACAGAATAATATTAATGTTTAAGGGGGCTCTTATAGTCTGTATCAACAGTCAATACTTTTATGTCGGTTTTATAGATGAAGTAACGGAACACTGGTCCAAATTTATTATACATAAATCTTTAAATGCAAATATATTACTAAATAAGGTACTTAGTTGTGTGTTCGATTTCCACTGAATCTGGAAGTTATATATATTATATATATCATGTCATATCATCCCCGCTCTGGAAAAACAAAGCACACCGTCGAGTTCCGCTCTTCAATACAAAATATCTTGAATTTGTGCGAAAAGCAGAGATCCGAGCGTCAGAGGGAACCTGGGAACCTAGTGTTACCAAACTCCATTCCTGTTAAGGCATATAAGTATACTAAATATACTAAATAAGGTACTTAGTCGTGTGTTCGATTTCCACCGAATCTGGAAGTTATATATATTATATATATATCATGTCATATCATCCCCGCTCTGGAAAAACAAAGCACACCGTTGAGTTCCGCTCTTCAATACAAAATATCTTGAATTTGTGCGAAAAGCAGAGATCCGAGCGTCAGAGGGAACCTGGGAACCTAGTGTTACCAAACTCCATTCCTGTTGTTTATTTAGTATATAAGTAAATTGAACCCTTCGTTCACCAATTGAACGATTGGCTTAGTTGGTCAGAGCGCATGGGTGGTTTCCAAGAGGCACGGGTTCAGGATTTGAACCAGCGCCTCTTCGTTCAAATTTTTTAGCCGTATTTAAATTTAGTAAAAGAAGCCCTTTTTACATTTACCTCTACAAAACTATTTAGTATCTATTAAAAAACCTTAGCTTAATCTAATTAAAACTTATTAAATAATTTAAAACATACTTCAACTATTAAATGGCAACCGGAAATTAACGAATTAATTAATCACATATCGCAACAAACATGGCGCAAGACCCACACACATATGTAAGTAACCATATCTCATAAAGGAATAACAGACAGACTGACATGTAGATGGGAGGCTGTTGATCTGTAGAATATATAATACCAGTCCGCATCTCATAATACAGCCTTCAGCCTTGTCAGTTACATTGTACAAAGACCACAGGAGTGTCACCGGATATGCTTACTTTTACATCTAAGTTTTTTGTGATATACTTGTAAATATTGTGAATTTAATATCTGTAAAAGCGGCAGGTTGTGGGTTTGATTCCCACTCGAAATGGTGAAATATTTATTATTTTCCTTCCACGGTAAAAAGATAAAGCTCAGCGTTAAGCTCACTCGCAATGCCACTTAACACGCAATGCCACTTAACACGCAATGCCTCAAGAATTTGTCAGAAAGTAGAAAACGGTGAAGAAGTGGGAAGTGTCATAACTATGTTCCTAAGTTCCCTCGGCCTACCCTGCTTTGGACAAACTATTATTGATTTGTAAACAATCACTGTTTTCACGGACTAATTCAATTATACATTCTTTTAATATACATACATACATATTTATGTCACGAGTTGAATGATGCAAGAATAGGTTATTTCAATAACGATCTAGGCAATAATTTAGTAATGTGACGTTTAATGACTTCAAATGATAAGTAACTAGGTATTACTATTAAGGTATATCTTAATAATGTCTTTGATTTTCGGGATTGTTACACATTTTAAATGAAACACTTTTAACGGGATTAATCGCGTGTATTGTTTGTTAAACATGTTTTTTGGAAACCCGACGTTTCGAACACTTTATAGAAGTGCGTGGTCACAGGTAGATGGGTATATCTTTACAGTTCAAAATAATACAGGTAAACCGAGACTCGTTAGTGATGTTGAATATTGTCTAATTGATGGTTACTGGTTCAATTCGATAGATGAAAAGTAGAGATATTTTTGTCTCCACCTTTTCATGACAAAACACTTGATGTTGTACGATATATAAAAAGTTAATATTATCGTTTTATTAAAAAAAAGGTTTTAAAAACCATGATACTGGCAACCCTATTGCAACGACCGCACATATTCTTTCAAATCACGCGTGTCCCTCTGAGACACATTGTAAAGAAAATGAATTTAAAACGCCTGAATCACGCCTTCGTCATTTACTTTGGATCTGCATGTTAATAAATAATACGATTTTATTGCACTCTTTGTTCCGTACAAAATTCTTTACCATACTGCGGAGTTGGGCAAAGACTTAGTTAACTTTTGTAGTATGTACGTGTTATTTATTGAGTATTTTTTGACAAACCTTTTGTTTGTGATGTCTTTTACGAAACTTTACTCCTAGTTGTTAGTTTAGTTTTCACTGCATACCTATATACCACAGTTTAAACTGCATAGTATAAAGTGTATGGATATGTATTTCTTTTTGAATGTATAATTTTTTTTTTAACTTTAGATGTGAATAGATTTTTTTTCCTAATGTAATGTTCAAGTTGAGGCCTGTCGTGGCGCAGCGCCACAAGCGTGTGGCTGGAAACGATAGGTTGTGGAAGCGATCCCCACTCGAGGAAATGAAAAATAAATAAAAAATATTTTTTGAAATTAAATATTTTATGTGAAATAATAATTAATAATAATAGTAATTTTCATTTGTTCTGGTACAAGGCAAAGCGCGGCGTTGAGCCCACCACTCAACATGAAATGCCTCAAATTTGGTGAAAAGTGTTGAACGGACGTGAAACGGAGTGTGTTAACACTAGATTCCCAAGTTCCCTCTACCTACCCTGCCATGTGCGGGATACAGCGTGAAGCTGAGTAATGTTCAAGGTGGGACAGACTTAATTTACATGGCATATTATATTTAGATGATAGTAGTTTTTTTTATAATGAAATGCTCAAAGTGTGAAAGGGGAATATTTTGTACAGCTTTACATTATTTTTGTGATTCATACTTACTCGTATATACAATATAAATTCTCCTTACAGAATATTCACATATAAAAATATATTTGTCAAATATTGTATTCAAGCTTCCGCCGAATCATCGAGATATTGATTGCGTATCGACGGGCGAAACGCATCGCCTAACTACATCTCTACCATTTTCATTTCTTCACTGACATAACAAGGCAAAGCGCGGTGTTAATTACTGCCACTTACCATACAATTTCTCGTCGCGTAGAGCACAGAGTATCTTAACACTAGGCTTCTTGTATTTTCCGCTATGTGTACTAATACAGCGTGAAGCTAAAAAAATAATGCTTACAACATATTTCTATGCTACCAACGACAATTTTATAACAATTTAATATTATTTCACATATAATGAATATGTATTTCATTTAAAACGTTTGTCGTAGCTAACAATTTACATACAAAGGTGTGACTGACAATGTTTGACATAATGTTGCCGTGTTTTACCGGAAATCATGACATCACTTATCGATGTGGGAACCTTAAAATTAGCTCTAAATATTTAGTTAAAAAAATTAAGCTAAAATTTTAGTTACTTTATTGTGTAGTTTTGAATTGTATAGTTTTGAAATTTGAATTAAATAAAAAGATTATTTATTAAATGAACTTGCATATGAACAAACTACCTCGATAACAACGTACGGCTTAATTAACGATGGGCGCTTACGAGCGTTTATTTTCTTATACTATTTTAATACTTATATGATAATTGATAAGACATCATCTAAATATAAATACGATATCTATTTTGAAAACGTATTAAAAATTTGAATGAAACGGGATTTGAGCCCGCGCCTCTTGGAAACTCTCCTAGAGGCATTGGCAAGAGAGTCCCGTTTTTATACTTTTTCTAAATAAATATTTATCTTTCCTAAATGTGAACTAACACTTTAACATTCCCTATTTTGTAAAACAAAAAGCGGCGTTAAGTTTCTCCACTCACCACGCAATATCTCAAAATTTAATCGGAAAGTGAAGAAGAAAAAAAATTATGTCAATATTTTTTATACCTATAAAAATAATTAAACAAGTTGTCGGTTACGTTTACGTTAACCGTGACACAGAAACGAAGTTGTTGTCACCAGATTTGGACACCAGCTGTTCAAACGTGCGTTAATTATTTTAAGGTGCTTTATGAAGTATGTTTACTTCTTTTCTCCTTTTTATCATATATATCATACAATTAAAAGATAAGAAAAATACTATATTTATAGGAAACGAAAAGCTTAGAGAATGTTAATTATATAAACTTTTACAAAAAACACCCAGTAAGAAGATAATTCTCATACCATATATAAAGGGGCATTTGCATTTTAAATTCATTAGTTAATTTATAGTCTATAGTTTTTATTTGATACGACACATAGTTTTTATTAGTAACGTTTGAAGTTTTTCAATGAAATTGCTTTATATGGGATCTTGATATATGCAATGTAAATTTCAAAGTTATAGCTTAGGAATCTAGTGTTAAGACACTCCGTTTCACTTTCCGTTGAATTTGAGGCATTACGTGTTGAGTGGCGGAACTCAACGCCGCGCTTTGCGTAGTTACCAGAGCAGAAGAAATGAAAACAATAAATATGTAATTTGAAAATATTAAATATTTCTCGAGTTCTTCATTTTCTCGAGTGGGAATCGAACCCACAACCTATCGTTTACAGATACGCATGTGTTCTTTCGCCCGCTTATATCTACGCTACGACAGGTACCAATCATGTTTGTCTTAAAAAACACGATTATTGATTTTTTATTAGCATACAATTTTTTTACAACACAAATTAGAATTTATTATCTTAACTCTTGTATAAATAGCAATTTAAATATACTACAAGAAAAAGTTACTCCAATAATTAACTTTCTTTGACTTTCTCAAATAAAAAGCTCATTACGCGTATCCGGCGCCACTTAATGCATGCAAAGGCTTTTCTAACGTGGGTAGAAATGTTGTTACTTGAACTAGACAAACTATGTCTAAGGTGTATTTAGTATCATATGGCGTACTAATTTTTAAATTTATTTTATTAATTTATTTGTAGTTTAAATTTTAATAAAGGAAAATGAAAGCTAAAAATATGCTGGATTTTTTTTTCTTAAAGTAAAACATTGTAATTTAATAATATTGAATCTTACAAAATTGACTGTTTATTCATATTAATTTAATCTTTATCATTACTTTTCTTTTAAATGACTCTGAATATTTTTACTGTTTTTTACAGTTGAGCTTATTGCTTGTTCCAGGTTAAAAAAAAATCAATCAAAATGGCCACTAAATCGTACAGTAAACATAAGGAGTACAAGGAGTACTCAAGCAGCAGAGGCACTGTCCCTTACACTGACGAACAATTCGGTATGTATTTATTCATGACATAAATTTAATGTTAGATGACATTCATTTAATTTAAGAAACATCCCTATCATTTATTTAATTTAAGAAAGGAGTAACTGGCTTTATATTTGTAATTGTTTTTATGTATTAATATTTAAGAACCATTATTGCTTAGTAGTACAGCGTGACGTGTGATGGGTTCGATTCCCACTCGTAATAATGTTGTTTTTATATTTTTACTATTTTTAAATTGTTTATCCAAACTGAAGAAGCTCAAGCAGTGTCTCGAATTCAGAAGTTTCGTGACGGTTGATTTTTTTTGACACTAGTTTGTACTACAATGAAGATATGAAGATAATTTATATATAACCTATAATAAAACACGCTGTATCCTGCACATGGCAGGGTAGACAAAAGGAACTTGGGTACCTAGTGTTAAGACACTCTGTCCCATTTCCGTTCAACACTTTCCACTGAATTTGAGGCATTATGTGTTGAGTAGCGGAACTCAACGCTGCGCATTGCCTTGTTACCAGAGCGAGCGAAATGAAAAGATTCAATATTTAGCTAGAAAATATTTAATATTTTATTTCCTTGAGTGGGCATCGACCCCACAGCCTCTCGTTTACAGTCACACGTTTGTGATGCTGCACATCCTATCCTATAATGTATTTAATAAAATATTGTCAACAGATATGATAAAATCAGAGTTAATTCCGAAAGGCAGCAAGTTGGACTCATTAGGACGGGGCGGGGGCGGGGGCACCAGGGAGTACCACTATGAGTACAAAGAAGAGACGCACCCGTCTGGGAAATATGATAGAAAAGACTTGCATACTGTTGAAGTAAGAACTGGACTATAGATAAATATTTTGCACTTATCAGTCTGTCTGTCTAGCTTTTTATTAGTTCAGCCATCAGTCTTTTGACCAGTCTATATAGAGAGCATAAAAATCTAGATTTTTTTTATATTTTGATGATATCCAGTATTGTCATAGCACGAGGGCCAGGGTATTACTTTGTGATTATTTTTAGTACAATTTTTTGCTAATGCAATATATATTAAATATTTGATTATACGAATTTTGAAATAGGTTTTAGTCTTTACAGTATGATAAATAATTTATATGTAACATAATTGAACCTCTAAATATTATTGTGTATCTATAATGTTCTTGTGATTTCGTAGTAAATTAATATTTTAAACTTAGTTAAAAAAGATATATTAACAGGGCACCTTACATAATCATTACCCGCCTGACAAAACTGACTGATCAAGAATTATTTGAAATATTCTATCATATTAACAAATTGTTATAGGAGTTCACAATCCCCCCAAAGACTTCGACTTTACCAAAAGCATCCGAGTCTTCATATTACTATGAAAGGGAAGAGAGGGAGCTGCCCGCCATCACAACGGGCACAAGGACGTATAACTATGACAGCTCGCCCACACCTGGTGAGATTGATGCTTCTTTTTTCTTTTTGTTTTTCTTCAGCTTTACGCTTTACCTCACACTTGGCAGGGTAAGCAGAGGGAACTTGGGATCCTAGTGTGAAGAGGTTTCCAATAGATACTAGTATTGTTGCTCGAGTTGGTATTGAACCCATAATCTGACGCATTTTCTGTCAAATGTTTGTGCCTCTGCGCCACGCTAGGCCGTGGCCTATTTTGTTGATGCTTGTGTTTGGTTTTGTTTGTTCATGAAAAGTACTTATTAGTATTAGAACGTATCATATCTTTTTATAAGAGTGAAAGAGTAGAAGACTGAGTGCAATTTGTTCAAACTCTTTGTTTAAAAAAAATATTTATAGTTTTTTTAATGAATTAAGTATTGAAAATTGAACGGTGCATGGGGAACAGAATATCTTAGAGGAAAGAAGGAAAGGAACCTACTCTAGGTTCCTTCCCTTCTTTCCTCTCCCTGTTGTAGACTACAGTGTGAAGCTATAAAAAAATTGACTATGTGCTTGAATGAACTTATATGTATTGTCATTTGTATATAAAAAAAGCACACATACATATTATATAATGTAAATTATGAGTAAAATAGAAAACTAAATTTTGTTATATTCCACAGGATATTCAAAGGTAAAAACCTCAAAAGTGACTAAGGAGATGACACAGAACGTAGATGAGCTGGACTCTCTTCTCGACGACTTGCAGAAGGATCAAGAACGACAGCTGTACAAGAGTATGTTAATATAAAACAAAATATATTTTTCCAATTATAATTGAGTATTTATTTATAATATTAAAATATCTGTTATAATTGGGGCCTGTTGTGGCGCAGGGGCCCAAGCGTGTGACGCGTTGTAGGTTCGATCCCCATTCGAAAACTTTTATATTTAATATTTTCAAATTAAATATATATTTTTTTCGCGCTACTCTTCACGGCGAAAAGTGGGGAATGGAACGGAATACCTAATTCCCAAGTTTCCTTTGCCTACACTTTTCAACTATTTTCAAAACATAACTTTATATTTTGCTTTCCTAGGAGATAAATTCAAATATTTCGAAACAAAAGCCGTCTTACAAATGTTTCATATATTTCAGGTGGATACACTTCTGATACGGCTGAGAGCACATCATTCGATTACAGGAGAGGGTAATTAATTACATATAATTTAATAAAATAAAAATTATTATTCCAAAATGTGTATATCAATTATTTTAAATATATATTAAATATTATATGAAATACAAATAGTGGTGCAGTATTTAAGAGTTTTTATGTATTTTATATAAATTATTTAATATATAAATATTTAATTACTTAAAAGCTTTAAGTATTCTTTTTACTTAAAAATTACAATTGAATATCGCTATATTTATTTATGTTATAAAATAATATTCCCACTATACAGTACACCAGCAAAAGCCCCATCCAGCGGCTACTCCACGCTGAAGCACGAGGAGAGAGTGGAGAGCTCGTCGTGGGGCTCCAGCCCCCCGCCCGCGCCCCGCGCGCCCTCCTCGCCCCGCGCACCCCTCGCCTCCGAGCTGCGCCAGGAGCTGTACCGGGAGGAGAAGACTGGTGTGCAATCTATACTCATAATAAATCTGTAACTGATCACTGTTTGTGCGTGGTTTATTTATGTAGTAGGGCCAAAAATAATGGCATGCCGTGTGATACCGGCTTAGAATAGGATCACCCTGGTACTGATGGTGTCGTAAGAGGCGACTAAAGTACGTGTGGGAGAGTCACGTTGTCAGCAATGGCAACACGCATGGGCAGACTCGACCGGGTCATTACCACCCCCGGCATTTACAACCGGCGTGAAGTAGTGGCTTCGGCCACTGCGTTTCGCATTGGGTAATGCCGGGCTCCGGTGCCCATACACTTTATTGACCGGCAACGCTCCTGTAGCTCCTGTAGTTATTCTTTTTTTTTCTTTGTGCCTGTGCACTTGTACGTGCTAACTCAGAGACAGCTAACCAGATTTAAACACAGTTTGTAATATTATATGTTGGGAAACTTTCTTTAACGGTTAGTGTTAGTTTTATTAAAATTGGTTGATAAACTAAAATGTTACATCCATTTCAAATATTTAGTTCGACAAAATTGCTATATTTTTTATTTAACCAAAGTTTTTATCCATTACATACAGGCGATCTCTATAGATCTCTCTATAGATAGATCGTCTAAAAAGTGATAATTTTATTACTAGAAAGTAATTGAGATTACTAAACGAAATAGCAACCGCTTGGGGCTTCGCCCGCTGGAATTATAATTAAGGCGGTAAATCGCTAGTTTCGAATTAACCGATCGGTCTGTTGTATATATATATTTATATATATATATATATATATATATATATATATATATAACTTTTTGATTATCACTCTCACCATATTAATTAAATTAATTATACAGCATAATAATAATATTACATATCTACAATTTTCCAGAGTCCCGTGTGATACCAGCCCCAGTACCACCCGTACTAGCCCCAGCTGTGTGTGCCCACTGCCACCACCCACCAGGCACTGGCACTGTGAGTATACACGGACATTAATATTTATATCAAATTATGTTTTAGCCGTCGTTGTGAAGAGACACAAGCGAGCGACCGTTTATGGTCGTTGGTTCTATTCCCAATTGGGGAAATTAAATCTATACTTGAAATAAAATCGTAATAAATAAGTAAGAAAAATAGTTTGGACCAAAAACAATGACTGTTTTGGTTTTCAAAAAGTGTTGTTTATTTAAGAAATGAAATATTTTCAATTAAATATTTAATGTTTTCATTTCTTCGCTCTGGTACAAGCCAAAACGTGGCGTTGAGTTCCGCCACTCAACACGCAATGCCTCACATTTGGCGAAAAGAGGGGAACGAAAGTGGAACGGAGTGTCCTAACACTAAGTTCCCAAGTTTCCTCTGCCTATGGTAGGGTTACCATGTGTGGGATACCGCGTGAAGCTGGGTATATAAGCTTGAAAATACTATGGTATAAAATATTTTACTTTTATAGCAGTTATAATTGATTCTGCAACAATTGAGATAAATATAACGTTTAATAGAACAAAATAATTAATTAAAATAACTTAAGTGCTATAAAATGTTAGAACAACTAAGAAAAATAACATGTATAAAATGTAAATGATTAATTGCATTATAATATTTATTTGATTTTAAAATAATTAAAAATATATAAAAAAAAAATAAAAAGTCGAAGTAAATAAATTAAATAATTCTTGATAAAGATTCTGAATAATGAAGAAAATTTACATGAAACAATAAATACAAATGGACACTCAATTAATTTTAAAACAATTTAGAAACATAATTTTAAAATACAATTAATAAAAGTGGGGAACGGAAGTGAAGTGGAAGTGGATGTGTCTTAACACTAGGTTCCCAAGTTCCCTCTGCCTACTCTGCCATGTGTGGAATACAGAGTGAAACTGAGAGAAAGAAAAAATAATAAAATCAACATTATATAAATTATGTAAAACAATTATTAATGAATTACAATATATTTCAGAAAAATCAATATTAAATCTGCTTGAAACGAATTGTGTTTAAATGATTATTTGGAATAATCAAACTATACATACTGTTCCGGAACTAAACTCAAAATTTAGAACGTTGGAATTAGTTAAATGGTTTAGGAACTCTAGGAACGGAATTGTTCTTCACTTGGAGTGAATCGTTCGTATTCCGGAATAGTGAAGATCGTGTAAGTGGTAACTGTTCCGGAACAATCTTCTAGATATTTATGTTCCGGAAAATTTTAAAGGCCTGTCGTGGGCGGCACAAGCGTGTAACTGTAACCGACAGGTTATAGATTCCATTTACACTCGAGGAAATGAAATATTTAATATTTTAAATTTAAATATTTATATTTAATTCTTCGCTCTGGTATTAGGCAAAACGCGGCGTCAGTTCCACCACACAACACGCAATTCCTCATATTTGGTGGAAAGTGGGGAACGGAAGTGGAACAGAGTATCTTAACACTAGGCTCCCAAGTTTTCTCTGCTTACGTTGCCATGTGCGGGATATAGCGTGAAGCTGAGTAGGAAAATATTCCGATCAGAAGGAAACATCACCAGTCCAACCTCTCGTTTCCTTGGTACATGATGGTATAGAAATGTTATTTAGTTATATAAGTATAAATAAAGGAGAATTATAACTCGTCCAGCTGCCCCGCTCCGGCACGCCCATGAACAAGGTGACGACCACCGTGAAGACGTACACGTACGAGGTGCCGGCCGACCAGGACCCCGCCGCGCTGCCCATACCCTACACCACGGACCAGCATCTCATTGAGTTAGTATCCCGCTTAGGGTCCCGTCGGGTGCAGGGAACCTGATGCTGACGTTCTACTTCACATGCATTTTTTTATTTTTAAGATTAACGATACGTTTTGTTCTCGATGGTGGAGAAATGAATGATGAAGATAATTTTAGTATAAATATAGTGATGAGTCAGGATCGAACCCACAACTAATGAAAATCAAAACAATGTATTTACAATCATTAAATTACTATCAAATTAGTTCATAGTTTAGACTGTTATTAGTGATTCATGGATTAATTTGGATTTAGGTATTTCTAATATTTACTGTTGTTTACATTTATTGTTCTACTCCTAGCCGTAACAGACGACCGAACCGAACCTCGATCGAACCTGGACTTTGGTTCGCCAGTTCTTCTAACCTAACCTAACCTAACCTCGATTTTGGTTCGCCATCGAACCATGTTCGATCGTGTGGCGCATGGTTCGCCTAGAAAACATGGTTCGATGACGAACCAAGGTCGAGGTTTGGTTCGGTCGTCTGTTACGGCTAGTCACGTATATAATAAATAATAAACTTTAGTGACGACTATTGTTGCAAGTATAGAATTAAAATTGTATGTCAAATTCATTTCATAATCTGATTTTTGATAATTCGGTGCTCCTCTTCCATGTGACATACAAATATTCTAAACAAATCACTTAATAAATACCCTGTAATCGTAAAATTTCAAAAAAATATATTTTCCCCTACATTATTTCAATTTCATTTATTATTATTTTTATATAATTATGTATATATTTGTATTAATTAAGATTGTAGCACCAAAAAAAAATGTACATAAATGATTTTGAACTACCCGCAATACTAAAGAAATATCTAACAGACCAAATATATAACATAAGAAAAGGTACAGACCATGGGGTCTATAGCGTAAGAAATAACTATAATAATATAAAAATTCCCCTCAGCACCACTACCACCACCAGCAACAGCACCACCAGCCCGGCGCCGGCGTGCCAGCACTGCGCGCACTGCGGCCCGCGCCGCGACTACCGCCTCAACTACACCAGCGACGGTAGCTGCTGACGCCATCTTACGCATAGGAACATACACTTAACTAGGGCACATTGTTTATTCGGAACTTGCTTAGCTTCACGCTGTATCCCGCACATGGCTGGGTAGGGAGCGGGAACTTGGGAATCTAGTGTTAAGACACTCCGTTCTATTCCCTACTTTATCTCGAATTTGAGGCATTGCGTGGTGAGCGGTGGAGCTAAACGCCGCGTTTTGCCTTGTTACCTTTCTATCTTAGCTTCACGCTTTATCCCTAGCGGGGTAGGCAGTGGGAGAGAAACAAAGTGCCTTGTTATCAGAGTGAAAAAATATAAATTAAATGTTTAAAAATTGAAAATATTAAATATTTCATTTCCTTGAGGTAAGATTCACCTACATAATATCTGCTATCTTTATGGCAATTTGGCCGAAAAGTATCAAGTTTATAGAGTTTAAATTGCTCTTTTTCCTCTTTTTTCATTAAAATCTTATACATATGCTTGGAAACTTTTTTAGTATAAACTAGGTAGGCAAGCAAATAATATTTGTAGACTACTTTTCGTTGACCTTTTTTAATATTTGGCAAGAAGTAAGATTTTCCAGAATAATAAAAATTATAAGCCAAAAAACAGAAAATCTTAGTTAATCATATCATATAAAACATATTTACCTCATGAAGTCCTGCAAAATATCAATAACATTTTTTTTTCTACAGAGCACCATACAAGCGAACGCATCGTGTACCCGCCACCAGCCAACACTACTCTAGTGCCCCACCCGCCCCACGTGTCCCACTCGATCCACGTGACCCACTCTCCCCACGGCCCCAACGTGCCCCATTCCCCCCACGAACCGCAAAATGGACATGGCCCATATGTAAGAGATATTTTGTATTGTATTAATGTGCATATATTTGTGTGTAGATTAAAAACAATTATAAGAAGAATATTTCTCTTCAGCATCTATATAAATAACCCAGGGCCGAACTCAATGTTCACGTCACCTCACTCTCTTCATCTCGTTACAAGAGAGAGAGAGAGAGAAGAATATAAATAATTAATTCCCTCAATTAGAATTAAATGTACAACCATCGCATTTATAGACTGATATTATTTCAAAGTATCAGTCAAAATTAAAAAAATATATATATAATGTAAGTGTTTGTTATCATTTAGATAACAATATTTATTTTAAAACCATTAAAAATATTCTTCTTTTGAGCGTTTTTTATAGGCTAAAGAAATTTTATCAAATATGTACAAAAAAAAGAAAATAATTTTGACATTTTTTGTATTAATTTTAAAGTGTTATTTCATACTCTGGGAAGAACAATACTTATTAAGAAAACATATAAACATTTGAAAATCAGTAGGATTAGAACCCGCGCCTCTTGGATGGTTCTTAAGAGGTGCAATTTTAAATATTCACTTTTCCTAAATCAGTAAATTTAATAAATGAAAAATCGTTATATTTTTATATTATTCCTTTTTTTATTTATATAATAAATGACGTCATGTTATAGGGTCCAACAACGTACAAATACAGCGAGACGAGCTACTCCAACACGCACAGCGCCCGCCACGCGCCCGCGCCCGCTCCCGCGCCCGCTCCCGCGCCCGCTCCCGCTCCCGCGCCCGCACACGGGGCCCCGCTCGGGGGGACGCCGGGTCCCTTCCCGCGGCCGCACACGCCCGGCACTCAGCAACCGCCTAAGAAGTTAGACGATCTGCTGGCTGATTTCCCTGAAGCTGTGAGTTTTAGATATAATTAAATGCATTTTTAGGGTAGAAAGCAGTGGGGAAAACTCATAAACGGAGATTGAATACAAAATGGTCGCTTTCGGTCGTCATATTTGAGGCCTGTCGGTACAAGCGTGTGGCTGTAAACATCAGGTTGTGGGTTCGATCCGCAAACGAAGAAATGAAATAGTTAATATTTTCAAGTTAAATATTGAACGTTTTCATTTCTTTGCTCTGGTTACAATGCAAAGCGCAGCGTTGAGTTCCGCTACTCAACACGCAATGCCTAAAATTCGGCGAAAAGTGGAGAACGGAGTGTCTAAACATTAACTTAAACAAGTTCACTCTGCATATCCTGCCGTATGCGGGATACAGCGTGAAATTTTAGTATTCAATAAATGGATATTATATTAAAAGCCATAACGTTATAGGAGCACGAAAATTATTGAAATAAGTAAGTAAAATAGTCCAATTAAACGGGCGAAGTGGCGAGCGCGTCGTCGAATAGAACGTATGTCTGAATGTGCAGAGCGGTACAAATCCCGTCACGTTCAAATGTTCCCAATACGTTGTCTAAATAAATAAATATTATAAACAGCCTCTCCTATTATTGCAGAGGTTCCCAACCCAACCAGACGGTGTAACGCGTAGGAAAGTGGAAGTGAGCCACGAAGCGCAAAGCGTACAAGAGAAGAGCAAGGAGAAGGAGAGGGACACCCTCAAGCACACTCCGCCCGTCGGCGGCAGCAGGAACGTGGCCGGCCCCGCCGTGTACTACCCGCCCGGACATGTCCCCTTCGCCAAGAAAGACACGCCACAGGCTGGTGGATACCAATCTGCTGTGAGTTTTATAAATATTTATTTCTTGTTTTAGTTTTAAGCTGTATCACGCACTTAGCAGGGTAGTCAGAGGGAGCTTGGGAACCTTGTGTCAAGGTACTCCATTTTCACTGCTGACCTTCTGACCAGAGCGAAGAATTGAAAATATCTATAGAAGATATATATGATATATACTCTCTTATAGTTCAAATAATAATTTAAATAGTTTAAATGTACATTTTGATAATTATTTAAAAAAAAACAAATAATTGCAAAATATTTCTCCAAATTTGAAAATGTCATATTTTTTAAATGGCTGTAACTTTTTTTTGTAATGATACTTTGAGAGATTTTTGCTCGAAGACTCAACTTTAAGAAAATGAAATTTTTGTGAAAAATTTCGCAAATTATGTGTAATAAATTTACATATTTAAAACAAAAAATATTTATTCCCATGTTAATTAAATGGGAAACTTATTTTTACATTAAATAGAAACATTTGAGAGAATAAGCGTTAAAAAAAAATTGATTCACCATTATATATGTATACATTTTATTTGTATTTAATTTATTTAAAACGCAAACCCATAACCGTCACCTGTGAGAAATACATATACAAGTACTTAAATATATAAATAAGTAATAAAATCATTAATACCATAAACACATTTAAGTATTTTTTTTATTTGTATCGTACATATAAAAAGAATCAATTAATAATGAGTAATTGTCCCAGGCGATGATGCAAGGCGGCGGCGCGTACGCTTCAGGCCGCGGTATGTACGAGTACGAATCCGGCGCACGGAGCCGCGAAAAGCACACCGAGAAGAAAACAGCTGTGCCCATCTGCTTACCACTGTGCTGCGCCATGCCTTGTGTTATTATGTAATTACATTTATGAACAGACACACAAATAATTATACTATATATATATCGAATAACGTTTTTTATATATTATAAAAAATAATAAATGTGTATAATATGTTATTTTTTATTTCTTGTAAGTTTGAGAAACTGTGGATAGATGAAGTAGGGTTGTAATCTCTCTTTATTTTGTTTTCTTTTTTTTATTTGTATTCTCATTTTTTTTCATCATTTGATTTATAATATATAATTCATAAGCATATGAGAAGAATCTCGATGAAGTTATTATTTTTTTTTGTTAATTGTAATTTTAAGTGTCATTATATATTTTTTTGATACATGAACTTAAAAATGTTCTATTGGACATGAGTTTACTTCTCCATATATAAACACTCCGTACATCTCCATATAGTAAATAAACAGTTATTTAAAATATTAAGTTTATAACAACATTGATTGTATCGTTTAAGTAATATTATATTTGTACGTCATACGTTAATAATTTCTATACTTTTTCTTCATAGAATTTAAAAGTTTAACTTTAAAAAAAAATATGTAATAAAAAAGCATTTTAAATACATACTCTGATTATAATAATTATTTGTAAGTAAACGCTAGCAAGTGCGCCACAGCGGGGTCTTGACAACTAACTTTGATGTGCCATTAATATAAAACTGAGTGCGTTCTGTCATTTTGTATGTAAATTATATTTTTATGAATAAATCTATTAACGAAATTGTTTTGGTTTTTTTTATGCCATTGGAATTATTGTGTTTAAATTTGTTGCGGTTTGGTACATTTATCTCAAAATATATATTTTTTTAATTTTTTAAATCTTTATAAATTTTTATTTCTTTTAAATTATAGTTTTAAACACATACATACATACAGAGCTTCATGCTATATATATAGCAACTAGCGGTGTAGGCAGAGAGAACCGAGCACCACTATCATCGACCTCTTCCTTCTCCCTCTCCTCCCTCTCCTTCTCCCTATCTTACCATTCACTTTTCATTCATAAATTTCTTTTGCCATTCTTTCTTCTCTCATTCGCTCGACGTGTCAAAACTACTTTAACACGTTCTTCTTCATTCTCACTGTGACATCCACGCTAGTACCTAACATTCTGTATATCTCATTGGGTTTGCGATCAGATAAACTGACTCCGCATATCCTACGAAGAAACCGCATCTCTACAGTAATCATCTTTCTAACATTCTTCTTCTGTAATCATCGCTGCAAAACCTGCGGTTGTTCTCATAAAAAATCACCGTCCTTCGAAAGCACCCCTTCCATTCTACAGGTTAGCGAGCAACTCCAGGAACCACACCAGAAAAGCTTGGTGTTTTCCCCGAAAGTTGTTCGTTAACCTTTTATCGCTTTCTTTCTCAGAATTTTCACGTTTCATCTTTATCAGTACTTTAAACAATAATTCGATGCCAAACTTGGAATACCAGTGTGGTTGCGAACAGACCTTTTATTCTAGCTACGACTAGATAATGGTATGTTCCCAATTCAGCACCTCTAAACACTCGCGGGCCCATAACTTAGCTTTGAATACGCTGATCTATTAAGAATAGATCAATTATACTTTTCTTTTTCGTTCACTCCCATGTGTGCATGTGAATTTTGTAAGAATTTATTTACGGTCGATCATCGTGTTTGCCACAAACAATTTCCTTTCCTTGCAAATTTCCGATAAAAGCTTTCCATCATCATAATTTCTTGTCACCAAACTTGCATAACCCTCCTTCGTAACCGCTACGCGCAGTTCCGACCCATCCGTTCAAATCCACATATCATTAGTTTTTCATTTCCTTTTCTAATCTGGCACATGAAATCTATGAAACAGAGAGTCAGCACGGTTTTGTAAAAAATAGGTCTAGTTTATCAAATTTAATATCTTTTGTAGAAGATATTTCGTGTCTTTAGACTCTAATAAACAAGTTTATTCTATTTATACTGAATTGGCTAAGGCCTTTGATGTTGTAAATCATTAATTATTATTAGTTAAACTTTATAAATATGGAGTACAAGGGACAGTGTTCAGGTTAATAGAGAGCTACTTGAATAATAGACAGATGAATGTAGTTCTTAGAGCTTATGAGTCGAGAACATTTGTTTTACATTCTGGAGTTCCGCAAGGATCGGATCTTGGCACTGTTTTATTTTACACTTTCTTTAATGATGCAAATAATTTAAAAAAATATAAAAGGATTGATTCATTAAATGATTGTAAACTTTTGCAACTTGATTTAGACAGATTTGCTATATGGTGTTCTGTGAATCGTTTAAACATAAATACCAAGCAATATCAAAGCATAACATTTAGTAGAAAGATATCTGTTATTCAGTATAATTATAAAGTTAATGGTTATTTAATAAAAAAAGTTACTCAACTTAGAGATTTGTTAATATTTTTGTTCCTAGATGTAATGCGAGATTTTCTATTCAACATTTTAATGAAAAGTTCTCTAGAACAAATTTAGGTTTAAATGCGCCACTGAACAGAACTGGAAGTCTGTCCCGCGAATGTTGGGCAATTGTTGCCATTGCGTTAAGTTTAACGCCAAAACCTAAGACAGGTGAGAGAATATTTATAGGAGGTATGGAAACAGTGAATTAAGATAGGATAATATAATCCTCCGGTTATCGTGAATCTGAAGCCCGCCAGTGACCGTTCTCTAAAGTAGAACGGTCGTATTAGGCACTACCTAAAGTGATTAAATGTAGAGGATGAGGATGTAGAGGATGAATTATAGAGCTGAACAGAGAAAAGTTGGCTGACCAAATATACCTTATGGCCCTGATACTGAACAAATAGATATAGCACATTCATTGGTATCGTTGTATATAAATACTGGCTACTACCAGTTGGAATGGATGGTAGGTGTATCGGCACAGAGAATAAGCTCTTTGATGACAGTGGGGTCATTCCTAAAAACTAGAGCTTGAGCCAGAAAAACCTCCCTAGTGGCGAGAAGCAAACGGATGAAAACGAAACTTAAAGGGTAGCAGACTATGATCAAGTCTACGCGTGGCATTAAGGAACTTTTTTCTTTAGGTCTTTATTAAGCAGAAACTGGCAGCTTTTAAAGCCGATATTTTTCAGCTAAGGTCATAAAACTTGCCTTGGAAAAATTATGCCACTCCGCAAACTACAACTATCTCTTTTATAAAAGAAGAGGAGCAAGAACAACCGAGCAAAAATAGAACAGAAAGAGGTTATTAACTTGCCCGCAGTATCTAGTCCGCATCAATTGCATGTTACAGCGCATAATTAAAATTGGCTAAAGATAGATCTTGCAGACGAATCTTAATCTTAGCCCTTGCCTTGAAATTACAGTAGGTATGTTAAATTAAATTCCTCAGAAACAGTAACAGAGAATTTTTTGTCATTATTGACACTTTGAGTTTGTTTTTTCCCTAAAGCACTTTTGCGAGATGCTACCGTAGCCAAGTTTAATTATGCACTGGAACATGCAATCGAAGTGAAGGCTAAAATGGCTAAGACACACAGTATAATATTAACAAGTAATCTCTCAGAACCGTTTGGGTTAGGAGTCCTTTATCTTTTGTGATGAAACGTTCAGAATCAGATTATATAGAAATTGAGTGGAACTTTGCAATAATGGAACTTTTAGAATATAGACTTATAGTGTTATCGATGCTTGGCTAAGGGGCACTCGAGCGCGGTCAATTAAACAAATAAAGTAGTATTAATGGTCGAATAAAATAGCAAAACTTCGTGAAGACCTATTCTCACACTCCGCAATGGTTCAATTTTAGAATAAATTATTAGATGATCTGTGGTCGATTTGGGACTACGATAATCGACTGAGTCGTCTATTTACTAGACGTCTTTATTATTCCATCTTTCCTGCACGCTGGAAGATTGTCAGTTTGGTATGCTGTGGCGCTCCAGTATTGTCGTGCGGGCGTCCGCGCATTAAGCGGATCAAAACTAAAATATGTAGTTTGAAACAAAGAGTGGCGATCAAAATAATTTAAATATTTTGGCAGATATGGATGCGAGGGTTTTCAAGAAGAATCGCGTAGTTCATCAGTCGTCTGGGATGTTATTTTTGAAAATTGTGCGATAGGAAGAATGGAAAGTTGCATTTGCAGCATGGTATTCGTTTTTCGAATGTGTAGCTGTTGGCCCTATTGGCCTCTATCACGGGGCTCACGGGGTTTAGGAGGCCGAGCTTAAGGACCTTAGCTATGTTGTCATCGAAGGCACCGACAAATGAAAACACGGTGTCGCAAGGGCGTCTCCTGTGAGACTCCGACCGTGACTTGCGTACACCATTTATCGTTGGGGACTATGCTTCGCTCAGTCCGAGGTAGGACTACTGGGTAGGACTCTTGATGCCTTTTCGATTTCTTTGCTCTCGCGCCTCGGCGCGATTGGGCCACAAAAAAACTGGGACCTCGTCTCCACCGGCGGGGACAGGTGTATGTAGCGTGTGTGCGACGGTGTGTAGATTTTGCTTCGTTCGCTTTAGTGATGGGGTCAGCATCGTCGGTTAATTGCAGCATGGTATACTCGACTGCACGAGAAGCGATATGCTGGGAAACGCGTTGTTGAGACAATTTACCACTTTTCGAAGCCTGGATGAAAAGCAAAAGACGAATAGCGTACCGTCTTACACGATTAATCACTTGCCATGGTTGCTTCGGTGACTTCCTGTATAAATTGAACGTGAGTCAACTTCAAAGTGTGCTCAGTGGAGCAGACCACGACCACACTTAATGTGTGTGCTGAGCAATGTCGTGTCTACATGGGAGGAATATCGAAGCTCCCTGATTTTAAAATTAAGACAAAACCTGGAGCGCCGTGAATCATCCCATTATAGAAGCCTCAAGCACAAGTACTTAGAACATTCTTATATTTTATGAGACCTTTATCAGTGTACTTAGTTATTCATCTTAAAACTAAGTCATTTTATGTGTATAGTATAGGGTCTATATAAAGGTGCGGTGAGCGTTAGCATATATGGGAAGGGTAGGGCGGATAGAAAGAAGAAGAAAACGAAAGGCAACGAGAGACCAAATGAACCTTCATTTGATTTTTCGTTGTGTTTCTATCGTAATAAGGAACATAAACCAGAGGGGTTTTAGTCGGTAAGAATCCCAGATAGCTTGGTTTTATGCCCCAAAACTGGGTATATTTTTTACGTTAAAAAAGGTCCAGTGGACGTCTTTGACATTCTAATTGAACCTCTTCTAATTTGAATAGACATTTGAAGGATTTTTTTATTTGTGCATTTATATACTTTTGACTATTTTTATTTATTTATGTATTTATGTTATAGTGACCCTTTCAGGGGACCTTCGCTTTAAATATTATAAAAAAGTTTAAATTGAAACTAAAAACTTGGCCATATTTCCAGATAAACCCCGAAGACTGCAATGTGGGAATAAAGATAGAGAAACTTTATCGTCAGTAGAATTTTTTCTGAAGCTTTGTCCATCACCTTCTTGCTGGCTTATCTCGCAATCAGAAACATTGACAAGGTCATCATCATCAGAAAGACCGTCAAAAATTGGTCTTTATTATTCTTCAAAAATGATTGTATCTTTTGGATAGATTTACACTAACTTCCGACATTTTAAGATGATATCGATCACTACCTCGTCTTGGCAAAGTACTAAGTCTGGTTTGGATTGGACTAACTTTCATAAAATATGGGTAAAAACTATCGCGTTGAAGAAGTCTATAAAAAATGTACTAATATTAGTTGTTTTAGTCAGGAGCTATTGTGCCACATACACGCAGACAGACAGTCAGGTCGTATCTTACAGCATCCTTTTTGTATTGAGTGTTAAAAAGAAACCACATCTACCTTCGTTGCGTTGTCACAAACATTATTTACTAAAATTGAGTTAAAATATTAGCTTAATATTATTCTAATAGAGGCATGTCGTTGCGTAGTCACAAACATGTGACTGTAAAGTTAACGGTTCGATCCTCACCCTTGAGAATGATTTTTTTTCAAATTATATTGTTTTCATTTTTTCGCTCTGGTAACAACAAAATGCCTTAAAATTCGGGAAAATGGGGAACGAAACGGAGTGTCTTAACACTAGGTTCCCAAGTTCCCTCTGCGTATCCTACCATGTGCGGGATTACAACGAGAAGTTGGAAAAGTTTTACAAATAATCTCTTATCTGTTACCTTTTGTACTTTATTTGAATACAAAAATTCCGAACATCCAAGGATCGGAGGTCGAAATAAAACATACAAATCGTAATAAAAACACATATATTTTGCTTTTATATTTTACCAAAATTTTGGATCACGTCCATGAAAGGCAGTCGGGTTCGCCGTCCATACAAGCTCCACGCCCGGACTCACCCGCGCTTACGTAAGGCCCTGGCTCGCCTCAGTTTAGTGGATCTGCTTTACATATAATACTAGAAATATATTGAATATAAAAATAAATCGATGGTACAGAGAGCCGTTCACAATCTATAAGGAGGCTGGAGGCTGGAGGCTTACATCTCGAAAACGCTACACGACCAGCGTTTCTTTTTCTAAACCTTAGCGTTTCCAAGATTAATTCTCATCTATTTTTATTGTATTCTTTACACAGTCAATATTATAGTATGTACAAAAACTAACAATTTCCTAATTTTGGTCTTTAATGATTTCTTTTTTTTTTTATTTTTATTGAAAACAAAAAAATAATAATATACACAAATATAATATTTAACAATGAACGGACAATCAAAGCATACAAGAATTTCAAATTGAGCCAATTATTTCAACAAGGATTCGAACACCTCACTTTGGACATCTCACCGCAATAATATTATATAATTTGACAATTTAGATATAGTTTTGTCTCTCACAACTCATATTTGGTACGTTAGATAGTAATAGATTCAATTTATTTACATAAAAGCTGTATAAGCTCGATGGCAGAAAATTATCCATACAGTAGTTTTACAAAAAATGTTATAATATACTATAATTTTCTATTCACGCTGTATCCCGCATAAAGCAATGTAGACTGGGAACCTAGTGTTAAAACACTGCACAATTATCGAGACTGTGTGTTGAGTGGCGGAACTCAACGCCGCGAAAGCTATGTATTTGGCAGTATTTCGTGTATCTTATAAAGAAAATGTACTATTTACACATTTGTAATAATATTTCATGAGCAATTTTATGTAATACAAAAAAATTTTTCAACAAAAATTCTAATTAAATCAGAATCATTATATTTGATGTAACATACACCTCAACTCTAACAACAAAACGATTGGTCCTCGAGTACAACTTTGGTTTACAGAAAACATGTTAAAAAATTTAAATTATATTAAAAAAAAAAACTAAACATTTTGGATTATCTATGGTGCAATTGGGATTTCTTGATCTAATTCTTTCATATAAACCTAAAAAAAAAGGAGTTCAAAACTCGATATTCAACAATATTCATAGTACAATGTGCTTAGGAAAATTAATTACAGCGAGCAATGAACGTACGATACACAAAAACGCCACTTGCATCGACTATCTGAGCTAAACTAAAATTATAGGCCGTGGTCCGAATTATGCTCACATTGCTCACGACGCTTACACTGCTAACGTACGGTCCGATATTAGTGAGCGCGCCAACGTCTGTTAGCTGTACTAATAATACGGACCACTTGTGAGCGTGCTTACGACTTTGACAAGTTAATAATATGTTTAACTTGTCAAATTCGCAAGTACCTAATAGAGCATTTTTTGATATAAATATGAGTAGAGTATGTGGTATAACCGATGAAGATTATAAATTGCTTGTGAAAATGGTTGTATTCAAGCATTTTACGCAATTGAGGAAATTGACGATAGTGACATTGACGTGAAGGACATATCAAACGTCAAAATAACATCAACACTCACGGTGCTCACGCTCCGACCCGTCAGCACTGTAGGTACTAGCCAGTGACGTCATAATATTCACAACGATAACTTGTGAACGATAAAAGCTCAATACGGACCGAGTGTTGGCGCGCTGTGAGCGATGTGAGCTAATTACGGACCACGGCCATAGTAACATAAACATTAGAAACAATAAATTAACGTAAGCTAAGTGACGCTAGATACTAAATTATAAAAGCACAATCATAGTATATCACCTCAACATGTATGTATATTTGTAACAAAATTTGGACTAAAAGTTTTTTTCCTTTTCGAAAACCGATAATAAACATTTAAATTTTTTTTTTGGTATTTCAACGTTTGTTTTTTGTTTAAATTTGTGTTAACACTGAGTTCTGGCACAAGTCATCTGGCACATCGGAACAGTTCAGACCCACTAAGCCGGGCGCTTAACATTTTTTTTTTTTAAATCACTTGCAATGTATTGAAAATAATTATTTATTTGGATAATAACTCCATCTAATTCGTATCTGATATTTGACTCGATATAGCAATATATATGTATAATATACAATTGGAACTCCTATTATTATTAATGACCTAATTCTTTATAAATCACAATCGGTAACAAGATAACTCAGTACGAACAGTCTAGAGTCAGCTCGGGGGCGCCGTCGCGGGCGGCCCTCCGCCTACTCGCTCACTTAACCTAGCATAAGGACACTTGGGGCGGTGCGCGGCGCTCGCGGCGTTGAGCGTCGCGGCGTCAGTCGATCACCACGTAGGGCAGCGCGATGAGGTCCCCGAGGCGCGCGCACTCGTGCCACTCCGCGAACAGCGCCGGCCGCTCGGGGCGGCCGAGGGAGTCTCGCGTAGTGGAGGCGGCCGCGTCATCCAGCGCGCGGTCTAACGCCGTCTCGGCCTCCAACGCCGCCTCCGCCTCCTCTTCCCCCGCGGGCACCTGTGGCAGCTGTGACAACGGGCGCGCACGCGGTCTGCTCGTAGGAGTAGGGCACGCTGTTTAACGCCGCCTCGCACAGCGCGAACAGCGCGCGCCCGTCCACGTCCTCCGTTTTCGTCTTCTCGACGGTGCGGTGCTCGGGGGACGCGGCGACGAACTCCTTGGGCGGTAGGAGGTCGCGGCGCGGCTCGCCGAACTGGGTGACGTCCTCGGCGGACAGTATGGGCGCCTTGAGCCGCTCGCTGGGCTCCAGGTTGGGCAGGCTCATCATCTCCGGCTCGACGGTGGGCCGCGCGGCGGGTGGGGCGGGTGAGGCGGGCGCGTGGGCGGGCGGCGAGGAGGGCGAGGAGAGCGCGGGCGGCGGCGAGGCGGCGGGCGCGGGGCGGTCGTCGTCGGGGTAGGGGCGCGCGGGCGGCGGCGAGGGCGGCGGCGGCGGCGAGGGCGGCGCGGGCGCGAAGTGCGTCCAGGGCAGGTGCGCGCACAGCGCCACGCGCGCCAGGTTCTTGACGCAGTAGTCGTCCGCGTAGTCGGAGTACTTGTAGAGCGGCACCACGCTGGCGAACAGCGCGGGCTGGTCGGCGCGCGCGGGCGGGCGCACGGCGTACCGGTGCGGCTCGGGCGGCGCGCGCGTGCCGTTCACGCCGGGCAGCAGCGCGTGGTGCAGCGCGCGCACGTGCAGGGGGCGCAGCGCGGCGCGCGCGGCCGCGGGGCACGCCGCGTCCCCGCCCTCCCCGCCGCCCTCCGCGTCCGCCTCCGCCGCGCCGCACGTGCACTCCACGTGCGGGCGCTCCTCCTCGAGGGGCGGCAGGGGCGCGGCGGGGAGAGGCGCGGGGGAGGGGGGCAGCAGCGCGGGCTTCACCTCGTCGTCGTCGACGGTGATCAGCTTGCAGTCGCTGTTGCCGTTCCGCAGCGGTGAGTCCACTGTTATTGGAGCTGCAAGGTTAAACTCAACACTACAGTGTTTGTATAGATCTTGAAGAATTTATGTGAATTTAAAATTATTTTAGTTGGCAATATTGTTTTGCATTGCTAAAGAGATACTAACTTCCTAATTACGTGCCTACTATTACTATTTTATTAATTTCCTTGGCTTAGATAATAAACTTATACTCTCTGTGGTAACAAGAAACAGTGTGACACTGAATGTTGTCCTTCTGCGTCTTCAAAATAGACGGTACTTGACAACTTGACACAAGGTGTAATAACAATAAGTACAACACATGCGAGTACTAACGGTCGGGCTCTATGAGCATGACGTCGGGGGAGTGCGGGGAGGCGGGGGAGCGCGGGGAGGCGGGGCGCGAGGGGGCCGCCGCGCCGCGCGACTGGATCTGTTCCAGCAGCTCCTTTGTCGTTTTCACCTAAAACGTTTAAAGTTTATAAGCAAAAATTTTCTTAAGTATGTATGTATATAATATTTTTTAAATAAAATTTATTTTCTAAGTGACAACAACATCTGGTGGATGTTGTTGTCATTTAGTAAAGAAATTAAAGTAAGTAAGTGAAGTTTTAAGTTAAGTAGGTAAGTTTAAATTTGGAAGATAAAAAATCTCTTAAAACATATCTTCTGAATGTTAGTAAAAAAATATCGTCGCTTATTAAAAAAAGTCATTTGGTTTATTGTTAGTAAAAAAAACCTTTCTATAATTCAAGCGGACTTTGGAACATAACAGGAGTTCTTTAGATTAACACATTTTATGGCAACACTGCCAATATATTTATTATGTTTAAATAAACCTTACCTTAGCCCCAGCAGGAGGCAGACGGTTCACCAGCGCAGCGTATGGGTCGGGCGTGTCTCGCCGCCACCCATTACGTCGCCCGGACCCATTACGGGCCCCCCACGCGTGATGGGCCCCGTGAGGATGGGCCCCTTGCGAAGGAAGGCCCCCGTGGGGCAGGGCTAGTGAGGGCGGGGCCTCGCCTCCTGTCGCCTCCGTTCCGGATCCGGCGCGACTGTGGCCCGGCCTGGAATTAGTTTTATATTACGTTAAAAATCGATTTCAATGAAAAATCGATCAATCGATATTATGTCAAATACCGATTTCAATAAAAAATCGATCAATCGATATTATGTTAAATATCGTATTTAACAAAAAATCGATCAATCGATATTATGTTAAATATCGATTTCAATTAAAAAAATCGATCAATCGATATTATGTTAAATATCGATTTCAATAAAAAAATCGATCAATCGATATTATGTTAAATATCGATTTCAATAAAAAAAAATCGATCAATCGATATTATGTTAAATATCGATTTCAATTAAAAAAATCGATCAATCAATATTATGTTAAATATCGATTTCAATAAAAAAAATCTATCAATCGATTTCTAATCGATTTCTCGGCGGAGAAAATATCGATTATTCCAAATCATGTTTATTCATGTGATAGTAACACAAGAAATATACATGTTAAGATTTAAAAAATAAATATATTTCTATAATTTATACATTGAGGGCAACCAAGAAAAAATACTATAAAATTACAATACGATCGATGAGTTGTGGCCGCTCTGAACTTTTGTACAATGTTTTACCAAAAAGAACATATTTTAAATTAAACAATATTAACAGGATTAATCGTGTATGTTTTGGAAAAGTTTCACACACTTTACAGTAGTCGATAGTTAAAATTGTTTCATTTAAAACGAAAAAAAAAGATTTATTATAAAAAGAATATAATCAAAATTAAATAAAAATAAAATCTGCACGACCATTTACAGCTAATACAGGGCGGCCACGACTCGACGAACTTACTTAATAATATTTTTACTATTTTTAAAAGTGCTATTCCACACTTAGGACAGAAAATACTAAACTAAAATTTAAAAAACGTATAAAAAACGAAGCAGGATTTGAACCCGCGCCTCTTGAAAACCGTTCAACCGTTACTTAATAATGTATAATATTCACGTATAAACTATACATATCACATATAAATTAGGCGACTGTAAACGCGACAGGTTGTGGGTTCGATATCCTCTCGAGGAAATAAAGTTTTTATAATTTTCATTTCTTCGGTAACAAGGCAAAGCACGGCGTTGAGTTACGCCTCAAATTATCCTTAATACTATTACTAAGCGTCATCAAAAAGCACACAAATATAAAGACTCACCTTTTCTTTTTGGGTTTTTTATCTCTTTTCGCCTTCTTCTCATCGTACAGAGGTTCTGGGGAGGGCGGCCTCTTCACAGCTAAACACCCATAGAGGACACAATGTTATTTTTTTTTATAACAAATATATTATTTATTAACCCGTAACAAGAGGAGTTCTATAAGATTGACTTGTATTGCTGACTGCCTGCCTGTGCCACTGTACCTCCTAAATGAATGAAATGATTTCGGTGCTTTATTTTAATCAAAGCCTTTCTGAGCACAGTGGTGTGTATTTTTGTTTAGCTTCACGCTGTATGTAAGGAAGGCACCTTGCCATGGGCGGGGCTTCGTTCTGGTAACAAGGCAAAACGCGGCGTTGAGTTCCGCTACTCAAAACGCAATAGCTTAAATTCGACGAAAAGTGGGGAACGAAAGTGGAACGAAGTGTCCAAACACTAGGTTCCCAAGGTCCCTCTGTCTACCCTGCCACGTGCGGGATACGGCGTGAAGCTGAGATGTAAGAATATCACAGTTAGGATATGATTATCGCTACCTACTGCACGTATTAGTACATTAGCGGCTTCAAATCCTTTTAAGATTTGGTCATGTCAAATTATATTTTAAAACAAAAACAAAGTGACTCACGTGGTGTGAGAGCTTTGTGCGGCGCGGGCGGGGCGGCGGGGGCGGCGGGCGCGGGCGGGGGCGGCGGCAGGGGCGGCGCGGGGGACGCGGGGTCGTCGTCCACCAGGATGACGTCCTGCGAGTCTGACTCGTACCCGCCCCACGCTGCGAAAACATTATGTTCATTATTTACGTTTGCATCAATTTTATTATTCATTTAGCTAAAATTTTACTTGGATAAGAGATATTGTTATTAGAACAAGAAAGTACATCAATAATATATAAAATAGTATAATTCAAGCGGGCGAAGCCGCGGGTGGATCTCTAATATTAATATAAATTACTATAAAGAAAACGTAAATATGATTAAAATATACATATAAGGGGTAGCATGCAAGTCTTACCTGGCCTAGACGGAGGACGAGGGCTCGGCACCGCAGGGCTCACCACTTGCTGCAAATACATTAATTTATTATATTAATTTTAAATAAATTCAAAATAGTGATTACGCCCGATCAAAATATCACTACATCATCTTGACTAAGTCTTGTCAAAGAACATATCTAAGATCATCACAATGGAAAACAACATACAAATCGGTTCATTCATTCAGGAGCTGTTGTGACACGGACATACAGCCAGCTTACACTCAGAACCATTCTTTTTGCGTCGGTGGTTATACATATCGGTTTTATCTTAAATAATTTTAATAAGTAATAGTACCTATAGTAGTTAGTGTTATATAGTCAGTCACTCCCAGTGACCTAGTGATTCTTAACTCCCCTTTCTAGATATTTCTAAAACTACATAGTTCCATATAAATATAGTGTGTACCAAAATTTTATTTTGGGAACAAACAGACAACCAGACAAAAAATACCCCTATTAATATTCTTCTATATATAGTTTCTATGTATAATTAATCTCTTTAATAAATTACTACCATATTTAAATACTATATATAAGTAAGGTTGTAACAGTAACTGACCCTTGAGAGTGCAGGGGAGGTGAGGGGGGTGCCGCCCAGCCGCCGCACCACTCGCTCAGCTGAAGACCTATTCGATCCTGTACCAAAATTGGATATATCTTAAGGAATCAATGTAATTTCTACATCCATGGTCACTTAATACCTCCAATAGGCATGATGACATTTTTTTTACTTATATTAAATAATATTTATAAACCTCGTCTTTTACCGAAAAAAATATAAACTAAAACTAAGCAAAAAAAAATAAGTAACAAAATATTATTATTTTTTTCTTTGAAAAAAATATTTGGCGCTAAAACGCGCTTAGGTGTCATGGCGGTCTCTACGACGTCACCGCCACAATCCACCACCACCAGCCACAATCGTATATAAGGAGCAATTTTTCCCTAATTTTTATCTTTCATTGTGTTACTTATTTCACGTAGTATTTAATTTTTACTTTTTTCTAAATTAAATAAGGTTTTACAGTATTTTTTTTAATTTCCTCGATTTAGCACCATGATAAATGGCGGCGTTCAGATACGTGGCGTGCAGAGTCCTAAAACTAGTTCCATGAATACGGGATACAGCGTGAAGTTAAAAAAGAAAAATTACCAGTATGAGCGGGCGAGGCGACAGCGGGTATAACGAGGTCGCGCCACCTCTTGACGAGCACCTTGGCGCGCCTCGCCAGCGTGGGGTCAGTGGTCTTCCGTCGCAATTCATTCACGTGCTTACCGAGTCTGGTGGTCTGGAAATATAGCGAAGAACTATTACACAAAGTATATATAAGAATTAACAATTAATTATTTACATGCAGAATTTTAAGGGCTTTCTATGATAAAACTCCAAATTTTATGTAAGTACGTGTCTATTAGTATAGATTCATTTTCCACGCACAAATAACAAAGCTTATTTTTAGATGTTTTAAATAAACTTAAAATTATTCTTATGTCTTTCGTTACAAGGGTCCAATTTAGATGTTTTAAATAAACTTAAAATTATTTCAATTACGAAACGTACTATATTTGACTTTTTGTATGAAAAATAAATAATTTCACTTTTATTTTAAATTATTAAACTTTGATTATGTTTGTTTTCTTAACAAGTGATAAATAGGATAAAATTGAATATTTTTTTTTTTATTGAAAAGACAAGGCAAACCAGATTACGGGTCACCTGAGGCTAAGT
The DNA here is from genome assembly GCA_019049475.1 of Eueides isabella. Taxonomy (NCBI): domain Eukaryota; kingdom Metazoa; phylum Arthropoda; class Insecta; order Lepidoptera; family Nymphalidae; genus Eueides; species Eueides isabella. The sequence goes on from CM032406.1 coordinate 9,002,526, forward strand.
GAACACCGTAATTTAAGGTGGAGCGAGACGCGCTTTTTGAAGGTACCCTATGTTAGTATTTTTCGAAATTAATTAACCAACTAGACAAAACACATTCTTTTTTTTTTTCTTTCAGCTTCACGCTGTATCCCGCACTAGGCAGGGTAGGCAGAGGGAACGAAAGTGAAACCTAGTGTTATGACACTCCGTTCCACTTCCGTTCCCCACTTTCCACCGAATTTGAGGCATTGCGTGTTGAGTGGCGGAACTCAACGCCGCGCTTTACCTTATTACCAGAGCGAAGAAATGAAACATTAAATATTTAAATTGAAAATATTAAATATTTCATTTCCTCGACTGGGGATCGAACCCAGAACCTATCGGTTACAGTCACACTCTTGTGCCGCTGCGCCACGACAGGCCTCACAAAACATATGCTACATACATATCTAACAATTTATGTATATTCCAGTAGGGGTCGCAGATTCAAATAATTATTATTCGTTAGCCTCATTCTGATAAGAAGGAAACGAAAGTGTTAAGGTCACTAATTACTTTCTTTCCATTAATAAAAGTATTTTGTTAATTGTAAGTTTAAACAACACACTGATGCCAATTGTAATATCTGCCAAAATTCTCTTTTATGACAAAACTACTCAAAGTGTGTATGAGGAAAATTATTTCTTAGTATATATTGTGAATCTAAACTTAATTATAATATGTTAAGTATTTAATATCGAATTACTTTATCTTTATGCTTCTATAGTGTTTTTGTAATTCAGTATTTACAGATTCTTTTTTTTTGTAATTCAGTATTTACAGATTCTTTTTTTTATATATATAAAGCTTGCTTTAGTAACCTTGTTTAGCCTAGACAGCCTAGTCCAGACGTATAATAATTCTTAGACTGATCTCCGATAATATATAACATTTATATTTTTGTTACAAAGTATGTAACTTTTTATAGGTCTGTAAGATTTGACCCTACCAACAAAATAAAGTCCCATACACATTGATATTATACATATATTGTAAATGCTTACCTCCAACAGCTCTTTTGTGATATTGAATTTTTCCAAAATGGATATGATTTCGTTAACAGTCTGCATGTCGACGACCTGAAAAATAACAGGTTTCGATTGAGTTCTAGCAACCACGTGATAACTTAAAATTGAATTACACAAAAAATATAATTTAGTACAAAACAATTTACCGAATTGCTACTAATAATAAAACATTGTTTATCTATAATTTACACAAGCTGTAAAATGTAGATCTTGTGCTTAGTAATAATCACTATATCAAAAAAAAAAAAAAAACAGTGAAAACATTATCAACGTTTTTTCATTCATTTTACAGTTCCGGGCAGCGTTTTACGAGCGACAATCAATTTATTCAAACGCATAAAAAGAAAGTACAAGTGGCAATTCCTAACTATTGTAAACTGCAGCTGAAATAAAAAACCATTTAGGCTTATTGGAAATATTACTTTTGTTCATAACTTCCCCTGTTTCGATTTCAAAACTAAGTCTCTCAAAAAGTAACTATTTTATATAAGATATATATAGAAAATATATAAAATGTGTATATTGATAGATAATGTCATGTAGTAGGGTACAATTGTACTACATTAATGTAGGTTACAATTCACAACTTGCGACACAAGGTAGTTAGGTCACGAGCTGAAAATTTCTTTCAATGTGTTTGGATTATATATTACCATATAAATAAATTTTCTTATATATAAAATTTTGTTATATAATGCACTGATACACTAAATTATATATATTTTTTACTAAAACAAAATATATAAACTTTTTCGTTTGTTTATTCCCAAAATTACATAAAATAATCCAAAATTACCTAAAACAACATCACAGAAAATCAATAATATTTATTTTTAAGTCTTAAATTAAGACTGCCAACATTTCAAATAAACAGAAAAAATAAGGAGTAGAATGGAGTGAGAGCCATGTGCAGGATACAGTATGAAGCTGGAATAATTCAAAATATTAGACTGATAACTCCCTTTACGAATGTATGTGATGATGTTAGTCACCGCTGACAGAAAACTAGATGTCCCATATTAGATGAAAAGACACTACAGATTAGAATATAAATAAGAAACTTCTTTATTCAAAAGAGATAAGGCTGTTGTGGAGCAGTAGAAGAGCATTTAACTGTAAAAGCGACAGATGTCAGGTCAATTCCACAAATTTTAATGAAATGTTTTCGTTTCCTAGCTCTGGAAAAAGGACAAAGCGCTGTCATTGTCAGGCATCTCATAATGACTCAAAAATTAGCCAGTAAATAGATAACACAGTATCGTTTCCTACCCTGCTATATAGATAAAGCATTGAGCAAAAAAGAAAAATGACATTCTAATTTAAGACACAAATATAAATAATAAACAATTTAACATGAATTCTTATCTTAGCTTGTGATAACAGTTATTTATTAGTCAAGTAATTGAATGCACTGACTTTGCACTTTTTCATTAAGCAAAATATGTTGTTTTTTCTTGAAATACTTTAGAAAAGCTTTCTATATCTAAAATATTTATTGTTCTATTTTAGTAGATTTAATAATAGTTTGTCCTCTAATAATTCTAATAATGTAAGTTATATTTATTTCTATTTACTGTAAAAAAAAATTGTTATTTGAGTATGTATTTATATTTTATTTTTTCTGTTTAACATAACATTAATTACTACAATTATAAAGATATAATACTATTCTTTCACTGCCTTTTACTACATAAAGGTGCATTGAAATTGTTAGTATTGCAATTTTTTTAATGGGGAATTCAGACTATTTCAGAGGCATTGATCTCTTTTTGAAATATTATTATAATTAAAGTTACTAAGCAAATTATATTCATCATTTTATGATATATTGTCAAGCATGGTGTGGAAGTACATGACTTTGCATATCTTAACAACTTAAATGGTAACTGTTGTTCTGATGTTTTAATTTAAAATGTGTCTTCTTTCATGTATGTAAATTTAATTTGATGGACATGAACAATAATAAAAAGTAATTTGTATATTTTATTTTTTTTTTTGAAATTAATAAAATATTTTATGTTCTTTACGTTTATTATATTTCCGTTAGTGTAAATTGAAGACAAAAAGTTAACTCGTGTATGAGGTTCAAGAATCCTCATAATTTTAGTTTGAAGTTTTTATTATGCAATATATATTTCATTAAGCTAATTTTTAATTTTTATTTTCTTATATTATTTTAAACAGAAATAATTATTTAACAACAACTAATTTAAATTATATGATTTTTTTATCCAATAAGTGAGTAAGAACATTTTAGTTGCATAAGTGATGTAAATTTATATATGCCTTGTATTTTCATATAATAGTTCCAGTTCTAATTTGTGACTCGTGTCGAGGGTATATGTGAAATACTATATTTAAGATAATTTCTTTAACATGGTCTTGCGACTTCTATAATATTAGGAACATTATTTTTTAATAATAAGGTGCTTTTAGGTTTGATACCCATTCAAAGCAGAGATGAAAATAATCCATTTCCTCAGCCTGATCGCATATTGTGTAATATGCAATAATAAGTTTCATTTAGCTGAGCCACTTACTTAACACACAATGTATTCAAAAGCAAGTGAATAACAGAGTCTTGGCACTACATGAGCTCTGCCTATAATAGTATGGGATATGTAGAAAGCTGTCTTATGTAAAACATGCAAGGATAAAAAAACATTTTTATTACTATTATAATAATTGTTAAAAAATATCTATCAAATTCAAGTTCAATAAAATATTTTATTTTTAATAATTTTTGTATTGTTATACAAGAACAACATTTTTAAAGGCTCTCAATATAGGATTTATTGCAAAACATTTGCAAGAAAATACAACTATTCTACTTTTGAGTATTTTTCTTATTATTTAAATGTTACAGGAAAGTTTACCAGATATACAAGTAAACATTTTTTTATGTCATTTTTCATTTTATTATCTACATTTGATGTTCAAGCTTCATTCTAAAAAAAATTCTGACAATTTCATAAGGAATTTTAAAAATAAGACAATTAAAGTTTTTGTTAAATAAAATTTCAGTACTGCTTTTATAATAATAAAATTACTTCAACACTGGTTAAATTCTTAGCAAAACTGCCTTCTGTCCCTATCATGTTTACAAGTTCACTGGACAATACAAAATACACATGTAAAGTGTCTATTTAAAATATAATTTGCATACAATTTATTATGTAGTTAAGTTATTAATATTTCAGTAATCTTATAGGCTATTTTCAAGGTTTACTAATAGAACAATTTACATAATATAAAGGCCATCTTAGGACATTTCAGGGATTTAACAATTTGTAATGTTAAACATAAAATGTATATGCCTCCTGTTTATTTTAGTAGGCCTGTCAGGAAGGTGCACTTCGTTGCTGTCCCAGCTAATGTTATAAAGCTGAAAAGTTTGTTTATTTAATGCCCTAATCTCAGGAACTACTTTGTATTGGATTTATCAAGAAAGTCTTTCATGATATAATAGATATACTATGTTTTTGTTGTCACCCAATTATCATTCATTAGAATGTGTGAATGTGTTACATATAATTTTTTTGTTATTTCCATTTGATCATGGGCCAAAGTCGCAATCAAAATCCAATTAACAAAATCTCATAAGCATTATTATGTCGCATTCTGTCAGTGTACCAAGAAATAGAGTGTATTTACAAAGTGCATGTATTATAATTCACTGTATTCAACGAATTACACATAGAAATCATTTTTATATTACATAGCAATATCCATTTAATGTTGCTATGCAGTATAAATACCATACCATACATCAATTTTAAACTAAAAACCAAATATATATCTGTTTCACTTTTTCTGCTTAATATAAAGAAAGCTTATGCCAACATTTGATTTGATCTTGTCTAGATAGAATATTCATGTAATTAATTCATACTGAGGTCAACGAACATGTGCCTGCCATTGACCACACTAGAACTGCTAGCCATATAATGTATGATTTTAAGGTTTTCATTATGAACATTAAAAGTTTAACATAAAGAAGGATATGTTTTAATATATAATCCAAATACCACAGTATATACTAAAGTCCTCGAATTGCAGAACCCTATAGGATGCAACAATCAACGTGATGAAATAAAATCTCTCCTTTAGATCAATCTAACCATTTATAACACATTAGAGACAACTGTTATTTCAACAGCATTGAAAATAGCATACAGATACTAAATTATTGCGAAAACTTGACTGACCTGAAATTGCACCATATACATTTAATAAAAAGGTGCACAAATGTCCACAACACCCTGAAAAGTGTCGAGGGGCAGCGCGCACCAACACGCACCACGCGCCTGCAAGAACATTCCATGCTGCCTCCAACCAAATCAACGACTTGTATAACCGTACATATAACAACACATTTTCGCTTTTCTACAAATTCAAACGAAACCGAGCACAACCTGACGAAAATCAACGGGAAAGGTCACGCGTGGCACAATTCCGTACTTTCACATTGCAAAACATTTGGCACTAGGGACGGAGGGACGGGAGGAGCGCTGGCGACGTCAGTGGCCCCGTACATCACTCGCAACGCTCACGTCTCACACGCGGCCTCGTGCCGGGGCACTGGGCCGGCCCACGCACGGGCCCTCACACCACCTCTCGAGAGGCCGAGTGGCGACTCGAGTCGGGTGTCACAGGCTCGTGCGGACCGTTTCCGTATCTCCGAATCGCTTATCAGACTTACGCCGCTCTAAACTCGCAAACTTACATTGTAATTGCTATCCAACGCATTCAGAAGTCGATTACTGAGCTCATGAGCGTTATTACTCATTTATAAACGAAAATATTTAACTAAATACGACGAACGTGTCTCGGCTGCGTCGTAATGGCGGACCGACGACTACGTATGCCCGTGCCAGGGCATTTTAGCCGAATAATTCAGCTGATATCTACTACAGGCGACGCACACTCGTGTTTTTCCGTTTCTTTTGACGGGAAAAACTCTTGTTTTGCAATTATGGCCGAGAGATGGCGCTCAAAGCTGTCGTAAAATATAAAAATTCTAGTCTCAAATTGTATTACATTCACAGTAAAAATTATAAATTAACATAAACATGCCCATTTTTTAATAATTACATACAAATAACAAAATAAATGACCATTATTAATCCTTTAGAAATTGTGATATATGTTACTATTTTTTGTACATGGTAATTATATTTTATTAAAAAATGATCGACGCTTAACAGATGGCGCTACTAACGAATAAAATTTTAATTTGTTTCTGAACGCTCACATATTAATGTTACCGCACTGAAATAAGATCAAATGTATTTAAAATTCAACAGACTATATTCATAAGTTTACTAGGAATATATTTACAATACTGAATGCTCAATTGAGCTGCTCAATTGAATTTTAAAATCTAAGTGATAGTATTTTTATGTTCCGCTGAAACTGAAAACATTTATTGAAAACAAACTTTCTTTCATAAATCAATGATGACTTTTTTAAGCTTCCTGCTTTATCACGCACGTAACAGAGTAGGCAGAAGGAGCTAGTATAATGCTAAGATACTCCGTTTCGTTATCTACTTTCTGCCAAATTCGATGTTTTTATAATGTTTTATGAGTTAGCATTCCAACGAGACTCTTTTTAAATCTTTTTTATGCCAAAAAAACTTTTACATTTTAATATTCTGTAATATAATAAAAACATTTAATACGATAAATGAACAAAAAATATATCATAAGATATATTTTTTGTTGTTTTATACATAATATATAATTGTTTTATACGTAATATATTTATCATATTTAATATACGCATGTTGTGAGTTCCATACCCAATTGAGGAAATAAAATTCATTTCATTTTCCTCGTTCTGGTAACGAGACAAAATCCAGCCTTGAGTTTTACTACTAAGCATGCAATAGCTTCAGAATTCGACGGAAATTAAAGAACGGGAGTGTCCTAATAGGATTGAGTTTATTAAATAATGATTTTCCAGGTTCCCTCTCTTCCAAAATATTGACTGAATAAATAAGATTGTGGTCACGCTTTTTAGAATTTAAAATTAAATAATAACAAGCGAAACTCAAGTCTTATAAACGAATACATATAATAAATAAAGTTAAAATGTCAATTGTAAAAGACCAACAGAATAAAGCGTAAATTAAGTTATATGGTTATTTTTTATAAATAAGATTAATTTTAATAATGTATAAATAATAATATTAAAAAATATTATATTATTTTAAAATATATCATAAAATCAAAGTTAAACATTTGATGTTTCAGAACGTTAACTATATATTTATTTGTTATTAAGAAAAAACATTCCACTGATGGCAACACCGTCATTTTAAGGTGAACAGACAGCGGGCCATCTTTCAAAACGCTAAAGTGTCATTTGAATTTGTGAGGAGCCGTGTGTCGTGTAAATTACGATGGCCTATAACATATAAATACTATCATTTTGTTATGAAATAAAGCGGCTCAATTTAACGTTCCCTGAACATCGTATTCAATTGTGCATTATATATATGTGATGTATTATACGACAGAAGTCGTCGGGTGTTTATAAATGGCGAAAATAATAGTTTATTTGTGTGTAGTGCAGTGAGTGGCAATGGATCGTCGGTGTTCACAGTCGGTCAGGACGCTAGTTTTCGACGATTCTGATTCGGATCCACCTAAAAGTGGACAGAAGAAGGACTTGCAAGCGTCTGCGGCACCACCATCATTGAACCAGAGTGCGGAAGGTCAGAAATTATATTTTTATATAGATGTAATATGCATTTGTTGTTTTAACGAGCTTGGTTGAAACTTGCGGTGTTTTCAAGGTTTATACAGCTGTCAGTATAATTACGATTGCGAAGGTGCTGGCGGCCTATTGACCGAAATATTCTCTGAGTTAGGTCAAGTCTATGATTGTTTCAATATTTATTTTTAACACATGTTTTAATGTTATTATGCATAACTAAATTTATAACTATGTGGTATGATACATTTCCTTTATAATATAATTTTCACATAATAATTTAAAACAATAACATTAGGTAAACTTAAAAGATTATTTAAATATCTACCTTCACTTACTCTTTTCTTTTTGAACGAATTAAAAAATACAAGTTTCCCTTATATACCTAGCTTGTTTTAAATAATTTTCAATGTAGAACTTAAAAAGGCTACCAAAAACTACAATATATCATACAGATAAGAAAGTAATTATTAGCTTATGAAACTAGAGCTTGTTTAAAATTATTGAACAATAATAAGAAAAATAGATGTTTGCCTTAATTTGAACAAAGAATGATTGTGGGAATATTTGCTTTTTATGTTTGATGTACAGTACAGTTAAGCTTTCTTTTCTCTTAATAACTGCCATTATGAGTTATTCATATCAGAAAGTTTATAGACCTATAATTACAGCTGTAATATATTATCAACTGGAAATTATATTCTCTCATTAAATACAGTTATATGAAATTAACATTTATATAAAAGAAGTAAAACATTGTAAACATGCTTACAATTTTCATATTTTTAACTTTAAACATTGATATATATTTTTTTTTTTGATTGATATATATTTTTTTAATACTTTAATACTTTTTAGCTTGTTTATCATGACAAGGTCTGTGATATAATTATTTACATATTTTTCTGATAGCTGTATATGGCTATTGACAGAAGGAATCTAGTATTAAGAATCTTCATTTTCCAATGTAAACATTTTTTTTTTGAGAAAATAATTTAATAATAGACTTTTAAACATTTAATTGACAATTAGATATCAACCCACTGCACCACAATGACCTCTAAAATATTAATACCATGTGTCTATTTTTACTATGTTTAAAGTGTTATTCCACATTTAGTTAAGAAAAATAATTTTAATTGAAAGACAAGAATTTTAAAATCCTGCTTCATGCATTTTTTTATACATTTTTCAAAAAAATGTACATTGTGTCTATTTTTTCATTAGAATCAATATAGTACAGAACTAGTGGACAATGTCTTTTGATTATACTATATATACACTAAGATGTCTTTTCTCTATAATGCTTATTATTTTAAATATACTATTAAAATGAAGATTTTAACTATTACAATTATATTATTTTATAAAATAAAATATATAAATATCTATATATTTTATGATTGTTTTAACTAGATAATTAAAAACAGTCTAAACATGCATCAAGATGTGCAGATAATTTAATTATAGCTATAATTCTTAAGCCACATCTAGCCTTTAAAACAGATGCCAATTACATAAAAAGTACCATATAAGTGCACTGCACTAGATATGTGGGTGAGACCTCTCGGTGACCATATATGCCAAGCATAATTGTGCCTTTGCCCTAACAGTCTCCTAAACATTGTATGTTTATAATCATTACCCATACAATGGCTACCTTTGTTTACATTTATGTCAACCTATTTTACTAAACTGTATGTAGAGAATTGAAAATTAAGCTTTTATGTTAACATTATAAGGATTGATATTGCGTGAAGGTTATTGGTGTCTCTAATGACATAAGGATGGTTATAAAGTGTGTTAAGAGATTATGAAATGTTAATACAGTTTTTTGCTTATTCACTTGTAGTTATTACATATTATTATTAATATTTTTTCATACACATGTTAAGTGACTTAGAAAATGAAGTCCAAAGAAGATTTTTTTTAATATGCTAACGAGAATCATCTTCCAAATGGTTGTAGCTATATGTTCATTTAATGATTCAAAAATATTTACAATAGTGAATAAAGGAATAAAGAACTTCTTTTGTGTACCTAGGATATATTACAACATATGATCTAGATCAGTGTTACCCAAAGTAGGTGGGTAGCCATGCCCCACTGGGGGCATTTTGGCAATTGCAGGGGGGCAATTAATGATTTAACCAAAGAAAAATTACTCTATATTTTAGCCAATGCTTGGCTTAGGGGGTACATGGTGGTTTTAGAAATTCAAAAGTGTAGCGTGGACTAAAAAAGTTTAGGAAACACTGATCGAGAAAATGTAAACAATACAGTAAAAAAAATATTTTTTAAGTAAAATATCTCTATCGTTTTGATGCTAGCATCATTAAAAAAACAAAAACAAGTAACGGGCGTAATTTTGTATATAATTTAGATAAAAATTGTGGTGCTAATAGCACACTCCCTATCTTCTTAACGATGTAAACATAATGGTATATATAATATACAATGATGTTTTTTTTAAATATTTTTAATATGTTTATCTAATGAGCTGATCAACCTCAAAGCATCTTACGGATATTATGAATGATATTGTCTAGCGATTTATATATGAACTACTTCTATCTACAATCAGAAGTCACTAGAATCAGGTATGAAGGTTAAGTTTACAAATGAAAAATATTTATTATTGTTTTAAATTTGAACCTCCATTCAGTGTTTTCAAGACAACTTGAGATACCAGTGTTAAGACTCTCCGTTCTGTTCCCCACTTTCTGCTGAATTTGAGGCATTGCGTGTTTGAACTCAATGCCGCTCAACGCACTTTGCCTTGTCATTAGAACTTAAAAATGACAACATATTTAATTTAAAAATATTATATTTTTTTCTTCTTCGAGTGGAGATTGAACCCACAACTTGACGCCCGCACCACGGCACTATAAAGTTTGCCCATTGAGGCCTGTCGTGGTGCAGCGGCACAAGCGTGTGAATGTAAACCATTCCCATTCGAGGAAATGAAATATTAAATATTTTCAAATTGAATATTTAATGTTTTGATTTTTTCACTCTAGTTACAAGGCAAAACTTGGCGTTGGCGAGTTCCGCCACTCAACACACAATGCCTCAAGTTTGGCGGAAACTGGGGAACGGAAGTGGAACGGAGTGTCTTAAAACTAGGTTCCTAAGTTCCCTCTGCCTACCCTACCATGTGCGGGATACAGCGTGAAGCTAAGTAGTAATAATATTAATGTATTTAAATATTCTTTGTTGGACATATGACATCAAATAGGCTTTAAATTACACTACCCAAATCACAGGAGCTTATATCATGAACTTAACGTTTGTTTCATGGAAATTTAATGTCTATACTTAAATACGGAAATGTTTTTTACGACAAGCATTATTCTGTTCAGGCTATTGACTTTTAATAATAAGTGGTTTTTTTTAATAATAACTGTATATCAAGTAATTTAAATATTTGGGTTAATAAATGCCTTTTACGATCACCGTAAGAGGAAAAAGGGTACACCGGGAAAATAACAATAAAATATAAAATTCCTTAACGGGACTCAAGTGGGATTCAAAGAATCAAACACTGAGCCATAGCTAGCGTAGTAACAATACATATATTTATATTAAATTATTTTTTTTCATAACTAATCATCTTCTTACATACGTAAATATTGGTTATGAATTTAAAGACTTAAATAAACGTCTAAATCTATACTAATAATAAATTGCTAACCGTTCACTGTCTGTTCATGGAAGATATATTATAAAATCCTCTAGTGAATGTTTAATTATGTCATAGGGAATATATATATATTTAAATTGTTGTCTGTTTTTGTGTGTGTTTGTACGCCACAAACTAATCGAAGGCTAATCTCAATAACGACTAACTTCAGCATTTTGTGTTCGTTCTATTTAAATCGGGTCGTAAATAAAAAACGTTACATCAATATAAAATATTTAGTTTCGAACTAAAATTTTAGTTGTCCAATTTATGTATATTTTATTAAGCGATAATGTTATTAGAATAAGAAAGTAATTAAGATTAGTAAATAATAGCGTTAGGGTCGTTAATACATTAATAAATAGTAAAAAATCGTATGGACGTTGGATGTTTCCAAGAGATGTTGGTTCGATGCCTGCTTCAATTTAAAATTTCGATTAATATTTAACATAATACTTGGTTATTGGTATTATATATGTATTGACAGTGGTAAATGTATGAGATAGACAAGTAAAGACGCGTTATATTACGAGTGTTGAACGAAGCCGCGTAACCAGAAACCAGTTTTATATAACACATGACATTACATTGTTTTAATAGAATTTGCAACGGTTTGCATTGCTTTATCCTGTTTATAAGAATGTACCGTGCTACAGGGTGTTTATAATATAGTATATATAGGCTGCTATATATTCTGTCTAGTCGAAGTTGGTTGTTTGGCATAGAGAGGTCATAGGTTCGATGTTAAAGATAAATGTTGTAAATTAAACTAAAAGAGCTATTTTATTTAAATTTCAACATATTAAATGATTGCTGTTTTGAAGAAAAGGTTATTATAAAGTAAATAAGGTAATGTAAAGTAACTCGAAAGTTTTTCATTCTTTCTTCAGAATAAAAATGACTCAGGATCTTCTAAGTATAGGGTACATGGAGTGATTTTTTTGCCAAAATTAGCGACTTTCTTTCTAAAGGCAACATGGACAACGTAATGAAATTTAAAATTTATATACAACTTACAAAGGAATATATTTGCTATAACTTTACTACGAACCATACAAGTGTATATGCGTTCAAAGTCGTCATGCCGACATGTGTTGCTAGGGCACAGTCCCTGATGAATCTAGACGTTTGTGGGTTCGATTTCCACTCCAGAGAGATATTTATGATACATTCACACTCTCTGAGCTTCACGCTGTATCCCGCACATGGCAGGGTAGACAGAGGGAACTTGGAAACTTAGTGTCAAGACACTCCGTTCCACTTCCGTTCCCCAAAAATATATCTCTACGAGCACGTTTTTATGAAACTTCTACTAATATTATAAGTAAATTTAAAGGAACTTCTCGTATTGATGACGAATACAGAATAAATTATTTGTTAAGAAATAAGAATAGGACACAAGTCAACGATATTCGGGTCCGTTGCGCAAACTATCGTGACTCTAATGCATTGTGAGTTCGCAACACCACGATCTGTGTAGAAAGGTTGGTTAATGTACTTATGTTACTTACACTGCACTTATATATTTTTGATGTAGTAATGTTAGAATATTAAGCTATTGTAGAGCAATTGCAGTGGATCTGTTTCGTTCAGTGTGATGTAGGTTCAAATCCCATTTAGTATTAAAAAAATATATATTATTAAAAAGTAAAATAAGTTGTAGTAAGATTAATTATAAGATTATTAATGATGATAGATTAGAATACAAGAATTCGTGGCGCAGCGGCAAAAGCGTGTGACTGTAACCGACAGGTTCTGGGTTCGATCCCCAGTCGAAGGAATGAAATATTAATTATTTTCAATTTAAATATTCAATGTTTCTTTTCTTCGCTCTGGTAATAAGGCAAAGCGCGGCGTTGAGTACCGCCACTCAACACGCAATGCCTCAAGTTCGGCGGAAAGTGGGGAACGAATGTGGAACGGAGTGTCTTAACACTAGGTTCCCTCTGCCTACCCTGCCTCGTGCGGGATACAGCGTGATCCCTAAAAAAAAATTTGTCACTATTTAAAAGAATTATTAGTCGATTAAAAGGCATACACCAATATCTGCCTTTTACCACTAATTGTGTCTGATTTGATTGAAAGTAAAAAAAATACACATTCAAATTGGTTCGTTAATTTAAGAGCTACGATTTTATAGGCAGGCAGGTTAAACGTCACACACTTCTTTGCGTCTGTGGTTAAAAAGGTATAATTTGATAAATATTACATGTAAATTCTGAGTATACAGGTAGGTACATAGATATAGTAGGTACATAGATATATTTCTGTACTCTAAAATATAAAACACGGCTGTAATAACTTGTCATAGTCTAGGCGGAGAATCGATTATTATACGCCCTATGTCAGATGGTGAGATTTTGGCCACAACATAGTCGTGCTCTTCAGCCTTATCAGTTTTCGCATCGAGAAGTTTGAAAACTTCTTTTAATTTACATATAAACATAGACATCCATAAGCTTATATTATATGTTCTGTATCCTGTGTAATATTCAAAACATATATTTTTTAAACGACTTGTATGTGTTAAATTTATATATTATTATATAAAATAGTGGCGTAACTTGACGTACTCCTTAAATTAGACTTCCTTTAAGACACCATTTGAAATGATTTTGACCTTACCGGTTACTTTCTTTAATTTATTATATTACTTCAATAAGATTAAGTTATAATAATACTAATAAATACGTCTATGGTATCTAAGAAATATATGTTAATAAAAAGTCTGATGATTCTACTCATAGGTTGTGGCGATGTGTCTAGATTGGAGTGGGTGGATTCTGCTGGAGTAAGAACTAAAGTAATATCTAACTTCAGCGTTGCGCCTACGATGTTGGAGTTCTTGTATGGATACTCTTTTATTTATTTAGCTTCGTAAACTATCTATAAGTTAGGTCTCTCAAGGATTGTAATAACAATAGACATTCTTGATATACCTATTTGGCAGTTTGCTAACATATGTAATATCTTGTACCTATTACGTGTTGGATTAAGTATGAAGTGTAAATTTAATTTTATTAATACACTGTTTAAATATGTATGACAGTTTGTACGTAGCAGTATTTAATATATGCGTATTGGTGGTCAATAGCTGGTTGGGTTCTAAATATTTCTTTCGTAATTGTGTAATCAGTATAAAGTTAAATATTAAAATTGTTATATATGTATTTATTTTCACTTTTTCAGACAAACAGATATTTTTTCTGTTTAATTTGGACATAGTGCTCTATGAAATCGGGGTTCCATTCCCCGCTCTGGCAGAAAATGCGCGGTGTTGAGTTTGGCGGTGCTATTTTTGTAATTTCTACTAAAATTTATATATTTAAGCTTTATGCTGTATCTCGAACATAGTAGGGTAGGCAAGTGGAACTTTTGGGAAATATTATATATTTCATTCCCTCGAGTGGGAATCGATCCCACATTATGTCGTTTACAATCACACGCTTGTGCTGCTGCGCCACGATGGCCTATTATAATTATAGTGATACATATAATTTATGGTGTTTAATTTCGCTTTCCGGCAAATTTAACTTTCTAACGTTGTCGGTTGACCTAAAAGATTTACATTTTATAATCGGAAGGCGTCATTAAAATGTTTTGTTTTTCAGAGCGAAAATATTCATTATAAAGAACAAATATTTAAAATTCTATTTGTGTAAGTCACATTAAAGTATCAGTGAGGGCCTTGGACCTTCTTATAAAGATGTCGGTCCTTTCCAGCCTTTGTACTAGGGAATTATGCGAGTACGTAATATTCTTATGAAAATTAATTCTGCTATGATATTCTTTAATATGATATTTCTACTGTTGACTTTTACAAATAGTAAATTAGTTTTTTTTTTATTGGTTGACACTGTTGTGGTGTAGTGAGAACTACCGAATTTGAGGCATTGCTCAACAAGTAGCGGAAATCAACGTCGTGCCTTAACTTGCTCATTAAGGCGACGAAATGAAAACATTAAGTATTTAATTAGTTTTTAATTTCATTTCTTCGAGTGGGAACTGTCGCGTTTACAGTCACTCGGTATACTTATAACCTAAAGGAAAAACGACTGAATATTAATGCAAAATGTGACGTACGTAATATTAAAATTACTCTTTTGTCTTTATGTTCACGTGATTATGTGACAGTCGTATGTTTTGTTGAACTGTTTAAGTTTAGGTTCAAGTTCAAAATACGTGTTCAAAATGCTGCTCAGCTTCACGCTGTATCCCTCACATGGCAGGGTAGGCAGAAGGAACTTGGGAACCTAGTGTTAAGACACTCCGTTCCACTTCCGTTCCCCACTTTCTGCCGAATTTGAGGCATTGCGTGTTGAGTGGCGGAACTCAACGCCGCGTTTTGCCTTGTACCAGAGCGAAGAAATGAAAACATTAAATATTTAAATTGAAAATATAATTTATTTCATTTCCTCGAGTGGGGATCGAACCTATAACCTGCCGCTGCGCCACGACAGGCCTCAAGTTCAAAGTATTTTGTATTTAATTTTTTTATTGCAAACATTCTTGAATCTTTAAAATAACCTAATATTTAACCACCGCCTTAGAAGCCAGTTCCGCTGAAAAAAACCAGAAAGAACCGTTTCAATAGAGGTGTACTTGTTTATCCTGTTGCTAGAATAGTGAACTAAATGTTCCTATTCTATACATCCTTGTCCTTCTTTTCTATTTGAGTCTAGTTTATAATATTATTACCTTTTTTTTAAAGCTTTCTAAAACGATTTTCCGGGGTAACTTGATGTCATATGTGAAGAAAATATTCCTTTTTTTTTCTTATTGTATACGACTTATGTGATGATAATATTCTTTTTAATTTTGATAAATAAACAATTCAGACAAAAATCTTAACACTTTATTATCTCTGCCTAACCTGCTGAATGCGTGATAAGCCGTGAAGCTTTTAAATAGTCTGTTATGTAAAAAGCTGGCCGGGACTTTTTGACTTGTCAACTCACCGATATTTTCTAAAAGAAATCTGTCCTGCCTTTTAGGCGTTATGAATATTTACACACGTAATAGATATAGCGATAGTAAAATTATTTAATCGGATTGGTCGTTAGTTTCCGTCAGAAACAAGATACTTAGTAAATCTCTCCCAACGCTACCGGATATGAATGAAACCGGTCTTCTATATATATGATATAATTTAAATTTGTAATCTGTTGTATATGTTTACAATCAAAATAATGTGATGAAATTAATTTTGTAAAATTATTACTGATTTTTTGTTGTCGTTTTTATATAAATCGTTTGACAGTAAGTTAAAGACGCTGTGTCGTCATAATATGTTGCGTGTTCGATCTTCATTCAGAGTATAGACTTGTTAGAATACAGAAAATAATTTTGTTTTCTTGTGAAATTGTGAATCTTGAAATAAAGCGTGCATTTGCATTTCTTGCATTAGTAAAAATTAAAAGAAGTGTATTTTACTTGACAAACCTAACTTAGTATTGATTTTTAGCCTATTTATACAGATACAAGTTACGTTTCACTTCCAGCCATTTTTAACTACAGATAATTATGTAAAAGTATATATGTTCTAATACCGCACCGGCGATATCACCCATTTGTAATTATACTTATATTTACATATATTTATATGTTTACATCTACACAATTAGCGAAAAAAATTACAATAAAATGATATAAATTTCTAAATATTTTTTTCTATTAACTTGTTTGTTACTATACTTGTTGAAGTATTAAATAAAGCATTTGAGTGAACCAAACAAAGAGAATCTATTATTAGATATAATTTCTAGAGCGGGAATCGAGCCCACACCCATCACACTTGTAAGCAATCATTATATCACTGTATAATACTATTATGGCCTCAGTGGAAGTAAACAAATAAAACTAACAATTTATTATTATGAAACAATCTGTTAAAATCAAAGTGGCCAGTAACGTTTCTAAATGTGTATCGCTTGATCTTCACAAAGGTCAGCGTTGGGTTATGCATATTTGTCGCTGAGAATTAAAAGTAATACTGGAATGTATCCAACGAAATAATAGAATTTTAAGTAATCGGAATTCACTATTAGGATTAGTACATTTTTTTTTAGCTTCACGCTGTATCCTGCACGAGGCAGGGTAGACAGAGGGAACCCGGGAACCTAATGTTAGGACACTCCGTTCCACTTCCGTGTTCCTATTGCGTGTTGAGTGGCGGAACTCAACGCCGCGCTTTGTTTTTTTACCAGCGCGAAGAAATGAAACATTAAATATTGAAATTGAAAATATTTAATATTTCATTTCCTCGACTGGGGATGGAACCCAGAACCTATCGGTTACAGTCACACGCTTGTGCCGCTGCGGCCTCAATTATTATTATATAATCGTATTATTACATTATTATTATATAATCGAGGCCTCTTCTGGCGCAGCGGTGCAAGCGTGTGACTGTAAGCGACAAGTTGTGGGTTCGATCTCCACTCGAAGAAATTATATATTTTATATTTTCATATCTTTGCTCTGGTATCGAGGCAAAGCGCGGCCTGGAGTTCAACCACACAACAAACATTGCTTCTAATTTGGCGGAAAGTGGTGGAACGAAACGGAGTGTCTTAACATTAGGTTCCCAAGTTCCCTCTGCGTACCGTTCTATGTGCGGGATACAGCATGAAGCAGAGTGAGTGAGTAAGATTTTAATTAGTTGATAAGTGATAAACCGCTAAGTTTAAAGGTCGTGGATTTGATCTTCGTCAAGAAGAAAAATAGAAAAGTAATCATATTATGCAAATGTAGCCACTACTGATTGATATGAATACAATATTCAATTAATTACTTCATATCATTCGTATTTATTGCCCAAAGGCTTAAAATAATTAAACTCACGATTAACTTTAAAATACTTAAATAAGCTGTTTTTAAAGAATATATTAACTATCAAATTCCACTTATATTATGTATGTGAAAGTGTATGAGTGATGTTCCAGTTTCACCTGAAAACCACTGAATAGAGATAGATTCGATATGATTAGAACTTTAAATTAATACGTATGTCTATAATTTAATAAAGAAAATGGCTATGATATAAAACATAATTAAGCTTACGAAGCCGTGTTTAGATTAGCTAAATGGTAAACGTAAAGCTCTCCCGACTAATTCTGTAGGTATTGCGCGTTGAGTGGCGGAACTGTACTCCGCGTTTTGCTTCGGTATTATAACGAGAATCAAAATATTAAAAATACTTTATTGCCTCGAGTTGGGATCAAATCGACCATATGTTGCGTTTACAGTGGCACGATTGTGCCAGCAGCCGCAGCCAGTTAAAAGGTGTGTATTTTATTATTTAAAATGTTATAGGTCGGTATAATAACAAGTGTATGTATTAATTCCGTCACCTACTATAAAATTCTTTCTATGGGCTCGATGTACGCTCCCGTATCCTAAAGGTTAAATGGTATAACATTACTAAGAATTCTGTCTGTACGTCTGTCACCAAGGTGTGTCTCATGAACCGTGGTAATTTGGTATTTTAAATGTTCATACTTCAGACGATATATTTCTTTTGCCGTTAGAAATATAAATACTAGAACCCATAATAAAATAAATATTTAAGGAAGCTTACATACAACAAAGCTAATTTTAGTCGTTTTTCTTATAGATGATGATAAACACTTCGTGCGTTAGGCTGATTAGTACTTGGCCAGATTTTTTATTATCAATCAACATGCCATGAAAATTGGATGGAAAAAGGAATTGTAGTTTTTTAACACTAAAAAGGTTTAAAGGTCTGCATAATTCGATGTCAATAATCTCAAGATATACATAATATTTTTTCAGTTTTTATCAGTTCTGCAGTATGATAAAATGTAAACATTGTCTTTATCAATAAGGTATCTGTGTCACATAGATTGATGGTATATTTTAGAATTCCTTGATGCATGTCTGCCACAGGTAAAATTTGATAACGTAAATAATATTTATATAAGAATATATTTTGTATTAATAATTAAAAAATATTAATAATTATATACGAATATATTTTGTAGTAAAATTTGAAACAGTGCTAAAAATATGTTAAAGCTAAGAAGTTAAAATTTAATTATATGTTGATTAATATAGATAGTAGTATAGTATAATGTATAAATATGAGGCCTAGTCTGGAGGCCTGTAGTGGCGCAGCAGCACAAGCGTGTGACTGTAAACGATAGGTTGTGGGCTCGATCCCCACTCGAGGAAATGAAGAATTTAATATTTTCATTTAGTTTGTGTTGAGTCCCGCTACTCAACATGCAATGCCTCAAATTCGGGTAGAACGGAGTGTCTTAACACTAGATTCTCAAGTTTCCTATGCATACCCTGCCATTGGCGGGATACTGCGTGAAGCTTAGTATAAATAGTCATGATTCAAATACGAATGTATTCGCCTAATTACTAACTTTTATTAAAAAAAAAAACAATAACTTATAAAAAAAATATTCTCGTTGATTTCAATTTGTTCATAATTTTATCCAGAGTATCGGTTATTAGACTAATTTCTAATCCAAACATATAATAACTGTCATATCTGTTAGATGCCATCTAAACGGAAGTCAATCGCAGATAGCCTTAGGCTCACTTGATAAGGTTGATATTCACGAAGAAAATAGTAATTGAGGTTAGTATATAAAATAGTGTAATTCAAACCGCTTTGTACTCTGTTCCCCGTTTATTTATATATATTCGATCAGCATTGAACAGAGTGTCTTGGCACTAAGTTCTTAAATTTTCTCTGCCTTCCTTGCCATGTACGTAGCGTAACTTTTTCTTTTAACTGAAAAAATAAATAAATATCGTGCACGTGTATTATATTTCAGTGTTTCGTTGATATAGTTGATTGGAATCACGCCTGGATAGGTAAACACGTGATTTTGTTGAATATGTTTATTATCACATGTATTATCCATCAATATTGATTTTATATTCGATTATTATGCTTTATTAGGTTGTGATTTTATAGTCTATGATAAAGTTTGGTTTTTTAATATGATCCGGAAATATATGTTTTAATCTCCGCCAATCAACACGCAATGCCTTAAATTCGACTTTAAATAGAGAATGGAAATGTAATAATACTAAGTTGTCTCTGTCTATGATACGTGTGGGAGGGATAGAGCGTGAAGCTGAAAAAAATGTGTATAAAGTATATGCATGTAGATGGATGAAACGTAATTACACGCGTAAAGGCACTATGTATAGACCCTGTTATTTAAGGTATATGGTTGATTGGCGTTACTGTGTTGAGTTGCGCCACTCAACACGCAATGCATCAAATTCGGCGGAGAGTGGGGAACGGTTGTGCAATGAAGTGTCATACCACTAGGTTCCCAAGTTACAAGGGATATAAGGGATACAGCGTGAAGCGTGAGTGAGTGAGTGAGTGGTTGAATTTAAAATAGTCATCGTTGTATTTATTTGTTTTTGCTTTTCGCTGTACCAGTCGCACAGCAGGGTAGTCAAAGGGAACCTTAGAAATTTATGTTAAATCACTTTGTATCGGTTATTTTATTTCCGGTTTTATAAATGATTTTCCGTTCTTTTAAGTTTGGATAATTAATGTCTGTGTTTTAATCGATGTATACCTAAAGAAAGTTAGAGAAAATTAAAAGCGTATTAACAGTGAATATCTATAATAAACTACTCGAGTAGGTTTTAATACTTGCAAAACTTTATATTAAGATAAGAGAAGGGATTTTTTCGTTATTGTAATACAATGCTCCAGGTAAAACAGGGTAGCATACCACTTTAAATGAAAACATATTTACCTTATCTATCAATATTTATTGAGTTATCAACTTTAACACACCGATAACAAACACGCCTATATAAAAGGTTATAATTGATTTGTATTATCACGAGACGCTGATAGCGCGGGACAAATGGGCGACGAGTGCATTCGCCTGATAACGGTTGTTCATGTGTACACAATGCGTAAACATATATTTTGTATGTAGAATATTGAAATTATGTTTATTCTAGTTTTTCGTTTATTTTTAGTTTATTGTAACTTTTACATTGATTTGTCAAATATAAGTACAAGTCAGTCCGTTGTTATTAAAAACAGTTAAACGTTTCATGCAGATGGCAGGGTAGGCAGAGGGAACTTGGGAACGTAGTGTTAATACACTCCGTTCCACTTCCGTTCCCCACTATTTTCGCTAACGATTTTTCCGGTTCGACGTATTTAATATTTTCATATAGGACGGAGCGTTAGATTCGGAGAGTCTTACCACTAGCTTTCTTCTTTATTCGGGATAAAGAGTGAGGTATAATTTTTTTTACGAAAAACACTAATTTCATCGAAACTGGATGGAATTTCACATAACATAGTTTTATTGCCCAAAATAAATCTAATACTTACATATATAATGAAGTAGGAACCAATTATAATAAACAATTGCATTAAATAGACTATTGAATAACAAAGTAGCCATGCAATGTGATCGAGAATTTTAGTTCAAGGTCCGTCAAACCGTGGCTTAGTTTCGGCTTACTGCCCTTCACGGCTCATGCCAATATAGCTAATATACCAATTATATATCTATAAATATATATCATCTAGTGTAAAATTGATTTGGCCGTTACTTATTATATGAAAAAACTGTGTTAAAAGCAATTAAATTGAATTAGTGTAGCATAAGTGTAGGGTAATTGAAGCCTGTCGTGGTGCAAATGACACAAGCGTGTGACTGTAATCGCGACAGGGTGTTGGTTCGATCTCCACTAAAGGAAGTGAAATATTTTTCCTCGCTCTGGTAACAAGGCAAAGCTCAGCGTTAAGTTTCGCCACTCAATTCGCAATGCCTTAAATTTGGCGGAAAGTTGTGAACGGAACGTAGTGTTTTAACACTAGGATCCCAAGTTCACTCTATGTACCCGGCCATGTACTGGATGCAACGATGAAAAAACGATAATTTGAACTTGACGTTCCGAAGATTATATATTTATTTAACAAATTCAAATTCAAATATTTTTATTCAAAATAAGAAGTTACAAGCTTCATTTTTTGAACGTCAAATAATTTACCACCAGTTCACTAAAGTTACTGCCTCAGACCGGAGAAGAACCGGCGAAAGAAACTCAGCGGGACATGTCTTTTTTTTATCAAAATTTTACATTATGTAATCAATTGTGACAATGACATAACATTTATTATATTACATGTTGTGGTCTCTTTAGGTCTGCTTAAATAAAAGTCCTTCACCACCTGACCACCATAATAATGTTTGACGAAATACTTCTATTATTCCATATAATTTGGTAAGAATATGATATAGGAGGTCAACAGTTTTTATACGTTCTTAAAAAATATACATTTTGTAATATCTATAGTATGAAACAAAAGTATAATATATGAAACAAAAGAATAAGGCAAAGCGCGGCGTTGAGCTCCGCCACTCAACACGCAATGCCTCAAATTCGGCGGAAAGTGGGGAACGGAAGTGGAACGGAGTGTCATAACACTAGGTTTCACTTTGGTTCCCTCTGCCTAAAAAAAAAAAAATAGAAACAAAAGGATATCCAATCACATTTTAGAGGAGATCTAATTTGGTATATCGAAAGAAAGAAATATTTAATATTTTCAATTTAAATATTCAATGTTTTTATTTCTTCGCTCTGGTACAAGGCTTAACGTGGCGTTGAGTTCCACCACTCAACACACAATGCCTCAAATTCGGCAGAAAGTGGGGAACGTAAGTGGAACGGAGTGTCTTAACACTAGGTTCCCAAATTTCCTCTGACTACCCTGCCGTGTGCGGGATACAGCGTGAAGCTGAGTGCGTGAGTGAAATATACTTACCTAATAACTCTAAAATTAGTGAAATTGAAACTATATAACAGCAATCATAAGTAAAACGTTTTCATTTATGTTCCGTTGTTTATGAAAATCCCATATTGCACTTTACGTGCATAAATTGTATATACTCTTATTTCCATACAGATTCCGAGCTGAAGGCAATAACATGTGTGTCAATGTCTCACTACATATGTACTTATTACTGAGCTGACAGGTGTAATCTACCGTATAATGATACCTGTACAGTTGCATTATATAAAAGAATACTGTTACATGGGTCAATATTTGCTAATTGGCCTAAACAAGTTTTTGCATATTTTATTGAAATAAAAAGCGACTTTCCTATCAAATTATTTTTATTTTATACATTAATATTATACTTGTGTGTCATTTCACTTTTAGGAAAGTAATATCAAAAATAAACCATAAAAAAAAATATTGTAACCTTAAAGTCATATTTCCTGCCGGGGAAAAATACAGATTTTTGAACGTGTTTTTTCATTACAAAACAATTTTATTAAAGTTGGCTCAAATGTTTTATTAATCTAAATGGTAGATACCTATAGTTCATTCCTAAAGGCTTTTATTCTATTTCTTTAAGATAATAAAGTCTAAATCCATATTTGAAATTAGGAGAATGACTATTAAGTCATTAGTCTGCCGAAACTTCAATTTAAAAAATCCCGCCAAATAGAAGGTGTACCAAATCAAAATCAAAATCGTCGAAACAGACGCTGCCATGCTTGTTGGTATTGCTAGGTCGAATGAAGCCATTTTATGAGAACATCGGTAACCGGCGTCAACGAAGCACGTTATCCTGTGAATGTTTCTTACTACGGTCATATTTCCTGTGCATCTAAAATACTAGAAAACGTAAGTAAATCTTGGAAATACTTGTGCTAATAATTTACTTATTTGATTACGTGCTCAGATATTCATTGATCTTAATTTATTTAAATATAAAAATAAAAATATAAAACAAAATGTATCATTCCGTCAATTTCCTGCCGTCATTATCCTGTCATATCTATAACAGGATAATGACAACAAGTCAGGATAATGATTATCTGTGTATATCAAATCCAAGTATATACTGTTATATATATATATATATATATATATATATATATATATATATATACTGTTATATATATATATATATATATATATATATATATATATATATATATATATATATATATATATATATATATATATATATATATATATATACTGTTATATATATATATATATATATATATATATATATATATATATATATATATATATATATATATATATATAACAGTATATACTTGGATTTTGCTTACTTTTATCAGATTGCTATTAGAAGAGAGTAATGTTTTTTTGGATGGATGTATATATATATATATATATATATATATATATATATATATATATATATATATATATATATATATATATATATATATTATTATTCTCTTTTTTGTGTTACCCATTTCCATCTTTTTTATTTATTTTATTCCTTTTAGCATAATAAGGCTGCAATAAGGTATAATGCCGCCGAAGAAAAAGACAAGAGAGGAAGTTTTAAAGCGAAAGAGAGAGTTAGAAAAACGATACGATAAAAAAAATTAAGGACGACATTGATAAAGGAGAACAGCTTAAACAGCGTAAGAAAGAATATTATATAAAAAAGAAAAATGAAGGAGCTATTAAAAGTGTTCAAGATTTAACACCTAGATGCCAAAGAGAACTAAGAAAACAGTGGAGAGAAAGTACAGCTAATATAAAGAAAAGAAAAAGTGTGCTGAGAATGTAGAAATAGGATTGATTCAGAAAGAAACTAAGCTGGCTCCTTTAAATGAAACAGTAGTACAAGCAGACCAACTTTCGACAATATCTGATAAAAGTGGGCAAGATGGACGAATAGGTGAAGCACGTAAAAGAGCAGAAACAAACAGACGACTTAAAAACAAATTATTAAATCAAAAAGATAAAACTATTGCAGAATTAAAAGTAATATAGTAAAATACCAAAAGTTACTCCACAAAGTAAAATGTAAGATTCAGATAAATACCGCGAGTCCTAGGACAAAAGTTAATGGGATTGTAAAAGGTGATGTGTCAAAAGTTAAAAGAAAACTATTGTTCAGTGAGGTAGGTCAACAGCAATTGCAAGATAATTATAAAAAATTAAAGAATTGAAGAAAAAAATAGTGAATACAAATATGCAGGAGTATGTGTGAGTGATGTTAAAATGGATGAATCTGTATATGATGTTCAAGTAGAAGATATTATAACAAAACTCCCTCAGCCAACTTTGTGCCTTAAGGAAGAACGTATATTTTACAAATTTAAACACCCAGTTGATGTCTTTGAACAGTGAATATATTATATTGTATAGAATAAAATGTTTTAGAATTTGATTATTTAAGAGATTTATAATTGTTTTGTTTTATTATTTTATTTTATTTATTTTATAATTTGTTGAAGATCTCCATAAGATATCGTATCTTACACCAACCATTGAATATAAGGTTAAGGAAATTTTTAGAAAAGTTTATGTTAGTCTTTTGTTATGTTTTTGATAAGATTGATTCTTTTTGATGATTGAGAAAACCTCAGTATTATTTAGATTTTCGATTTTAAGATTTTCTTTAGTGAAGTTTGTCTTATTTTGCAATAAATACTTTGATTTCAATTGTGATTGTCATTATCCTGTCGTCGTGTCATTTTCCTGTCCTAGCATTTGGCAAATATCATTGTAATATTCTAAAAAATGGATAAAGTGAACGGAATGCATGTTTATTGAATATAATACACTATATTACAACTTTGTTATAAACAATAATCTTAAAAATATGAAAAAAAAAATGCAAAAAAAATAAACTCGTTTTGGCCAATTAGCAAATATTCACCCACATAAGGCTCTTCTAATGAGAAATATTTTTGTTTTACCAATAATTAAGAATGAACCGGCCATGTGCAAGTTGGACTCGCGCAGTAAATATATCCGTATGAGTTATATGTATAAACGGCAAAAGAATCACGTTATTGAACGGAAGCTCCCTGAAATATTTATTTTAATCTGCTTTAGATAGGGTTCCATTTTACCCTTTTGGTACGGAATTCTAAAAAAAGAAGAAGCTATTGTTGTGGAGTGGGTTGTCGTATAACTGTAGAGATCGTCCTAGCGAGATTATAGAAAAGTGGCGATGGCGTCATATATATCATTTAAAGTAACAACTGAAATTAATTCCAAGTACTAAAGGTGTCCGTCAAATAGGCCTGTTACGACCATTTACGACGTATGTATGTCATACTAAATGAAGACACTACGGTTTAGTTTAATTTTGTTGAGCCAACACGTACGTAAAAGTGTACGTACGTGCTTTTTATTTGCCAATTAGTTATTTCTTAAGTCATTATATAATAGTTATGGCGTTAATATTAATTATGGCTTTCCTGTGGAATTACGTTTATACTAGCATTATAAAGTTGAAAGTTTGTTTGGTTGACCGCGCTCATCTCAGGAACTACCGGTTTGAATTAAAACATTCTTTAAGTGTTGGATAGTACATTAGTTGAGGAAAGATCTCTAGTTTTGTAACAATTTAAATGAATTGTTTCGGTACAATACAATGTATCTATTGGTCTCTTGACTTCAAAGCGAAGGTACGTGTAATTAGTATTTACAGAAGTACAAAATAAAATTTGCATCGTTAGTGGTGGTTGAAATTATGAAAGTATTATAAAGGGACATTTTACACCAATTTGTAAATTCTCAATATCGTTGCGAAATTTAACTAAAATCAGCTCTAACGTATTCAAGTTCAGTCCAGACTGAAATTTTAGTATATATTATTTGAAAATATTATAAAATATATTTAAAAAAATCATATACAAGTTGTATAACAGGCTATTTATTTTTATTCGTTATGTAGATGTGGAGATAATAAAATTTAATTAATATTATTTGCGCTTACATCATACTGACGTGTGCCATTAGCATAGTAATAAAATGTATGTAATTTATTTATGTTTTGGCTCTTGTGTACTATAAATTTATATAAATTTATTGTATATTAGCTAGTAGATATTTATTATCGCCATTTTTACACGAAACAAAGAAAAATATTATTTTAGCAAATTATTAATACCTTCGGGCGGCGGGATCCGAACCCGTATCACTTGCAAAACGCGGCGTTGAATTCCGCCATTCAGCACACTCAAGTTCAGCGGAAAGTTGGGAACGGAATTGGAACGGAGTGTCTTAACACTCGGTTCCCAAGTTCCCTCTGTCTACCCTGCCATGTACGGGATACAGCGTGAAGCTGAGTCACTTGGAAACTGTTCAATTACTTTGACCCAAAGCAATATTTTTTGACCCTACGTATTGCTTAGTGGTCAGTTACATCGAAATTTTTATACGCTGGTTTCTATTAATTACAACTTATTTACATTTTTGTATACCTACTCAGAATACAGCTATAAGTTAAGTTATCTTCAACTAAATGTCAAATACTTATTTATATAAAATATTTCTATTTCCTAATTCTGGATTAACACATTAAAATTAGTAAAAATAAATGTCAAATAGCGTAATTACAGTAATACGTCGGTAATTTCGCAAAGTAACGATAAAATATATTTTGTATTTAACTTAACTTACGTAAAATTGAACACAAAAGAATCGTGATGAGTTGAATTATTAAGAAACTGATTGTCATTAAACATTATAATCGGAGCGTGACTCAGAATAGACAATGTGTAAAAAGAAACGCCATGGATATAAATCTTAATTATTTTTATCTACAATGTTAATGTAAAATGAATGAGAAAACTAAATTACTTCACGCTCTATCCCGCATTTAGCAGTGTAAGCAGAGGGAACCTTGGGATTTAGACATTTCGTTGCCCTCGATATTGCGTGATAAGTCGTGAAACTCACTTGTCTTGTTACTAGAGCGTGAAAATAAAAACAATATATTCTTTACTTTAAAGTTGAGGGTTTTGCCGCTGCACCACGATGGTGTCCGATGACGGAAAAGTGAAAAAAGGTTGTATTTGTACACGCACATGACAGAGTAGACAGGGACAACTTCTTAACATTTTATGAAACCGTTCCGTTCTCTACTTTCTGCAAAATTTGAGGAATTGCGTTTTGAGTGGCGGAACTCAACGCCGCGCATGACCTTGTTACCAGAACGAAAGCATGAAAATATTAAATATTTTACATTAAATAAATATAAAATATCAAATACACAACTTATTGCGTTTACAGTCACACGCTTCTGTCCATACCGGTTGTATGTGTGATTTTTATATGATCGATAACTGAATATAATTATTTTTATATCGTTTAATAGTAAATGTATAACATGTATATATAAAATAGTTAAAGTGATTTCTCAAATTGTATTTGAATACACCAGCAACTCTTATGTTAGTCAGACATAAAAAAACGTACAATAGAATCGTTAATATTTTTTGATGCACTTCCTGAACACTTTGATTTTAAATGAAGTAATATATCCGAGTGTCGTAACACCTAGGTTCCCAGGTTCCCCCCGGTTACTCTGGCGGTTGAGGGATACAGCGTGAAGTTAAAAAATATATAATGGTTCCAGACTCGGTTGTAAAGATGAGATGCATGCTTTTGTAGGTTTCATTATAAGGCACTTAAAGAAGGAACAGTTTTGAAAGCCAAAACATCTTCGAATATCCTCTATTCTTAGAATTATAATGCCAGCTCTCAATGGGTGCAGTTTTCACGCTAACTTGCTAATGGCACAGCAATACAAATTAAACCTTATGGCCAGGTTTTTAAGACTTTTATTTCCACGCCACGTACAATAATTGTTCCGCATGATGATTAACCACAATAAGAAATATTGTTTATTTACAGAGCGTATTTCGTGTTTTAGAAGTAAACTTTTGCAGGTAAAATGCACGATGTAAATGATGATAGTTGTGTAGTATAATGTGTTGTTTGGATTTATGTTTGAAATAATTAACTTGTATTTAGTTAACAGTATGTACGTACTTGTGTTAGTTATCTTTATTTATTAGTCTTTTTACAGAATATGTAAAGATTTTGTTCTCTAAATCAGTTTTTTTTTATAAAGCATAGGTTGAGAAGTTTATTTGACATCCCACTCCCAACTTGTTAGACTAGATCGGTGAAATTTGAACACACAACCATCGATTCGTGTCAGACACGTGTCTACTAAGCGATGGAGGTGTGAATGTTATATTATTATTGTTTTTTTTTTGTATCACCTATCAGAATTTATTTGAAAATTATCTTTTCGATAGACCTAGCAGAGTAGGCAGATAGAAATATTAAGATGTTGTTAATACACTGAATTGCAGATTTTCGAGATATTGTGTGACAAGTGTAACTAAA
Organism: Eueides isabella; assembly: GCA_019049475.1. Classification (NCBI taxonomy): domain Eukaryota; kingdom Metazoa; phylum Arthropoda; class Insecta; order Lepidoptera; family Nymphalidae; genus Eueides; species Eueides isabella. The sequence continues at coordinate 9,032,155 of CM032406.1, forward strand.
CGCCGCGTTATGTCTAGTTATCGAAACGAGGAAATTAAAATTATTTATTTCAATAATAAACAAAAAGTTTGTTTGTTATTGAAATAAAAAACACGAGTTACAGTTATAATGAAAACTAATATAAGTGATACAATCATTCAATCAATATGCCCTGCCTTATCTAGTTCTATAGAAACCGTGGGTGAGTCGAAGTGAAACCACTGTGTGGGCCGACTTGGACGCGATCTTGGCAATGTACAGCTGCTGTGGGCAAAATTGATCTATTTTGCTCAAAATATATTCATTAGAATTATTTATATTGATCGTTGAAAAAGTAAATAATTGCTGTTAAGGAATATATTGATGGATCATTTCAACTAGCGATATTTAAAATATTTATCTATTACATATACATTTCCCTTTGATTATTGAGAGAATACTTATTTAAGAACATTTTGTTGTTGAGATAATAAAGAGAATAATTGTAAGGTTAATTGTATTTATGTTTGTGAGATGGTTTTCGGAGGATTAGAGGCAAAGCCTATTGGATGGCGGAACTCAACGCCGCGCTTGCCTTGTACCAGAGCCAAGAATTGAAAACATTAAATATTTAAATAGAAAATATTTCATTTCTTCGAGTGGGGATGGAACCCACAACCTGTCGGTTACAGTCACACGATTATGCCGCTGCGCTACAACATAACTTTATATTAATAGAATAAACTGGTACTACTAATTTCTGAACATATTTCAATGTCAGCGTCGTTTATGGTGTCCGTGTTGAGGCGTCAATATTGGTTATCACCTACGGAGTTTTAGTGCCAATAACATCGGTGAAGGTTGCCGTTTGAACTCGTTGAGTGATTTTATATAAATTGATAGGTTGGAATTTGTTTTATATTAGTGCACTATTTTTCTTGGCTTGTTTCATTTATTTTAAAATTTATTATTGCTTTTTTAGATGGCATCTTATTTATACTTATAATAAATCTGTAATTGATCGTTATCTGTCCATGGAATAAATGTTTAAAATAATCTTATAGGGGACGTTTATTTGGGCTAGAAATTGTGATTTTTTAACTTTTTTTCTGTTTATCTGTGTGTTTGTACGCGCTAATCTTAGACCAGCTAACCATATTTTAATGCAGTTTTCACTATCACATTTTGTCAATATTCTTTTCACATTTAATGATTATTTTATTTAAATTGGTTAATAAATAAAAAGTCACGTTAATTAAAAATGTTTTGTTCAACAAACTTGCTACAAATATTTTATTAATTTAGAGGAAATTTTAGTTTTCAATGCATAGATATTGTTTTATAAGGCTTTGTATTAGACAAATTAAGAGATTAGTAAACAAAAAAGTATATATTCAAGCGGGCGAAGCCGCGGGCGGGTCGCTAGTTAAGAATGTATTTTGTTTTATGGTCATTGATACTGTACATTGGAAATATTTAAATTCACCTTTAATATTTATATACATATATGCATGAAATGACAGTCGATTTTTATTTATAATACGCTATGTCAACTAAGTTGCATGACTTCACGGGTTTTTATACGTGATCTAAATTTTATAAGCAAATTACCTCCGAAATAGCCTGTTATCGTGACTGCCATATTTGTATATTGAATTTTATCTTACTCTGATATCAGATTAACACGTGGACATTGTCTCGTGCGACCTCCTGTTGATCTTAGTATGTAAATGTTTTTTTTTTTTTAATAAAGAACAGGTATGGCTTTTACCCTTTTTTTGTTTTGTAATTGTATATGAAGTGTATGTTTGTAGATACAATTGATATTGTAACTCTTCTTCTGTATATTTGAATAGCTGACCGCCGCGAAGTATCTTAACATCTAATAATAATTTCAAGATAATGTTAGGAAATATATTATGTTCGTAAAATGATTAATTTCATACAAGTTTTTAATTCAACACTGTTAAAAGTTGTATTATTTAGGCGTTTTTTCCCTGCTTTTTGTATGAAATTCGTCGCGTAGTCAAAACCGTATCGTATTAGTGGATGTACCTTAAGTGCCTGCAGTTATACAATTTGGCAAGAAGAAAGAACTTGTGGTTAAATTGTGTTAAATAAAAGAATAAATATATAAAAATCATATTTGTGTTTAGAACTACTATTATCAATAGAAAACTACTATTGAAAATTTATATTTGCAGTGAACGCACTCTCAATTTGGTTTTCATACAATTTTAAAAGACAAAATTACCAACTTTAACGTGTACTTCTTGTGGAAATTCAATTTAGAAAATGATACGGAAGCTTCATAAGGCGAGTCTGAATCGCTCTAGACCAATATGTTTGTATTAAATATAGCAGTGCTTACTCTTACACGGTTTTCTTGATTTCACACTGCTATACGAAAACCACAAAAAACCTGACAAAACGCGTTTTCCTTTACTGGCGTTGTATATTATGTCCTAGGTCAGGTTCAGATAATAAAGATAAGCAATTTTTCATACAGTGTTCACTATTTGGCTCACTGCCCATAATTTCTAGCGTAATAATTAATTGATTGAGCGTATTGTACGGAATTACACGTTGTAATAGATTATTTGTCACGTCTGATAATCTAGTAGGCGTTGTTGCCCCAGTTTTTTACTGCTCGTTGACTGATCGAAACGTTTCAGGCCAACTTTCGATCACTCGATCTGTTGTAATCTGTTGTTGATGAAATTGATTGACATTGTATGTACATAGGTATTGTAAAATATAGATATTATATTATAAGTACATACTATTTTTTTTTTGCTTCATGCATGGCAGGGTTAGCAGAGGGAACTTGGGCGCCTAGTGTTAAGACTAGAGATGCCACGAATATTCGGCTAATATTCAGAATTCGGCCTATTCGGCTATTTTTTTTAATATTCGGTATTCGGCCGAATAGCATGCAGTATTAGATATCAATCTCGTTTGTCACATTTTTTCTCTGTATTTTCTCTTCTTACTTTGCCCGCTCCGCCGCCCTCGTACAGTGACTGAGACAAGAAGTACGTAATCATTTACCAATATTCGGCCGCCGAATATTCGGTGCTTCGGCTAATTACGTAGCCGAATATTCGGTATTCGGCCAAATCACTATTCGTGGCATCTCTAGTTAAGACACTCTGTTCCGTTTCCCACTTTCCGCTGAATTTGGCATTGCGTGTGCAATTTAAAAAAAAAAACGGATTTTTTGGATAAAAAATATATTACCGATTGTTGATGATTTAAGTATAATTTGTATATCATTACTATTCAAGTATTTTTTACTTAATAAGCATATTTAAAATTAATGCATATATATAAAAATAATATATTTATATATTTTAAGTATTTTTTTTACTGATTTTAAACTCGGTGATGAGAGTTAACGTATTTTTATAACGTAACGTGCCGCATAAAATTATTCAGGTTGTTTGAAATGAGAAAAGCGTAAACAAAAACGTAAGTGGACCGCATCATTTAAGTACAATATGAATGGTTTTTTTATTAATTAGATGCTAAAGTTTTATTATTACGACGATTAGATGCTAAAGTTTTATTATTACGACATCAGTTGTTGTTTCTTGTCTTCAATGGAAAAAGTTAAATTTCTTCTGTTTGATACAAGACAGAGCGCGGCGTTGAGTTCCACCACTCTAAACACGAAATTGCCTTAAGCTCGGCGGAAAGTGGATAACAGAACGGCATGTCTTAACACTAGGTTCCCAAGTTCCCTTTGAAATCCCTGCCATGTGCGGGATACAACATAAAGCTAAAAAAAAAGTTTTATAATGTTTTTTTCGTTATAGAAGCTCTCGAATGATTGCCGTTTAATGCCGTAGACACTAATTATTGGCGGAAACCATCACTACTGAAACCCATATTTTCAAATACAACGCTTACGTCAACCTATTTATTATTCACTTTAAAAATAATTTCAACGATATACTGCTTCCCACGTCAACTACTTTTACCAAAAATAAATCATTTTTCATACTTTAATAAAAACATGCTGTAAGATGGATTTGTTTATATATAATAATGTATGAACAAATTCATCTCACAACATACTTTCAGACTGAAATCTTAAATGCTTGACGATGCAAATGCAATATTAATTACCAGGTGCTTAATGACGTATGCTTTTATAATTAAGGTCGAAAAGCAAACTAGAGACCCAGAAAAACATATAATGATACGAGCTTTCCAATTAGTGCATAAAGCTGTCTTGTAGACAAATAGGTAATATGTTAGTATAAGCACTTTGCTCGAGGCTTATTATTTTCTATGCGCTGTTATTTTGAGCTATTATCTCTTTTTTATAATGATTATATTTTATACGGACTTTCAATATGTATTTTAATTCCATATTAGTGGATATTCCTTCTTTTTAACTCGCTTTCTCTCTACTAATGATCTATATTCAGTAGAATAGACAGAGGGAACTTAGGAACCTAGTGTTAAGACACTCTGTTCAAGTCCTTTCACCGAATTATATACATTACGTGTAGAAACTAAACGGAGAAATGAAAATACTAAATAATTAAATTGAAAATGTTAAATATTTCATGTCCTCGACTCTCACGTTTACACTCACATGTTTGTTCAACACTATTTTGTTAAAAATGAATATTTTGTAATTATGTTTGTGAGGAGTACGAATACTGGAAATGTTTTAAGATATATTTTATCAAATATTCATTAGATATAACATTTAAAAATGGTACTTTTATCTTAATATTTTAAGAATCCTGATGTCGTCGTGGGACATTATTTGACTGTACACAATGGTTGGAGTCTTTTTTTTTTTTTTTTTTTTTTATGGAAAAGGCAAGGCAAACGAGCGTACGGGTCACCTGATGGTAAGTGATCACCGTCGCCCACGGCCCCGTGTAACACCAGGGGAGCTACAGGTGCGTTGCCGGCCTTTGAGGTGTACGTAGACGCGCTTTTTGAAGGGACCCATGTCGTATCGACCTGGAAATACTGCCGCGGGTAGGCCGTTCCAGAGATGTATGGTGCGTGGAAGGAAATTCCTACGAAACCGCACAGTAGTAGATTGCCACGTATCCAGATGTTGTGGATGGTATAGTAACTTGTGGCGGACTGTGCGGTTAGAAAATTCGGCGGCAGGTACCAAGTCAAACAGTTCTCCAGAACACTCCCCGTGATAAATGCGGTAGAGAACGCACAGTGAAGATACGTCTCTACGCAAAGCCAAAGTGTCAAGCCCCTCACAGATCATTGGATCCCCAACGATTCCAACGGCTCTACGTTGTACGCGATCAAATGGTTCAAGCTGATACTGGGGTGCACCAGCCCAGAGGTGAGAACAGTATTCCATATGAGGCCGAACCTGGGCCCTATACAGGGCCAGACGGTGTTTTGGCGTGAAATACTGTCTCGCTCTGCTGATGACCCCCAGTTTCTTCGAGGCCAACTTGGCCTTGCTTTCCAGATGATCGCGATACTGGCAGTCGTTCGAAAAGCTGAGGCCCAATATACTGATACAGGGCGCGGCTTTAAGGGGAGTGTTCTAGAAAACTGGTGATACGACAAATGGGGTTTTTTTAGTGGTTAACGCGCAGACTTGTGTCTTCCGGAGGTTGAATTGAACTAGGTTCTTTTCACCCCATACGGAGACATTGTTGAGGGATGCCTCAACGGAAGACACAAGTAGATTTCGGCACTGGTCGACGCTTTCCCGAGAAAGACTTGCACGGCCGGAGTATACAGCGTCCACAGTACTATCATCCGCATAACAATGTATGTTAGAGTCCTCCAACATATCATTGATATGCAGAAGAAATAGCGTAGGGGACAGCACGCAGCCTTGGGGGACGCCAGCGTTCACGGGCATGAATTCAGAGCAAAAACCGTCGACAGCGACCTTGATGCTGCGCCCAGTGAGAAAGCTAGCGATCCACTTGCATAAATTCTCGGGAAGCCCGTAAGATGGAAGTTTCGCAAGGAGCGCCCCATGCCACACACGATCGAAGGCCTTCGCCATGTCCAGACTAACTGCCAGGCCCTCTCCCTTACTATCAATAGCTGCAGCCCAGCAGTGGGTTAGGTAGACCAGAAGATCACCGGTTGAGCGACCCTGACGAAAGCCATATTGGCGGTCGTTAATCAATCGATGATCCTCTAGATAAACCTGATTCATAATTCGAGTAATAATTATATTTTAATTATTTCAATTTAATGAGGCAAAACGCAGCGTTGAGTTTCACCACTAATACATATTAACTCGTATACACTGCACATTCGGCATACCCTGCATAGCCTTAGTAAATATTACGAGTACCTAACATAACCTCAAAAGATGGAATAAAAAAGTGTCGAAATTACTCAATTTACAGTAAATATTGTAAGGCGCAATATACGCATTAAGTATCATCTTCACGTGTGAATAAATATTCTTTTTATTTGTATGTACCTATAACTGCTGGGTATATTCCATGTTAAATATTTTAACGTTCATACTGTGCGTTGATGACAGTGGCTATAAACATTTAGATGAGCTCTCTGGCTGTATATTTTTAACGATTTTGTAATAACAACTATACTAATTTTATATTTTAACTGAGTTCAATATAGGAGGATATATACATATGTATATTATTATATTTAAGTATGATGCTTGAGGTCTGTAGTGTATTATTTTTTCCACTGTGGTGACAAAATGCGGCGTTGAGTTCCGCCATACAACACGCAATGCCTTTAATTCGCCGGAAATTGGGAAACGAATGGAGTGTCTTAACACTAGTTTCCCTCTGCTTACCCTACGATGAGCGGGATACAGCGTGAAGCAAACAAAAAGGAATGATGATCTATTTAGGCCTGTTAGTACTAGATTTCGATCGCTTACTATGTAAATCTGTCTACAAATTTCCTAAACCAGAAGTAATAGTAGAGGTGATACTTTATTATTTCAATGAAATAAACACTAACACAGTCCAATCTTTATCCGATTTAGTTGAGTAGCTTTTTGGAGATGTGTAGGTAATTGACAGATATTTGAAGTCGGCTTTAATTATTTAAATTACTTTTATATTATTGTATAACATAAGAGATGTTATGAAACGTGTAAAAGTTTAATAAATGTCAAACAGTGAAAGCAGGATAAACAAACAAACAAACAAGCTTACTTTCACGTTTAGTATAGCGTTAGAAAGGATTAGACTGTGCCAAGACAAAAGTAACAGTTCGGAATAAGATTCATTGATACCGTCAACGCTGAATTAACTCGATTTAGTTAGATATAGGAATAGGAGAGAGGTACACCAGTAAGTACTATTGGAAATATTCGCGGCCCGGACGTGGCTTCGCCCGTTTAAATTCAATGAAGCCAAATATACAAAATCTTTAAATAAAGTGTTGCCTATGTGTTATTTGGACGAATAAGTTGTATTATTTTAGCGGAAAGTGGGGAACTGAAGTGGAACGGAGTGTCTTAACACTAGGTTCCCGGGTTCCCTCTGCCTACCCTGCCTTGTGCGGGATACAGCGTAAAGCTAAAAAAAAAGTTATATTATTGCAAACTTTTATCTAAATCCGTTCAGTTCAATGCAAGTGACGAAGGACTAAAGCATGCGACTGTGGGTTCGATTCCCACTCGAGAAATTAAAATAAAATCAAAATATTATTTACTCATTCAGGCCAAAAATTAGACCTGTCGTGGTTCAACGGCACAAGCGTGTGACTGTAAACGGTAGGTTGTGGGTACAAACGGGGATTCCCATTTGAGAAAATGATATATGTAATATTGTCAAATTAATATTTAATGTTTTCATTTCTTCGCTTTGGTAAAAAGGCAAAGCGCGGCGTTCAGTCCCGGCACTCAATTTCGGCGAAAAGTGGAAGACGGAAGTGATGCGGAGTGTCTTAACGCTAGGTTCCCAAGTTCCCTCTGCGTACCCTGCCATATGCGGGATACAGCGTGAAGCTACGCGAGTGAGTTAGCCAATTACAAATACTTTTGAATGTCTGTCTCTGTAGTGTCAGTCCTACAGGACGGAAACGGAGGTGTATTAATGAGAACAGAGTGTCTGAACACTAGATTTTACAATTTCTCTCTCCCAACTATGCCATGTAATGCCGAGATACAATGTAAACTTAAAAAAATACTTCTTAACCATTAATAAATAATGTATATTTATGTATTAACATTTTGATTACATTGTCTGAGCGTCGCTGTGCCTATGGGGTTGCCACGACATTGTAGATAGTTACTGTAATTTATTTTGTTTTATAACAGTATTATATATAATAAAAATGTTTAATGGGTGCTTTACATTTATTCGACCGAATCCAGCCTTGAACGAAGTGCCAGAATAGATACAAGATTAAATTTTATGAGTAAATAATAAGAGTAGATTTAATGGTTATAGTGTGTAATATATAACTCAAAAGTTACTTTGTATTCACGTATGATAAATTAGAAAATAATAGTTAACATATGCACACAATATTTATGTGTAAAAAGCTATTTTAGATGTCTAGAATAACAACTAGATGCTATAAAAATGTGTAAATGCACTATCAAAGCTAGCAAATTTTGTTAATGCTGATAAAACATTTACTATTGATGAAAAAAGCCAATAAAAGTTAAAATTTTAAATAGTTCTCCATTGTCCTTTTCTTTTCAATGTGCTCTTAGATTTTAACTGCGAATACATTTTTTTTTTATTAAAGACTAGGTTTGCGTTTGCGTGTTCCGCCACTCAACACGCAGTGTCTCGAGTTTGGTGAAAAGTGGGGAACGGAAGTGGAACGGAGTGTCTTAACACTAGGTTCCTAAGTAACCTCTGCCTACCCGTGAAGCTGAATATGAGTTTGCGATTGAAAAAGAAAACCGGCACTCAAATTGGCTTACTAATTCACGAGCTCCGGAACCACAGACAGACAGACAGGTCAAATTAATAACACTCCCTTATTTGCTCTGGGCGTTAACAAAAATATAACGTATATATGTATATAAAATATTCTCTAACATAACAATGTCTTTAGGGTGAAACGTTGCGTGTATGGTATGGTATTGTATATAATATTTAATATATTACATACATACGTGTCAGGAGGTCCCATGTGGTTAAAAATTCGGCACCGCCTTTTTTATACATGAAGGTAAGGCTCTATTTATTTAATTTAATATAAACATAATTTTACCTAGAGTTAATGATTAATGGAACATTTCGTCTTTGCGATAATATTTTACGTATCTCTAAGGTTATCTTATTATTTAATTAGCAGATACGCACGGATTTGCCCGCTTGATCTATGTGAATGTTTTATTTTATATTATTTTTAATGAAAATTGATACTTAATTACTTTAATAAAGAGTCATATAGAGAAAACGCTTATTAAAGTAATAGAGCTCACGGCAATATTGCCCTAAATTAATAATACTTTTTATAGATTTTAAAAAAAATGATAATCACAAAAATATTTTTGTATAAGGTCGTCGATGTAGTCATTGATATTGTATTAAAAATTCCAGTTTAAGTCTCTTGTTATATCATAGAGTGTTTGTGACGTAAAAACAGCAAATATTTGGACGCGTTTCAAAAAGCCACGTGATGTTATTTACACACCGCGGCAGATCTGGCAGATGAGGCACAATACTGTATTAGATGTACTTAGATTTTAGTCACTTTCGGGAATTGAATATTATTTCATCGACTTCAAAAAAGAAGGTTATCAATTTGGGCAATATGTTGGTATAATATGTGATAGATAATTTATTTACGTGTGTACTCGTTTAGCTAATTTTCGTAACAGTACATATATAATTATAATATGTAAATAAAGTTTGTCGAATATTAAAAGACGTATAGACATGATCCTTTTAATTAAAATGAGACATTTTCCAATTTAGAGAAAGTCGTCAAGTTTCATCTAAATCGGTTCAGCATTTTTTGAAATATTAGTGAAGTAGACATGTATAGAAAAGATCAACATTAAGGAAATTACAAACATATCTGCCTTTTTTAAAGTCATTTAATCACAATCGACACCATACATTATTCATATATTTCACGTTTGTTAACACATTGTGTATATTATGATAAAATTATCAGCTTATTTATAAACATGTATTCCGGTGGCGGAGGTGTGACACAAAGCAATGTAAATACGTACAACGCACGTGAACGCGCCCGCACTCACACAGTAACGTTGATACGCTGGTAAATTTTTAATTTAGCGCCACTGAAAGTTTTTTTTCTTTACGAAAATTAAAGTTTCTTTTTACGAGTTATACGACTATTTACGAGTTTTTTAAACTTTTGGCATGGTATGGTTCTTTGATTATGGCGTTCCGAGTTTTTTTTTACAGCTTCACGCTGTATCCCGCACGAGGCAGGGTAGAACCCGGGAACCTAGTGTTAAGACACTCCGTTCGAATTTGAAGCGGAACTCAACGCCGCGCTTTGCCTTATAATTAATATTTAATTTACTCGAGTGGGGATCGAACCCACAACCTGTCGGTTACAGTCACACGCTAGTGCCGCTGCGCCACGACAAGCCTCTCTTTTATTTATTTTTCCTAGTTTCTTATTTATTATGATATAAATATCAAAATTTGACACCTTACACAGATGTATAAAGATGTATATAAAAGATTATGTTTAAATATTATAGATATTAATTGTTGTATATGTATCATTAATTGTGAGCGTATATATGTAAATGAGGCCGTCGTAGCGCAGTGACACGGTGCCGCGATCTGCCACTCAACACGCGTTATCCTGAAATTAGACTATGAAATACAAAACTTCATTGGTAGTTTTTCTAGCTACACTGCTGTTTGCGGTATTCAATGAGAAAATTAAAAAAAAACCATTGATCTTATGATTTTTTTTTTTCATATCAGTCTAGTACATATTATTGGCAAATAAAAAAGATTTATGAGCTTAATTGGTACTTTTATTTAAAATAACAGCAATCTTTTATTTAATATAACAGCATCAGCAGGTAAAAAGTTTTAAAAAATGAATATAGATTAGCTATTGAAACATTTATAATTTATCTTTTTAGAACCAAATACATGAACTCAAGAAGAGACTTATGTATTTGTTGAACATAATAATTGAAGGTCATTATAAATATGAAGAGGGACTATATTTTTCATCATAAAAGCTTCTTGAATAGATATTTCAATGATTTCAATGACTGACACTATTATTTAACATTTAATAATTATATATTTTCTTGTTAACAGATGCAGCTAGTAAGGCTCGGTCTAATCTGGTGCGTATGCGCCGCTCCGCGCTTGGCAAGTCTGCACCAACTCTGTCCATCCATGTGGTAAGGAACATTTTATATTAACTTTATTATTACTCTGTTTGATTTAGATTTTGACTCCATAGTTGGCTATCAGTGTTACCAGTAATAAGTCTATAATTTACACATATAAGGGCTATAGGATTCGTTTTCGTTCGATAGTCGTTATTTGTTATTACACTCTTATATAAATTAGTCAAGGTAATAGACGCGTAACGGCACAGAAAGCGTCAAGCTTTGAACGTGGATGTTGTGGGTTAGATTTTTTCTCAGGGGAGCAGAATTTTTACTGCGACAGAATTGCAAGGCTAAAGGTTTTTCTGCCTACCTTGTTATATGAGGGAAAAAGCGTGAAACTAAAAAAAAACACGTCATGTCATTATTGCTGAGATCTAACAGGTAAAACCTTGTAAATGTATTGGTAATGGAGAGTTTGGTTTTGCTGTCTCATTAAATACAGGTGATTTGTACGGGATGTTTATTATATTAAAATATTTATTTGCAGAAAGAACAATGTGCGGTGTCCCGACGACCATCCCGCCTACCACCTCCACCACCACATCACAGACTTTCCCTAGTGGTAAGTGAATATGTTGGGAACGTAGTGTTAAAACACTCCCTTCCACTTCCGTTCCCCACTTTTCGCTGAATTTATTGCATTGCGTGTCGAGTGGCAGAATTCAACGCCGCGTTTTGCCTTATACCAGAGTGAAATCATTAAATATTTAAATTGAAAATATTTAATTTCCTCGAGTGGGGATCGAACCCACAACCTGTCGGTTACAGTTACACGCTTGTGCCGCTGCGCCACGACAGGCGAAAATAGAATATCGATAGGAATATCGTGTTAAATAATTTTATGGTTATTATTATTAATATATTATTATTAATATATATTGCATAATAATTAAGAGATTTTATACGTATTTTCTATTTTTACTTGACGCGTAAAATTTCAAATCATGTTGTAGGTTTTTAATTCATATTCATTTTTGTGTAACGTAACAAGTAACACCTATAATCTGCGGAGTCATTGAATATTGGTGATCATTTAGCACGTCACGTCACTTTGTGACCATAAAGCATTGCATTTCTTACTTTGCTTTTTAATGTAATAAATACAAGCCTTCAAAAACGTATATGACAAGAATTCAATAAATATTTGGAAAAAATATTGTAGCTTTCACCAGTGCTTTGTAGTGTATAAATTAAATTCCCATTAAAAAACTTCGTTTCTCGACTTTCCACCGAATTTGAGGCACTTAATGTTGAGTGGCGGAGTTCAACGCCGCGTTTTGCCTTGATACCAGAGCGAAGAAATAAAATTACTTCATTTCCTCCAGTGGGGATCGAACCTACGACCTGTCGCATTTACTCTCACACGCTATTGTCCCTGCGCCACTTCACGCCTCTATAAATTAAATTATTCGAATTTAATGAACTTATTAACATATACATAATATATCAACATATGTTTGTATAAAATAATAATTTGTAGTCGATATTGGTTTAATATTTACATTCAAAGTAGAAACTTTCGTATGCAATATGTCAGAAACGTGAATTGGACTGCACGATGCGGTACGTAGTGTCGCAAATATTGAGAATGTCATCGCTCTTCGTGCGGAGCAATCCAATTGAAAATAGGTATTTGTTATGCCTACTTGTTATTTGTATTTCACTGGTGTTATTTGCATATGTGACTCTTTGGTTAGAACATGATTTGGCAAGATGATAATAATAATCAAATAATCATAATCAGCTTCACGCTGTATTCCGCACAAGGCAGAGGGAACCCGGGAACCTAGTGTTAAGACACTCCGTTCCACTTCCATTCCCCACTTTCCGCAGAATTTGAGGCATTGCGTGTTGAGTGGCGGAACTCAACGCCGCGCTTTGCCTTATAACCAGAGCGAAGAAAATGAAACATATTAAATTGAACATATTAAATATTTCATTTCCTCGATTGGGGATCGAACCCAGAGCCTATCGGTTCAGTCACACGCTTGTGCCGCTGCGCCACGACAGGCCTCAAGATGATAATAAATAATTTTATTCTTTTTGTAAAGTAATATAAAGATACCAGTGATCTAGTTGACTGACCGTGAACACGACAGGTTGTGTGTTCTATTGTCTTCGATTAGCACTCGACGAAATAGAATTATATATTTTTTTTTACTTTTCTCGCTCTAGTAACATGGTAAAATGCGGCGTTGAGTTCCGCCACCCAACACACTAGTAATGTCTTAATACTAAGTCTTTAGAATCCCTCTTCATGGTAGGTATAAAAACTAAACATAAAAAGATAGTAAAAAAGCCATTTTACCCAGCCCAACCCATTACGACATCTAACAGTTAATGTACTTGTAGGTCTGAGCTCCACTGGGGGCTGCCTTCATTTAACACAATTTATCTGATACGCGGGTGAGAAGAGCAAGTAGATAATAAAATATCTTGACGATATATTCTTAAATTCTTAAGAATTTTACAAAAAAAAAAACACGTGATTAATACAAATTAGCAAATCGCTTCTGTTGTGTCAGCTGTTCATTTTGTTTGCTCTACCGTGGACCAGCGCGGCGTAAGCGATCGGGCACAGTGTCAGTAGGCGCTCTGGAAAATTACCGCCTACTCCATTAGATGTAAATGATATTTTAAGACGTGTAATGTGTTTGAATGTTAAAAATATATTAGTAATTTATACGTGAATAACAATTCAATTAGGAAAACGTCATAACAAACAGGATTGATGTAATGATATTTTCACCACCGCTTTGTTGTACGTACGTTTAGTTTAATTAATATTATTTACACGTTTTGGTTGAACGATCTAAGCATATGTATTGAATACGACTTTTTCCTTTTATTTATCTTTCACAGAACTAATAAGATATCAAAGACATTAAGTTCAGCTTCACGCTGTATCCCGCACCTGGCAGGGAAGGCAGAAGGAACCTAGTGTTAATGCACTCGTTCCACTTCCGTTGCCCACTTTGAGGCATTGCGTGTTGAGTGGCGGAACTCAACGCCGCGTACGTTAAGTTATATTAAGTTTTATTCTGAAGCTTATAACTATTATGTGCATTTGTGGCGTACTTATAAATTTAATTTTGCAACCGCAGAAGGAATAATGTTGTAATATCTTCCGGAGTTTAAATTGCATTCTGCCTCCCGTACGTCTGCGAAGTACATTTGACATTGAATTTAAATGGAAATTCGTTTTCATTTCTCTATTATAATTTATGAATTTCATGTAGCTCCTTCTCTAACTTATTTTATATAATCTTTATATTTTAACTACGTCGTAAAAATATGTGAGATGTTTTTGTAATATATTCTTTTGTACTAATATTTTTATTGAAAGGTTCAAAGTCTTATTTGGAGATGAATGACGCTTACTTAAAAAAAACATGAGCTTTAGCAAGTCATACCTTAGCGTGAATCTTGCTACTGCAAACAAGTCAGCCGTGAATCGTAGTGTGAATTTATGTGGAGAGTATGAAATTTTCTTAGGAACGCAAGGGCCTATTATGGAAAAAGTAAAGAAAAGAGAGTTCGAAAGACAGATACTAAGGATAACGACGATTAGATTATAGTAAACAAAGAACTTTACACCTCTTACGAATAACATCAGAAAACCCAAGCTACTTCCTACAAGACGATTTATGATCATATTAACATAGATTAACAATAAATTGTATGCATATGTTCCACCCGTTTAAACTTGTTCAACAGTTCTTTATTCATATCCAAACAGCAATCATCACCGTGGTCCATAATAGGATACATCAAGGATTTAGCTGGCAGTTTTTGGTGTTACAGTTCAAATATTTTAACTATGTTTTTTTTTTCAGCTTCACGCTGTATCCCGCACTAGGCAGGGTAGGCAGAGTGAACGGAAGTGAAACTTAGTGTTATGACACTCCGTTCCACTTCCGTTCCCCACTTTCCGCCGAATTTGAGGCATTGCGTGTTGAGTGGTGGAACACAACGCCGCGCTTTGCCTTATTACCAGAGCGAAGAAATGAAATATTAAATATTTAAATTGAAAATAGTAAATATTTCATTTCCTTGACTGGGGATCGAACCCAGAACTATGTCGTTAGGAGAATATAAATATAATAGAAACAAAACATAGACGCTATAGCATCTTAACGTAGAAGGCCGCGCCTCTGCGTCCATGAGTCATGGTGTCAAAATCCATAACAAGCAGATCGGTGGCACACGCCCACACCGCGCCGGTACCGGCCAACACTTTGTATACAAACATAGTAACTTGTAAGTACCGTGTGTACTTGTATGTAGCGCCCAAGAAATGCGGTCAGTCGGATTTTTCCTTTTCATTAAAATGAAATTATTAGCATTTTACTGTGAACTACTGGTTCGTAAGTAAATTGCTGTGTATTTATTAAATATGTATGATTGATTCTAGAATATTTTTCTTTGTTGAAGTAAAAAGTACATATGTTTTTTTCTGTGTTGGGTCATTTTATGAAAATATTTATTTTATGCGTCCTATTATGTATAACAATAAATGACTAAGCTTTATTTTGAAAGTGGATGAAAAACATCTTCACTCTAAAAATCATTAGGAAATATGGAACATGTTTCTATAAAAACCTCTGTTAGAGGTAACTGAACGTTGTGACTCAATGTAGTAGCAAGAGTCAGGCTTATGGTACGACTTGCCAAATCTCCTTTTCGTCAAGTATTCAAGCGATTAGTGATAGAATTATTTTTCAATATAAACAATGCTATTTGTTGTAATTTTTTATTATTTATTATTTTTATTTTCTTTGTCCTTAACATACGTCTGAATTAAATCAAAGTCAAGAATCAGGTAGGCGGTTTAAAAAAGTCATTCCATTGTCTCATAAAGAGCTCACATAAATACTTGGTATTAAATTAGTTCATTGCGGTCACAGTGTCACCTAAAACCAATTAGCTGGAAAATATGGAGTTCATCATGTCTGTAACGTAAGAGTCAGACGGAAAATCATTATAACGGCTTAAAACATACCCTTTCTTTTTAATGAGTTTGACGCAAGCTGGTTTTATATAAATAAACAACGTATGCATACAACTTCTGTGATACAATTTGAATTTGCGTTGCATTTTTACATTTTTGCGTGTTTTTCTAGTTTTCGTAGGAAAATAAATGGAATAGTGGAAAATAAGGATTTCACTCTATAGGGCCCGCCCGAAAGAAAAGTACTAACTTCATCTCATGTACGAAGAATTCATAGTGTTGACCGGATATACTTCACATACAAATCTTTCTTAAACAAATAAAAATTGGGTTTATGAAAATGAGTCACTTCTAATTATTTTATAAGACGTTAAAGATAAAGAAGAAGAAATATATTTATCTTTATGTTGCATTATACTCTAATAAACCAAGTGTTATCTTACCACTTTATAATTACTGTAGTTAAAACGGTAAATATACAACGTATGGCAACGATGAGAAGCTTTCACACGTAACGGGCTTCATGTGACACACAGTGATTTATGAATTCTCTATTAAAAACCCCTTAATGTGTTAATTTTGAGAGAAAGTATCGATTATGTAGAAACAACTGAATGGAGAAACTTGTTCCCAATCCAAACAAAAAAGTATGTTTTTATTTTCGTTTATTGAATAGATAATGGATTATGGTATACACTAGGTGAGGCCTGTCATGGCGCAGCGGCACAAGCGTGTGACTGTAAACGACAAGTTGTGGGTTCGACTCCCACTCGAGGAAATGAAATATTTCATGTTTTCATTTTTTCGCTCTGGTTACAAGGCAAAACGCGGCGTTGAGTTCCGCCATTTAATTTCGGCGGAAAGTGGAGAACATTCAAGGAAATGGAAGTGCAACGGAGTGAGACACTCCCAAGTTTCCTATGCCTACCCTGCCATGTGCGGGATACAGCGTGAAGCCGAGTATACACTAGTATACTGACACATCATTCTTATTGTGTCATAAGCGGAGTGACAGAAGGTGTCGAAATTTCATATCATACATTACATTTCTATACATCATTTATTAATTTCTCCTTTACATATTCAATGTACAAAAACCTTTTTTTGCACTATGATTCTTATTTTGTCAAATACTGGGTAAATCTTGAAAAAAAATGCTATTATATAAACATAAAAATCATAGAAAAGACTTAGACGCATCAGGACAAAGGGAAAACTGCGAGGTTTAATTTAGCAAAAGGAAGCTAATACACCAACTTGTTGCTCCCACTGTTCCCGAGCACACCGCTGACTTCACACAATGGCACTTTTGCAGAGTGACGACTTCCTTAGATAATAGATGTTCGTGTGGCTATTTACTGGTTAAGTGATTAAGAAAACTTAGTTAAACAAAACAACTTTCTTTTTCTTAGCTTAACGCTGTGTTACGCAGTATTACGTATATAGAACCTAATCTTAGGACATATCGTTTCCCACGTTTCGTCAATTCTCGAGACATTGCATGTTGAGTTGTCGGAACACTTCGCTCCGTTTCCAACTTTCCGCCGAATTTGAGGCATTGCGTGTTTAGTGGCGGAATCCCGCCGGGTTTGCCTTGTTACGATAGCAAAGAAATTAAATTAATATAAAAATATTTTATGAAGCAATAACTTTTTAACTAGGTATTTTTTTTAAACCTTGATAGTTTGAATACAGGATTTGTGTTAGCCCCTGTTGGATACTGTCCAAGCTTTTGACTATAAAGCTATGTTATTCAATTTTCATCACGAAACGTAATTGTTATAAAGTTATGACTTTTTACGTTACCGGAAAACGATGTTATATATTAAATTGTTTAACACTTTTTTTATTACATTTTAAAATATTGTGCATACCGCGGAGCGTATATCATTTCTTGATTTATTTCTTTCATTTATTGACTCAGCTTAACGCTCCGCTATTCCGCACATAGCAGGGTAGGCAGAGGAAACTTGGGAACTTAGTGTTAAGACACTTCGTTCTATTCCCGTTCTCCACTTTTCGCGAGACTCAACGCCGCGCTATGCCTTTTTACCAGAGCAAAGAAATTAAATAATTTGAAAATATTAAATATTTCATTTCCTCGAGTGAGGATTGAACCCACAACCTGTCGTTTACAGTCACACGCTTGTGCTGCTGCACCACGACAGGCCTCAATTTACTCGACTTTTTACATAAATCGAAGAAAATTGTAGCCCTATGGGCCTATATCTCACCACCTAATGCGGATATCGTAGGGTCATTGTCAAATCGTGAGCAAGGCAATCTTGCTTAGTTTTTTTTATAAGTGTGGCTGAAACTATTGTTCGTAAAATTAAACTTCTTATTAAGGTGTCCAATGTATTTGGTTCATTTACCTTTTGTGATATGTGTTCAAGGTTTACTTTTAATTAATATAATGTCGTTTGTATTTTCGTCATTCGTTGCTATTACTTTAGTAATGCAATCGAGCAGTTTAGTTTAATTTTAATTACTACGCTTAATTTTTACATAGTATTGTCTCATACAAAAGGACGTCCTTTTAGAAAACCTGAGGCCTGTCGTGTCGCAGCGGCACAAGCGTGTGACTGTAACGGACAGGTTCTGGGTTCGCTTCCCACTCGAGGAAATTAAATATTTAACATTTGAATTTTAAATAATTAATGTTTCATTTTCTTCGCTCTGGTTATAAGGCAAAGCGCGGCGTTGAGTTCCGTCTCTCAACACGCCATGCCTCAAATTCGGCGGTAAGTGGGGAGCGAAAGTGGAACGGAGTGTCTTAACACTAGGTTTCCAAGTTCCCTCCGCCTACCCTGCCATGTGCGGGATACAGCGTGAAGCTGAGTGAGTGAGTGAGTGAGTAAAATAGTGTTTGTTGCGGAATTCAATTCTGCGACTCTTGGAAACTGTCCAAGCGTTAAGACCATTAAGCCTTATATGAACGTTCGTATAATATAAATATGCGTTCGTATAATATAAATATAATATAACTATAGAAATTCTTATACCTATTCGCTTCTTATACGGTACGCTTGTTAAAAAATATTTGTGTTGTAAGCACGAACATAGTGTCTAAGCTCTACTTTTTATTTTTCCTATATTATGCTTAGCATTATAATGATTTAGTTATAACATAAAATTGAATCTTATTGAAATATTATTAATATTGTGGATAATATTGATTTTGTGGAAAATTGAAATATTATTAAAATTCTCTTTCATCTATATCATCGGTTTTGTAAAAATAACACCGCCTCTATATACGGAGTAAAAGCCTTTGAGTTCGTCGGCAAATAAACAAGTATCTAGCTGATATTTACACAGCTAGGGTCTGTTGATAGCATACTGATATGTACGGTACGTTTAAACTTATATATATGTTGGTTGGTTCAGACTGAATCCGGTTTTAACTTACTTATGTTTGTATTTTATTGAAAGAAAATCTGCATATATAATTTCACGCATCTTTGTGCTAATTTAATTATTTTGCGTGGTGGGTAATGGTACTGGTACTGGGTTCTCTTTGTACCGATCTACATATGTCTACTATTACCCTATCTACATATGTCTACTATTATAATATTGTGTACGTATGTATGTACGTTAGCTTGTATGTTTATTATAATTCTACCACTTAACGTTTTAAGGAAATATTTAAACACTTTGTATTTCCTAACTAGCATAAAACCTGAAGTATCAGTTTTATAGGAACACTAACTTGATTAGTTGGCGTAAAGGTCAAATGAAACTAATCGGTTAGTTACGTAACGTTTGCTTTATCGAAACCATTAGAGTTATTAGTTTTCATTTATATCGACACATTGTTAGTCTTTTATTTGCTTGTTCACTTGCCTGTAGGCTCAGTGGTTATCTTTTTGTTCGAAAGTAGTAGATTTGAACCCCGCTCAGTGTAGATGGTGGGTGTCGAATTTGATTAATTGTATGTGTCATGAATTCTTTGTTTAAACGCTAAATAGCAGTAAATAATAAAATTGATGTATTGTAATAATTGAAACGTAAATTTACTAAATATTTTATATATTGAATAAACTAATTAGATCTTAATCCATTGTTTGATCAATTAAATGAATTTAAAGATTTTAATATTGAAAACTGATTTGCGATCGATCCGTCCTTTAAGAACATAGGAATTCTCTTAATCCACATTTTGTTCTTATTTAATTTTTATATTGTTCTAGGTGGGGTCTGGGCGTTGCAGTTCTCCTGGCACGGGCCCCTTGTCGCCAGCGGAGGGACCGCGCTGGCACGCACACCACGCTCACCCGCTGCATCACGCTCTTCTGTCTTCTAGTGTGAAACGAGGGAAGGAGCTGTAAGTATAAATAATATGATTATTACATTTTTCCGCTCTTCGATTATTAAAATTAATAATTATGTATAAAAAAAGGTTAAAAATGATCTGTAAAATAGCTATATAGTTAGATATTTATATATTATTTCTACTTCTTTATCTTTAATATAAAAAAAATCTTCAGATCCGATAGTGATTGTGTGAGTGATGTTTAGCCTTCAACTTCCTTCCGACCTTCTGTTTTCAGATTTCACCTGATATCGCTATAACTAAGCCTAAGATTTGAAGTATGATCGATAAGTACCAAAAATAGATTATTTTCATCGCAATGATTTATGTCGTATTATGTATGTATGGTTGGTATATGTATGTATGGTTTTAATCTGTCATCGTCTTATTTTATCAAAATAATCACGCTATAAATCAATAGGTACTTATAAAGGTTTTCAATTTTTTGACGTTCAGAATAATTTTTGCCGCCCGCCTTGTAGAACTCTAAATCATAAATTAAATATTTTATGTAGATCTATAGTATTTTTGATCCATTAAAAAATATACTGAATATTTTTTTTTAATGGATAAGACAGGGCAAACGAGCGAAGGTGACGCACTTGATGGTTAGTGATCACCGTCACCCACGGCCTCGTGTGGCTCCAGAGGAGCTACAGGAGTGTTGCGGTCTATAATGTGGATGGGCACCGGGGCCCGGTATTACCCCATGCGAAACGCAGTGGTCGAAGCTATTACTTAACGCCGGTTGTAAATGCCGGGGGTGGTAATGATCCGGTCGAGCCTGCTCATGCGTGTTGTCATTGCTGACAACGTGACTCTCCCACACGTACTTAAGTCGCCTCTTACGACACCATCAGTACCAGGGTGGTTCTATTCTAAGCCGGAATCACACGGCAATATATTAAATAAACACAATAAGTACAAATATTTAATTTTTTTAAGGCCCATGTTATAATATATCAAACTTATAAACTTTATTCATAGTGTTTCAATTTCACAAGTAAAATTTACATTATTAACCTTTGGTTGTTTTGATCATGAATGAAAAAAATGCTGATTTCTTTTGTATAGACACTTTTTAAATTCAATGTCACTTGAAGTGTAGGCTCGATTAAGTAATGATTCGAAAGCTTAATTCCGATTCTTATTTACTGGAGGATTGATTGATTGATTGATTGATTGAAATTTTTGCCTGCTTTACATTGTATTCCGCACATTGCAGTGTAGGCAAAGGGAACTTGGGAACCTAATTATAAGACAGTCCGTTCCATTCCCCACTTTCTGCCATATTTGTGGCATTGCACGCTCTGCAAGCCAATCGTGGCCTCGACACCAGAGCGGGGAAAAGTATTAAATATTTTTTTTATTCGAGAGGGATCGAACCCACAACCTGTTGCCTTGTAGTGGCACCTCATGGCCCTGAGCCACAACATCCATCAAATATAAATAAGAGATTGTTAAGTATTTTAATATACATGATTATTTATGCAAAGTAATGTATAATTATGTTTTCTGTTGTATATGAGTTAAATGTATTTTTAATATTTAATTTCTTAATCGATATTACTATACTTATTGTGGTTCGTTTAAGAAATGTTTATGTTTATTATGGAGTCGCTTTCCTTTCTAGTTTTGAAATGGCAAAAGGCGTAGGAAATTGGGCTTACAAGTCTGTATGTAACATACATAGTCATGTTTACAAGTTTGTATTCCGAAATGAAAATGAAATGAAAGAAATGTTACAGTCTAAAAGAGTTTCCTGATATTATTAAATATTTTGTAATTTACTTTATACCTACAAAAATAGGCATTTTGGCTTTTTCGACAGTCCGTTCGTTCGTTCGTTCGATCCGTCATAGAAATGTCAGCCAAGTCTAAAAGTCATATGCAAGAACAAATGTTTTGATATTACTTAATATTTTTTATATCAAAAACTAATGCAACTGAGAATAATTTAAAAGTTAAACACGTTTAGTTCAGTTTTTGCAAGGCGCTAACAAAAAAATGTTCTATCACGAAGTAGTCATATACTCGATGGATGGTAAAACAGGTACCGGACGATTTCGCTTTGAACACGTCGCACTTGATTGCGCTCGTAGTGATAAGTTTTTTTTTTCATATCTATCTAAGCTTTGTGTTAATGAACTCCTTTTTGAGCTGATTTTCTTCTTTTTGAGTTGCCGGTATAGGTAGATGTAGGTAGCCTTAGCCCAGTTAAATGTTATTAACTAGATTCTCTTATTACATTATGAGAAATTGTGGTTGATACCAAAGAAGATTAAAACGGGTTTAATTAGGCCAGTAAACTCCTTGTTTGTTTCGAAATTACTTTGATTAAAATATTTTTAAAAGTATATAATGATATAAATATCTGTTATATTTTTTTCTTGTATAGTAGCGGAAAACGTTTTTCCTTTAGCTAGACACTATATTAAATGTGAAAATTAAAATTATTTTACGAATTTAATAAAGCCTGAGGCCTGTCGTGGGGCAGCGACACAAGCGTGTGACTGTAACCAACAGGTTCTTGGTTCGATTCCCAGTCGAGGAAATGAAATATTTAATATTTTCAATTTTAATATTTTATGTTCCTTTTCTTCGCTCTGATAATAAGGCAAAGCGCGGCGTTGAATTCCGCCACTCATCACGCAATGCCTCAAATTTGGCGGAAAGTGGGGAACGGAAGTGCAACGGAGTGCCTTAACCCTAGGTTCCCGGGTTCCCTCTGCCTACCCTGCCTCGTGCGGGATACAGCGTGAAGCTAAGAAAGAAAGAAAGAAAGAATTTAATAAATACCTGCTTAGTTTAGTACCTTCCCTAGTCATATTTTACAAAGAGTATATAAAATTATTGTGACAACCAACATTACGTACTTACTTAGGTAGGAGGTAAAGCTCAAGATTTATGTAACGTTATTCAGACTTATTGATATACAGTCGTCGTAAGATACCGCATTAAAGTGCCCCGGAGTCCCATAAAGCCATCTACGTCTAAGGGAAAGGAAATATTACGTTTTTTCTTTCAAATGGCATTTACAGGTTTGTTATTTTCTCCTCGACTAGCTTAAAGCTGCAGCTTCGCCCACCTGTTCAAATAGAAATGACTAAGATATGTATGTGACACATTCAGTGTACCCGAGATGGCTCTGGCTACAGATTTAGTGCGTTACTTTAAACGATACCTACTTGATGAAGTAAGTAGATATCTCAAAAAATGGACCATCCAAAAATAGAAAAAAGTTCACTTTAACTGAGCAAAAGTTTCTTATTTATAGCATTAATAAATAAGGAATAAATCACGATTAAAAAATATTCATTGCTATCGTATGTACCTGGTATTTAAGCTTCGCGTTGTATTCTGTTTGTAACAAGGTAGGCAGATGACACTGCCCACTTATCAAGATATTGCATTTTGAGTGACATTCACTATTATATTTATTATATTTAATAAAAATAACTCATTTCGCCGAGTGCTGATTATACTGGTAACATACTTTTCATCTGCCTTACACTGCCCGCGCAGGGTAGGCAGAGGGACAGCGTAAAATTTGAGGAACTTGAGAACTTAGTGTTAAGATACTTCATTCCGTTGACCACTTTCCGCAGAATTTTAGGCATTGTGTGTTGAGTGGCTGATCTTAATGCCACGCTTTGCCTTGTAATCAGAGCTGAAAATTAAAAATTATTTTTGTATTTCCTAGAAGGTAATAGAATCCACAATCTGCCTTGGTAACAGGCGGCACGTTCGTGCCCCTGCGCTGTGACTGGTATTAAGGCAAAGCGCGGCGTTGAGTTCCGCTACTCAACACGCTATGCCTCAAAATTCGGCGGAAAGTGGGGAACGGAAGTGGAACGGAGTGTCTTTACACTAGGTTCCTGGATTCCCTCTGCCTACCCTGCCTCGTGCGGGATACAGAGTGAAGCTAAAAAAAAAATTAATATATATCTGGACTTGAAAAGCATACCACGTTACATCATAATTATGTTATATTATATAGGAATAACGACACCAATTAATTATACGCTCGCAATTTGCATGTTCGTTTTTAATTAAAATGGATTATCTGCCTCGTTTGCTGTGTTGATATATTTTAATTCCATAATTAATTAACTGTATACTTTCACGCTGTATCCCGCACATGGCAGGGGTAGGCAGATGCAATTTGGAAACCTAATGTTAAGACACTCCGTTCAGATATCCATTTACCGCCGAATATGAGGCATTTTCGTGTTGAGTGGCAAAACTCATCGCTGCGTTTTGCCTTGTTACGAGAGCGAAGAAATGAAAATATTAAATATTTATTCGAACCCAAAACAAATAAAATAATAATTATTATATTTTTTGGTTGCTCTTATCACTATGTACAAACCGTATAGTAATTTCTATCATTGGGAAAAATTTATTCAAAGATAGTGATTGGCTGCGGATGGATGCTAGCTCCCCAAAACTTTTTGCGCTCCAATAAAAACGTTCACAGTGAACACCAGCATTTGTACCTGTGCTTCATGGAGATAATGCACGCGGCAGTCACTAATTAAACCTTATTTACTTTCTTATCTAACCTAGTGGAAGATCTTTTACGGTTTTATCAATTTATTATTGTCGTTAACATATCTATAGAATCGATAAAATATGATAAGTAGCTTAAGTGATCGTAGTATTTAATCGTGAATCATTTATAATTTTATTAGTATATATAATATTGTGTCTTGCACAAAAATCTAATTTAAATATGTTATACAACACAATCTTCCGCAAAAATTGGAGAGTCTATAGTAATAATAATCTCGGAGGCTGTTATGTGATTTAGTATAAGCAGCGGCAAAACAACTTTGATGAGGACAGATTCGGCAACTTTTTTGTGTAATTACGAGCTTTTATCTATTACTGAGTTTATGTATGGATCTATTTATTATTCTTAGTAATGAAATATATGTATACTTAATATTCATGTTCTTCCTGTTATTGTCTATATGTAAAAGTTCCTTATGGTTCTGGTATACGTCTAAAAATATATCTTTTAAGCTTTTGCCAAAATTGTATAAGGCAAAGCGCGGCGTTCAGTTCCGCCATAACAGGCTTTGCCTCCAATTCATCAAAAAGAAGGAAACAGAACAGAGTACAGAGAGAACACTAGGTTCCCAAGTGTCCATTGTCTACCCTGCCATATGCGGGGTAATACGTAAAGCTTTGTAAAGTAGTTGCCGAAATTTGAGATCAACAATTACTAACCATAAAACCACAATAAACATATTTGAACATTTAAATCAACATTTAAATATATTATCGCAATCAAACATATTAATATTTCTTTTTATATCGTTTAGTTTCACATTATCCCTTGCGGAGTGACCAGATATTCTAAACTGTAGGTAGTGTCTCTGCATTGTTGCCAAAATAAATGTCATTGTTGTACGCTGGCAACAGATAAAAGATGTTATTTACTAAAAATACGTATTACTTTATGCTAATAGCTGGACAACCCAGTATTTCATTTCCTTGTGTATCTACAGTCCTAGTTACGGTCATTTACTTTGTTTACATTTGTCCGTCGCAGTGCCTTTATCCTCCCGGTACTCGCTAAGGTTTGCTCTTGACTTCTCAGTCCCGACCCGACAGCTCTGCATACAAATGAATAGTCACGTCTTAAATGAACAAACAACTAATGAGAATTATAGATTGAATTCATAAGTGCTTTGTAAGTGCTTTGTAGGATTTTGGTGATAAGTTTAGAAATGATTGTAACTCGGTGGGACATTGTGTTATTGTTAAAGCGATGGTTGTTAGTTCGATCCTAACTGGGGCGAATGATATGAATTTCATTATTTACCATTAAGTGTTTAAGGGTTAAGCAAATAGTGGAAAATGGAATGTTTTAACACTATGTTCTTTCTGCCTATACCCTACGCGAAAGTCACTATACATAATAAAGTTAAAGAACCCCATCACCCCATACTGTTCAAACTGACTATTTTTTACCAAATACAGTCAAGAACCACCGCAAAAAAAATAAGTTTTCGATTAAAATAAATCGGCACATTCGATTAAGACCTACGATGTTACACACACAGCACACACAGATCACTTTATTATTCAAGCTTTAATTTAACAAATTAAAATATTACTAAACTTCTGTTTCTCTCCATGTTTGTACATGGAAAACACGTGAAGATAAACAATTAGTTATTATTACTGTAAGGCAAATGGAAACACGCTTTATTTACATGAATTGATTGTTGTGTTTGTTTGTATATGTCTGTGCCAATTAGTAATAAGGACATGTAAGTATTTACTGGTAATGTCATTAGCTTGTATTTAGTGCATGTACTATAAATAGATATACTACATATAATCATATATATATATATATATATATATATATATATATATATATATATATATATATATATATATATATATATATATAAAACATTTGTAATAAATGCTATTATCAAAGGAAAAGCAATTCAATTACCATTAACTTCTGATAACCTTTTAATTAAAGGAAATTTAATTATAATTAAGTTTTAATTTTGAGGACATGAGCTCGTCCTCGGATATACTTCCGTGCATGTTTAGGAAGGTTAAGTGTCACTTTGTCTCTTTGTGTTTTTCAGGAGAATAGTTTTGTTTCTTGGCAGAATGTCAAATAATAATAATTAGTGTATTTTCTGTGCTTATCACATTCGATTCAAATATTTTGCGTCTCTTATGAGTGCGTAGTAAGTTCAAATCTATATTTATTATATTCATTATACTGAGCTTTATATTATAGCTCATTGGTGAAAATAAAGATATCATAATGGTTCATTTTAAAATATTTCATCAATTCCGGGAAATGCAACTGTTAGTAACGTTTGCTTGCATTATTACGTATGTTTGTATTATTTCTAAATAAAACCTAACATACATATATGTTACGGTAATTAAGAGAGCGTCATTTGACCATTTCCGATTGACGATGGTAGTAAATGTTACGGCAAAATTTTCCCATGCTTTTTAGAATAATTTCTTTCGATATTAGTCGAGGGAAGTTTTGTAATTATAATATAATATATTGTATTGCATACAATGTATAAATAATGTAATATATTTATGACTAACTGTAAACGCAACAGATGGGTGGGTTCGATTAACGAACGAGGAAATTAAATATTAATTTAACATTTTTTTTTTATATTCTTGCTCTGTAACAAGACAAAAGCTACCTCAAGAAGACGGTGGAAAGTGTATACTTATTACTAGGTTCCCGGGTTCCGTCTGTGATATCTGCGTATACGTCTTGAATTATAAATAGAAACAAAATAAGTGTTTAACAAGAGTTAATAAGATAACAAGATACAGATAAAAAGATACAGAAAGTCGATTCAGTATCTGATTTGTACGCTCGTCGTATTTAATACTTTATTTATTTTGATTCTTAGTGTAGGTAGCGTTTGTTTTGACTTATGAGTAGGCGTAACCATCACGTGAACATTATACTCAATCGCACGTGTTTTGTATTTATAAATAGCTTTAAGCTAAGATAATGGTATAATTCTAGTTATGATTTTAAATAATTTTAATTATTGTATTGAAGAAATAAATGAAACCTATTTATTAATTAATATTAAAAATTTACAATACATATTTTTAGAATAAGCGTTAACCACGTTTAGTTTATTAGATGATATACATATTACTTATTTGAAAAATTGTTAATTATTTATTGAAAACTTTCTAGTATAATCTTAATATAACTTTCCTTGCAGTGATGGTAGAAGGTGGTCAGTGGCGTCGCTGCCTTCATCCGGGTACGGTACCACACCGGGCAGCTCTAGCCTTTCAGTAAGTGAATGAATAAAAAAAAACATGTTCTTTTAGGTTTAATTATTATTACCGTATAATAAGAACTGATTGAAGCTTAAAAGCTATTAATGTTTTCTATGATATTTTCAAATATATGTTCACTAGCAACATTTTTACAATTTGGTTTTTGCGATTTTTGTTCATTTTAAATAATACATTAACGTACGTGAGGCTTGTTGTGGTGCAGCGGCACAAGGGTGTGACTATAACCGGCAGGTTGTGGGTTTGATTCTTACTCAAAGGAGTGACATATTTAATGTATTCATTTATTCACTCTGGTAAGAAGGAAAAACGCTGCGCTGAGTTCCGCCACTCAGAAAGTGGGAAACGAAAATGGAACAGTGTAATCTTAACTAGAGGTTCCCAAGTTCCTTCTGCCTACCCTGTCAAGTGCAGCAAACAGCGTGAAGCTGAGTGAGTATTTTTCTTTCTTAAATGTGGATTAACACTTTAACTATAACTTGGCGAACTTATTGTTTACTTAATAAAAAAAATACATTTTTAGAAAATGTATAAAAGTATTTCCGTTGTTATATTCGAGCACTGTCAGAGCATGACACATAGGTACGTGCATTAGCATTTTGTTATTTCCTTTTAGTAAAATGAAAAAATACGACATATGGGATTAGATGATATCATATCGATATAATAAGATTGCTTGCAATTACATATAAGTAATTCTTTAACAAGGTGTGGCTCATTGTACGGCCGTGGATAGAATACACTTAGATCATTAGTTTGTTAATCATCGCAAGAGAACACCGCGCTGTATACTAACTACTATACGCTGAGAAATATGCGTTAAAATGTTCTCATAGATAACGGTAATGGTTGAGTCACGTTGCTTTTTATTTATTTATTGATTTTTTTTTATTGGATTTAATTTTAATTTTATGTACTTTTATATAGCATTTTTTTTTAAAAAAATGCATTTTTTTAATGTTTTTTTTATTATTATTACTTTTATATATCTGTACAAAAAATAATTGTTTTATGTTATTAGGATGAGCTTTATGTCGCGGCGGTTCTGGTTTCGATTCTCAATCGAAGCAATAAAATATATTTTATGTCTTTGCTCTGGTAATATGGTGAACCGCGGCGTTGAGTTCAGCCACTCATTACTCATTACTTCAAATTTTACAGAAATATAGCGTTAGGTTTCCAACTTTCCTCTACTTAATGTGCCATATGCAACAGAAAACATGCAAATTTATTATAGATTTATTTTTACTACGGAAAAATAAAAAACTTTACAGTGGGCTATATTTTACTAATAAACGACTAGTATTGATGTACACACTCATTCTTATCACCCTATCTAAATGCAGGTATGATGTAAGGCTACCTGATAGGCTTAATGATAGCTTCGCTGATAATGCACCTATTACTTACTTTTATCTTCCAATGACTCAAAATATGCATTATTCAGGCACTTGTGTTCAGGAAATAACCGGAATTAAACATGAATAATTGAAATTATGATTTTTTTCTGTAAAATAGTAGGCTTATTTATCTCTCTTTCTCTTCTTTCCGATATTCCTATTCAATTATATGAAGAAATTGGGTGAAAATATTATATTAATAATAGATATGTTTATAGTATTTGTGATTAGTCCAATGGGGTTATCATTTAACTGATTTGCGATTTAAATTTTATAATTTTATTTTAAATAGCATTTAATATATGATTAAGATTATTAGATAAGCTAAATTATTATCATTTAGCGTATCTCCTAGGAACAGTTATTATTCTGTAAATATATTTTCGGAATAATTAATTTGAAAATCGCATATGATTGAATATTATTAATTTTCAATCTTACAATTGTTTTTATAAAATAGAGATATTTAAGAATAAATAAAATTTTAAATAGCGGGAGCTGAACATGTTAGATGTAGATTCGAACCAGTTTCTCTTAGAACTTGTCCAAGCACTTCTACCACTAAACCATTCGCTTCAAATAATTACGTCGCTTTATGAGAGAACCTAGACTGTTTTTTTGTATATTCATACCTCATACGTCCGAGCCACGGCACGATGGCCTCAGGTATTATGAGATTAAAATTTTTAGATGGTCTTGTAAAGCGCCAAAGGTTTCTAGGACACGTCCCTGCAGTCCCTGAGTTTATATATGAATATGTAAACACGTCATGTAAATGGCATTGCATGCAAAATAAAAGTCAAACATACATATTGTATATGGAGATGTAACTTAGAAAGATAATATATAGATAGATATATTTTATAGGCACTTATTTTTTGTATTCCAATTCCCTCTATTTTTTTTTTAGCTTCACGCTGTATCCCGCACCAGGCAGGGTAGGCAGAGGGAACCCGGGAACCTAGTGTTAAGACACTCCGTTCCACTTCCGTTCCCCACTTACCGCCGAATTGGAGGCATTGCGTGTTGAGTGGCGAAACACAACGCCGCGCTTTGCCTTATTACCAGAGCGAAGAAAATGAAACATTAAATATTTAAATTCAAAATATTAAATATTTCATTTCCTCGACTGGAGATCGAACCCAGAACCTGTCGGTTACAGTCACACGCTTGTGCCACTGCGCCACGATATACTTTTTGAAATACTTCAAAATTATAAAAAAATATACTATTTCTAAAATATTACCTACATTTTACAAATTCGCCGCGATTCGTGCAGCGCACGTTGCGTGTGACGCTGTGGTAATTATCGACTCCGGAAATATGAATGTGAATCATTTACTAAGAACGATCATTTTAAATTCATAACCGGACTGAAACGCCCTGCAGTGTTATCTTTCAAGAGAATTCACGTAATTCAGTTGGCGTCTATTAAATATATAATATATGTGTATACAAATACTTTAAGAAATAAGCTCATTTCAACGTATTTCTGTATTAATTAAGTAATTACACGTATTTAAGAAACACTTATGATTCGGACGTGTTTGTTTGTCTGTCCGTCCATCTGTGGCATAGTCATTTTAATCGGAGAGTGTGGGTATTATATGATTTATGAACCACTACAAAGTGGTGTAGTGTGTGTAATTTTTAACATTGCTACTATTAATTTAAAAAACTAAGTATATGTCAAGGAAAGAGAAAGATAAGTCTTGAGATATCCGCTTCTAAAGTGGCAGAAGTGATTTCCTCCTCTGGCTTTTGAACTACAACGGAGAAACTTGTACAAAAATTGGGATTATAGAATTCAATGAAAACTTTAAACAAAAATTGATTTTAACAAAATTAATTTCCTGGTTTCAGAGGTATGGAATAATTTCGATGAATGATTTCGAATATATCTTGCAGCTACGGCTTGCTTGCCATAGGAGATCCAACTAGCACTGGGACAGTTTTTTTTTAATTTATTTGTAATAAATTCTTTATTAACTATATAATTAATAAGGCCTGTCGGTATACAGCTCGAGCCCTACTCGAGAAAATTAAATATTTACTATTTTAATTTCTTCACTCTGTTAACAAGGTAAATCGCGGCGTTGAGTTCCGCCAGTCAACACGCAATGCTATATAAGCACGTAGCAGCCTATAGGGGTGCCGTTTTACAGTAAAATGAGAAAAGACACAATTGTTATTAGCATAATAAATAACAAAAAATATATACATGATTTCTTCTAAAGTCAGTAACGTTGGGCATTGTTTATACTATAATTTAAAAAATAAACACAGATACATATATTTGTATACTATGTATTGTATACATATATTTTTACTATTCATTAAAGCGTTATTCCACACTTAGGAAAGAAATTACTAAACTTTAATTTAAAAATATGAACGTGGCAAGATTTGAACCTGCGCTTCTTGAAAATTCAAATCATGCTTTTATATACTTTTAAATTTAAATTTAGTATTGTATACATATATTTTTTAATTTGCCACATTGTCATGAAACCATGTAAACCTTGAGATGCTCCTCAAAATATCTCGAGATACGCTCATGAATAATCTCAGTTCTTGTTCCTGTTACTAAATCACATTTAATGATGCGTTGCAATCAAACAAAAGATAACGAAACATGAATAAAACTATTTAGGTATCAATTAAGACATCCGTGAAATATTTTATATACCATCTTACGTTTGTTTATTAATTAACTGTAATTTTTACAAAATTTTATTAATGTTTAGTGTCATTCCACACTTATGAAAGAAAAATACTAAATTTTAATTTAAAAAGCGTATATAAAATTTTGGACTTAGCAGGATTCGAACCCCCGCCTCTTGGAAACCGTCTATGAAGGCTGGTTTCTAAGAGGTGCGGGAACAAATCCTGCAACGTTCAAATAAAATTATACGCTGTCAAATTTTAATTTAGTAGATGTTAATCTTACTCGTTGTCATGTGTAGATAATTTTTAAACGATATAGTGTCAGTTTATTGCTTATTATATAATTTAGATTGGCTATCTTTAATAATATGAATGATAAGTGGAAAAAAATATATATTAAATAGTACATACAATGTACTTGTATGTATGTACCAAATTATTTTTTTATCCATTTCTCTTGGTTCACGAAAGTTATGCGGAGGACGGGAGTTTTATTATAACCTGATCGATGTTCGATAGCATATTTGATAGGTTAGTTGCCGATATCTTGTATAGATAAATATTATATGCGTATCTAATGTATTAGGAAATTTAGATTTAATTGTTAATCGTTGGTTTTATGTTTGACTCCATTCATTAAAGTTTTTAGAGGTATTCTGGCACAGTGGACGTTTGCACTCCTCACTGTAGACGGTTGTGGGTCTGTTTCCCACTCAAAGGAGCGAATTATTTTTATTTTGGTGCACTCGTAACAAGACAAAATGCGGCGTTGAGTTCCGTTACTCAATGAATGTCTCAAAAATGCTTCAATCCGGAGTAGTAACTTGATCTGTTTTCGTTTTTTTCTATATTCCGGAAGCAACAGCGTTGCTGACGCCAGTAACGTTGATTTGTTTAACGGTTTAGAGTTACAAAAAAAGGTACATCTGAGTACCCTCCTCGTATAACACATTTATTCATTATCATATAACTTTACATTTTTTTATGTTATCTATTGTGTTATTCTGCAAAATGTTTGTTTTATGATTTTTTTTGCTTATTTTCGTCTTTAATTTAATTTCTTACTTTAAATTTACTATCATTTGACGTAAAAAACGAACCTAACAGTTATTGTTATATTAACTCTCAAAGTGTCACTGGCTTCCGGTCACAATATCTGTAGACGTAAGCGTTAAAGTGACAACCGGAAATGACTGTTTATCACGGTTTCTAAAGCAGAGTCTCAATCTAGCTTATTTACTTACCGGTTAGCTTACATTATATATTTGATGATAAATAAGTGACTCGTTTCTCATTTTTCTATTTGTTCTAATGTCCTCGTTTACGTTTGTTGCGATTGCCAGTGTATTAAAAATACAAGTACTTCCCAATTGAAAGTATTAAAAAAATCCTATTTTCATAAACGTTACGTTTTTAAAAAATATTTTCGTAAATAATATAATTATATTCCCAAATAGCTGGCTGCCAGTTTCCTTCATAATCTGCATGTTTTAAGTTCTACAGCTAATTCTAATCAACTTTATACCATAGTACTAAAGTTGAGTTTCCCGTAAATATATTTATCATTTGCTTTGAATGTCGTCCAAGTCGTCAGCATAACTACGTTATTGCCTCTACATTGCACGTAAACAGTGCACTCGAATTAAAATCAAATTTATTATGCTTTTCTTTCTCTGAATAGGTGAAGGTTTTGATGACTTTTAATTTCTCTTATTTATTTTTGTTCTGAGAAATGAATAGGTGTATATTGTTGAATAACTTCTATATTTTTTCAATTCTGCTTGTGTGTGCGTCAATTTCGCTCTACCGACGATATAAGTAATTTTATATAAATACATTTTTTTAATGGAAAACACGGCAAACGAGCGTACGTAACTCCAGAGGAGCTACATAAGCGTTGCCGGCCTTTAATATGGATGGGCACCGGGGCCCGGCATTACCCTATGCGAAACGCAGGGACCAAAGCCACTGCTTACCCCGGTTTTAAATGCCGGGGGTGGTAGCAATCCGGTCGAGTCTGCCCATGCGTGTTGTCATAGCTGACAACGTGACTCTCCCACACGTATATTCATCCTTATGTATATCATAGCCTGGCTGTCGTAGCGCAAATACATAACGTCTGACTGTTTTTAATAACCTTTACAAACAAACATATTTCAAACATATATACATATACACTTACTCACTTTTTTTAAATTGTGAATTGGAACATTCCGGGGGTTTATTCTGAGATCCTACTGTAAAAGCGTACATATTGCCCTATAGAAAAAGTTATGGACTGAATACAATCGAATTACAGGGGCACTAAATTTAAGCATTGTTATTATATATATCAGCGATTTTGGTGGATTGACAATTTTTTTTCGTAATGTACTAGGTATACTAGGTATACATAACTTTTTCAAAAATGTATTAAGATATCGTTGCATCTCAATGCGTTAAATTGAAGAAACAAGTGGAAGTGTCTTTATGAAAGCGGAGTGACTTAACACTAGGTTCCCAAGTTCCTTCTGCTTGCCATGTGCGAGATGCAACGTAAAACTAAAAGAAATATTTTTTAATCCAATCTTGAACCATAGTGGTGAAACAACTTTGACTTGCAATATTAAACAATCGATACACCGATGTTTGAAAGAAAAACATTAAATATTTAATTAACATTTATAAATATTAATATATTACTTAAATAAGCAAGAGGCAATTTGTTCCAATGAGTGTTATCCTTATTCAAATAGATTTTTTCACAAGTGGTTTTATTGAATTTATTATTTATTTCTTACTGCTTTTTTTTTAAATTAAATTTTGTTTTTCTGGATTTGTTTTTGTTCAGCAATATTAATGATAATAATTTAATAGCGTTATTTATCTTACACTTTTTTTTATTGCTGATGGCAATTTAAGCTACATTTAAGATGATTAATTCATCAAAAATAAATGTTTTAAATTAATATTAAAATTTATTCCATTTTTATCAATTATTTCAGGAGTAAATATTTTAAAATATCGTTTATTAATAAAAATTATGATCGATGCATTTAACTTGTTGCAGTCACAATGTTCGTCGCAAGAGCGTCTGCTGGCGGCGCAGGCGGCGTGCGAGCCGCCACGCGCGCCCTGCCCTCACTGTCACCACCACCAGAACTCGCTCAAGTAAGACATCATATATATCAGCATACATATATATCAGCACTTTTTCTTCTAAACGTATTATATACGTTTTGGTCACATATACGATGATTGACTCTTTTAAATTACATATATTGTTAGAAAATAAGGGAAATTTATGTCAAATTTTGTTTTTATAATTAAAAAATTAGATAGACCCAGAAATTAGAACCTCTTAGAACTCCTTTCTTAAGCGTTTAAACATCATAATGTGGCGTCTAAATTGTCATCTCGCTACTTTTTACTATCATTGCCGTGAGACATGGTTACAGTACAATGGTCATTGATTGTTAGACTACTTCCGGGATTAATGGTATTAGATATTTTGCACATGGTATTACCGATTTTACAAGGGTATTTATTTTTATACGTCTATTTAAATATTCATATTAAATAATATATTTTTTTAATTTTGCCATTTTAATATTGTATTTTTTCGTTTTCTTAATGCCTAATAAAATGGAAGGAAGAAATGTTTAATAATTATATTGATTATTTGTTATCGAATTGTAGCAGTTCGCAAGGCAGCGGTATGAACTGGGCGTCCCTGTCGGACAGCGGGGGCAGCGGGCACGCGGCGCGCGCCCCCTCGCCCCGCGCCTTGCCGCGTAGAGTCAGGAGTCGGAGCTTGAGGTATGATGAAATTTGTGTTAAAGTTAAAATGTAGTTAAAGTTATATAAACATTATTATATTTGTTAAGTAATAGTTGTTTAATTTGAAATAATAATGGTTAATTAAGAATTTCTTTTTAAATATTGTTAGTTTGTTTTTTATGTATAGGTATATAGTGTACATATAAGATAAATATCAATGAATTTTGAAAAAAGGCCTGTCGTGGCGCAGCGGCACAAGCTGTAACCGATAGGTTCTGGGTTCGATCCCCAGACGAGGAAATGAAATGCTAAATATTTTCAATTTAAATATTTGATGATGTTTCATTTCTTCGCTCTGGTAATATGGCAAAGCGCGGCGTTGAGTTTCGCCACTATACACGCAATGCCTCAAATTCAGCGGAAAGTGTGGAACGGAAGTGGAACGGAATGTCTTAACACTAGGTTCCCGGGTACCCTCTGCCTACCTTGCCTCGTGCGGGATACAGCGTGAAGCTAAAAAAAAATTTGAAAAAATAATTACATTGCTTATATAATTTTTATCATGTCGTAAATCATTGCCTTACTCGAATTAAATGATGTTTCTTTGTACTAGTTCGCCCTCGCGCTCCCCCGGCGGCGGTAGCGGCGGGTCGGAGGGCTCCAAGGACGACGCGGTGTCGGCGATGTCCTCCCTGTTCGCCGCGAGGTTCCCGGCCGCGCAACGCGCCATGGATGATAAGTACGATGGTTTTCTCTCGCATTCTCGTTTTATTGCTAGATAAGTCAGTAAGATCTGGTATATTCCGTTCTTTCTTTCTTATTAAATTTGATAATATTCATGTTCAGTACTGGAACGCCATGTGGAGTTTTATCTAAGCAGAGTGAGCAAATAAAAAAAAACATTTTATTCAAGTGAAGACTGAATCTAGGACCATCGGAATTATACTTAAACACTTATAAAATTATATTTTATAAATTATAAATTAAGTAATATTATTTTGACATACTGCTTTTAAATTTTCTTATTTCACACATTTCTTATTAAAAAATATATTTTTTTCCTTTTTGTTAACAAAACAACAAATCAAATATGTATTAAAATCAGCTAAAGCACTGTCTGTCTGTCGGTCATTGTTTTTTGTAATGTGTTTGTATTGTTCAGGCTAAGGGCGCTGATTGAAGAGCTGACTGAATTGGATAAGAAGCCCGATCGTCCGCCTATAGAGAGATTTGTACAGAGACAGGTGAGCTCCATGTCGAGTTTTGAATGTAACAAAATAATTAAAAAATAAAAACTATATTACAATTCTACCATATTTATTATACATACGACTACTACTATACGATGTTTAATTACTAACTTAGCTTCAATCCGTATCCCTCACAAGGCAGGGTAGGCAGAGTGTTAAGACACTCCGTCCCGTTTCCCACTTTTCGCCGAATTTGAGGCATTGCGCGTTGAGGCGGAATTCAACGCCGCGTCTTCCCTTATTACCAGAGCGAAGAAATGAAAACATTAAATATTTAAATTGAAAATATTAAATATTTCATTTCCGCGAGTGGGGAACGAACTTACAACCTTTCGCGTTAAAGTCCCATACTTGTACCCTTGCGCCGCGACAGGCCATAACTAGGTATATTTAATAGTATGTTTTTAATTATTTGTTTATAATAATAGGTATTAGAAATGGCGCGGGACTGCCTTCACAAGTCCGAGTCTAAACAAGTGACCAGCACGTATTTCTACGATATGGCGGACAGCTTAGACAGATTGTTGGCTGAGGTCAGTGTTTTACAATCAGATTTTAAGTGTTATATGTTTGTTTATATTGTTATTTATATATGATAGGAATAGATAAAAAAGCTTTATTGAAGGTTAAGATGATCCGTTTCGATCGCCACTTTCGGCTGAATCTGAGTCATTACGTATTGAGTGGAAATCAACTTCTTACCAGAGCGGAGCCTTGAAAATATTGAATATTTAGTTGCCTCAAGTGGGTATCGAACCGAAACCTGTCGCGTACAGGCTCACGCTTGTGCCCCTGTGTTACTACAGGCCTGTAGATGTTTTTTGAAGTTAAAAAAAATATGATAGTAGTAATTGTGATTTATGTAATCCTGTTAAATACCATTTTAGAATGTTCAATGTTATGTGACTAAAGTTAAACTGTATAGTTTTATTAATAAACTTGCGAGCCGCCCGCGGCTTCGCCCGCTCGAGTATCACTATTTTATTAACTAATCTCAATTACCTTGTTGTTTTAATAAAATGATCGCGTTTAGGATAATATCTAAACAATGAAAATTAAAATTTCAGCTAAATGAATGAAAAATTGTAGTTATGTTGTTGAACTAAATATTTTAAAATGACGTAAAAATGTTTAAATCATTAATTTGAGCCCTGCTACATTAAAAAAAGTCCCATATAAGATTTTTTAATATATCTTCGATGTACATACAGTGTTACAGATTTGGTATAAGTATGTTCGTGGACGTTTTACATTAAAAAAAAATTAAAAATTAAAGGTAGTTCATGAAAAAGCTACTTTAAGTTAAAATACTAAAATTGTAGATCTTCCATGTTTACATCAATAGAAAACCTTCATTATTATTATTGAATTTTGCTAAGGCATAATTTCCATACGCCTTACGGATATACATCAGCTTGTACCAGATGTTCCAGATCTTCACGTTTTTAAATCTCAACAGAAACTGTTCATCATTCTGAACAACTTTTGTTAAGGCGTCTTTTCAATATTTCTTACGATTTAGCTGATCTCTTAAGGTTGTTGATAAGGTGTTCAAGTTTCCAGAACAAATTATACCCTATGGGCAATATGCCCACGATTATTAGATATACAACAAAAAAAGGTTTTTTTTCAATTAATTTTCGGAGATTAGCTCGTGTAAACAGACAAACATACAGAATATTTTTTTTTGTATATCTTTACTCTTTTACTGGTTCCTAACCAGGGTGGTTACCATTTTTAATTTTCATTGAAAAATATTTCACGTATAGATATACTCTCTTTACTATTTTATTATATATATTGATTATAGCTCATAGGCTATTATTAAGTAGATCTTATTTTTAAGTATGTGTTTCTCTCCGTATTAAGCAGTATAGGCAATCATATAAATATTAAAACACTCCATATGTAGTGTACGATTTTAAATACGTCCAATTTTGCCTTTCAAGTTAGTCTTATAAAAGATTAGGAAACTAAAAACCATTTAAACATTATTCTCTTAAGCGGATTGTTCGATACAATACAGCCATTGCTAATACAATCAGTCAATATAACCTCAGTTAACCAAGAAAGTCTTTGTCTATAAAAATTAAAGAATTTTTTAGTCAACAATCATATTAATTTTTTTCAATATAATTTTAAGAAGCCGTAGCGGTACAGTGGAACAGTGTCTAAGTCTGAACGTAATGGTTCATAGTTCGATTTCCATTAAGGAAATAAAATATTTTATTTTTCTCGCTCGGTAACAGACAGTATGCGACTATGACTTCCGTCATTCAGTACTAATGTCTTGAAATTAGGCCGAGAGTGAAGTAGGCTCTCATTGCCAACCCTACCAATAAAAACCCCATAATGAAATAAATTACTTACGCCCATTATTAATTAAGTAGGACTGAGACCATCTACCAAGTAAGCAATACAAATCCTTCGTACAGACTCGAGAGAAATCATCGGAGGCAGGTGCCCAAGTGGCGCCGCTGGTGACGCGGCTGACGCTGGCCATGGCGCGCCCCGCTCGCCTCCTCGAGTGCTTGGAGTTCGATCCCGAGAGGTTCTACCGGCTGCTGGAGGCCGCTGAGGGCCATGCGAGACATTTACAGGTAGGTTGTTTTATTATAACTAAATATTAAGTACATTTTATGTAAAAAATGATGTATATTTTTTTGTTAAAATATGTGTAACCCCATTTATTTATTGAAGTTATTTTATTAAATGTATAACTTTTTAGAATTTTCATAATCTTATGGTTATATATTGTAATTCGATATTGTATCAATATATATATGCAAATTTTACTTGATGTTTAGTCATGAATACGTACAGTATATAAATCAAATAATTTCATATCATTTATATTTATCCTTTAATGACTACTTTTCATCATTGTCATATTTTTTTGAGAGAAAATTAGCTTTCGTTGACTTGACATGGTCTTAACAGCGTCACCAAATTGGTAATGGTGATTGTACGTCGCTCCTGAACCTAAATCCTTGAGTTGCGTCCAATTGGATAACAAAACACTTGGTTTCAATAATCAAATCACATTAGAAAATAATTTATTTATATTTAAAGTTATAAAAATACTGACTATGTACACTAGAAATATACAAAAAGCAGTAGAAGTACACTGAAAATACCTGTAATATATTTTTCTATTCAGGGCATAACGACAGACATCCCGCAATACATAATCCACAAACTGGGTCTGTCTAAGGATCCCCTGGCGGAGCTGCACGTGCCGCCGCCGCCGCCCCCGCCGCAGAACTGCTCGCCTTCTAAGTTGGTTTTAATTATTTGTTTATACATAATTATCTTTTTATAAATTTATTTATTTTTTTCAGCTTCACGCTGTATCCCGCACTAGGCAGGGTAGGCAGAGGGAACGAAAGTGAAACCTAGTGTTATGACTCTCCGTTCCACTTCCGTTCCCCACTTTCCGCCGAATTTGAGGCATTGCGTGTTGAGTGGAGGAACTCAATGCCGCGCTTTGCCTTATTACCAGAGCGAAGAAATTAAAC
Organism: Eueides isabella; assembly: GCA_019049475.1. Classification (NCBI taxonomy): domain Eukaryota; kingdom Metazoa; phylum Arthropoda; class Insecta; order Lepidoptera; family Nymphalidae; genus Eueides; species Eueides isabella. The sequence goes on from CM032406.1 coordinate 9,073,123, forward strand.
ATTAAATATTTAAATTGAAAATATTAAATATTTCATCTCCTCGACTGGGGATCGAACCCAGTACAACCGGTCAAGTTGGTGGTACGTTGGTCGGTTTCCCAAAATGCGCGTGTTCAAATCGCGATACGTCTAATTTTGTATACATTTTCCAAAAAATATTTTTCTTAATGTGGATTAACACTTTAAAAATTATTAAAATTGATAGATGTTTAGTAATTGACAATAATATTTAATAAATTTATTATAAATGTTGCTTTTTCCCAGGGTCCGCGGCCGTCAGTCTCCCCCTGGAGCTCCAGGATCAGGGGGTGCTCCCCCTTCTGAGGGTGACTATCAGGTCATAAAGCTCATCTCCAATGGCGCCTACGGTGCGGTGTACCTTGTGAAGCATAAACAGACTAGACAGAGGTAATAGGTTAATTTTAATGTTGTTTTGTTTGTGGCCTTTCATGGCGCCGCAGTATAAGCGTGTGTTTGTAACCGATATGCTGTGGGTTCGATCCCACTCGAGGAAATGAAATATTTTCAATTTAATATTCTATTTCGCGTTCTGGTAACAAGGCAAAGCGCGACGTTGAGTTCCTGCCACACTCAACATGCAATGCCTCAATGTCTTAACACTAGGTTCCCAAGTTCCCTCTGCCTATCCTACCATGTGCGGGATACAGCGTGAAGCTGAGTGAGATTTGTTTTCTTTGGTGATTTTTTGAAAATGTATTTTCGGCTTTAATATTAAAATTATTAAATGGAACTTTCTCTAAAAACAATCTCGATTATTGCGAAGTTGATCCGCTTTCAAAGGCAGGTTTTATTTCCTTGTCACCTTACTCTAGTAAGACAGCGCGGCGTTGAATTCCGTCATTCAACACGCAATATTTCAAATCTAAGCGAAAAAAGGGAAACGGAGTGTCTTGACATTAGCTTCTTTCTCTCATCTACGTATATATTACAGGTATGCGATGAAGAAAATTAGCAAAAATAACCTGATATTAAGGAATCAAGTGGAACAAGCTTTTGCTGAACGGGATATATTAAGTTTTGCGGATAATCCTTTTGTGGTAAATATATATTTTTATTATATATTGTGTTAATTACTCATGCATTGTTTTGCAATTGTGTTTCAAGATTTTCTTCAATATTTGGACTATGTAAAATGGTAATATTTAAATTTAAATTAAGTTAAAATAAATTTCAAAAAAAAAAATGTATTTAATTTAGCAAATGATTATAGTTGAAGTGTGAGTGTGGTAACAGGTGACGATGTACTGCTCGTTCGAGACGAAGCGGCACCTGTGCCTCATCCTGGAGTTCGTGGAGGGCGGCGACTGCGCCACGCTGCTGCGCGCGGGCCCGCTGCCGCCCGACATGGCGCGCCACTACTTCGCGGAGGCCGTGCTGGCCGTCGAGTACCTGCACTCCTACGGCATCGTGCACCGGGACCTCAAGCCGGACAAGTAACTTTACTTTAGTGTTGTGTGTTGTTGTGTGTACTAGTTGCTTTCTTTTTGTAGGTACCTATTAACATTTTTAAACGATTTGATCGCGTATGTTGGTTTTTAAATATTTTTGGAAACTCGACGTTTCGAACACTACAGTAGTCTGTGGTCACGGGTAGAGCATTCCTCTGTCAGTTGACGTAATTGTTATATCAAACTACCGCCAACGATTTCTTAATTGTCTATAAATCAAAGATATTATTAACATATATACACACTTTTAATTTTTAACATTTTTAAATTAGTCACCACGAAATTATTACTATATACCGGCCAGTACCAGTTTGATATCTTACAAGAAATAATTTGACCGGTGGTTTGTCTATGCAAAAACATACACCTAAGTCAAATATTTTTGTACAAAGCTTTTTTTTTTTTTTTGACATAATGTTGTGACATCCATCTCTTCCACTTAATCAGAAGTGTTGTGAAATGTTAATTTATTTATCACTTAACTCCTCTTAGTACTATACAATCTAATGATAACATAATGAAAAAAAAAAATCGATCAATTCATAAAAATGTGCATTTATATGAATGAATGTTTTTAATAATGTTATCACGTAAAATTCGTCCGAGATACAAATTGACAGACAAGCAGTTTAATTTTATATCGATTTGTTAATTTAATTTTATATCGATTTGTTCCAGCCTGCTCATCACCGCAACTGGTCATATAAAGCTCACTGACTTCGGACTCAGCAAAATGGGTCTCATGTCATGTGAGTTATTTTAAACCATTTTTTTCTTTTATGCCATGTATTGTACATTGTTTTAAGTACGTAAAGTGAGAAGATAGATATGGGAGAAAAATATATAACATTTTCTTTATTTCAAATTATTCTGTCAGTCTTTTTAATATTTTTTTAAATAAATATTTTTAACTAGATTTTTTTTTGATGTAGATTAATTAGAACGTAGGGCTTAGTAGGTAGAGATTTGGGTCATTTTCTAAGTTTTCTAAAAGAATTACTATATTTTGTCAATCATAAAATATCGATAAACAATAAAGATATTAGTAAATGAGACTAATATATGTAATTCTGTGGTAACATTGTGCAGTGGCGACGAATCTATACGAGGAGTACGCGGACCGCGAGGCGCGCCAGTTCTCCGATAAGCAGGTGTGCGGCACGCCCGAGTACATCGCGCCCGAGGTTATACTGAGACAGGTTAGTTTACCTTATAGTTCATTTTCATATATTTTTTTTTATCAAAAACGTAGGATAGTTATAGAATTTACTTTGAAAAATCTATGTTTCTAAGTTATTTTGCTATTTTATTTAAATAAGTGGAAAACGAAATGATTTAACAAAAACTCAGCCTCAAGCTGTCTCCGGCACATGGTAGGGTAGGCAGAGGTAACTTAGGAACCTATTCCGTTCTTCACTTTTCGCCAAATTTGAGGCATTGCGTGTTGAGTGGCGGAACTCAACGCCGCGCTTTGCCTTATTACCAGAGCGAAGAAATGAAAACTTTAAGTATTTAAATTGAAAATATTAAATATTTCATTTTCTCGAGGAGGAATCGAACCCACAACCTGTCGGTTACAGTCACACGCTTGTGCCACTGCGCCACGACAGGCCTCAATATCTATGAAATTATATCAATTTTGTATATTTCTATGTACAGGGTTACGGGAAGCCGGTGGACTGGTGGTCGATGGGCATCATTCTCTACGAGTTCATTGTTGGTTGTGTGCCTTTCTTCGGAGACACGCCCGAGGAGTTGTTTGCTCACACTGTCAATGGTATTTTTTTTTAAATATATAATTATTACTAGATTTAACTGTGACTTGATCCATTTGAAATTACAAAATAATCAGAAAAGTTCTTATATTTATGAAATATATTTTTAATATTGAGCGTAATATAATATTTAGTATTGAACGGAACAGAGTGTCTTAACACTAGGTTCCCAAGTTCCCTCTGCCTACCTGTTAACAGTCACACCCTTATGTCCGGTAGCCCTCTAATCAAATAAACATTTCTATAATATTATTATGGTCGTAAATTAATCAGTTTTAATTTTATATTGAATCTATATTTTCTTATTAGACGACATAGAATGGCCGCTAGAAGACGATTTCCCCATCGCTGTGGAGGCTCGCGCTATTATAACGGAGTTGCTAGCGAGAAATCCTCGAGACCGCCTCGGTACGGCGGGCACGCATCAGGTTAAAGTTAGTATGATGTGATATAGGCTTTTTTTCTCACGCTTTATCCCGCATTTAGCAATGGATGGAGGGAAAACAAGCTGTCAGGTGGATCTCTAATTGAAATGCAGCTTAGTGGTAAAATTAGAAATATTCATTGTGTACAGTATAACTATATTTTTGGTGCTAAGAAATTAGCTCTAATAGCTCGTACAGAGGGTTACGATTAACGTCATATAATATAGCCTATATAAATACAATAAAATATTTTTCTAATGCGATCAAGTAGTTTCTAATATAAGTTCGTTTCTAAACAATTTACGGTTAAAGATATATTATTATCCATTACAGGCATTAGTTATTTACATGTAAAACATTATTTAATGTGATATATAGTTGTATATTATACATTTTTCAATACAAAATTATTGATTTATTTATTTGTATGAATAACTATTTGACTTTATAAAATTAATAATAATATAGAAACCTTTTTTTTTAAGGAACATATCTATTTTTACGGCTTGGACTGGAACAATCTATTGCGGAGGAAAGCGGAGTTTATTCCCCAACTGGAGAATGATGAAGACACCAGTTATTTCGATAGTAAGTCAATTTTGAGAGATTTTGTTTATGTTTTTATTTTGATTTAACTTTAGATTTTTTTACATTTACAGTTATATTTTCATTTATACCCATGGTGTGGTCGCTTTTTGTTTGATTGGTTTTTTTTTTACTTTTTAGCGCATTGTAAAGTCGGAGAAATAATAATAATTGGAAATAATCTAAAATTAATGAATTCAACGAATAGTTGGCAATAGAAGTGAAACGGAGTGTCTTAACACTAGGTTCCCAAGTTCCCTCTGCCTTTCCTGCCATGTGCGGGATACAGCGTGAAGCTGAAATAAAAAAAAAAAAATAATCTAAAATATCTTTGAGGCCTGTCGTGGAGCAGGGGCAAAAGCGTGCGACTGTGAACACGACAGGTCGTGGGTCCGATTCCCGCTCGAGAAATTGAAATATTTATATTTTCATTTCCTCCCACTAGTAACCATATAAAGTGCGGCGTTGAGCTCCGCCACAGTCACATTCATTTATGTATATATGTCTGTACATCTTATTTTATTAATAAGTTGGTTAAAATTAATATAAATATAAAAATGCAATAATATTTTTTCTTTAAATTATATTTATACATTATTAGGAGATATAAATCGTCTCTCCATTTAATATACGTTTTTAAAATCTTTAAGCATTTTTAATTTGTATAAAAGCAAAACAAAGTATTCTAATAAAATTATAAAAAAAAAAATGTTTCTTGTTCAGGTCGTTGTGACCGCTACAACCATAGCGAGGCGGAGACCGACGACACTACGGAGCCTCAGGAGCCCCACGAGGGCGACGAGGCACTATTCGCAGCGTTTTCTTCAACTTCTCCGCAATGGAGAAGGCACTATCATCACTCGCATTCCGCTCTGGAACACGATTCAAGGGTATTTATTATATTTTATATATTTTTTCTTTCACTATTTATTTTATAGAAACTATATTTAAAATAATATATATTTATATAATAATAAATCACCAAAATAAAAAAAACAATTAAATAAAAAAAAATTGTGAGTAAATAATCTATTCAGGATCGAACCCACAACCACTGCGAGTAAAACACTTCTCAGTCACAATCATTCCGGTGCACTATAGTTTGATTAGTACTTATGCTTATATCTTATTTTGAATAGTGCTTGTTGTTATATAGATCGCATAATTCATACGATATGCGACGCTGTTATGTTCACGCTAAATGCTATTGAACCGTCCATTAATCACGTGGTGTTTTTTGTGGAGCTTTTTAACCCCCCCTCCCCCCTTTGTGATAGGTGGTGAGGTTTAAACTTATTAATTAGGTTTAAACTTATTAATTAGGTTTAAACTTATTAATTAGGTTTAAACTTATTAATCCCCTCCCCCCTTATCGAACCTTACGTGATTAATGGACGGGCCCTTAAATCACTAGTGATTAGGTAAGTTTGTTAATTTTATTGTTTCACTACGCCATATACAGTTATTGAACTACTAAGGTTATGTAATAAATGTTATTATGTAATTTTAATTGTGTTACTAACAGTTTTATTAAAGGATTGTTGTTTGATGGAGGTAGAAATAAAAAGGCTAGTTTTTCAATTTTTAATATTATATATTTTATATAGGATTCTAAATTCGACATGTATATTTTTTTTTATTTTTTAAATTTTTTCTTAATAATTTTACTGAAAAATTCTATTTAGATTTTTTTTGAATAAATTCAACTATAACAAAACAGGTGATGATTTGTTGCTTATTTTACTTACTGTTTTATAATGAACGATACGGTTTAACTCTTTATGAAGATGTTTGATTTTTTAAATTATTTTAATTGGATAGAATATATTTTAGTTATATATTTTTATGATACTTATAAATTTGAATAATATACAAAAAAATATGCAAATATATAGCCAAAAAATAATGAATATTCGAAAGTACGGGCGGGAATACACATTATAGACACCCTTAATAGGGCTCCTACCCTGCGAGTCCACTACGTCACGATATATATTTCGTACAAAAGATCACCGAACGTTCGCATATATAGTGTTAATACTAGCGTGTACGTCTGTCGTACTATGCCATAGTAAACCTGAATGCTAAGTAATCCCGCGCACAACAGAGCACGGACAGCTGGCCGGGCACGCCGGACAGCGCGGGCCCGCCCACCACGCCCACCGCGCCGCCCCCCGCGCCCCCCGCGCCCACCGCGCCCCCCGCGCCCGCCCTGCACCACCCCAAGTGCCCAGTGAGTTTGATCACTTACATTTGTTGCATTTTGAACTCTAAACTACAGCTTATTATTATTTGCTTTTAGTAATTTTTTTGTGTCTTTTTTTTAATATTTTATTAGGAATGAAGAAGTATAGTCGCTTCGTTATAGCTTTTAATTATTATCTTAGTTATGTTTATATTGTATTATTTTAGTATTTAGTTTTTTGTTTCATTTCATATATGATTACGTTGTGTTTTATTCTGTTATATGTATGAAAGCACTCGTTAGATTAATGCGGTTTAAGAATACTGACTTAACAATGACATGATTTGTTTCAAATATATTAAAATATTTGAATTGCAAAAAACAATTAGGTGTTCGAATAGTTATAAAAAAGTTAGTCAGTTTTTTATTTGTTAAAATGACATTTACAAATTATATAATAAAAAATTTTTTTCTATATAACCTATCACAGATAATTAAACGTTGACTCTCTTTGCCAACAGATGATGGGCACAGGCGGTGGTTCAACAGCGGAATCTTCTCAAACTGACTCGGACGATGTATCACCAGCAGCTCGCCGAAGAACAGCTTTGCGCCCACTTCCCCATGTCCATCCACATGGGCATCATAGTCATGGGTTTGCCCATGGGCATGGACACGCTCATCCGTTGCACGCGAGTCATGGTGCATTGGTTAAATTGTAAGTATTTTTCTTTTAGCTTTACGGTGACAAAAGGTAGACAAATGATTTCCAGCGCTAAGTTCTTCATTTTCTTTTTTAGATCAATTTTTTTAAGACATTAGGTATTGAGCGACAGAATCCAATGTTTGACTTTGTCTTCATATCAGAGCGTGGAAATGAAAATAATTCTGTCCTCTCTGCTCAAACATTGTGCCGTTTCATTACGACAGTATTGTTATAACTTTTATAAGTTAACTTCATGACGTGTCATGATAGGTAGAGAGGAAACTTAGGAATTCAGAGTTTAAACACTCCGCTTTACAGTCGCTTTTGGCGCTGAAAATGAAGAAGCGTATCACTATCTTTTCTAAATCTGTTAAATAAATACATTTATAAAATATGTTTACGTGTTTTAAGCAATTATAATAATAGATATTTAATATTAAATTACAGACCAGAGTCCAAGAGGGAGGACAAAGGTACAGACAAACTGGATAAAGTGGAGAAAGCGGACAAAGCCAAACCGTCAGCGCTCATAGCGCCCAAAGCGATGCGCCGGTCGGCCAGCACGTCGGGGCTTTCACTTGTTATACATCCTGGTGAGATATCTTTAATAATATTGATAAGTTTCAAGAGTTTCTGGGGAGAATATATGTGCCGTAAGGTTCCTGAAATCTCGATTTTTTTTATAGCAAAAACTAGCACACTATGGGGATTGTTGTCTTTGATATTAGATTAAGGCTATGCAAAGAGTACAACAGACGGAAAGTGAAAAATGTCGTCAGTTATATACTGGTTTGGCAGTTTATCTTAGAAAACTCTTTTGGGAGCTCAGCTTCTTCCCTCTGCCTACCCTGTCATGTGCGGGATACAGCGTGAAAACAAATTAACTACATTTTTAATTAAATTAATTGTTTTCTTTAGCGGAAGACACGATAACAACGCTGGCGCTCGGCGCCGCGTCGCCCTGCGCCGGCAACTACGTCATCGACGAACTCTTCAAGAGATTCTTCTCCATGCCGCGATCCACCTTCACCGTTTGCTATTGCTAATCATTCGTGAGTTATTTATTTTTTTAATTGGAGTTAATTGTTATAATATTATACACGTTGCAACAAGCCTGTAATTACGACATAATTTTATGACACTAAGTTAACAAGGTATGCGAGCAAGTTTTTCATACGTTATCTTATCCTATATTTGTTTCTATCTTTTTTAAAGCATAGTAAATTAGGGGGATTTCTTTCGTGTAAACCTTAGATTTTATCACTGATTTGGTATAACAATGACGTATTTTAAACAAAAATCGTACTCAACCAAGTGGTATAAATAATTTTTCTCCATATATAGTATATAAATGTATTAACCTTCCAAAACGTAATTCCATAATTGTTGCACCAAAGTTACGTTATATTTATCGATATTTTTTATTTATCTCGCCCGTTTTATTCTGTTTTTCCCAACTGCCAAGTAATGGTTGAGTATTTTTTTAGCACCATAGAAAGATTAGCAATCATTTAAGATTGCTGAATACTCTAACAACAAACAAACAGTAACAACACTAACTACGCTAAGTAAAAAGTGATATTAATAATAGGCCTGTCGTGGCGCAGCGGCACAAGCGTGTGACCGTCACCGACAGGTTTTGGGTTCGATCCCCACTCGAGGTAATGAAATATTTAATATTTTCAATTTAAATATTTAATTTTTTAATTTCTTTGCCCTGGTACAAGGCGAACGCGGCGTTGCGTTCCGCCGCTCAACACGCCATGCCTCAAATTTGGCGGAAAATGGGAAACGGAGGAGGAACGGAGTGTCTTAACACTAGGTTCCCAAGTTCCCTCTGCCTACCCTGCCAAATGCGCGATACAGCGTGAAGCTGAGTATAGTAGACATATAAAAAAAAAAAACAATATATTTTTCAGATTAATTCAATCGTCGAAACCGCCGATCGTAGTGCGTCGGGGTCCTCGCGGCTTTGGCTTCACCATTCATACAGTGCGAGTCTACTATGGAGATACTGATTATTACACCATGCACCATTTGGTTTCGGTAAGTCTTTGGTAAATTTAATAAACAATATAATTTAGTTTAGTTATTTCATTGTGGTGTTGTAAAGGTGCCAGTTTAGCACGAGTTTATGTATTTAATCTATCTTCAAGTAGCTTGAGACCTATAGTAACGCAGAAGCACAAGCGTGCGAATATTAACGCTCGACGGGTTGTCGGTAAATCCCAAATTATATAAGTACTCAGCTTCACGCTGTATCCCGCACACGGCAGGGTACGCAGAGGGAACTTGGGAACCTAGTGTTAAGACACTCCGTTCCACTTCCGTTCCCCACTCTGCCGAATTTGAGGCATTACGTGTTGAGAGGCGGAACTCAACGCCGCGTTTTGCCTTGTACCAGAGCGAAGAAATGAAAACATTAAATATTTAAATTGAAAAAATTAAATATTTCATTTCCTCGAGTGGGGATCGAACCCAGAACTTGAGAGGCCTCAAATTATATAAGTATATTTTCAATTTAAATATTTTAAGTTTTCATTTGTTCGGTCTGGCTAAGCGTGGCGTTGTGTTACGCGCAAGTTCGGCAGAAAGTGGAGAACGAAATTAAAATTAATTATTGATAAATTATTTAACTGTAGGCGGTGAGCGAGCAAGGAGCGGCGTGGGCGGCTGGTCTTCGCGCTGGAGATCTCATCACACAGCTCAATGGAGAATCTGTGCAAGGGTTGTTGCACACACAGGTACAAATCTAAAAACATTGTTATAACAAAAAAGAAAAATATTATTTTAATTCACAACGTGACTTACCTTATATTATAAAAAGAAAATTACTTGTTACATATTTTGTATATATTTGTTGGTTTTATTATTAGGTGTTAAGATTGTTGCTGGCGGCTCCACACGCGACACTGCGTGCTACGCCCTTGGATCAAACTACTATTCAGGTGAGGTCCTGGTTAAATTTGAAGATTAATTTATTTATTGTTTACATATAGCGTATTTTAATATTAATTCGATATTTTGAAGAAAATTTAGTTTTTACGTTTAATGCTTATGGGCTGTGCTGGCTGAGGGACGCAAGCGTGTGACAGTAAAAGCGACAGGTGACGGGTCGAAATGAAATATTTAATACTTTCATTTCTTCGCTCTGGTGACAAGGCACAGCACGGTGTTAAGTTTCGCCACTTAATAGATATTGTCTCAGATACAGCGGCAAGTGGGAAATGGAACGGAGTGTCTTAACACTAGATTTCCAAGTTCCTTCTGCATACTCTGCCATATGTGGCATATGTCGTTAAGCTGATTAATATAATATAACAATATGCTATCACATATATTGTGTGATATAATAAAATAATGAACATTTCCAAGCAATCTGTATTTGAAATATTTTGTCCAATTAATATTTTCATCTCAAAAGGCTGGGGGTCGTCGTCGCGCCGGAGGCAGGCGAGCCTCAGCACCGCCCAGACCTCGTCCCAGGCGAAGATGCTCTTTATTTAGAAGAATATCCACTAAGAGAGCTTCACAGGAAATGCACCAGGTATTTTATTTGTGGTCATATCTAAGTATATATCGTCGAAATATGAGAGCTTTAACACTGATATATGACAATCACATTCTGTAAGAAAAATCAAGAAAAAAAAACTATACAAACAAAATAACTAGATTTCGTTTAATATTCAAAACATAATTAAATATTTAAAGTTTAAGTCAGCTATTGTTAAAGAAAGCATGAACGTTTAACTTTATGTTAGATGGTGTCCGGTGGATCAAGTGAGTTGCCGTCTCCGGCCGCGTCCCCCGCCGCCGACTCCCCCTTACACACTACACACCCAACCACGCATTATCAACGGTGAGTACATTGTTATTACAGCTGGCAATAGAACAATTTCACTATTCAATACAAAGTTTTTAAAATTCAAACCATTAGTTCCAGAGGTTAGCGCGTTCAAACATATTAAGTAACTAGCGATATAAGTTAAATTAGCTTTATAATGTGAGGTTTTTCGTGACGCAGCGGCACAAACGTGTGACTGTAACTGACTGGTTGTGGGTTTGATCCTCCACTCGAGGAAATGAAATATATATTATTTTTAATTGAAATATTTTATGTTTTCATTTCTCTTGCTCTGGTACAAGACAAAACGCGGCGTTAAGTTCCGCCACTCAACACGCAATGTCTCAAATTCGGCGGAAAGTGGGGGACGGAAGTGGAACGGAGTATCTTAACACTAGGTTCCTGGGTTTCCTCTGTGTGCGCGTTAGTGAGTAACTATATAACGTGTGTTTGCGCAGGCCGTCGTCCCTGCACGGGCTGAAGCACAAGCTGGGCGGCGAGGTGCGGCGCGCGTCGCTGCAGCACATGCCGCTGTCGCCGCTCGCGCGCACGCCCTCGCCCTCGCCGCAGCCCGCGCCCGCGCCGCCCGGGGACGCCAGGTGAGCGGCTGCTGTCTCCATGTCACATCCCAATGTCCATTTGAGGAAATATTCCGAAAAATTTCAATAAAAACCGTAGTTATGGTGATAATGCTCTTTGGAAATGTTCATTGCGAAATATTGTAGCTGTCGTTAAAACGACGCTGGCGTCGTGTTTTTTTTTATCAACAAGAGCGAGGTTATTGGTAATCATTATATATACATATAAAATGTAACTAACTATGCAAATCATTTGTATATGTTTCATTCATTTTGTAACTAAGCTCACATACAAATTTCATCCTACCAAAATTTATCACGTAACACGTTTCGCACGTGTGACACGTATCACGCGTGCCGTCTAACCGCCCGTGTGACGTAGCCGCGGCTGCGAGGCGCGCAGCCCGTCCCCGCTGGCGACGCGCGAGTGCCGGCGCGCGTGGCCGCGCCGCGACCCCGCGTCCCCGCTGCTGCGGCGCGCCCTGTCGCCGGACAGGTTGGTCTGCTTTGGCTTGGTAACACTCTGTAGGGTTCACGCTGTATCCCGCACGTGGTAGCGTAGCCCAGTGGGAATTTTGGAAACCTGGTGGTTAAGATACTCTGTTTTGCCACTTGTTAATGTAGTTTAAAATAGTATGTTTTGTTGTTGTAGCGTTTTTATTTGGTTATGTTTAATATTGATATTGCTTAATTATTAAAATAAATGTTATTAAACATATTTTTTTTATCAATACAGTCTTGTTGTTGTAGTGTATGTATTAGGTTAATTTCTTGTGAAACGTTTATTTTTAAATATTTTTTAGGGTTATTTTAGAAAATATTTTAGGTTAAACCATAGACCTGTGGTGTTACACCTGCGTATGTTAACTAGCGATTTTCCTAAGAAGATCACTCGTTAATATTTAGAGTTTGTATAGTGTAGGCGTACCCTACAAGTATGTAATTATTTTTTTATTTTTTGGGTTTCATTATTTTTTTCATAACATTTACACGTGGATTGCATTAACTTTTTTGATTTTCGTGTACTTGGTTTAACATAATACATATTTCATTTGTGTTTCCATTTGTGTGTTTCATTTTTTTTTATTATTACTAATATGATCATTTACCCTGTATAAGATTTTATATGAATTTTGTTTAATTTTCACCATTAATAATAATGATAAATAAATGATTTTTAAATATTATTTTATTGTAATACAAATTCTGTACTCCAAACAGACTACACCCCCGCTCAGCCGAAGCCAAGTGCTCGATATCACCGCTGTGCTGTGCCGGGGCGGCCGGCTCCGGCGCGGTGACGAGCACGCGGCGCGGCAGCTCGTGGCGGCCGCCCGCGCCCGCGCCGCCCACGCCGCCGCCGCCCGACAAGGAGGAGCCCACGCTGCCGCGCATCGCCGAGGAGAAGGACTCGCCCACGCACCACGCGGCCCGCCTGCCCACCAGGTGTGTAGCACTTGTGAGGAGGTCGTTTTAAAGTGGGCTTGTATTATCACGGGGAGTGTTCTGGAGAACTGTTTGACTGACTGTCGACCGCACAGTACGTCACAAACTAAAGTACCATCCACATCGTCTGGACACGTGGCATTCGACTACTGTGCGGTTTCGTAGGAGTTTTCTTCCACGCGTCACACATCTGTGGAACGGCCTACCCGCGGCAGTATTTCCAGGTCGATACGACATGGGTTCCTTCAAAAAGCGCTTCTACCTACACCTCAAAGGCTGGCAACGCACCTGTAGCTCCCCTGGTGTTAGACGGGGCCGTGGGCGACGGTGATCACTCACCATCAGATGACCCGTACGCTCATTTGCCTTGTCTTTTCCATAAAATAAAAAAAAGTTGTGACCTTCTTGAAGTTACCTGCAAATAGTTGTTTTATGTAACTTACTGTTAAGATATGTAACTTTTTTAATTATCTATTTTTATAATATTGTGATCAAAAAGTAAAGTGAAATTGTCCTTTAAAACTTCCGGGCAAAGTTTTTTTTTAAGGTAGTAGGAGATAGTTCAATCTTTTCATATTTTTATTCATACAAAAATAGAAGAAGAAAGAAAGAATAAAAATATGAATGTGTTTTTGTATAGCAAAAATTAAATCACATATTATTGTAAAAAAAAATCACTAAAATTGCATATTATTATACATACATAAAACTACGTATTATTACATATACTTATTGTTTTTACTTTTTAATATTCTATGTTTATAATAAAAAGTATGAGTCGAAAACAAAAACACCTTGATTTTTCGATACGACCGCCGACCAATATAAAAAAAAAGCTTTAACAGCTATTTAAACAATATAATGATTACATGTTTCTCCATTAACAGAACACCGTCCAAACAAAACACGCCAAGCATATTCACGTCGTCGCCGAAAGCAAGTTTGGACAAGTCTGCGTTTGAAGCGAGTACTTCCTTCGCGTCCCTCTCCCTCTCCGACGAGTCCTTCGTCGATACGAGCATGGATGTGTCTAATATTGATACTTCCAGGGATATTAATATTGGTAAGTGTATCTATTGTATTTTTTGATGAATTATGTCAATTTTGCTGTTCTGATGTGACAAAATAACGACAAAATTAAGTAGTACCGTTTAACATGGAGAAGAATGAGAATAATGAGGATAATCTCAGCTTCATGCTGTATCCCGCACATGGCCGGGTAGGCTGAGGGAACTTGGGAACCTAGTGTTGAAACACTCCCACTTCCGTTCCCACTTTCCGCCGAATTTGAGGCATAGCGTGTTGAGTGGCGGAAATCAACGCCGCGCCATGTTACCAAGTAAGGAAGTAAGTTATATTTCAATATATAAACAACATTAAAGTTTAAACTAAAACGTATTGATATGATTTAAAGTAATATTAATTCTTCACACGATATTATTGCTTAAATTTAATTAGTTTTATATAATATTGAAATATGTAATATTTAATTCTGAGAATATAGATGCTCACAATCATACTATTATAATTGTACAATACTGATATAATATTGTTACTTAAATATTTGTTTTCGATGTAGATGATAGCAGATCGAGCACCGATATTAGTATACCCACATCGGATCTCAGTAAGAAACTAATCACCACCCAAGATACTACTACAAGTGTTATAGAAACACAGCCAAAAACAAGGAAAAAGTCCGACTCGAGTCTAAAAGATGAAGATTTCAAAACAAAAGATAAATCTAAGAAGGAAGAGAAATTACTTAAGAAACAAGACTCAATGAAGAAAATTGAGAAAGTTGAATTGAAAGTAGAAGAGAAAGAAATTCCTAAAGTCGAGGAGAAATCCAAGCAAGAAAAGGCGATGGAACGGAGTGGGTCTGTTAGAAGATCAGAGAGCAAGCAGGAAAAAGAGGCAAAAGAGGCCAAAGATAAAAAACAAGAAAAGGATGCAAGAGAGGTCAAAGACAAGAAGCAGGAGAAGCAAGAAAAGGCGGAGAAGAAGCAAGAAAAGAGCGAAGCGAAGAGGTCGGAGTCTATGAAGAAAAATGAAGGATTGAAACGGCAAGAGTCTATGGAAGCTTGTAAGGTAAACATGTTTACATTATAAGATTTGTGTGGTCGAACACGCTAATCTCAGGAACTTTTATAATATAGATATTAATTATAATATAGAGACCTGTCGTGGCGCAGCGGCACAAAGGACAGGTTGTGGGATTGATCCCCACACGAGGAAATAAAATATTTAATATTTTCTATTTAAATATTTAATGTTATCATTTCTTTCTACATTCAACACGTAATGCTTTAAATTCGGTGGAAAGTGGAGAACAGAAGTGAGATGGAGTATCTAAATACTAAGTTCTCAAATTCCCTCTGCCTACCTTGTTATGTACAGAAAATAGCGTGAATCTGAGTAGAGTTGAGTAAAAATATTATAATTTTATTATAACTAACTTATTCAATATATCCCCAAATATTGAGTTCTTGCGGGTTCAGTCTCCCTGAGAAATCATTAAATTTAAATAAAAAAAAACATAATTTTCCCGCTCTGTAAAGTGCGTCGTTAAGCTCCGCTCAACTGATTATATAAAATTATTATATATTCCAGTTACATTTTAATAATAGAAATTATGGTAAGAAAGATAAATGTAACACGTAAAATATAGCTTCTCTCCTAATATATGTTATTTGCACAGTCGCCAGAGGAAAGCGAAGGCCGCAAGAACAGTAGCATGGTCAGCAAGTTACTTGGTGTGATGGGGCGGAAACGGGACGACGACGACCATCGAGCTAAACGCGAGAAACATGCTAAGAAAAAGGTTTCATTTTTATATGTATTTGTTTTTTTGATACAATATACAATTTAGTTAATTTTAATTTCATTTATAAGGTTATTATACTAAATAAATTTTCAAGAAAAAAAAGAAAGAATAGTAACGACTGTGAAAAGACATCTCGGGCAAGAGGATGAAACGCGGCGTTTAGTTGTGCCATTCAACACGCAATATGTTAAAAATTGGGTCGTACGTAGGAAACTATTCCACTCTTATTGTTGAAAATTTATTTTTTTGTTTCAAGAGGACATTTTTTATACGTTTTTAACTAATTTCTACCCCAGAACACGCCCAATCCACCGCAACCGGTACAACAGCAGAGACCTCTTGAAACACCGACATCAGAGAAAAGCATCGAAAAACAAGAAGTGGAAGATAAAAAAGCTAAAAAAGGACGCGGCAGAGCGTCGAGCTCATCGTCTGCTGAAAAGTAGAATATCTCAAGGAATGGTGTAATTATAAAAATTCTGAATTTGCGAATAGCGAATTTCTTGCACAATTCTTGTAAGTGTTTGTTGCAAGAATATTTTATTGCAAGAATATATTATAGTAAAAGTTTTAAATGATTGTTTAAACTTTTTAAACATTTCTAACTTAAACTTTAATATTGATATGAAATAATTTATATATATATATTTTTGTCTTACTGTATATCCATAGCCATTTTTTTGAGATAGAGTCTAGAATAAAAATTATATTTTTAAAACGAATAATACTCGATGGCACAATGGTAAAATTAGAATTATATCTTTTTAGTAAAGTGCTTAAATCCGCTGGAAGGATTTCACGATTTGGTAAAAATATTGGAGCGTTTTCATTACTGGTAAAATTTTTGGTAATTAATATTATGGTAAAAAATGGTAAAAACTTAACTCAAACTCGAGGCTTTTTGTATTTGACAAATGCATGCGTGTAGACTATTTCCATACAATTTGATATTATTATTTTTTTTTCAGCTTCACGCTGTATCCCGCACTAGGCAGGGTTGGCAGAGGGAACGGAAGTGAAACCTAGTGTTATGACACTCCGTTCCACTTCCGTTCCCCACTTTCCGCCGAATTTGAGGCATTGCGTGTTGAGTGGCGGAACTCAACGCCGCGCTTTGCCTTATTACCAGAGCGAAGAAATGAAACATTAAATATTAAAATTGAAAATATTAAATATTTCATTTCCTCGACTGGGGATCGAACCCAGAACCTGTCGGTTACAGTCACACTCTTGTGCCGCTGCGCCACGACAGGCCTCAATTTGATATTAGATATATTAAAATTTGAATGCACTTTTTGTATGTATCATTCAAAATATTTTATATTGTAGTTCTATAGATTTAAATGTACTGCGATATTCTGATAACTTACTATTAGATGGTTAGGTGTCCAATATTTATAACTTTTTCAATACAAAGAAATAAACAGTGTATGGCTTCGAATAATTATATTACTATTGACATTTTTAAATCAACTATATATATTTCAGTCTGAGTATGGTTGTTATCAATATTTCTTATATTTAAATAATTAAAGATCGTATAAGCAAGAAATTCTTCTTACATAATGGTGAATGTGTAAATGAAATGAAAAAAATCTTAACCAATAAAATGGCGAACCATTAAAAAAATGCTGTACGCTTTTTGTAGATTGTGTATAATATATATCTGGTTGTTTTTATTCATCATGGTAAACCACAGATATATAACCATCTCGGTCACTCTTTATACATATATTATAGGTCTATCGAAATTTTAAATTAATAAAATAAAATTAATACAACATTATTCAGACGTTAAATTAAATTGTGATGTATTTAATTTTTATCTCATAGCTTTTAGTTAACGTATTATTAAAAATAGTGCTGACATTTCTACGTTCTGTCCTGCTCATGTATTTACAAATATCATATGTTAGAAAGAGACAGCATTATTTTCAAAAGCTTCTATAAAAAAACGTATGTGCTGCTCTTTTCTTATGTTGTATGTTAGAAAGAGATAGACTAAGGCTCAGTTGTATCGTTTCGTGATTAGGTTAAGGGTTGAAATATATTTTTTGTAAACTTTTTTTTTTAATAGTTAGATTTATTATTGTGATAATACTTTAACGTTAATATTTTGTTTTTAACTTACTCGTTTTCTGTTTTTAGGTATTTTTGTATATTTAGTCGAGTTGTGGGTAGTTTATGTTTAAGTGAAGCTTGTCTAATCCAGGTACTTTATGTTTTACGCTCGTTTTTAATTAAAATATGGTAACATTTTAATGTTTTTACTATGTAAATAGCAATTTTGACTTGCTTTTGATTACCTTGCACCTTTATGTAGGATTATATGAAAAAACAATTTGAAAATGTTCATTTTCATATCTTAAAGTAAATAGCTTAAGCGTTCTATGTTAATTGTCTAAATATTAGTCAAAAAGCTCACGAAACAATCGATTTATAATCGTTATACCTAAGTTATTCGATCTCTAAATAATTAATTAAATTAATATATTATATTCGATGGAACTTTGCTCTTTTTGCAAACGCGAATCGATTCGATCGAACGAATATCGATTTAATAATCATTCGATTTTACATCTGTCATATCAGTACATTCCCGAAAGTCACCGTTTTCTAAACACTATGAAGTGCCATAATTTGAGTACATTCGGTGGAAATACATGAATTTTATAAAAATTAATTATGACATTACATAATTTACTTATAAATTTACTTAATATTTTGAGAGAAAAGTAAAATAATCATAATAAGCTGTTTGACTGTCATGTTTCAATAGAAATATTGCTGAAAGTTTAAAACGCTTTATAGTAACTTCTCAATCACTGTACTTGAAGGTTCTTTCTTAATTTATATATAATAATATTTAAAATCAAAGAAAATATAATTTGTTCCTAATTACATTGTATTGCTTATATGACAAATGCATGTAAAAGTACACAGAGTTATTGCTATAGTGTTGTAGTATTAAATTTAGAGGCTCGCCTTCCATCGCACTTGTAAATAATGTTTATTTTTTAAAATTATTTAATATAAAGTAATTTTTTAATTTAAAAAAAGGACTCGTGTTGTTTTCTAGTGCTTTTAAAACATTCCTCATACGAGTTTTCTTTTTTTTTTCTTTTGCAGTGTCTTTTTTTTTTCGTTATTAGTAAGTTTTTAATAATACTTCTTAATTCTTGTTTGTTATACAAGAAATAATAAGTGATATATTTAAGTTTTTATCTAGAAAACTATTAAAATAAATGTTATATATACAGACAGTACAATCGGTTTTCCTTTGAATATCATTAAATATGAATAAAAATGTTCTTTTTTTTTGCATAAAAGTACAGATAACAGTAAAAGTAGATGACATATTTAATATTTTTTTAAACATTGTATTCAATAAATACTCATGCGTTAGTTATAATGATTTATTTGCTTGTGATTTTTCGTGCATGGCAATACAGGGTATACAAATTGCCCTATTTTATTTTCGTATATGTAACTTGTATGTAAATTTACTACAATATGAAAAAGCTCTTGCGACGTCTATATAAATGTGACACTAGTAAAATTATTATTGCAGTTTAATTTTGGGACCATCAGTTTTCGTCTTTTCGCTAACAACGCTTATTTTAAGTAGATTTACTTTGTAGAAATTTCAAATTTATTATATAATTACATACATACATATTTATAAATACTATTCATATTGTTTTAAAGCTGTGTTTTTTTTACTAAAAGTCAATAAAAATCAAAGTTATATTGATTTTTAAGAAAAAAAAATGATGTGTTTATTAAGATACTAATAGCAACGATTTTATCAATTAATTTTATCATTGCAAATAAAAAAAATGTATTAAATAATGAAATAAATGGAATCTTTGTACGATCAATGAAATGTAACATATAAAAAATGTCGTTTGTAAGTGGTATATATAAGCTTGTAGTATTATTTCATTTCACTGTGTTGCCTGCCATAAGAGTTGTTAACGCAAATACAAAGGTAGCGTTTAAATGGATGTGATTTTTTAATTAAGTGTCTAATAAATAGTGAGCCGGGGAATGTTTTCTCTAAGTAAATGTGTACGATTCAATATGATATGGAATAAAGTCATGAAATAACTGTTTACTTTTGAGTTTTATTTAATTATGTTTATAGTAAAAATGTTATATTGTTTGTGTGTATAGGCTTTCTAAGTTCAAATTCAAAAAAACATTTATTACCGTTTTAAAACTAAACAAAAAAAGTGAAAAGTAAATATAATATAAAAAAATAAACTTAACTAAAACAAATACTAAACCTAAAAAAAAACATTAAAACGGTAAAACGAGTGAGGCTCCGCGAATGCTGTGAGGCCTATTTGCCTACAGCGCTGATTTTCAGCCTTCTGTGCTGTATTACTGACAAGGGTGCCAATTTTTTTTTATATTATATTAAGGTTAATCCACATTTGGCAAAGAAAAATACTGAGAACATGTATAAAAATGTTAACGTAGCGGGATTTGAATCCGCGCCTATTAGATAATCCGTCCGTTTTCTAAATAAGTATTAAGGGGGTTCGTTTCAATATGGTTAAAATGTTGGAATGTTTCCAGGGAGGAAATTATAAGCATTACTATATAAAGGAGTATTAAAACATTCATTTCAAAGCCTGCCGTGCCGCAGCGGCACACGCGTGTGACTGTAAACTACAGGTTGTGGGTTCGATCCCCACTCGAAGAAATGAAATATCTAATATTTTCTATGTAATGTTTTCATTTTGTCGCTCTGGTTATAAGTCAAAGCTCCGCGTTGAGTTCCGTCACTTAACATGCCTCCCAATTCGGCGATCGAAACGGAATGTCTTAACACTAGGTTCCCAAGTTCCCTCTGCCTACCCTGCCATGTGTGGAATACAGCGTGAAGCTGAGTTAAAATACGTTCATGTGTTCACGTCCCCTGTAAAATTCAATTAGAATAATTTTAAAACACATTTATATATGTTTGTATCTTTATAAAGCAGAGTAGGTCTAGTCTTAAGTCATTTCAATATTTAATTTTCATTTCAGATTTGACGCGTTTCTTGTTACCAGAGCAAAGATATGAAATGATAAATAATAATTAATTCCTCTCAGTATCGAACACTACAGGCTTCGCCGTTATAGTCAGATACTGTGCCTTTTCGGTCTGATTAAATTATATTTATACACAGTCACATGCCGTGATATAACATCTTATCTAATTATTTTTTTTTGTCCATTTACTTAAAATTAAGACAGAAATAAAAACACAAATACAACATTTTATACGTTTTTATTGAGGTGTCCATTTTGAATTAACAACTGAAGAAGAAATAAGGCTATAACATAAATATAAGTAAGTAAATCCGTAGCAAAGCTAACTCATTTACCTGCAATGCTCAATGCTCAATGCTCTGTGGGGAGCGGGGGCGGAGATCATGTACAGTAGTGTTTGTGCGCGGAGATATATGCTCAAGGAAATTATGACACAATATATATATATATATATATATATATATATATATATATATATATATATATATATATATATATATATATATATATATATATATATATATATAAAATAATAACTGAGAGAGATCAATACACGCTTCAATTATAGCTATTATTACAATACGAATACATTAACTGTCGTTTGCGATAAACAATCAAGTTGCTTACAAAATACTTAGTTTGAAGTTTGATAACATATATTATTTAATTTACTATATAGAAACTGAATTAAATGACAATTCAATTGTTTTGTACATTATATAGGGATGGAAATTAGTTTTAAAAACATTTGTTTATTATATAACATGGTAGAAGTCAACACCATTAGAACAGTTATGTATACATTCGCTGGTTTCAGTAATTTTCTCTTGTTATACACGCAGTTATACAATAAATAAATCGTGTAGTTCCATCCCTAGAACAATAGTTAACACGCAAGTCAAACTCGAGGACAGGCCTCTTAATACCAAGCCCTTTACAATTATAATACTAACATTGAAATGTCTAAATCAACTAACATTACCCTGTTCTACGGAATTCCATAGAAATTGTCATTTCAACCAAACGTTATACTCTTAATAAAATTACACAAAGAATGCAATAACACAGTACGTACATATTATATGTATTTATATTAAAAATCTGATTTACCAAAGCATTTCTCTCTGAGACGCTTAAAGAGAGCCTCGTCAGGCGTCAACTTCCAATCGAGGCTGTTCACATGTATGTCTTCCACGTCCTGAGACTGAGACTCGAATATATCTATCGAGTGCTGCCTCGGCTTTTCCATTTTGCGTCCTTGTGGATCAATCTTACTGGTTTCCGGCTTTGTATTTTTCTTAACATCATTAAAACGTGATCGCGTCTTCCACAGACATTGTTCGATGGAAGGTTTAATTAGCATATTTGGTGGAGAAAAGTACGAGAAGGGGCTGGATGTCTTAGCTTCCTTTTGGTCTCCATTTTTGGTTATATCTAGGAATGAGAACGAGTAGTCGGCGTCGATAACTTCACGCGCGTATGTGACATGGTGCCGAGTGAGATTCGCGGCGACCTGATTACTCACGCTCTGGTGTAATTTCTCCGCGGCGTCTAATTTCTTTTGCAAGTTCGTGACAAACGTAATAAAATCGTGAAACCTTTCAACGTTTTCAGCACATTTGTAACAAATCGTGGTTAATTGATCCGTCTCTTCGACTATGAGCTTTAAACACACCAATACTTTATCTAACATATTATTCTTTTGACAATAACTACTGAATAGTGAAATATTGAAGTCGGTTGTAGACAAGCACAGGCGACACGCTTCACGAGAAATATTCATTTTATATTATATTAGTAACTTCGGATTATTCGCTAAGTAAAATTTTTTTTTAGTTTTTCCCGCCGAAAGTTTTTGTCGTCTGTGCATAGATAAAGCAGAAAAGTTCAAAAAATATTTTTTTTTTATCTACACTTGTAAGAAGTGAATGTGAAGAATTACTTTATTAAAAATAATTTGTGATTTTCGCAAAAAATACTACTTTTGGACGGCTTACTATACCAGTTGCAAGTATACACTGCTCTTATATTTTTAGTGAAACCGTCTACATTAAAACCAAACGACATTAAAAATAGCAGCAAAGAAAACAATAATATTTTAAAGTCAATATTATGGTAAAATAATTTTTGAAAGTTGAATAAAATAAAAAAAAGAACTTAACAGAATGTAGATATATTTTATTATAATTACACTTAAAGACCGGTATTATAAGTTTGTATGGTTGCGAGTTTTGTTTTGATGGACGGACAGACAGACGGTATAAAAAGCGGAATATGATTGGGAGATGCCACAAAACCTGAAAATGCAACAGCAAATTATAAAGAATAGCCCAAAAATGCAGCAGAATGTCGCAAAATATGTTGTTAACATAGGGCAGATACATTGAAAAGTGGGAGGTCTACGTCTCAAGGCTTACAAGTAAGGATACATCGTTAGTTTACTTAACAACTTTTTAAATTACTGTAGCTCTGGTTAAGAAAGAAACTGTAAATCGAAATCCTTATAAGTTTAATTACAATGTATTAGTAACCCATCAATCACAATCAAGTCGTCGGCATCTAGATATTGGAATATTCGTTTACAAATGTTCGTTTCTAATGCTATCATAAAACCTATCCAAACAGATAACTTTTAAAAAGTAATAAGATACTAAAATTTTTGCTCTTAACATTTTAAACATTTTAAAATATTAGTTAAAATAAGTTACTTTAACTGCAGTCATTTGTATATCCCGATATCTAGTCCTACCTATCACAAGCCATCACACCTACTAGAACCTCAATAAATAAATAACCGATACACTCGTCTGAAGCGAAGCTATAATAAATTGTATTCTCCTACGGTGGAAATCGTGACAATGCTTGCATGTGTTTAACCATCGAGGACATCGATTAAGCTAGGAACTTTGCTATTGCCACAATTTGCCGACTATCTATTGGATTGACTAAACATCGTCTTCTTTTTTACCCCAGAACTTGTCGAACCTCGTACGGGCTCTGTCAAGAACTTCTGAAGCAGTCAAGCCTCCCGTGTTGGGCGTCTCATTAACGACGGTAGTATCGACAACCCCTGGGGCAATTTGGGTCGCTTCAGTTGACTTTTTGATCACCTCCTTTTCTTTAATTTCTTTTATTTCCTGGCTGGGAGTATCAGGGGTTATCTGATTGCTATTCAGTCCATTAATACCGTTTATTTTGTTCATATCGAGGGCCTTGGTCTCGTCGATGGGAGTCAAGCTGATGGGAGTCGTGGGAGTCTTGTCAGTGCGCTTGCTCAGGCTTGTTGGTGACTCGCTTTTTTTGAGCGAACGAATTGGAGACATTTGTTGGTGATGAATTGGTGCAATTTCTGGAAAAGGTGCCGCTCGGTTTAATCTGATGTTTGACCTAACATCGAGCTTAGAAGCTTCATATACATGTATTTGAAGCTTCCAATATACATATAAAGCACAGATAGCTAACAAAGATTTGAAATTTATACTTATATAGAAACAGTAAAACGCTAACATCGTGTGGCTAATGGTAGTCCTCTACAGTGTTTCTAAATTTTATTCAAGATTATAAAAATCTAAGGCTAAACATTTCATATATTTGGCATTGCTCGGGTCACGAGCAGTCATTCCTTAAAACTATTCATTTACAATTACAATTTTCATATATAACCATTATATATCATTGCCAAATTAGACTATGTTATATTTCCTAACTTCCAATAACAGTTTTATAATGTAAGGAATGATTTGAATAAGATAATGACACTCTAATATTATTATTTCACTTTTACATGCTACCGCTATGTAGATATCGCCACCAACATGTTTTCATTTTGTACAGACATTCGAGTATATTGCACTGGCATAGAAATATTTAAGTTTCTAATAGATGTTGGTGTAGGTATCATATAAAAAGTTGGTAAAACTCATGCGTCCCCTATATAAGGGAGAGGGCCAAACAGAACTAGTTATTTAGAAAGTCTAGCTAAACCATAGAAAGGATTTCTCGAAGAAATCATGCAATAACCATATAGAGTCGATGGTATGGACCGCAGGGGCTATGTATAGTCAAAAGGAGCTAACCTAAAAGCCATCGTCAGAAAGTAGCCGGGGTATGATGAGAAGTTGCCATACTCAAATAATATATAATAATTGTAGAATGTCAACTTCTGTAAGGGAAATGGCAGCATGCAAAAGTGAACGAGAGATGAGATGAAGAAACAAGAATAAAATCGGGTGCCATACAGTGACAGTGTACGCAAACATCGAAACAGACACACACACAACAAGTGAATACATACGTGGTCGACGTCTCAGCGGAGTACGGTCAAAATAAAAAAGCATCTCAATTATTGGAATAACACAATTTAATCATGAACTATTCAATAGATATAATATAAAACAGGTTATATATTTTCTTGTGTCGGTAGTGTGTCGTGGTCATGTGGCAGTGAGCCGGTATCACTGTCGCATGTCGCATGTCGCATGTCTGTCACACTCATTAAAACGTGTATGACCGATGTCTAGGCGAGGGCGGTCGTCGTACCTGCCGGCTTCGGCTCCTCGGCCATTGAGGCGCTCTTAAAGTCAGAGCTAGGGCGCTTAATGCTCTCATCTGAAATATGGTGAGTGATTTGTATGGTAGATGGCGTGACAATCGTGACTACTACACGTTCCCTGTCTGCACACACTTGACGGATCTGTCTGATTTGACAGCTGTCAAACTGCTTTCAGTCGGCCGTCGCCATTGTGAGCCTTGTGAAGCTTCAAAAGTTTTGCAAAGTTGTGTAGAAAGAGAACGTTATCTACAAAATGTTTCAAAATAATATTTCATAATAAACACAAAATGTCAATGAGAAACATAAGAGTATGGTGAGTAATTTTAATGAGTGTTTCCATTATTGTATGTACAATGTACATGATTTCATTGTGTCCGTATTCAGTGTCGGTGTTGCAAGCCTCTACGCCGTACTGTGGGTACTATTCACACTTGTTACAATACAATGGTATGGTAGAGATCATGTCGGCTAGCTAACTGTCGCATGAGTGTGATGGCTTCTTTTGAGTATTAAAATTTAACCACTAATATGTTTCAGTGATGTCCAGTTGTTTATGATATTAGTGTTTAAATTTTGTATTACCTACTTTAAGTAACCTTAATTAATACATTCCTATAGATTTCGCGATTACCTATCTACGTTAAGAGTATCTTGTCCACAATTAGGTTCAAATCCTGATAACTTGAGGTAGAAATACTAGGACGTTGTCAGTCGTGTATCTGTCTTACATCATAAACTATGTTTACATTGAAAAGTCAAATATAAAAATTAATGATAGGAAATTCTAATCATCATCAAAAATATCCATATCTACCTACAGATACTATAAAATGTAAGATTAACACACAAATTATAGGTAGGTATTACAAACATAAACAAATTACTACTATGATTTCGAATGGCAACACTACCGATTGAAAAAGATACTCTCGATGCATATCACAATATCCGTCCTGACTGTCTAACTTAGTTTAATAATGTTAGCCGCCAATCTGTTGAAAAGGCTGAACTCACCGCTTTTCACGTTCTGCGTCACGGTGAAGGTCTTGCCGGTGTCGAGGGGCACGGTCCAGTTGACGGGGTCCGGGGACCGCATGTTCATCTGCTCGGGGGACTTGACCCGGGTGGGCTCGGGAGGAGACTTCACCACGGGTGAGTCGTCGAAGAAGTGGTCCTTAGCGACGGAGGCGCTGCGGTGCGCCGGGATATCGTCGTCTGGAATTTTGGGCGTGTTTTTGATTGATATTGCCAGGTTAAGTATGATAATTTTCGTTTTTTTTTTTCGTTTTGTTATTAATTTTTACAATACATACTTTTATATATTACGCTGAGTCCTACAAAACTGTTTATTTAGTTTTAGTAGGTATTGGGGTTTGGAGTTTTGTATTATAGCGTCCGTTGTTTTATGAATTTATTTTCATTGTTAATTACTATTTTTTTTATTTGGAAAATCAGAATTTGATTTAATTAGTAATGTAAACTTATTTCATCATGGTCATAAAATTTGCAAATAAATTTCAATATCCTGAGAATCTTAACATCTTTAGAATTTATTTCATAATTTTAATGGATGTTAGAATTTTTTTTTATATATTTATGTTACCGTACAACTAAATATAACTACAACACAGAAAAATCACGACATCAATAAACACTTACACTTTGTAAAATATCTATTTAATTCTAAAAATATAAAAGCCACTTTCATAATTATATATATAATATTTTTTAAAAATACATAGTGTTCTATTTCTCATAGCAAGCGATTCTAATATTAAAAAAAAATAATTAATACTTTGCTTATTTAAAAACAACAATAAACAAAAGTATGTATTGAACGAGATTCTTAAGACATTAGAAGTCAATCATCAATTAAAAAGTGCCTCTTAACATTTTTAAATTAATTTTAAATGTATCTAATGAAATAGGCTTATATTATAGTCACTGTTCGTCTAATATCTTTTATATGTATAATAAATAACCAATAAATAATATTAGAAAAACAGTGATATTAAAGGAAGATAGATAAATCCTGTCACACATAATCATGCAAAAAGTTTTCTATATTATAAACACACGAAGGAAGGAGTCACTACTATCTAGAGGTAACATCGTAACACATACAACAGTCTACAGTTTTAAATATAATACGATATCTATCCCTAAATCACCCTTATTTTTGTGTTATTAGACAAAAATATATCATATCTTTTTATAAAAATACCCCATTGCAGTAATAATCATAGCATTATTATAATATGTAAAAAAATCCTTTACAATAGAATACATATATAAATAAGAATAAAAACATAATTCTAAGTTCTTGTAACATATTGTCTTTTATTATACCAAGAAACCACTGATATAGTTCCCCGTGTTTTTTTTTAATTTGGACACATTCTCGACTAACGACCAATCGTGTTGAGTGCAGGTGGTACAAACGGACAAGACTGACATATAACACTCTTGTGGGGTGACGAAGCCATTCTTACTTCGGTGCCAATGCGTATTTACGTGACACACCGTTGCGTAGACGCACTGACATTACAATCAGAAACAAATAAATGTATATTTTAAATTCTATAAGAAAAAGCCAATCCAAAGCTTGTTCTATTAAAGATTAAAGGCTAATTTAAGCGTATGCGCACATAAAGAAGCCCTTCGTCTAGAACACAGAGCGTCGACGCAACTGCCACCTGTATTTACGTACGCACCCAATTTTATCCCCACTTTTGTAACGCTGCGGCTGCGCCTGCCTCTTCCCGGCGTGATGGCCCCTTTTGCCCCAATGACCTCACCTGCCCCAATGGCCTCATTTTCCCCGATGACCCCATTCATAGCTTTGCTAGGGGCAGAAGGCGACCGGCCCCCTCGCGATGACCTAACCCTATAACTACCTCCCCTACTTAACGGCAAACCTACAGAACAAATGCCACGCTAAATTTTGTAATTGAGAGAATTGGCACCAAAATTTTTAAACATTGGGTAGTATAAATAAATAAACTATAAAGTAACTATTATGAAAATAATTGCTTCTTAATAATATTCTTTGGTGCCAATATCTCGAAATTTGGATCGGGGTCAAGCATCAGGCAGGAACGACAGTAAAGTTAGCATTATTATCACCTACTAAGAACACACCGATTATAATTATTAAACAGTATTCAGAACAACTACAGAGAAACTATACCTATTTGAAAACATGTAATGTCATATTGAATGTTAAGAAAAGTATAAATAGCAATAGGAAATTTCCTTCTACATAGTTCTAGTTTTGTAAAGTTAATTAAATTTAAATTACCATATAAAAACATACATTCCATACATCTCTTTTAATTACAGAAGAAGAGTATCACAAAGAAAATTATTAATTCATCACCCAGGTTAATACTAATTAATGTTCTTACTATGTTTTAAAGTGTTATTCCACACTTAGGACAGAAAATACTAAACTTAAATTTAAAAAGCTAAGAATGGCTTAGTGGTCAGAGCGCTGGAACGGTATTCCAGAGGCGCGGGTTCAAATCCTGCTTCGTTCAAAATTTTTATACGCTTTTTAAATTTAAGTTTACTAATTAATGTTCTTCGCTCTGTAAGATTAGTTCAATTTAAAGTATATTAAAATAGAGAGACCAACATACGAGTACATCCATCCTACACATCCATAACATCAAATGATCTATTCGACATATATCTAGATCCTAAACAAGTTCTATATTCGTACTAAGTCAATACCATAGCATAGCTACTTCTAGTCCAAAACAGACAGACCTACCAGTGGGTTTTATGGGGCGCGGTATGTCTCCGTTGGGCATGTGGCGCACGCTGGGGACGGGCGCGGGGTCGGCAGAGCGAGGTCGGCGACGGGGGGAACGGAATGCCCCTTCAGTTTTAGTCCCTGGAAGAAAAGCAATTGAAGATAAATTTTAGTAATAAATAAAAGTATTTTTTTTATAAATTAGGTAAATCACCTGCTTTGAAGAAAAAAATATAGGAAAAATATGGGAAAAATATGAAATTAGAGCCAATAACCCTTTAGAAGTGTATTTTCTTGTTATTTATTGTACCTTCATGGGCAGCTCCTTCGTCGAAGCTATGTCCCTGCAACTTCTTTCTCTGTTTTTGGGGCGAGGTCTTATGAGGAGATCGTTCCAGAGCCTTGGTCTCCTGCAGCTTGGCGTGGATGGACTGGTGCGGCGCCGAACGGAAAGATCTAAACTTCTTTGGAGACAGATTTCTTGACTCCTTGCCGTCCTTTTCATCGCGTGGCAAAGCCCTGAAAGCACTTGTTCTGTTAAAGCTACTACTTGTTGCAATAGAATACTATGCACTACGTATTTTGTTTTGCTTTACGTTTTCTAGACCTGGCTCATGATATCTAAGCTACGCATAGCATCAAAAATGGCTTCATTATTCGCAATCCAAGCCATTCGTTGCTAGCACCAGCCCCAATACAAATACTTAAATAATGTCAGTGTAAGTGGATATATCCGGCTCGAAGGACCGGGGAACAAAAAATATGCGGGAGTAGGTCCTTTGTGCAGGATGGTGTTTCCGATCAAAATAATATCTAGTGCATCACTTACTTGTGATTGGTGGAAGCAAGTGATAGGGCTGACAGCGAGGACCTTCGGGACACTTGGTACCAGAGCTCGATTTGCTTATTGTAAAGCTGAGTGATGTGTTCAGGAGCTAGTTCGGTTCCCCAGCCGCGGTACTGTCGAATTAATGGCAATTTTGAATATGACGAAGCATGATTGTCATATACCACTTTTCAAATATATTTTGGAATATGATAGGGACAAAATTAAGGAGTATTTGATAAGTGGTACAGTATGCTACATTGCCAATATATGAGAAGATGAAGGGTCCTGGGACTAAAGTTCTGGCGTGATTTTAAGAAACTTAAATATTTGTCGAGGAGTGACTATCTAAGCATTTTATCTTCTAACGAGTAAGATAGAAATCTTAACAATAATATTTTAAATTATGTTTTCTATATTTGGGCGATATATTCCTTCAGGGGTTCTGTCCTATACCGTCTTCTTTTAGAAGTGAGTGTTGCTTTATCTCCTTATTATCGAATTAAACTATGCCTTAAAGGCTCTAGTGCTAATGGTAAGACGGGTATAGAGTGTAAGCTAGTATCGTAGGGCGCAGACCTTATATTCGCCGGCGCGCTTGCGCAGATCCAGCACCTCTCGGTACCACGAGTCGCCTTGCGCGAGGCCGAGCGGCTGCAGGCCGGCCGCGCGCAGCGTGCTGGCCGAGTCCTCCCCAGCGACACCCGCGGCCGCCCCCGTGCCCCCCACCCCGGCTACCCCCGCACCACCCAAGTCCCCCTTCGCCCCATCCGTCTCCCCCACCAACCTCTCGCTCGCCTCCTCAATAGACTTCCCTTTTCCCCTGCATTTCGTAAATGTCCCTTTAGACGCCTCGTACACGTATTGAGAGAACGGTCTAAATTTCTTTTTGTACTCGCTTTTGTAACGTTTCCTATTATCTTTGGAACGATCCTCGCCGTTGTATATGAGGGCCGATAGCGCGCTACGGAACGTCGATTTTCTGCAAAATTCCATTTCAAATCAGACGTTGGACTTTACGATGATATGCGGCAAAACAAAGAGCTCGCGCCGAGCTGGTTAGTAGTCATGCTCAAATAATAAGCTCGCAATGGTGGTTAGGATGTTAGTCCTGGAAGAGTCTAGAAGGATCCGCTGACTTCGAGGTCTTACACGTGGTGTTAGAAGTGTTAGGTGATACAACGACATACAAAATCTAACAAAAATTTGAATTAACGTTCACATCGACAAAAGTGCAGGACACATCGATATTAAAAAAGTATCTATTAGATGACATTCCGAACTAATACAATAGTTTAACACTACTCGGCCTAGGAACCGCCACCGTGAGGAGATTTAGATGTAAGCAAATATCAAAAACGAAATTTAGACTTGTTCTGCTTTATCCAGTTATTGTGAGAACGGAAGAGACAGGGCAGAACATACACGCAGG
This sequence comes from Eueides isabella, assembly GCA_019049475.1. NCBI lineage: Eukaryota > Metazoa > Arthropoda > Insecta > Lepidoptera > Nymphalidae > Eueides > Eueides isabella. Next base: position 9,104,573 of record CM032406.1, read on the forward strand.
AAACTGTTACGTTTAGTTTTATTATTGGAATCGATAAAAAGGAAAATGGATGACAAGATATATTTATTTATATACTAACAACTGAGTTACTAAAGTAAAGATAGTAAAGGCCACTGAAGAAAAACTTTTTTAAAACACCTTGACCTCGCAAATGTACTGGCTCCAAGGTCTCTGAACAATCAAGCTACGTATTGTTATACTTGGAAATTGTGATGTGGCAAAAGTTTTGTTTTTTTTTTTTATTTTTTTTATTTATCATCTGTTCAATAATGGCGGGAGTAGTGATGTTGCAAGTCTTTTTTATATGGTTTTGCTTTGTTGAGTAAGTTTTTTTTATATTTTACAAATAAAATAATATTATATGAAATGTAATATTTTTTTGACAATGACTGAGTAAGAGTTTCCTGCGTGAATAGTAAAGTACACAAATCTAGACACAGATAATAAAAGCAAATTAGCAGTGTCGTAAAAAATATTTTCTCTTCACCTGAAAAGTTTTATTATTTTTTCTCAAACAAAAATATTTTAATTACATATAATTACATAAATAAATAATACTTTCATATGTTATTGAAATTGTATTGGGATTAGGTACTATTAGTGAATTAAAGTCCGGAATTTCACGGATTTCTATTTAACTATAATATTTAAGTTGATTTGTTTTGGGTTAGTGTCTTGTGTATGATCTGTATTTATACATGATAAAACACAGGGTGTTTTAAATTATTTAAGAACACCCCAATTTTTATTTAATGGTGGCTTGCGAATAAGCTGCTTTAGCCAAAGCGAAGCATTTGTGATTGATCGGTAAACAATTACTCTGTGTTTGTGTTATCATAGACTGTTTCAAATATTTACAAATTTTAATATGAAAATATATTAAAAGCATGCGTAAAAAGACCAAAAATATAGAATTATAGGAAACAATCTATTAATTGTTAGAAATATGATAAGCAAGAATGAAATATCGGTGAGTAAGCTAAAGCTCGACTGGCAGAGCCTATTTATAAGTTAACCATTTATAAATAAGTTCTGTTTTTATAAAAGTGTATATAATTGACAATATTATTATTTATATTTCATACTTATTGTACAATAAAATTACAATTTATTCACTTTTAAAGACTGTAGTTTGATGAAAAATTATTGGTTTCCATTATTTTTTGATTAATCTTCATTATATTATTATAAACAAGTACGAAATATTCAATTTATTAAATAGGTTTTATCAAATTGTGCTCAATATCCCCACCTCTGCACGCCGGGTTTCTGTCCGTTCCACAGGTAGTCCTCAATGTAGCGCTTGTGGCCGTCATCGTGGTCGCCGTCCACGTGGTTCATGAGAGGCTCGGCCTCTACTGAACCTGGTAATTTAATATGTTTTTAAAATTTTTAAGAGTTAAATTAAAGTTAATGTTATAAAAAAATCAACATAATTCAAAGTTATTTTTTTATTTATACATAAAAGAATGGCTTTGAATGTAATTGCATCAATGAATGTGTAGAAAAAGAATTCAAAATTGCTTTGAAAATTATTAAAAAGAATTGAAAATTACGAAATTGTAAAAACAGTTTCATAATATACGTACTGATAGTCGTGCAAACCGTTTATTTGTCTCACTATAAAATAAAATTTGCTTAAAAGGCTGCTTAATTTGCTTAATAGGCTGCAGGATTATACTAAACTAAACTGTCGATACTGTAGAACGTTACCTCATATTTTTTTGACCTATTTAACCTATTTAACCGTTTAAATTACACTTCTTATTCACCTGGTCAAACGAAAATACTCCTTTTATTTCTCCACTTTTTACAGAATTTCCTGAAATTGCGGAACTTAACGTCGCACTTTTGAGCGAAGAAATGAATATATTATATGTAACATTTCCTCGAGTGGGTTTACAGTCTAAGGCGCGTGCCCCTGCGCCACCATAAAACGCAATTTTAAATTGTTAGATATATTAAAAAATATTTCTATTCAAATAAAGCAATTGCACTATTCTTAGGCTTATATCAAATGAATTGCTCTCAAGTTCACTCTCGAAGGTAGAAAACTTTTAAAAGTTAAAGATACTTAATTATCTTCTAAGAAACGACGTCTCGAAGTTAATCTTCAGTACTAAGAGCATCAATGAAGTTTCCAACCTTCATCTGGTATTCAGATAAGTTTGGCGAATGCCAGACAAAAGCTTGCATATTTTAATAACTAAATCTATCTATGGTTGTAAATGTGGAATAACAAGTAATGGCGGAAACGGAAAGTTATCTATGGTAACGTTTAGTTTATAACAAAACAAGTTGTCAATATATCTGCGATCCTTTGTTATTGTTGAGTGGTGGTGTAACATAACACCACAGTATGCCTCACCAGAACGGAGAAATGAAAAAAAATCATTGTCTCGAGTATTTTATTACACTATAAGAAAATCTGAATAGACCGATCATAGACGATCATCGTATATCAAGGTATTGCGTGTTGAATTCACGTTGGCGGCACTCAACGCCGCCTTTTGCCTTATCACCAGAGCGACGAAATGATAATATTAAACATTTATTTCCTTCAAGTGGGGATCGAATCTACTGCCTGTAGCGTTTACAGAAGGACTTTCATACCTAATACGAGTATGTTAGTATATTAAAATATTATTGTAGTAAAGTAATCACCACTCTCGCAAACAAACAGTCTAATCCTCGTCTCGTAGCTTGAGCGTAGAATGTTTAATGCATGATGGAAGTTTGTATTCAAACGAGTATTCAAATTTTGACCAAACTAAGCACTTTGTGTTCACATTAAGTAATGGGAATGCTCAGTTTTAGACAGAAAACGAAACAAATAATAAGAGGTTTTAAATGAAACACTTTTAAACGGATTAATCGCGTATATTGAATGGTAAACATTTTTGGGAAACCCGACGTTTCGAACACTTTACAGTAGTCCGTGGTCACGGGTAGAAAAGTGTTTCATCCGTATAAAAGTGTTTCATTCAAAATGTATAACAATCGCGAAAATCAAAGACATTATTAAATAATAAGAGGGTCCACGGGTAGCATCTACGGGTCACGAGCGTACGACTGTCAACGCGAAAGGGTGTTCGATTCCCACTTGAGGAAATTAAATTTTGTTTTTTATTTCTCTCGTTCTGGTTCACGGAGTAAAGCTCAGCGATAATTTCCACGCTATAACCCACTAAACAATGCCTCTATAATTCGGATCGAAGTTAGCTGGGCTCTAAGATTTATTTGATAAAATTGAAAGAAATAAAGGTGTAATAAAGAAGCTTTGAATAATATCATTAGATTTGACTTAATCTGGTAGTTTTTGTGTTTGTTCATAAGTAATGTACAAACACAAAATATTGTGTAATTTACATGAAAATGTACCTAAGAGTTACGGAGACAATAAAAATGTCTGAATCACTATTACTGGCGATACTTTACAAACGTATTAAAATTAAATAACGTGGTATCTGTACAAAAATAACAGATTATATAATATACTCAAAATATATATAATTATAGGTGGCAAGAATTTCGTATTTTTTTAAAAAAATATATTTATAGGCATGTGTATATTTGAACTTAAAAGTTGGCTTTTCTTGTATACTTAATTAAATTTTTAACTTAATACTGAGTTCACAGGGTGAAAAAAGAATAAAAAATATAGAATATCTAGAAAAACCTTCAGCTGCAGCTGCCTTCTTTAGCGCTCCCATGGAGATGCTCTTCCTCGGCACGTCAGTATCTTTGGGCCACGCGAACTGATTCCGGTACTCCGTGTTCAACGTCTCCGGCTCCTTTATAGCTAACACCTCGCCTAGCGCTGTGGTTGCCTACAAACAAATATGTTTTTTATGATAAAATATCTATGTATATATATATTATATATGTATATATTGTAAATATGTATATATGAAACATTTAACAATGAAGAATTTAAGACATTGCGTGTTGAGTGGCGGAATTCAACGCCGCGTTTTGCCTTGTAACCAGAGCGAAGAAATGAATATATTAAATATTTAAATTGAAAATATTAAATATTTCATTTCCTCGAGTGGGGATCGAACCCAGAGAACCTGTCGGTTACAGTCACACGCTTGTGCCACTGCGCTACGATAGGCTTTAGTTTTTATACAAAATTTTAATTTTATATTTTTAACTGAAGCCATCTTGACGCTGCGCCATAGCATGTCTGTAAGCGGAAGGATCGTAGTTCCGTTCCGCATGGGAGTCAATTATTTCATCGCGCTGGTGACAAGAGATTTCGCAGCGTTGAGATTTACTACAAAAAGTGGAGAACGGAGTGTCTTATCTCTAGATTCCTTGTCTACGCTGCAATGAGTGATACGACGTGACTTTAAAAAAATACTTTGTCTGGTTAACCATTGCTTCATACACTTTGCCTCTTTTTCTTCACTGTACTGCAAAGTGATTAATCACTAAGCCTTTTGTATAATAATCGGAAACGACTGAAGATCTTGAGCGATCGCTAGCTAATATATGTTTTAAGTGTTTTCTCATGGCAATATATGAAGCCGTATATAGACTTCTATACTAAATAGTTCGTGTAATAGGATTTTTTATTTCGCAGAATTATATACTAGATACATGTTGGTAATAATTATTTTTACGAATGTAATTTATGTGACATTAATGTCACAGGTGTGTTTTATATGTTAATTATAATAATGAAATGGTTAGTTTTGGAAAAAGGCCTCTTTCCGTACTTTAATTGTATGGCGGCCTAATATGTATCCATTTTTAAAAAGTTATTCCACACTTAGGAAAGAAAAATACTAAATTTGCAAAACCAGGACTAATCTAATGGCTTAGTTGGTCTGAGCGCTTCGACGGTTTCCAAGAGGCGCGGGTTCAAATCCTGCTTCGTTCAATTTTTTATACATTTTTAAATTTAGTAGTCGAGCGAACCTAAGCTTAAGTCTCTGTTCCTCATTTTTCATCTACTAAAGGGGTAAAAAAAATATTTAAATAACGTCATTTCTGTCAAAGTTGAACAAATCCACAATCACGATGATGAATATATAAGACTAGATGTAATGTTCGGCTTCGTCCCTGTGGTCAATTTAAAATAATTAACCTACATCGAATCATTAACGAGATTCAATATATATAGCCTACAGCTATACCCGATATATGGACTATGCAATACAACTTTTTTCTTATTTCATTTTATGCTTCACGCCGTATCCTGCACGAGGCAGGGTAGGCAGAGGGAACCCGGGAACCTAGTGTTAAGACACTATGATCCACTTCCGTTCCCCACTTTCCGCCGAATTTGAGGCATTGCGTGTTGAGTGGCGGAACACAACGCAGCGCTTTGGCTTGTTATCAGAGCGAAAAAATGAAAATAACATTCATACTATTAATGAAATAGTATGAATGTTATTTTCATGTTATTTTCCTCGAGTGTGGAGGTAACAAATAGAACAAAAATTACAATAACCTCTAATTGAATGGCTTTCGCGGTTCTGAGCGTAGCGTAGACGCATAGACAAATACATATGCCTATACATTTTGTCTTATATATCGTCTATGTAAAGACACTGATCCGTTACTATTTTATTACACTAGAGTATCAATCACTCACCTTAGGCTCCACGGTGTCGGTCCAGCGCGGCTGACGCGGGCCCTCGGACTTGCTGCGTCGCCCGGCGCGCTCTGAATCATTCCTTTGAGCGCTCTATAACACAGTATACATATTGTGATTTTTATTTTTTAATAATAAATATTAAAGCTTGTTTAATATATGTATTTTTATTTAATTTACGGGAAAAATAGCGAGCAGCTTATTATTGAAATAATACTGAAATTGAGCATTCATTAACAATGAGGTATTGTTTATTTCCTCTTTATTACACAAAATAATGTTATATGTTATATAATTATTAAATAGAAGTACTGTGTAGGTCCCGTTTGAAGCTTTAGAAATCACTTTTAGAATTCAAAGTCGAGCCATATTTTGTTACCACAGCGGGAATTGAATCCACAACCGATGTGGTTACATATCGATGAGCCACAATGGTCCCTGCACATTTTAGTTTTTCTTTCTTTAGTTTCTCTCTGCCTGAGATATTAATCATATGTCATACATTATTAAAAAAAATATAACCTAAAAATAAAATTAATATGAATTTACAAAGTTCATTTTTGATTTCGTTCAAAGCGACATTTGTCTATATCTAAATAATTAGACCTAAAGCTTTGTTCGCACGACCTTTAGCGATGAAGGTCAAATAATAATAGAAGTTTCCAAATAATCAAAATGATTATAAATTTTTAAGAATTGTCTATGGAACGTTAATTTCGGTTGAATTTTTAATATTCTTCATTTTGAGCGAACATAAAGACTATTGTAATAATTTTTGAAATGAAAATGTTTGTAATGTTTCATCCGGATGGTATGTAGGTCGTAATGGAATAAAATTGTAAGCTTTTTTTTTAACTTAATGATGGCCTTTGGTTGCACAAATATATTATTGTAAGTAAGTTTTAATATTTTATGGCTTCAGGCTGTAGCCCGCATATAACAGGGTAGGCAAAGAGAGCATGGGAACCTAGAGTTAAGTCACCATGTTTCCTATTTTGAGCCGTTGCGTGTTGAATGTTGAAAGTCTCTTTTTGCCTCGTTAATTAAAACGCGAATAAATGAAATTGTTAAATATTTCATTTCCTCGATAGAAATCGAAATAATAATCTGTTGTGTTAACATTGGAACGCTTGTGCCCCTGCGTCAATACAGGCCTCAGCGTTATTAGTTCTTACTTAATTAATATTATCTCTCGCAATTACAAGCGACCCACTCGCGGCTTTGCTCGCTTGAATTATATCGTACCTTATTTACTAATTTCAATTAATTTCTTGTCCTAGTAATATTATTAACTTTGAGGCCTGTCGTGGCGCAGCGGCACAAGAATGTGACCGTGACCGACAGGTTCTGGGTTCGATCCTCAGTCGAGGAAATGAAATATTTAATATTTTCAATTTAAATATTTAATGTTTCATTTCTTCGGCTTTGGTAATAAGGCAAAATGCGGCGTTGAGTTCCGCCACTCAACACGCAATGCCTCAAATTCGGCGGAAAGTGGGGAACGGAAGTGGAACGGAGTGTCTTAACACTAGGTTCCCGGGTTCCATCTGCCTACCCTGCCTCGTGCGTGAAGCTGAAAACTTAATTTCAGCTAAATGAATAGAACGGTTGTAGCAATTATACTGAACTATATGTTTGAAATTGACATAACTTGTTTATTTATTACCGTTTCTAAATTAGATAAGATTAAATTTTGAGGGAATCTCAATTCAAATATAAGTAAAAATTGCGTTTTAATCCTGCCGTTTCTGAAATTAGCACGTATAAACTCACAGATAAACAGGCATTTTTTATAAAATCACTCCTAACACTATTACGATAATAAACGTTCACTGTAAGATTTTTTTAATATATCTTTTACGTATAGATTTATTACAAGTATAGTTTCCAAGTCTAACTCTTAAGTCAAAAAAATAAATAACATAAGTTATGCTCATTTTGATATGAATTAAAGTAAGAAAAACCTATTCACAAATATTATTTTTTTTATAATCGTATTAATCTAAGCGTTTAATGATTGGCGTTTGCGATAAAAAAATCCGATCAACTACAAGTCTGACTGGGGGTTCCGTATCAAATCCATGAATGTAGGTCAACGGAAACGTAAGGTACAATAGTTGAGTAGCTTATGTTTAAGCCCATGCACTCATTTTGTAAGAGACTTTTGTAGTAAACTTGAATATATCATAAGTTTTGTTTCGTTTTTTTCTATCATCCTCACTTTCTGTAAATGTAACTAACTTCTTACACTGCTGCCTCCTTAGAGATTTTTCCTAAATAACCGATTTTTTTACTAAAAATGAACGAAAAAACCATGACAATAACTACAGCGATACACATTACGTTGAAGTAAACCTTCGGAATACACGTAATGGTCTCTGTGTCACGTTCAGGTAACTCCGAAATGATATAGTACGGGCGTTACGGGATTACGCAGGAAATTGATTTATAATGCCGCTGGTTGAGAGCCTGGAAGTTTCTGTGAGGGCGGATTTCATTATGAAATGTGTGGAGGACGATTTTGTATGGGAAATTAAATATAATATTGGTATATGCAGAAAAAATATATGTCTATATGAACTTACGTCGGTTTGCTAATACCAAAGTATTTACTATCGAAACCAGGTATATATATATATATATATATATATATATATATATATATATATATATATATATATATATATATATATATATATATATATATATATATATATATATATATATATATATATATATATATATATATATATATATATATATATATATATATATATATATATATATATATATATATATATATATATATATATATATATATATATATATATATATATTTATATATATATTTAAAAGTATTTTTTTGTGAAATGTTGCCAATCACGAATGTTTATAGTTAAATAATCTTATTTTTTCCCTTTTTTCGTTGGACAACACTTCTAGAACTCAGCAAGTAAGAAAATTCCAATACATCCACGTACAGTCGATAATTCGCCGCCCTGAAGTTAGATGCAGATGGCTGCGCCTATTTAAATTTAATATTTTTTCTTACTTTTAGTCTTTCTTGATTATCATTCTTAGAAGTTCAAAAATTGTAACAGTATTAAAACCAGGTCGTACCCGGGCGCGGTCGAAGGCGGACGCCTGTTGCGGGCGTATGTCGTCGACGGGGGCGGGGTCGAACAGCTCATTTGTCTTATACGCGACGCCGGGGTACTTCTTGCGGCGCGGCATCGCTGGTTCTATTGCACCTGAGAATAGAAAACTAAAATAGGATGGCAGCAAAAAACAATCTTGTTTACAGATATACCTAGCAGTGGTTATAACGTACAAACTACACCTAACACCTAAATTGATCTTGAATTTTGTGTAGAATGGCGGAGGCCAATGCCGTGGGTGCAAATCTTGTTAGAGTAGGAAAATTAAAATTTTTCTTTTTCCAGGCGAGGTCGAAAACTGTTCACAGACATTGCAGTGTTGTTAATGAAGACACCCAATTGCCGTTTATTTTAATTTAATCAATATAATTGAATTTTGCATTTTGTAGAGCATCCTTGATGTTATTACATTGGCACTATACGTCTATAGCAGGGTAGACAGAGGGTGCTCAGTTGCGGAACTCAACGCCGCGCTTTGTCTTGTTACCAAACAAAATAAAAATAATTCATTCCGTCTGAGTGGCAATCAAATGTATAATCATTGTGTAAAGCCAGACGTCTCTCTTTTTTTTAAGTTTAAATAAGGTATATGCACTGTACAGTGATAACCACTGTGCAGCAACATCGTCGTAGAAATTAAATGACTAATTTCTTTCGCTTCGCTTGTCATCCCGCCGCGGGCAGAACAAACACGCTTGATTAGAAAAAGAAAATTGCTACTTGGCCTTTATGTAACTAGTGGATGGAATGAAAGTACATAATGGAATTATTTTCTATAAATATAATTTATTGTTCATTTTATTTCTTATTACGCGCTTTGTGCGTGTTTTTTTTTTGGTTAAACCGAAAACTTTCTATGGAGATTTTATAGAAGTTACAAAGCTTTGAGCTTTTTTCAGTAGATAAGGATCCCTGGAACCAAAGGTAACCTAGCGGAAGTTAGTTGGTAGAAAATTAGGCATGAAAGTGATAGGTAAGTACTTCATTTCCCACTATTAACCCAATATTCAAAATATGAGCCGCTTTAAAAAACAAAAATAATTAATTTCCCAGAGTGAAAAATTATCTAGTAATGGACTACTGGAAAAAGTTCAAACTGTTACGTTTTTAAATATCTATACCAAAATACCAAATAAACATATGGAATTGAGTGACGTTTTGAATCATTATACTATATAACGTTTTTAATTAATTTATAATGACAAGAAACAATTGTGGCCTGTCGTGGCGCAGCGGCACAAGAGTGTGACTGTAACCGACAGGTTCTGGGTTCGATCCCCAGTCGAGAAAATGAAATTTTTAATATCTTCAATTTAAATATTTAATGTTTCATTTCTTCGCTCTGGTAATAAGGCAAAGCGCGGCGTTGAATTCCGCCACTCAACACGCAATGCCTCAAATTCGGCGGAAAGTGGGGAACGGAAGTGGAACGGAGTGTCTTAACACTAGGTTTCACTTCCGTTCCCTCTGCCTACCCTGCCTAGTGCGGGATACAGCGTGAAGATAGATAAATAAAAAAAATAAAATAAAAAAAAACAATAAATAAATATGTTACCCCGTGCTATAGGCAGTGCGTTGGGCGGAGTGGGGGCGGGCTGCTTCACCACCCCCTGTTGCTGTTGCTGCTCCTTGTACTCGTGCCATCTGTACGTGCTGCGGTACTCCGAGTGCAGCTAGAGCAATGGAAAATTGTTTAATTATTATATTGAGCTACATTTTAATGTAACCGGAAATAATTCAGTAAGGGGTAAAACGGGACCCCATTATTAAGACTCCGGTGACTGTCTAACCGTCTGTCCTTCTATCTCTGTATCTTATATATGTATTTATATAGTTATATAATTGACACAGTTACAGATTATGTATTTCTGTTGCTGATATAACAAGAAATACAGAAGAAAAACTGAATAAAGTTTATGTTTAAAAGGGCTCCCATAAAGTAAACGTTATGTTTTTATAGGATCGGGACACTTTGTACGCGAGTCCCTCTTACATTCCTGCGATTTTTCTTACTACCAGCGAGAATAAATTAAAATAATTTATTCCCTTAACGAAAATCAAAACCACAATCAACGCTTACACTCAGTCGCTGTACTGCTGTGCCACAATGGTCTGTAACTTCAAAGTACAAAATTTCATTTAACCTGTTTTTATTTACGACTAACTTTCGGAAGCAAGTTGTATACAAACTTTGAAGTGCGCTGTAAGTTTTAGCGAACAAATAATAGACATTTGTTGTTAAACACTGCAACTTAGAAAGATATTTTCTAAATGATTCACTTTAATTTTGTGTTCTTTAATTGCATCTTTCAAGTCTACTACTTTACTGTTGACCTCATTGAAAGAACTGTGCCGATTTTAACCAAACCAAAAAGACGGATGTTCAGTGTTCAAAATGAATAGACCGATTTGAGTGCGGTTTTCTTTATCGAAAGCCTTGTTTATCGCAATTCTTAGCTATTTTTTATGGATATCGGATTAGCAGTTTAAAGGTTAAAGTACTGTGCCGATATGAGGTGGAGATTATTTGGTCAAGGGGGGCAAATAATTTCTACTTTATATCTCTATAATTAGTATTTTTATAGTCGCTTTAACTGCTGTACTTATTACAAGAGAGCTTACTTTATAAGTTCTTTAAAGTGAACGAAATATCGGGTTTCTTTAAATATATTCACTTATTTAGCTTCACGCTTCACGGAAAGGGAATTTGGGAACCTAGGGTAAATACACTTCGTTCTGTTCCCCACTTTTCGCAAAATTTGAGGCAGTTTGTGTTGAGTGGCGTAACTCAACGCCGCGCTTTGGCTTCTTATCAGAGCGCAAAAGGAATGTTTTCAACATAACACTATTAAGAGGAACTCAAAACCTCTTGTAATATATCAATTATTTTTACGTCAACTTCACGCTAATATAATAATATATCAACTACTTTTTCGTCAACTTTGATAGGCTAGAATTAAGAATTAAGACATATATATATATATATATATATATATATATATATATATATATATGTATGTATGTATGTATGTATGTATGTATGTATATATATATATATATATATATATATATATATATATATATATATATATATATATATATATATATAATATATATATATATATATATATATATATATATATATATATATATATATATATATAAATATATATATATATATATATATATATATATATATATATATATATATATATATATATATATATATATATATATATATATATATATATATATATATATATATATATATATATATATATATATATATATATATATATATATATATATATATATATATATATATATATAAATATATACATGCTCAATATTTCGATAAAAGATTTAATTTAAAATAGGTAATCTAAATAATAAATTAAAGACACTATCTATTAAAAACATGATTTGAAAGGTTAATTAGCTTTTTTAATCGAAAAGCTCAAACGAAAAATCTGTACTTTTACTTCAACAACCCAGGCAAGTATCTAGTTTATTATTTATATATGTAGTTCGTTTCAATTATTTTTGGTTTTCTAATAACATTATCAAAGACTACATTGAAAATAATATTTTTTTAAGCAATTCAATACAAAAAATATAGTAGTTTTGTCGAAATAAATACTTAAAATTGAAATATTAATAAAACAAAGAATAAATGTTAAGGGGGCTTGAATATATAATAGTCAAAACAGTATTCGAATCAGTTAAGCTATTTTTTTAAGATGAACATACAGAAAAGCATTGATACAGATAAAAAAAAAAAAACAGCACACAATGCCTGTATTTCTGCGGAAAAAGAGAAACCGGATGAGTGTCTTATCACTAGGTTCCCAAGTTCCCTCTACCTACGCAATTGTGTACCGGAATATAGCGTAAAGCTTATCATCGACATGTTTTATCTTGACAACAAGAAACCAAAAAAAAATATTGCCCGACTGGGGATCGAACCCACTATCTTGTTTACAGTTAAACTTTTCCACTGCGCCACTAAGCGTGACGGCGTACGGACAGACAATATTTATAAATATAAAACTGGCACGCGTTTAGTGTCAGTATATGTAGTAGCAAGATACACACGTGGACGTCTGACGTCGCTTAAATTATTCAGTGTGAACACACAATCTGTAGGGTGGCTATGGCTTTTGATTTAAAATATTTATTTGTTTTTAAATTAGAAAAATATAAGGCATTTAACGGTTGACATTTCTTTTTCAGCTTCACGCTGTATCCTGCACGAAACAGGGTAGGCAGAGGGAACCCGGGAACTTAGTGTTAAGACACTCCGTTCCACTTTCGTTCCCCAATTTCTGATTTGAGGCATTGCGTGTTGAGTGGCGGAACTCAACGCCGCGCTTAGCTTTATTACCAGAGCGAAGAAATTAGGCATTAAATATACATATTGAATATGTTACATATTGAAATTATAAATTTGTGAACACGTTAAAAACAATGTAACACGATAAATGGTAGTTAATAAAATTGGCGTGTGATAGATATTATTAAGAAAAAAGATAATAGTAATGATAAGTTCCTTATGCAAAGCGTGGCGTTGATTGCCGCCATTCCACACGCAATGCCTCAAATTCAGCGGAAAGCGGGGAACTGAGATAAAATATAATCCACATATTCCTTTTTTTTAAATTTGATTAAAAAAATGAATAGAACATCAGTAAAATACAGTATTGAAATGTATAATAATGTCTTTGATTTTCGCGATTGCTATACATTTAAAATGAAACACTTTTAAACGGATTAATCGCCTACCCGTGACCACGGACTACTGTAAAGTGTTCGAAACGTCGGGTTTCCAAAAATGTTTACCATTCAATATACGCGATTAATCCGTTTAAAAGTGTTTCATATAGAAATGTATTTTTATTAATGTATATTATTTTAATTCTGCACAATTATTTATTTAATCCAAAAAGTAAATGATTAGAATTATAATTTTACTTTAAATATTCGTAAAACTTTCAATCATGAAAATACTTTCAAAAACTATAAGTCTTGTTCGCATAACACAGAAAATCTCTACGATATCCTTTGCCTCTGCGTTACGTCATATGGTTTTTTTCTTCTCCATTTTCCTCAAAGTCCACGCAAACAAAATAACTAATAAGTATCATGGTCACCCATACAACGTATTGCAAGTCAATTAATACGGCGTGTTCTGGCACACTGCACTGATAACCTGCTTTCGTGAAATTGCTGAATGTTTGCTGTTAAACGTTTTAAGCGTCTAGGGTATATTTGATATATTTTTTAAATATTATTACTATGTTAAGGAAAGTTATATTTTTTTATACAATTTTTTTTTAAATCGGGCTGGAATTTATATTTCTTAGACGGTTTCCAAGAAGTGGAAGCACTACTTTAGTCTTATAGACCGTTTAAATAAATGTGTCTGAAAGCAGGTTCAATTTTTTTCTTCTAGAACGTTACGATATATCATAGTGTTAAGACACTTCGTTCTCAATCTTCATCCTCACTCTTTGTCCAATTTTTTTTACGACGAGGCATTGACTAGGTGTTCTGGTAGAGAATGTTATTTAGCCCACCTATTGTACAATTTTCTGTGCGACATAAATAAATAAAAAAAATATAATTATTCCCCTAAGTGTCACTGACACCTAAAGACCCTATCACCGTCCCTGTCGCTGTTATAGACGGGATTTTACCTGACCAAGAACACTCTCTCATACTCAGCTTCACGCTGTATCCCGCACATGGCAGAGTAGGTTGAGGGATTTGGGAGCCTAGTGTTAAGACACTCCGTTCCACTTCCATCTCTCACTTTTTGCCGAAATTGAGGCATTGCGTGTTGAGTGACGGAACTCAACGCCGCGCTTTGCCTTATTACCACAGCGAAGAGATGTAAACATTAAATATTTAATTTGAAAATATTAAATATTTCATTTCCTCGAGTAAGGATCGAACCCACAACCTGTCGGTTACAGTCACACGCTTGTGCCGCTGCGCCACGACAGGCCTCAACAAGAATCATAAATTTAATTAAATCTAGTAATAGACAAGGCCGTATTTAAACACATTTCGTTCAGAAACCATTCAGGAAATAAACGTCGATCAATCGTGATATTTAATACCGACTTTCAGAAAACGTGACCTTGGGATGACCTTAAAATATAGAGTCGATATATTAAATTACTTACTTAAGGTCACAGTGGCTCAGTGGGACTGGTTCTAACTGTAAATGTTATGTGATTGATCTGTATTCGAGACAACAAAATTTTTTCAATTTCCCGCTCAACTTACTCTGGTAAGCCAAAACGCGGCGTTGAATTTCGCCATTCAAACATCTCCAATTTAGAGGCAAAGTGGAAAATGAAGTGTTGAAATTAAATGACATTGTGAGCGGAACTCAACGCTGTTTTCGTCTACCAGAGCATCATGGACAGGAAAATTATTTAGATATATAATTTTCTGATGATATCGAACCTGCAACTATCTCGCCAGCCATCTTTTAAAAAGTGTATTTAAAAAGCGACAACTTGGTCTTACTTTTGATATAACTGTATAAAATATAAAATTAAATATCTGTTTCATTAAAATACGCGGTTGCGTTTCAAAAGTAGAATTTTACAAGCGAAAGCTTTTTAAGTGTTCATAAAGTTTTTACTTTTAAACGTTCGAGAATAAAAAATGTTTTTTATAAAATGTTACGTTTCACCTTGACCTTTTTTCAAATATGTAATATATAGTTAAATTAAAAAAAATCTTATTTTAAAACCAATAACTTTATTAGACAAAATGTGGCGTTAAGTGCCGTCACTTAATGTCACACAATGTCTCGATTCGAGCATAGAACGGGGAACAGAGTGTCTCGTCACTAAGGGAGAAATCCTCGCCTACTTTGCTATTTTGGGGTAAATCGTGAAACTGCAGACACTGTCATATACAAATTGTCATATACAAAGAAAGGTTATCTTTAAAAGTATTCTGTAAGCCTCCTACAGGAGGGAGTTGCAACAGAAAACGCACTAGTATTTTTTACTTTTGATTGTTTCTTCTTAGAAAGTTGATATCTATCCAAGATGAGGCTGCAGATCTATATATTTGATTATATCTTAGGAAATCCTGAGCTAACTAAAGTCTTAACTGACAGAGAAACGGAAACCGAAGTGACTCCGTTTTTTTTTAAAGTACGAAACCCAAAAAATGAGAATATCTATTATTGTAGACGAGTACTGTTCCATATTTCTACAGTAACAGGTAGTAACAATGTTTTACGATTAAATACAAACGATGTTGCAAGCAGAGTATGATCTTTTCCCATATATTTTGTAAGCAAGTAGAAATCTTCTATATCATCATTCTTCGTTATATACTTAACAAAGCTTCATAGATATTATTTGATATTTTCATTTCTTTCCTCTAGTAACAATTCAAAGCGCGGCGTTGAGTTCCGCCACGCAACACAAAATGCCTTAAATTCCGCAGAAAGTGGGGAATGGAAGTGGGACGGAGTGTCTTAACATTAAGTTATTAAGTTCCCAAGTTCCCTCTGCCTACCCTGCCATGTGCGGGATACAGAGTGAAGCTGAGTATGTTCACGCTGTATCCCGCATATATATTATTTTTGTTTTTTACACTGATCAACTCTCATAAAGAGAAAGAAAACCACTAAGAATAGTTTCGAATCTAGAACTTCCAATACTTTTAATTATTAAAAACAATATATTTTAGTACTAATAATTTATTTTGTAAGAACGGAATGTAGAAGTACTGTGAAATTTAATTAAGAACGCTTTCTTGGATAAAAGCCGGAGCCGTCTCAGTGCCTTATTGAATGAGACTGTCATCTATTTCATAAAAGTGACTTTTCATTTAATACTGAAGTC
The DNA here is from genome assembly GCA_019049475.1 of Eueides isabella. NCBI lineage: Eukaryota > Metazoa > Arthropoda > Insecta > Lepidoptera > Nymphalidae > Eueides > Eueides isabella. Next base: position 9,121,213 of record CM032406.1, read on the forward strand.
AAGATATACATAAATTGAGTGGTTTCTCCTAAGTAAAGGGTAAAGATAAAGTAATTTTTGTTGTTGTAAATTTTACTTTTTATATTTTATTTTTTTATATAAAAGGATTAATTTTAAAGGAAATTAAATTAATATTTATCTAAAACATAACAGTTTCACGTTGTATTCTGAACATGGCAATGTTGACAAAGGTAACTTGGGAACCTAATGTTAATAAACTTCGTTCATTGAGAAAGTTCCGTTTACTTTGCCTTATTACCATAACAAGAAATGAAAATATAAAATATTTTCATTTCCTTGAGTAAGTTCGAACCCACAACCGGTCGCACTCACCACCCACCAGTCGCATACCTTTTACTTGTATACGGAAAATTGGACATATGAATATCATGAAATTAAAACATAGGTAGATATACATACATATTTTCGTATAAGTATGTAAAAAAAATAATCCTTTCTTAATAAAAATAAGAAAGTTCCCGAGAATCTAATTTATTATAATATTATAATATTTTTATAATATTATAATAAATTAGATTATAATAATTATAATATCTTTACACAAAATTAAGACTAACTACAGCGTTGAATTCCGCCAATCTTCACGCAACATCGCAAATTTGGATAGAGAGCGGAGAATGGAATGTATTCACATAAACTTGTCTTCATCCATGCAAGAACAAACGTGAAGCAAAGATATCAAAAGGGCAAACTTCAAACATTTCATTCGATAGAGAACTTTAAAATTGTCGACAAACGCTAAGAAAGTCTTAAATAATATCTCGTTTTCGGAAAAGTCCTCGTTTAGTTAATACAAGATTAAATCTGAATTATTATGTAGAAGTTATCAGCCGTACTGCAATGCGACAATGTACTGTTGCCTCCTTTAACCTAATTTGTATGGAAAGTTTGCTAAGAACGTGATAGGTTGAGGAAATTGTATTAGCAACAGTGTATAGCATTTAAATGTTATTATTAGACTTTCAGTTGTGTATAACCCATATATTATGAAATGTTCAACACGAAAAATTGGAGTTTCCATTTCAGACTTTTGCCCAATTTTCTTTATATGCCAGAGTTTTATCATTCCTTCAAGTGAGAATCGAACCAACATCTCTTGTAATTAGATGCTGTGTCGCGTTTAATACGTACATGGCATTGAAATATGATCGCATATAAAATGTAGACCACAGAACTTAAGGTTAAGACACTCTCTCCCCACTCTCCTGAAAAATTTCAAAGCATTATAAAGGCATTTTGAGGGAAATGAAAAAGTAGAATAATCATTCCCCCGAATGTGAATTGAACCGACACCCACTTGTACCACGATGGCCTCAACGAATATTATTAATTTATATCAATAACAATATTTAATAGTTGTTTATAACAACTGACATTTTAAGAAAAACGAAACATGTTCACAATAATTTTATAACGAAATATGAAATTGAATCCGAGAAATTCCAAGTGCATTGTATACAAATAAAATGCGAGTACGTTTTAAAATGTTATTTGTGCGACTTTAAAGAAAACGCCACAGAAAATACTTCAACGTATAAAATAAATTCTATCAACATTTTTTTATCACTTAACTTTTAATTTTATACATGGACGCCATCTCGGCGACAGATCAGTCTTTAGATATAACTATCTTGATTAAAGGAGATAATTTCTGACTGTAAGCGCGGAGGGCGTAGTTTCAAATCTGTAGAACCATAGAAGATCGTATTTATCGTTATTTCTCCGCTAGTGTACCTACGTATTTTTTTCCCCGCACGAGACAGGGTAGGCAGAGGGAACCCGGGAATCTAGTGCTAAGACACTCCGTTCCACTTCCTTTCCTCACTATCCGATATTGAGGCATTGCGTGTTGAGTGGCGGAACTCAACGCCGTGCTTTGCCTTATTACCAGAGCGAAGAAATGAAACATGAAATATTTTGTAAATTTGAAAATATTAAATATTTCATTTCCTCGACTGGAGATCGAACCCAGAACCTGTCGGTTACAGTCACACGTTTGTGCCGCTGCGCCACGACAGGCCTCAAACACAATATCACAATTAGGACGGAAATTAAAAAATTAAGTATCTTAACGCCAGGTTCCTTTATTTACTTACCCTCCTACAAATTTAAAAATCTTATTTGTCGTATAGTGGCGCAGACACAAGCGTGCGACTGTAAACGTGATATTGGGTTCGGTTCCCATTTGAGAAAAATAACAAATTAATATTTTTTATTTCGTTGTTCTGGTAAAAAGCCAAACGTTAAGTCTTCCACTCAACACTCTCTCAGCTTCACGCTGTATCCCGCGCATGGCAGAGTAGGCAGAGGGAATTTGAGAACCTAGTGTTAAGATACTCGTGATTGTTCCATTTCTATTCAACACTTTCCGCCGAATTTAAGGCATTGCGTGTTGAGTGGCGGAACTCAACACCGCGCTTTGCCTTTTTACCAAAGCGAATAAATAAAATTATTAAATATTTAATTTGAAAATATTAAATATTTCATTTCCTCGAGTAGGGATCGAACCCACAACCTTTCAGTAACAACACGCATTGCCACAAATTCGGCGGAAGATGGGGAGCGGGAGTAACTTAACTCTAGGTTCCCAGGTTCCCTCTGCCAACCCTGCCATGTGCGGGATACAGCGTGAAGATGTAAAAAAACATTTTGAATCATAAATTTGCGAAATTAATACTTAGTACAAAAACAATGTGTTGTTAATTGGCATATGTAGTCCACCGCGGTGACGAAACGTTATGAAAGTATGTAACTGTACACCAGATGATGGCTATCGAGTTCTATTGTTTTATACGTCCATTATATGAAAATGGATATTATTTTTAGGCTTGTCGTGGCGCAGAGGCTGTAAACGTGATTGGTTGGTTGTGGGTTCGATCACTGCTTGATGTAAGAAAATATTTAATATTTTATAATTTCGCTCTGGTTAAGCGCGGCGTTGAGTTCCTCCAATGAACATGTAACGCTTCGAATTCGGCAAAAATTTGGAAACAGAACGAAATGAATGTGATTGATTGTCTGTGATATAATATGATTGAGGTGTGTCGTTTTTTATTGGTATATTTTTAGCTTCACGCTTTATCCCGCACTTGGCAAGGTAGGCTAGGTCTGAGTGTCACTCGTACCATCTAAGTTTTCAGTCATAGCGTGTTAAGTGGCGTAACTCAACGCCGTATCTGTCATGTCACCGAAGCATGCAAAATAAAAATAATTCGTTCTTCGAATGGAAATCGAACCTAAAACGTCACATTTACAGTCATAGTCTGCTGCGCCATAACGAGCTCTGTATTATATTACCTTCTCAATACCATATTAATTTTTAATGTATGACAATGGATATTTTATTTCTGATGATTGACGTGAGTGGGTCGTTTTATATTGGTAATTGATATAAGAAGTTGAAAATTTGTTAAAGTGAAATAACAACAACATTTTTTTTTCAGCTTCACGCTGTATCCCGCACTAGGCAGGGTAGGCAGAGGGAACGGAAGTGAAACCTAGTGTTATGACACTCCGTTCCACTTCCGTTCCCCACTTTCCGCCGAATTTGAGGCATTGCGTGTTGAGTGGCGGAACTCAACGCCGCGCTTTGCCTTATTACCAGAGCGAAGAAATGAAACATGAAATATTTCAATTGAAAATATTAAATATATTCATTTCGTCGACTGGGGATCGAACCCAGAACCTGTCGGTTACAGTCACACTCTTGTGCCGCTGCGCCACGACAGGCCTCGACAACAACATTTAATATCACTGTTGTATTGGCAAATTATGTTAAGGCCAGTCATGGCTGAGTGGAAAATAAATATTTAATATTTCCATTCTCTCGATCTGGTCCTTCAACACGCATTGCCTCAAGCATTAGGCGGAAATTTAGGAAAGAGTGTCTTAAGAATAGACTCCCACGTTCCCTTTGCCTACTAGCTTTGTTATAGATTAAAAAAAAGCGTACGTTGCGTGATGCTAAAAAAAAAAAGTATATTAATTTACAAATTTAGTATCGAACACACAATCATGCGATGGTTGTGTGTTCTACAGGCAGAGTCAGTCAGTCAGTTGTCCTACAGCGTAACTTCAGCCTCTCTGTCGTAGCAATTGAATATTGTATATTATACCATAAAATATACTGAGAGCCAATTTCTTGTTATTTATTACGCCCTCATACGTAATGGGCTATTAAAAATGTGAAATCATATAGAAAAGGTCCTTAAACGTAGCGTAAATATCTCGAATAATCATTTTCTATTGTTACGAACGAATACTTGTTCATACATGCGGGAAACAAAGTATCTTAGCACTAAGTTCGTTCTCCTTGTCCTACTATAAACTATACTACAAAAAGACAATGATATTAGAACCTACTATCATATTAAACTACCTTAAAGGCTCAACCATTGATCGCCATTATCAAACAAAAAACCTCATTTCATATTTCGCAAAGCTAACGATGTGGAGTAAAATACCAATAGCTACATCTAGCGAGGACACGGCTGAGTAAGCAATTCGCGAGATGATACTCGCGTCTCCAACGGTGTGGGATGCTGTGCTTTATCTCAACTTTAAGGATTTTATGTCTGAATTCCGTATTTTGTGTATCATTTAGAATTTTTTCTTATTATTTTTTTTGTGTATTGGTAAAGTAATATTGTAAGATTATAGTTAAATTGTATAAAATTTATTCTGATTTACAAACTATAATATTTTCTTCTTTTTCTCTTAGCTTCTCACACGTATGGTGAAAAATGGGAAACGGAACGGAGTGTCATAAACTTTAGGTTCCCAGGTTCCCTCTGCCTAATGGCTATGTACCGGAAAGAGGGTGAAATTAATTCATTCCCTTGTGTGAACATCATGTTAAGTATTAACACTGATATAATAAATTATAATAAAAAATGTTTTGTCTTGTTTTTTGATGATTACAGCGAGCGAAGCGACTAAGGGAAGTCGCTACGTACAAATACAAAAATATATCTAGAGATTTTTAGTAACATTTTATACAAATTTCGCTTGAGGCAAGCAATACGAGAGCGACGCGGTGATCCCAAATTTAACGGTAATTTAAATGATGTTGCGGTACAGCGGATATATTGCATTTAAGATGACCTCTACCTAAGTTCGAGGGTTCAGTGAACCCGATAATAATTCGAGGCATGATTAACCAATTTGTACTGGCACAATCTTATTTTAATGTAAAAGTGTCTTAATGATAAATTAATAACAGAAACTGTATTGGGTTAAACATTTAGTGTAAGCTTAATATAAGGCCTGACGTGGTGTAGTGGCACAAGCGTGTGACTGTAAACGACAGGTTGTGGATTCGATTCCCACTCGGAGAAGTTACATATTTAATATTTTCATTTCCTTCCTCTAGTAACAAGGTAAAGCGCGGCGTTGAGTTCTTTTGACTGTTTAACGCGCAATGCCTCAAATTCGGTGGAACGGAACCAATTGTTTTAACACTAGGTTCCCAAGTTCCTTCAGTCTACCCTGTGCGGGATACACCGTAGAGCTGAGTAGAGTAAGTACCTATTACAGACGATTCCCAACTTCGATTCCCGACTTCCAACTTTACGATTCCCAATTTCCAACTTTAAAGTATGTAATTTATAACAGTAGCCTCAAAATTTGTATATGTACGAGCGTACCCCAACGATGTATAAACTAATAATGTAGACAATTAGCAAGTGGCCACGTAACAGTGTCATGACGCAAGTGACCTCGTTTTGTCCGTGCGTTCATAATCTAGATCATTTGATGAGTAAACTTTTTAGGCATTTCTTGATGTACTAAATGAATCCAAAAATGTCTTTTTACCAGAGCGAAGATATGAAAACATTAAATATTTTATTTCTTCGAGTGGGAATCGAACCTATAATCTGAAGATTTGCTGAAGATTTCTCAAGATTGCTCTGTCAATTAAGGGAAAAAAACATTGGAAATTTCACGATCTAATCGAATTTCAAGCGTTTCTAATAACATTAAAAGTTAATAAATTTTTGTCAAGGTTCTTAGCGATTAATAAGATTACTGAAAAATTTTATAGAACAGTAGCTTCCAAACTACCGTTGAAATTTATATAGGACTAGCTTTTACACGCGGCTCCGCCTGTAAAGTAGGATAAGTGATAAGTTCAAATGGAAACAAATACTTACTCAGCTTCACGCTGTATCCCGCACATGGCAGGGTAGGCAGAGGGAACTTGGGAACCTAGTGTTAAGACACTCCGTTCCACTTTTGTTTTCCATTTTCCGCCAAATATGAGGCATTGGGTGTTGAGTGCCGGAACTCAACGGCGCGCTTCGCCTTGTACCAGAGTGAAGAAACGAAAACATTAAATATTTAATTTGAAAACATTAAATATTTCATTTCTTCGAGTGGGGATTGAGCACAAAACCCGTCGGTTACAGTCACACGCTTATGCTGCTGCGCCGTCGGGCCTCTCAGGTAAACAAATAAAACTTGTATATATTACTTCCTGAGATTAACGCGAAACCAAACACTCTCATAAATACTCTCACTCACTCAACTTCACGCTGTATTCCGCTCACGGCAGGATATGCAGAGGGAACTTGGGGATCTAGTGTTCAGATACTCTATTCTACTTCCGTTCCCGACTTTCGGCGAAACTCAACGCCACGGTTTGCCTTGTTACCAGAGCGAAGAAATGAATACATTAAATCTTTAATTTTAAAATATTAAACAATTCATTTCCTTGAGTGGAGATCGAACCCACAACCAATCGTTAACAGTCTCACTCTTGTCGATTGCCGCTGCGCAACGACAGGTATTTTAAGATATTTTCATTGTTTATTTCAACAAACAAATGAAAATTTATATTTTCGTTGTATTTTGATATATTCATTTGAAATATACCTACTAAAGTACATAATCGTCCTCTTTACCAGTCACAATGTGAAATGTAATCTGTAAAATTATGCAACTATGCAAGCAACATGTATCAGCATAAAGATAAACTTTCCATTAGTTACAATATTATTTTGCAAGAGTCTGTATAAATTGTTTGATTTCGCCATATGCAGTAACATAATGTTAAGAAAATTTATATTAAATTCTAATATCTATATAATTTTTTTATTTTGTTTTTGACTATAAACGTCATTGATGTGGATACGATTCCCGCTCGGGGAAATGATTATATATAATATTAATCCTTTTTTCAGCTTCACGCTGTATCCTACACATGGCAGGGTAGGCAGAGAGAACCTAGTGTTAAGACACTCTGTTCTGTTCCCCAGTTTTCGCCGAATTTGAGGCATTGCGTGTAGAGTGGCGAAACTCATAGCCGCGCTTCGCCGTTTTACCAAAGTAAAGATATCAAAACATGAAATATTAATTTGAAAATATTATATATTTAATTTCTTCGGGTGGAGCTCGATCTCACAACCTGTCGTTTACACTCACACGTTTGTACGCCATGACACGAAACATAATCAAATATCGTGAATATCTATTATCTTCTTATGATTAATTTAAACTACTTTTATTTCTTTACCCTGGTAGTCATAGTGCGGCGTTGAACTACGCCACTCAACGTGCTCTCTTGTAAATTCGGCGGAAAGCTAGGAATTGAATATCTTAACACAAGGTAATCTATGCGCTGCTATATGTTGAATACAACGCAGCATATTTTATAGTTTATATATATACAAAGAATCAGTATATATATATATATATATATATATATATATATATATATATATATATATATATATATATATATATATATATATATATATATATATATATATATATATATATATATATATATATATATATATATATATATATATATATATATATATATATATATATATATATATATATAATATGTACATACATTAAAGGCACAAGAAGCAAAAATGATATCATCTTTTGGCTTATCTTTAATAACAATATGTGAATTTTGATATCTTATCTTTTCCACTCTTATATCGTTGTCAGACTCGTTGTCAGATGAACAATGTAAAGATTACAAAACCAATGCATTAAATTAAACTGGCCTTTTCTTCAAGGTTATCTTCAATGATTGCTTATACTTTGGTTCATTTTCTTTCTACTGTGACAGGCATATGTTTATCCTATGCCTAGGAGTTTTTCAAAGACCACTAATACAGTATTTTGTTCAAACTAGCTTCTTTTACTCTTTTTTTCAGAGGGAAATTGGGAACCTAGTGTTAAGACACTCCCCATTTTCCGTCTAAATTGAAATATTGCGTGTTGAACGGCGGAGCTTCACACCGCACTTTGCTTTGTTACCAGAGCGAAGAAATGATTATATTTAGTATTTCTTATCCTCGAGTGGATATCGAACTCGCAACTAGCCTTATTTTATAACTAATTTCATTAATTCTAAACCATAATTTAAAAATATCCCCAGCTGAACAAAAGAACAGGAGGTTCTTATTTGCTTTTTAAATGATCGTCCAGTATCATCAACATTTTATCTACTGATTCACTCTACTGGCTCTACTGGCAGAGATAATTTATTATTAAGACTTAATTTTCACTTTCCTATATAATTTTCGAGACAGTGTTATAAGCGGCGGAACTCAACACCGCTCTTGGCCTTGTTATCAGATTAAGTAAATATAAATAATTCACTCCTGAGAATGACAGCCGAACCTACAGTATTCGTTCTTACAGTACATATGCTACTACTCCAAAGCGGTCTCTCCTTATTTCTTTTATAATTAATAAGGCAAAAGCGCGGCGTTGAGTTCCGCCACTCAACACGCAATGCCTCAAATTCGGCGGAAAGTGGGGAACGGAAGTGGAACGGAGTGTCATTACACTAGGTTTCACTTCCGTTCCCTCTGCCTACCCTGCCTAGTGCGGGATACAGCGTGAAGCTGAAAAAAAAAAAGAAAGAATTAATCAATCTCCGCGAAACACGATGACACTAACTCAATTATTAGAAACGAAGCAATATTTTTTCACCAAAGCTTAAGAAGGTGCTCTACATCCGCGTTGGAAGCGGGAAATTTCTAAGATTATTAACTTTTTACCCTATTTCCTTTTTACATTGTAGAGTCAATGGCCTTGTCAAAATGTAGCGTTAGAGCATGCAACGCTTGACGTGGCTTTCTAACCGTCTCAGAGTAATTGATTCATTATTATATAATTTTTTAATAATATTTCAATATTTCGTACAAATTTATGCTGCGGCGTTGAGTTCCGCCAGTGAATATATTCAGTTGACGCAGAACCAAAAATTTTGATACTAGGTCATTTATGACTGGGCAATTTGTAAGGTAAATGTAATATATGTAAAATTAAACTGTTTTTTATTAGACATACTATATGAATAAAAATACGACAGCAGCCATATGTGGTTTAATTTGAATATAACACAAGCACAAGTTTACATTCCGTTCTCAATTTTCCACATGAATTTAAACAGAGGCCTGTCGTGGCGCAGCAGCACAAACGTTTGACCGTAACCGAGGTTAAGGGTTCGATCCCCACTCGAGGAAATAAAATAATTAATATTTTCAATTTCAATATTTAATATTTTCATTTCCTCGCTCTGGTACTTAGCAACACCCGAGACGCTATGCCTCAAAGTTTGGCGGAAAGTGGGGAACGGAAGTGGATTGGAGTGTCTTAACACTACGTTCCCAAGTTCCATCTGCATACCTTGCATGTGCGGGATACAGCGTGAAGCTGAGTGAGTAATTAAAAAACATTACGTGTTGAGGCGCAACTAGGCTTTCGTCTACCAAAGCATGGACATAGAAAAATAATATCCCTCGAGTGGTATTCGACCTAGAACCATCGCGATTTCAGCCAGTATCTCTACGCTACGATAGTCTTTATATTATTTAAACAATAATTACAATTCTAACAGTATATTGCTGCTGCTATAGAGTTTCAATCATCCATTAGCCTTGGTTGGAGCGTGACGAATCAGCCACTTGACAACGGTTACTCTAAGAGAGGTGGAGCATTCCGATAAAATTTTAAAAGAGAAAAAACTAATAGATTTTGTGATATTATAAAATAATATTAAGTTGTTGTTAAAATATTGTTAATGTTTTTCAAGTACATCTTACGAAATATGTGTATGTACAGTCTTTTTTTTAAAGCTTGACTTTATCACAATTATTTTTAAGCTCTACGTTATATCCAGCAATCAACAGGGTAGTCAGAGGGTAACTGGGGAACCTAATGTTAAGACTTTCCGTTCTTATTACTTTCGTTTCCCATTTTCCATTAAATTGCTGCGGCATTAAGTGTTATGTGGCGGAACTCAACGCCGCGATTAGCCTCGTTACTAGAGCGAGAATATTAATATATCTGTTTCTTTTTTTTTCATTTCCTAGCGTGGAATCAAGCCCGCAACCTGTCAAGTTTCCAGTCGCACTTTTGGGCCCCTGAACAAGTAGTATTACAAAATGTCTAAAATTACTTAATAATCTGACCTTAAATTTATTTAAGAATAAGAATAATATTAAAATACATTAAACTAAATATATATTAGTAGAAAACGGAACAGACTATTTGCCGTGTGATCCCGGCTTAGAATAGTATCACCCTGGTACTGATGGTGTCGTAAGAGGCCACTAAAGTACGTGTGGTAGAGTCACGTTGCCAGCAATGGCAACACGCATGGGCAGACTCGACCGGATTGTTACCACCCCCGGCATTTAAGACCGGCGTTAAGTAGTGGCTTTGGCCACTGCGTTTCGCATTAGGTAATGCCGGGCCCCGGTGCCCATCCACCTTAAAAGAAGGCAACGCTCCTGTACAAAAAAAAAAAAAAAAAAAAAACAAGAAAAGTGTGTCTTAACACTAGGTTCCCAAGTTCCCTCTTTACTTTGCCATATGCCTATACAGAGTGAAACTGATAATAAAAATATATTTTTTTAAATATATTATAATAATGAAAGGATAGAATTAAAGTACTCTCTTTATATATATTCACCATAAAGATATAACATAATTATATATTATAAAATTCATATACATACACTAAGAAGGCACCAAACATCATATCATAATAAAGATTCATTTAAATTGAATCATTAAAGTATCATTAATTTTCAAGTCACAGATTTAAAAAAGACGTGCTATGATTTTATTTATATAGTCGTTAGTACACAGCGTGTTCCCACGACTTTCTCTTTGGATAACACCACAAAAGGAGTCTGATTTCACCAACCATTGTTTTACATTCAATGGGCCGTGCAAATAAACTACTTTGTTAATAACTAAATTTATTTCGATTTGTATTAAAATAGCAAATATTTATTTTATTGTATACTAACTTTTGTCTTCAACTATGTTTGCGTGGGCTGAAAATTATAAAAAAATTAAAGCAGTAAGGTGCTTGTAACTATTAATGACGATTAATAACGATGAAAAAGGCTTTAAATTAAATTCAAATTTAAATATTTTTATCCAAAATAAGAAGATACAAGCTAGCAAGATTTTTGAACGTCAAGCAATTTACCAACGGTTCCCTAAAGTTACCGCGTCAGACCTGAGAAGAATCGGCGCAAGAAGCTCAGCGGGCAATGTTATTTTTTTTTCTGTTTTAATAGTGCTTACATAATATTATTATAAGTGATAATGATACATTTGAAATACATAGTCTGGAGCGAGCATTTCATTCCCAAGGTGTGTTTATAAAATCGTTAATTTGGTAATAAATTTTAACACACAAACGTCTTTTTACAACTTTTTTAAATTGTGAAAAAGATAATTTTAAAGTACCCATAAAAGAATTACGGATTCGATGCAATATCGAGTTACAGGCGCACTAAGTTTAGGCCTATTTCTTGTATTCATATTATGTACCGTTTTTAGTAAATAAAAAAGTCACAATTAAACCACACACTGCAAATCACAATCAGAATACTCCTTTTGCGTCCGGGGTTTGTAATGAAAATCCCGTTCTTTTCCAATGCCATAGACATTCGTTGTACAACCTCTTTCTAAGTCCAGACCGGGAAGAGTATGAATGTATGTAATTATCTAGTACAGGAACTAAACGCTGCCTTGTAACTAGAGCGAAGAAATGTAAACATTATATATTTCATTTCCTCGAGCGGGGATCGAACCTACAACCTATCATTTACAGCCATATTATTATACTAATTTAAAATAATTTTAAGCATGGGTACATACAAAAATATTAGGCATTTTCATTATTTACATATCTTTCGCGTATAATTAGATAAATAAAATGTAACTAGTGTTAGGACACTCCGTCTCACCGTTTCTCCGTTTTGAGCAGTTAATGTTGTTTAGTAGAGTTACTCCACGAACGAACAAGATATATGTCTTCATAAGTTTAATTTTTACTATTATAATTTATTTATTTATTTATTTATTTATTTTTATTTGGGAAAGCAAACGACTACAGATTAAAACATTACAAGTAAGTACATGAAATATAAAGACAGGTTAAACAAAAATGAAGTCAGACGCGCACTCCACAAGTTACAAGTAAAGAATTATAACTTAAAAACTTAACTTAGCTTCACGCTATATTCCTAGCGGGGTAAGCAGAGAGAACGGAGAGTCAAGTATTAAGTTTAATAATTATTACCATAGAAAAGAAAATATTGAATCAAGAATTGACGGCCTGCATCCATTTAGTCTCCTAATATCTACTGAGCGATGTCATCAAGCGTACATAATCTGTCACGTGTATCACGTTCAGCGAAGCATTCACATTTTTCTACCTCTAAAATGAATATAAATAAATAAATAAATAGATACGTTTTGTGAAAAGAAACGGATCTCTCAATATTCACGTATATCTTTACAAACTAAGATACAAATATTTTCTTACTAGATTGTTTTTTATTTTTTTTTTATTTTATTTTTCTTTTGGCAACAAACAGTTATAACAAAAAATAACAATAAATTGGTTAAACTTTACAGAAGACAAACAGTGCCTAAAATTACTATATTATATTCTTAAAGAGCTAAATTGGTGTATTAATATTAATAGACTTGTTCAAACATTTATCAATCAGAACATGACAAACCTGACCTATTAAATATATGGCAAATTACATATTATGTATCATTAAGTTTTAAGAGTAATTCCTTTTTAAATCTAACTGGTGACGATCTAAATAAATCCAAATCTGAGAACTGTTTATTATATGAATGTAAAGACCTAGGTATAATTTGTTTTTTTTAACTATAATATTGTGAGGTATTGTAAAAAATCTGGTGTCGATGGCGTGTTGGATTGTGGAATATGAACGTTAATATAAGGTCTTAGGGCAGAACCGCACATGGCAGCGTCGGCAGAGGGAACTTGGGAACCTAGTGATAGGACACTCCGTTCCATTTCCGTTCCCCACTTTCCGCTGAATTTGTGGCATTGCATGTAAAGTGGCGGAACTCAACTCCGCGTTGTGCCTAGTTGCCACAGCAAAGAAACAGTATTGCATTCAATCCCATTTTGAGAAAGATACCGTTAAATTCTACGATTCAACAAATAATATCTTAAAATGAAGCGATAAACAGAAAAATTTAACAGTAGGTTATCATACTGTTATATGTGATATACATATTTTTTTAAGGTTCATGATATCCATAGGGTCATGGGGGATGGAACTTAAGAACTTACTTTTAAGAGATTCCGTCTCCATTTACTTTACTTTCCGCCAAGTTCTGGAAGCATTGCGTGACTGAGCTTAACGTCGCGGTTTGCCTTATAACCGAATCTTTATAGTGTAGCGCTTACATTTACTTACACAGTCACGAAAAGCCTCATTCTACTGGTCCATATCTTCAAATCAGCACTAAACAAGTATTTGACAATATGACTAAAAATAGTTTCCATAATAGATAGGACAATTTTAATATCAATCTATCAAGTGTGTCCCACGGGAAAGCGTGACTATCCTTTACAATGTTATACAATGGTTGTTGACGTAATGGAGGACGTCGTTTGACGTCACCAAGACACCACTTGCATGTAGGTGATTAAATAGAATGGGTACAGATACAAATATTTCCCCTAGCTAGAGTTTTGCTCGTTGTTCGTATGGAAGATAGGATTTTTGGCTGTTTATATACACTTTCTTAATTACATCTTTGGTTAACAGCTTCTGGTTTTAAGTAAAATAATATTATTATCTTGGATTGTCAATTTATGGACAAGAATATAGGCTGTGTTCATAGTATAATATATTATTTTAGGCACTTTTAATGTTTTACGTATATATATCACTTATCATTAGGGGGAGATTTGAGGGACCTCGGTTGACCTGACCCGAAAACACAGTATCGACGATACTGGAGGAAGGTCACGTAAAAAGAATGAGAAGCATGAGGACGGCAAAGCATGTATGAAGAGATTGATGACAGTGGACGAGGCGAAAGAGGTATCATTAGAAAATCATATCAGAATAATAAATAGCACTGAAGTGTATACAATAAAAGATAAATAAATAACCTCGTAAGAATGAAGTAGAATTTCTTAGAACCAACTTATTAAAATTTAAAAGATCTACTAACGTAAATTTATTTGATAAATATTGTCGTTATTTAATGTAGCGTGATTTGAACCCATATACTTTATTTGCCTTCATATTAAATCACTCACTTAGATTTACACTGTAATCCGCATGGCATGCTGTTCCGTTCCCCACTTTCCGCCGAATAAGTCACACGTTTTGCATACGATTTGCGCTCGGTGGAATGAAATATTTAACATTTTTATTTTCTGGCTCTGATAATGACGCAACTCAACACGCAGTGCCTTACGAGGTATTTTAATGATAAACGAAAAGTCCTAACACTGTAAAATTATGAATAAATATTTCAATAAATCTTTATATACAAGTACGTCCGAACGATTACCTATAGGCGAACGTATCTGGATCATAGTGTACTGAACCCTGGGCCAATTCGGGTCACCTCTAGTGCTAAATTACATTCATTCACGGATCGATCATGTTACATAGTATCTATTTCATTTGATTCTCTTTCGGGTTGTTTAGATTAAAAATTTAAACATTTAGAATGTTAGTTGTTAACCGATTTCTAAAGAAGGAAGTTATTAGTTTGTATTTGATATGTTAGAATGATGTTGATTGATGTTGATGCCTAAGGCTATTATGTACGAGTCTTAAATTCAACTTAGGTAGCAGTTTAAGTTTTATCAAAATAAGTTGAGTAATAACTTACATATAGGTTACTGACTCATTTCTGGATTTGAAATCGGTTTTATTTTCTTTTAAATAAATTTTATTTATGATAAAATTTATATCCAATAATATCAGCAATCTTATTGGTCTGATGTTATTTGACTATGCTTCTCGAGAGTGAAATATAATAATATAAATAAGCTATACAGCTATACAAAGAAGGCACGACCAAGACAGTTGAAAGTAGAAGGTCATGGTAATTTATATAACCCTAAAGGTTAGATTAGACATTGTCATCATATCAAGTGCTTGAAGACAAAAAACAAAACACTAGAATACTAGAACTAGATAAAACTACAACAATCTCTTCTTTAATGAAATATTTAATATTTTCTAATCAAATATTTTATGTTTTCATTTCTTCGCTCTGGTAATAAGGCAAAACGCAGAGTTGAGTTCCGCCTCTCATGTGCGGAATACAACGAGAAGCTGAGTGAATATCTTCTATGACTTTACACAGAGCAGGGTAGGTAGAGGCACTCAGGAAACCTAGCGTTGAGACACTCTGTTCCCATTAAGGCACTTCCGTTCTACACTTGCCATTTTATTGCCGGAGGAATATGATTGTATAAGATTTTTGTCAACTTCACGCTGTATCTCGCACACAGTAGGGTAGGCGGAGGGAGGGCACTTGTTAAGAGCCTCCATTCCGTTTTTCACTTTCCACAGAATTTAAGACATTGCATGTTGTGTTGGGAAACTCAACGCCGTGCTTTGCCTCGTATGCTAAGAAATGAAAATATTAAATATTTCTTTTAATAATATTTATATTAAATATTTCAATTCCTCGAGCGCTAATGGAACCCAGAACCTGTCGTGTTTACAGTCACACACTTGTGCCGCTTCACCACTGTATATAACATTATTGAAAATGATCCAAAAAAGAATAACGAAAATATTAAAGTTAAGGAAGTTCATACATCAGCGCACATAGTTTTTTATTATTCAATACTTAGGGGTATTACTCCGCCTTGAGGCCAAGTGGGAAAGGGTCGGGTTGTTTATTTAACCGTGACAAATTTATAAGGCTGTGGGTGTTTATACTTATTTTATTGAGGCCACCATTTTGTTTTATTGTTAACTTGCCCTGTGACCTGTGCTTACCTGGAAATGTTAAGTATGTTGAGAAAAATATTAAAAATTGTATCGAAATCGGCGATGTAGATATTATTAAATGGGGAGCAAAACGGAGTAACGTAACACTAGGTTCCCAAGTTCCCTTTATATACGCAGCCTTGTGCGGGATACAGCGTGAAGGTGAATAAATATATTATTAATACTAGAAATATATTTTAACTAAGTTCGCCCGTAACTCAAATGCATCAAATTCGAAAATCTTTTGTAGAATAATGTGTTGACTGTTGGATGGAGAAGACGAGAATGTTAAAAAAAATATGTTAGTAGACGTTTGTGTGTTAAAGAATTAGTTTACCAAATGAATGATAAATTTTTGCGTGTGACTGTAACCGATAGGTTGTGGGTTCGATCGCCACTCGAGGAAATTATATATTTAATATTTTCAATTGAAATGATAAAATGCGGCGTTGAGTTCCGCCACTCAAGACGCAATGCCTCACTTATAACGTGATCAGAACAAAGCATAAATATAATAAATTAATTTTCATCTACACATCTTCGCTACAACGGTTTTTAAAGTTGCTACAATTGTCTAAGCAAGCAAATGGCGGAGAATCAAGACACTTCTTACTATCATTATATTTTTAGTGGCGAATAAAATTGTCTTAATGAGGACGGAAAATCTAAACACTGGGTTCCCGCATTCCTTCTATCTACCTTGCCATGTGTGTAAAACAGCGGGAAGTTACATAAAAATCCTTGTACCACTTAAATCTCAGGACAAGCACAAAAATAAAACGGCTTCAGTAGTTACTTACGAATGTTCAAGCAACAGGCGAATGTGCCATCAATATATATATATATATATGTATGTATTTATTTATATTTTGTTTGATGTCAACATTCCATAGGAAGTAATCAATTAGAGCATTTTTATGGTACAGTGGTGTAATACGTTTCGACTTAGTGAGTTTTTAACGATTTGTCTATATATATATACATGTTGAGACCGTCGTGGGGCAGCGGTATAGTATAGAACTGTAATATTGATCATTGTGGGCCTGATTCCGATTCTAATTCTTTGGTATCCAGATCAAGCGTTGCGTTGAGTTCCGCTATTCAAACGCAATGTTTTAAAAAATCTGTGATGTGTCGGGAACCCAATGTGTCAGGTTCCCAAGTTCACACTTCCTACCTATATATATATATGCAAAATAGAGAGTATAGCTAAAAATATACAGGTTTCATTAACGTACAATGTTTTATGCCATATGTAAGTCGTTATCAACCATTATTATATTTTATCATTCTTGTTTAAATTCATATAAATATTTGAAATTTACATTAATTTGAGGCCTGTCGTGGCGCAGCAGCACAAGCGTGCGACTATAACCCACAGGTTCTGGGTTCGATTCCCAGTAGAGGAAATGAAATATTTAATATTTTCATTTAAAATATTTAATGTTTCATTTCTTCGCTCTGGAAATAAGGCAAAAAACGCGGTGTTGTGTTCCAACACTCAACACGCAATGCCTCAAATTCGGCGGAAAGTGGGGAACTGAAGTGGAACGGAGTGTCTTAACACTAGGTTCCCAGGTTCCCTCTGCCTACCCTGCCTCGTGCGGGATACAGCGTAAAGCTGAATTTGAAATTTACAACGTCCAACATATATTGTGCCCTTGAAACCCCTTCGCCAGTACATTACATTTATAAATATTTATATGTACAGTGTAAGTACGCTTTATAAAGTCCTCACCGTTTGCTTTCCCTTCGAGTGGTCTAGATCATTATTTGTATACAAACATTTCACTTCTATTTAGGACTTAAGTACCTATTGTATATGAAGGCTGTCCTGGTATGGCATAGCGTCTGACAGTAAACGTAACACAGATTGTGGTCATAAATAAAGCGCGGCGTTGAGCTACGCCCATCACGCTATATCGCGAAATAGGTGCCCTGACTTCTGCCTGAGGTTTTCTTCTGGCTAGGAGTAGCCTACCTATACAGAAGATACCTCGTGAAGCTAAT
Source organism: Eueides isabella (assembly GCA_019049475.1). Taxonomy (NCBI): domain Eukaryota; kingdom Metazoa; phylum Arthropoda; class Insecta; order Lepidoptera; family Nymphalidae; genus Eueides; species Eueides isabella. The sequence continues at coordinate 9,139,536 of CM032406.1, forward strand.
TTCACATCTTTAATATAATTGTAAGTTTCATTTTAGTATAGTCCAGTCACAGATTAAAATTTAAACGATATAGATAGTTTTTCTTAACTATAAAACATGAAAAACATTGTTTCCTGTTCCCATAGATTTTTGGAACCTTCTCAGTGCCATCTTCACTTCCCATGTCAAGTTACTAAAGAATTATACATATTAATATTACCAACCAGTGTAATTAAAAATTATTAATCTGAAAGAACAATGCTATAAATGATACTATACAATTAAATTGAAAGTCTTGGCTATTAATAAACAACATAATTATGGACAGCGAGTATATTGATTAATTAAATATCATCGTATATGAATGATTTAACGGCGCAGGTGATGTGGTTGCGATAAATTTAACGATGTAAGTTCAAAGCCAGTTTAAATTAATAAATATTTTATTTACAATATATGTATGTATATTGAGACGTTGCGACTTGGCGTAAGGAAAGATCGCCTAAGAACGACGACTGCGGGATTTAGAGTGCATATTACGTTTTTTTTTCTATTTTTAGTAAAACGCGGCGCGGCGCAGTGTTCCGCATCCCCATACGTAAAATTTTGGTTTAACTATCCCGGGAAGTGGAACAGAGTGGAACAGAGTCTTAAGATGCAGCTTCCACTGCCTACCCCCCTATATAATAACTATGCATGAAACGTTATCGTCCTAAAAAAACCAATCTTAGCTAGAAGTAATTTATATAACATTATTTATATAGGTATAATAAATCTGTAGCTGATTGCTGTCTGTACATGTTCGATATATTAAAAAGAAAACTTTTAATCTTATATAATAGTATTTTTTAATTTTTTGTCTGTTTGTCTGTGCGTTTGTACGCGCTTGTCTTAGAAAAGGCTTATTAGATTTAAATTCAGTTTTCTTTATTATATTATGGCAACCTCTAATTAATTCTTCGTGATTGTTTTATTAAATCTTTTTAAAAAATAAAAAAAACTACGCAAATTTAAAATATTAAAGTCGACAAATTAGCTACAAAATTTTTATTAATTTAGCTGAAAGTTAGTTTTTATGGTATAGATATTGTCTTAAAAGTGATAGTAGTACTTGAAATTAGTAAATAAAATGGTGTAGTTCAAGCAGGCGAAGCTGCGGGAACGTGGCTCATAATAAATACATATATCTGTTCAATAATTCGGTAACCTACAAATATATTTCAGCACAGACTAACCTAAATCCATGCTACTTTTACTTCTCATATTATTACGCTGAACCAGAAGACATTATTGCCTGACAATTTTTGCTAGCTCTAATGAATCTACTTCAAATACCAACATTTTTACTAATAAACAACAAAGGAAAAACATACATACTCAATATTTCCTGTAAAACAATACCATAGAAGTCATTTCGTATGTAAATTTTAGTATAAAATGTCTTATTCCACCCCCTGAGGCGCCGCCGTCCGCGTGACTGCGCTCCATTACGGACAGACGTCAAGACAGTCATGCACAGCCTTATTTAACGTAAAATATTTAAAAAAGTTAAAATATTTTAAAAAAAGGAGGTCATTGTGACGTATTACAGCGTTTGGCTAACCATAAAATTTTAATTAATTTCCTTTCTCTGCTCTGATAGACAAAGCGCGGCGTTGAGTTCCGTCTCTCAACACACAATATCTTGAATATTAGACAGAAGGAAACGAAGCCACTCTACGCTAAACATCATCTCGCTCGGCTGCGCGGGAAAAAACAAGAAAGATTATTTTTTTAATTGTTGGTGCACTAAGTATGGCATATCACATGATACATTTTAAAAATTCTTATTTACTTTAAAATATAATCAATGATGAGAAATAGTATTTGAATATTTATGCTATATATTCTACATTTATACATACAAAAAGCATAAACTTATTAAATGAATTATTTAAACTAATATTTATACAATACTAATATAAATATATTGATTTTTTACATAAAGAAATAAATAATACCTATTATATACAACATTTTTTTTTATTTCTTATAAAAAACATTTGAGCTAAATCACAGTCATTTCAAAAGAATCGTCGTCAAAGCTAGGGCATGACAAGAGTCATTAATGCATACTATCTTTTACATAATCTGTATTTTTTAAAGGTTAAAGGTCAAAGTTCCAACTACCTACCTCAGATGCCCATTGTACGTGTTTGGTATCCAAGACACTCCTTTCCATTATAATAATTGTAACTCAACACCATCACTCACACAAAAAATATTAAAAAAACAGCTCTATTAAAAAATAAATAACAAAAAAATCGTAAAAAAAAGTATATCGTTTCGTTCGATGAAATATTACTGTTAGGAAATTCGTTCGGAAAAACGACCGCGGCTGCGCGCTCTGCCGGTCTGACTCACAACACTATGCCGACGCAAATTGTATATTCCACTCAAGCGTAATAATCGAGTCTATTTAAAATTTCTGCTTATTCTTAAAAAAGAAAAACGATTCTTAATTATTTATTTCATATACAAAAATTAAATTAAAAAAATAAATTTGTATCGATATTCACGCGCGACCACTACATCAGCTGATATAATAATACGGTCAGCTTAGTGACGGCGGACGGCGTGTCCCCTCCCGCGAATGGGGGGATAGATACCGATGATTTGCATCTAGATATACGACGATAACAATTTCCTTTTTTGCATATCATTTCTAAGAATGCTAAAACATATTATATATTTGTAAGACATAAATAAATGATATTACGATTAAGACTTACGACTAATTTAGTTAAATTAATATAATATATAAAATACATAAGAAAAAATCGTTTTAAATTTCACATCCACTATTTCGACACTACACAATTTTGGCGGTTATTTTGACAGTGACAGTGACAATTAAGTTCTCTGTTTTTTTTAATTTTTTCTCGAGTCAAACACAAGTGGTTTCTTGTCGCGGGGCGATGGCCGACTGGCGTTGGGGCGAGGGAGTGGTGGTTGATGGTAGTGGGATCGATACCACAGTCTGGGGCGCACGCACTGACCGCTCGCGGCCCCTCCGTCTATATTTGGAATATAGGCAGTGTCTATTTATTATTATATGTACAATGTAGGTTAGGAAAAGCGGTTCATTTATATGCCATTAAAAGTATACTGGATTATGTTTTTTTGTTTTGTACGACTAAATAAGTAATTGTTAAAAGTCTAGGTCTTAAAATATACCTTTTTCTACAAAGAGTTGAAATATTTTTAGATATGTAATCATTTAATATTAATTGTTAATATAATTATAAAAAGGGTAAACAATGGGTGTATAAAAATTATATGACTCATTTATACACTTCCGGATATAAATTTATATATTATACAAGTAAATTGTGATGAGACAGTCGTTGCGCAGTGGAGTTGTGTCTGAATGTGATGGGTGGTTGTGGGTTTTTATTCCCATTTGGGGGATTTCTTTTTGTCTTTATTGACTAATTACTTATTTAAATTTGTCAGTTATATGTAACTCTATCATTTAATATCTATTTTTAAACGTAAATTGATCTCTGTTATAATTTGAATAACGTTCTCCTGTACGTATTATATAAAAATATGATGTAAGTATTATATAAAAATGTGTAAATATTAGTTAAAATAGTATACAGTTTGAGATGTATATAAATAATAAAATACTTTTCTGCTCTGGTAATGAGACAAAATGACTACACCAAAAAAAAAATGACTGGTCGCGGAAATTGAGGAACGGAGTGGCTGATCACTATGTTAATATTATGCCACAGTGTTGATTCTGTTCTTAGCCGTATCCCACATAAGAAAAGCAGAAGTAACACCACAAAGAAACTAAATTCTTGCTTCGAATTTCTTTACGTCATTTTCTTTTCGATTCGCGGAACCAATAAAATCTATACAAAGACGCAAACATTCGACCCAAATTTATTATTGACGCGAACTCTATTTACGTATTCAATTGTAGGCGCGGTTTCAAATGTGAGTTTATGAGAAAAATATTCATTATATTATAAGTTTGTATATTTATTATATGAAAGATTTATGTATGGTGGGTGTGGTTGGCGAAGTTCTTTTTCACGCTTAACCACGCAGGCTAGGCAAAGCTGAGGGAACCCGATTTCAAGACACTCCCTTTCTCTTTTCTTTCCTTTGAAAAGACATTGCTTTGTGTTTTTCTTTTTTTTACTTCATGATAGAGTAGAGATAACTTGGGAACCAATTTGTAAGACACTCCAATCCCATTAAGACTAGATATTTAATTTCTTCGAGTGGGGATAGAATCCATAACCTGTCGCGCGTACAGTCGCACGCTTTTGCTACTGCGCGGGCTTTCGCGCCCTCAAATCGTCTTTTATTGAATACAGGAAATAGCTCGAGGAAATGAAATATTTCATATTTTCATTTCTTCGTACTGGCAACAAGACAAGCGTTTAGTCCCGCCACTCAACACGCAATGCCTCAAATTCGGCAGAAAGTGGGGAACGTAAATGGAACGGAATGTCTCAACACTAGGTTCCCAAGTTCCCTCCGTCTACCCTGTCATGTGCGGGATACAGCGTGAAGCTGAGTTGAGAGTTGAGTTGTGTTAAGAAACAGCCATTACAAATCATGCATTTTATTCTATTATATTACTATAATTTATTCCTTAAATGACGACTACAGTAATAAAAAGCTTCATTTACCAGGTTTTTCATAAATTATATTTTTTGTCTTCAGGTATCTTCCGCTTTTATTATTCTGTACATTGGATCTTATAAACGTTCGTTCCTTTTTATTTGTTTTATCTGTACACTTTGTATAACTAATCAGACTTTCAATAATTTAAAAGTAGATTATATATAAGGTCTTTGTGGTGCAGCAAGATAGAAATCATAAATGCGATTGTTTGTGTAATAATTGATATTGCGCGATGTTGAGTTACGCCACTCAACACGTAATGTCTTAAAAACAAAAGCAAGATAGGAACATTATCTAACCCTCTAAACTGGAAAAACAATAGAGCTGTTTGAAATGCATCGTTTAGTTACGTAATTCAATATAGGATTCATTCTCAAATGGAGATAGCAGTATTTTCATAATTTTTTTTTTTTATGTTTATTTTTTTAGCATTCATCCCGCATCAAAGCAAAATATTTCAAGTATAAAAATTCTACGTTTTCTACAAGAACGTATAGCAGAATTAGCTACAAATTTTGGATTGTTTCCAAGAGGAGCAGGTTCGAGTCTGGCTAAGTTAAAAATTAAATACATTTTCTAAATATTAAAAAAAAAAAAATCAAAGTATGATTTTAACTTTGACTTTAATTTCAACTTTTAAATAATAGATATTAAAGGAAAAGAAAATACATTTAAAAGGAAAATCTAAGTAAATAAATTGTACAGTCGTATGTATGTCAATTATAAATTGCATTTGCTAATCGCTTGTAAAATTACCACAGCCTTGGCCTGTTGAGTTTTGTTTAAAATAACTGTGATTCACAATTTAATGTAAATAGTAATAAAATATATTGACGCTATCATGGTTAAGTAGGCAAGAAAATTATAAATACAACCGTAATAAGTGCGAGTTCGTTTCCCGCTCAAAGGAATTTGTATTAAAGATAATTGTATTATTTCGATTAGTCTCCATTTTCAATAGGAAATATCTTTATATTGGGTCAAAATTCGATACATAGGAGATCTGGGAGATATCTATCCAGCATGCAGCGGAGTTTGGAGAGGGAAAAGGAATCAACTTTAGTGCTGAATGAGTGTTTGCTTGAAGGGAAGCGTTAATCTCAGGAACTTCTACGTTGAATTGATTTTTGCGGTTTCGCCGCGAAATCGAAACCGCATGTAAAAGTTAGATTTGTACTATGTTTAAAGTGTTATTCTACACTTAGGAAAGAAAAATACAAAATTTAAAAACATATTAAAATTTGAATGTAGCGTATACCTTATTAATTTAATCAACTTTAAAGTCTACGGACTACTGTAAAGTGTTCGAAACGTCGGGTTTCCAAAAAACATGTTTAACAAACAATATACGCGATTGATTTGGTTAAAAGTGTTTCATTTGAAATGTGTAACAATCGCGAAAATCAAAGAAATTATTAAGTCTAAGTTAGTTTAGTACTAAGGAGGTCATAATAACAGTACTATTCGCACTAACACCTGACCCTGATACAACACAATGGTGTACCGTTTACACAAACGTCAATCTTGTTGAAGATCTTTGTCTAAATGAGTGTATATTGTTTTCCTTAATAGTTTAGTGTAAAGCCTGTATATATAATAAAAAAAAATCATAAATTTGTGAGGCTGTCATTTCGCAGTGACACATTCAAATGTAAGTGTGACTTCCATTATTACTCGCTTTGGTAAGAGAATAAAGTAGGACATTGCCACTCAACAACAACAACGATATGTCTCGAAAACTTGGCGGTGCACAGCCGAATGGAATATTAATATAAACGGAAAATAATTATGGGTTTAGATAAAGATAAGGGAAGTACTTAGAGTGGTTGAATCGATCATAAAAAGGCTATTTACAGCACTTCTTGGACTGATTAGAATCATATAAATATTCAACAACGGATTGAAGTTAGAAAAAGTTCTGAGCATTCCATGGATTCGCCGTGCCTAAGTGACCGTGCCCAAGTTTTAACAATACGATAAAAAATTAATCTTCTAGGTCTTGCTTTTGACTTTTGACTTTTCACGCATCACGAAATTCTTTTGATGCTTGGCGTGGCGCAGAGGCACAAGCGTAGATTGAAATGCTACAAATAACGCTAGGCTAGCTAGTGCTACGTTATTAACTTCCCTCTGCCAACACTGCCATGTGCGGGATACAGCGTGAAGCTGAGTAAGAGTGAGTGAGTATCTGAGAAATAATAATATTGCATGTGGCAGAAGTTTGAACAGAAGTTTTTATAATTTATTTTCAATGGAATTAGATTTCACGATTATTATATACTAAATGTAAGTAAATTTAGTACATGTGCTTCTCTTCAAGGTTCCAACTAAGGCACCATACATTGTGCAAAGGTTAACGTGACCTTCCTTGTCTTTTTAGCTAAGCTATTCTTGGATTGTACATATTGTATTAAAGTACTTGCCATTTATAGCATTTTGACTGCCACACATTTATGTATGTATGTATAAAATTTAATATATTGTAATGTAGTTAGGATTACCATGCTTGATGAGCAGGAGCTCTATTTCGTTAATTGCAGATTAGTTAGGGGGAAATGAGCCTAGGGTTAAGGCATCAGGTACTCACAATATTTCTATTCCTTTCTTTCCGCCGAATTCCAAAGGTATTTCGCATCTTCGTTACTAGACTGAGACTTGGGAACCGAGTGTTAAGACACTCTATTGCCCACTTTCCACCAAATTTCAAGCACTGCATGTTGAGTGGCAAAACTCAACACCGCGCTGTACCTCATTACCAGAGCAAAAAAATGAAAGCATTAAATATTAAATTTGAAAATATTACTTATTTAATTTCCTCGCTTCTGACGCGATGAGTCATAGATTCGATACCAGTGGGTATCGATTCGATACCCACTGGTATCGAATCTATGACTCATCGCGTTTACAATCACACGCTTGTGCTTCTGCGCTACGACAGGCCTATGTGAAATATAATTATCAATGTTCATCATTTCTATGTTTTCATTAATAATTTCTATATTATTTGTTCAGCGAGCTATTACATCAGTATACATCATAATTGTAGGTATGTGAAAAATAATTGTATGTAGGCTTTAATTACGTGTCAGACTTCAAAAATGATATATCATAAAAGTTTTGCAATAACCGTTCTTATCTTTTGATTGCGTTGACTAAGGAGCTTAATGCTGCTTCAAGGGCGGTCTCTTAAAACACAAATTAAAAGCGAGGAAATGAAATATATAATATTTTCGTATCCTTGCTGTGGTTACAAGACAAAATGCTGTGTTGAGTTACGCCACTCAGAGCATAATGTCTGAAATTCGGCTAAAGGGGAGAATGCAACGGAATATCTCTATACTAGGTTCCCAAGTTCCCACTGAGAGTGGTTCAATCATTCAAGGGCTACAGTGCCAGAGACAAACAAACATACTGACAGTCAGGTCAAACTTATTACACTCTCCTTTTTCAAATCGTGTATTATAAAAAATAAACAAGAACTTTAATTCACTTAGTAGATATTTCGTTGTTAGAGATTTGTTTAGGTTTATGAATTAAAAAGTATATATAGATAGATAGTCTATATATATTAGTTTTCATATATATCTAACTTCGTTATATTGTCCTGGTACTTGGTATGAATTGTACTAGCAATGTATGAAACGTGTAGATTCACTTCTGTGAATAATAAAAAAAAGCACACGAACAACGCGTTTTTTACTTTGCAAAGTTTTACTTTAAATCGAAAATCGAGACAATGCTTACATATCTATCTATCTATCTACACATACATTCATAAATTGCCAGTACAATTCACACAAAGTACCAGGACAACATAACGTAGCAGAAACTAATGAAAGATTTATGTACTCGTAGATATGTATAGGTATGCCGGTTGAGCTTGGAAATGACGCCCAATAATATTTTAAAGCGGGATCAGCCGTCTTTTCACTGAAGCATCTCTTTACCACGTACATATTACTATCTATATCATTTTATTTAGAACTGCCGTTTGCCTGCGGCTTCGCCCGCTTGATCTAATGCTAATAACTTTTTTATTAGCTTCACTTTATCTTTGATAGATTAGGTATTTTGGGAACCCAGTGTTAGAACATTCCGTACCCATTTCTGCACTTCCGTTTACCACTTTCCTTTGAATTTTATAATTTTATAATTTTATATGTGTTGAGTTGCGCAACTCAACGCCACGCCTTGCCTCATTACCGAAGGGAATAAATGAAAATATTAAATATTTGATTTTTTCAAGTAAGAACTGAACTCACAACCGTGACCACGACAGGCCTTACAGGCAACAAATTAAAGTTTTAAATATAGTCGGCAGAGAGAGTACACTCTTAACGTATTTTTTTATGTTCTATTCGAAGGAAGAAAGATATTAAATTCTATATTTATTATATTATTTTAACCCATTTGACGCCTCTGTACTTGTTTGGGTACAGTGCTGCAATTGAGGGTAGTTGTTTATTTACTCGACGCTGATCTGATGCTGTTACTAATGGTTTTAGCAGGCAATTGAAATAGTGCTACGGAAAAATACCCGTTATGTGGATACATTTAGAAAATCTGTCTCTTTGAGGATTTTAACATCGCGGTATACATAATTGTGAATACCATGTAATTGCTCAATATTATTATTTTCTAAGTTTTGAGTAAAGAAAACGTTATTTTTATATATTTTTTTGGTAGTGTACTTACTTAACTTCAACGAAAACACGAATTTATTGTTTGGTTTCATATATTTACATTTCAATTAGTGGCTGGAATAGTACTGTATCTAATTGAGTACAGCGGCCGTATCCATAAAAAACCATATAATCTTAATATCCATATAACAATTACTTGTCTTTGGTTTTAAATTTTTGTGATAATGAGTTCGAAATGATTTCAAGTTTCTCGTCCTTACACCGGGTTAGAGAAAGCAGTTAGCGTTATTTTAGAAGAAAGTGACAGTGATAGCGAATAAGTCTTTGCTGTTATACCGCCATCACCCAGCGTCGTCACAGATGAAGAAGATTGTGATGAGGATGACATGGTTTCTGCCGTCTTGCCACGGGAAATGCCTGGAAATATTGAAGTATTCAGACCTGCTGACGACTTCATAGTGATGATGACGACAGCAGTGATGATGAACCACTGTTTAAAAAGGCAATTATAATTTGAAAAGATCAGTCAAATCAACCAGTTCGGCGAAAATGTGTGACTACCACTACTGAAAAGTTTGATCAACTAAACAAACGAAAAGTACTTAAAGAGCAGCTACAAGATTACACTCCTGTACAAATATTATAAGGCAATTTTTTGATGAAGACGTCATTAGCCTTATAACACCAATAGTCTTTTATAATTGCATCACAATATAGAATAGACACACAATTTTCAAATAGATTCGGTTGATTCGAAAAACATTTTAGGCATACTGATTTTATCCATATACCATAAATTTTCCATAGACGATTTGAATTGGTCGTATGTTGAAGGTGTTGATGTTGAAATGGTATCACGTGCCATGCCATTCCAGGACATAAAAAAAAATCTTCATTTTGCCAATAATAATGAAGCAAGTAGTAGCAGAGACAAAATGGGTGCACTAGTAATGATGTGTTATTAGGTACGGGTGCACTAGTAATGATGTGTTATTAGGTACGCGTGCACTAGTAATGATGTGTTATTAGGTACGGGTGCACTAGTAATGATGTGTTATTAGGTACGGGTGCACTAGTAATGGTGTGTTATTAGGTACGCGTGCACTAGTAATGATGTGTTATTAGGTACGGGTGCACTAGTAATGATGTGTTATTAGGTACGCGTGCACTAGTAATGATGTGTTATTAGGTACGCGTGCACTAGAACTGGTTATCATGAATCAGCATATGTTTCGACGTTCCATTGCATGGTATTATTTGCGCCAGAAACACAATACCAACCTTCGTCAAATGGTACCAGGATTGTTTCAAGATGGTATAGAAAATTATCCTCAGGAGATTAAAAAATCACTTCGATGTGTTATATGTCATTCAAGAGTAGGTAGGGCAATGCAAAAAAGTTTGAAAAAATTATATGTATAAAAAATATTCTTTGAAAATTTTCATCTATACTACGACGCTGTACTCACTTGTGTACGCGATTGAATGTTTCTTGAGTTTTTGTTTATTTTTTATCTATATGATAGTAATATAAAAGTTTTGCGTAAATAACTTTATTGATTTATTTTGGTGGTTAATTTTCTCAGCTTCACGCTGTATCCCGCACTAGGCAGGGTAGGCAGAGGGAACGAAAGTGAAACCTAGTGTTATGACACTCCGTTCCACTTCCGTTCCCCACTTTCCGCCGAATTTGAGGCATTGCGTGTTGAGTGGCGGAACTCAACGCCGCGCTTTGCCTTATTACCAGAGCGAAGAAATGAAACATTAAATATTTAAATTGAAAATATTAAATATTTCATTTCCTCGACTGGGGATCGAACCCAGAACCTGTCGGTTACAGTCACACGCTTGTGCCGCTGCGCCACGACAGGCCTGTGGTCTCTGGTCTTACGCAAACTCATAGTTTTTAAAAGCGTTTTTTTCTTTCTCTAGCTGTTAGCAACTTTACACTCCAAGCCAATGGTGTACTTGAAAACGAGACGACGGGTACAATGCGCGTTGCCATAGCAACGAGCATGTCACTTATACAAAGGCATATGTTATCGAACATAATATATGATATAGTTATTGTCTGCATTTAACGAATTTTGTACATTATTTGATCTAAATATTAACTATCTGCAAGCTTTCCCTGTATAAACTAGTTAACTGTGCCTAATTGCATACTCTTGCAACTGCAGCGTTCAGTTAAAAGGCCACGTTTCACGCCAAAACTACTGAACTAATTTAGATGAAACTTTAACAAAGCTATATATTTTTATAAACATTTCCAAAATTTGGTTATAGCATAACAGAAAGCAGGCAAAACCGCGTCTCAGTAAGTATATTTTATATAGATGACAGCAATAATTCCATTTGAAAAATATATAGAGCGTATCTCCATATGGGTTATTAAATCATATTTTCATGTTATCTTCACGCATCTTAAGCACATTGTACGGCGGACAGAAGAAAGACATAAATCTAAGCTATTTCAAACGTTTTTTATTTTTTTCTTTTTAGAAATTTTTACTATACCATATTTATTTTTACATAACATTGTATATAGTTAAAATTAGATAAATACTTAGTTCTTTTTAATTCTATCGTATTTTAATGAAATAGTATGTTAAGTGGCGGAGTTTAACGCTGCATTTGATTAATTACTATATGCAAGATAATAATCATATACTTAATCATTACCCTGAATGGGAATTAAACTCGCTACCGTGTTTAATGCCACAAGCTTTAATACTGCGCTATCATGGGGTAAGTATCATGTTTTATCGTTTTATAGGTAGAGTACATAGCATAGACAAGATTTTGTTTTCTGAACGTTAGGCTTAGTTGATCAGAGTGTTTTCAAAGACGCGCGGGTCAAATCCCCTTGCGTTAATTTTTCTTAATAAACTTTTATTTTAAAAAATGATCAGATATTAGAGATTCGTTCTTCACTTCCCATCCATTTATATATGTACTCGTTAATTCATACACATCGCCAGCATCAGCACAGCACCTTCTATATGCAAAAATATTTTTACAGTAGTAAAAACTGTCCACTAGTATAGACATAGTGAGCTTATAAGCTTCTCGTAATTTATCCTATATGTATATAGTATTTATCATATCATATATGTAGTAATCATTTTCATAGTTAGAAGGTCCTGTACTGACGTTGAAGTAGTACAAATGTAAAGTGAAACAAATTATTAATATTTTCGTAGTGTCATCTCCATTCAACGTGGCACGCTCGGACCGCCATAATCAAAGAACCATACCATACCAATACTTTCGTAACTTTTTAGCTCAATTCAAAGAAATCTCTGAGCTACCTTAAAACAGAGGAAATTTTAATTTTAAAGGAAATAGCGCCCCGAGGTTACGTAAAGCAATATTGGCAACGGATTTCGTCGTTCGTTGCGGCACTGCGACAGTCTGATTAAGATTCGACAGACGTGGAATCCCTATAAATATATATTGAACTAGAAATTGTGTTAATGTCAGTTTGATTAAGTATATATTTTTTAGCTCCACGCTGTAGCCCGCCTTTAGTAGAGTAGGCAGAGGGAACCTCCCAGGTTCCCTGGTGACATGACAGTCCGTGCTCATTAAGAACCTTCTGTTCTCCACTTATCGCTGAATTCTGGAGGTATGTCGTGTTCAGTTGTTGTATCTCAAAACCGCGCCTTGGCACGTTACGATAGCGGGAAGAAATAATCTATTTCCTTGCTACTAATTTAAATTAGGCGCTCTATGGCGTTATTTCAAATTAATCGCGTGAAAGATCATGTCTTTTTAAATCTATTCAAATTACTTTGTGAGTGATTTAGAACACAAACTTCATCTACATTTGATACTAAAAGCGTCAAAAGTATTAATTTTGATAAGAGTTTCATAAATATCTATACTATATCTTTATATATAAATATCTATACTATATCTATCTATACTTTTAATATTGTCTCCAATTTAATTCGATTTGGTTCATAGTGGTTTCCACATGAAAGATACATGGTAGATATGCTTCCGAAGGTTTTTATTTAAAACTATTTAAGACAAACGTTCCGACGGTACAACATTTTTGTGTAACTCCAACGGTTTAGGCATCATACGCTAGCTTTTATAGGGCAGATTTCTTTTTAATTAAGTAATTAAATAATTAAAATTACGACTAATATTACATAAAATCGTTACAAAATTGTAGCCTATATGTTGTTCCGATGTATATTACTATTAAGTTTTACCAAATCCGTCAAGTAATTTCTTCGCGAAAGAGCAACAAACAATTAAGTTTGCCGTCACACGCTGTACTGGTGTGGGGCAGCAGTCCCAATTGCACAGATAATAAAAACACGGAAAAGCGATCATCAAAGCTTTGTATAAGGTGTTGCCGTAAAAAAGCGATTATCATGTATAAGGTGTTGCCGTAAAAAAAAATTCTATTGTGTCTTATTTAGTCATTTATTTAATAATTTAATAAAACTGTATCCAGGAAGAAATATAAATATTTGTACGATTTTGGTTATTTTGATTTACTTGCTTTGATGAGATAAGACAAGGCGCAGCGTTAAGTTCCGTCACACACAATGTCTCCAAAATTAGACGGAAGTGGAGACAGAAGCGTCTTGGCTGATTATGCGGAATACAGCGAAAACCTAAATAAAGCATATTACTAAAAATATTTTCTTTTTTTATCTTCACGTATAACATTAAGCTACAGGGAACTTGTGAAACCTAGTGTAAGGTAGGCAGAGGACATTGGGAACCTAATATTAAAATATTCCGTAACTTTTTTTAAATATAAATTTATTGTTAGACAACGTAAATATATTCTTGATAATATATATCTTATATCTTTATTTACCAAGAACATTTTCAAGTTGAATAACATCCGACATAAGTGAACAATAAGGCTTATTTGAAAGTTGGCACTCTGAAGCATGTACCCCTCGGGCCTTTTCCATTTCTTAGGAACACAGCATGCCAAAAATATATTGCTAGGAGCTTGTTTGTATGTAATCCTACTGCTTAAACTTAGATTTTTATAAGTTGACCTGAAAATTTTAATGGCGAATTGATTATTTATAAGCACTATTACAAGAAGAGTTGAGTTCCGGTGATTTTTTTTAACTTAATATTTAATTTGTACAACTTTGTTTTTTTTAGCTTAACGCTGTATCCTGCACGAGGCAGAGTTGACACAGGGAACCCGGGAACCTAATATTAAAACACTCTGTTCCACTTCCGTTCCCCACTTTTCGCATAAATAAAAATATTAAATATTTCATTTTCTCGACTGGGGATCGAACCCAGAACCTGTCGGTTACAGTCATACGCTTGTGCCGCTGCGCCACGACAGGCTTAGTCTTGTTAATTTCTTCAAATAATTTCTTGTTTTTCAAATAACACACAATACACAGGGTGTAACCTCCTTATATTTTATTTAACCATCATGTAGGTGCCGTGATTGCATTCAGGGAGGTTAAATTAATAAAATGAAAAATCAACAAAAATATATATTTATATTTTATAAGGATGATAGTTTCATATATTTCGGTTATAAAGAGATATTTGCATTTTTTTTTATAATGTACAGGGACACAAACGTGCTATAGTCATCGTGGCAGAGTTAAGGATCGATCTCCACTCGAGGAAATGAAATATTTAATATATTAATGTTTTCGCTCTGGTAACGATGCAGAGCGTGGCGTTAGACTCTACCACTAAACATACAATGCATCCAGAATGTGGCTTCGTACGAACGCGTCTTATTGGAAAGAGACCGTTAGGTTCCTAAGTTCCCTCCGTGTACCTTGCTATCTACGCATAGAATAAAAAAATATGCTAGCTAAAGCCTTAACTAAATTATTTGAAAAAAAAAAAAAACAAAAACTAAATTTTCAGTTGCAAACATTTTTAGTTACTGAATTAACGTAATGAAAAGACTGAGTACTTATCACTAATTTATTTGTAGTAATATAAATAAAGTAAATAAATATTAAAAGAATAAATAAATATTAAAATAAATAAATAAATAGTAAAATAAAATAAATAAATATTAAAAGTTTAAAATATCAAATAGAAGAGGCTAAGTATGCTAAAGTATATAAAAGCATATACCTACAGATATCTACATACATCCTGGCTTTAAGCCAACTTCTTTAGACAGCAAGTCTAGAACAAGCACTAGAACAGATCAATACAGCCCTCATCAAACGATCTACCCCTAGATCTAGGAAACCTTATTAAATTACAGGTTATTGCACTTTTAATGTGCCATACAAAATGCTGTAGTTTAACCCTAGATTACTAACCTAAGTGGAATCTATGAAGCAAAATCAATAATTGTGTATATCACCAATATACATATAGTTATGTATATAGTTGGTTGAAGCTAAGCTTTGCGTTTTTGTGTGTGAAAAAGCCAGAAAAAAATAAAACACACACACACACACACACATATATATATATATATATATATATATATATATATATATATATATATATATATATATATATATATATATATATATATATATATATATATATATATATATATATATATATATATATTTCATACATTCATTTTCAATTGTTTTTACAGACGGTGATTATCTAGCAATACCTATTTGATCCTGCACAGTACGTGGGACTGGGAGGTCGTCATTAGGTGCAATGGAAAACAGTATAGTGAATTATTTTATTTCCGGTACTAGTAACAAACTAGTACCGGAAATACGCGTGAGATTGACTTCCCTTTCTTCCTTCGCGATGTCTCGTTTGAGTGGTGTGTAGGGAACAAAGTTTCTCTATATAAGGTCACCTTTGCCCACCCCGCTACATGTGGGATACAACGTAAAATTATTTCTGTAATTATAACAAACACCAAAATATAGCCGTAACAGACAGATTCTATCCTTACTCGAAGAAATGACAGCGCAGCGTTGAGTTCCGCCACACAACACGCAATGCCTTAAAATTAGGAGAAACTGGACAAAAAAATGGATTGTCTTAACACTAGGTTCTATCTGCCTATCTTGCCATGTGCGGGATATAGCGTGAAACTGAAAAGCTAATAGTCACAACATACTTAGAACATGAAAAGAAAGGCCCAATTTCCTTTCGGAAAATTAAATTCACCGCAAGGAAATACGATAAAGAGCTTTCACGGTTTCACGCACTCCAAGGACAGACAGGGTTCAAGGTGTTTTCGAGGTTGATGACCCCGAAAAACCGACCAATAGGAGCGCAGAGATACGTTCGATGAATAAAATCGACCAATCAGAGCGCTTGCTTTGACATATATATAAAATGGTCGGCACTATTCATATGGGAATAGGAAGACAGAAAAGGATGGTGTGCGGATATTACATTTATGTATTGTGATTGCGTCGTTTCAAGGTAGTAGTAGGTTCAAAAGGCTTTATATTGATATTACAGCCAGATATTTGTTATACTTGTGATCCTGGGATCAAATAGAAATTTAAAATACTGGTGATTTTGTATCTTGAACAATTTTTGTTTTGTTGAACGATTAGTAGAATAATCTGGAAAATAGAATCTTATGACGGCTTGAAAACGAAGTATTTTATATTTAATTAATATTTTTTCTTGCCCACATATTGTACCTACATTTGCGCAATATGTTTTTTTTTATTTCAAACCTTTTATTGTACACAATATAATACTGTAGACGCACAGATTTCCCCAACTGAAACTCAAGTCTATGAAGTCGTTGACGACAAAACTTTAGAATACAATGAATTAGTCTATACTGATGTAACAAAGCTAGCAGCATGCTTATTTGGTTGGTTGGAGCGAATATAACAAGTACTGATTAGTCAGAACGCAAACAGACATTACAAACTATTTCTGTGTCAGATATACTCTAGCTATCTAGGGATTCTATAACCAATGAGTGAATGTAACGTTAATCGTTCCTATATAACGATCAGTTAGTAAGCGTTGTGTCTTAGAGTTGTGTCTAGTATTGTGTACTAAGTGTCTTACGTGACACAGTGACAAACTTAACGTCGAAAGGGTAATATCGAGTATAAGCATAAAATATATAAAAGAAAAAAAATATATGTTGTTAAATATTTAATGTTTCATTTCTTCGCTCTGGTAATAAGGCAAAGCGCGGCGTTGAGTTCCGCAAAAAAAAAAAAAAAAAATGGTGCTGATAATTTTAATTTTAAATTACGTAATTAATGTCCATTTGCCATGTTTTTTTTTTCTTTGTTTTTAGTATCTCGGTTTAGGATATAAATACGGCGGATGTGGGTTCGATTCCAATCGGTAGAATGATTAATTTTGCTTTTCTCGATCTGATAAAAAGACATATCACGGCGATGAACTCCGTATATTCAGTACAAAATGTCTTCCAAATTGGGCGGTGCCTGGAGAATAGCGTACTCGCTACTCACATATAGGAGAAACAGCATAAAATTAAAAAAATAATAAAATAATAATCTTACAGACTAAGCAGAAAGTTAAAATTTTGCTTTAATTTCTCTACTGATTCGAATCGAACCTACAACAGTTCCGCTCAGTCACATTCACCACAATCGCCTATTATTTGATACAAAAAGGAGAACGAAACATAATGATCTATTTAGCTGGCTCTATATATCATTCACCATTGTATGAGAAGTCAACGGAGCTCAAAGGCGGTGTTCTGAAAGGCGATGGTGAAACGCTGCCTTATAAAATGAATTTTTAACGGTTCAAATCACAATGTAAAAGGATATTAAAGGACTTTGAGTTTCACCGCTATGTATTGCAGCTTGTGAATTTTCCATTTAGTTGTAACTAGTATAGCTTTTATCTGCGTCTTCGTTTGCGTTTTCAAATGAATATGGCTAAGTGTTGTGTATGTCATATTTTATTATATACTGTTTTTGCCTCCGTGTCATGACACATCCTGTGTACTTAATATAAGAGACAGCACTTTCAGTAAGCTGTGACAAAGTAATTAAAGTAATGGTAATATATTAGTAGTATAATATTTTTTCAGCTTCACGCTATATCCCTCACATCGTAGGGTAGGCCGAGGGAAGTTTGGAACTTAGTGTTTAGACTCTGTTCCCAAGTTCCCTCCGTTTACGAAATTTTAACCACAAGCATGTTTCACCAAACAAATACCTCGAAGACTAATTTAAATTAAAAAAGAAAAGGTAACAGCCCCTTAGAGAGGGTGATTTAAAAAGTACCGGAAAGGAGGGGTACAGAAGTAATAAATCAAATTTAATTCGTTTTCTTTATTAATATATGAGCAACGCTAGCCTTTGTAGCGCTTTTGGCACATGTTTGATTAAAACGAAAAATATTTTTCTAATTTTTTACCAAAGGTTGGGTATCTTGGTTGGGTTTAAACAATAGACAAATCGTACTTATAAACTGAATCAGGTAAACTTTACCAATTAAACTGAAAAATCACGTATTTATTGTTTTCCTACGCTCCCTCATTTATGTTTGCAAAATATTAACATTCTAAGCTTAGTCGTTGTCGAAATAAGAAAATTTGTATATTTATTGTTTGTCAGTCCTAGAGTCTTGTACAAGCGTCAGTTTCATACATTTTTAAGTCGCATTGCATGTACCTAAAGATTAATTAAATACCTCTTGTCAATTTTGCTTTGTGTGAGAAATAAAGTTATCTTTATCTGTATATAACCAAAAGTGCTATTGTTTTTGTTTCAGCTTAACAATGTATTTCACTAATGGCAGGGAAGGCAGAGTTGTCATGGAAACTTAGTGTTGAGACACTTCATTCCCATCAAGAAACTTGTATTTCCACAGAATTTAAGGCATTGCGTGTTTAGTGGCGGAACTCAACGCAGCGCTTTGCCTTGCTACAGTGAAGAAATGAAAATATTTAATATTTCTTAACCTTGTCTGATATTTTTTTTTAGCTTCACGCTGTATCCCGCACTAGGCAGGGTAGGCAGAGGGAACCCGGGAACCTAGTTCCGAATTTGAGGCATTGCGTGAATTTGAGGCATTGATAATGCAAATGAAAAATATTCATATTGTATAAAAATTGTTAAAATATGAACAATTTCACCGAAATTAATCTTTAAATATTCCAAATTTATTGTGTTCAAAGAAAGCCTTAGCAAAATGGTCGCTGTAGTAAATCCTACGTATATCGAATTAGGTCGTTAATTATTCAGTCTAGAACTCCTCATGTTTCTAACTTTGGTACCTCAAATTGTTATACTCGGTTAGTTCGACATTAGTTGTACTTGTTAAATTCTCATATTATACGGCTATAGTGTGTTTTAGGATATATTTTAGTATTAGTAGCATAAGTAGGTAAGTTGAGGCCTGTCATGGCATAGTCGCAAAAGCGTGTGACTGTAAATTCAATACGTTGTGGGTTCCCAATGGGACCCCATTCGCAGAAGTGAAATATTTCATATATTAAATATAAATATTTATATTTTTCATTTCTTCGCTCTTGTATAAGGCGCGGCGTTGAGATCCGCCGCTCTTCTGCTATCTTAAACTTTGTGTTATTTTTAGTGATTTTTAAATGGTTCTTAAATATCATGAACCATGCTTCAAGATTAAGATAAAAAAAAAATAGCTTCACGCTTTACATGGCATGGCATGGTAGTTAGAGGGAACTTGGGAACCTAGTGTAAGAATTTAAGGTATTAAGTGTTAAGTGCCGAAACTCAACACTACACTTTGTCTGCACCACGAGACCTCCTCTTTTTACTCTGGTAAATGAAAACATTAAATATTTAATTAGAAAATATCAAATGTGTTATTTCATCGAGTGGGGATCGAACCCACAACCTGAAACGTTTATAGTCACTAACCCCCCCAACGTCTAGATAGAGTATTATATAATTTATAAAATAATTTTTCATTACATATTTCATATATATTGAGGCCTGTCGTGGCGCAGCGGCCTGCCTCGTGCGGGATACAGCGTGAAGCTAAAACAAAATTTTTCATATATTGGACTGTAACTCCAATTTCGGTAAATTGAGAAAAATCTTAAACGTTTGTCGTAGAGATAGGAAACAGAACGGAGTGTCTTAACACTAGGTAGCCATAGTCACTCAGCCTGTCCTGCCATGAGCGAGGTACAACGTGAAACTATAGAAAAATCTTTTAAATTTCTAAAACATACTGCAAAGGCAGGTATGATCGTTTCGAATTTGGTGTTCGGACAGTCGAAGTGAACATTAAAGCGCATTTGTAGGAGCCGTTTAAGTCACAAATTCCTTTTTTTTACTATGTTTTAAAGTGTTATTCCACACTTAGGACAGAAAATACTAAACTTAAATTTTTAAAATTTAAAAAGCGTATAAAAAATTTGAACGAAGCAGGATTTGAACCCTGGAACGGTATTCCAGAGGCGCGGGTTCAAATCCTGCTTCGTTCAAATTTTTTATACGCTTTTTAAATTTAAAAAAATTAAGTTTAGTATTTTCTGTCCTAAGTGTGGAATAACACTTTAAAACATAGTAAAACATATTAAAATAAATAGTATTCTCTCTTGCCAAACGATAATTCTTACGAGTTGTCTTTGGGTAGCGGAAATTTGTAAAAATCTCCCTACAGAGATGCTAACAACATAAATAATTAATGAATAAAGAATTTCGACGGAGCTCGGTGAGAACGAATGGCTTAGTTGGTCAGAGCGCTGGAACGGTATTCCAGAGGCGCGGGTTCAAATCCTGCTTCGTTCAAAATTTTCATACGCTTTTTAAATTTTAAAAAATTAAGTTTAGTATTCACAAATTCCTGTTCCGAGTTCCCCTTTTTGAAATGTGATGGTCGAGACGATGGCACAACTTTGTGTAAATGAGAAGACATTCCAGCGCTACTCATTTTTTATCAATAAGTTTCTATCGCATTTTCTAAGAGTGGTAAGATGAGAAAGTATTAATTAAGCATAAGAATACGATATATATATTTTTTGTGTCTACTGTACACATTGTTCCTCAAAATTTAGAGGTTGTTTGTTGGATGGCGGATCTCCATGTTGTAATTTCTTTTATCAGGACAATGATTAATATCCCCTAAGCATTCTATTCTGCTATATGTATGAGATTAAGCAAAATATTGTTAAATGGTACATTTTCATAGATACTCTGCTTCACGCTGTATCCCGCACATGGCAGGTTAAGTAGAGGGAACTTGGGAACCACTTTCGTTCCTCAATTGCCATCAAATTTGAGGCATTGCGTGTTAAGTGGCAGAACTCAACGCCGCGCTCTGCCTTGTTACCAGAACGAAGAAATGAGAATATGAAATATTGGAATTGGAAATATGAAATATTTCAATTCCTCGAGTGAAGATCGAACCCAGAACCTATCGTTTACAGTCACTCACACGTTTGTGCCGCTGCACCACGACAGGCATCTTCTTCTGTTCCATATTTTCACCATAAATCACTTTGACAAAAAATACGCGCTCGCCGCGTTATTAAATTTCATTATACGTAATTTAATATACGAGTAGGTACATGGCTGCGGCTCTGCTATCATTATTCTTGGTGAAAATAATAACATGTCCTTAACCATAACCATAACCTCATATATATTTTATCAAAATTATTTTCTTTTCTAAAATGAATAGAGAATGAAGACAAAACAATATGGTTTAAGTTCTATAGTTTGAGCTTTTTATTCTCCGTTATCGACACTGTGCAGCTGACACGTTGTTAAAAGGATTACTTTTAAACTTTGAATTGAATAGAAATAGCTATTCTAAGAGAATTAAGAGTGAATTCATATGAAAGTTTTGGCTAAATCGAAATTTGAACGTAAGAAGTTTTTGAACGATGTACTCGTATATATACTCAGCTTTATCCCGTACATGGCAGGGTAGGCCCAAGGAACTTGGGAACCTAGTATTAAGAGGAACTCTGACTTCCTACTCACCCTTTGTAGGGGAGCGGGGAAACGGCATCAAGGCTTTAGCCCCATTACCGTAGTTGCTCTCGGCACCCATTGCTATGGGTGCATCTTTTAGGAGGGCTCATGGCCCGTAAGGAAATTGTACCTAATTATGGGCAGGTACATGGGGAGGGGAATGCTTGGATGGATGAGCAGAGGCCACCTGGGTGGTCAGCCCAGCCGGGTGAGACCCTCGGTTGCCCGGGGGAGGCCCGGCTTAGGCGACCAGCGACCAAGGTGGCAGCTCAGGAATCGGGGTTAGGGGGAGGGAGGAGATCCCTTGGTAGAAGCCGTCTTGCGTCTGGCGGCCGAGTATGCCAAGGGGCGATATTTTGCAAGTTCAGGTGGTCTGCCACTTCTAGTGTTAAGACACTCCATTCAACTTCCGTTCCCACCTTTCCGCCGAATTTGAGGCAAAGCGTATTGAGTGGCGAAACTCAACACTGCGCTTTGCACTGTAGCCAAAGTAATGAAATGAAAACATTAAATATTTCATTTCCTCGAGTGGTGATCGAACCCACAACCTCTCGTTTACAGTCACACGCTTGTGCCGCTGCGCCACGACAGGCCTTGTATATATTATATTTTATAATTTTATCAAAATATTAACCACCTATTAAAAAATAAAAATATTTAGAGGAGTGTGGAAATTTAAAAGCAGCGGTGCCTTTTCGTAATTTTCTACGCGTAACTTTCTATAGAATACTTTATAAAGACAAGTGTACAAAGGCCGATTTATTCATTTCACTGACATTCATGTTACTGATATCAGAATAGAGGCATACAGTAAAACAGAATTTTTAATTATTTTAAAACGTTGGATGTTGCGTGTAGAGTAAGTACCCTTTTAATAAAGTTCATAACGCTTATATTTAATTAATTAGAGCAACACAGTATGCTGGTCGTAGCATAGTCAAAAAGTATGTACAAAAAGTAAAGGCCTGGCGTGGCGCAGCGGCACAAGCGTGTGACTGTAGCCCATAGGTTCTGGGTTCGATCCCCAGTCGAGAAAATGAAATATTTAATATTTTCAATTTAAATATTTAATGTTTCATTTCTTCGCTCTGGTAATAAGGCAAAGCGCGGCGTTAAGATCTGCCACTCAACACGCAATGCCTCAAATTCGGCGGAAAGTGAGGAACGGAAGTGGAACGCAGTGTCTTAACACTAGGTTCCTGGGTTCCCTCTGCCTATCCTGCCTCGTGCGGGATACAGCGTGAAGCTAAGAAAAAGAAGAAAAGTAAAGGCTGTGAGTTAGAGTTGTATGTATAATTTCATGTAATATTGTATAACCTATGTAACCTTTGAATATCTACATAATTCAGAGTCAAACTTTTACCCGTACTGTAGGGTAGAGTTAATTAGACACTTTTTTTTTTTAATTTCCAAAATATTGGAACGTGGAACTCAACGTCGCGTTTTTTAACGCGTGATTTTTCAGTGAAAAGAAAAAATATATATATATATATATATATATATATATATATATATATATATATATATATATATATATATATATATATATATATATATATATATATATATATATATATATATATATATATATATATATATATATATATATATATATTATATTCCTATGATTGGAGGTCGAACCCATTACCACCATGGTTCATTTGATGGCAATCATTGAGCCGAGCACGAAAGCGTCTATTACTATCTCTTTATCTTTCTCTAAACAATTATTTGAATGTACAACATAATTTACAATATATAAATGTGATATATATAACATTTAAAAATTATTTAGGCAATAATCATTTAACAATTATGCAAACGCTTAAGGCATCATATGTATATTTTTTCGTTTATTTATTAGTCCATAATATTTTTTTAATAAATAAGGATGAATCCTTATTTATATATAATAAAATGTACAAGTTGTCTGAGGCCTGTCGTGCGCTCAACACGCAATACCTTAAATTTGGCGGTTATTAGGGAACAGAAGTGAAACGGAGTGTCTTAACACTAGGTTCCCAAGTTCAATCTGCCTCTGCTCAAAAATTCTCTCAATCAAGTTACTATTTTTATACTATCTTTATTATTACCAATAATTATTTCTTGAGTATGTAAGACTTAAAAGTTTATAAACGATATTGCTTTTATCACCTTTACCTGATAGATATCTTTCATTTTAAACTTAAATTTAAAAAGCGTATAAAAATTTTGAACGAAGCAGGATTTGAACCCGCGCCTCTGGAATACCGTTCCAAATTTTTGTGCTCCGTTCAAAATTTTTATACGCTTTTTAAATTTAAGTTTAGTATTTTCTGTCCTAAGTGTAGAATAACACTTTAAAACATAGTAAAAAAATCTTTCATTTTGTTTTTCATTTGCAAATTACGCCTCGAAACACAGAAATTCACTTAACTCGCAATATCTCAAAAATCTGGCCCAAAATGAGGTAGAAAAGCGTCCTAGGGGCAGGGAGTGTCTTAAGGCTGGATCCCCAGGAACGAGGAATACAGCAGAGCTGCTGCAAAATATAGCGTAAAAATTAAAAGAATAATAAAGATAAATCCAGGATTATATTACGTTTTCAGAATTTCACGCCTTTTCCCACATAATAGAATAGGCAGTGGCTGACCTAGTATAAGATAAAATGTTTAGACATAGCGGTTTGATTGACGGAACTCAACGCCACGCTTTGTCTGCTAAAGAGACAAAATAAAAATAAAAAAAAACATTTATTTTTAATTATATACTGGACTTAGTCACTTGAAAGGAAAATAAAAGTAATTTCGCGTAGATATTAATCCCATGAGAGTGGACAGACAAACTGTAAGCTCAAAACACAAAGACACCACACACACAAACGTTTATATATGCACATATATAATATATTATATCAATATATTTAATAAGTTAACTGAAAGTAAAGTCTTAATATTGAAAGTAGATTTCTTCTGCCACTATGCTAAATAGGGACTGAATAAGATAAAAAAATACATATTTTTTCTACAAATATTTGATAGCTTCACTAGCACTACTCGTAGTTGTAAATATATCATGGACGATGTACCAAAATATTCTGAAAGAGCTTTTGGTAAATATTCCAATTTTCACTTTTCACAACGATTTGGTTATAATGGTGGTGGCATTTTGGAAAAAAAAAACATATTTTTCAATATTTTTTTTCGATTTCACACTTATATCGCACATGAGAGAGTATGTAGAGAGAACTTAGGAATTTAGTGCTAGGACGCCATAGTCCATTCTGTGTTTTCACTTTGGTACAGTGCGTGTTGAGTGTCGCACTTTGCCTTGTTAACTTGAATATAATAAATATATCATTTCCTCGAGTGGGGATCGAACCCATAGTCGTATACATTCACACGCTTGTTCCACTGCGCCACGACAGGTCTTATTTATAATGAAAAAAGTAATGTATATATTATCATAATAATAAATAGCTGTAAACAATACTTAACGCTGGTACCAAGGCTACGTCAGCGCTCAGTTTTTGTACGAAACGACCCTCATCTCGCACATTGTCCACACTGTCATGTGAAGGACACTGTCACGAGAGGCGTCGGGCTAATTTACAATTTTTCTCCTTTACCTACTATAAAATTTGTTGTAACAACGAGTATTTTTTTAAAAAAAAAGAAACTATTTAACGGGATTATATCGCGTATATTTTGTACTGAAAACGTGAAGCAGTAACCCGTGTGATGAACACAGATATATAGTGTAGAAATATATTTAAATATGCCCATCATTTTACTATGTTCGTGCTTATCACATAGGGGCCGTCCATTAATCTCGTGAGGTTCGAAAGGGGGTTCGGTGAAAATCACGAAACATCATAAGGGGGCAGGGGGTTGCAGTAAGACATTACGTGTACATATAAGAAGTAATTAATACGTTTAAAATTCGCCATGTATCACCGAGAGGGAAGGGGGCGTTAAAAAATACTACAAAAAACATCACGTGATTAATGGACGACCCCATAGCAGCAGGAAGGTAAAAGGACCCTAGCGATCATTTCATTCCGATACATACATATTTGCTGTAAAATGTTCAATACATTACGTCTTGAGTCTAATCATATAAAAAAGTATTTATATTTCATAAATATCACAATTTGCATAAATATTTTTCCTAAAAGAATAAAATCGGTTTTTGCGATTGCAACTTTCTTTTCATAAGGCAGGTTGAATATTGCGCCTTTTGGTCAAACGTTATTGCATATTTCATTTGCATATTTCATTACTCACTTTGAGGCTTTTTTACGAGCTGCTTTAGTAATATATTTTTATTTCTGATGTGATATAACATAAGTATATATGTATTTATCTAATTCATTGACTACACAAGTGAAGCCGCGTAATAGCTAGTAATGACGGAACTCAACGCCGAATTTATAATAATTATTTCTTGAGTATGTAAGACTTAAAAGTTTATAAACGATATTGCTTTTATCACCTTTACCAGTGATAGATATCTTTTATTTTATCATTCATTTGCAAATTACGCCTCGAAACACAGAAGTTCACTTAACTCGCAATATCTCAAAAATTCGGCCCACAATGTGGTAGAAAAGCGTCCTAGGAGCAGGGAGTGTCTTAAGGCTGGATCCCCAGGAACGAGGAATACAGCAGAGCTGCTGCAAAATATAGCGTAAAGGTTAAAAGAATAATAAAGATAAATCCAGGAATATATTACGTTTTCAGAATTTCACGCCTTTTCCCACATATTAGAATAGGCAATGGCTGAGCTAGTATAAGATAAAATGTTTAGACATAGCGGTTTGATTGACGGAACTCAACGCCACGCTTTGTCTGCTAAAGAGACAAAATGAAAAAAAAAAACATTTATTTTTAATTATATACTGGACTTAGTCACTTGAATGGAAAATAAAAGTAAGTTCGCGTAGATATTAATCCCATGAGAGTGGACAGACAAACTTTAAGATCAGAACACAAAGACACCACACACACAAACGTTTATATATGTACATATATAATATATTATATCAATATATTTAATAAGTTAACTGGAAGTAAAGCCTTGATAATAAAAGTAGATTTCTTCTGCCACTATGCTAAATGGGGACTGAATAAGATAAAAAAATACATATTTTTTCTACAAATATTTGATAGCTTCACTAGCACTACTCGTAGTTGTAAATATGGACGATGTACCAAAATATTCTAAAAGAACTTTTGGTAAATACTCCAATTTCCACTTTTTAAAACAATTTGGTTATAATGGTGGTGGCATTTTGGAAAAAAATACATATTTTTCAATATTTTTTTTCGATTTCACACTGTATACAGCACATAAGAGAGTATGCAGAGAGAACTTGAGAACTTAGTACTAAGACGCCACAGTCCATTCTGTGTCCCACTTTTCACTTGAATACATTGCGTGTTGAGAGTCGCAACTTAATACCGCACTTTGCCTTGTTAATTTGAATATAATAAACATATCATTTCCTCGAGTGGGAATCAAACCCATAACCTGTCGTATATAGTCACACGCTTGTGTCGCTGCGCCACGACAGGCCTTATTTATAACGAAAAAAGCTTTTTTTAGCTTCACGCTGTATCCCGCACGAGGCAGGGTAGGCAGAGGGAACCCGGAAACCTACTGTTAAGACAATCCGTTCCACATCCGTTCTCACTTTCCGCCGAATTTGGGGCATTGCGTGTTGAGTGGTGGAACTCAACACCGCGCTTTACTCTATTATCAGAGAGATAAAATATTAAATATTTCAAATACGAAAAAAGTAATGTTTATATTTTCATAATAATATATTAATAGCTATAAACAATACTTAACGCTGGTACCAAGGCTACGTCAGCGCTCAGTTTTTGTACGAAACGACCCTCATCTCGCACATTGTCCACACTGTCATGTGAAGGACACTGTCACGAGAGGCGTCGGGCTAATTTACAATTTTTCTCCTTTACTTTCTATAGAATTTGTTGTAACAACGAGTATTTTTTTTTTTTAAAAAGAAACTATTTAACGGGATTATATCGCGTATATTTTGTACTGAAAACGTGAAGCAGTAATCCGTGTGATGAACACAGATATATAGTGTAGAAATATATTTAAATATGCCCTTCATTTTACTATGTTCGTGCTTATCACTTAGGGGCCGTCCATTAATTTCGTGAGGTTCGAAAGGGGGTTCGGTGAAAATCACGAAACAGCATAAGGGGGCAGGGGGTTGCAGTAAGACATCACGTGTACATATAAGAAGTAATTAATACGTTTAAACTTCGCCATTTATCACCAAGCGGGAAGGGGGCGTTAAAAAATACTACAAAAAACATCACGTGATTAATGGACGGCCCCATAGCAGCAGGAAGGTAAAAGGACCCTAGCGATCATTTCATTCCGATACATACATATTTGCTGCAAAATGTTCAATACATTACGTCTTGAGTCTAATCATATAAAAAAGTATTTATTTTGTTTGATAAATATCACAATTTGCATAAATATTTTTCCTAAAAGAATTAAAGCGGTTTTTGCGATTGCAACTCTCTTTTCATAAGGCAGGTTGATATTGCGCCTTTTGGTCAAACGTTATTGCATATTTCATTTTCTACTCACTTTGAGGCTTTTTTTACGAGCTGCTTTAGTAATATATTTTTATTTCTGATGCGATATAACATAAGTATATAGGTATTTGTCTTATTCATTGACTACACAAGTGAAGCCGCGGGTAATACCTAGTAAGGACGGAACTCAACGCCGAATTTTGTCTTTTCTTAGCAGAGAATTTCAAAATTATGTTTCCTTCGAGTGGTATTGATTATCGAACACCCAAAAATCACATTTATAGCCATACCTAGTCCTATTTCACCACCTTTACATGATAAAATTAAAATTAAAAGCCGTTCGAAGTACGAAGTTAACAGCGCAAACTATCTCGATTGCCTACAAAGTAAAAATGACTGACATTTCCAACCGTCAACGTGTTTCCCGTTACAAAGCGCTAAATGAACGAGAATTCCACATTGACGCCATTTTGTAAGGCTTTTTAATTTTAGCTTATATTTTTTTGAACTGTGTTAAATGTTTTAATTAACCTATTGTTGTTGTTTTTATTACTAAAACGTTATATTTTTGTTAAAGATATATTCGTTCTTTAATTTTTTATTTGTTTTTATTATATTTCAGTCTTCTTCAATTTGTTGTTGATCTGGTTAACACTACCTTTCGTTTAATATCCATATTGAAACATGATCTTCACCTACTCTTTTCTTTTATACTTGCAGATATAATTTAGAAAAATTTTTGTGATATATTGAGACCTGTCGTGGCGCAGCGGCACAAGAGTGTGACTGTAACCGACAGGTTCTGGGTTCGATCCCCAGTCGAGGAAATGAAATATTTAATATTTTCAATTTAAATATTTAATGTTTCATTTCTTCGCTCTGGTAATAAGGCTAAGCGCGGCGTTGAGTTCCGCCACTCAACACGCAATGCCTCAAATTCGGCGGAAAGTGGGGAACAGAAGTGGAACGGAGTGTCTTTACACTAGGTTCCCGGGTTCCCTCTGCCTACCCTGCCTCGTGCGAGATGCAGCGTGAAGATGAGTGATATATCCACATCACACTCTTCAATATTAAAAATCGTTTACCTATTCACGGTGTGCCAAAAAAAAAACGTTTACATGTCTGAAGTTATTGCGAATCTAGTATATGTCAACATACTAATTACTCTTCTTTAATATGGCCAACTAAGCCAAGAGCTCTGACCAGCTAAGCCTTACGTTCGTCTTTAACGTATCGCATAGTTGGTCCGAGCGCTTAGACGGCTTCGAGAGGCGCGGGTTCGAAGTTTTATACGTTTTTAAAATTTGTAAGAACAAGCTAAGTTATACATAGACAATAATAAATATACGCCCGAAAATCATAACCCGTCTTCTAACACAGTTGGGTAAATTTAAAGTACAACTAACCTTATCCACGGGCATGGAAGGGCACGCGCGGCACAAGTTCCAGAATGAGCCGATCATCTGGCGGCAGCCGTCCGGCTCGGTGCGGCACGCTGTGTCCTAGCTGATAGCCCTTACGACTGGGGCATGTGATGCTGCTGTAGACAAATGATTAAGTGGGTAAATAACTAAGTATTTTATAGTGTTTTAAAAAACATATCACTCACTCACTTAGCTTCACGCTGTATCCCGCACATGGCAGGGTAGGCAGAGGGAACATGGGAACCTAGTGTTAAGATACTCCGTTCCACTTCCGTTCCCCACTTTCGGCCGAATTTTGAGGCATAGCGGGTTGAGTGGCGGAACTCAACGTCGCGTTTTGCCTTGTACCAGAGCGAGGAAATGAAAATATTAAATATTTAAATTGAAAATATTAAATATTTTATTTCAGTCACACGTTTGTGCCGCTGCGCCACGTAAAAAACATATGTTTTTTGATAAAAACATATGTTTTTTGATTTTCTGAGACCTATTCTCAGAAAATCAAAAAACATGTTTTTTGGTTTTCTATTTGTAATTTTGACTATATTTTGAGGGGCAGAATAAATTGGCAAATATTTTTTTAGCTTTACGCTGTATCCAGTAGAGAAGGGTAGGTAGAAGGAACTTGGGAACCTAATGATATTCTGTATTTTTCATTAATACCTCCATTCTTAATTACCGCCAAAGTTGAGGCATTTGGTCTTGAGTGGTGAAACTCAACGCTACAATTTGCACTGAAGCAAAGAAATTTAAATATTAAATATTCAATTTCCTCGAGTGGGGATCGAACCCGTCGCGTTTACATTCGCACGGCCTGCACAATCGTTTTCATATACTTAGTTATGATATTCCGATGTCTATTTTTCGCCAATTTTCGAGAAATTGCGTTTTGAGAGGTTAAAATCAATGAATCAAATCATTCTTCAGCTTGTTATCTGAGCGTAGGAATGGAAATAGTTTATTCCCTAAAGTAAGAAACAAACCCACAACTGCTGTGAAAAATCAGACGCAGTGCTGTATCGTATCTCAATAAATAGGTGCTACTTGTAAAATTCTATACATTTTGTTTTGAAAGGAAGAGCATATAGTAACACGTAATTTAGTTATTATGTTAAATGTATATCAATTTATATTTAGTAATGACGTGTGTCAACTCCTATGTAACGTTACATGGCAAGCGGGATAAGCGAAGAGAAGAAATATGTAAATCTACTTATTTAGAAAATGTATAACATTTCTTAACGGGATTTGAACCCGCCCCTGTTGAAAACTGTTTAAGCGCTCTGACTACTAAGTCAGACGTTCTCATCAAGCTTCAAAATTCTTATACGCTTGTTACAAACTATTTATGTTGTTAGCAAAGGTTAGAATTATCGTTTGGCAAGAGACATTTCATTATTATTAACACTAAAATAATAAAAGTACATATATAAATCTGATTGAATTTAATTTGAAATCTGAATTTGAATTCAGTTTAGAGTTTCAGAAACTCGAGTCATTGTACTTTGAGTGGCGGAACTTATATATATATATATATATATATATATATATATATATATATATATATATATATATATATATATATATATATATATATATATATATATATATATATATATATATATATATATATATATATATATATATATATATATATATATATATATATATATATATATATATATATATATATATATATATATATATATATATATATATATATATATATATATATATATATATATATATATATATATATATATATATATATATATATATATATATATATATATATATATATATATATATATATATATATATATATATATATATATATATATATATATATATATATATATATATATATATATATATATATATATATATATATATATATATATATATATATATATATATATATATATATATATATATATATATATATATATATATATATATATATATATATATATATATATATATATAAAACGTTCTCAAAAGGAAAGAGTAGGAAATAGTGATTTATCACTAGATTCATTTCCATTTCTGACAATATACGTGAATTGTATGAAGAAATTAAAATGAAATGAAAACTCAAACTATAACGTAACGTATTCGCTTTTGTACATTTTCAAGTTAACATACAGTTGAGAAAGGTTAGCTTCAAAGCAAAGGGGAAAAGGTCACAGAAATAGTAATTCAAATGCTTTTTGCTCTTAAGCCGATTAACATTTTGAATATTATGTGTCTTTTTTATTTTTCCCTAGATTTTACTTATCGTATTGTAACATCTGTCTGGTTCAGTGGTAGTATTGTTTATACGAAAAATAGTTTTTTTGAGCTTGACACTGTTTTTGTTATAAGAAAGTTTTACTTATTTTTATGAAAAAGTCATGTTGAATAAGCGTACCAGTCACCTGATGAGGACCTCATGAAGTTAGAGGCAATTTTGTAAGGTAACCATGTCGTATAGACCTGGAAACACTGCCACAGGAAGTTCGTTCAGCAGTTGCGTGGCACGTGGGGAAAGAAATCCTACAAAACCAGCTAGCCAAGGTATGGTCACAAACGGTACTAGCCAAGGTACTTCAACTTGTGACGTACTGTGCGGTTAGAATATTCGGCGGCAAGTTCCAAGTCAAACAGTTTTACAGAACACTCCCGGTTATAAATGCGGCAGCGAACGCAAAGTGAGGAAAGGCCCGAGAGGAAAAGAAAGACTCAACAATCACGTTTACAATCAGATACTGAGCTACTGAGCCCAAGCAGCTCCCACTGCAGTCACACCTTATATAATATCCAATTTTACTCACTCACTCAGCTTCACGCCGTATCCCGCTCATGGCAGGGTAGGCAGAGGGAACTTGTGAATCTAGTGTTAAGACACTCCGTTCTACCTCCGTTCCCCACTTTCCGCCGAATTTGAGACATAGCGTGTTGAGTGGCGGAACTCAACACTGCGTTCGCCTTGTACCAGAGCGAAGAAATGAAAACATTAATTATTTAAAATGAGAATATTAAATATTTCATTTCCTCGGGCGGGGATCGAAACCAAAACCTGTCGGCTACAGTCACATGCTTGTGCCGCTGCGCCACCACACGCCTCCAATTTTATTAAGATATCCAATTTTATTTATAAAAATTTTAAAACACAAACAAGTTATAAAATCAGAATAGCAAAATATTAGTATTAGAATATTATACCGTGCCAAGTTGCTTTTATGTTCTGACAGTTGCCAATACAAGGGGGATTGTATACCATATACTAAAATTTACGTACGTTGTATTTGGATTTAAACTGAACGTTATATTTTGAAAACATCTTAAAATAAGGGCAGAGTGAACTTTGCCTATACTCAGTAACTCTAACTGAATTTTATGTCGAATTTCGAATTTATAGTTTCAGTTTTATCTGTGAGTTAGCTATCGGTCACTCGATTTTTTTTTCACGCTGTATCCCGGACTACAGAAAACGCAGAGGGAACCTGAGATTTTATCATTAAGACAATATCGTTCCACACTTTCGGCCAAATACTTAGGAATTACGTGTTGAGTGGCTGATCACAGCGCCGCGCTTTGCCTTGTTATCATTCACTCACTCACTCAGCTTCACGTTGTATCCCGCACATGGCAGGGTAGGCAGAAGGAACTTAAAAATCTAGTGTTAAGACACCCCGTTCCACTTCCGTTCTCTACTCTCTGCCAAATTTGAGGCATTGCGTGTTGAGTGGCGGAACTCAACGCTGTGGCTTACCTTGTTACCAGAGCGAAGAAATGAGAATATTAATATTACAATTGAAAATATTAAATATTTCATTTCCTCGAGTGAAGACTGAGCCCACAACCTATCGGTTACAGTCACACGGTTGTGCCGCTGCGCCACCAAAGGCCTTGTTATAACCAAGCCAGGAAATGATAATATTAAATATTTCATCTTCTCAAGTGAAATTCGAACCCACAGCCGTAGTGTTTACAATCACACCCTGGTACTACTGGGCCACGACAGCATCTAAGAATAATTTTATTCTACTTTACTCAGCTTCACGCTGTATCCCGCACATGGCAAGGTAGGCAGAGGGAACTCAACGCCGCGTTTTGCCTTGCGCCAGAGAATAAATAAAATTTGAAAAGAATAAATATTTCATTTCCTTGAGTATAATATATATATATATATATATATATATATATATATATATATATATATATATATATATATATATATATATATATATATATATATATATATATATATATATATATAATATATATATATATATATATATATATATATATATATATATATATATATATATATATATATATATATATATATATATATATATATATACTTCATTTCATTTTTCGATACTCTCAGCGAAAGTTGTTACTCCCAGTTTCCTCTCAGAAAATCATTCAAGCGGCTTATTAAAAGTTTCTTGGGCGAACGAGTTGAATATCATGAGTAAGTTTAAAACCAAAATCGTAAGCTGTATTAAACAGAGACTATTCTGGTGTTATTTTCAACTGACTTTCGATTCTACCAATCGCAATATATTTTGGTAACAGTTCAGGATTGTTTTTTGTTGGTGTTGATTGTTGGAACTATTTCTGTATAATTATGAACCAAGTCTTCAAGAACAATCTGTAAAGATATATTATAAGCTATAGTACAATCTACATCTGTTGGAGGTGTATTTATTGTGATTTTACTAATAGTGAAAATTTCCATAGACATAATAAAGTAGCCAAGATAAAAAACCAGCAACGTGCTCGTCGTGGCCTTGTGGACTTGGAGGGACCCTGCTACAGCAACAATTTCAAATCACAAATTGTTGCGCTTTGCTTGGTTTACTGGAATCAGTCTTTTATTAGTGACAGATACATTATTGCTAATTAAAGATGTATTTTTTTTCTTTCCTCAATATTAATATAATTATTATACATAATATTAAGGTTTCATTAAGTAATAAGTACATGAAAAAATGTCAACAACTAAAATTAAAATGGCGAAAAGTGAAAAACGATATCTAACAATAAAACACTAGAGGTAGAAAAAAATGCGCGTGATTAGAGAATGTATATATTTACCCTTTTTAATTTTCTTCTTCTCTCTCTCGCAAAGTTTTTTTATTTTATTGTATTAATATAAGCCTATATAATTAAGAAATAAACTATTCACCATAAAAAGAATTATTCAATTCCAAACAATAGTTCCAGAGATCAGCACGTTAAGCTAAAAGTAAACTCTTTCAGCTTCACGCTGTATCCCGCACATGACAGGGTAGTCAGACGGGATTTGGGAACCTTATGTTGGGACCCTTTGATACCTATTCTTCACTTCATCATAAAAGTTCTAAATATAATATTCATAGTATAACCAGTTTTACTTAACTTATATAACAGTCTAACCCACTACACTAAAGTAATTTTCAACAAACTGACGTAAAGGCGTGGCTTGTGTTAAAAAGTTCATTAGCGCCGGTCATACACCCCGGCCAATGCAGGTTAGTGCTGCGTCAAATTCCTAGAGAACTTTATATTTTTCTTACGTTTCCTTTAATTAATGGTATTCGTCAAAGAAATATATTACTTAGAGTAAATGAATTATAGTGAATGAAGTGTGAATGAAGTGGTGGTTGTTGATTTTTTTTTTTTCAAATTTACTATTTTTTTATACTAATTTGGCTAAAGTGCGAATTAATTACATTAATATTGCCACGAATTAGGGTAGAAGACGGAGGAAGAAATATTTTGAAACTACTCGTAGATAGTAAAATAAAAAGGATTTTTATCTTCAAGCTACTTCTATACTATGTCAGGGTAGGTAGAAGGGCCCCAGGGTTAAGACATATCGTCCACACCGTTCGTGGACGATATGTCTTAACCGCACCGTTCAATTTAAGAGATATTGCCTGTTGATAGGCAGAATTTAACGCAGTGCTTTATCTTTTTTACCAGAGCCTTAAAATGTTATTCCCTCGCGTGGAAATCGAACCCACAACCATCCCATAGGCCATGACAATCTCTTTAAATAAATGAAAATAATGCAAATATTAAATACAAAGTTAACTCTACAGCTAATAAACTTAATTACAGCGTTCAACGTTCACCAAACTAAATGTATTAACCTACCTGATTGATATATTACTTTAGTGGAAGGCATATAGGCTTGAATAATTTAACAGTATAACGTGGGAGAGTGGCCGATATCTTGTATAACATAGCGTAAAGGTGCTTAGAATATTAAATAAGATGTACGATGGCATGTTTACATTAAATATATTTTGTAATTTTCGTTGTAAAGAAAATCCTGTGATGATATAATCCTTTACTCCTTATTTTATTGTTCACACAACCTCTTTAGAGTTGGAGTTTACATTTTAGAATGTAAACTCCTAATTTTTCCCATCACCAAAAGTATCTTGCTCTTGTGCTCTTCACGCCCTAAGGAACCCAGATCCTATCAGATTTCTATGCTGCGTAGTTTCGTGTGTTCTCATATAATGTAGTGACTTTCGCATCGGAATCGTGGTCGGTCGAATCGTCCACGAGACTTGGACTTTTTGTCTCTGAGAGGGTAGCGCGTTCCTATGTTCGTCCGAGCAACACATTGTCTGTTGCTATTGTGTAGTGCCCGTACCATATTCCAAGTGAGCACAATTAGTTTATGGTAAACACTCGCCTCTCGCTCTTCGGCGGAGACTTCAAGTTATAATATTCGGATTATGAGCGATACTCGCGTTTCTATTGGCTACGTGCCCCGACGCTATGTTTAGCGACCTTCCGCGCGCATTTCGAACTAATCAGTGTCGGTTCTATCCTAACCAGATGATCGGATGCCAAAATGCTTGACAAATCCAACGACACGGCTTCCAATGACAGTAGTGTTAGCAAAGACTTCTCAGGAGATTCAACCATCGACTGAGATGAAAGCAAGGACCCGCAAAGGAAAACGATGAAGGAATACGTTCGAGGTACTCTTACCTTAAACTCTTATTGAGTACCTTAAAAAGGCGCATCTACCTCCTGTTCAAAGGCCAGTTCTGCACCAGCAGCTCCTCTGGTTGACCAAAGGGACGTCGGTGGCGGTGTTCCTTTACTCTCCTGTCCTGTACGATCATTTGCCTTGTCTTTCCCATAAAAACAACAATTAAATAATAATCACGTAGTGTTTTTAATTTTAGGAAAGTGGGCACACTAAAGGGTATCCCTTTTTACATAGTGTCGCTCTTCAAGCCAATAGGTCTAACAGCATTTTCACCACACCAAAGGACTACAGTTCACTTAACGTAATTATGTTGTAATGGAAATATTTGCTCATAGTAATGTAGTAATATAAACACAAAAACCCTTTTAGCAGCTCAAATTGAATTTGCCTTTGAAACACCAGTATACAATTTTCGTGTAAAAAATTAAGCTTGTACATAGAAGCTTACAAATAAAAGTCCTTTTTACATCATGTTAGTGATGAAGTAATTTATATGGAAAAGTTCGGAGCTCCAGTTTCAGTTTACACAACGAGAACTGCTTGCCTTTCATGGTTCATTACATGAAAATTAAATTGAATCATATATTAGAGTTTACTCTTCCGTGGATTTTGTAAAGGTTTAGATTAAGGGATATAATGAGAAGATCGTTCCGCCGTTTCTCGAATTTGGCTAAAGGCAGAGTTAGGTACACAAAGAGTCCTTTCCGTCTACCTACAGTAAGGGGAGGTGTGGGATAAAGCGTGCCGCTTAAACAAAGTTCTTATAAAACTATCGAATGTATTTTTAATACCACAAATTTAAATATAAGGCAAAGCGCGGCGTTGAGTTCCGCTACTCAACACGCAATGCTTCAAACTCAGCGGAGAGTGGGGAACGGAAGTGGAACGGAGTGTCATAAAACTAGGTTTCACTTCCGTTCCCTCTGCCTATCCTGTCTAGTACGGGATACAGCGTGGAGCTGAAAGAAAAAGAAAAAGAATGACAGAAAGAACAAATTTAAACTTGAATTATAAAAGAGTAACCGATTTTTGAATAACAATAAAACATGTAAAACGATTAAAAGGGGAAGCCAAAAGATAAAATCAGAGAATAAATTGATAAATGCGTTAAGAAAGTAATTTTAATAAGTTATTTAACTTTCAATAGTTATACTTCTGGCGGAGGCATTGTGTGTTCAGTGGCGGAACTCAACGCCGCGCTTTGCCAGGTTGTCAGTGCAAGAAAATGAAAATATTAAATATTTCGTGTTTGTAAGTGGATATCGAACCCACAAACTGTCACGTTTACAGTACCCTTTTCCGTTCCTGTGCCACGACGATTTTGTTACAGTTATCATTATTATTTTAGTCAGTTATCAGTTATTATCATTACGTTTTTAAATAGAACTAGCAACACTGCAATATTCAATATTCGTTGCAGCTTCCATTGCGTATTATTTATTGTAGAATGATAGTTAAATGATGTTGGCTGTAAACGAAGTTATATTGGGTTTCCCAATTGGTGATTTGGGATTTCCTCGATCTGGGCTCAAGACAAAAAAAGACGTTTATTTCCACCAGCGGAAAGACATGAAAGTGACGTATTAACAGTAGTTTTCTTAGCCTATCACATCTACGCAAGGAACAGTGGGAGTATTTTTACTTAGATTTCTGCATCATTGTTTCAGTAGATCACCGGGATGTAGATCACTGAAAGGACAACTGGTTGGTGTAAATATTTATATAGGCTGAAACTGTTTGCTTAACCCAAAAACCTTTTACAATGTTTATAATGATATTTGATATTTTGTTTTCCTTCTATCCCACTCAATGATTGAGGCCAAAGTATGGGTAACGATACACGTGAATAAGATAAAACGTGGCGTCTAGTTACGTCGTTCAAGACACAATGTCTTTAAACAAACACTTTGAATAAAGGTTAATTCAAACATTTTTTTTTTCAGCTTTACGCTGTATCCCGCATTAGGCAGGGTAGGCAGAGGGAATGGAAGTGAAACCTAGTGTTATGACACTCCGTTCCACTTCCGTTCCCCACTGTCCGCCGAATTTGAGGCATTG
Organism: Eueides isabella; assembly: GCA_019049475.1. Taxonomy (NCBI): domain Eukaryota; kingdom Metazoa; phylum Arthropoda; class Insecta; order Lepidoptera; family Nymphalidae; genus Eueides; species Eueides isabella. Next base: position 9,178,752 of record CM032406.1, read on the forward strand.
CGTGTTTGCCTTATTACCAGAGCGAAGAAATGAAACATTAAATATTTAAATTGAAAATATTAAATATTTCATTTCCTCGACTGGGGATCGAACCCAGAACCTGTCGTTTACAGTCACACTCTTGTGCCGCTGCGCCACGACAGGCCTCTCTTATCAAACTATTAATGATTTTTACTACTAAAAGAACTCGACTACTCGACGAAAGGTAAAATTTATTAGGCAGTCTTAGTTACATTACTTCATATGCAAAACGTTGATACAGATTAACTCTACAAATAATAAAATTACATTATACTATCAAAAATCACAGGCTTCAAGACACTTACTGTGTTGATATAACCCAGCCTTAAAATATACCAACTTACGTAACCTAACTCTGCATAATGCGAAAATGCGTAAATAACCAAATAATTACTGTTTCAAACTCAGACATCTGCAATAGCACTTTACTGTCAGTCAGAAACGTTAACAAATGGATATTTCGCGTGATACTAAAGATTTCACCATTTTACTATTTACATTGCGTCAACATAACTTTTTCTGTGTTATAATGATTATTTAATAGCCCCTGATTTTGTAGTTTTGTTGGAGAAAGCGGTGATTTTTAAAATTTGACTCTAGGAAGACAATTCTAAATATTAGAGTAAAGACTGTTTGGGCCTTTGCGGAGTAGGGGCATATGGAAACGGTTGTCGGTTCGATGCCCATTCGGAGTAAATATTTTTTATTATTTCAATGTTTCATTCTTGTATCGAGTGGGAAAAAGAGTATCTTTACACTAAGTACTTAAGATCAAGTTAGTGAAATTGCTTGTTTATGAAAAGAAAATATAATAAATAAGAACAATGTTTTTTTTTTCGTAAAAAAGAAACTACTGCGGCAATAACGACACTAATTATTCTTAATATATTACATCTTACTGCAGGAAATGAATAATTTAATATTTTCATCTCCTTGTTCAGGTCACAATGCAAGGCACGGCGTTGAGCTTCGTCATTTAGCTAACAAAGCCTCCAGAATTCAGAGTAATATGCCCTCCCAGAAAATCTCTTGAGTAGAATGTCTTTACACTAGGTTCCCAAGTTCTCTCTGCCTATTTTACAATGTACAGAGCGTGAAGTCATCTAGTATCGTTAAATTCTGGGAAATGATAACAATTCATTATCCAGAGTACGAACCGATCACATTTACATGTCGATGCTTCGTTGATTTTAATATTCATATAAAATTGAATCCATAATTTAATAAAATCATCTCTTACGTCAAAAAACGATAAGTTGTATTTAATATAATTCTTTCTTCTTTCATAAAAGGATTAAGTCTAAGATATTTTTACGAAAGTAAAATACAGTTGATTTAACTCCATGGATTTATAGGATTGTTAAAATATACATATGTGCATGTAACAAATCTGTAATTAATAATTGTTTTCAATATAATAAATAAATATTAATGAATGTTTCATTAATGTAATATAATGTAAAACAATGATTTTCAAAATTGTCATTGTTGGTCTGTTTGTCTTTCGTGTTATACTTAGAAACGGCTTTTTGAATGACTTACATACAATTTTCAGCAGTGTATTTTGGTACTTGAATAAATATATGCATTATTTACGCAAGATATTTTTATATAAACATAAAATAATTGAATATAATTATATATTTTCTTTTTATTCACTCCTTATTTCAATTTAATGTGATAGGAGAGACCCAGTTCTATTTTTTTAGCATAAATTTGTAATATCATGTAATGATTGGCGGTCTCCAAAGCAGCGCTTATCTAATTAGTGCGAACAAACTAAAACAATAAACATATTGTAGGCAGAGGGAACAATTAATGTATTGTTTTCATTTCTGGCAATAAGCATTTTGGGAAATGGCTTGACCATCAATGGCTGGTGGGGATTGAACCCAAAATAATCACGTTCACGGTCAAACGCTGTCCAATTATACCACAAAAGCGTTTATTATACAAATTTATTTATTTATTCATGTTTTAAAAAACAACAGCATAATATTAATTACAAATCAACAAAAGGCAATCATACAAATATATAAAACCAATAACAGTTTTCCACTTACAAAATGTTATCTTAAGTGTAGAGCTACACATCAGTTGTATATACTGTTGATAAGGGTATGTGTATTGATTATAAATTAAAATAGGTATAGCAAAGTAAAAGTACAACAGTACTAAAAAATGTATACTGTTGTTGTTCAATAGTTTCATATATTAAAACGGTTACACGAACATTATTCTTCTCGAGTCATCGTAATCTCGTGAAATATATCAAATTAGCATGTCATTTGATACAAAATGAGATACCAGGCGGACATCAACATGTAAATTTCATTTACATACCACTGAAACTGTTAAGGGTGTGACAGGGGATGGATGGCTGTGCGAAATCTACATATAGATAGGGGTAGTTTTTTGTTTTTATATGTTGTATATTGTATAATATCGTCGATACTTTAAATATCGATAGCGCAACGGCTGTGGCTTTGATATTTAATCAAATATATATTAAGATTATTTTCAAATCGAAAATTAAGTGTTAATTAGTATAATTCTTAACAATTCTTTCCACCAGTTTATTTTATGGAAATAATATATATATCATATAATATTATTATCCATATTATGGAAAAAAATTAACAGAAAGTGATAAATAATTAAAAATCAGATTGTATCTCCTCTTGCAACACTTCAAGAAAAATAATACTTCAATGTAAGATATTTTTTTAATTAAAGGTCTACTTTTGGCAATATGGATGGAAGACTGGACTGGACAGATGAAGAAATAAGATGTTGTATTGGACCAGTTAGTATATGAAAATAGACAAAAGCTCTTTTTGAGCTTTACACTATTTCCCTTTATGACAGGGTACACAAAGGGAACCTGAATGAACCTTTTCAGATTATATTTTTTCATATATAAATCTTTTTTTTGTTTTACTTACTTTGAATATTAAAATATGTAATAAGTTAATATTACTGCAGTAAAAGACTTGTGTATTGTAAACGTTTTTTTGTATCTTGCAGTAATCACAGATATATAAACAAACAAAAAAGGGTCAATTAAATTTTAGTAGGAATTTCTAACAGACAAAAAATATTAATTGTTAATGTTAATATAGTAATATTTTTAACCCCCGACGAAAAGAAGTGTTATAAGTTTGACCTGTATGTGTGTCCGTTTGTTGTACAAAAACCGCGTTGACGGTGGTTTTTTTAAATCAAAACTTGTTAATCACAGTGGTTCTTAAACTATAAGCACTTTGTTAAAATGAGTATTTTTGTTTTTTTTTTCTTTTTAATATTAAAATTTTGCTTATAATATTCAATTTGACCATATAAGGGCATAATTTTTATGATGAAATTGTTATGGAAATTTTACAAACTTTTTGAAAGAAAACAAAAGAAGGTGATTATTTAACTTTCCTACATTTTATTTCAAAAAGTTTGTAAAATAAATTAAACCTTTAGGGTAAATACAATTTGTGAAAGGTCTCAAAGATTGAAAAAGGCAAAGTAAGTTAATTATCAGTTTCAATTGATCCTTCAGAATCTTATTCCTTTAACGGAATAAATTAAAGATTTTCCTTACTTTACTTATGTCAAATAATAAAATAAATAAAAAAAGTTATTTTTCATTGACAAAGAGGCCTATCGTGGCGCAGGAGCACTACATTTACTAGGAGCACTGTAAACTGGTTCAATGTCCATTCACGGAAACGAAATATTTAATATTTTAATTTCTTCGTTCTAGTAACTTAGCACGCAATGCCTTAAATTCAGCGGAAAATAAGAAACGGAACAGAGTGTCTTATAATTAGGTTCCCAAGTTCCCTCTGCCTACCCTACCATGTGCATACATACAGCGTAAATCTATAAAAAACGTGGGTAATACTCGTTAAAAAACAGAAATCATTTTATGAAGCAGCTTATATTTGGGTTTTACTCGGCTTCTGACGTTGGATATAAATTTAAATAATGATTTTCGCACCCTATTTGGTTACCCCAAAAAATGGTGTCAGATATTAAAAAATATATATTACGTAATTAAAATAAGTATTATATCGATACGTTATTTAATATTAACAAAGGCGTTTCGTGGTGTAGGGGGTGTTAAGTAAAAGTAATTCCAGATGAGCTAAGCTTACTATCTAAATAAATATGAATTGTAAGATTAATAGACATTTTATTAATAAAATTTTGAGTGCTCAAGTGTGCCTGTAAACACTAAGGTTGTGGGTTCGATGTCCACTTGAGATAATATTATGTTAAGGCATAGCCGTGTGATTCCGGCTTAGAATAGGATCACTCTGGTACTGATGGTGTCGTTAAAGGCGATTAAAGTACTTGTGGTAGAGTCACCTTGCCAGCAATGGCAATACGCATGGGCAGACTCGACCGGATTGTTACCACCCCCGGCATTTAAAACCTGCGTTAGGTAGTGGCTTTGGCCACTGCGTTTCACATTAGGTAATGCCGGGCCCCGGTGCCCATCCACCTTACAGGACGGCAACGCTCTTGTAGCTCCTCTAGAGTTACACGGGGCCGTGGGCGACGGTGATCTCTACCATCAGGTGACCCGTTCGCTCGTTTGCCGTCTTTTCCATAAAAAAAATAATAATAATTCGATTTTCTTGCTCTGGTTATTCCGTAAAGCGCGGCGTTGAGTTCCGCCACTCAACACGTAAAACCTCAAGAATTTGACAGACAGTGGGTATCGTAGTTTCATAATAGCGAATGGAGTAAAGAAAGAAAGATTTCTACGGAGACGAAAGAGTTTGCTTGGTTGATATGATAATCTTGGGAACTACTGGTTTGATACTAAACTTAAAGTGAGCGTACAGCGTACTTACAGTAAAGGAATAAAAACATTTACATTAAACATTTAGTTTGAAAATATTAAATACTTCATTTCATAGAGCACAGATCGAATCCACAAGCTGTCGCGTTAACAGTCACTAATTAGAGCCCGTGCGCCACGACAGGTCTCTTTCTTTTTTATCTTAACACGTTTATCTTGTTTCTTGAGGGCAAGAAACAAATTCGGCAGAAAGTGGAGAAAGGAAGTGTTTTAATAGAAATCCATTTCCATTAAAACACTTCCATTTCACATTTTCTGAGAACTTTGTTTTAAGTGTGTTATATTATTTGGTGCCCAGGCTCCCTTTGCCTACCCTGCTGAGTTCGGGATACAGCCTTAAGCTGAAAATATTCGTTTGTATTTTTTTATTCTTTCTTTTTTCATAAATCATGAGTAACATAACAATTAAATAAGCTATAAATTCGTACTAACTGCTCTCAACGACAAGTATAGGTATGACCGTAGCCTCATAACAAGGCCATTATGACTTTACTTATTGGAATTGAGTGATAAAAGGGATATTATGGCAGTATTAAGCCGAAAATTATTCATTACACGATTAAATTACATAGAGTTACGTAGGAATTTTACTCTACTCAGCTTCTCCCTGTTTACCGCACATGGTAGGGTAGGCAGAGGGAACATGGGAACCTAGTGTTAAGATATTTCGTTTCACTTCTGTTCCCCACTTTTCGCCGAATTTGAGGCATTGCGTGTTGAGTGGCGGAACTCAACGCTGCGTTTTGCCTTGTTATCAGATCGAAGAAATGTAAACATTAAATATCGAGTGAGGATCAAACCCACAACCTGTCGATTATATTGTGACTATACGCAGCGTTGAGTTCCGCCACTCAACACGCAATGCCATAAATTCGGCGTTAATTGTGGAATAACTCTAAAAAATAATAAAAATATTAAATGTTAAACCTTTGTTTATTAAAAAATGTATCAAAAGATGTCCATTTTGCCCTGAAATCCATATAGTGGAAATATATTATTTATATCCTTGACTACGTAAAAAAGTAAAGCTATTAAGTGAATTAGCTATCTGAAGTGCAATGGACGGTAGTCACAACCAAGTACCTTAGCCTGAAGTAAGCCTTTGATAAGATAGATGACCTGTTTACTTACGATGGTTACACTATACATACTTTTCTTATCCCTGCTATAAATATAAATATCATGTAGGCCCAAAACACAGGGCTGCGACTTTAAACGCGGTTGTAAGTTCAATTTTCACTCGAAGGAATCATGATCTCCAACTCATCCTCAAGTAATTCCTCAAGAATTCCACAGAAAGTGGGGAATGGAACTATCATATTGGAAATAAGAGGTCTTAACACTTGGTTTCCAATTTCCTTCTGCCTACTTTATGTGCGGGATACGGCGTGAAGTAAAAAAAAATATACTATATTTTATATTCTATATCTGCATTTTCGCCATTGCTGTCATATGGAAATAACTATACATTTTGTATGACACAACTGTAATTTTGAATGCAGGTACAATAGATTATATTAAAATGATTAATAAAGGCTAACTGCATTAAAAAACTGAACAACAAAATAAAAGAGCATCTCCACCCTATAGACACCAATGTTCAGAATTTTTTTATCTCTATAAAATACCTACATAAGTATACATATTTCTATGTAATTTAATCATGTAATGTATAATTTTCGGTTTAATACTCCCATAATATCCCTTTTATCACTCAATTCCAATAAGCAAAGTCATAATGGCCTTGTTATGAGGCTACGGTCATACCTATACTTGTTGTTGAGAGTAGTTAGTACGAATTTATAGCTTATTTAATTGTTATGTTACTCATGTTTTATGCGAAAAGAAAAAATAAGAAAATACAAACGAATATTTTTAGCTTAAGGCTGTATCCCGCACTCAGCAGGGTAGGCAAAGGGAGCCTGGGCACCAAATAATATGACACACTTAAAACAAAGTTCTCAGAAAGTGTGGAATGGACGTGTTTTACTGAAACGGATTTCCATTAAAACACTTCCGTTCTCCAGTTTCTGCCGAATTTGTTTCTTGTCCTCAAGAAACAAGATAAACGTGTCAAGACAAAAAAGAAAGAGTGACTGAGAATTAGTGACTGTTAACGCGACAGGTTGTAGATTCGATCTCTACTCTATGAAATGAAGTTTTTGATATTTTGAAACTAAATATTTAATGTGATTGGAAGTGTGATAATGAAGAGTGACATGGAAATGTTTTCATTTCTTCACTCCAACAAGGCTAAGCGTGGCGTTGAATTCCGCCAATTAACACACAATGGAACGGAGTGTCTTAACTTTAAGCCCCCAAGCTCCCTTTGCCTACCCTTTTTTTATGGAAAAGACGGCAAACGAGCGTACGGGTCACCTGGTGGTAAGTGATCACCGTCGCCTACGGCCCCGAGTAACTCCAGAGGAGCTACAGGAGCGTTACCGCCCTTTAAGGTGGATGGGCACTGGGGCCCGGCATAACCTAATGCGAAACGCAGTGGCCAAAGTCACTACTTAACGCCGGTCTTAAATGCCGGGGGTAGTAATAATCCGGTCGAGTTTGCCCATGCGTGTTGCCATAACTGGCAACGTGACTCTACCACACGCACTTTACTTTTTTTCGCCTTACGACACCATCAGTACCATGGTGATCCTATTCTAAACCGGAATCACACGGCGAAACCATGGCACGGCACCCTACCATGTGCGGAACACAGCGTGAAGCTGTGTCAAGAAAAGACACACTAAAACCTTAGAAATCATATCAATCAATCGATGATCTAGAAATTTTCCAGCACTTTTATGTCATAACGTCTGCGTGAACAGTGGATCGCAGTTTTGGTAGCGTAATTGGTTTTGGGAAGCTATAAAAATTGTTTGGCAATCCTAGTAGGTATAAAAGAAGCCGGTGTAATTATTGTCTTCTAGACTGTAGCATTAAGCTATTTTATTCATTAAAGTTTTTGAGTTGCGGTGCATGGGCACAAGTGTGCGACTGTAAACGCGAGACGTGGGCTCGATTCTGACTCAAGGAAATTAATTGTTTATTATTTAAGTTTAGCCACTCAGCAAAAATGTTGCGATAATTGGCAGAAATTGGGGAACGGAAGGGTCCTAATCAGAACGGGATATATCTACCACATTATCTAGTTTTATCAGTAAAACTAGCATTTTACAATATGAGCAATAGGATTTTTTAAATAAAAATTATACATGTCTATAACGAACAGCGTTAAAATCCGCTTCTTAACACACAAAGCTTCGAAAATTAGACAGCGTGTTGGGAATAGTGTCTTAACACTGCTTCCGTTTGTTTTGCTTTGCAAGGAAAAAAATAAATGTTAAATTAGGTATTTTTATACATACATTAAATAATAAACAAAGAGGTGATAGAGTTGACTCTAATATATCGATGGACTTTATACATTGTACGGTATCTTTTGTTTCAGATGTCTTTATGGGTGTGGTGGGTATGGTATGGAAATAATGGACATAAGTCCATTATTTTTTACACTGATGTGTGAAGAGCACAATGTGTGGGCGCATCAGCATTCGATTAAATATTGTTAGTGACTTCAAAGCACGATTTAAAATTATCTTTATAGTATATTATAAGTATAGTAAATTTTCTTTCTTTAGTAAATTTAAGTGTGAATTTCAATTTGCATTATTCAATTTCTGTTATTTTAAGAAGTAGTAAAAGAAGTAGTGACTGGCCACTATATTCTCCTTAATAAACTTGCTAAGTATGAATATCGAATGCAAGAGAGTGATAAAAGCGCTTATTATTATATTAGGTAATAATAATGACAGACCAAACGTCGTTTTATTTTACTCATAGTAAAAAAGCTATTCAAAACGAAACTTTTTATTGTCCTTTTATGTAGCAAAAAGTCAAGTCAACGAACTGTTCGCAACAATAATTACGTGTAAAATATTTATTATCTACACGCGGCTTCGCCTGCTTAAATTTGTTGATATTTTATAGACAAATTATACAAAATCTGCAAATTGTATCCTATGTGTTATTCTGATATATAAACTATACCACTAAAAAGTTTTATCAAAATTTGTTTAGTATTTTTTGCGTGAAAATGGAACAAACATCCATCTTCGTAAACATTTAAATTTATAATACTAGTAGGAAAGAATAGACCTATATATAAAACTTATATGAAACTAATCTCAAGCTGCCATTAAAACGTCTCCACGTTCCGGCTTTATTGCTTTAAATAATCAGGACTAAAGGACGAATGACGTCATTGATATAACGATCGGTGTCGTCACTATGCGAACGCTCTTAGTCTCCAGATAAGACGGCTGGCACACATCACTGGCCACAATTTAATTTTATTTCCCAGAACCGTACGCACCCCTTTGATACCATCGATTTTGGGGTTTCCTGCCAAAAAAAAACAACATGAACGTCTATCATACAGTGCGTACCAAAGTGTATAAAACTAATTTAGCCCAGGATAGATTGGTAAGTCTTTACTTTTATAATTATTTATCTGTGTTCTTATATTTTCTTATATGTTGATAAAAAAAAAAACAATAATAATTTGACGTTTGAAACGATCAGCTGATTATGATCGATTTTCACGTGTAATAAGCTACCATTGAGACGGCCGCGTTACACTGCAGTGTATATTAAGTTAAATAAATAAAATATACTTACGAATTTATATTCCCAGCGCACTAGAGCACAAAAAACGCGAAAAATAACCGCTCAAAATACAAATAATTGAATGTGTAAAATAAATTTTTGCCAGTTAATTTCGTTTACGCGAGGCGCAAGTGGTTTTCGCGCTCGGCACCGGCTCGTCGGGCGACTGCCGCAAACTCAGAGGAAATCAATACCAACCCCTAGTACGGTACGTTCGAGGAGTAGTGGCCGCCCCGAAGTTGACTGTAGATGGCTGCGCAGAATTGAATTTTAATATTTTTCTTAGTTTTTACTATTTCCTTCCGCAATTTGCAATGCGCAAAAATGTTAAAAACCTAACTTCACAGCGGCCACGACTGGTTGGCCGTATTGTACTTGGCCGCATGCGGAATACAGTACGAACACTTCTTTCCTTCCGTATTACATAATAAGGAAAGAGACAGCTATATTTTTGTCAGGTTAAAATTTTTGACGTTGACGTTTCGGCGCGAAAAGTGACATTCGTGTCGGCGATTACCGGGAATTGGATATCAATCGATTTTATAGCTTCATTTTCGATTCGCTAATGGAATCAATATTGGGATATCGCGTTCGTTTTTTGAATTTTATAGTGTTGTGACATCGTTTGACGTTTTATTTTATTTGTGCTTGGGTTAAATTGACTGAAATTTTTTGATTTTTGTCCATGTACGGATAAAAATATTTTATAATTATATTATATTTATACTACCTAACGTACATACCGTATCGCCTTGTTTTTTTAGTCTGGATTTCTTTGATTTTCAGTTGACAATGTCTAAGACGTAAAGATTGAAGAATTCAAATAAACCATAAGTTAAAATATATGTACAATGTAAAGTATGACATAATTGCTATAATATAATTACTTGGAAACAAAGCAAAGTGCGCTGTCATGCTATATCTCACACACAGCAGAGTAGGCAGGGGGAACTTAGATTGCGTGTTGTGTGGCGGAACTCAACGCCGCGCTTTGTCATATTACCAGAGCGAGGAAATGAAAAATTAAATATTTAAATTGAAAATATTAATTATTGCATTTCCTCGACTGAGGATCGAACCCAGAACCTGTCGGTTACAGTTAAACCCTTTTGCCGCTGCGCCACGACAGGCCTCTGTATCTAAATATTCTTTTTCTCTAATATTCTCTTAGCTTAGCCATATATACATATATAGCTGCAGCGTTAAGTTTTGTCAGAGGCGAAATTTCGTCTGTTCCTATTTATCTTGGTTAATTATTCATCCATGAATTATTTGTATCTTGAGATATATATAAATAAATGAATAAATGTACCAAAATAATATATACTTACATTTATTAAGGTCTTCACGCCGAACTTTATATAAAAGTTCAATAATTATTTCAATTTTTATGTTTGATTTTACCATATTATTTTTTACCATATTATAAAAGATTTATTGATTCTATATAGCATTTTACCACACAAAAAAAGCCCACATGCCATAATGTGTCTAGAAAGAACATTTTTACGATAGACCAGTAGTTTGGCGCAATGCAGCTAAGAAGTCATATTTACTGCAGTCAATTTAATCATATCAAAATATATTTCACTTTCTATGTTGGTACACAGCTTTCAAAAGTACAAAGAGCTTTTGAAGTTTGAACGTTTAGAAAAATGTTCACTCTTTAAGATATAGCCTTTTTTGAGAATTTATTATGTTGACCTATTTTTGATTTTCATTTGACGTGCTTTTATTGAGAAAGTTTTGTGATTAATTTGCATTAACTATATTTAAAATGCCAATAGTTATTTTTTTGTTTGTAATACTCCCATGCTGTAAACCGGAAATAGCAGGTGAGGTTGTAAATACTAGTGTTAAAACACTCCGCTCCCTACCCTCAGTGTACATGACATTTCGTCTTTCTTTTATTCGGGAGTTCATTCTTCAGAGTGGGAATCGAAGCCACAACCATCGCCTTTACAGTCTAATACACTGTCGCCTAATATTACCTAATAATGTCTCATTTTTTTTCAATAATACTTATGTTAATAGTAAACTTAACAATTGGAAAAAATCAAAGCTAAATCACGACAACAAGCTTTGACTGTAAACGTAACAGAGAGAGGAAATTAATTATCTTTATTTTATTCAAAAGAAAAGGCAAGCATATAAATCAAAGCGTAACCTAGTTTCAAGTTTTCCACCGTTCACCCGTTTTAGAGACATTGGGTATTGAGTAGCGGAACTCAACACCGTGCTTATAACAAAGTATATTTTGTATATTATAATAAATATTTATCATATTGTGTAGATTTATTTCAAATGAATTGATAATTTTTTGTAAATGATTTTTTTTATATCTTCTTCTTTAATATTGTTGTTTACGCTTTATAATGTAGCCTACAGCTTTTAGAAATCGTTATTATTAAAAGTTTCCGAATAAGCTTCGTTCGAAGTTCGGTCGGTTAATCATGTTTTTAGTAAGTAATGTAATGCATATTTAAATACAAATTCAGTATTAAATAATAATAATAAAAAAGGAATAATAATAAGATTGCAGAACATTTGGACTCGAGTTAAAATGTTCTGGGTCTAAGATCGCCTAATTTCACACGAGCGTGTAAATGTAAACAGCGACATGTTGTGGGTTCGATGCCTACTCGAGATAATGAAATATTTATTATTTTCACTTCTTCGCTCTGGTAAGAAGGCAAAGTGCGGCGTTGAGTTCCATCACTAAGCACGCAATGCTTTAAATTCGGTGGAATGTGTGGAACGGAACGGAGTGTCTTAACACAAGGTTTTCAAGTTTCCTTTGTCTACCTGCCACGTGCGGGATATATCGTGAAGCTGAAAAAAAAATAATATTAATAAATTTATAATATAATATTCATAATATTAATTTATAAGCAACAGAAATAAGGCGAGCTTTCAAAATGGATAAGAAATTGCTAAATTGATTGTTACTAAATAGCTTACTGGGAAAAAACTTTAAAGAACTTTTAAGAATCTTCCTTGGAAATCTTTCCGATACCATAGTTTTTCATAGAAAAATTATTAAAACTTAATTTCTTTTTTTTTCACGTATATTAATTTGATCAAAAGAATTACAGCTCGGAATAAACTGGAGTGAACAAACTGTTCAACTACTTTTAGAATTCCTTACCCTTTTAGAATAGTTTTGTTGTCCATCTGCCTGTATGTCTGTCTATCAAAACCAATTTCCCAAGAACGTGGAGATATCAAACTGAAACTAAAATCAAGCTTATAAATGTACAAATCATAACTAAAGAGAAAATAAGCTTCTAAATCATCAATATCAAAAGATTTTAATCGTTTGTGCTTTATTCTTGACTTATACTGTAAGAAATTTGCCGTGTAACCAAACTGTACTCTAATACTTCGGTTCACCGAAAACTAAAATCTGAAATATAGCAAGAAATGAAATTTCTTATAAAGCCGAATTAAGTAAAGTATTGATATTAGATATTAACTGCCCATATTTTAATTTGCGGCATATATCAAACCTAAATGTCAATATTCGGCAAAATATTTTGTATATACTTACAATGTTACGCCATCTATCGTTTATTTGTGGAACAAAATGCTATCAATATCCTAGAGTGGCGCGTATGTGACGGCACCTTGAAGTTACTAAAGGCGATGAAGATTATACAGTAAAATAGTGCGCTCTGAGATACATAGATGTCGCCATATTCTTAATAAAATAAAAATACTTATAATTATCAATATTTTGCAGGTGCAACCATTTTAAGTTACTGTAAAAAGTATATTTTACAGCAATAATCAGATAAATCAGACAAAAAATTATAAAAGAGTACCGGCGACAGTAAGCGCGACATGTTGTGGATTCGATCTCCACTTAAGGAAATGAAGTATTTATCAGTTTCATTTCTTCGTTCTGGTAATAACAAGGCATAGCATAGTGGGGTTTGAGTTCCGCCACACAACATTGCCACAATACGGCGGTAAGTGCGGAACCGAACTAAGGGTCTTAACACTCAATAATATTAGTTACTGCCATACAGAACACAGAACTTTCAAAAATTAAATTTTGTAGTTTAATAATTCTATCCTTCAGCGATTGCTCAGCTGTTAGGATGACTTATGCCTCTATAAATGCTTACTAAAAATTTACCTTAAAAATATTAAAAAAAAGCATTAACTCGAACAGATCTGTTCGAAGGTGTTATAACCTCTTAAACAGACTCCAAGAGACGCGGATTCCAAACATCTATTTTTCAGTATTTCCTGTTCATACATCTATAATAATATAAAAAAGGAAGTTCTGGTTTAACTTATAAGAACTATATTATATAGCCCATTTTAAATTCAGTAATTACGAATCCAGTAAGTACAGTTACATCACGTCAATCGTCTTTGCTATTTCCATTTAAACACGGGGCAAAGTCACAGTTAAAAACTAGTTCTTATTATATGTTTTCTGTGAACCTTAGCCTTTACGAACTGACCCAGTTTAATATTTACAAAACACACAAACTCAATTTATGAAGTAAAAGCAAAGTTTCAGTTGATCCAAATGAATATTCCACTCCCCTTATGGAGGATAACATACCCATACTGTACTAAAAGGAAATACTGAAAATTAAATGGAAAGAGTGGCGTTGAGTTTAGTCACTCAACACGCCTATTGCTTTCAGAATTTGTGTGTGGGGTACAGAATTGCCTTAATGAAGTGACTTAACATTAGGTTCCGACACAACCACACAATCGCACACATTAAAAGCCGGACACTCTACCGGTGAGCTACGGTGGCATACGTCATTCAAAATATAAAGGCAACAAGTGTCACAAACTGTAATTAATATATTTTTAAAAATTTATCAATTATGAGTTCCGCCACTCAACACGCAATGCCTCAAATTCGGCGGAAAGTGGGCAACGGAAGTGGAACAGATTATCTTAACACTAGGTTCCCGGGTTCCATTCGCCTACCCTGCCTCGTGCGGGATACAGCGTGAAGCTAAAAAAAAATATATAAAATACTAACGAACAATCCGAAATTATTTGATATCCGTAACCAAAACCAAAACTTATTTTTTATATTCTAATATCTTTATCCAGATTCAAAAGATTGCGGATGTTCCGCAACAATTTCGAGTCCCGTTACGTTCGTATTGGTACAAGTTTTTTCGAAATATTTTTATAACGAAATAATTTGTTACAAAATAATATTAAACACAAAAATCACAAGATAGAAATAAAATAAAAAACACATACATACAGATTCCTATTTTCATAGAAAGAGGAAAATTTCTTATATTTAAATGCAGACGACTGTAATTTGTAATCATATGCCCTTTGTGGCGGCTGCGTTGCCGTTACAAAGTAGTGTACATGGAATGATTTCGGGTTGAGTAAAAGCCTTGTAATGATTACAAAAAGAAAACTTATATAAACGTTATATTAAATAATGCAGGTTCGATAACTTGAAGAAAGATTTGTTAATAACATGAGGTTCTGAAGCGAAAGCGAAAAGCGAAATCTAATTAAAAGCGAATTTGAGGCAAGTCTCACTCGCCCATCGAGTTTTAAATCGTACTAAAATTCATGTAACTCAACGTAAATGTAAGCTATGATTTTTTTTTGCTTTATTATGAATCCCCTACATAGCTGGATAGACAAGGGTAACTTGAGCATGTAGTACGAAGTCACGCTTTTTCTATTAAAACACTTCCGTTTCGTGCCATCCGCCAAAACTAAGGCATTGCATGTCGTGTGGTGGAATTAGTCATGTTAAATATTTCAATACCTCGAACGGGAAACGAACCCACTTTCAATCGCATTTGTAGTGACACACTTGCCGCTCTGCGCCACGATAGGCCTCGTAATAGTCCGAATAATGTTTTTTTTTTTGTGCTACATATCTGTAAATTACCACATTTTTTCATTTACTTTTACCGTAAGCTCTCACTTCTTACGTTTATATATTTTACAATTCCAAGTTCACGTAAAACGCTGTAGGTTTTGAAACCACGGTGAAATTAATATTAAATACGTATTATAGTATATTTAGCTTTGAGTTACTTTGGGCCTAAAAAAGGTTTAACATTTCAAATATGTAACACTAATTATATTTATGATTTGTAAGTAATGGATCTGGGCTTATTTTGCTCTTAATGGCCTTAACATTTATGATATACATAAATCATGCTCAAGTTTCCACTTGATTGTATTTAGACAACGGCTCTACATGTAAAGTCCTCTCGAGAGATTAAAAGTTATTTTGATAAAACAGGTACATCAATCAAACCGACGATAAGTTAATCTTTTTTAGGACCACTGCTATGGACTTACCTTTGAACTATTAAGATAAAACGTATCTTGTTAATTTCGGCCAGTAATTGAGAAAAACCCAAATAGTTGTCATACTGTTTAAAAGAGTAGTATTGTAAAAATTCATATTTTGTGTATTTTCTAAGATTGTTTTTTAGTTTCACGCTGTATCCCGCACATGGCTGGGTAGGCAAAGGAAACTTGAGAACCTAGTGATCCTAGTGTTAAGACACTCCGACTCCTTATCCACTTTTCGCCGAATTTGTGGCGAAAGTTTCCTTTTTTCCAAAGCATCTTTGCTTTATTTAATTAAAACACTAAATATTTAGTTTAAAAGTATTAAATATTTCATTTCATTGAGTGATAGATGAATGACAGAAGGTCATTGTGCAGAATTTTGCTTAAAAAGAAACTGGTCCAGTCCATGAACAATTATGGATAGTTATTGAATCCTTAACCCTCGATTCTTATCTTTAAGCCTCCACACCTTAATCTTCGATCTTTAATATTTAATAGGTAATGAATCTTTAATCCATGATCCTCTACCAAGAACACTTATTTCTTAATCCTTGATATTTGACCCTTATTACTCAATATATACGTCCTTAGTGTCTTACTATTGATTATCCGTGACTTGTGGGATGACTGTCCTTTTTTTTTTTTTCAGCTTCACGCTGTATGTCGCACTAGGCAGGGTAGGCAGAGGGAACGGAAGTGAAACCTAGTGTTATGACACTCCGTTCCACTTCCGTTCCCCACTTTCCGCCGAATTTGAGGCATTGCGTATTGAGTGGCGGAACTCAACGCCGCGCTTTGCCTTATTACCATTGCTTTCCTTTTTAAAACGGTTACTTCTCCTTTTGGTTTGCAATATTTTTTTGTGTGTTTTAGCTTCATCCTGTATCACACACATGACAGGGTTAGGCAAAGAGAACTAAGGAAGATAGTGTTAAGACATCTCTCTTTTCTGTTCACGATTTCCAGCCAAATTTGAGGGATGGCGTGTTGAGTGGCGGAACTTAACGCCGAGTGGTGAAATTTAACGCTGATGTTCGCGGTTTCGATTTTCAACCGAACGAATACAATATTTTATATGTTCATTTCTATAATGACTAATCTCAGAAACTTCCTAACGGATTTAAATTCAGTTTTATTTTTATTATATTTCATCATTTTTTTTAAATATTTAATTTGTTTCATTTAAAAACTTATTTTAGTGAGAAGTGCTTTGTTGGACTGTAAATTTGCTGTAAAATTCTCTCTCTCAGCTTCACGCTGTATCCCGCACGAGGCAGGTTAGGCAAAGAGAACTAAGGAAGATAGTGTTAAGACAACCGTCCGTTCTACTTTCGTTCCCCGCTTTCCGTCGAATTTGAGGCATTGCATGTTGAGTGGCGTAACTCAACGCCGTGCTTTTTGCCTTATTACCAGAGCGAAGAAATGAAACATTAAATATTTAAATTGAAAATATTAAATATTTCATTTCCTCGACTGGGGATCGAACCCAGAACCTGTCGGTTACAGTCACACGCTTGTGCCGCTGCGCGACGACAGGCCACAAAAAGACTGTTTTATTGAATCGACTGAAAATTGTACCTATTTAAATTATGATTAATATTGTCCTTAAACAGATAACTTTATTGGAACATGTTTCAGGTCAGTAAATAATTAATTGTGAATTTCAACCGAGCGAAACCGCAAAAAGCTCTCTAGCTTAAAATATATTTTGTTCCCTGAATGGATAACGAGCCTAGTATATCCACAGTGTTACTGTAAACGTGACCGATTTAAGTGACTTCCACTTGGGAACAGATTCATTTTATGGTAACAAGACAAAACACAGTGTTGAGTTCCGACTCTCAACAGGCAATGTCATGAAATTAAGGCGCAAAATAAATGTATGTAAATATTTTAAATCAACACACTAAAATACATTCAAAGATTGTTAAGAAACGTGATTTCTTCCTATATATATTGAGGAAAATTGTCCAAGAAATATAAGAGGATGCTTTCCTTGATGTCGCCACTTAAACTAACAAAGTAGTTGCATAAAACCTTTGGAACTCACTAATGAGACAGTAGCTTATGATACTGCTTTGTATTTGTTTTTCTAGACATATCTACACATAAATTGTCAGTGGCAAGTAGTTTGACATAATAACGTAACTAATATATAAAGAAATGTATTTGATTAGTGATGAGCTGGTACGCTCGAAACACCATAAAGTAAGATAATTACAATTTGTACTGTTATACATTATAAAAACCGATCAAGTCAAGGAGCTACCCACTGACGTTGCCCTACCTAATTTATAAAACTTGACAAACGCAATCTTGATTGCTGTGGTATTATATAGTTGTGTGTTCGATTCCTGATCAGGGGAATTTGAGTTTCTTGCAACTTAACACGCTATAACTTGAAACTTGGTTGCAAAGGAAATAATGAAGTTTCTTAACACTAGGTTAATATACTAGTTAGCCCGCCGACATGTGCGGTAAAAAGCTGAAAGCTAAATTAAATATTTTGAATCAGTCTCAGATCTTTTTTATATTATTTTCTTCATAATAGTCACAGAAGTAATGTTTCTCGACAAGTTCATTAAGCTTATAATCTGGTACAGTACACTTTTCATGATTATTAATGTTCTTTTTTTTAACCTTAACACTGTGTACAGCACTTGACAGGGTAGACAGCACACTACATTCCATTCCCTACTTTCCGTCAAAATTAAAGCATTGCGTGTCGAGAAGCGGAACTCAACGCCGCCGATTTCATTTCTTCAAATTGGGGTGGAACCCACAACCTGTAGTTTACAATTAAACATTTGTGGTCCTGCAACTGTATTGATATTGATATTTTATTCACTACTATAATAGTGGAAATTATATACAGTTACTACAATTTATTTTACAATTTATTTTATTTTACTACAATTTATTTTACTACAATTTATTTAATATATGATAACTTAGTAATTTCAGTGTTCCTATTAAACTAAAACACAAACGCGGTTTCAGATAAACTGTGCGGTGTAGCCACTCAAATTAATTCCACAACTTGAATGAGCTTTTATTTTATTTATGAAAATAGTATTTTAAATAAAATATATAACAAGGCAAAGGGCAGCGTTGAGTCCCGTCACCCAACACGCAATGTCTCAAATTCGGCGAAAATTGGGGAACGGAATAGAGTGTCTTCTAAGTTTTCTTTGCCATACCATTACCAGGATACAGCGTGAAGCTGAGTGTGAATTATAAATATCAATGTTTCTAAAGAAAATGATGTTGAGCCTCCCCACTCAAAGTTATTCTGAAACAATAGTAAGTCGTGTAGTATAACTATATACAGTTCTCGATAAATGAACGATGATAAACAAAAGTATGTTTTTAATTAGCGCTGGTAATTTCTGAGAAAAGCGCATTCAACCAAACTCATATTTCTCACTCATAATTTAGAACATTCAACTAAACAAACTAATTTATTTTTACATCGATAAATATTTTTTTAAAATTAAATGTTAGGGCCTGTTGTGGCGCAGCGGCACAAGCGAGTGACAGTAACCGACAGGTTCTGGGTTCGATCCCCATCGAGAAAATGAAATATTTAATATTTTTAATTTAAATATTTAATGTTTTATTTCTTCGCTCTGGTAATAAGACAAAGCGCGGCGTTGAGTTCCGCCACTCAAAACGCAATACCTAAAATTTAGGGGAAAGTGGAACGGAGTGTCTTAACACTAGGTTCCCGGGTTCCCTCTGCCTACCCTGCTTCGTGCGGGATACAGCGTGAAGCAAAAAAAAATATTATAGAAGTTTTAAGGACTTTCGTCATTATTGAGTAAGCATACATTCATTTCTCTGTATTCAATTTAATTGCAATCAATTTAGATTTAATTTAGTTAAATATTAAATTTCATAAAATTAAATGTACATAGTATTACAATTGTCTATACAAATGCAAAGAGCTTTTATAAAGCACAGACTACGGAGTGTCACGACACTAAGCTTACTTTGGCTTCCGCTATTCATACAGACGCGTAGATCTAAAGAATTCAAACCTATTTACCCAGATATAAAAATAGACTGCTTTACGAATCAGCTGACCGCTAAATCTTACCATCAATTGATGGTCGTTGACGTCATCACGTGGAGAATAAGGAATACTGTTTACTGCATATTTACATGTTTCACGATTTACTTACTCATACTGGGTATTTATAAGTGGTGTGCCTTTCATAAGGTTTACGAAGAATAAGAAGTGGTCTGAGACAAGTTAATGATGTTGATGGTATTTATAAAACGTATCTATTAAGTTTCTAAACGATACTTGAACCTTTTGTTTACAATCTAAAAGCTCGTCGCCAGTCAAATCATATGCTATTATTAAGCTCCATTGAAGCTTAAAGGGTACAATTTATTTTTGGCCTGTCGTGGCGCTGAGGAACAAATATGTGTGACTGTAAATTCGGCAGGTTGTGGGTTCCGACACCACTGGAGAAAATAAAATATTAAATATTTTCATATTAAATAATTAACGTTTTCATTTCTTCGCTCTGGTATCAAGGCGATGCGCGGCATTATATTCCACCACTCAACACGCAATACCTGAAATTCGACGGAATTTTTTTTCCTAAGTGGAAGGAACACTTTCAAAAATATTACGATAATGACGATTGTGGCAATCGTCATCCAATCTGATAGTTTAAATATTCCCATAAATAAAAAACAATAATCAAATAAAATTTTAGCATTTATGAATATAATATTTTCAACATCACAAACTTCTAGTAAACAACATATGTAATAGCGGCAGTCATATTTTAGTACGATTCATAAATATATTATTAGAAGAGAACGTACAAGAACCACGTTCATTCAGATGTCTTAATTCAAATAATATATAGATATATTTTAATATTATAAAACTAAAGACTCTGTAGAGGCTTGTCGTGGCGCAGGTGCGCAAGAGTGCGACTGTAAATTCGACTTGTTGTGGGTTCGACTCCCCAGTCGGGAGAATGAAATATTTTATATTCTCTTCTCTCTCTCTTCTCAGCTTCACGCTGTATCCCGCACGAGGCAGGGTAGGCAGAGGGAACCCGGGAACCTAATGTTAACACACTCCGTTCCACTTCCGTTCCCCACTTTCCGCCGAATTTGAGGCATTGCGTGTTGAGTGGCGGAACTCAACGCCGCACTTTGCCTTATTATCAGAGCGAAGAAATGAAACAGTAAATATTTAAATTGAAAATATTAAATATTTCATTTCCTCGACTGGGGATCGAACCCAGAACCTGTCGGTTACAGTCACACTATTGTGCCGCTGCGCCACGACAGGCCTCAATTTATATTGTTATATGAAATTTAATTTATTTAATGAAATTTTATGAAATATTCACTCGCTTATACGTCGCTATTATTCGCTATTCAACTCGTAATACCTCCAGCGTTCTAAGAATACTGGGGAACATAAGTGTTTTAGTTGGAACTAAGGGTCTTAAGACTATGTTCCCAAGATCTCGCTGCCTACAGTGCGGTACGTGGAGTACAGCGTGAGGCTGAATAATGAAAAGTTTGTTCGGTTGAGCGCGGCCATCTCAGGAACTATCTATAGACCTATTACAACCATTTTCTACTCGAACCATGCTCCACACGACCGAACATGGTTTGATGGTGGAACATGGTTACGGCTATAGACTTTTCCCAAATTTTAAATGGTTCATAGAAAAAGATGGAAACACTTATACCTATACTTATTATATCTAAAACTTTATGCACTTTGCAATCATTACGTTCTTTAATTCTCGGCAGAACGAAAATCTTCTGAGGTTAATGACTATGATTACAAGCGCTATAAGCGTTATAAGGGCTGTAAACGCGTGCTATTTCGAGAAAAAAATATTTCTTTTTAGCTTTACTGACATTGTTTTTCGCCAATCAACATACAATGCAAAATTGGACGATACATGAAAAAAGTAGTGACTTTATACTGGGTTCTGCATCTATCTTGTTTTAAGTAATGTATTTTTTATGTATAAAAAGAAAAAAAAAGACAACATTATTGACTTATTTCTGAACCAATTTAATAAAGACGAAATTTAAGTAAAGCATATTACCCTCAGCATTTATCTACGGCCTATTCTTGTGGCCTGTCGTGGCGCAGCGGCACAAGCGTCTGACCGTAACCGATAGGTTGTGGGTTCGATCCCCACTCGAGGAAACGGCATATTTATTATTTTCAATTTAAATATTTCATTTTTTCGCTCTGGTAACAAGGCAAAATGCAGCGTTGGGTTTCGCCTTCAACTCGCAATGCCTTTAAATTAGGTTTTAAGTGGGGAACGGAAGTGAAGAGTTTCCTCTGTCTGCCCTACAATGTGCGGGATACAGAGTGAAGCTGAGTATCTACAGCATTGCCATTGGCATTTTGTACCCAGCTATATGCGGGATAGTGCGTGAAAAAAACATTATTTCCTCAAATAGGAATCGAACTGACACTATTCCATTTATAATACGTATATATTTAGTATGTATATGTAAATAAGTTGTGTAGTCACGTTTAGTAACGACTCGCGATACATCTGGGTGTATTTCAGACTTCAGTGATATTGTAAGTGCGATCTACGTAAACGCCGGCGAGTCTGCCAGCAGAGCGCGTGGCGTTGCATGTGTGCGGGCATAGAGTATTGGAGCGCTGGATTTTTCTCAGAGAGGGATTATTTTTTTTTATATGTTTATCTCAGCTCTTATTCCAAGATAGTGCCGGTTTCTGCTAGGCTAAGTGGTATACTCATGGAATTATTCTTATCTGAAATATTGTATTTCCTTATTAAATTGTATTATATTATTAATTTTTCTCTTTCTCTCTTGTCTTTTTAAATAAAAAAATATACTCTTATTAATTATGCAGAGTCACACTCTTCCCAATAAAGAAAAGTGAAACAGAAATTTAAAATAATTATCCTAATAAGGTAAAATTTTGTGTATGTAAAATATCAGTATTAGTAACTTATTATTAGATATATTGATACTTTTGAAGCTTCCATTGCATGTCTTTTTGATTGAGTTAAATAGCTAACGTTATTATTTTTTTCTTTTAAATTCAATGTTGCATACTAATTAAATGCTAAATTTATTATAAATGAATATGTCGCAATTTTAACCAAATATATAAAAATCGGCATCATCTGCAAAACGCCTAGTCTTTGTTGACGCTCGCATTGCGCATGTGTGCGTGACGCCATAACCCGCGGATTCTAACCTAAATTCGAATTTCGAGCTTCGCTTTCCGCGGACGCGCCCGGCCAGCGCTAATTTAAAAATAAAACTATTTTTTCACATTCGACGAACAACTTCGCGTTATTCTGCCAAACGTTTTTACACAATTTTTATCTATTTAATTATACGAATTTTTGAAAATTGTTCGAGTTTCAAGTTTACTTTTTTGATTTTGTGTTGAAAATAGATAAAAATATTATTGGTTATAAATAGTGGAATGGTATTATGGTGACATATCGACCTCGACGGTTTTCGCGGTCTTTTTGACAGTGTTGTGTTGTGTCACTTGATGTGTGGATTGTAAGTTATATGAGGTTGGTATATTTTTATAATATTATTATTTTAGGCTCCATTGCAAAGAAATAACAATAAAAAAGTATTAAACAAAAATTTTGTTAAAGTTTATAACGAAAATACATTTAATGTCTTATAGATAGAACGCCACGCTGAAATGGGCTATTAGTCAATTGACCAAATTAATTACTTTGCCTGTATCTGTTTCTATTTACTGATATGTTAACCTTGTTCGCCTAAAATTAAAAATAAAAAAACATTTTTATTACATATTATCAATATTTTACATTATTTGTATATATAATGATATTAATTCGTAAATGAATATTACTATAAAAACACATGTAATATACCTGTGCAAACTTACATGGATTTTTATTTAATTTTGCTTTACAGTTTTTCTCGCATCTATAAATATACAGGGAATCTAGTATCTTTTTACTTAAGTTTTTTGTCGTGCATGTGTATCGGAACTCAACGCCGTGGTTTCTTTCATTATTAAATGGAAATATGGTCATCGAACTCACAACCTTCACGTTTGCATTCGTACGATGGACCGCTGCACCAATTTTATTAAATTGTTAGTGTGAGCTTTACGTATTTCGCGCGTTTTGCTTTTGCGTTTGTCCAGTAGTGATGTTTATGGGTATTTGTAATAAATCCATGTGTTTTTCCACAAACTGATATTTTGGGAACCCATTGATGCCCATTGCATTAAGTCAGACTTAGCAAACGATCATTTATACGTAAAAAAATCATTTACGTAAAAATAATTGGGGAACTTTAAATAATTTAGGGTAAAGTACGAAGGTAATTATAATCCAAAATAATAACTTAATCAATTAATGAATTTGAAAATATTTAATCTGTCTACTCTTGTTTGCTTGTCATATGTTCTTACAATGCCTCCAGAATTCGGTCGGTAAGTAACGTATTTGTCTTATTGGTAACAGCGTCATAACACTAGGTTCCCAAGTTCCCTCTACGTTTACAATGCTATGTGTGGTGTACAACATGAAACTAAATAATATATGCCCTCCTATAGTCATTAGAGAGGATGATTCTCTGTCAGTCAGTCAGAAATCAGTCTGCATTTCAGACATTTTGGTAAGTGGAACGCCGCGCCTTGTCTTCTACATTGCCAATGTTATCTTTGAATAGATATCGACACCACAACCATCACGTTTATAGTCAAACGTTCCACTGTGCCACTATTTATTTATTTATTTATTCTTTATTGTACACAATTTATATCAATAAATCTGCACAAAAGGAGGCCTTAACGCTCAACAGCATTTTCTGCCAGCCAACCTCGTCAGGTGGGAAATGTAGAAGTAGGTGTACAATAATATTACATACATACACTCATATATATACATAAATACACACATACACATACATATATATAAATATATACATACATATACATACACATACTTATACATAAATACACATACACATACATAACCATATAAACGCATACTCGTATACCCAATATATATGATATAAAAACTATGCTAGTTAGATATAAATATAAATCCAAGAGTAGGACTTAAACAGTCGAAACAGCAAAATAAATAGGGACACAGCAATGAAACTTCCAGTCGCTGTTTATACTTTGTAATGTCAACTTTCAGTTCTAAATATACACTAAGTGTTGCAATTTGTACACGACTCTGTTCAATGGTAGTGGGATTGGCTTTTAATTTTCAATATAGAGTGTTATTTACGGTAATGCATGTTTGTTTTTTGTTTAATAATATATATATTTACTTCTATTCACTTCACTTACTCACTTAGCTTCACGCTGTATCCCACGCGGTAGGCAGAAGGAATTTGGGAACCTAGTGTTAAGACACTCCGTTCCACTTCCGTTACCACTTTCCGCCGAACTCGATATATACTTCTATTAATATCATAACGCCGAAAATTTTGTATATGATTTTAAGTCATAGAAAGCACAGGTTCGATTACAAAGCAATATTTTCTTGGATAGTCAAACTAATTAAAGAGAGAAAAAGAAAGAAAGGTTTAAAAAGGCTAAAATATTTTATTTTTGATATTGCCCACCGTATCTGCGTTGCAGGCACAGTTATCTCTGGTTCTTGAATGTTTTTGATTGTAAACACGGCAGCTTGGGGTTACATTCTTGGTCAGAGGAATAAATTATGTTTTTGTTCTATCAAGAAAGCGGAACGAAAGCGCGGCGTTGAGTTCCGCCATTCAATAAACAAAGAGCCGAAAATTAGCCCTATCTACCCTAATATGTTAGAAAGAGAGTGATGCCAATAATTCTTATAGAAAAGTCTCGTGACTTCATTTGGGTCAATACTATACGTTTCGAACTTTCCATTTATATTAGGCAGCCTTTGAGTCTTCATACAGTCCGTCCGTGAATAATGCTCGACTGGCACGCTCAAAACCAATAAACTAAGAAGCGAACGGAATTAACAATTTAGATTATCAAAAAAAAAAGAAGAATTTTGCTGTACTCGTTTTTATGTTTAGGTTATATTTTAAACTATGGAACCCCCGCGACTTGGCTCGCTTTAATTATACTATTATATAAATAAATAATCTCAATTACTTGACTTGTCTTATTATTATTATTATTATCACTTTTAAGACAGCAGATAATTTCAGCTAAATTAAAACAACATTTTTAGCAATTTTGTCAAACTAAATATTTTATTTTGACGTTACTTTTTTAATTACTTGCCGATTTAAATAAAACAAACACTAAATGTTGGGGAAAATATGATAGTGAAAACTGTATTTAAATCTGGTTAGCCGTTTCTGAGATTAGCACGTACAAACGCTCAGACTTTATCTGTTTAGATAAATATACAAACACATGACTCAGCTTCACGCTGTGTCCCACACATAGATGAGTAGGCAGACGAGACGTGGGAACCTAGTGTTAATACACTCCATTCCACTTACGTTTCCCACTTTCTGCCGATATTGAGGCACTGCGTGTTGAGTGGCGAAACTGAACGCCGCTTTGCCTTGTACCACAGCGAAGAAATGAAAAAAATAATATTTAAATTGAAAAATGTTAAATATTTCATTTCCTCGAATAAGGATCGAACCCACAACCTGTCGTTTACAGTAACACGCTTGTGCCGCTGCGCCACGGCAGGCCCCAAATAACCACTTGGTCCTATTAAAATAATAAACGTTCCTTATATTTTTTATATATCTACCATCTACCATGTACAGAACAGACGGTGGTCAGCTTACAGATTATAAGTATAGAAACAGTTAGTACAAATTCTATTTACGTAAAATAGATGTAATGTATTCTTAATGCTGATATAGATTTTTAGTATTCTGACTAAAATAGAAAATATTGTGATTTATCAGATATTTTAAATTTCTTTCAATACTTTATAATATTCCAAAGCTGGAGAGGTCGTCTAGACGCGATTGTCTCAGCAACTACAGGTTTGACTGAAAAACATCTTTTTGTGATGTTTCTTTTGACTTTTGGCTTCTTTGAATTTTTTTTAGAGTATTTTTTTGTAATTTTTTTAACGAACGTACAAAATTTATCATCATTATGTCTAGATTAGATAAAAACTATAATACACAATATGATAAAAAAAAATCATTTTGTTTATATAAGTCACAACGGTTTCCCTTATAAAATATCAATATTCTATTAATTAATTCAGCTAAATTATATAATAGACACCTTTATAATTATTAGGGAGTGAGAACTGTTCACATCGTATCGTTCGTGTACGATTAAACAAGAACTAATGTTAGACAAGCCGCACGCGTAAACAGTTAAAGCATTTATCTTTTGTAATTTGTTGTACCCTCTTCTTGGGAGTAACTTCTTGAGATTTCTTTCGGGCGATTGATTTATATAGTTAGAGATATTTTTTTATTATTCTTACTCATTTGAGGCCTGTCGTGGCGCAGCGGCACAAACATGTGACTGTAAACGACAGGTTATGGGTTCGATCCTCATTCGAGGAAATGAAATATTTAAATATATATTTGTGTTCAAATGAAATATTTAATGTTTTCATTTATTCGCTCTGGTTACAAGGGAAAGCGCGGCGTTGAGTTCCTTCACTCAACACGCAATGCCTCAAATTCAGTGAAAAGTGGGGAACGGAAGTAGAACGGAGTGTCTTAACACTAGGTTCCCAAGTTCCCTCTGCCTACCCTGCCATGTGCGGGATACGGCGTGAACCTGAATACTGTATTTATTTTGTAGTGGGGAACGGAAAGTCTTAATGCTGGGTTGTGAGGTGCCCTCTGGCTACCTTGTCATGTGCGGGATAACAGCGTGAAGCTATATACTGTTATGAAGGCACTGTGATCTAACATGAGCAGTTTACTATTTTAGCTAGGCAGAAACGCAGCGGAATATCGTCAGATTGTAAATACGTCGGATTGGGGTTCGATATCCACTCGGGGGGAATTAATTATATTCATTTCCTTTGAATTTTTACTCTAATATAAAACATTAAGGTATGTTAATACTTACAATGATATGTAAATTGTATTGATATTTTTTTAATAACTATGTTAATTTCGCAAATATGTTGACAATCTTAAGATAAATATTGGAAAATAATAACTTTTCTATTATAATTTTTCCTTAGACGCATATAAATAACTCTCTGTTAGAACATAATTATACTACGAGTATGTAGGGTGGGTCGTGGTGGCATGTAACGCTTGCTGAATATTTATAGCATGGGGTGAATTATTGTAGTCCTGATAACTTGTGGCTTGGCTTATAATTTACTATGTTCTAGATTGTACTTGAGCGTGACTTTACTTGAAAGTAAATATTTTTTTCGCTTCTTAATATAACTAGCACGACAGGGTAGGCAGAGGAAACTGAAGAACCTAGTGTTAAGATATTCCGTCTGCTGGATGTCCCAAGCATTGCGTATTGAGTGGCAGATTTTTTATAGTGTTAGCCGTGTCATTCCGGCTTAGAATAGGATCACCCTGGTACTGATGGTGTCGTAAGAGGCGACTAAAGTGCGTGTGGTAGAGTCACGTTGCCAGTAATGGCAACACGCATTTAAGACTGGCGTTAAGTAGTGGCTTTGGCCACTGCGTTTCGCATTAGGTAATGCCGGGGCCCGGGGCCCTTCCACCTTAAAGGACAGCAACGCTCCTGTAGCTCCTCTGGAGTTACTCGGGGCCGTGGGCGACGGTGATCACTTACCATCAGGTGACCCGTACGCTCGTTTGCCGTCTTTTCCATAAAAAAGACCCCTAAGCTTTGTGTCGTTATCGTGGCGAACAAATTAATATATTAAATATTTGATTTCCTCGAGTAGGAATCGAACCCACAACATGTCGCGTTTACAGACGCACAACTGGCCTTGATATAATTTTGCTAGATACACTAATACTTATAAGATGTACATATACAGTGTTAAAAATAAATAAATAATTATTCAAAAATTTATTGCAAGGTGTTGGAATTACCAAACAAAAGAACAGTTTTTCAGTTTCGCCCATTTCTTTGTTCTATTTATTAATATAAACACTAAAAATTAATAAATATTTTAACATTAGATAGAGATAGAAAAAAAAAGCTTCTTTGAAGGGTTCCGTAATTCGAAAGGTCTCCATAGAAGAAAAAAATCAAGATTTTACTTCAGGTGATCAAAAAATTATGAGCGTCTACATCGATTTTGCTGCTTTTTGTATGAAAATTGCTGCATAATTAAACCTTACTTGGGAACTTCTCATGGACCTACATATATTACATTTAGCACAAAATTAGACCTTACGGTACAGGAAATATACTAACAGCAAAACATTCTAAAAAATATTATTACACACTTATATTTGTAGTTATTTTCTAATAAATTAGTGCTTGCGCTTGCAAACTTAAGTTTGTCAACTTTATGCGCCGAGTAATAAAAACTATACTATACGTTATTCCCCGTAAACCTACTATTGTGAAATTGGCAAACAACTGACATATTGCAGTATAAATAAAGTAAAGCACCTTCAATCTAACGCACTTGACTATTTTTTTGTTCAGTAAATAATACAGTGAATCCGTTCACTAATTTCCTCTTAAATTCTCCGCCGTAACACAGCATCTTGTTTAACCAGGCGCTGTTGTCCTAGACCTTGTCAACAGATAATGTTGGTCTTAAGTCACTAGTGGTTGTGGATACGAAGCCCTCACGGGGAATGACTTGTTTGTCCTTGTTTTGGAACAAGACATAAAGCAGACTTAAGTCCACGTTTTTGCTATTATATTCTGGCAACTTTTTTTTACAAAAAGTTTCGTCAATTTAAAATATTCAGTTCCTTAATATGTAAATTTTCTTATTTGTTTAGTTTAAATTTTAATGTATATATTATATTTTGTTTAAAAAGTGTTAATTTTATTAAAATATGATTTGAAGTGATTGTGATTAGTAAATAAAATAATGTAATTCAAGCGGACGAAGGCAGGCGAGTCCATACTTTAACTTATGTTATGTATACTAAATATACTTATACTATAGGTACTGGAGTACTCCAATAATTTATTTTTCGTCTATTTTGTTTCTTATTATTCAAGGCCAAAAAATACTGGAGTAGGGCAATTTTGGAACAATATCAAGAGCTGTCCTTAGCCTTGACAAAAATTATGCCTACTGTTTCTGTGATAATATTCGATCATTTGGGAAAAAAACTGTTGTTTACTTATACAAATTGTATTATAGATGTTCCATAGATAGCATGAGGCTTTTCGCGGCTAAGGGTGGTAACTGTAGGAAATAAAATTAAATATTTTTATTTCTTTATATTGGTAACGAGCTTAAGCGCGGCGTTGAGTTCAACATGCAACGCTTCCATAATCCATCGGAAAGTGGGAGAAAGTGACTGAATGGGTCACTAAGATCTAGATTCAGAGGTTCATTTTGTTTTAACGTGCGTCATTCAGCGTGAAGCTGAAAAAAGTGTGATAGAACCAATTTTTTATTAGGGATTAATAAATTTATCTTTTTCTAAATTTTCAGTTTGATTTCAGTTTGAGTAAATCTCCAATTGGGCAATGATTCAATATTACTTTTGTCCGCCATGTTGCACAGGAATAACGTGTCTGTTAAAATAGCTTATTTTAATTTCCTTGTTTTGTCTAATAAAACTACGAGTTGAGTTCCAGCAAGCCATACATAGACTTATTCGGTTACGAAGTTGCTATTTATTAATGCAAAATAACACATATTTCTTTTGAATATTATCTTATTAATATTGATTTGTTATCTATTTTACTTCGAACCAACTGTAACGTGAGTAAATATTTTTTTTGACATAAGTAATAGTTTAAACATATCATGGTAAACGTCTGACGTTATACTAACCTGTACGTACGTGTAGTATATTGAATGCTATATCGGTTATCGATGGTCTGAGTCAGATTTAAGAGGGACGGATGTGTACCTTCTAATATTTTAAGAAAAATAAGTACGACGTTCAACACCCTTGCGGCACAGTGGGGTTATGTGTTACCAAGACTGTAGTAAGTTTGTTTCCTAAAGAGTAATGTTTAATTTCCTATATTTAACTCCTTAATGGTCATATACGGAGTTGATTACCGCCGTTAATACTGCTACTTGCCACGTTATCTAAAATATGGTTTATATCTTCTGCTCTATGCTAAATACAGTGTGAGGCTGACAAAAGCAAGAGGGTCTTTTATACATATGTGCTGTTATTAGAGGAGAGGATTAGACTCAAACTTCTCGTCTCCTTTACTATTACATGCTTTGCCGCAATGACATCACAGTGTTCTAATTACGAGGCTATGTATGTACAATAGTTAAATTGACGCATTCATCAACTAGGAGACGTAAATACTCAGCTTCACGCTGTATCCCGCACGTGGCAGGGTAGGCAGAGGGAACTTGGAAACCTAGTGTTAAGACACTCCGTTCTACCTTTGTCCCCCACTTTCCGTCTAATTTTTAGGCTTTGCGTGTTGAGTGAGTTTAACATTTAATGTATAAATTTAAAATTTAAATATTTCATTTCCTCGAGTGGGGATCGAACCCACAATCTGTCGGTTACAGTCGCTTGTGCCGCTGCGCCACGACAGGCCTCGGAGATATAAATAAATCTAATATTTATATAAAAAAAAACAGCTACCACTTCTTGGCAAAGCTTGCACCTCTTAAATTGTTAAATTGTTTAAATTTTTCACACAACATAGTTTAAAACCATCGCGATCACCAAAGCTTTTTCGTGTTGGGAATTGATATATTTAAATATTACTCTTCACTAACTATTATCTTACTATTATCTTTATTAAGTAACGTATGTAGCATTGAATTTAAAAATTATTTTGCTTATATAGGAAACAGAGCTAACGTACCAGTTGCCAATATTGGAATTAAAATTGAAAAAATCCGATGAAACCGTTGTAGCGTGGTAAGAACGCATTCGACTGCACACGATGTGAAAATGTTATATTCATAACATTGGTGCCTCTGGTCTAGTAGGTATATCTTAGTGTTATGGAATGTAAGAGAAATAAGTAATTTTCTGATGTAAAAAGGATCAAAAATCTTTGGAGTTTCGTAATTGTTACGAAGACTATTATATATTTTTTTATGGAAAAGACAAGGCGAATGAACGTATATATCACCTGATGCTGAGGAGCTACAGGTGCGTTGTAGGCTTTCAAGGTGGAGACGCACTTTTTGAAGGTTCCGATGTCGTATCGACCTGGAAACACCGCCGCGGGTAAGCTATTCCACAGATGTGTAGCGCGTGGATGGAATTTCCTACGAAATCGCGCAGTAGTGCAGTGCCACGTATCCAGGTGGTAAGGATGGTATTTGTGATGTACTGTGTGGTTAGAAAATTCAGCGGAACAAACCAAGTCAGACAGTTCTCCAGAACACTCCCCAGTGATAAATACGATAGAGAACGCGCAGGAAGTATTACATAAAGATTTTATGGAAAGCCAAAGTATCAAGCCTTTCACAAATAATTGGGTCCAACGATTCGAACGGCTCTACGTTACGATACTGTGCACCAGCCCAGAGGTGAGAACAGTATTCCATATGAGGCCGAATCAGAACCAAACGGTGTTTTGGCATGAAGAAGTACTGTCTCGCTCTGTTGATAACCTTCAGTTTCTTCGATGATCGCAATATTGGTAGCCGCTAAAAAAGCTGAGACCCAATATATTGATGCTGGACGCGGCTCTAGGAGTAGAAGACGTTCTCGAAAACTGGTGACGCAATAAATGTTTTTATTTTGTATTTAACGCTTCAGCCGTGTGTCTGCTGGGTGTTGAATTGAACCATGTACTTTAATAATTACGATGATTTCTTGTAGTAAGTTTGCGGAGATTGCGTTGGAGCTATTGATATAAAAAGTGGTAATACTGTAATAGTGACAAAATTTTTCAGTAGCACTAAATAATTAGGTACCTGCAACACGTTTACACGGTGGCTGATGCGACACTGATCATAGTGACACTATAAGTTTTCTAATTAGTTCTTAGAGAAATACTCGATGAATTATCGACTCCATGTGGCTTGATCAATTGAACGCTCAGTATATACATGACCTTTTATGATACGAATAGACTACGACAGTATGTGTGTAGTGAACATAAACGAAACTTGTTATGACAGTTCGCGATAAGTACGAAGAACTTTTGTTACTGATTAAGGTAAACATAGCAAGTAGCTGATTAACTGATACCTTTAGGGAAATTTAGTAAAGTGATAACAGTTGTTGACAGTTAACAACATAAGATTCTTTAATAAAAAACAAAATGTAATACTTTTTATTAAAGGACTGTCGTAGACCGTGTGAGTATAAATGTGAAAGGTTCTGGGTTCGATCCCAACTGGAGGAAATATGATCTATACTTAAAATAAATCTGTAATGCTAAATTACAATAATTTGTTGTAATATTAGTAGATAAACGATTGATGACAACTAGTTTTTGTAAAATTAATTGCGGGGGGTAGTGGTATAAATACGAGTGAATATTGCTCCTCGAGGCATTCTCACAGTACTAGCTAAAATCAAGGTCAGGGACCACTTACTGTGTGAATGTGGTCTGGACGACGGTTCCCCTTCTCACATCCTTTTTACATGCCCCAAGTTAATCCATCCCTTATATGATGTCCTTCCTCACAAAGTTCCCCGTCCCCTTAATGTTCAATGTTTGTTAATGTTTGTGTTTAGTCCATTATGTAAATTTCTATGTAAATATATTAGATATAACAATATTAAATTGTAGACTAACACCTCTGTATTATATATTTCTTATTACTAACCTTGTGTGTACATAATGTATATATATATATATATATATATATATATATATATATATATATATATATATATATATATATATATATATATATATATATATATATATATATATATATAAATTATTATTTTATTTTTTTTGTTATAGGTGAAGGCAATTTTTATCTAGATCTTCTTTTTAATATGCATACTCCTATTGTTTAATATATTTTTTTCTACTGTACAACCTCCTTCGTGTCTTCTCCATTCAACGTGACATTGGCGAAGTGATATGTGCTCAACTGGCACGCTCGGAACGCCATAATCAAAGAACCATACCATTCTCACAGTAGCACTAGCAAACACTAAGATCTATTTATTGTTATAAATAAAAGTGTTTAAAGTAATCTTCAGTTTTATTTATTGTCATGGAAAGTTGAGACATTATTCAAGAAAATATAATTAAGAACAACTCTGGATCATCAACTTTGACACACACATATATGGCAACGATTTTAACCAGTAGCAAGTGATACCACTTAACAGCTGAGCCGCGTTGTATGAATTATAGTGGAATTAATATCGAGTGCAAGAGCAAATCAATTCATTTGTTATGGAGGTACGATGCCACGGATAAACATATATATATATCCACAAATAAATATATATATATATATATATATATATATATATATATATATATATATATATATATATATATATATATATATATATATATATATATATATATATATATATATATATATATATATATATATATATATATATATATATATATATATATATATATATATATATATATATATATATATATATATATATATATATATATATATATCCACAAATAAATAGACACATATCTTAAACTTACAAAGTTCCTTTTCGTCGTCGTTCGTTAGTCGTTTTTTCCTTTGAATCTTTAGGAGTTTAAAAGCGAGTGTGAGAAGACACGAGATATTTATGAACGTACCGCCGGTTGTTGTACGTGCATAAATATAATATAAAACAATTTTCATCGTTGCTTTTTTTACAAAGTATTTTCTTTCTGCCACGAGCGAAGCGAGCAGGCTTTGAAATTATCGCAAGCAATACGAGCAGGCTTTGTCAAGTTAAGCGCTATTACCTAAGCTAGACATCGTGTGGTTGCGTAAATATTTTTATTTAATAAAAATGTGTATCAATGTTATTTTTGTTCATTGCAACTTTTCACGTAACTTTCCTCAGTATATTAATTATGTACGTAAGCAATTATATTTAACTATGATTTATAAACCATTTACTGATGATGGTCTGGACGTAAATAGGACATCAATTCGATTATCGACAGCGGTAAATATTTATGTCTATTGTCTACATTGATTCACGTAACTATAGATTGCGTCTAGACGAAGTACGAAGTTAAAGAGTATTTATTCTTTATAAACTCTCGGTACTTATTGTATTATGAGATTTTTTAAAGCTTGAAATAATTGAATATATTTTACACATCTAACCAGGTTTACGAGAGTTTTAAATGTTTTCTTTACACGCTATAAAAAGTCCATAAAATACAATATAAATAATATTTAAATTTATAACGTTTGTGTTAATAAGCAATTTTAGCTTATTTTCTTTATGTATAATTTCAGTTCTGATCGTTACAGACAAGCAAAAAAAATGGAACCTTATGAAGGTTTTTCATAACTAACCTTATGTTATAAGAAATTCAGTGAATGAGCTGTTGATGGTGTAACCTGCCGTGACGCGAGTGAATGTGGTGTCCAAACACCATTTACCCATTTTCACTTTCACTCTGCCTACCCTACAATGTTGAAGATACAGTGCGCAGCTTTCTGTCTAAGATTTCCATGATCTTATGTAAATCCTAAATATGTTATAAATTCAAATTATGTATATTAATTTTAAAGTCAAAATTTATGTATTGTAGCTTCACACGTGGCGTTGTATTCCACACGTGGCAGGTGAGGCGGGGAACTTGGGAACCTAGTCTTGAGACAATCGTTTCTGTTTCTTACTTTCCGCCGAATTTGAGGAAATGTATTGAGTTTCATATCTCGACGTGGCGCTTTGCCTTGTTACCAGAGCAGAAATTAAAATATTAAATATTTAATTTGTAAATATTAAACATTTCACTTCCTCAAGTAGTGATCGAACCCACTTCTTGTCGCGTTTACAGTCACACACTTATGCCACGGCGCCAAAACAGCCAAATAGGCGTTGGACGCAAAATAGTTTACATAGAGTAAGCATTCGTTTTGTCCAGTTTATATTGAAATAAACTGACTGGTCTAATGAGACGTGTCGTGTAGAACCGTTTATCCTTACAACTCCCCAAATCTTGCCTAATTTTTGAGATATTTGGCATTGAGTAGCGTAACTTAACGCCGCTCTATATCTCTGTATCAGAGCGGGTAATTAAATTACTTTATTCATTTGTTAGAAGAGAATCGAACCAGCAACCGTAACCGTTTACAGACACGACGCCACATTTCCTATACCTCATATGCAAAGTTCAAAATGCAATAGGTACTTTAAGTTCTTATTGGCAAGCATACATACATGTTAAGAGATCCAGACATAATAAATAGTTTCTTTTTGATGAGAAATTAGCGGCCTAAACGCTGTTTTGCCCGTTTAAGCTTGCAGCTATATTTTTACTATCACTCTTAAAGTACTTACATTTTAAAGTGTTATTCCACACGTAAGACAAAATACTAAAATTAATTGTCTTTGGGAAGCGGAAAAAAAGTAATAATAATAATAATAATAATAATAATTCTTTATTTCCATAAGAAATTAACTATTAAGAATAATATTACAAGAAAATATTGTACAAGTAATACAATTTAAAGTAGGTTCCCAACTCCCTAAACTAGGAACAAACCTGTATTTTAGGAAGAAGTGAGTCTGATAGCTTTACAATAACAGAGAAATATACACCTTGAGAACTTGAATATCTTCTAACTTAAAGTCTCCTTACAGAGATGCGAACAACATAAATAAGTTGTAAAAAGCCTAAGAAAATTTCGACGTAGCTTGGTGAGAACGAATGGCTTAGTTGGTCAGAGCGCTTCAACGGTTTTCAAGAGGCGCGTGTTCAAATTCTGCTCCGTTCAAATTTTTTATGAGCTTTTTAAATTTAAATTTAGCATTTGCTGTCATATTATACAAAATATTGACATAAATTGTATTTTATATGTTATTCTAACTGGGTAAAAGTTTACAGTAATAACCGATTCAGGTAAAAGTTTACAGTAATAAATATTAACTTTATTACTGTAAACTTTTACCTGAATCGGTTCAGTAGCTTTTGTGTTAAAGTGGAACAAACATATATACATACGAAACTCATATTTACACTTGCTTTGAGGCCTGTCATGGCGCAGCGGCACAAGCGTGTACTGCGTGACTGTAACCGACAGGTTCTGAGTTCGGTCCCCAGTCGAGGAAATGAAATATTTAATATTTTCAATTTAAATATTTAATGTTTCGTCTCTTCGCTCTGGTAATAAGGCAAAGCGCGGCGTTGAGTTCCGCCACTCAACACGCAATGCCTCAAATTCGGCGGAAAGTGGGGAACGGAAGTGGAACGGAGTGTCTTAACACTAGGTTCCCGAGTTCCCTCTGCCTACCCTGCCTCGTGCGGGTTACAGCGTGAAGCTAAGTAAAACACATACTTTACTATACATTTTTCACGTTAGTTCACTCTTATCTCCACTCTTAAAAAAAAACAGAAGTTAACCAGAACTTACGAATCAAATACTCGAGGTATACAAACCAAATAGGCTAATCAATAGTTACGAGTGGAATTCGCCGCTGTCACTAGAATATTGAAATAAAATCTATCCCTTAACAATCGAAGCCTCCCACTCAATATCGCTTATCTAATCAACCGAACATTATCGTAATTGTAGTGTTCATCGATCGTTGTTACACATTTTTTTTTTAATTTAACACATTTTGTGTAAAACTTTACACATTCGCACAGAAAACTAGTTTAAGGTAATCTTCTCACTGATCGCTTATATGAAATTTTTGTATAATAAAGTCAAATCTTCTGTTAGTATCAGAGCAAGTTTGAATCCGGCTTGCAGATTAAGTGTTCCGTACATATATAGACGCAGTAGTGTTTGTTGTATTTGTTGTTATAGCGGCAAGAGACATACATCATCTGTGAACATTTCAAATATCTACTCAGCTTCACGCTTTATCCCGCACATGGGAGGGTAGGCAGAGGGAACTTGGGAACCTAGTGTTAAGACACTCCGTTCCACTTTCCGTCGAATTTGAGGCATTGCGTGTTGAGGCGGAACACAGCGCCGCGTTTTGCCTTGAACCAGAGCGAAAAAATAAAAACATTAAATTTTTAAATTGAAAATATTCAATATTTCATTTCCTCAAGTACAAATCGAACCCACAACCTATCGATTACAGTCACACGCAAGTGCCGCTGCGTCACGACAGGCCTCAATGTGATGGATTTGAAATATGTAACTAGCACAGTTCATTAAATGGAGCCTGGTTACTGAGAAACATACGGACATCATAGTGTTAGTAATAGGGAGCTTTTACCCTTTTGGTAAGAAACCTTAAAAAACAGAGAATTACAAAAGAAACTAATAGTTATATATATATATATATATATATATATATATATATATATATATATATATATATATATATATATATATATATATATATATATATATATATATATATATATATATCTATATATATATATACATATATACATATACATATATACATATATATATACATATATATATATATATATATATATATATATATATATATATATATATATATATATATATATATATATATATATATATATATATATATATGATTCAATAGCAAACTGCAAATTCCTTTGTTTACATTACCATAGTAGCTATACCTTCACATTGTATCCTGCGTGAAGAAATTTAAAAATATTATAATAATTTCAATATATTGATTTCCATTTAACACTCCTTTACCTCTGCCTACCCTGCTATAAACGGGATGCTGTAAAGCTAAAGAAAAGAAAATCTTACCTTAGTACTTTACAATTTGAAATAATAAGTTCCTACCATAGATTATACATATCGACGGGTCCAAAGAACAAAATCGTATATGAAAAATGATCAACTTTTAATATGAGGTTTTGAAGTTCTGTATGAATGTCATCATCAACTATTGAACAGCTATTACATTTTTTTTTTTGTAATTATTTTGTATTTGCGTTAATAGTTGGTGATTACATTCACACAGAACTTCAAAACCTCATACTGAAAGTCGACCATTTTTCATATACGATTTTGTTCTTTGGACCCGTCGATATGTTTCTTGAACTGATCGTGTCCACATTTGTTTGAAACGCGATATATCCATTTTCCTTGAGATCTCGTATAAAACGAAATTGGATAGAAGCAATTTTTAACATAGATTTTATCGTATGTAGCTTTAAGGTTTCTATACTATTTTTCTACAATATTTGTTATACTAGCTTTTGCTTGCGGTTTGCGGAACGATTTTTTTTTATGGATAAGACAGGGCAAACGAGTTGCCATTTCTGACAATGTGACTCTCCCACATGTGAAATAGAAATAATTAATAGAAATAACTAATTAAATAACTTCTTGAAATATTATGTCTGTCCAAACCAGTAGGTTATCAGATTAAAGCGCATTGTAAACATATAAGATAATAGGTATTATAGGTACATGCTATGCACTGAGACCGGAGAGTCGTACGGCGTACCATGCTCAACGCGTAAATCACTCTGCTCTTTTATTTTGTTAATGTGATATTTTTTCAAAACTCGGCATTGAGTTACGCCACTCAACACGTAATGCCTCAAATTCGGCGTGAAGTGGGGAACGGAAGTGGAACGTAGTGTCTTTACACTAGGTTCCCAAGTTCCCTTTGCCTACCATGCCATGAGCGGGATACAGCGTGAAGTTGAATTAGAGTGCGTGAGTGATATCTTTTGAAATATTTACTTTCAAAATGCACAACATAAAAAATCGTTTAGTTCTCCAAGGAATAATACTGTGTTTTTTTAAATTGTCTCGAAAATAGCTCTATATTTTTTTATAAAATGTAAAACTAGTTACTGTGGGTTGTCTTCAAGAAAAAGCATCTATCTAGCGGCCTTTTTTTTAGAACTTTCAAAAGTGTAAAATGCTGTGTCGTACATAATTGTTGTACAGCTTAAACGTTTAACACAGAGCACGCACGAAAGTTTTTGCAAAACAAACAAGCAAACAGACAAATTTTCAGCTTTTTATTATAAGTAAGTATATTAATATAGATTTAAAATATTTCGTACTTGACTTTCCGTACGAATTCGAAATGTAAATTTCATTTCACCCAGTGAGAATAGAATCCACAACTCGTGTACTGACAGACACTCATCCACTGTGCATCGATAGTCTAATTCAATATTTTGTTCACATTTATGCACTAGCGACCCTCTCGCGTGATCCTATTGAATTACAGTATTTTATCTACTGTATATGTGCAATTACTTTCGTGTTCTAATAAATTGATTACTTTGAAGGTAATATCTTTATTGAAAACTGAAGTTTCAGCTAAACGAATAAAACTTTTGTTGTAACTTTGTCGAAAGAAAATGTTTAAATAGACATAACTTTTAAATTTACTTACCAATTGAAATAAAACAACACAATGTATTGTAAAATGTTGCCAAAATGTAATAGCGAAAACTGCATTTTAATCTGATCAGCCGTTTTTGAGATAATCGCATATAAACGCACTGACAAACAAACAAAGATTAAAAAAATCACTATTTCGAGAAACATTACATTAATAACCGCTATTTTTTTTAATATATATATTATATTCTATGTACAGACAGTGACCGGTTAGTGATTTATTATAATATTTATGCGTTTCATACTGCAATAAATAAAAGCATATCGGACTAACAACGAAACGTGAGAAGGTAATGTTATTCTCGAAATAACCACGCCTGTTTTACTATAAGGGGAATGCAATAAATCTATTTATGTTACATACACGTTGCATACACTCTTGTGACCCGAATCCGTCCGTGTATCACCAAAATTATATACTAAATAGTGCTTACGATTGTTTATATTATTTTTATTTAACTTAGTTTTATTTAT
Source organism: Eueides isabella (assembly GCA_019049475.1). NCBI lineage: Eukaryota > Metazoa > Arthropoda > Insecta > Lepidoptera > Nymphalidae > Eueides > Eueides isabella. The sequence continues at coordinate 9,219,609 of CM032406.1, forward strand.
TATATTTTAAATCGTATTTAAATCATTAGGTTTGCAGGTACTTCTGTTTTCCTTCTGTTAGAGCGTATAATATGTTGGATAAAGATATATTACTCCCATTCTTGTTTGGTAAAGGAATTAAAGCTTTTGGTCCTAGAGCGAGAAAATGCCATAGAAGTTCTAGGAGTCTCAAATTTTGCATAGGTGTCCATTTGGAACGTACGTGTTACCTAACACAGATTTATACGAAATTCGATTACGAGGTTGTGCTTATGGTGTTGATAATATGTGTGAAACATTTTTATTACAAGTCTTAAAATACTCTAATTTGGCAAAGGAATTATTTTTGAAATTTCTGTTAATTAGGTTTTATAATAAGATCTATAAATGAAAAATGGCTACTCAATGAAAAAAATATTTTTAGAAAATGAGTTCACTGCTCCGTTTGCTTGAATTATTAAACGATGATCTCTTACTGCTCTCATTAACTTTTTAAGGACCCTACATGGCAAATTTCATCTTTTTATGCTCTGTAGTTTTGGCTGTGCCTTCTATAGTGACAGACTATAGTAAATAACAAATATATATTTTTTAATAACGCATAAGAATATTTGCGCATACCTCTGAGAATATTTATAACACATTACAAACACAAGCCAAATTTGAATTACCTGGTACTGCTCAGGTGGTTTGGAGATGTCGAGCCAGTGAGTGACATATAAGTGCAAAAAAAAAAGATTTATGAAACAAGAGTGACGGATGACAGAGGAAGAAAAAAACCTTGATAGCTTTCGAAAAAGTGGATTATATAAGAGAAACGCCATGTAACAAGCACCTGTCAGCAGGAAACCGAAGAAGCAAGCAGATACTTTAGCGAGTGGCGATCCATGCTCTTTGGTTATTGTTTTTTTTTTTTTTTAGCTTCACGTTGTATCCCGCACGAGGCAGGGTAGGCAGAGGGAACCCGGGAACCTAGTGTAAAGACACTCTGTTCCACTTCCGTTCCCCACTTTCCGCCGAATTTGAGGCATTGCGTGTTGAGTGGCGGAACTCAACGCCGCGCTTTGCCTTAATACCAGAGCGAAGAAATGAAACATTAAATATTTAAATTGAAAATATTAAATATTTCATTTCCTCGACTGGGGATAGAATCCAGAACCTGTCGGTTACAGTCACACTCTTGTGCCGCTGCGCCACGACAGGCCTCAAATACATACATATCCGGTCTTTAAGGTGAAGGTCTATTTATGACGCTTTAGCGTGAAAAAATTAAATGTTAAACTATATGCTATGCTTGTAGACCGCAATAAATGAAATAACAATTAGAAAAAACCTACTCTACGTTTTTTGCTATCCAGCCATTTTTCTTTTAAAACACTTAAGTGGATTTCAATATCCTGTGTCCAATTATCGTATAAAGAATGAAGTTTTCTAATTGAATGTTTACTGCAGCAGAGATAATTGATTTTTTTTGATTAAAAAGTGTTCTTGAAAATAGGTTTTCATTTATTTTTTATTAATAGTTCTACACTATCGGGACGCTGTGGAAAAGTGTATAATCAAACTCGGCGGCAGACGGTAGATACATATCTACCTTAATATATAGGTATATCAAATATATGTAATTATCTTTTTCCTTTGTTCAGAGGCAGTTATGGCACAGTGGAAACAGATTGTAATCGCAACGGTCTTGAATTCTTTTCCACTATTAACTATTTTCGGTTTCTCGTACTAGTAAATTAAGCTCGATGTTAAGGTGCACTAATCAACACGCTCGTCAATGCATTGATGATTTAATAATTGAAATTCTATAAGGGAGACACTGAAGAACGGAGTGCCGTTACACTAGGTCGCTATATGGGAAATATAGCGTAAATCTAAAAACAAAATTACTAATTAATATTAAGTTTAGAAGGACCGAGGTAGGAAGGAGGTATACGACACCAACATGGCGAAGGAAAAAAGCTTATCACTGTATTTTAATACACGTGGATTCAATCATTTACTAGATTAAGTAAGTTTCCTAGATTATGATGTTCCACTAAAAAAAATTCTCTTTGTAATATAAGTACGGATTAACAAGTCGACAGTCATGAAAAGTTTAAACTATTCTATACTGATCTTATGGAAAAAGAAAAATCAGCAAATTGAGCTTTCAAAGCAGTTTCTTATCTACTTTTTCAATTTAAGCTCTTCTAAAGTCACGTTCCAACTATTCAGCGTAACGTAGTTACTAAAATTTTACGTAAATCGATAAGTTTTAGTACATCTACACTGTCCTTACTTTTGTTCTATTCGCACTTATTCACACTGACTTCACGCTGTATCCCGCAATGTCTCCAAAATTGGGCGGAGAGCGTAGTCTCTAGTTTTTTCTTTCTACCCTATTGTCTATACGGAATATATCGTGAAAGTAATTTTTCAATTAGCTTTAATATAATGAAATTGCAAAGCATGTATTTGCAATGCAGACGGCGACCCGCGTGACCGGTGGGTGAACTTGGGCAACGACACAATGTTTATTTATTCTTGTTTTCTGAACATTCTTTGAAGTATCTATTAGGCTTTTAAGCGGCTTATTTTTTTTTTTTTCATAGAATGGATTATGTATATGGTGGTGCAGGTTGAGTTGTATCTTGGAAGAGTGAGTTTTAGATACGATTTATAATTTACCGTAGCAGGTATTTGAAATGTCCCAATCCTTCTGACTTCACTAAGCTATTTGTTCTTGTAAAGAGAACAAGTTTCACTGTGTTAATAATATAGGTAATACAACTTTGCTTTTCATTTAAACTATAAGTTATATTAGTAGTAGTTTTTTATACCTGCTACTTTAAAGCGGAAAACATCTAATGTAAAGACTAAGAGAAGAGGCAAGTAATGGGAAAACAATGGAGGGTTGGGAACAAAAACTCGTGTCTGGTATGGAAGGCTCTTTCAATGATTATTTAATCTGCCCTAAAGTATTATTTAATTGTTATGGTAGCAGAAATATAACACCAGTGAGAATTTAAACTGTTATCATGGTTCAGTTCAGTTTGGTGAAAGACGAAAAGATAAACATCGTCCAGTTCCACCCTTTGGGTACGGAATCGTTAAATTATAAAAACGCGGTTTTTTTATAAGAAAATAATGTTTACAGAATAATACTGAAAACCAAATGTTCCATTAGTTGTAGGAAAATGAGATAGAATATAAAAGTAAAAAGCTCTGCCTAGTTTAGACGTCATGTAGGGCAAGTATTATTAGGTGCGTGCTTAATGCACTTATTGAGTAGGATTTAAAAGCTTCTCGTTGTCAATAGAGAGTGATAATAGAAAAACGTAGACTCATAGACATCTTTACTTATATTGCATAGTGCGGTATTGATTTTACACCTCAATATGCCACTAAAATGAAATGATGGCTTGGGAACAAAGTGCTTTAACATTAGATTTCATACACTAATATACGTATATATCAGTATAGTAAAGTTATAGCAATACAGCGTAATGCTAAAAAAAGATATAAAAATCAAAAATATTTTTAAGGGTTCCGTACATAAAAAGGAAAAAAAACAAATACTTATAGTCTATTAATAGACTTTTTTTTAACTTCACGCTGTACTGCCGCACGAGGCAACGTAGGCAGAGAGACCCGTTTCACTTCCGTTCCCCATTTTCCGCCGTATTTGAGGAATTGCGTGTTAAGTGGCGGAACTCAACGCCGCGCTTTGCCTTATTACCAGAGCGAAGAAATGAAACATTAAATATTTAAATTGAAAATATTAAATATTTCATTTCCTCGATTCGACGGTTCTAGGATAGATCCCCAATCCTAGAACCGTCGAATTTTGTTGTCTGTCTACCCGTCTGTTAAGACTATTTATCTCAAAATTAATATCAAATATTCAGGTCTACGGTCCCTTGAAGCTTAGAAAAATCAAGCATCTAAATCACCGCAATCTAAAGATGCGAGCATTTGTGCTAAATTTTTGCTGCATGTAGTATAAAATTTGCCGCGTGGAACTACAGTTATGAATTTTAGCAAGATGATGATTTACTATACAAATGGACATATTCGAAAATTTACAAGTATTTCATAGCCTGTCGTGGCACAGCGGTACAAGAGTGTGACTGTAACCGACAGGTTCTGGGTTCGATCCCCAGTCGAGAAAATGAAATATTTAGTATTTTCAACACTCACTCACTCAACTCGCAATGCCTCAAATTCGGCGGAAAGTGGGGAACGGAAGTGGAAGTGGAACAGAGTGTCATAACACTAGGTTTCACTTCCGTTCCCTCTGCCTATCCTGCCTAGTGCGGGATACAGCGTGAAGCTGATATTTCATAGAAAAAAAATCATTCCGAATATAAATTTGTAATGATTTACAGTTCTTTTCAAGTAAAATTAGTGCATACGCCCGCAAATTTAGGTTTATCAACCTTATTCACCGCGTAATCAAAACCCATAGCGTATTTCATGTAAACTTAATTTAGAATTATGCAAATTGAAAAAAGTCAGTCATTCATATTTTTAACTTTATTTGCTGTTAAAAATCTTAATGACTTCTCTGTATATGAAATATATATATGAAAAAAAACTGAATGAGCTTCACGCTGTATCCCGCACATGGTAGGGTAGGCAGAGGGAACTTGGGAACCTAATTAAAGTCACACGCTTGTGCCGCTGTGCCACGACAGGCCTCATTAGAAATCAACTTAAGTTTGTTAACTTTTACAATTTCCCTTCGACATATGATTTAATAGCAATGAATTTGCTACGGAACCAACGGAGAGCGTGCCCGACTTCCACTTGACATATAGAGAAGTAACTCAACTCACTGAATGGTATCAGTCGACGCTGCTGCTAATTTTACATATGCGTTATGTGCCTAAATATTGTGCTCACGTGGGTGTAGCACGTTGAACCTCTTGTAGGCGTCTTACAAACACTGTGCCCATTGTAATTTGTTTACACCAGTTCACTTTTTACGATGCTATTTGGTACATTAATGTTATATAGAATGTCGATGACGCTAATCGCTGCTAATACATAGTTACTCTGAGATATTTAATTAGTGTAATTATAGTATTGTATTGTATTCTATCCACATACACACACACACACACACACACACACAAACACACACCACACACATCAACGCGGTACTTTGCCTCGTTACCATAGCGAAGAAATGAATATATTAAAAGTATTTCATTTATTCGAATGGAGATCGAACCTATAACCTTAAATTTTACACCACGCTTGTGCCCCTACGCCACGACAGACCTCGTATGAAAACAATGTTACAACTAAAATAGGTATATTGTTGATTATGTATCGCTGCTGGTTTTTGGATCACCGGATGTTGCGGTTTGATTCCTGATCGTGTAACGACACATTTGTTTATACCTGTACATTATTAGGTGATTTAATACGATGTAAAGCTATTTTCGTCTCATAACTCGATTTTCTTCCAGATTGCATGAATCATCAAACTTTATTACCATTTAACATTGCTTTTAATGTTGGTACTGTTTATATTGCCATGACTGAATGATTTAATCACATCTAAACTAAAAATACTTTTTCTGCTTCACGCTAGTGTTAAGGCACTCCGTTACCTTCTCCACTTTCCGCCGAATTTGATGCATTGAGTATTGAGTGGCAGCAATCAACACCGAGCTTTGCCTTGTTACCAGAGCGAAGCCGTTGTGGATTCAACCCACAACCTGTCGCCTTTACAGTCACACGCTTGTGCCTCTGCGCCAAGACAGGCCTCATTAAAAAATATTTACAATTTGTATTATAATTATAAATGAGGCTCTCGTATTCCAGCGGCACAGTGTCTGCCCTGAACGCCATACTCCTAGCTATCACAAGACAGAGCGCATCGTTAAGTTCCACTGATATACTAAATATAAGAAGAGAAGTTAAATCTGTAGCTTTTTGTGTTCACTTAAGTATTTATCAGTCGGTGTATTTCCCAACAAGGCTACAGTGCTGATAATTTAAAAACGATGAATTGAGGCGTTGAGTTCCGTCCAGTTACTACACAATGTCTTGATTTAGGTGCAAAGCGGAGTACGGAGTGATTGAACAGTTCTGTAAATTCTGCTATTTGTGAAGGAAATCATGAAGCTTCTTAAAATAAAGAAAAGGAACGATTTATATCAGTTTAAATTTATGATATAAACAGTGACTAATCACTCTGTTTACACACAAATTTTATGAGAAAATCAGTTTATTTAGACACACAGTGACGTTACCAAATTCTATATAGTCTGTGCGTTTTGAATGCAAATAACACTTTTGTGGAATATTTTAGTATACACGATAACGTTCTAATTCAGATTTCCTTCGCGTTAGGCAAAGATAAAAATAATTATTTTTATATATTTATACCGAATTTTACAAACGAAAACCCCTAATATATGTTAAGATCTTTTGTATTACATATCGGATTTTGGTTACATATGTATATATACATTCTCGAACCTCGAAGAAAAGGTGCAGCGTTGAGTTTGGCTTCCGTAACTACTATGCGTAATTTTAGCATGAATTATAAAAAAAGTATAATGACTGTGAAAGTTTTAAAGGGTGGACAACCGTAAAGGAGATATGTGTAAAGATAAATAAATATTGAGGCCTGTTTTGGTGTAAAGGCACAAACGTTTGACTGTAAACGACAGTTTATGAGTTCGATCCCCTCTAGAAGATGTGAAATAATGAATATTTTTAATGAAATATTTTATATTTTTATTTTTTTGCTTTGGTAACAAGACAAATCGCGGCGCTAAGTTCCGTCACTCAACATGCAATACCTCAAATTCTGCGGAGAGCGGGAAACGGAAGTGGAACGAAGCGTCTTAATACTAGGTGCACAAGAACCCTTTGTCTACCCTGTCATATGCGGGATACTGTGTGAAGTTGAAAATGGAACATTAAAAATAAATGTATATTCATTTATTTTTAATGTGTTCATTTATTTTTAATTCTTTAACTAATATTTACAATAAATAACAATTACTTTTACTTATGGCAAAAGCGCTGATCTTAGGAGCAATTGTCTTTAAGTAAAAACATAAAAATATGTTAGAATTTGTGTCATTAAAATGTGCCATGTTTTATTCATAATTCCTAGTTGCCCAACCACTGCGACGAAGCCGCAGTTTAAGACTAGTATGTACCAAATAACGAGCAGTTATATTGTTTCTATCAAAACTTTAACGCGTGAATCTCAAAACACCGTAAAAATACAAATCGCAATCTTTCCGGGAATAATCTTTTATGAGCTATTATATTTTCGATCGTTGATGTCACTTTAGCTTTAAATGCGGCTATTATTAACACCTATAGACGATAGACGAGACGCCGCTATGGCGCAATTGGGGCGTGTCTGATTGAATGTGGAAGCTGTAGGTTTATTTTTCGTTTAGTTTTTTTATATATAATACTAGATAGCTGTGGCCTTGGCTTAGCCCTCGTGGTCAAATGGAGAGAAACGAAATCTTGTGTCTTTCACAAATTAGTGTGAAACTAAGAGTTATCGGATACTATCGGAGTGCCAAACGCTCTTTCGCCTCGTCCACCGTACCATCAACCTATTCATACATGCCCATGACCTTCCTCATGTATCCTAGGTACTGTGTTTTTCAAGGTCAACCGAGGTCTTCCTCTACCTCTCTTATCGTTCATGTTTCCTTCATAGATCTTTTTTGCTTCGCATTGCTTATTCGCTCAACGTACCTTAACATCCAAAGTGAGAACAATCGCTTTATTTCTCGTAAATAGGGCTAAAGTAAGGCCAAAAAGAATGTTAGTGCACGTGGCCTTGATAAACTATTTTGGAGAGAGCAATCATAAGTGCAGCCAAACTCACAGGGGCTGAAACAATCACTTTGATCGGCGTTATAAACTAGCTAACTTTCATAGAAAAGTTGAACCTCCTTCAAATGAAAAATATTGGCCCAAACCTCGTGATTCTGTCAAGAGCTTTCAATATCCCCACATACACATGGTCACAGGTCACACCTACGCTCTAAACGAAGTTTACGAAGAAATTTATACAGCTCGATCAAAAACCCGATCCCTAATAAGATCCAGACTAATTGATGTGTGTATTTCTGAAGATTTCCCAAACACTCTATAGTAAGACCATATGAGGCGGAACCTGGGACCTAATGTTTTACGAGGTCTATATATTAGGACTAAACTCATACACTCTCACTATAAAAAGACAAAGTCTACCAAAAGTCTCTTACCTGATAGCATAGCACACGCTGTTATCGCCATCACCAGGTACACCAACGAATACTACATTCGTTGGTGTACCTGGTGATGGCAATACTACAATGACGCCGAATAAGATGCAGTAAGTAGATTCATTCTTCGATTTAACGATTGATCAAAGACCGATATAACAGATTACAACATCAAAATGGCTATCTCTCATGCAAAGAGATGAAGAGACAATAAATAAATTGAGGCGAGATAACAAAGATGAAGCCCAAAACAAGGCAAGACAAATACGCAACCACCGGATAATTGCTTAATTAAATAGAGCACGGAACAGACCAACATCGCCACCTTTGCGCAACTGTCATTTGGCAATCCTGTCACTTTGAAATATATTAATTGTACTCCTTTGGAAATGAACTCCTTGTGTATATGATAATACCAAAAAATAAACACAAAAAAAAAAGAAAACGGAAAGAGCAGAAAAGGGCACGGAGCGAGGGTGGAGAGGGGAATAAAAAAATGGGAATTGTGGAGCCTGTGGTAACGATACTGCCCGGACGACGCGACAGGTTGAGGTTTAGATCGATCATATTTTTGCTCTGGTAACACAGTCAATGAAAAAAAGAAGAGATTTTTTTAACGTGAACGAAATATTTTTATATCCTACCTACTATGTGCAGGATATTGAGTGAAAAATAATAGAGGTGTATTTCATGTTTTTTTCAATTTCCAGGGTAAAATGGCAACACAAGCTGAGGTAACGGGCGCTACGACGCCTGATACAGAAGCCCCCGACACAGGTCAGGCTCAACCTCCACCCAAGAAGCCGGCCCGACCTCGAGGCAAGCAGCAGCCGGAGAGACCTAAGAGAAGCTTGTTCTGCTTGACTTTGAAGAATCCATTAAGAAAATTATGCTACGATATAGTTGAATGGAAGTATCCTTTTTATAAATTTTACATTATTTTAATGCAGTTGTTATGGATTAGGGCAATTTTACGTTCTTAGATATTAATTTAAAAAAATACTTCAATGATTATTTTAACTAGCGTGTTCTGTTAAATGAAAAAGTTGTATTAGTCTTACGAAGTCTATTCTTATATTAAATCTGTAACAAATCGCTGTCTGTATATAAGAAATATACGGGTATGACAAAAAAATAGTGTAGGGTCATTAATGTAATTGAAGTTTAAACAGTATAATTATTTTACGTAGCAGGATTTGAACCCGCGCCTCTTGGAAACCGTCCAAGCGCTCTGACGAACTAAGCCATAAGTTCTCATCGTACGTATTAAAATTTAGTATATTCTGTCCTATATGTGGAATAACACTTTAAAACATAGTAAAAAAAATATTTAAAGGCAGTTATCACTACTGTACTTTGGTAACCTACCCTCAAGATTAAGTGTTTTTTTTTTTTTTAAAATAGTATAATTAAAAGAATATATATTAATATTTTGACAAAACTGCTACGTTAGCAAATAAATAATAAATCAAGTGAAGCAGCGAACGGACAGCTAGTATATAAATATGTGTCTAACACGTAGGATTCCAACATCTTAAACAGAATTATAGACATATCTACAAACACTGGTCTTTCTTACTGATTTACTTCAACTGGGGGAATTGGGACTCAATAATAAAATTTCCTGAACAAAAATGCAGGCCGTTTGAATATATGATATTGACAACGATATTCGCCAACTGTATAGCACTAGCTGTGTTCACACCGTATCCTTCAGGCGACACCAATAATACGAATCAAATATTGGTAAGATATCTTTATAAAATATATTTCAGATCTTTATAAAATATATTTCATTTTAAATAATTTTTGTTTTTGTGGTTATTATGTTGGCCTGCATTTGCCTAACGGGCCTGTCGTGGCGTGGGGGTTCAAGCGTGTGATTGTAAGCGACAGGTTGTGGATTCGATCCCCACTCGAGGAAATGTAATATTTAATATTTTCAATTAAAATATTAAATGAATGTTTTTAGTTCTTTGTTTTCATAACAAGGTAGAATGCGGCGTTAATAACCACCACTCAACTCAATTTCTATGCCTCTGATATCAAGATAAACGGCAGTCGTGAAAAATAATTTTAACTTTAGTTATGTTTTTTTTAACTTCACGCTGTATCCCGCATGAGGCAGGGTAGGCAGAGGGAACTAGGGAACCTAGTGTTAAGACACTCTGTTCCACTTCCGTTCTCCACTTTCCGCCGAATTTAAGATATTGTGTGTTGAGTGGCGGAACTCAACGCCGCGCTTTGCCTTATTACCAGAGCGAAGAAATGAAACATTAAATATTAAAATTGAAAATATTAAGTATTTCATTTCCTCGACTGGGAACCGAATCGAACCCAGAACCTATCGGTTACAGTCACTCACTTGTCCACATTCCTTTTAATAATATTTTCCTTTATGAAAAGGTATGCGTAATGAGTGGCGGAGCTTCACACTGTGCTTTATAATCAAGAAATTTATTTGGGTTTTTCTATTTTATTTTAGCTTATAAACAAAACTGTTGCCCTTCAGTGTCTTATTAACCACACAAAAATCGATAATGATAACAGCTTTTTTATCTAATGGTTAAATTGATAGATTAGGTGAAGGGAATTCTGATTACAACTAAAAGTAATTGTAACACATTATTCGATGTTATAGGTCAATACCTAGTTATCAGACAAACCTCGGTGTTAAATTCCGTTGCTCTACATGTAATGACATTAAAAGAAAATAATAGCAGAGTTAAACTACGTCCTCTCTTTCTAAATGAGAAACTAGCCTCAGAAAAATATATACATTGCAATAGAATTACGTATTTATGTATGAAGTTAATGTGCCACTCTTTTGGAGTAACAAAACATGCTAGTACTTTTTTAAAAAAATAAAAACGACACAGTCACATATTTGACACAGTCTTTCTTTCTGATTATTGTGATTACTACACATTTTGAATGAACTTATTTAAATTGGATATCTAAACTCTTCCTGCCTACTTTGCTATGTGCGGGTATCAGCGTGAAGCTGAATGAATTTTAACTATTTTATACCTTGACTCTCCTCGTTACAACGGAACTACTGCAAAATTTGAAACGTTGAGTCCAAAACATATAAAATATAAGCAATTTATCTGGTTAGAACATTTTTTGTTTATTTTTTTCTATAGGAAAAAGTGGAATGGATATTTATGGCAATATTCACGGCGGAGTGTGTTATGAAGATCATCGCGTACGGTTTCCTGTTCCATCCCGGCGCGTATCTCAGGAACACTTGGAACAGTCTCGATTTCACCATCGTTACTATCGGGTAAGTTCAATATCATTTTAGATACGTTTAATTTTTTAACCCTTTTAACCTACGTAATATAAAGCGGTAATATAAAGGATGCTATAAGTTTGGCTTGTCTATGCGTCTGTGGCAACGTAGCCCCTGAATTAATGACCAAACGAATATCCAATTTGATTCCGTTTTCTTTTATCGAAAGCCTGTTGGTCGCGGTGGTTGATTGGTGGTGATTTTAGTTTCGTTTAAATAAAATTATTAGTTTAAGCACTCTGCCGATATTAAGTAGTGGCCACTGATAAACACAGTACCCTCATTTGCATTACGTAGTCGGGCAAACAAACATTGATAAATAAGCGGATATCTGGGCAGTCTCAAAATATTATGACGTTAATAACTCATCGTAAAATAAAGTGACACATGCTCTTCTTGCTTATGTTTTATTTATTAGTTATGATGTAAGAAAAGAAATGACAAAAACATATAAAATATTATTTATATTAAGCAGGAATTTTGTAGAGGCCTGTCTTGGCGCAGCGGCACAAGCGTGTGACTCCTGACCGATAGGTTGTGGGTTCGATCCTCATTCGAGAAAATTAAATAATTAATATTTTCAAATTAAATATTGAATGTTTTTATTTCTTCGCTCTAGTACATTATTCCGTTAGTTATTCCGTTAGTTCCGCCACTCAACACGTAATGTCTAACATTCAGCGGAAAGTGGGAAACGGAATTGGAACGGAGTGTCTTAACACAAGGTTCCCAAGTTCTCCTCTGTCTACCCTGCCATGTGCGGGATACAGCGTGAAGCTGAGTGAGTAAGGAATTTTGTATATATTATAATATGAGGCCAGTCGTGGCGCAGGGGCACAATACTGTGACTGTAAACGTGACAGGCTATAGCTTCGATTTCCACTTAAGGAAAAAACAATATTTTCATTTCTTCACCTTGGCAAGGCGGCAAAGTGCGGCGTTGAGTTCCGGCAAGTGCGGGATTTAAGTATCTTGATGAAGACGGAGTTACCTAACAATAGGTTCCTAGTTTACCTCTGCCATGTGCTGGGTACAGCGTGAAGCTAGTTAATAAATATAAATAAAAATTATTTTATCGACGATATTCATAATTACATCTTTATGGGCTACTAACTCCTTAGTAAGTATGTACTGCAAGTGTGTTTCAGGAGTTAGTGACTTCCCTGTTTTGTACATTTAATTAATTTTTATCGTCTAAAACTACAGAAATAAAAAAAAGTAAATGTTACTAAAAAAGTAGTATAGGTATATTATCTTGTAAATGTCGTATCACATGTGGGAAAACATCAATGGGATGGTGACGGGTAACAGGTGACAGATGGATGGATTGACACATCTCATACAAACTATTTTTACTTTTTATTATTTTGAACTACGATGTAATTAAAAGTGTCTGTCTTTAGCACTGATGTGATTTTAGTGATGTTTTTTTTTTTATTGAAAACGTTGTTAGTCACAGTGGCTTTTACTTATCTTTTATCAAAATCGGAGTATCACTTTAGGAGCTATTAGTACTTGCCAATATAAGGTTGTGATTTTTATGATTAGGGGTTATGAAAATTTTAAATTTTGTTTTAGTGTTGATTGGTGGAATTCAACGGATTGATGATTCTGTATACCGTTTTATTACAAATCATGCAATAAAAGATTTCTTTGTACGCTTTACTTATAATATAATGTATGGTTTTTTTTTAGATTCACGCTGTAACAATTATATTGTTTTATAAAACTTAAATTGTTTTTATGTATTTCATTTTCACTTTATCAGAATATATAAGCGTTCTACAGATTCGAATCAGCACCTTTAGCCAGTATACCCTTGCGTTAAACTAAATCCCTAAAACCATACAACGAAAGCTGCACTTACACAGGTATTTTAATATAACGTCAGCTTAGCACGTAACGAAACACTATAGAATTGAGTTATCAACACATGGACAAGTTACTGGGTCAAGGAATGATCTTTATCTAAACGAGAATTGCAATTTTTACATTGACATTCTTTGATATGACTGACTGGTCTTATAGTGGGTACTATTAACTACAGTTAGTGACTGACTGTCTGGCTACCCCGCTAGGTATACACGCTGTATCCCTAGCGGGGTAGCCAGTGAGAACGGCGCCAAACACTACAGTCTCGGTAGGTATACCGAGGTTTCCGCCATTCAATACACTATTAAAAGGGGCCTGTCGTAGCGCTGCGGCACAAGCGTGTGACTAACCGACAGGTTGTGGGTTCGATCCTAACTCGAGTAAATAAAATATGAGATATTTTTAAATTAAATATTTAATGATTCATTCTTTCGCTCTAGTTACAAAGCTAAGCGCGGCGTTGAGTTCCGCCACTCAATATGCAGTGCCTCAAGTTCGGCAGAAAGTGGGGAACGGATACAACGTGAAGCTGATTATATTAAAATTAGTCGGTGAAATGAGTACATATTTTCTTAACACAAGGTTCCCACTGCTTCCCTATCCTACGTGGGGCTAAAAGTAAATAACAATAGGCTCGTAATATTTACAATTACTATGTAAACGTTTTACAACAACAGAAAACCTTGTAATAATTATTAACTAAGTATATAAAATATTTGTCACATTGTGTTATAGAATTAGAAATAAACGGACTTGACCCGTTTAACAAATTTGAGGTGTGTAGAGATGGTTGACGTTAGAAGCGACTTTAACGATATTTTATAATAAAATGGTCGTCGCCCGCAACTTTTTTGTGAGAATTTTATTTGGAAGAAACTAATTGGAAAATCCTTTTGTATACGTATAATTATTTTTAAGTGCTTTTAAGCTTCCTGTGTACGAACACCTTCACCCTATAGGCCGGCAACGCACCTACAACCACAGGATGTAGGTGTTCATGGGCGAAGGTTTTGCTTACCATCAGGTGAACCTTCAGCTCGTTTGCCCCCTCTTGAAATAAAAAAGAAAAAGAAAATAGAGGCCTTTTGTGACACGGGGGCACAAGCGTACGTCGCCGACGACGTTATTTTTATTTTTAAATATAATATTATATTCTTTTGATTTCTTCACTCTGGTGCTTGCGGCGTTGAGTTCCGCCACTCAACACGCAATGCCTCAAATTCGTCGGAAAGTGGAGATCAGAATGGAGTGTTTTAACACTAGGTTCCCAAGATCCATCTGCCTACCCTGCTACGTGCGGGATACAGCGTGAAGCCTAATAAACAAAAATCCAAATTCCTATGGAAATGAATGAGGCAAAAGAGCGTACCAGTCACCTGATGGTAAGTCATCTTTGCCCACGGCCCCATCATCAGTAAATATAACACTGAGCACTGGTGCGTTGACGTTTTCAATCCTTCCATAGTGCTCCCTTATACTCTATGACCTCAAGGTGGTTGGTGGCATGCCAAATTTTACGTGTGTTGTCTGTTAGTCACTCAGTAACGGAAGAGTGCTTATAATATTTAGATAAATAAAAAAATAAATCACTTAAATAAAATAAAATAAAAAAAAAATACGCGTGCGTACAAAGTACACATGTCAGAAGTGAAACTTCTTTGGCGAACTAATTTATAAATCTTGTTTATATTTATACAAATCTAAAACTTTAAATTTCCAAGATTAAGAGGAAGGGAAAAAGGAAGATAGGTTAGGAATTTAATTGTCATTAAAATAAAAAAATATTTTTTAGGTTTTAAATAACGTATACATTCGACTCAAATTCAATATAATTAACGGACACTTCAGAGAATCGTATTAAACACAAAAATGTTTTGAATTTTGAGGTTATATTTTTGACAGATATCTCTAGGAATTATCTGTCAAAAATGTATAAAGCGACGATTATATTAAATCAATATCTTCTACTCAATACAAAAGTACAATATATTGATTTAATATAATAGTCGCTTACTAAATACAGATTAGCGATTCCTACCATTATGTCAGTGATATCAAAATAGGTATAGGTTTGTTAGTCTATATATTGAAAAACTCACATTCACTCTGGCTCAACTAAATCCCTAAAATGCCTCGGCTTCATGAAATTAAATAGCCAAGACCGGTAGACTGCCATGCATGTGATCTCGTGTCTATCTAAACACTAGTCTATAATAACCATTAAGAGGATCAAAAACATCAAATTAAACTGTCAAATGGTCTAGCCTAAGAATATCATTATTGCTTTGAAAATGTTTAACCATGTTTGGTCATACTAAAAATTCGATCTCAATATATAAAAGTTAGAAATAAGGCTAAAATGATGATGGTTGAAAACTTTAGCTGTCAATTTATTAACAGAACACTTGAGGAGCTTGATTATAAGACAAGGGAACCTCTAGTGTTCTGTCAATAAATTGCCAGTTAAAGTTTTTAATCATCATCATTTTAGCCTTATTTCTAATTAGCTCATAAGGCAGCTTTTGTTTAAAATAAGTAATTTACCTATGAAAATGAAATAAAACAATAAATACTTCAGAAGAAGATCTTTATTTCTAAAAATCATTACATTAAACATTACAGTAGTTCCTTTTATAATTAAATTATGGTTGTCATCATCTTTATCATCCAAAAACTGTGCAGGAGGTTCAATGATATGTCTCTTGCATTGCTTAATTATGTACTATATTAGCCATTATATGAGTGCAGCAACCAATGGTTTTGCACCCAACAATACAATTACATCAATATTTTTTATAGCACATCTGCCATTCAGAGTAGCATCTATTAAAATATAATATTTTCTGATAGCTATTTTGCATCTTTGCTCTTCTGTAGCATATGACATCTAGTGTTTGTATCTAAAAGGAAATAATGGTTAAATTGTGATTATATACCTACACCTAAAAAGGCAATATACTTGTGTATGCCATATAGAGGAAGAATACCTAGAGGTTGAATTCAATCTTTGCTATGTTTCTGATGTACATGAATCTAATTTAATTAAAATAATGTAAATATTTGGAAGTAATGGCATATCAGTTTAAATAAAAATGAACACACCAATAGTGGTGTTGTATTAAAAATGGAATCATCATATAAAGTGTCTTCTCATCCTATTAATATCAATATTACTATGAACACATTTTAAAATATGAACAAAATTAGCTCTAGAAGTTGAAGCTGATGAATAAAGCTAAGTAGCACAATCACCTTGATGCCAACATGAATGGCAAATATAATGTGATGCACGAACCTAGAAATGAAAATAATACTTAAACATTGTTTATTTTTAAAAAATATAATAATTATTAGTATTAAATTCCTCCACAGGATTCAGTTTTTCCAAAATAATATTCACCTGTTGTAATGTGTTTGTTATTAGTGTAAGTTGTCGTCTGTAGGTCCGTAAATCACTGCCAGAAGTCATTATTTCAGGAGTAAATCCGCTGTTCTAGTGAAGTTGTTATTTAGACTTTATTTATACAAAAACCAAAAAAAAATGGAAATCGAAAACAATCAGACGCTGCAACAAGCAACAACAAGAGTGAGAGAGACGAATGATTGACATTTGATTTTGACATGTCAAAAAAGCAAGTCAATGTAGTATTGCCAAGCGCTCTAGCGCTGCATACATTTTGTTAGCATTAAACGGGCAATAAATCGCAGTTTCACTAAAGCGCTGAAACGTTTATTTTGTTTTTATTTATTTACAATGGCCGGCGGGCTTAATAGGATGCGATTATATCAATGATTATATCAATGATTATTATACTATTTAATATGTTTATGAGAATCTGAAGTGTCCGTTTTATACTAATATTTGATTATTATAGTATAAAACACGTGAATATTTATGTTTATAAATTGCATGTCATTGTCCTTTATTCACAAAGTCACTCCACGGCTAGTTGCTTATGCTACGTTCGCCCTGTCTTACTCTCTCTCAATCGGTCTCGATCACTCTCTCTCTCTTTTCCGACACTTCCGTTGCATACTGGCGTGACGTTTCATCTGTAAAAATTTTACCCTCATGCGCCTAAAGAAGTTTCACTTCAAAAACACTATTTTGGGCCATATTATATTAATACTCAGCTTAACGCTGTATCCTGCATACGGCAGGGTAGGCAGAGGGAACTTGGGAACTTAATGTTAAGTTAACTCTGTTCTACTTCCGTTCCCCACTTTCTACTGAATTTGAGGCATAGTGTGTTGAGTGGCGGAACTCAACGCCATCTTTTGCCTATTACATTAATAAAAGCCAATTTTAAATTTTTTTTAAACATATCTTCCATGGACAGACAGTGAACAGTTACAGATCTCATATAAATATAGATATAATTTAGAATTTGTTCCAAAATTTCAAATACAGTTTCTTTACCAAAGTTTCCTTTGAGGTAATTAATGTAAATGTAGCGTGAAGTTCCGTCTAGCTTGCTCAAATTGTTGCAAGAAAATAGTGTTTTTTGTATTTCTTTACTTTTTAAGCTTCACATTTTGTCCCACAGATTTCAGTATATAGGTAGAAAATACTTACTGTTAAATACTCAGCTTCACGCTGTATCCCGCTCGTGGCCGGGTAGGCAGCGGGAACTTGGGAACCTAGTATTAAGCACTCTTAACTTACGTTCCCCACTTTCTGCCGAATTTGAGGCATCGCGTGTTGAATGGCTCAACGCCGCGTTTTGCTTTGTTACCAGAGCGAAGAAATGAAAATATTAAATATTTAATTTGAAAATATAAAATATTTCATTTACTCGAGTGGGGATCGAACCCACACCTCGTCATTTACAGTCACACGCATGTGCGTATGTTAAATCTGAAATGTAATTAATCCGTTTTCCGCTTTTTATCCAAATTCGAGACATTACATGTTTAATGGCGAAACTCAATACTGTCATTTAGCAAAAGCGAAACAAACTCAGCGGGACATATGTCTTTTTTTAATCAAAACTTTACATTATATAATTATGTGACAATGATACACTTGAAACAGCCTGGAGCGAGCATTTTATTCCCAAGGCGTGTTATCATTTATAAAATCGTTAATATGGTAATAACCTTTAACACATAAACGTCTTTTCACAACTTTTTAAAATTGTGAAACAGAAAATTTTCTGATGTTTTCTGGGATCCTATTGTAAAAGTGTACACCCTGTCCCATAAAAGAATTACGGACTCGATGCAATCGAGTTACAGGCGCACTAAGTTTAAGTCTATTTCTAGTGTTAATATTATGTACATCACTGATTTTAATAAACTTATTAATATTTTTTTTGACATACATAACATTTTCAAAAATGTATTGAGATGCAACGGTCAATATATAAATCTTTTTAAACATTTCCCTTAAAGAACCCTTAGGGCTTAAGTTATAGATTGCGCGAATAGCTCACTTCTGCAAGACAAAGATTGATCTAATACCGGCTGCATTACTCTAAAGTAAGATGCCGTAAGACATAATACTATGGAAGCAGCTAAAGTCCTAGGAACCTAAGGTTCCCCTCCCCAATTCACGTGACGAGACGTTGAATAATATGATACTTAACCAAAGCAAATTAAAATAACTAATTCACCTGAGTTGAAATCGAACCCACGACTCATCCCATGCGTTTGCTGCCAGACTCTATACCGCTGCGCCACGACGAGCTCTATTTATTTAACGACTCCCCGTTTACGTATACACATCGTTATCAGGTGTTCTGTTGCCAAATAACGCCACAATAACGTCCTTCGATTCAAATAGAAAAGTACTTAGTTGAATTGATGGGCCATAATATATAACAGCTTATGTCTCAAGGTGTTTATACTAATATTAGTGTTAGATATACTTAACTTGTGATTGTAAAGGCGACAGGTTGTGCGTTCGATCTCCATTCGAGGTTATTAAATATTTTATGTTTTTATTTCTTCGCTCTAGTAGCAAGGCAGGGCGCGGCGTTGAGTTCCGCCACTCAATACGCTATGTCTTAAATTATGGCGGAAAGTGGAGAACAGAAGGGACTGTCTTAACACAAGATTATCAAGTTCCCTCTGCTTATAAGGTATACTTAAAAGTCGTTTACGTCGTTAGCATTTCTGTAAGGAGGCCATCGTGGCGCAGCGTGACACAGCGTTTAACTGTAATGATGTTGGTTGTGAGTGAGGTTCCCACTCGGGGTAGTAGAGTTGATGATACATGTAATATCTCTTTAATATGCCATATATACGTTGGAAACGTAACCTTAAAACACTAGATTTTCCTCTGCCTGCCATACAAAATATAGGATGCGGCTTAAAGTTATTTTTGTACACAGATCTTGATAAATTTTCATTGCATAAGGTTTTTCATAAAAAATGTTATTTGGCAAAAAAAATGCTTTTTAAGCTTTTAAATATGTTATTTTTATTTTTAACACGGGATATCAGTGTTAGTACCTCAAAATATTTTTTTTGATACCATTCTGAGCAATCATTATGTTTCTGTTTATTTTTTTACCTGCACGAGGCAGGGTAGGCAGAGAGAACCCGGGAGACCAGTGTTAAGACACTCCGTTCCACTTCGGTTCCCCACTTTCCGCCGAATTTGAGGCATTGCGTGTTGAGTGGCGGAACTCAACGCCGCGCTTTGCCTTGTTGCCAGAGCGAAGAAATGAATTATTAAATATTTAAATTGAAAGTATTAAATATTTCATTTCCTCGACTGGGGATCAAACCCAGAACCTGTCGGTTACAGTCACATGCTTGTGCCGCTGCGCCACGACAGGCCTCAAACCTTTTACCTTGTATTTGTTTCTTACCCTTATAAAGCTTATTACACGAGGTGTAAAATTCCGCCATACAACAATGTCTCAAGTTCATATATGTATGTATGTATTGTATATATTCGTGTATGTGTATGTCTTTATTTATATTCATATAGATATATATCTGAACGAGTTCATGTAGAATCTGCACTTTTAGACCTGCAATATGTTATATTTCTTTTTTTTTCTTATACGGACAGATTAAATGGAAGAAATCTCTTTTAGAGATAAGTCCACCCTTGCTATATATATATATATATATATATATATATATATATATATACATATATATATATATATATATATATATATATATATATATATATATATATATATATATATATATATATATATATATATATATATATATATATATATATATATATATATATGGGTTAAAGAGAAAAAAGAGAAATGTAACATATAGCACCTGCAATATGTTACATTTCTTTTTTCTCTTAAACCCATAGATTAACTGAAAGAAATGTCTTTTAGAGATAAGTCCACCCTTGCTAACAATGTTACTCCAAATGCTGTATTAATGTACGTTACAAATGCAATAAAGTATATAATATATGTGAAAAACACATTGTATTCTTTACCTACTTTTGTATACGATAAAAGATAGCATCTATAAGATTAAATATCGAACTGACGACCACCTTCTAATATTCCATCAATCATTCAAACTCCATTACATTGCCCAACCTATATATAACAAAGGCACTGCAGAACAAAGCTCGCTAACCTCAATATAAAGCTACAGAAATGACCCCATTAATTATACTATGACGTAAGTAAAGTAAGGTAAACGAGTATTTATAGTGATGTTTAATTTGAAACTTGGGAAATACCCTGAATTTACTTAATACAAATGTAAGTAATCCGCAAATGATAGTGTATTTGGAAACTTAGTGTTAAAACACTCCTTTCACATATTGACATACATACATAATGCGCCGCTCTCCATCGAATTTATGCGATATTGTGTGTTTAGTGGCGGAATTCTACGTCGCGTTTTGGCCTGTTACCATAGCGTGAATTAAGCTATTGAATACTTTATTTCCTTTAGTGGGAATGAACCCACGACCGGTCTTGTTTTCACATTCAGGATCGTTAATCACAAAACATCAAGACTTCATTTATCCATTTTCAGTGATTTATCAAACTCCAAGAATACTTGAACTACGGTTCAGTTACGCATAAAATATGTAAAAACAAATAACGTAAAATCCAAAACATTCAAAAGCAAAAAGAATATGAGGCTAACTATGTTTTTAACACCTCAATGGTATGAGGTGTTTTTTGCCGTGTGATTCCGGCTTAGAATAGGATCACTCTGGTACTGATGGTGTCGTAAGAGGCGACTAAAGTGCGTGTGGTAGAGTCACGTTGCCAGTAATGGCAACACGCATGGGCAGACTCGACCGGATTATTACCACCCCCGGCATTTAAGACCGGCGTTAAGTAGTGGCTTTGGCCACTGTGTTTCGCATCAGGTAATGCCGGGCCCCGGTGCCCTTCCACCTTAAAGGATGGCAACGCTCCTGTAACTCCCCTGGAGTTACACGGGGCTGTGGGCGACGGTGATCACTTACCATCAGGTGACTCGTACGGTCGTTTGCCGTCTTTTCCATAAAAAAAACATAGTTAGCCTGTAGCGTATGGCGCTGCTGCTTGGCAGTATTCTGTGATTAAGGATATAAGAACTTTAGTACCTACATAGGAACAGATAAACATACAAACGTACTTACCAGTCAAAAGCAGCCATGACGATTCTACCGGTATGATTATGATATTTTGCTTGGTCGTAGTTGAGTAAAAAAGACTTCAAATTTGATTTACGATGCAATATTTTTAATGTTTAGCGGTGCGAGACAAACAAACAAAGTTTCTTTCTTAATCCTAGCCAAGTAAATGTGGAATAATAAGTACATCGAAAACCTAAAATCTAAAGGATATATTCAATATAATTCAAATTATATTAAAAAAAACGATAATATTTATTTAATTTTGTTCTATTCACAGTATCGTAAGTCAGGTCCTCCAGCACATTTCTAAGGATCTGTTCGACGTGAAAGCTTTGAGGGCGTTCAGAGTGCTGAGACCTCTAAGATTAGTTTCAGGAGTCCCAAGTACGTATATTGTTTGATTTTAATATTTACTATTTACTAATATTAATATTAGAAATTTGTGTTTGTGCGTTTGTTCCAATTTTGATACAAAAGCCAATGAAAAATATTAGATGATAGCTTGCAGTTATATAAATAATTGCAATTAAACATACTCTCCATCTGGCAAGAAGTGCAAGGTTGGGCCGAGAAAAAACATGTACCTATATAAAAAACTTAAAGTCGAAAACCGAGTACTGAGTTAAATATAAAAAAAGACCGTTAACAAAACCAAAAATATACAAAAAAGACAGACTAAAGTTTACTAATATTTTTGCCATTTTTCGTGTTATGTTTCACACTTAGAATGATCCCAGGTCTACTTAAATTACTTAGAAAGATATATTTTATAATATCTAAACTAAATTCTCTTATATAGACGATATTAAAGAACCAAACTAACATACGTTATAATAAGATCTTTAATTTTCGCGATTACTAAATATTTTAAATTACACAAATTTAGCCTGAGTAATCGCGTATATAGATAATTCTACATATTAAAATGGAGCAAACATCTATCCTCAAAAACTTACTCTTTACATATATAGCCAGATTACTAGGATACTAGCGATCTAAACGCAGCTTCGCCCGCTTATATTTATTTATTATAACCTAATAAAGCAAAATATATTATGTACGTACATAAACTGCAGCCTATTGATTATCTACAAAAAGATATATTACTGTAAATTTTCATCCAAATTGTTAAAGTAAGTTTGTCGTGAACGTGAAACAAATTTCACAAGATTTCATACTTATAATATTAGCAACAATATACTTACAGCTATAAGAACACTAGAGCAAAGCAATAATCAAAATAAATATTATACTCTACTCTACTCAGCTTCACGCTGTATCCCGCACGAAGCAGGGTAGGCAGAGGGAACCCGGGAACCTAGTGAAAAGACACTAGAGAAGAAAATATTAAATAATGTTATAGATGCATATTTTTAACTTATTTCCATATTTTAATGGTTCCAGGTCTTCAAATCGTGTTAAATTCAATCCTGAAGGCCATGGTGCCGTTGTTCCACATAGCTTTCTTGGTGCTCTTTGTGATCATCATTTACGCTATTATAGGATTAGAATTGTTTTCAGGAGTACTACATGATACGTGTTTTAAAAATGGGACAAGTAAGTCATTATTCCACAAGTAATTTTAAATTTGCCACTTCAAAAATTTAAAGTGAATGTTAAAAATATATTGTTAGGCAAAGCATATTATTCAATTCAAGAATACTACAATGGTACAGTTGGTACTCACTCAGGAAGCTGATGATGAGATGTTATATATTTACTTCAATGGATATTTTGAAAAGAGCAACTGTTGAGTTTCTTGCCGGCTCTTCTCAGCAGACCCGCTTTCCGAGCCGGTGGTAGCTTCCTGTAAGGACTGACACCACAGACACTTATATGTAACTTGACGGTTCAAATGGCCTAATTGAATAAAGAATATTTTGATTTTGATTTGTTTTGATTTTGATTTTTTAAATTATTTTATTTTTCTTAAAGATAGCTTTTTAAATCTGGTAGGTGCGAGTAGTTTGACGTTTTTGAATGATTGATGTTTATTGATGAAATGATATCATTTCTCATCACACACCCGTATTATATAAGAATAAATTCTATCTTTAAAAAAAATTAACCAAGTGAATGTTCGGCGTTGAGTTGCGCCAATTTGTACGTAATGCCTTCAGAATTAAGCGAAAAGTGAGGAACGGAAAGTGTCTCAATGGGAACGGAGAGCAATGTATATGAGGAAAATAAAAAGAAAAGTTGTTTTTTTATAATATTTGATTTAATAACACTATTTAGTTTTATTAGTTTTACATATTTAAATGAAAACCGGCTCGGCGCAGTAGTAAAAAGTCTGATTGTAATTATAAATAGATAATTGCGGATTCAATCCTTGGTGAAGGAATTACAGGCATATCATTGTTTTAATTTTTATTCAACACAGAGACAACAATGGCTTGAATTTAATTTTCCAATGCAAACAATGAAAACAAAAAATAGATATATTAATATAATATTTTTTCATATATATCTCTCACATCTTACGTTCCAGACGACATGATAAACGACCCAAAACCATGTTCCCGCGACGCGGACATAGGGAACCAATGCGATGAGGGCTTTGTATGTAAAGATTACTGGGAAGGCCCTAATTATGGTATCACCAACTTTGATAACATAGGCTACTCTATGTTGACTGTGTTCCAGTGTATCACTTTGGAAGGGTGGACGGATATTATGTATGCTGTAAGTATTTTTTATATGTAAACGTCTTATATATCGATGCTCTTTGCACGCACCAATAATTGTCACGTTCCGTCTGTCACAAGCGATAGATAGATACGATCGGCCTAAGCGTGTACAGAAATAATTTACTTGTTAATAGTATGTATAATTTAAGTAAAAGTTTTTATAGAAATAGAAAAAAAATCAATTAATTATTTCTTTATATTATACAATCTACTGATAATCCATAAAATATGTAACTTTTTATTAATCGTTTTGTTTTCCTATGATTTTATCATATAAAATTATCGTTTGTTAACCATTTTTAGAAATTTATCGTTTGACAACCAGTTAGTTTTTTTTTTATTTTCACGCTGTATCCCGTAGATAGTTGGGTAGGCAAAGGGATCTAGTGTTCTTACTTTTTCTAATAATTTTCTATTGTGCCATAAACTAACTTTTAGTTTTTTTTTAATATTGATTGAATGGCTCATAGAATGTTTCTTACAGAATACTTACATAAGAAATTTAAATAAGAAATGTTTATATTGAAAATGATGTGAACTGAATGATACATTTTTATTATATGTTATTCATAAATTTAGAAAAGCCTCAGGGGCATAATCGTGAGACTGTTAATACGACACGTTATTGATTCTTTGAATCAAGTGGGGATTACCCTATTTTTAGAAATATTTTCTGAATATCTACATTTTCTATTCACTGGTACTAAGGAAAAGTGCGCACCAAAAAATAAGTGTTTCAATATGATATTTTCAGATAGCAGACGTGAAAGGTAACACGTGGGTGTGGATATATTTCGTAACGCTGGTCATATTTGGAAACTTCTTCGTCATGAATCTGATTCTTGGTGTTTTATCCGGGTAAGATTTTGATCCTTTTTTCATTAAACTACTATATATAATACATAGACGGTACTTCAGCAGCGAAAATAATAAGGACTGAGGCGACCGCACAGTTTATACCTAACTAGCACAATGGTTAGGGATTCAATTTCAACTTGAAGGAATGAATTGTTTTAACTTCCTCGCTCTGATAATAATTTTCTTTTTTTTTATTACCGTTGCGCGGTATTGAGTTACGATCAACACGTAATGTCTTGAATGGTTTTGCGTGGGGGACGAGGCTGCCTATCCTACTTATATACGAAATAAAACGTTAAACTACATTTTATTATTTACTTATCTCCTGTCAACATTTTTTCTTATATTTCCGTTATTTAAAATTACGCCAGAGATTTCCGTTATTCAAAATTACGACAGAGATGCACGATCGGCCTAAGCGTGAGCAGTAATAATTTACATGTAATTAGTATGTATAATTTGAGTAAAAGTATTTGGATTAACGAAAATAAACGCAATTAAGGTTGATTTATAAAAAAAAAACAAACTTTCAGTTAATATTATACAATCTACTGTAACTTTTAATCAATGTTTTTCTATGATTATATCATTTCAAATTATCGTCCATTGACCAACTTTACATACAACCATTTGGTTTTTCTTTACTTTCTTGCTGTATCCCGCATAGGGGAATTGTGGTTGTAAGTGTACTAGTGTGGTCGTGCAAAGGCGACGGTCACTCTACACGCAATGATGAAAAGTAACAGAACGGAGTGTCTTAATAATAGGTTCCTAAGTTCCCTATGCTTCTCCTGCCATGTGCGGGATACTGCGTGAAGCTATTTTCAATGTACCCAAAACACTTACGAAAATCTGAAAAAAATACAGAGAATTCTCCAAAGAAAGAGAAAAGGCAAAGAATCGCGGTGATTTCCAAAAATCACGTGAAAGACAGCAGTTTGAAGAAGATTTAAAGGGTTACTTGAACTGGATCACAGTCGCTGAAGAATTGGATCTGGAGAACGACCAGGGTCAGAAGGAAGAAGACCAGGATAACCAGGGTATGCTAATAATAAAATATTTGACTTGTATATATAAAATAATGACTTCTATATATTTTAAAAAATCCGACGTTTTGATCACCTTGCAGTAGCCTTTAGAAGTGTCAATAGATGTTATCGGTATTAAATGTAATTGCGCGGGTTCAAACTTTATTTCCAAATTTTTTAATGTTTTCAATAAAATATTATTCTTTCCAATATGAAGAAACATTTAAGTTGAAAAAAGTTGAATTAATGCTTATTTATAGGTAACAAGAAAGAAAGACGGAGTAACGATGAAACGCAAAACAACGTGAACTCTAATGGAGAGCCGCCGCAGACGACCACGTGTAAAGTGTACTGTAGGAGATTCGATAAAGTAAGTTAGTTGGTTTTTTTTTGTAGTTTCACGCTGTATCCCGCATATGGCAGGGTAGGCAGAGGGAACTTGGGAACCTAGTGTTAAGACACCGTTCCACTTCCGTTCCACCGAATGTGAGGTATTGCATGTTGAGTGGCGAAACTCAACACCGCGCTTTGCCTTGTACCAGAATGAAAACCTAATATATTTATCATTCTTATAAAAGATTTTTTTTTGTCTTTTCTCTATTATTGGTAACTATAAAATAGAAATTTTAACAAAAAATATCTCGAATTACTAATATTTTCTCTGTCTCTTGCTGTTCTCGTCCACTCTGGACCGGCTATTTTTTTGTCATTTTCCCATCGCTTCGTTTGTCTTTCTTTATTTCTTTTACCATCTCTGGGGTATCACTCTCTTATTACTTTTGATGATTTCTCTTTGAGGTAACGTTAATCATGTTTTATTTGTTACAGGTAAATCGTCGTATGCGTAGAGCTTGTAGGAAAGCTGTCAAATCACAAGCTTTTTATTGGACGATTATTGTACTTGTATTTTTGAACACATCGGTACTTGCTTCGGAGCATTATAAGTACGTCTTACTTTTATTATTTTTTAAAGTGTTATTCCACACTTAGGACAGACAATTTTTAATTTAAGTTTAATACGTTAAATTTTTTATAGCTTTACTTTGTATCCTGCGTACAGGATAGTAGACCGATGGTATATGCGAACCTAGTGTTAAGACGCTTCGTTCTTGTTAAAGCGCTTTCGTTACTCATTTTTCATTTAACCCTGGAGGCAGATGCAATGATTTGTGGAACTCAACGCCGCATTTTGATTCGTTGCCAGAGCAAAAAATTCAATTTTGATATATTGCAGTTTCTCAGTTGGGAGTCAATCCCACTATCTGTCGAGTTTACAATCGCAATAACGAGTACCTGATCCACTGTGCTATACAGCAATGTGTGAATTATCGATATATTTCGACTTCGTTATTTGAAATGTAATTTAATTTAAAATTTGAAAAAAAAAAAAAAAAATATATATACTAATATAATATTTTTTCTTTTCAATAAAGAAATGTGGATAATTCGTACTATATGTCAAAATATATTTTTTTTAAAAAATGTTTTTGCATTTTTGTAATTCATCTTCTATTTAATAGCGGAGTGATTGTTCTCTAATTATTTCATATAAATATTTTTCAGCCAAGACTTATGGTTGGACCGTTTCCAAAACCACGCGAATAATTTGTTCGTGGTTCTGTTTACAATGGAGATGTTGGTGAAGATGTACGCTTTGGGATTTCAGGTGTGCAGATTTTTTTTATATCATTATTTTTATTTTGTCTGTCGTGGCGCAGTGGCACAAGCGGGTGACTGTAAACGACAGGTTGTGGGTTTGATCCCCGCTCGAGGAAATGAAATAGTTATTGTTTCCAAATGAAATATTTAATGTTTTTATATTTCTGCCACTCATGAAATGCCTCAAATTTAGCGGAAAATGAGGATCGAAAGTGAAACGGAGTATGTTAACGCTAGATTTTCTAATACCGTCTGCCTACCCTGCCATGTGCGAGATACAGCGTGAAACTGAAAAATAAATCATATCTTTTCACAGATACACCCTGTATCTCGCTCATTTCAGGGAACGTAGAGGGAACTTGTGAACATACTATTAAAGCGGTCCATTCTGATTAAGACATGTCTTTCCCCCACTTTCTGCCGATTTAAAGGCTGATTTATATGATTATATATTCACTCACTCACTCAGCTTCACGCTGTATCCCGCACGTGGCAGGGTAGGTAGAGAGAACTTGGAAACCTAGTGTTAAGACACTCCGTTCCACTTCCATTCCCCAATTTCCGCCGAATTTGAATCATGGCGAGTTGAGTGGCGTGGCCTTGAGTTCCGCCACCTCGAAGAAATGAAAACATTAAATCTTTAATTAAAAAATATGAAATATTTCATTTCCTCGAGTGTGGATCGAACCCACAAACTCGTTTACAGTCACACGCTTGTGCCGCTGCGCCATGACAGACTTCATATAACATTGTATTTTAAAATTTAGCACCAGTTAAAAAAAACACAACAAAACAAAAGAAAAAAAAAAAGCAGAATACGGCTCAAACTACCAAAGTCCATGGTTTTTATTTAAAAAAAAGACACGATGCAATATACATATATTTACCAATATAATTATCCTCCAGGGCTATTTCGTATCTCTATTCAACCGCTTCGACTGTTTCGTAATGGTGTGCTCCATATTGGAGCTGGCGCTGATACTGAGCGACACCATCCCACAGCTGGGCATCTCCGTGTTGCGATGCGTGAGACTGCTGCGAGTCTTCAAAGTCACTAAGTAAGTGGACATTTTAACATTGAATGGGACAAATTTTAGCCTGTCGTGGCGCAGTGGCTCAAGCGTGTGCAAACGGGAGGTTGTGGTTTCGATCTCCACTCGAGGAATTGAAGTATTTAATATTTTTAATTTAAATATTTAATCTTTTCATTCGCTCTGGTACAAGGCGAAACTCAGCGCTGAGTTCCACCACTCAACACCCAATGCCTCAAATTCGACGGAAATTGGCGAAAGGGAGTGGAACGGAGTGTTTTAACACTAAGTTCTCAAGATCCCTCTGCATACCCTGCCGTGAGCGGGATACAGCGTGAAACGGAGTAACGAATTTAGGGTTTATACATATTCAGCTCAACATATAATATTGGAGATCCGACGTATTCGAATGAAAACGATGTGCCCAAACTTTAGGTTCACTCCGCCTACTCAGCTATTTGTGGATAATAATAATAATAATAGTAAATTTTATATTTAAAATGTCGAAACATGGATTGGACACGATTGAGATAATGAAATTATTATACGAGTATATTCTTCCTTCGTTTCTTTTTTAGCTTCACGCTGTATCCCGCACATGGCAGGGTAGGCAGAGGGAACCCGGGAACCTAGTGTTAAGATAGTCCGTTCCACTTCCGTCCCCGTCTTTCCGCCTAATTTGAGGCATTGCATATTGAGTGGCGGAACTCAATGCCTTGCTTTGCCTTGTAACCCAGAGCGAAGAAATGAAGTCATAAAAAAAATAATTTAAAACTATTAAATATTTAATTTCTTAGAGTGGAGATCGAACCCACAACCTGCCATTTACAGTTACACTCTTGTGCCGCTGCGCCACGACAGGCCTCAATTAAACCATTTAAGTAATTATTTAAAATAATATTACAAAAATATCTTTTAAATTTTCCAGATACTGGCGTTCTCTATCAAACCTAGTAGCGTCTCTACTCAACTCCATACAGTCTATCTTCTCCCTTCTTCTCCTCTTGTTCCTCTTCATCATGATCTTCGCGCTGTTGGGGATGCAGGTGTTTGGTGGAAGATTTGATTATGCGGGCGAGATTGAGAAAGAGAGGCATAACTTTGACTCTTTCTGGCAAGCTGTTTTGACTATGTTTCAGGTAAACACTTTTATGGTCAATAAGTTTTTTTTTCAGTTTCACGCTTTGTCCCGCACATGACAGGGTAGGCAGATGTGGCTTCTAAACCTAATGTTAGGATACTCCATTTTGTTCTCCACTTTCCGCCGAAATTGAGACATTGCGTGTTGCGTAGCGTAACTCAACGCCGCGCTTTGCGTTTTTACCAAAGCGAAAAAACTAAACATTTCATTTCCTCGAGAGGGTATCGATCCTACAACTTATAACACGCTTGTCTTCTTGTCAATAAAAAGACATATTTATTATTATATTTTAAGTTATATTTATTATTATATTTAAAGTTTTTATTTAACAAGAACATTTTAATTTTACAAAATCAAAAGCAAAATATCTAAATACTATATATTTCAGATCCTGACCGGCGAGGACTGGAACGTGGTGATGTACCACGGCATCAACGCGTACGGCGGCGTGGGCTCGCCCGGCATGCTCGCCTCCTTGTACTTTATTGTCATATTCATTTGCGGCAATTGTATCCTTTTGTATCGAAAACTTACTATACATATGTTTTTTTTTATTCATTTTAGAAATTCAATACGTTATAAAAATGAAAAAAAAAAGAAACATTTAATTTCTTCTATATATTTTTCTCTTTTCTGTATAATACTTTGTTTGCATAATATCTATTTTAATTATGTATCATTGATAATAAATTATTAAAAAAAAAAAACATAATTTCCCATTTACTTCTATAACATTTATTCAAGTAAACTTATTGAAGTAATATGCCTTTTATCATGGTGCGAAGTAAAAATAGCTTGTAAACTTGGGAACCTATTATAAAGTTAATATTTATCATGTATTACTAAACGCCTATACATATATCTTGATTTTTTATTTATGGACAAGACATGGCAAACGAGCGTTTGAGTCACCCGATGATGAGTGATCACCGTCGCCCACG
Organism: Eueides isabella; assembly: GCA_019049475.1. Taxonomy (NCBI): domain Eukaryota; kingdom Metazoa; phylum Arthropoda; class Insecta; order Lepidoptera; family Nymphalidae; genus Eueides; species Eueides isabella. Next base: position 9,250,924 of record CM032406.1, read on the forward strand.
GCCCTGTGTAACTCCAGAGGAGCTACAGGAGTGTTGCCGGTCAATAAGGTGTATGGGCACCGGAGCCCGGCATTACATTGGGTAAAGCCGGGCTCCGGTGCGAAACGCAGTGACCAAAGCCACTACTTCACGCCGGTTGTAAATGCCGGGGGTGGTAATGACCCGGTCGAGTCTGCCCATGCGTGTTGCCATTGCTGACAACGTGACTCTACCACACGCACTTTAGTCGCCTCTTACGACACCATCAGTATCAGGGTGATTCTATTCTAAGCCGGAATCACACGGTAAAATTACCTGTATTTAAAATATATTTTCTTACATAAATTAATAAGATATCCTACTGAACGTGTTCTTGGCTATCGCGGTGGACAATCTCGGCGACGCTGAGGAAATGGACGCAGAGGAGATCACTAAAGAAAAAGAAGTACGTAATGTTAATGTTTTTTTTTTTCTAAATCGAGCTATTCGTTTTTGTAGACAAATCGTAGTTTCATTTTAAATGAAACACTTTTAGCCGGATTAATCGCGTGTATTTATTGGAAAACATTATAGGAACCACCTACCACCACCACCTGGGACCTACTCTTAAATTTAAAGTCTCAAGCCACACCAGAAACGTCGGGTTTCCAACCACTCAATATATGCAATAAATCCGGTTAAAAGTGTTTCATTTAAAATGTGTAACAATCGCGAAAACTAAAGACATTATTAAACATAGTCTCTTTTAGACATGAAATTTTAACAATTTTGTTAACAAATTAATTACATTTCTTTTAATTTCACGAGGCTTATCGTGGCGCAGCGCCACAAGCGTGTAACTGTAACCGACAAGTTCTGGGTTCGATCCCCACTCGAGGAAATGAAATATTTAATATTTTCAATTCATTATATATATTTAATGTTTTCATTTCTTCGCTCTGGTAATAAGGCAAAGCGCGGCGTTGAGTTCCGGCACTCAACACGCAATGCCTCAAATTCGGCGGAAAGTGGGGAACGGTAGTGGAACGGAGTGTCTTAACACTAAGTTCCCGGGTTCCCTCTGCCTACCCTGCCTCGTGCGGGATACAGCGTGAAGCTGATTGATGATTGAACCCACAAACAATCACACCTACAGTTGTACGCTTGTGTCTCCATGACAGACCTGTTATATAATTATGTATATCAATATTATATCTGTTTTTTCTACTAGGACGCTGATAACCCCGAAGCTGGTAACCCTCAGCTGGATGAAGAAAGAGCAGAAACGGATGATGAATATGTGAACGAGGAAGAAGGGTACTCTAGTGAAGGGTAAGAAAACATTAAATAAATACATATTATATATTATTTATCAAACGTAGAATAAAAATAATAACATCTAAACTAATTACTCAAACTGAACTTCAAATTATAAAATTTTTACTTACAATTCTTCTGAATCCTGTTTCAATTAGTCAGAGGCCTGTCAGTCAACAGGTCAGTCAGACACTTTAGAAAATAAAATTCTTCGCTCTAGTAACAAGTAGAAGCGCTGTTTTGAGTTTCACAAACGCTCTGCCTCAAATTCAGCGGCAAGGACCGGTAGTTCATTAATGGGAAAGGAGTATTTTTACACTAGGGTCCCAAGTTCCCTATATCTGCCCTGCCATGTGGGGTAAAGCTGAAGAATAAAATAACTTTAAATTATACTGAAGTATTTAAGATCTCACCAGAACTATTAAATACAAACAAAGCTGCATCATGAAACTATGCAATATGATTCATTATATTATTAAAGGACACAAGTACTAATCCACACTGTACTCAAGCACTTATCAGTGATAAAAAAAAAATAACTTATTGTTCAGTTTAAAAAGCACATATTTTATTATATATTTTAATTGTGTAAATAAATAAACCTATCTTTGGGTTAAAGAAACAAATACTAATATAAATAGGTTGCAATAAACGTATAACAATTCCGATATAGCTAAATGGGAATGTATGGCATAGTTGGTTAGAACGCTTGGAAATAGAACAATAAAAATCTTTCTACGTTAATTTTTTAATATGTTTTCTACATGATATTATATAATTGGTCTTATTTACACGCAGCCAGAAGTACAAAACGTATAAACGGGTCGCAAGGTAAATGACATAAGTAAATGTGTTATAAAATATTACTCATATATAAATCTGATGAATGTTTGAATTGAATATTTAATATATTAGAAATAATATAACGGTGAATTAATTATACTAAATTAAAATAAGGTAAAGCGCGGCATTAAGCTTCGCCACTTAACACACAATGCCTCCTCAAAAAAAAAGAGATTATTATAGGGCAGTGACTCTATATCTAACTGTACAAGTTATGTTCACTCGCTCACTCACTCACTCAGCTTCACGCTGTATCCCGCACTTGGCAGGGTAGGCAGAGGGAACTTGTGAACCTAGTGTTAAGACACTCCGTGCCACTTCCGTTCCCCACATTCGTGTTGAGTGGCGGAACTCAACGCCGCGTTTTGCCGTGTTACCAGAGCGAAAAAATGAAAATAATAAATCACACGCTTTTGACGCTGCGCCACGACATGTTATGTTGTTGGGGTTCAATTCACACTATCGGGAATGATTTTCCTTTCTAGCAATATATCGTCGTAGTCCTTCACCGGTGGCCTGGTAGACTGGACAGGTTGTGAGAAAATGAAATATTTAATATTTTCATTTTATCGCTCTGGTAACAAGGCAAAACTCGGCGTTGAATTCCGCAATTCAATGCTTTAAATTCAGCGGAAAGTGGGAAATCTTTTCTTTTCTCTGTCTATCTTGACAATTGCCAGATATAACGTCAAACGGAAAAAGCAATATATTTCGAATAACATCGGATAGAAATTAATCGTTTTGATACAAGTTATGATTACCATAAAAATAAATATTATCAACTATTAAAATAGTATGGTTCTTGATATTTTTTAGATGCGTCTGTTAAAAATACAAAAATTTCAATTTACTAACTAAAAATGATATAAATAGATCTGAACACGAATACGAAGAAACTGGCTCAGAAGAAGATGTTGAGGCGGAGGCTGAGCAAGAGGACGGTGATAATGTGAATAACGCGCTCGTGCCTGAAGATAAAAAACAAAATGGTAGGCTTTTATATGTATTTAAATGTAATATTTATGATAGTGTTTTTTTTTTTTAGAAAAATAAAATAGTGTTCATTTTTATTACTCTACTCTGTACTCAGATTCACGCTGTATCCCGCACATGGCAGGGTAGGCAGAGGACCCTTGAGAACCTAGTGTTAAGACACTCCGATCCACTTCCGTTTCTCACTTTCCACCGAATTTGAGGCATGGCACATTTGTTGAGTTTTGCCTTGTACAAGCAAAGAAATGAAAATATTAAATATTTAAATTGAAAATACAAAATATTTCATTTGCTTGAGTGGGGATCGAACCCACAACCTGTCGGTTACAGTCACGCGCTTGTGCCGCTGCACCACGACAGGCGCTACTTAAATTAGCTACTTAAGTTATCAAAATATTTCAACTATAATATAGAGATCTATTTAAAGGTTATATTATTGTAATATAATAGGTTATGTCCTGGTACAATTGGGGATGTGTGTCTATGGTTTCGATGGAAGGTTCCCAGATTTCCTTTGCCTTCCCTAATGTGCGCAGGATCTAGATAAAATGTATAAAAAACCATAATCTCTCATCTTACAATGAAACTGATTAAGTAATTACAAATAAAAAGCCAAGTAAATAAAAAAAATGTATAAAGAAATAATAAGGCCCGTCGTGGCGCAGCGGCACAATCGTGTGACTGTAAACGACAGGTTGTGGGTTCAATCCCCACTCGAGGAAATGAAGTATTTAATATTTTCAAATTAAATTAGAATTCTCCTATATCCTGCCTCAAACGGAGGTCTGTCAGTCCCCACTAGAAGAAATGAAGTATTTAATATTTTCAAATTAAATTAGAATTCTCCTGTATCCTGCCTCAAACGGAGGTCTCTCAGTCCACACTAGAGGAAATGAAGTATTTAATATTTTCAAATTAAATTAGAATTCTCCTGTATCCTGCCTCAAACGGAGGTCTGTCAGTCCCCACTAGAGGAAATGAAGTATTTAATATTTTCAATTTAAGTATTTCATGTTTTCATTTCTTCGCTTTGGTAACAAGGTAAAGCGCAGCGTTGACCTCTGCCGCTCACCCCGCAATACGTCAAATTCGGCGGAAAGTGGGGAATGGAGCATAGTATCTTAACACTATGTTCCCAAGTTCCCTCTGTCTGCCCTGGTATATGCGTGATACATCAAGATGTTACAAAAAAATAAAAAAAATAAAATACAGGTGATATAAAAAAAGAGCCGTCACCTCCAAAACGCCAGCCAACTATATCAGCGAGGCCGCGTCGGTTGTCCGATGTGGAAATCAAAACGCAGGAGAAGCCTATCCCGGATGGCAGTAGTTTCTTCTTATTCTCCAAGACTAATTGGTAAGTGTTTAAATGGCAGTGGACATGTAAACACGATGACTTTTTTTCCCGCGCTCGAGTTTGAAGACGGCGTTGAACACCGTCGTTGAATACGTGAATTGATCCATATTTCGTTGAGTATATGCAGATATTGTAGATTTAATATATTTTTTTAAACTGTTTGTTTGAATATTTCTTTTACATTTTTTTTTTTCCTAAATTATTGTAATTAGGTTATATATAGATATATATATATATATATATATATATATATATATATATATATATATATATATATATATATAATATATATATATATATATATATATATATATATATATATATATATATATATATATATATATATATATATATATATATATATATATATATAAATATATATATATAAATATATATATATATATATATATATATATATATATATATATATATATATATATATATATATATATATATATATATATATATATATATATATATATATATATATATATATATATATATATATATATATATATATATATATATATATATATATATATATATATATATATATATATATATATATATATATATATATATATATATATATATATATATAGATCAAATTTTCCACGGCCAAGCCATGAAAAGTTATTAAGGTAATTTCTTTCTCTGAAGCAAAATGGACTCTACAAATAGCGATCTTGCAAGCCTTATTTATAACTAGTCTTCTCTCATATATGTATGTATGTATATAAAAATACTTATGATTTTGATACAATTCAACACTTCACGCTGTGTCCCACATGTGACCCTACTATAAAGAGCTAGGCAGAGGGAACATGGAAACCTAACGTTGTTAACATCCCGTTCCCCATTAAAACACTCCCTTTCCCCACATCCCGATGCTTACTGAAGAATTTGTGAGTTGAGTGGTGGAACTCAACGCCGCGTATCGTCTCGTAACCAGAGCAAGGAAATCATTAATTAACTATAAGCATATTTTTTTTTTGGCACAAACGCGTGACTGTAACAGACAGGTTGTGGATTCCATCCCCACTCGAGAAAATGAAATATTTAATATTTTCAATAAAACGCGGCGTTGAGTTCCATCACTCAATACCTCAAATTCAGCGGAAAGTGAGCAACGAAAATGCAACGGATTGCTTAACACTAGGTTCCCTAGTTCCCTCTGCCTACGTTGCCATGTGCGTGATACAGCGTGAAGCTGAGTGAGTGATAATATTCTTAAACAGGTTCAGGGTAACGTGTTACAAAACTCAAAACAACTCGTGGTTCAAGAACATGATCCTGCTCTGTATCCTCGCGTCGTCCCTCATGCTGGCGATGGAAGACCCCGTCGGGAGCAAGGCCAGTGAGGCTTGGAGCGAGGTTAGCATGTTTTATATATATGAAGTTTTTTATTTGCTTAATTTATATGAAATCTGTTTATAATTATATTATGTTATAAAGGTTTAATTTGTTTGGTGGAAAACATTAATCATTTTTATGAATACGTACATAAATGTTATTATAGGCATTTACCTCACAATATGGCCTTCCTTAAAGTGTTATTATTCTAACGAATTGTCTTTGGGCAGCGAAAGTTTATAAAAATCGCGCTACAGAGTTGCTAGCAACATAAAAAAGTAATAAGCGTATAAGAATTTCAACGTAGCTTGATGAGAACGTAGGGCTTAGTTGCTCAGAGCGCTTGGACGGTTTCTAGAAGGCGTGGGTTCAAATCGCAGTTTTATTTTTTATACGTTTTTAAAATTTGTACGGCTTTCCTTTTTTAGCTACCCGCTTTATCCCTAGCCTGGTAAACAGAGAGAACCGAGCGTCAAACGATACGGTCTCGGCATACCTCTTTCGCCTCGTTCACTGACATCAACCCGCATACTTAACTTTCGGGGAGTCCTCATGCTTCTTACATGATTAATATAATTTGATTCTTATAGTTTCCAAAATCATTAAATAACTTTAAAAAAAAATTATAACTTTTTGCAGACGCTCCGGAAAATCGACTATTTCTTCACAACAGTATTCACAATAGAATTACTACTGAAACTCGTCACGTACGGTTTCATTCTACACAAGGACGCGTTCTGCAGATCCGCCTTCAATTTACTCGATTTATTAGTTGTTATCGTTTCACTTATATCGGCGAGTGGGTGAGTATATATATATATATATATATATATATATATATATATATATATATATATATATATATATATATATATATATATATATATATATATATATATATATATATATATATATATATATATATATATATATATATATATATATATATATATATATATATATATATATATATATATGTATATATATATATATATATATATATATATATATGTATATATATATGTATATATATATGTATATATATATATGTATATATATATATGTATATATATATATATATATATATATATATATATATATATATATATATATATATATATATATATATATATATATATATATATATATATATATATATATATATATATATATATATATATATATATTTAATTTCTTTTACTATATTTACGTAAGTAATAAGTTTGCTTTAACTGAGATTTACATTCGTGACTATAGTATGTGTTATATGACTTTATTTAGTAAGTGGGAAACTTGTGTATAAAAATATTTTTATTTTTTTGTCTAATTATATATATTTTAATTTTTCATATGTAAAATAAACAGAGATTATTTTAAACTTTCGATTTTACTTACTAATTATAAATAATTATACATTCTTAATATTTTTTATCTTCACCCTGTATCCCGCACGAGGCAGGATAGGCAGAAGGAACGCGGGAACCTAGTGTAAAGACAATTCGTTCCACTTCCGTTCCCCACTTACCGCCGAATTTGAGGCGTGATTGCGTGTTGAGTGGCGAAACTCAACGCCGCGTTTTGCCTTATTACCAGAGCGAAGAAATGAAACGGTTAATATTTAAATAGAAAATATTAAATATTTCATTTCCTCGACTGGGGATCGATCCCAGAACCTGTCGGTTACAGTCACACGCTTGTGCCGCTGCGCCACGACAGGCCTCATTTTTAATAATTATTTCTCTATAATATACGAGTAGTAATAGGGCAGTGCTTGACTATTGAATTGATGAATCAAACTCATAACTAACTACAAATAAATAATATTTTTCTGTTATAATGTGCTTTGATATTAAAATCTCTTTGCCTACCATTTAACGTAAGCTAAAAAAATATTTATAAATAAACCATTTTATCCAATTAGGTCAAGCAACGTGTCGTTTATAAAGATTTTGAGAGTGTTCAGAGTGTTGAGACCTCTCAGAGCCATCAACAGAGCTAAAGGACTTAAGGTCAGTTTTCATTATTATTTTACTAATATATTTTATGACTGTGTAATATTTAATAATTTTAAAAATATATTGTTTCAATAAACGTGCTGTATATATTTATACGAAGTGACTATTAGTCCGATAACTGTACGAATAATTTCTAATTAGCTTTATACATTTCTCTCCTCAAATAAGTCTACTGTCATGTCGTTATCATTACTGAGTTACAAAAAACCGAAAATGCCCAACATCGTTTCTCTCTCTGAGACCACTTTATATAGATGTAATATGTAAAAAAAACATGGCGGCCCCCATGATGATATTTTACCACCGTTACATTATAATTAAAAAATATATTAAATGTATCTGGACTAATAATCCAGTTACTACCGTACAAATAATCTACATCTACTACTGTACAAATAACTATCAATTATTCGTACAGTATACGGACAAAAAATTAAAAATTATTCGTACGGTTATCGTATGAATAGATTCAGCCATATTTATAAATACATCATGTTTTTTTTTTAATATATAAATAATGATATATTTTTTTTATATTTTGTATTTGAAAAAAAATTTTGTTATCTTTCAATCAATAATTTAGTACACAAATTTGTTACTTATTTTCATTACTTGTCATTTTTTTTTAAATAATGATAATATTAGAGTAATATTAGAGTAATTATATTAAATACATCACAGTCCAGTATTGAATAGAATACCTGAAACATTAGAATTAGTTAGTAATAGACAATTTTCGGTTTTTAGCACGTAGTTCAGTGCGTCATTGTTGCTATAAAAACGATAGGCAACATTTTATTGGTGACAAATCTTCTACAATTCATGTTTGCCGTTATGGGAGTGCAAATGTTCAAGGTAGGGATGTTTTTATACAAATACATACGAATTATACAAATACATATATAAATTATTATACAGAAACTTAATTATGATTATACAATTATACATTATATTGATATTATTACTATATACTTATATCAACGACACCTTTGGGTTTGAATTGTAACATATCATTAAAAGTAAGTATTTTAGAGTTTTGCTCTACACTGTAGCTTTATTGCGTTTCAATTTGTTTAAAATATTAATTTATATAGAAAAATCATCTGATTTCGTGTCTGTGTGCTTACGTGTTCGGACAATTACTAACTAACATGAGGTTTGCTTGGCTTAGACCGAAATTATACAGCTTATACAGCATGGTTTTTTTTTCCACCTCTTAGTTGTAAGTTTTAGCCCAAAGGTGTTGTGTGCCATTGTTATGAAAAATCCTTTTTTTTTTGTGTTAAAATCTGAGCTTTCGTGTTTTTTTGCATCCAACCCCCCTACCTGGACATTTTCACTCGAAAACTAGGAGTGAGGTACTTAAAATGTTTATTTTTTTTATATATTTTTGACTCCTTTTTGTTATATATTGATGTGTTTGATTTTTTTATACAGTCAGATCAGGACACTGGCATTTTTTTGTATTTTTTTGAGATTTTTTTTTGTTACAAATTGAGAGTAACTAACGCAATGTAAGTAGGCATCGATTTTTTTTTTATTTTTCTCCCCAATTTTTTAACACTTTGTTGTTTTTTTTTACACAAAAATGTCACGCAACATGTACACAACCACACAATTTGGGATTCCTTGACTTGATCACGTTCGGTAATGTAATTGTTTTTGTGTTTTAACCATAAATTGTTTTTATGTTTATGTGTTTCTGTTTGTGTTTGTTTGTGTTATACAGTATGTGGTTAAGTGTGTGTTCGCTTCAATTAAATCCATCGGGAATATATTGATTATAAATCACATGCTGCAATTTATGTTCGCTGTAGTCGGCATACAATTATTTAAGGTACAAATGACATTTTTTTTGAAATTATCTCGATCTTGAACCTGTTATATACCTCTATCTAAGCTATTAGAGCTTTGCTTTACGTCAATGTATTTAATGTGTGTGTAAATATTATACTGTGTTTTGTTTGCTTAGCTTTCCTATTGAAAAGAGGCGAGGTCAGGTGATTTTATTATCTTTAAAATATTATAAATAAATAAATGTACATATTATGTTATATGTATAATATATAGTTTTAAATTTAAAAAGTATATGGTTTCAGGGAAAATTCTTTAGATGTACCGACGTGACGAAAATGACTAGTGATGAATGTCGGTGAGTGTTAAAGCTAAAATAACACGTTTTTTTTAATGTGCTTGTAATATATTTGTAAACTATTGATTACATTTTTATGAAACATAGCTGTATTAGATAGTGTCTTAAGGGGAACAGGGGTGATATTAGGTTCCAAAGTTCCCTCTGCCTACCGTGCCATGTTCCGGGAACACTGTGAAGCTGCCAAAAAAAAATATTGTTGAGGTGTAGTGGAATTTCGTCTAACAGAGGTTAAGACAGTATCTGCGTTTAACTCCGTTTTTCCCCTCGCATTATATTAACAATAAAATCTTTTTCCTTATTCAATTATTATTATATCAAGAATATCAGGAAATAATGAAAAGAACCTTAGATTAATGAATTATAAATAAATTTTTCAGTGGATCTTATCTTGTTTATGAGAATGGAGAACTTAAAATAGAAGACAGAGTGTGGGTGCGCAACAAGTTTCATTTCGACAATGTATTGAGTGGAATGCTGACTTTGTTCACCGTGTCCACATTTGAGGGGTGGCCGGGGTAAGATGTTGGTTATATTAAAATTAGAGAGAGAGAAAGAGAGAGAGAGAGAGTTCTGCCAAACATCGATTAGGGTTTTTCCAAAAAATATTAAAGAAAAAAGTATTGCAGTAAGAGAGTTTGAGGCTTGTCGTGGCGCAGCGGCACAAGCGTGTGACTGTAAGCGATTGGTTGTAGATTCAATTTCCACTCGAGAAAATAAAATGTGTAATATTTTCAATTTAAATATTTAATGTTTTCATTTTTTCGCTCTGGTACAAGACAAAATGCGGCGTTGAGTACCGCCACTCAAGACTGGATGATTGTTTCAATATTTTTACTGTTTTTAAAATACTACTACTGTTAATTCACACTTGAGGCCTGTCGTGGCGCAGCGGCACAAGAGTGTGACTGTAACCGACAGGTTCTGGGTTAGATCCCCAGTCGAGGAAATGAAATATATAATATTTTCAATTAATAAAATATTTAATGTTTTATTTCTTCGCTCTGGTATTAAGGCAAAGCGCGGAGTTGAGTACCGCCACTCAACACGCAATGCCTCAAATTCGGCGGAAAGTGGGAAACGGAAGTGGAACGGAGCGTCTTAACACTAGGTTCCCGGGTTCCCTCTGCCTACCCTGTCTCGTGCGGGATACAGCGTGAAGCTGAGTGAGTAATTCCCACTTAGGAAAGACAAATATTTGTTAAGAAAACGTATAAAAATTTCAATGTAGCGTTAATTAACTTTAAAAAATATATATAATAGTATTCTCTCTTGCCATACGATTAATTTAATTAATAATCTTTGGGTAGCAGATTTTTTTTATAATTTCTCTACAAAGATTAGAACAACATAAATAAGTTGTAACATAGCGTATAGGAATTTCGACCTAGCTTAATAAGAACGGCTAAACTAGTCCAAGGGCTTGGATGGTTGTCTAGAGGCGCGGGTTCAAATCTCGCTACGTTATTTTTTTATACTTTTTCTAAATAAATATTTAAATAGTCATTTGTAACTAATATTTATTATATTTATATTATATTATTGCAGATTGCTATCAGTATCTATGGATTCCAACAAGGAGAGGCATGGCCCCATAGAGAATTCCAGACCGCTGGTTGCTTTTTTCTATATTAGCTATATTATTGTTATAGCTTTCTTTATGGTAATTCTTTATTTATTCTTAAATAATGCATTTCGATTGATTTAAAATAATATAATAAAATGGTATTGAAATTTAAAAATAAGGTCATTGTTGCTGATTAGACAAAATGCGGCGCAGAGTTCCGCTTCGCTTAAGCGAAAAAAAATATAGATTAAATATTCTATTTAAGAAATATGAATATCATTGAAACTTTAATGACAAATTGAAATTGTAAAATCCCCAGACCAAAACAATCACTTTTTGCTATTTACTATTAATTCGGTCAAACTCATAACACTCAATTTTTGGGTCGGGACTTAAAAGCAGAAAGAATTGAATCGTTTTGTAGCGTGAGGCTAAGTAAGATTATAATATGATATATATTTTCTAAATTTCAGGTGAACATATTCGTAGGTTTTGTCATAGTGACGTTCCAGAAGGAGGGAGAGCAGGAGTTCAAGGACTGTGAACTTGATAAGAACCAAAGAAACTGTATTGAGTTCGCGTTGAAAGCGAAGCCTGTTAGGAGGTGAAGTAGCTTTTTTTTTTCTTTTATTTGTATAATTTAGTATTTTCGGAATTATTGGAAAAAAATACCTGTCGTGGCGTAGCGGCATAAACTTGACTCGAGGTAATGCAATATTTAATATTTTCAAATTCAATATTGAATGTTTACATTTCTTCGCTCTGGTACAAGACAATGCGCGGCGTTAAGTTCCGCTACTCAACACGCAATGTCTCAAATTCGGCGGAAAATGGGGAACCGGACTAGAAACGAGTGTCTTAACACTAGGTTCCCATGTTCCTTCTGCCTACCATGCTGTGTGTATGATACAGCGTGAAGCTGGGTATTGAAAAAAAATATATACTCGTAGGTAATATTTAACACTTATTTACTATTTAATGAAATAAAAATACAGTTTAACTTTTGTTTTTTTATTTATAAATGGATTATTTTAAAACTAAAATTTAAAAATAAAATTATTTTTCCAATATCGTACATAAATCATTAATTTATTCATTTCTTTACTTTCAATATTACATAGCAACACACATCCTATTGACTAAATATATATAAATAATTATAACAGAGATATATATCCCCAAATAAAAATTGAACCTGCAACCATAGGCTTCCCTCACTATACTAACCTATATGATAGTAAACTATATAATTTGTATATATTAATATAACAGATATTATGTATAGGACTAACTTTATTACCTACTAAATAACAACTATGAAATAATAAGTCTATGCACAATTAAAGTTTATTAAACACGTAAGAAAGCACAACACAATAAAGACAAGCAGAAGGATAGTTTAAGAGTAATAAGCACTGAGTAAGATGTTATATATAAAGTTCAAGCAAAGGAAATCGGAAAGAATTAAATAAAGCGAATTATAAAATTATAAATGAGAATAACGTATGTAGCTAGAAAGCGCAAGCGGGCGTGCATTCGCCGTCGCGATAGGAAATCGGACTGATGCACCAGCGTATGCGCAGAGCTCACCGCGAGACCGGTTTAACAATGAATGCCACTAAACGGGCAAGCGCGAGTGAATTTACAACTTTACTTGCACGCCCGGTTCTGCTTGTACAATTAATAAAAAATAAATATAAATAAGAATTATATAAAAATAAATTAATTATTATACTATCATAAACTTAATATACATTAACCGCTACAATATATTTGTTTAACAGATACATTCCGAAACGTCGCATTCAATATAAGACGTGGTGGTTCGTGACGTCACAACGCTTTGAATATTTCATATTTTTCTTCATAGTCCTCAACACTGTGGCCCTCATGATGAAGTACCACGACGCTAAATATGAATACAAAAGGGTAAGTGTACAGGAGTTCTATATAATTTTATATTATAATAGTTTTAGAAATTAAAAACGATACAAATGAAATATATAATTCAGAATTAGTTATTTTTTAACATATTTTTATTTATGCTTGTCGTGATGCAAGAGCAGTAAAACGTCAGGTTGTGGGTTCAATGCCTACTCGAAGAAAGGAAATGTTTATTATTTTCATTTTTTGAAAATTATCATATATCAAGGCAACGCTCAATACGCATTGTCTCTTATTTAGAGAAATGTGGGGAACGGCACCAAGTGTCTTAACACTGGGTTCAAAACTTCCTTTCCCTTCTCTTTCAGCTTCACGCTGTATCCCGCACAAGGCAGGGTAGACAGAGGACTACTTGGGAACCTAGTGTTAAGACACTCCGTTTTATTTCCGTTCCCCACTTTCCGCCGAGTTAGACGCATTGTGTGTTGAGTGGCGGAACTCAACGCCACCTTTTGCCTTGTACCAGAGCGAAGAAATGAAATCATTAAATATTTAAATTGAAAATATTAAATATTTAATTTCCTCGAGTGGGGTTCGAACCCACAACCTGTCGGTTACGGTTAGTCACACGTATATGCCGCTGCGCCACGACAGGTCTACAATTCAATTATAATAAATCAAAATATAAAATTAAATGTGACTAACATGTGTCGAAACCCAAAAAATACTATAGATATATACTAACAGTTCTTACATTCATAAAATTTTCATTTGAATACATTTAAAAAATGCGTAGATTTAGTAAATTAAGAAAAAAAGTTGTTTCCAACTGTTAGCATCTATAGTATTGCCCAAATAAAAAGTTGAACCTGCAACCATCGTGTTCCAAGATGACGAAAGACAATACAGAAAATGCGATCATATTGCTAAATAATGATTTCAGGCGAAAAAAATAATAGGTGATTTGAATACGATATTAGTAATGTGTGATCATAATGATGTTTTCAGGCCCTGGATTACCTCAATATGCTGTTAACTACAGTATTTATGTTAGAATTTGTATTTAAACTTGCTGCCTTCAGATTTAAGGTAAAAGAGCTTTTTCTTCGTTTTTACGTATATAAGAACTGTATAATATAAAAAATATATAAACACTAATTGTAATAAGGCAAAGCGCGGCGTTGAGTTCCTCTCAACAAGCGATGCATTAAATTCGGCGGAAAATGGGAAACGGAAGTGGAATAGAGTGTCTTAACACTAGGTTCCCGGGCTCCCTCTGCCTGCCCTGCCTCGTGCGGGATACAGCGAGAAGCTAAAAAAAAATGTATTCAAAAATAATACATATGCCAAGATCTTCAGATCAACTCTTATAAATCTTGTATTATATGAAAACAAGCTTTCAATTAGGAAATAGCAACTGCTGGTAAAAAAATAACTGATAATAACGGGAATATTAATGATTTATAACACATTTAGTACAGTGGGTTACATTGATACAATTAACGGTAAGTAGTTCACCTCATTCGAGAAATGGATCGATCGAACAGATAAGGCCTGTTGTGGCGCAGCGGCACAGTGACTGGAAACGACAGGTTGTGGGTTCGATCCCCACCTGTGGAAATTGAATATTTGATATTTTCAAATCATTTTTATTATATTTTCACTACTTCGCTCTGGTAACAAGGCAAAGCAAGGCGTTGAGCTCCGCCCACTCAACACGCAATGCTTTATATTCGGCGGAAAGTGGGGAATGGAAGTGGAACGGAGTGTCTTAACACTAAGTTTCCAAGTTTCCTCTGCCTACCCTACCATGTGCGGGATAAAGCGTGAAGCTGAGCGATAAATGGATATTTAATAAAAAAAAATATTTTAAAACTCAGTGTTCCATGTGTTCCCGAAATAAGCGCGTTCAACCAGAACAGACTAATTAGAAATAAATAATTTTTTCAGAACTATTTTGGGGACGCTTGGAACACGACTGATTTCATTCTCGTAGTGGGCAGTATTATAGACATAGTAGTCACTCAGGTCAATGAGAATAAACCGACTGATGTAAGTACATATATTTTTTTATCTGTAGAAAATGAGCCTATTTCAAATAATTTATGCTTATCTTTACACTATAAGCACATCGCAAGGTGGGTAGAAGAAACTTGGGAACCTAATGTTAATATACTTACTCTGTTGATTTTAATTCATTTTACTTCCCAACGTTCTGAATTTTGAGTGGCGGAACTCAACGCCGCGCTTTGTGATACCGGGGCGATGTAACGATAATATGAAATATTTCATTACTTCGAGTGTAAAACGAACCCACAACCTGTCGCTTTTACAATTATATTTATATTTTCTCCAAAGCAGTTTCTAAATAAATTGAAGTTTACGATATTAATGACTTAGCTTAGTCTCTTTTATGGAAAATTATCTATTTTAGTAAGTATTTAATTTAATTAAAGAAAAATTAGAGTAATATTATTTTGTTGTTTCTTCACAGACTCTACGGTGTGTTATTTCACCTGATCACAATAAAGAGGTAAGTATTTTACCACCAATATCCAATTTTTCTGCAATAAACCGTTTTTTATTCATTTCTCTGACCAACTAAGTTATATTATATATTAGCCGTGTGATTCCGGCTTAGAATAGGATCACCCTGGTACTGATGGTGTCGTAAGAGGCGACTAAAGTGCGTGTGGTAGAGTCACGTTGCCAGTAATGGCAACACGCATGGGCAGACTCGACCGGATTATTACCACCCCCGGCATTTAAGACCGGCGTTAAGTAGTGGCTTTGGCCACTGCGTTTCGCATTAGGTAATGCCGGGCCCCGGTGCCCTTCCAATTTAAAGGACGGCAACGCTCCTGTAGCTCCTCTGGAGTTACTCGGGGCCGTGGGCGACGGTGATCACTTACCATCAGGTGACCCGTACGCTCGTTTGCCGTCTTTTCCATAAATAAAAAAAAATCCGACATAAATTAGTGTGTATTTTAAACTATTAACCAAATTCTTACAAACAATTTCATTTAGAACGGAACTATAGTAGTTATATACTGTTTCAGGGATCGTCATCTCTTCTAAAATACATAACATTCTTCCGTCTCTTCCGTGCGATGCGTCTTATAAAACTTCTTTCGAGGGGAGAGAGAATACGAACATTACTATGGACTTTCATCAAGTCCTTCCAAGCTCTGCCCTACGTAGCGTTACTTATAGTGCTGCTGTTCTTCATATACGCTGTTGTTGGAATGCAGGTGAGTGGTTTTCCTGTTTCACGCTGTATCCCGCACGTGGCCGAGTAAGTAGAGGGAACTTGGGAACATAGTGTTAAGATTTCTTTAGTGTCATGATAGATATATTGAGTTAGAAAGAGATAGAAAGAAATAGAAAGAGCTTTTTGCCTTAAAACTTTATTAAGGCAAGGCAGACTTGTAGTGTTATTGTTCTTACTCAGCTTCACGCTGTATCCCACACACGGCAGGGTAGGCAGAGGGAACTTGAGAACCTAGTGTTAAGACACTCCGTTCCACTTCCGTTTCCCACTTTCCGCCGAATTTGAGGCATTGTGTGTTGAGTGGCGGAACACAACGACATGCTTCGCCTTTTACCAGAGCGAAGAAATGAAAACATTGAATGTTTAAATTGAAAATATTAAGTATTTCATTTCCGCTCCGCTTCCGTCAGTCAACACACAATATGCCTCAAATTCGGTGGAAAGTGCAGAACGGAAGTGGAACGGAGTGTCTTAACACAGAAAAGTATTTTGTATATATATATATATATATATATATATATATATATATATATATATATATATATATATATATATATATATATATATATATATATATATATATATATATATATTAAAAATTTTAATCAAGGTCATTCTATTTTCTACCTGAACAAATTGAGACATGTCAATTTTGGTTACAGCTATTTGGTAAAATACAAGAAGATGACATTATAACCTCCAATAATAATTTTCAAACATTCGGCGGCGCTTTGATGGTGCTATTCAGATCAGCTACAGGTATGTATCGTGTATATGTTTTTTTTACACATACTATATTTTTTAAAATTATTGTAGTGTTTGTTTAGGAAAAATATCATATAAAAAAAAATATATAACAATAAAACAGCAATTGCTGGTAGATTTTTTTTAATATAAATAAATATAATTTTCTTATATTTTGGTTGTCAATATATTAAATATTATATGGACCATGTAGCATTCATGTAGTATCGATCATGTAATTAGTTACCTCTGCTCTTTATATGCTAATATTTATATAGAAAACTTAGGGCTTTAATACTTTATCTAATGCTTTGCTAATATCAAATAGCTAGGGGGGCATTATAGTTTTTTTTCAGCTTCACTATGTATCCCTCACATGGCAGGGTAAGCAGAGGGAACCTGGGAACCTAGTGTCAAGACAATCCGTTCCTCCTCCGTTCCCCATTATGAAATTCCAAACCCAAATAAGACACAATGTTGTGTTGTAAATGAAACACTTTCAACTGAATTAATCGCGTATATTGATTGGTAAACACCTTTGGTCTACCCGTAAAGTGTTCGAAACGTCGGGTTTTCAAAAAACATGTTTACCATTCAATATACGTGATTAATCCGGTTAAAAGTGTTTCATTTAAAATGTGTAACAATCGCGAAAATCAAAGACATTACAATGTTGTGTTGTCTGCTCGCTCAATTTTCACTAGAGACCTAGACTAGACCTTTTCACTGCCCACCTTTCTCTATGAGAGTATAAAGGACAATTCTACGAATAAGTCTTTTAACTTTTCATCCCTTTTTCCAGGTGAAGCTTGGCAGGAAATAATGATGGCGTTATCACCAAACGATGATGAACATCCCGGAGAGCCCGTCGGGTGTATAAACCCGTCTGAGGGTGAAGAGTCCTGCGGCTCGAGACTGGCATATCCTTATTTCATATCGTTTTCATTGCTTTGCACGTTTTTGGTGAGATATTTTTGATTAAAAAAAAAATGTTATTTACTTCTGGATAGTTTCCAAGACACGCAACTTCAAATTATGCTTAGTTTACTCTACTACTCAGTTTCACGCTGTATCCCGCACATGGCAGGGAAGGCAGAGGGAACTTGGGAACCTAATGTTAAGTTCCACTTCCTTTTCCCACTTTCCGCCGAATTTGAGGCATTGCGTGTTGAGAAGCGGAACTCAACGCCGCGTTTTGCCTTGTACCAATACTAAGTTTAAATATATTCAATATTTATATATTATTTTGTATCTATATGTTTTTTTTGCCACAGATCATAAATCTGTTCGTTGCTGTCATCATGGATAACTTCGACTACTTGACTCGCGATTGGTCCATTCTGGGACCACATCATTTAGATGAATTTGTAAGGTAAGATAAAAAATAATTATTGTTAAACGAAAGTAATATAAATTAATTATTTATTAATTATGTATTTTTTCAATTTTTTAAAGTGCTATTCCACACTTGGGATTGAAAATACTAAAATTAAATTTAAAAAGCGTATACAATTTTTGAACGAAGCCAGATTTGAACTCGCGCCTCGCCTTAGTTGGTCAGAGCGCTTGAACGGTTTTCAAGAGGCGCGGGTTCAAATCCTGCTTCGTTCAAAATTTTTATACGATTTTTAAATTTAAGTTTAGTATATTAATTATATAGTTCAAGCAGGCGAAGCCGCGAACTTGTGACTTTTTCTATATATACTTTTTTTACGACGACCAGATATGTTGTATGTACTTAGCAATAATTTACTTATAGTATTTTTTATTTAGTTATTGTTAAAGTAATTTCTCTCTCTCTCTCTCAGCTTCACGCTGTATCCCGTACGAGGCAGGGTAGACAGAGGGAACCCGGGAACTTAGTGTTAAGACACTCCGTTCCACTTCCGCTCCCCACTTTCTGCCGAATTTGAGGCATTACGTGTTTAGTGGCGGGACTCAACGCCGCGCTTGGCCTTATTACCAGAGCGAAGAAATGAAACATTAAATATTTAAATTGAAAATATTCAATATTTCATTTAACATATTTCATTAACATTTGTTAAAGTATTTCTGATATTTATAAGGCTATGGAGTGAGTACGATCCGGATGCTAAGGGCAGGATCAAACATCTGGATGTTGTGACGTTGCTGAGAAAGATCAGTCCTCCATTAGGTAAGTGCATTTTCAAAGTCCTCTATAGCATATTTGTCGGAAATCAGTTAATTGAAGTCTGTCGTGGCGCAGGGATAAGAGTGTGTTACCGCCACGTGACAGGTTATATGTTCAATCCCTACTTGAGGAAATTAAATGTTGTAAATTACTTTTTTTAACGTTTTCATTTCTTTGCTCTGGTAACAAGGCAAAGCGCAAGCGCGGCTTTGCGTTCCGCAACTGAATACGCAATGTCTCAAATTTGGCGGGAAGTGGAGAACGGAACCATATGTCCTAACACTAGGTTCCCGAATTTCGTCTGCCTACCCTGCCATGTGCTCCTACATGGAATCCAACGGGAACCTGGTGATAAAACCTTCCCGGAGTCTACATCAAAGTCAAATATCGAAAATAAATAACCTTTCATTATAGATAATGTATAAACGACCCCCGTTACCCAGGTTTCGGCAAGCTCTGCCCTCACCGTACCGCGTGTAAGCGCCTCGTGTCCATGAACATGCCCCTCAACTCCGACGGCACTGTCAACTTCAACGCCACCTTGTTTGCCGTTGTTAGGACACAATTGCAGATTAAAACTACAGGTTTGTATGATTTCTTGTACAGTTCGTGTATTGATTAGCGGAAGTTAACACCGTAAGAGAATAATAATAATTCACTGTTTTATTTTTTATTTATTCTTTATTGTACACAATTTATATCAATAAATTTGCACAAAAGGAGGGCTTAACGCTCAACAGCATTTTCTGCCAGCCAACCTCGTCAGGTGGGAAATGTAGAAGTAGGTGTACAATATTATTACATACATACACTCATATATATACATAAATACACACATACACATACATATATATAAGTATATACATATACATACACATACTTATACATAAATACACATATACATACATAACCATATAAACGCATACTCGTATACCCAATATATATGATATAAAACAACAAATACAAATCCATAATACATATATTATTACTATACAAAATATATTTTATATTTCAGTGTGGTTTCAAGTAAAAAATAATTTTTTAATTCGGCTCTTGAAAGCCTCGCGGGAAGGAGCTCTTTTAATTTCTTCAGGCAAGTCATTCCACAGCCTGACTCCTACTACTGTAAATGAGTTGGCCATGAAATCAGAAGTGTGGCTGGGTGTAGAGAGCGTGAGATTGGATTGGGATCGCAAGGACTTATTATGGAAATCGGAAAGGAAGGAAAAGTTGGAGGACAGGTAGGAAGGAGAATTAGGATTAAAAAGGATGGAGTACAGTAAGCAAAGGACCCTAGTCTTCCTACGATCGGCTATCGAAAGCCAACCAAGCTGCTTCCTATAAGACGATATATGATCATACTTGCGTAGGTTATAAATAAAACGTATGCAGGTGTTAAAAATCCGTTCAAGTTTGTTTAAGAGTTCTTTATTCATATCCAAACAGCAAACATCTCCATAGTCAATAATAGGAAGCAACAAGGTGCTAACTAGTAGTTTCTTTGTGTTGACCGGTAAAAAATTTTTTAACCGCATCATAGAATGCAGGGATGCGTATACCTTTCGCGAAACCTCGGTAACATATACGCCCCAGGACAATTTATTGTCAATTATTAATCCCAGATCCTTCACAGTGCTAGAGAAATTGATCACTGTGCCTTTATATTTCAGATCAGGCAAATGGTGACAGTCAAGCTTAGTCAGTTGACGTGAACTGCCGACAATTATCGCCTGACATTTATTGGGATTCACCTCGATGCCATATTTTTGAGACCAAATAGAAATTTGAAATAGGTTTTCATTAAGAGAGTGAATGGCTTCGGAAATGAGATCAACGCTAGAGTGCACATAAAGCTGCAAGTCGTCAGCATAAAGATGGTATCGAGAGGTTAAAATGGAAGTAATAGGGTTAATGAAAACTGAAAAAAGTAAGGGAGATAAGATACCGCCTTGAGGCACACCAGCCTTCACATCATGCCAGTCAGAGTTATTCTGACCTACACGGACTGACTGCTGGCGTCCCTGAAGATAGGAAGAAAACCATTCTAAAGCTGAACTGGAGACATTAGTTTTGGATAAGAGAGCAATGAGAAGATCATGATCTACTGCAGTGAACGCATTACTAAAATCAATTAAAACAAGAACAGTAATCTGTTTATTCTCCATTGCTAATCTAATGTCTTCAGTAACTCTCATCAAAGCAGTAGTAGTACTATGTCCATTTCTAAAACCGGACTGAAGTGGGTTTAGAAAGTTACATTTAGCAAAATATTTGGAGATTTGATGGTAGACAGTGGATTCCAGAATTTTCGCGAGGAAAGGTAAAATGGAAATAGGACGGAAGTGAGACGGTAGCGTAGGATTAGTTACTTTGGGAAGTGGGAGAATAAATGCCTTACGCCACGCCTCAGGAAACTCATTTGAGGAAAGAGAAAAATTAATTGTATGTGTGATTACAGGAAGAAGGATTTCTATAATTAAAGTGATCATACTGCGACTAATACCATCCGAACCCACTGCCTTAGATGAGATAGCAAGAATGGTCCTCTTAATATCATCATTATTGATATAAGAAAAGTTGAAAATTGGGAAATTTGGTTTTGGCAAACTATGAATCTCAGAAAGAGAACATGTTTTAGTAGAAAAGTCAAGAATAGAGGTGGTGGAAAAATGAAGATTGAGAGTATTTAAATTAAGGTTAGAGTCAATAGGGGAGACTGCGGGTTTACCAATACCAAGTGATTTTAAAAATTTTAAAATTGCTTCAGGGGAAGAGTCACGAATTTTGTTAAAGATATATTGGCGTTTTAATTTTCTACACATCTGATTACACCGATTCCTTGCAGCCTTATAAATCGACCAGTTGAAATCGCTACGATTGTTTTTATATTTAGCAAAAGCTCTATTTCTCTTGGCCCTAGCTTTACAAAAATCCTCATTATACCATACTGCACTATGATTTTTTATATTAACTGGCAGGAGTGGTGCGTGCTTGTCATACAATTCAAGTAAATTATTATTTAAGAACTCGATTTTCTCGCTTAGTGATTTCAAAGCTTCGACCTTGGACCAATCTATTTGTAAAGCATCATTCTTCAGCTTCTCAACATTCACATTACGGAAACATCTAATTAAGAGAGTCTCTGCTTTCGGCTTGGGAAATTTAATATTTAGGGACGCATAAATAAGGTCATGTAAAGAGAAACCAGGAGCGGCAAATTGACCGGACTTGGAAATGAGATTGGGATTGGAAGAAATAATTAAATCTAAAAAGGTGTCGGAATTTTTGGTGTGGTGAGTAGGACTTAGAGGTAGAATATGCAAATTGAGAGACATAAAAATAGATTTTAGTTTTCTCGATCGGGAATCGTCACGCAACAAACATGTGTTCTTAGCTGTTCTTAGCCAAGATCGAACTTGAAACCATTGCGGCTACAATCGTACTCTGCTCCACTGCGATGCGGCTCATTTTTTTTATTAATTTCGTTTTTTTTTCTCTATATGAAACATAATGATATCATAATTATCATTTATTTTGTATATCAAACAGATATAAATATGATTTTGTATGAAATAAGTGATTATTTTTATGTCAATGTACATAAGTACATTATTGATGATATAATGAAAGGTTGTGGGTTCGATTCCCACTCGAGAAAATGAAGTATTTAATATATTCTATTTAAATATTTCATGTTTTCATTTCTTCGCTCTGGTACAAGGCAAAACGCCGCGTTTTGCTCTGCCATGTGTAAGATATAGCGTGAAGCTGAATAGAGTTGAGTTTATGATATAAAAGTATAGACTTAGAAAAATCGATGTTGTTTCCCGAAGGGAGATCTTTATTTAATTTTTAAAGACATTGTTAGCGAATAATTTGGAATACGGCGTTGAGCTGCGTTTCTTCTCCAGACGTGAAATGAAAATAATTGTAAGCAGAAGCATTGTCTACTAGAGCGATCAAATGAAATTCAAATCCTACTCAACTTCACAGTGTATCCCGAACATGGCAGGGTAGGCAGAGGGAACTTGGGAACTTAGTGTCTAAACACTCCGTTCCACTTCCGTTTCCCACTTTCTGCTGAATTTGAGGCATTGCGTGTTGAATGGCGAAACTCAACGCGTTTACGTTTTGCCTTGTACCAGAGCGAAGAAATGAAAACATTAAATAATTAAAATTGAAAATATTAAATATTTCATTTCCTCGAGTGGGGATTGAACCCAGAACTTGTCGTTTACAGTCACACACTAGTGCCGCTGTGCCACGACAGTCCGCATACATAAATCCTATTAATTCATATAATATTAATCTTCCATTAAAGGTGTAATAGACGAATGCAACACAGAACTCCGCGCTATCATAAAGAAGGTGTGGAAGCGTACGTCCCCCAAACTGCTGGACCAGGTGGTCCCGCCCCCCGGGGACCCCAACGAGATCACTGTGGGCAAGTTCTACGCCACGTTCCTTATACAGGATTACTTCAGACGGTATGTCGTTATTCGTTATTTATATAAATTTTAAATGAAACTAAAATTGTTATTTAAATGAAACTAAGATAAGGTTTCATTTAATCGGATCAATCATATTAAGAAATATTTTCTTAGTAATTTGATTATGTTTTTCGTGATTATAACACATTTTGAATAACATGTATTTAGTATTACAAACAATTTGTACTGCAAAGGTAAATACATATATGTATTCGTAACGTCGGCTTTCCAAAAAATTATAATAATAAATATATACCATCAATTTGGTTACAAAAGTTTCATATAATTTTTTGTTGTAATTGATATTATTGTTTGATGGTGGTAAGTTATTGCACAGCGTGTGACTGCAACAGACAGGCTCTGGGTTCGATCCCCACTCCAGGAAATGAAATATTTAATATTTTCAATTTAAATATTTAATGTTTCATTTCTTCGCTCTGATAATAAGGCAAAGCGCGGCGTTGAGTTCCGCCACTCAACACGCAATGCCACAAATTTGGCGGAAAGTGAGGAACGGAGTGTCTTGTCACTAGGTTCCCGGGTTTCCTCTGCTTACCCTGCCTCGTGCGGGATACAGCGTAAAGCTAAAAAGAATAAAAATATTGTTTACTTTTTTTTATTATGATTAGTGTGTTTTAATTAGTTGCCATAGCAAGTTGTTGGCACTTTATATATAATATATATTATTCAACACAATGTGGTTATGATATTTTTATTAATTTTAAACTATTTCTGAAAAAAAATATATTTCTGTACTTTTTTCCTATAAAACAGTGCCAAATTTTACTTAAGAAATAGTACAAAGTTATGTCTTACATAAATATAAAAATAAATATATGGGTATTATATGTTTCTAACATTTAGAAAACAATAACTTTTTTTTCTTGCCAAGTTATATATTATTTGGAATCAGATTTATATAGAATTGATAAAATTTAAAATTCTACATAGATATTGATGATTTCCTCAGTATAATGAGATGTTTGTATAAACAGGAATCGAACACACGACCACTCATTCTAACATATTATTTATATCAGCGTTTTCATATATTTACATACATATTTTTCTATGTAATTTGCTATATAATTAATATTTTTTTATCCTTTTCAAGCCTTATAAGTATATTGTTTTGTAATATCTCTTTGAATAACGCTTTTATTTCGTAGCTACAGTAGTCATTGTGTAGATAAATGTCTAAGTATTATTTAGTACTAATGTTCTGAATTAACATGTATTTGTTATTTTTATAGGAACCATGCGTAAGTGAACATTCAACTTTTAAGCAACCACTTTGAGAAGCGCTGTATTATTTTCATGCTTTCAGTTTTGTCTCACTCGGCGCCATGGATCGCGTCGAGATATATTTCCAATTTTTTTTTTCTTAATTGTGAATGATTTTCCTTTTTTTTTTTTTTTGGGTTTTTCCATTAAGTCATACAAACGTCTTTTTTGATGGGTTTTAATATATCAATTTGCATCGTTCGTACATTTTTTTTTTATATATATATAATCAAATGTGAAGAATGGAAAATGGTCTTAACACTACTTTCCAAAGTTCCGTATGCCTACCTGTCAGAAACAAAAACTTATTTTTTTGTTAAAGAAAATAAGAACTTTTTGGATTTTCTAAATAACTATTTTTTCTGTAATTTTCACTGTTATTTTTTTATTGCCTTTTTAATTAAAGCGGATATTTGTATGATTTACAATATACAACCAAGGTGTAACAAACACTTGGTCGCATGGAATTCCGACGCACGTGTTCTCTTAAACATTGAATATATATAACATAATAAATAATGCTTCAAACGTACAGCACGTACTAAACTAACTCATTAACACAAGAAAATACTAGAGAAAACATGTTTTTTTTTTGGGATATTTTAGCACGATTTTTACAATTTTTCCATACATTCAGAATATATTATAAATATATAAATAATAGGTTCAGAAAAAGGAAAGAGCAAGCCGCGGCGGACGCGAAGCAAACCAATCAGAAAACGTTACAAGCTGGTTTGAGGACTTTGCACGAAGCTGGGCCGGAGCTGAAGAGGGCGATCTCAGGGAACCTGGATGAAGTTGTCGCTGAAACTGTTGAACCTATGCACAGAGTAAGTATTTAGTTGTTTATTATACTTTAATCTATATGCAGACCCGCCTCCCGAGCCGGTGGTAGCTTCCTGTAAGGACTGACACCATAGACACTTATATGTAACTTGACGGTTCAAAAGTGCTTAAATGGCCTAATTGAATAAAGAATATTTTGATTTTGATTTTTTATGAAACATGTCGTGGTACAGGTACTGGTGGTTCCCCACTCGAAGAAATGAAATATTTCATATTTTCATTGTTTCACATTATTTTATAGTGAAATTGAGGCCTGTCGTGGCGCAGCGGCACAAGAGTGTGACTGTAACCGACAGGTTCTAGGTTCGATCCCCAGTCGAGGAAATGAAATATTTAATATTTTCAATTTAAATATTTAATGTTTCATTTCTTCGCTCTGGTAATAAGGCAAAGCGCGGCGTTGAATTCCGCCACTCAACACGCAATGCCTCAAATTCGGCAGAAAGTGGGGAACGGAAGTGGAACGGAGTGTCTTAACACGATGTTTTTTTTCTATTTCCCTATGTCATGTGCGGGATACATATGCGAAACAATAGGCAGACGACGTATTTAACTAGGCAAACGTAAATAATTGAAACATTATGTATATTTTTTTACATTTTTTTTACAAGGAACCTGGGAACCTAATGTTAACTCACTTCATTACCATTAGGACACTTCCCTCCCCACTCTTCGTGAAATTCTGGAGGCAATGTGCATTTTAAAATTCTAATAATCATTAATTAATATATGGACTTTAAAAATTAATTTTAATGTTAGGTAGTGGTATTCCACAGCGCAACCACACGTTGTTCGGTGCGGTGTGGACCACCATTAAGAAAGGTAGAGAGAGCCTCTACCGCCCACCGCCTAAGTTCAAGCCGTTGACTGTTCCCAGTAAGTTCATTTATAACAAGTATTCCTCTATAAAAACGACGATAGTAGGTTCAATTCTATTTCGGAATTGATGATTTTACGTGTATTTTTTAAAATTTAGGCGAAAAGCGGGAAATTAAATGTCCTAACAAAAGGTTATATAAGTTTTTTTTAAAGATATTTTTTTTTTTT
Source organism: Eueides isabella (assembly GCA_019049475.1). Classification (NCBI taxonomy): domain Eukaryota; kingdom Metazoa; phylum Arthropoda; class Insecta; order Lepidoptera; family Nymphalidae; genus Eueides; species Eueides isabella. The sequence goes on from CM032406.1 coordinate 9,278,197, forward strand.
TTTTAAACTATTATCTGGAGTTCTGTTGTGGCACAGGGGCACAAATGTTTGACAGAAAACGCGGCAGGTTGTGAGTTCTATTATCACTTGAAGAAATTAAATATGTAATATTTTCATTTCTTTGCTTTAGTAACAAGGCGAAACACGGCGTTGAGTTCCGCCACTCAACATATAATGCCTCAAATTCGGTGGAAAGTGGAGAACGGAACGGAGTGTCTTAGTCCTAGGTTTTCAAGTACTATCTGTCTACCCTTGCATGTGCGTAATACAGCGTGAAGCTGAAAAAAGTTTAGAGATATTGTAAAGCATTTTGTTCGATAACCTAAAAAAAATCCTTTGAATTTCATGAATATTTTAATTTCAATATTATATAAATTAAAATATATTAAGGTCTGTCGTTGCCCCGGGGGCACACGTGTGGGGCACACAGATCGGAGAAATAAAAGAAGAATGATCAGAATCTTCTTCTTCAATATTATATTGTTCTATATTTTCCATTTCCAGATAATGAAGAGAGTAAATCTTTGAGTTGGATGATGCAGCGAGAGTTGGGCATGGATGGGAAAATGCCGGAGGACGATAAGTAAGTAGGGTTTATTTATTTATTTACATTTTCACGCTGTATCCCGCATATTACGGGATACAGCATAGACTGTATGTACCGGGATAGATCTATCCTTAGGATAGAACTTAGTATTAAATCCTGTCGATAACTATGCATTGTGACACTATCGAGGCCTTACCTGGTCTGGCTTCTGCCATTTATGCGGAACTTAATGGCAGAACAGGTAAGGCCTCGATAATGTTTGCCTTCTCCTTTATTTAAAATATTAAATATTTCTTCTTGATCCGAAGTCTCCTCCTGGGATCTGAACTAGTAAAGAGCAGTATTAATTACAGTACTTACTCAACTTACTCAAATTACTCAACCTACTCAACTTACTCAACTTACTCAACTTACTCAACTTACTCAACTTACTCAACTTACTCAAATTACTCAACTTACTCAAATTACTCAACTTAGTCAACTTATTTAAATGTATAATTAATAACAATAAATTGCAGTAAATACGACGACGGTAACCAGAGCGAGGGCGAGGAAGAAATAGCGATGCAGCCGCTTCTCCACGGCAAGGACTCGGAGAAGATATTCAAAGCTATCGAGTAAGTTTGTTTTTAAATTGTTTTGTTTATTATTTATATATTTTTTTTTCTAGTAAATGTAAATATTATTATTGCTTTTTAGTATTTATTTTTAATCAGACTTCTGTAATTGAATTGTAAATATTCTTCTAGATACTTAATTATAATGATATTTTACACTTAAGTACAAGAATATTTTTTTTAGGAAACGTAAAAAATATTACGTAGCAGGATTTGAACCAGCATCTCTTGGACGCTTTCCAAGAGGCTGAGGTTCAATTTTCGCAATAACCCTTAGCTTCTAAGTAAATTAAAATGTAGGACATAGGCGCTGAACTGGTTTATCAGAACGCACATTGAGTATATGTATACTATAAATTTATGAATACTCGTATGTTGGCGAAACTCAACGCCGCGCTTTGCCTTATTACCAGAGCGAAGAAATAAAACATTAAATATTTAAATTGAAAATATTAAATATTTCATTTCCTCGACTGGAGATCGAACCCAGAACCTGTCGGTTACAGTCACCCGCTTGTGCCGCTGCGCCACGACAGGCCTCAAATGTTATTATATATTTGTTCTTATTTAATTTTAATTGAAAAGTAATTTGTTTCTTTGATTTCTATTAAAGTTAATCACTTAAAAATAACTGTTTAATAATTTTAATACATTCTTAAACTTTCTTAGTATATTTTTTAATTATTTTAAAAAAAGCTAAATTTAAAATATTTTTTTTTGCCAAATTTGGTTGAATTACTTAATTAATTATTTTTTTTTTATATTATAACATGTTTTTCTTGCTATACATATATATTTCTGTTATGTATTTATGTCGTACGTCTCATTGTTGTTACTTTGTCAGTCACGTCACTGCACATTAAAATAATATGATCACATCTTTATATGGATGCCAAATCAGAATTTTATTCTTTTCTCTTTAAATCAGTCACATCTTTACATAATTTGTAAGTTATGTGTTATTCTTATATATATTCTGTTTTACTGCGAAGTTTCATCTACATAAGTTCAGTAGTTTTTGCGTAAAACTACAAGAAACGTCTAGAGTTCAACATGTTCATGTTTCAAAACGTATATTTTTTTTTTAACAAAATATATTTTAGGAAAAAATACTTAAAAAGTATAACTTTAGATCATAATAATCATAATATCTTTTTTTTAAAGTAGTTTAAAATATATTTTGTTTAAAAAATATATACGTTTTCTGTGTCATTTAAATAATATATATAATAAAAAAATATAATTAGTACTAACGAATTTAGGCATTACGTAAAGACTGTGCTGCCATCTATACTTTCACGGTAGCATTTTTCTTAAAGGACTAAAAGAATTTGATATTAATTTTAGTAAAAACGTGATTTTCTTTTTTGAAGCACATTTAATACATTACTATATAAGTAATCGTTTTCTTACCACTTTCATAATATTTATGAAATATTAAATAAAGCTCCATCTTGCGAATTTTCTAGAAACTTTTAAGTCAAGAAGATTGTTATTGTGTTCGTAAGATGTCTGAAGTTGTTTTTGAAATTGTTTGCATGAGTACAAGACAATGTTACTAATATTGTAAACTAGCGACCCGCCGGTGGCTTCGCCCGCTAAAATTTCCCTATTTTGTTTACTGATCTCAATTTTTTTAAATCGATTTAAATAAAACAAACACTAAATAAAATGTTGAAGGAAACTTGGTAAAATGTAATAGTAGTTAAAACTGTATAAAATCTGGTAAACTGCATTAACTCCGTTTCTTAGATTAGCGCATACAAACTCACGTATAAACAGACAAACAGAGTAAAAAATAAAATTACTTTTCTGGGCCTTTTTACATTAATAGAGGTCTCCAATAAGGTTTCTTTTTAATATGACTGACAGCAGTCAGTTACAGATTTATTATAAGTAAATATTTTTGTTTGTTCCAAGTTTGTTTGTTACGCTTTCACGCCAATACTAACCTAACCCATAATCATGACAGTATATACATATTTGTAGAGGTATTATTGGATATAGAATATTTTTTTGTTAAAAATAACACATTTTTATAAAAAAAAAAAAAACTAATAGCAGTCGTGGGACTGCCGATAGAAGAAGAAAGATAGAAAACGGAACTATTAAGTTGAGAGTAATTAAAACTATATGCAAAAATTATATGATTTTTTTTATGTTTTATTTATTAGTTACATATGATGGGTTAAACAAATCATGAACAAAATATTATTTATATTTAGTGGTTGAAAAAATAATTAATATACAATTATCTTAATTATACATAGTATTTATATTTACACGAATTTCAATGAATTCAAGTTTGAACATTATTTTCATTATTTACATCATTGTCGTGACTCACAAAATTATACTTATCCAAAAAGCGTCCACCGCGCACATAATACAGTCAGAAATAGTCGATGTATTAGTATATACGTGTACACAGGCTACTGCGCGTGCGCTAGTCTGGGTCTCCATAGCGATAGATATACTATTATCATTGGCATGTCGGTGACGCGTACCGAGGATTTTACCCTCTACCAAAACGCTCAACGCGCCTAAAGAAGTTTTCACTTCAAAAATCCGATAAACAGAAAAAAATGAATTTTAAAACTTGTTTTCAGCTGTTTTGCATATTAGATAAATATTCGTACAGTTCAAACGGGCGAAGCCGCGCGGGTCTCATAGTTTTTTTTTTTTTAAATTGAAATCGATAGTTAATTGGTGCCGTATTTAATTGAACTATAATAAATTGAATTGTATTTGAAACATATATTATTGAATATTTCTATGACTTAGATGTTATATTTACTTAAAAATTTTGGCATCAATACAAAGATAGTGACAAAATAACTGACGATTTCCAGAAAAACGTCCAACGATTTAATGCAGAGTGTGAGAAACAACTGTAAGTCCGTTTTAGTGTGTTGTGATTGTGTTTTATAATTATATGTATATATATTTCGCTTATATTATATTTATATTAGTTTTTATTTTACTATATATATACATATATATATATATATATATATATATATATATATATATATATATATATATATATATATATATATATATATATACATATTAATAAGTTAATTTGTTGCAGGCAAGTGTTAAAGCATGGTGTACATACGTTGATTAACTTTTTCTTATAATTTCCTATATCTAATATTTTTGGTAAATAATAATTATAATATGTGTATAATAAATAATCATTATAGTTATTAACTTAAAAAGCTACTTCAAATTTTTGTATTATTTTAATAATATTTAGTGCTGAAAAGTCTTTAGCTCTTTAACGATTTTTTTTAATGAAATGATATTTTTCATAAACCATAAATAGTAACTAACTAACAAATCGGTTCATTTATTAAGGAGCTATGCCAGAACAGACACAGACAGACAGTGTAAACTTATAACATTTCTTTTTGAGTCGGACTTTTATAATAGGATAATTATATAACAATTTTTTTTATACAGTTGCTCTGTAAAAATTGAATATAAATCTAGAGTATGTTTGTTCTACTTGAAAAGTGATGATAATTAACAACTTCTAACTTGAAAGTGAAGGTAGGTGAAGGATGTCAATGAGTCACACCATTTTTTTACCATTTTTTTTAATACCTTAAAAAAAGTTGCGTCATTAAAAGTGCGGCCTCCGCGGCAACATCCCACGACGCGACCACAAGTGTGTGACGTCATACTGCGACTTGCAAGCTTATGTTTGCGTACACCTAAATATTTTGGCTCGCCTTTGCATTATTATTGGCAAATTACTCAGCTTCACACTGTATCCCGCACATGGCAGGGTAGACAGAGGGAGCATTCCCCACTTTCCTCCGAAGTTGAGGCATTGCGTGTTGAGTGGCGGAACTCAACGCCGTGTTTTGCCTTTTTACCAGAGCGAAGAAATGAAAATATTAAATATTTCACTTCTTCGAGTGGGAATCGAACCCAGAACCTGTCGATTACAGTCACACCCTTGTGCTGCTGCGCCATGACAGGTCTCAGAATTCGCAAATTACTTAAATATTACTTGTAAATCACTATACAAAATAAAATTTGACGCATTGAAGAATTATCCATAATCGGACATGAGCGTGACGTCATCGCAGTAGCGCGCTAGGGATTTGAATGAAACGGTGAAACTATAGCACTTTAATTTTATAAATCCTGAGCCAATTCCGATAAAACTTTACTGCTATTTGCATAAGTACGCGCATTAAATGCTTAGCTTTAAGTAGCTTTATACCTAGAATTTCTATATATATAGAAATATTTTGAAGTATTGGTGTGACTCATTTCATCTATTTATTACATTTTAACTTTGCGTGGCATAGGTTTTTAAATGTTTTCTTTATTTGTCGGCTTGTTTGTTTGTCTTTGTAAACACCCTTTTTTTATTTTTCTTAACGAAATATAATTTAATATTTATTTTACTTTAAAAGATTTATATATATAAAACCTTTACATTAATATGAAGTGTTGGGTTCGGGTAAAATTCTACAAATTAATTGTTTTATTGAATTGTTTAATTCTCAATATATGATTATTACCTTTAAAGCGATAATATTATCAAAGCACGTAACTGTAAAGTTCTAGTGGACGAAGCCGTGAGCTAGTTGAGTACTAATTATAATAAACAAATACGTTCACATATACATATATACACACAAATATATATGTGTGAGTGTGTGTGTGTGTGTGTATGTGTGTGAATATGTATGTATGTATGTGTGTATTTTTACCAGATCGTGACAGAGCGCCAAAACGGAACAACGACGTGCCTTATTGTGTAGAGAATCCAGCGGAGAGCCTTATCACTCGAGTAAGATGTTTTTTTATTTCTTTTTTATTATAGGATGGCATTTAATTATAAATGATTCACGCTGTATCCCGCACGAGGCAGGGTAGGCAGAGGGAACCCGGGAACCTAGTGTTAAGACACTCCGTTCCACTTTCGTTCCCCGCTTTCCGCCGAAATTGACGCAATGCGTGTTGAGTGGCGGAACTCAACGCCGCGCTTTGCCAAATTACAAATGCAATGATACATTTCGATTCGATTTTAGTAATTTTAAACTATTAGATTATATTAAAAGTATTTTTAATTTAAGGTCTATTTCAAGACTACGTTGTGGTTGTGTGAGGTTGTGAGTTCAATCCCTATCGAGGATTTTATTATTATCTAACAAGGGCCATCCCCTTAAGTACAGCCACTCTGTAATACAGCAAAAAAAGGGGAAAGGGAGTGTGTTAATGGGAACGGAGTGTCCTAATTAGGTTCCCATGTTTCCTTTGCCTACTCGACCATTAGTAATTTGTCGTGTGGCAGGTGCTGACAGAGCAGGGTCTGGGCAAGTACTGTGACGCGGAGTTCGTGCGCAGCACCGCGCGCGAGATGCAGGACGCGCTCGACCTCACGCAGGACGAGATGGACGCGTGAGTCCTTGCCCAAACTACTTACTTATTATATCGATATGTATTTGTTATTTTAGGTTTTCTCGCATTGTGCTTAAAGATATTGGTATTTTTTATGGTAAAATGTGTTAGTAATAGACTAGACTCTAGTGTGACTGTCAATGTGACTGATTGTGGGCTCGATCCCCACTAGAAGAAGTGAAATGTTTAATATTTTCATATCTTCGCTCTGGTAACAAGGCAAACGCGGCGTTGAGTTCCGCCACTCAACACGCAATGCCTTAGATTGAGTGGAAACTGGGGAATGTATTAACAGTAGGTTACCAAGTACACTCTGCTTACTCTACCACGTGTGGGGTACAGCGTGATGCTGATGAATAACGCTGATGAATTAGAAAAAATACTTGAGATTTGCTTGAGGCGCGTACAAGATTATGATTGTAAATGCAACAGGTTTCAGGTTCGATTCCAATTAGAGGAAATGAAATGTTTCATATTTCCATTACCTTGTTCTGGTGTGGCGGTATTTAGTCCAAGTCACACACGTAACGTCTCAAATCGGCGGTATATGGGACAAGGAAGCGTCTTAATGGACAAAAAGTGTGTTAATTCTATTTAATGTTTTCATTTCTTCGCTCTGGTACAAGGCAAAACGCGGCGTTGAGTTCCGCCACTCAACATGCAATGCCTAAAATTCAGCGGAAAGTGAGAAACGGAGTGTCTTAACACTAGGTTCCCAAGTTCCCTCTGCCTACCCTGCCATGTGAATACAGCGTGAAGCTGAGTAACTCTAGGTTCCTAACTTCCCTCTACCTTCCCTGTTATATGCGGGACGGACCGTATCCCGCATCTCTCTCTCTCTCTCTCTCTCTCTTCTCTTATCTCGAAGCTAACAAAGTATAACATATACATATATTACATGAAAAATACCAAATATACCATTCACTATGTTGAACAGCGCCGCAAACCAGATTATTTTGCAAGAAAGGAAAATGAACAGAGCTCCGCAACCGAATGACGTGGTAAGTGTATTTTTATTACCCGACGTAAAAAAAGGGTGTTGTAAGTTTGACTTGTCTGTTAGTTTATGTGTCTGTCCGCAGTAACGTAATTAGGGAATGAATGAACTGATTGTTGTTATTTTTTACGTAGCGAGATTTGAACCCGCGTCTTTCGGAAACTGTCCAAGTGCAGTAAGTAACCAACTAAGCCATACGATCTTATCTATTTTACGAAGATTTTTTTAAAAATTGGTTAAAAATACTATTATATCCCATCTAAATTTGCTACTGAAAAAAAAATTAAAGTTAAACAGAAATTAGGACATTCAGTTCATTATATGTATATATGAAGACAGTCGTGGCGCAGGGGACAACTTGTGGGTTCGATCTCCACTTGACGTAATTAATTATTTAATTTTCATTTCTTCACGCTGTCTGGTAAAGCGCAGCGTTGAGTTCCGCCACTCAGCATGCAATGCCACAAATTATTAGCCTTAACACTAAGTCCTCAATTCCCTCGGCCTACTAATAGATATATTTAAACATTGTTTCCAGGACAGCATTCTATCCCGGCAGTACCACCCCTACCATCAACCCCCAATCCAACCTCTACGAAGGAAATAGTATAAAATACTATATTATAGTACAACTTAGTACTTTGGTTTTATTTCACCGTTTCGCTTGAACGCGTATCGGTTTCCCCAATGGGCGCAGGTTCGGGTCCCGGCGAGGCAAGGAGCTTGGTATCCAATTGTTTTGTAGATTTTTCAGAACGATTTCTGTTTTTTGTATTAGTTGTATGAATTATGTTTAAGAATTTCCAATTTTTAGAGTTTTTTATATATTTTTGAAAGATGTTTGTTTCGCTTCGCTCTCTATTCTATAACGCTTGCATTTTTATTGCTGCATTAATGAAATATACGTATTTATATTATTTTATATATTAGAATTTACAATTTGCGTGTAACATTTAAATGTATTATTCTCCTTTTTTTTAACAATTGTAAGATGTTTACTTCGCTTCGCTTCGCTTTACTGTCGTCTATAAAAAGCGTGCATTTTCTATTCACTTCTGTATTAATAATCAAATCAAATCTTAACGAGCGGTGGTTGTATGTTCAATCCTTTTTATGGAATGTTTATTTTTATATATTATTATAAGGATATCTCAGGTGTGGTTGGGCACGTTACTATTAATAACTAAATAGAAAATGGATAGCGTAGTGCCATTAAACTAGTCTCTACACGAAAAATTAAAATATAAGTAAATATTTATATTGTTGGAAAGAACTTTTTAAATGCTTTTAACAATATATTTAATAAATTAATATTATTATTATTAATAATTAATTATATTATAAATAATTGTGGCAATGTGCCTTATTTATTGGAAAGTGTTATGTATTTAGTACTTTTTGTATAAGATGTGCCAAATTATGGGATTTATCATGTGTTCGTTTGTGTATTGTAGCTTGTTTTTGCTTCTATGAGAATGTATGGATAAAAAATTATATTTAAATGAAAAAAATAAATGAAGAATTGAAAGGTCGCAGGTTCGATTTTCTTCATATTTTATATTAATTGAAATGTATTTATATCGTCGTATATATATCTCAATTAAATAATTTAAGCAAATACAAATTAATACATGAAAATCATTTAATTTCTATGCAATAAAAATATTATCTAAATTAAAATATTTTATAAAAAGTCTAAAGTTATGTATGTTCATACATGACACGAGTCAACACGCCTATGATGATTTTTTTCCATTTAAAATATATAATCAAAACGTGTAAACATTTTTGATTTTTGTATGAAAAGCCTATTAATTGTTTCATTTCTCAGTGTATATTGTAGAAAAAAATATGGTCAACATTATATTTGTGTGACCAAACTACTAAATTATTTATGCCTTTTTAAAATATGTTCAATTGGATACAATTATGCTAAAAGTGAATATTTAATTTAAGTTTTGGGACAAATTGAAAAATCTACTTCACTATTCTTCTTAGTCCCGAAAATAACAAAAAATGCGATATTATTATTATTTTATACTACGTTAATTGTCTAAAATTCATGCTAATGGATGGTTTTTATCGTTTTTCCTGTTCTAATTGATATGATACTATTAATCAAAGTATACATATGATAATATTTACGATAACAAATATATTTTAAGCTTCTGCACTCCGTATGTAGCAGCTTTCCCTGACCTGATTGACGGCTAGTGAAAACAAAGAGAAACTTGGGCGCGCCATCGTGTATGGTATTAATTACCCTTATTAAATTTCCTGAGGGCTGTCGTGGCGTAGCGGCACAAGCGTGTGACTGTAATCGACAGGTTGTGGGTTTGACCCCCACTCGAGGAAATGAAATGTTTAATACTTTCAATTTAAATATCGAATGTTTTCATTTCTTCGCTCTGGTCACAAACGCGGCGTTGAGTTCCGCAACTCAACACTCAATGTCTCAAATTTGGCGGAAAGTGGAAAACTGATGTGGAAACGGAGTGTCTTAACACTAAGTTCTCAAGTTCCCTCTGCCTACCATACCAAGTGCGTGGTGATTTATTATTTTTTTAAAACGTCCATTCAAATTACCTTAAAACATGTTTCTTATATTCTTGTGTGTATTAAAGGGAATAAATATATCTTATTTCTCGATATATTTATTCAAGCATTTTTGGTTATATTAAAATCCTTAGAATTTCACCACTAGCCGATAAAGTACCGGGTATATCATCTGTATATGGCAGATAGTGCTATCTGGCAGATAGCACTATCTGCCAGATAAACTATATATTTTTCGCGTTGTTGAGGTTCCGTCACCTATTACATGGGTTTTATTGTCTATCAAATTATTTGAGAAGCAGAAAACAATATAAAAAGCCCTCTATCTGATATTGCATTAATTGTCAGATAACTATCTCGAAGTTTATACTTAACCAGTGCAAGTTATCCAAGATATCCTTTGAATCTTACTCTGATCTTTGATGATATGTCTTTTTTTTAATATATCTCTTTAGCGTAACTATATCTTATTGTATGTACGTACGTCTGCATGAGTTGTTCTAGTCAATGCAAATCGCTTGTTCTGATATTTTCTATATATTTATATGTATTTGAATAGACGGATATATTTGAATGTTGTATTTTGTATGAAATATACTATATTGTTATCGCCAATAAAGAAATTTTTGAAGAAATATTGTGTTTTATTTACTACTAGCGACTTGCCCGCGGTTTGCACGCTTGAATTATTATAGTATTTTTCTTAAGAAAGTAAATTAAATTAGTAATTTTTTCTTTAGAACTTAAGTTCTAACCCAAATTACATTCTTGATTTAATATAATGAACAGCTTTTAGATGATATTTATAACTTGAAAACTAAAATTTCAGCGAAACGAATAAAAAAAAAATGTAGTAATATTGTTGAACTAAATATTTTATATGGACGTAACTTTTTTATTTATTAAAAGATTTAAATAAAACAAACACGAAAGCTGTAAATTAATATTTTTTACTTTCACAAGATTGTTGAAGGAAGCTTGTGAAAATATAAGAGTAAAACTAAATTTACATCTGGTTAGCCGTTTTTGAGATTATCGTAGTAGTATATGACAAAAATTAACTTACTAAACTTAAATTTAAAAAGCGTATAAAAATTTTGAACGAAGCAGGATTGGAACCTGCGCCTCTGGAAAACCTTTTAGTATTTTCTGTCCTAAGTGTGAAACAACACTTTAAAACATAGTAAAAATATTAAAATAAATAGTATTCTCTCTTGCCAAACGATAATTCTTACGAGTTGTCTTTGGGTAGCGGAAATTTGTAATAATCTCCCTACAGAGATGCTGACAACATAAATAAGTTGTACCTAACAAGCGTATAAGAACTTCGACGGAGCTCGGTGAGAACGAATGGCTTAGTTGGTCAGAGCGCTGGAACGGTATTCCAGAGGCGCGGGTTCAAATCCTGCTTCGTTCAAAATTTTTATACGCTTTTTAAAAAAAAAAAAAAATAAGTTTAGTATTTTCTGTCCTAAGTGTGGAATAACACTTTAAACATAGTAAAAATATTAAAATAAATAGTATTCTCTCTTGCCAAACGATAATTCTTACGAGTTGTCTTTGGATAGCGGAAATTTGTAAAAATCTCCCTACAGAGATGCTAACAACATAAATAAGTTGTAACAAGCGTATAAGATCTTCGACGGAGCTCGGTGAGAACGAATGGCTTAGTTGGTCAGAGCGCTGGAACGGTATTCCAGAGGCGCGGGTTCAATCCTGCTTCGTTCAAAATTTTTATACGCTTTTTAAAAAAGAAATTAAAATTTAAGTTTAGTATTTTCTGTCCTAAGTGTGGAATAACACTTTAAACATAGTAAAAATATATATTTGTTTATGTTTTACATTTAAAAAAAAAATAAGATAATTTCTTTATAAACTACTTTTAGTTTATAAACTACTAACACAATTACTTGAGACTTTCGATCTTTATACGTCAACCGATAACGCTCATCATACTACATCAGATGTCACTAGATGTTCCAGATACTATTTTTTTTTTATATATCTCAACAGAAACTTCTCGTGTATTCTATATGGTTTATGTTTTAGCTGGTCTCTTAGGGTTATTCATCAGGTGTTCCAGTTTCCAGAACAAATTATACCTTATATCTTGCCCAAGCTTATTAGCAATACAACAAAAGAAAGTTTTATTAAAATTCGTTTATTACTTCCGGAGATTAGCGTGTGCAAATCAGACAGAGCGACTTACAGACACCTTGCTTTATTCAAATCTTTTCTCTTTTACTGTTTCCTATCCACCTTATTTTTATTTATTGAGAAAAATTTAATGTACGGACAAAAATTCTTTGCTGTTTTATTACACGTATTGATAAATAATTATTTTATATATACATATTTATTATTTTTTTACATTTAACTGATACCTAATAAAGAACGTAACTAATTTCTATAACAAAAAGAAAAAATGTCGATAGTGTGTCCATGTCCACATCCATTTCTTTTGATTAATTTAACATTTTTTACATAATATATCTTTTTCAGAATGATGATAAAGCAGGTGAAAAAACTGTCACTATACTAACCATACATATCTTCATTGCAAGTAATATTATAAATAAAATTTATTCTTTTAATTTTATTTTGTTAAAAAACTATTTTAAATTTAAACATCCAGAGCGTTTCTTTTTTCTTTTTAATGAAAAAGATACTGAAAAATACAGTAATTTAAAGTAATTCTTTACTTGAAGAGTAAGCAGGGTGAAAATGATCATCAGACTCGTTAACAGTTGATTGATTTTCTAAATTCATCGACGTATCGTATAAAATTACTGGATAATTATGGTCTTTTGCGCTTTGTGGATCTTCTTTTGTGTTATTATCGTTATTACCTTCGGATCTACTTTGAGGTTGAGATAAAACATGTAAACTATTTCGATTAATTGTATAATTGCTACTGTTAGACATATTATCAATTTCATCTTCCAAACGCTTTATCAAGTTCTCTAGATCTTTTATTTTGCTATCAAAGTCCTGAGATTCGTTAGTTTCATTTCTGTATGGTGATTCAATTGTAAGACGTCTCGTTTCCTGAACATCTTCCTGAGACAGACTCTTTAACTCCATACAAAACTTTTCGATGAGACTCATCTCGTTACCTTTATCAGGTGTATTTTTGAAAAACTTGTCCATATTTACTGTCTGTATCGTTTCATTCTTTCTCTACACTCTTCTTGTTTGAATTTCTTAGTCTGTAATTCACATAGATCAGGTTCTGGTGGTGGTGGTAGTGGGGGTGGTTCAGGGCATCCTGGCCAGGGCAGATCTGGATGAGCAGCTGCTCGGTCTTCAATTTCATCACATCTAGCTGTTCCAGGTAGTTGTCTTTCAACCACACATATAATTGGCTGGTCGGATGTCGTGTATGGTGGATTTTTTATCTTCTCAATACACAGTGCGAGACAAGTAGGCGGCGGAGGGGGTTGAATTACGGGCTTCGGAGGACATATTTTTATACCAGCTTTTTCTTTTTGCCGTATTCTTTGTAGTTTACAAGGATCCGGTGGTGGTGGCTCCGGTACTGGTTGTACTGTGCATCTCTTAGTCTTCATTTTAAATTATATTGTGAATTTCAAAAACCATCGCAGCTGATGATTTTCATTTTTTTTTTATACAAAAGGAGGAAACCGGCGTGCGGATTATTATTTGTTACATCAGTGACAATATTTTGATGATTACGTCATTTAATATTTCTTTCTTATTTCCAGTATTGTTTTTTTTAATTTCGTCCAGTACAAACGAGCCCAACAGTCAAAATAAATATAAATTTTAACATCATATTTTTACTTTTTCTCTCATTTTTTAATAAAGCTTGTCTATTATAGTAAACGCCTGTTGCAATGGCGTTTATTGTTGTTGAATATTTTATGGCTTTTAGGAGTAGCAGTAGCACACGATTTATTTCGTCAATATCATGAAGAATCAAGAAGGCACGATGGAGATTGATCAGTTAAAATAGATATAATAAAACTTGAGAGACTAGATTGTCGGTTTTAGAATAGAAGGTCTATGTCCTGTCGTCCTATAAAGAGGTCAAATTAAAAACTGGGTTGGTATAATCTGTCTAGTCAAGGTTAATTTACAGTTTAATATACTTACAAAATAATTACAAAGAGGACTAAGAACAAACATTAATTAACACTGAAGTCCAGTGAATGGTCTGAATTTGAACCTTGGCTAGATGCACAACTGTACACGCAAGCCCAAGGCAGAGACAACAGATAGTCGATATAACTCTCCGTTCAATAGGTTTTTGAGTAAAAACCAAGCAAGTTTTTGCAAGAGACAACAAATCATGAGCTAAATTGTAAAAAATATTCCAACCACGCCTAATAGCACTCAAAGTCGGCGGTTTCATTTCCCATGATACCAGAATGTCTTGAAACTGAAACTAATACGACAGATAAACCTCTTTAATGACATAAGAACTAGGCTTCGCAAATCTTTAAGTCAGTGAAATATGTTTTTCTGTTACGGAAAAGATTATCGTTAATGGTCTGCAGACAACTGAGAGAATCAGTTCAAATAACAGTCTGACGAAAATCATGGGAGCGAGAACACAGGATTGCTTCTATGATGAAGTGGGCATTAATGCATTTTTTTAATTTAGGAATCCAATATGTTTAAAAATAAATTGAAGGATTGGGAAGTCTAAAAAATTTTAGGAAGTTATCGAGTATGTAAATGTTTTTTTTGTCAGAAAAAAATAGCCGTCATGGGACGCCTGGCAGATGTGAAACATCGTGTATGTACAAGTAATATGCATAAAAGATAATATTATTACAGGAATTAAATATAGCCTAATGAGAAAATAAATATATTTATGTATACCTCAGTATAGCGTGCACCAACCTGCTTCATAGATGTGCACCCCCCTCCCCTTGCTGTTTCGCCGTGCGACATATATCGGCCGGCGGCCATCATTCATTTTAATACCAATTACAATTTTAAATTCGTAATATCTTTTGAATGGATTGTCCGATTAGAATAAAATAAAAAGTTACTTATAGCTATTGAAACAATCTTGCTCAATAAATAATTTATTTGGATAAGGATTAATATTCGACGATAATATGATCAATAAACTTAGGCTAATAATTTTAATTACTTTTATTCTATGGAAAATTGGTTATAATGGCTAAAATATAAATGTTTGGTTTATACTATCGCGGATTTTTTTGTAGGTATTATTGAGTTCTACAACTTTTCTATACAAATCAACCATACATCTCTAACCATTTAGGCAGCGTTCGCGAGAATCGCTAACATACGGCAGTTTTTTCGTCGACTTACTCCACAATTTTCACTACCACGAAAAATCCTATCTATTTTCCGGGATAAAATATAGCCTACACGGATTCAGAAGAGTCCTTCTAAGTAATCGTAAAAGAAATTTTGAAATCGGTCCAGTACAAACATACAAAAATACAAAGGTTTCCTCTTTATAATATGAGTAAAGATAGCGTGACGTCCCGTCACCACGGCAAGCGTCGCCACGCCAACAATTCGGTTTACAAGTGATCCTATAGATGTTTGTCAGAAACAAGTTTAGCCGGTTAGGATAACTAAGACAGAAAAAGATAAGGAAAGCTGTTACAAATTGCAAAGAAGTTATCTACGTGAATGGAGAGGAGGATCCACACACTACTTGAAGAGCGTGGGAAGAAAAAAACCTCATCGCTCCTAGTAGATTCGAAGACATCTTTATTGAATTTTGTCTAAATTCAAATCAAAGGTGGGTCAAGAACGAAAAATCCATATTCACTGTGACTATGTATGTATGGTACAGCAGCTTTAGTGTTAAGAATTGTGACTCCCACCACACTCCAGACACGACCTAAAATTTAAATGGATTTGCTTATGTAACATGCCCTTACATGAGCAAATCCATTCAAACGGTTATAGAATATAAGAATATAAGAATTTTACTTTGATCATCAAGAAGGTGAATCCTTACACAAAATATTAAAATTAAGTATGCGATGGTTTTTTACTAAAAAGTGATCCCTTTTTTGGAAAATACAATCTCATTGTGATTTAGCAACTGATAGGGATTCCATACCATGATCAGACAGCCTTTGGTCAAGATAATACAAAGTAGTATTAATTTAAAAAGACATGTCCTGTCATTTTAACTACTGTAGAAAACGATATAATTTTTTACGCAGAAATCGAGGCCGTGAGTGTAAGGTTGTGTATCTTTGCGAAAGACCTTTGCGAACGAGACTGGGAGGGACAATACGCCACAGACAGTAGTTCTACCGGTCAGTAGATTACATATGGAATCTGTCAACTTCCCAAGTATACTCAGCTGTTGTATATTTTGTCTTAGCAACGGAAGTAAAACATTATGATATACAGAAGCAATATTCAAAAAAAACCCACACCAAATCCTCACCCTAAGGGCGAGGATTTGGTGTGGGTTAGATGGATAAACGAGTATCCGTCGTAATAATACTGAAATTACCTGTTGTCCTCAGCCCTTTTAGAAAGCTAAATTGAGAGAGTGCTAAAATGTTTCTGCTCTTCCCATTCGAAATAAAAAAATTGTAAGAGTTGATAAAAGAGCAATAGGTCTGTTGGAGTTAGCATCTGACGGATATTTACCAGGTTTAACAATAACATGAAGATTCTGGGATCTCACCCGAATCAAAAGCTGCATTAATAATATTTAAAAAGTACATTTGGAATTCATCATTAAGGTTTCAGATAAAGGAATATGGGATCCCAGTTTAACCAGGAAACGATTTAGAGAATAGCAAGACTTGGACTAACCGAGGTTTATTTACTTATTTTTTTTTTTCTTTTTTTAATTTTGCGTCTCCTTATTGGTTATCGACAAAATTCTCCACTGTCATAGAGGCTGGATATGTCACCTCAACATTAAAGTAATGATTGACAGAATCGGCGCATTCTTGATTCTACGAAGGATTGGATGACAAATGATTTTGTGTGGAGCTTATCTCGGCATCTCTATGATGTCGAGATAGACAGAAGTATAAAGAAATGAGCGAAGTTTTACATAACATAAAATTACATTCTCTCCACCAGTAACATTCAGAAAGTATCTAATCAAAATATCAATAAAAGAAGAAAATCTAACCAGCTAGCTATTCTTAAATTATATAGAAAGAAATATTAATAGGGCGTTACATGCAGGGACATAATTTATTGTTTAGAGATATAATAATAGGAAAGTTGTCAATACAATGTGTAGTAGATGACCGAACGAACTATGATAGTGGAGAAGCAATTAAAGGAGAGGAAAAGGACAAGTCCACTACGGTTTTGGGATTCTGATTAAGATTAATCCTTTGAGTCAGTGAGCCATCATTGACAATGCTAAGATTAACATGATCAATGATGTCTACCAACAAAGAAGAGAAATCATCACGTTACTGTGATGACACCCCCACAAAGTGTGATGACCGTTAAAATAGTTTAAAATCAGAATTGGACAAGAGAGGGCGAATGGTACGGAACGTAGCTTAAGAATGAGGGAGGTTTTAGCATTATGAATAAAAATCGAAATAAAGGAAATATCAAAAGCTCTTATAGCTACAGCAATAATCTGATGCAGGGAATAGGCGAATAAGGAAAAAAAGACTACGGTGTTAGACTAAAATGGCAAAACCTGCAAAACCATCAAAATCAAAATCAAAATATTCTTTATTCAATTAGGCCATTTAAGCACTTTTGAATCGTCAAGTTACATATAAGTGTCTGTGGTGTCAGTCCTTACAGGAAGCTACCACCGGCTCGGAAGGCGGCAAGAAACTCAACAGTTGCTCTTTTCAAAATATCAATTAAAGTAAATATATAACATAGCTTCCTGAGTGAGTACCAACAGCATTTAATCCCACGCACTCTTATCGTTGTAGTATTCTTGAATAAAATAATATGCTTTGCCTAACAATATATTTTTAAAATTCACTTTAAATTTTTGAAGTGGCAAATTTAAAATTACTTGTGGAATTTTATTATACATACGTGTACCATGTCCCATAAAAGATTTACTAGCTTGTTTTTACTTCTTGTATTGATATCATGTCGGTCTTATCTGTCGATTTTCTTCTTCAGCTTCACGCTGTATCCCGCACTAGGCAGGGTAGGCAGAGGGAAAGAAAGTGAAACCTAGTGTTATGACACTCCGTTCCACTTCCGTTCCCCACTTTCCGCCGAATTTGAGGCATTGCGTGTTGAGTGGCGGAACTCAACGCCGCGCTTTGCCTTATTACCAGAGCGAAGAAATGAAACATTAATTATTTAAATTGAAAATATTAAATATTTCATTTCCTCGACTGGGAATCGAACCCAGAACCTGTCGGTTACAGTCACACTCTTGTGCCGCTGCGCCACGACAGGCCTCACTATGACTAGGTTTTATAGTTGTATGACTAGGTTTTATAGTTGTTTATTGGATCATTAGTTTTATTTAGGATAGCACAACCGTTGGGTAAGAATAAAGAATAGTTGCCAATAATTACTTGGTAAAATTGTTCGTCGTATCATTTGCCCATAGAAGCATGGGAATGCGATTGATGGAAATGTTTTTACGGTAGGAGTTAGTAGGTACCGGGGAAGGAATACCATTTGAGGATACAGAAGGGGTAAACATTTTTTTTGCTACGTCTGCATGAGACTCTTGGACGGAAGGAAAACAAGAGGAAGTTTCCATATACGATATATTTTCCTGAGACATGAGAATTGTAATTGATTGCTTGCTGCCTCATGAATTCAGAACAAGTCTCCTCAACAGCAAACTGCTTAGCTGTGCAATATAAACAAGAAGATGAGACTTTTGTAACTTCAGATAAATCTTCACTGCGGGGCTGTGTGCATCTATAACTAGATTTTTACAGCCTTAACGTGGCCAAAATGACAACAGTTCCTACACTATATTGTGTGACATTTATATGGTCCCAGTGTTAAAACAAAAGTGTAACTGAACATTATCTCCGGCAACATATGACAACGGAATGTTTTTAACACGATTAGTGTTGGAACCCAAGTAATAACCCCCTCACTAACATTCTCACGATTCAGTCGTCTCGCTTTCATGACGGCACCACAGCCTGAAGGAAGCACTAGAGAACCTACCAAATCTTGCATTGAAAAGTCAATGGGCTCTCCCTTAGCTATTCGTGTAATATTGAAAGTAGGAATCATTTTTGTGATTAACTAGGATTAACTAGGAAAGTATGAAACTGAAACTATAAATAACTAAAAGGGATTTGCTGTTGCCGGGTCAGTAATTGTTTTTTTACGTGTATCAATCACCATATCGTTATCGGTTTGACGTTTTAGTTTCCTATACATCGGGCCAGTCGTAACGGAAGGTGATTGTGACAAGCACCCGTACAAAGATTAGATATATTGATAATGTTTTTCAGTGTTTAGTTAAAAATATATAGTACAATTACATAAATACATAATAAAATTAGTACGAGTAATTTAGGGCAATGCATATATAATGCAAACATATTTTATTATTTAAAAAGTAATAACACCATTATTTATTTACTACTCAATAAATTTAATGTAATCATGATTTAATTTAATAAGTAATGCACTTGCACACGAGATGTTACTGTTCACAATATTTGTCAAACATTGTTTCGGCGCTTGGTTCGTCATCATCCTCACTGTCGGCATCTTCATCACACATAGTTTGGTTTGTGCCACTGAATATAGAAAGTAGCTTATTTTTTATCAACACGAACATAGAATCTGTGGTTGGTTCATGATCTTGTGACACTTGTCTTGGTGGAGTGTCACCTACTTTAGGTTGATCGTAAGGAGAGCTTTTATTAAATTTATCGGTTAGTATGTCATTGGCTATTTTTTCAAAGCTATTATTTTTTATAACAGACATAGTTGAAGTTACAACTGAGGCAACGTGTTCTATCACTTCTTTTGCTGGTTCTATTATGTTTTCTTTTATAGTAGTCTCAACACTAATAGTTTCAGTATCTTCTACTTTACTTGTGTGTCCTCTTATTCGGTCAAATAATGTTTGGGTCGATGTTCCTGAAAGACTACTGCTGCATACTTTAGTTTTACTTTCATTTTTGGGTGGTTTGTTTTTGTTACATGCTTCTTCTTCTTTATCTATTTGCTTACAGCTGTTAGATTTTATTAAATTCACACAATCTTTGGTTTTATTATATACCTTTTCAAATATATCCTTAATTGCACACGTTATTGTAGCTACTGCTTTAGTTTGAGTTTCCATTATACTTTGGATGCTACTTTTTGGACATACTTCAGTGGTCTCTTTGCTTTTTGGTTTTTTCATTTCATAGTATGTTGGCTTTTCATTACATTCTTTTGGCTGCTTCACACCAATTACTTTCTCAAATTTGTTTGCACAAGCCGAACTTCCCTTTTTTGCTAATTTTAAGCTTTCGCTTATACATGCTGATATACATTTTTTTAATACACATTCATCAACATTTTGTTTTGGGCACTCTGGCTCTGATTTTGCTGGTTCAGGGCAACAGGGTAATTTTGCATTTTTAATACTGCTGATTGAACAACAAGAAGAACAATTCTTTTCCTTTTTTTTACAAGGGTCACAGTTCGGAGCATCGGGATTAACAAATGTAGACTTGCTCTTATTACTAGCCATGTCACCTTTTATATCTGCTATACCAACTTCTTCGGTAGATGAAATAGTAGGAGGATTTGATTCAAGGGATTCTGTAGGTACACTTTGATTGTCTGTTTTCGGCTTACAGCATTTGTTTTTATTAAACGATGGACAATCGGGATCTGGGTCTGGGTATGTTTTGCAATACGGCTGAGTTACTTCTTTGCAATATTTAAATTTATTTTTAGACGGTTTTGGGAACAATGAGTTATCTGAATCGTTAATAACTTCTTCAGTAAATGTTTCTTTTATAATAGTAATGGAATCCTCGTCGTCCGGATCTTGTATTACTTCACAGAACTCAAATGATTTAACATTTTCATTTTTACTTGATGTGTCAATATTTCTAGGTACAGGCCGCGAACAAGACTTGAATGATGAATGTGAGTTAACAAGTTGAGCTACACTAGTTTGAGTTTCTTTATCATCGAATAGTATGCTAGAGGTCCTTGACAAATCTAAAGTATTGAAAACGTAATCTTTTGAATTCATAGTATTTAATGTGGTTGTGATGTCATTTTATTGAAGACATATTTATAACATATATCTTATGGTGGAGTCAGTATAAATTATATCATGGAGAACTCACATATTTTAAGGATTATTTAAAAGATTACACTGTTTAATTTTCTTTAACAGAAATTGACAAAATGAGTATGTCAATTAAATGTCTAATTTTTCCATTTGAAAGATCAAATGGTTTTTCTTCATAAAAAAGTTTTATCTGATATAATTGAAATATTAATGTATTTTATAATAATCACGCATCTACCGTGGAATAAGAAAATTGTAGCATTAAGAATTTTCTTTTCATATATAAATCTTTTACGCCAGAGGAAACGAACATAAAGAGAATTTTTTATTAATATTTTATTCCCTTGAAGGCATCAAATGGAAGGCATTCTATCTGCGTACATACATTTAGTCACTTACGACAAGCATTTATATTAACTGTAAGAAATGAACATAATAAACATTAAACGTCTTCTGATTTTGAAGAGGTTAACTATATTTTAAATATAACATCCTGCACATGGCAGGGTAGGCAGAGGGAACTTGGGATAAGACACTCCGTTTTACATTTCTTCCATTACGACACTTCCGTTTCTCAATTTGGGTAAAAATTGAGGCATTGTGTCCGAGGAAAGAAATGAAAATATATTTTTTAGCTTCACGTTGTATCCCGCACGAGGCAGGGTAGGCAGAGGGAACCCGGGAACCTAGTGTTAAGATCCTCCGTTCCATTTCCGTTCCCACTTTCCGCCGAAATTGAGGCATTGCGTGTTGAGTGGCGAAATTCAACGCCGCGCTTTGCCTTATTACCAGAACAATGAAATGAAACATTAAATATTTAAATTGAAAATATTAAATATTTCATTTCGTCGACTGGAGTTCGAACCCAAAACCTGTCGGTTACAGTCACACGCTTGTGCCGCTGCGCCACGACAGGCCTATGAAAATAATAAATACTTCATTTACTCGAGTAGGGATCGAACCCGCAACCTGCCACTTTTACAGTCCCACGCTTGTGCCTTCTACGCCACATAAACAACTCCAATAGTGATTTTTATAAATAGATGGGCACTAGTAAAACAAACAAATTAAAAACTCATATGCCTTTATTTCGTACTGGTGCGTTTGCCTTACAAATATACTTAGTACAAATAAAATGAAACTATTACATTATCTTAACATTATGACGTGAGGCGCATCACTAAATCGATATGCTTCCGCGCCAAAGCAAAGAATAAATAGTAAATGTATAATGTAAATTAACAAAATTGAGAATTCATCGTATGTGGACTTTTTCCCGGGAGTCTTCATTATCTACCGTTAGAAACCAGATGTTAATAAAAAAATTGTGGGACTCGAACCCATAACCTCTGGCAAGTTATGGAGTGCCAATTAGGCCTGCACTGGTTTAAATTTTCTAAATATACAACACAATCAAAAGCTATATTTCATTTGTCAATAAACTCGATGAGAGAGCTACAATAAGGACTTATATACATTTTGTCATACAAAATCATAATATATCTAAATAAGAACTTAAATTAAAATATTTCATTGTATATTGAACTTATATAACTTAAATAAATCGCTTTATTAACAACTGCCTTAATTTTAAATACGAAGAACGATTGCGGGTATAATGTAAAACCTTGAGGTACACTCTATTTTTTACATTAGTAAAAATCTAAGGCAGTTTTAGTAATTTGAAGTAATTTAAGCACACAACACCTAGAAAAGTCCACAATTTCTTTGGCGATACAATTATTGCTTGGGTTCAAATAAATCTATAAAGGACAGTTTGCATGTAAAGACATCTACAAGTCTTTGGCATATCTACACTGTATGTTGAGAAAAATTATATTTACGACTGCTATAAGGAACCACTTGTACTCGTTATGATTACATTTGAATTTAATAAAAAAAACTATTATGAGTAGTTATTAAAAAATCAAAATATAAAATGAATTAATTCACGATTGATCATTGAACGGTTCCGATAAAAAGCCATATTAAACGATTTTAATCGCAAATGTTGAAAAATTAACATAATAACCACAAGTGCTTGCTCAGTATGTCGTTTCATAAAATCTACTGTAAAATAGAAATTATTTACATTTAAAATAAAAAAATAATGGACGGAAACGATAAGATTTCGAGAACTAAACAACTAAAACAATTGCTTCATAACTGTTTGGGCACAAAATGTAAAGGAAGATAAGTGTCAATTGCTATAGCAATATATATATATATATATATATATATATATATATATATATATATATATATATATATATATATATATATATATATATATATATATATATATATATATATATATATATATATATATATATATATATATATATATATATATATATATATATAAATCAATTTTGTGAAATCACTTATAGCCTTGTACCTTTATCCCATAATATATTATATTTGAACATATTCTTATGATCATCAGAACTACATACTATTTATAAAAAAATAAAAAAAAAGAAGAATACAGAACAAAAATATATAAATAATCTCATTGTAATTTCAACACTACAAAAATTTGTTCTGAAGCATCATAAATACATATTAAACGCTAATAACGATACAAAAAAAAATAATAATAAATTAACTTAAGGATAGTAACAGTAATAGAATGCTAACGAAATTGTGCTTGAGACAGCCTTAGAAGACATTTAAAATATATGACAATCTTAACTAAAACCGTTTGATAGTTCAAATTTTGGAATCGATATAACAATCTATCAAACAGCTAAAACAGCATCGAAATCAGTTTAATAATAGAGAGTACTAATAAAAAGTCCACTTCACTTTCACGTAACATCCATACAAAGTCTATTATAAAAATCAATATAAAGACAGATCTTACAATTCCATACAATATTAGACATGTACTGTAACTATTGAGGTAAAGTAAAAAATAGTTTAAACTAAAGTACGTATACGAATATTTACAACTTACATGAAGATACCATTTTTTCAAACTTTGGCTCTCTCGTATAAAAATAATGAGTATAAAGGAATTGTTGAGAAAGCAGTGTTACTGACCTCGAAAATCAAGATGAAAATTGTACATATTATTATAACATATTTTATACACTGATTACTAAACGTATTTATACTTAAACTCACTTTATAAAGTCCGTTATCACTTAGGTTCGTTGTGGCCTGCCGACTGCTATTGCTCGCACGGCGCCCGGTGATATCTTAAATGGAAATAAATATAATTATTTATGATGATCATGTAAAAAGTACGTTAAAAAGGTAATGACTTTTGGAAGGGCTCTTGTGTAATGTTTTTTTAATCCAGAGGCCGCATGTCTTGAGACAGAATCAACTGTAAACGCTAAACGTTATGGACTCGATCACCACCCAAAGAAATAAAATATTTAATATTTTCACTCTGGTAATGAGACAAAGCGTGGCGTTGCTTCCAGAATTCGATTGATATTGAGGAATGGTAGTGCACTTGGTTCCCATGTTCCCTCTGCCTACCTTGCCATAGATAAAGGCTAGAACGTGAAGCTTAAAGAAAAATAAACAAATGTCATATAAGAAAATGTGATTTTTGACATCAATAGCACAGATCAATCCAACCAATAGAGTACGAAATGAAATATTTATCCACACGATTCCAAATGAATCTATTGGAATACCTGAGCTCCCCATAGAATCTGTTCAAAGCCCCAAACTTTGCAAAACTTTAAAAGCAAGGAATCACTTAAATTTAATGCCCTATAAGTTACATCGAGTCCCGAGGGCTTACGCCCTTTGTTTGACTCCTAAGGGACGGGAGGGACGAATGTGCGAAAGAATTGTCCTTTGCAAGTTGCCCTTTTATTTTTGATTGGATTTTCGGATTAATTAGTTGATTTTTTTTATTGTTTATATTGATTTTTGTGCTTTCTATTTTTGTCTTTGATATAAAGTTTTCAAAAAAGCTATTAAACTTGAAGCTAATGACAATAATAAGTTTACATGATTTTTATTACCTTTGTTCTCTATCCTTTTTTTGAAGAATTATCGCAATATAACTCTAAAATATGTTATTACTATTCTAATGTATACTACAAATATATTTCATAGCTAATATCGCTTATTTAATTAAATGTTACATAATTTCGAATTATATGTATATCATCTGCTTTTTTCTATTTACTATCACTATGTGAAAAATATTAATAATTTCAATAAATTATTAAATAAAATAGATATTACATTGCTTTATTTTATTTAATTGCCCTTACTTATTACTTAAATACAATGTAGAAAGTCAACAAAATTGATGTTACACAAAAAAATACCAATTAACAGGTGAATTCAAAGCTATCGCTGAGGAAAACCACAGGTGCTAACATATCTCCCTGAGGTATGCCCGTGTTTGATACTCACATACTTATCTATTCACGCTAATATGTTACTACGGTTTCAAGGAATAAAGGTTATTTTAGAATCAAAATATTTTAAGTTAAGGCAGCACGTAGACTGGCAGCCGTGATAAAATGTTCAGATTTATAACTCGCATACCGTCATTTATATAGCAGTGGCTGTTAAACGTGAAAACGATTTAAAGCCGGTAAAATTTTCGAGATGTAATGTGTGGCGGACCTCGGCTTGGTGAGACTCGGGTTTAGGTAATGTATGTGTAAAGCGATAAATTTCGACTAATAGTTTTGTATCCTTTGAATTATAGAGTATAATTAGAAAAGCAGTTCCTTTAAAAATACAAATTGTTTTTTTTAATTTTAAACTTTTTAAATCTTTGAGTAAATTAAAAAAAAAAAAAAAAACAATAAACAACATACTTTTCATAGAGATTTGACGTAAACAATTCTGAAAACTACAAGTTCAGGATTTTCTTTATTTCAATAAAAATCTGCTATAAAAATGTATTTTGATACTTCTTTAGAATGATTTCTTTCTAGTTTTACGTATATAGCTTTTTATGAAAAAATAAATGTAAATCTTACCACTTAGACAGCAAGCCGGTAGCGGCGGAGTGCGAGTAGGGTCCGCCGTAGGGCGAGTATTGCGAGTACGGCGCCGCGTACGCGTACTCACTCGCTAATGTTGCTGTACCTGAAATGTTTTGTGGCAAAATTTAGTCATAACATTCAATAACGGCGTTAAGATCAGCCACGTTTTACATTATTTATTTAAGAAATAGAGCATAGATGTGCCTTTACTTTGTAGTGGGAGCGAGAAACATCGTTAAATCGCCAAAAAATATACATACAATTTAAGATTTTTTAATATGTTCAGTGTGTATTTACAACAGTTGACAATGAGAATTAGAATTTGATGGATTCCCAATAATCCAGTTATCTTTTATATTACTATTACTAAGGTGCCCTTAAGCTCTTCTATGGACTAAAATCGCAATAGTATATATACTACAGGTTCTGCTATTCAAACCGCCTCTTGCCCATAATATTATAATATTTAATAGAGTTTTTATATTTTATTTTTTATATATTATTTACATTATTTAGAGTAAATTAACAAGTAAATTAAAATTAAAGAGAATTAAATAAAGTTTTTAATAATTATCATACTATAAAGTACATATTTCTTTTATATTCACTATCTAGAACATACAATGAGGTAGGTTATATTTAACTATAACATAAAATTTCACAAGAGAACATTCTAGATATTCACAGCCGTCTAAGGAAAAGACGAAACCAATTCAAATAACCATTCTCACTCAATCCAAGTTGAAGTGTATCTAAAAGCAAGGAAAATCACAAAAAGACCATCCCGAGTCGTAACAACATTTGTCACCGCTCAAAACGTAAAATAATACAAGAAAATTAAGCATAGAAAGAATCGTCAACTTCCAAACTCGAGAGCTAAGAGACTCTACATAATCTAATTTTCCTCCCTTACGCTATAAAATGTGTGGATTTGCACCAAATTCGTACTAATGATGATAATAATAAGTATCACAATTGCGTGTTGGATATTTCGGGACGTCACTTCTCTTTATGCCTTTGGTCTTTAATCTACCGCAATCTGCTTAGAGGGTGGGGGGGTGTTTAATAGCTCATTCGGGCTCTATGCAAATAATTTTCGAGGGGGACATCATACGGGCTTTGTCTCCCGAGTAACGAAGCGAAACGATCAAGCGAGCTTCTTCAACGGGTTCCCAACATTAGGGCGTGGTTATATATTCAGGTTTTTGGTACGTATTTGGGTGTTTGTTCACTTTGATGTGGTTGAGTGTAAAATTGGTTTATTTTGAGGGTGATAATGTGGGATTTTTAATGTAGTGTGTACGGTCTATTGGGATTTGTTTTTGATTCAATGAACGTTATCTCATTTGGAAATGTGGTGATATATGCTTCTTAGTTATGCTGACAGTCTCAATTATGCTAGGAAATTAGCATTAATTACATATTAATTCTTGTTTACATTGTTTTTGAATTAATATTGAGTAGAAGAAAAAGTATTAAAAAAAAAAAAAAACAAAAATTGTATACTTATAAAAGGCAAAAAATTTAAACTCTATATAAATTCCTGGCAACGAGGATCAAACTTCAGAAAATTTCCAAAAGCCACTCACCATCATAGTGCGCGTAGGGCGGGTACGGCGGCGCCGGCGGCTGCAGCACGACCAGCGCGGCCGCGTCGGGGCTGCCGGCCGCGGACGGGGGCTCGCCCGCCGCCGTCGACCCCGTCGAGTCGTTTGTCGCTGAAACAGTACCTACTTGTGTTAGCAATATCATTTGAAGAAAAACACCGTTACAGTAAACTCAATGTAAAAACACTTCGAAATTGTCTGCCCATTCAAATATTTTTGTTACCCATTTCCGCAAAATTCAGGAGGCATTGCCGTTTTAGTGGTGGGACTCAACACTGCGCGTATCGAGGTTAATCTCCTTAGAGAGGTGGAGAGGGAATTGAAACCGTTACCGTCTCGCGCCTAAGAAACTGGCAACACAGGCACCTAAGTAGTTGATTATTTTTTTTGTAGTTTTCATACATTTTCGTAAATATCTATATATATATATATATATATATATATATATATATATATATATATATATATATATATATATATATATATATATATATATATATATATATATATATATATATATATATATATATATATATATATATATATATATATATATATATATATATATATATATTATATATATATATATATATATATATATATATATATATATATATATATATATATATATATATATATATATATATATATATATATATATATATATATATATATATATATATATATATATATATTTTTTGTTTATCTTATTTAAAAGTGTTAATACACACCTATTGCAAAAAAACTTATTTAGAAAACGAATAAATTATCTTATTAACGTTTAATTTGGACTGATTCCAAGAGACTTGGTTTCATATCCCGCTCCGTTAAAATCTTTATACGTTTTTGAAGTCAATATCTATATACATTTTTACTTAGAATACAAACCAATGTTAACCTAATTGATACACGAACTAACTTCAGCAACTGTACCCATAAATTTAACTAAAAAAAAAAACAACGTAAAACAATTTATTTTATTGAAGTAAAAAGCAAAAGAATGACAAAATAAATTGGTTGGCCGAAGGCTGCGTGGAATCGGAAACGGGAGAGCACTCATTTATCCAGAACACCGGTGACGCGAAAAACCTACTGTGATTCATATCGATGGTTTGATTGACTTTCATTAACTACCCGCGTTCGCGTGTACAAGTAACAAAACACTATATTAAATTTTGCTTTTTGTTGGTCGTTTTCTCGTCTTTTATTTGCAAATTTGTATGGTAGTGTGATGGAGATGATGGTTACTAGTTTGATTTCAACTTGGGGTTAGTAAGTAATTTTTATTTCCTAGAAGAGAAGTTGAGTTCTGGCATTCATCAAGCAATGTCTCGATGTATCTTGGAAATGTCTTAAGACTTATTGTATAAAGAAACTGAAGAAGTTTTTTTTTTTACTGAAAACAAAAGAAGTTCTTTTTTTTTTTTAAAAAAAAAAAGGCTGATATAATGCAATTACTAAACTAACTATATTTGTAACGACTTTTCTATAGTATTTATATAGTGATTAGAGAAAGGAGATAACTTAACATGATATCAAAATTTAAATATAAAAAAAATAAAATAAATAGGGATATATATACATTATGAAAATAATTAAATATCCTATTATTACTTCACATATGTATTCTACATGTATTTAGCATATGGAAAGGTTGGCAGAGGGAACCTGGGAACCTGTTTCATCACTCCGTTCTCATTAAGACACTTCCATTCGCTACTAATTAACAAATTTAATTTATTTCACTATTTTTAAATTTTAAAATATTGATTTAAGTAAATCAACTACACTCCCGCTAGATCTCTACACACAGACACTGCAACCGACGGGAAACTCATCACAATAGTACGCATATATAATTTCGTCCACATCCTGGTAAGATGAGACTGACTTGACTCGTAACCCGACGCGGGCGACTTGTTGGGTGAACGACTTGTATTTCATCTATTATGTTTTTCTATGAATGAATTGTTGGAAAACTTGTTACTAGTTGTACATTTTTTTTTAAGATTTTGTGGCTTTATATAAGCGACCAATGTGTTTAAAGAGATCAATTTTATATTTGCAAATATCGCGAATTTCAAAGGTTTGTTTAAGTTGCTATGGTTGTGTTGAGAATTTTGTATTGAACTAGGATTTTTCTTATCATTTTAGGTATATATATTTCAATTATATATATTTCAATTATAACATAGTAAATTTTACTATAAAAGTTATGGTTCAGGTGCAAGCGTGTGACTGTCAATGCAATAAATAATGAGCTCGATACCCAGTTGAGTAAAATAAAATATTTATTGTATTATAATTTTCCTCGCTCAGTTATTGAAGCAAAAAGCGGCGTTGAGTTCCAGAACTCAACACGCAATCCCCAATGGAAGTGTCACAATAGAGACAGACTGTCTAAATAATAGGTTCCCAGGTTCAGAGGGAACCTGGTAAGCCTACGTTGCTACGAGTGGTATATAGCGTAAAGCTAAAAAATGTTGTTTGATTATAATTATAGCGCGATATTATAGAATTTAGCCGAAAATGATAGTTATGTCTGATCTAAAATCTTTATAGAGAGATTAATAAATCATATATTTTTGATTAATCAAATTCTACCGTAACTTATTTATCAAAGTTTGTCTTTATTTAATATTTTTTTCGTACAAAAGGTTTATGAAATATAAAAATAATAACATACAAACGTGTAGTCACTATAAGCCAAATTATGTTCGCAAGAAAGGTTAGCGCTATTAAGAAATCCATACAAAATTACCATATATCTTAACAAATCAAACAAAAAAATAAACTTCAATTAAAACCTAAATACAAGTAATATTAGTATGTAATTTTCTCAAGGGCGTCATTTCCCATAGCGACGACCGCAAGCTGCGGTTACATCACTATCAACGTATCCGTTACTCTTTTACGTTTTTCAATTCTTACGATTCCTATGAGAATAAGTTCCGATTTAAATATTTATTTATTTTTTATATTTTTTTATCACTTTCACGCTTTATCCCGCATAAATGTAGGGTTGGCAAAGGGTACACGAAGTTCTTTTACGTTTCGCCAAATCACTGAGTGTTAAGTAGCGGAATTGAATGCTGCGTTTGTCATCACAAAGAGAAAATTTCTTTTTTTAAATTTTCTCTCTGTGACCGACCGAGTAGAAATCGAACCCGTGATCTTGTGTTTACAATCAGATGCTGTGCCACAAAGGCTTTAATTTATATGTATAAGTAACAATTCCCCGCTAGGGGCGCTAGCATAGCTTTAGGTGTTTAAAATGTCAAATGCTACTGAACTCATTTTATCAATTTAAGATATTAATATCTTTTGTTCCGAAACAAAGCGCTTTTATTATTAAGTACTGATAAATGTCTGAAGCAAATATTCATTTGCTCTCAACATTTACGAGTAAAAGTTGGCAAAGTAATATTTTAACATTTTAAATATTTGTCTAGCGACACACTGCACATGGCTGGGAAGGCAGAGGGAACCTATTATTAAACCACTTCCCTACTTCCCGCTAAATTTCAATATACAACGCGTACACTCAACGCGGAAATCAATACAGCGCTTTGCCTTGGTACTAATATATCAAAGGTATGGAAATATTAAATATTTTTAATCCAAGTATCTCTACAATCGGTCATATCTGCATTAAACATGAATACGTTTCATATAAAATAACAAAAAAACAAACTAAACAGTTAAATCGGTTAGTTAATAGGGTCTCGCTAACACAAGGCGCGTCACGCGCTGAAACTCAGCGACATCTAACTGTTCCTGGATTCCTGCGTGTGGTCGCTAACCAACTTTTCGTTTGATTAGTAATTTCCGGTTTTGGAAACGGGATAATATATACGGAATAACATTACGAGAGGTATTTATTTAGAAAATGGTTATTAAAAAACATGGTGGGCTATGAATCAAAGCCTTTTTGGAATTTTTACTTAAATATTACTGTTTTCATATTTCATAGAAGCTATTGTTGTATATTTATTCATAATTTATCATCCTTTACATATAATTGGAAAAAATGCAACAATTATGAATGGAAAATACAAAAATGGGTAGAATTCTCTAAATTTCCAATTTTCTATAAACTACGTATCCAAAGTAGTAAACCTTACTTCTTTTAAATGAACATCTTTGTATACTACAAAAAACCATGATGATAATGCATTAACAGTTATTTAATATTAAATACAAAATTTTAATTTTTTCTAATAACATTGTAAATTTATCTCAAAAAAGATTATCTATAATAAGCCAATGTCTAAAATTTAAGTATCTTAATAGGAACATCATATCTCAACACTAGGTTCCCGGGTTCCCGGGTTCCCTGTTCTCCTACATTCGAAATACAGCTAAAAATAATTGATAATAGTTACCAGAATGCGGGGTGTAATGGTGCGCGGGGTGTTCGTACTGCGCGTCGAACAGCTCCCCGTAGTAGCCGGTGGAGCCGCCGAGCTCCGACAGCAACTTGTACTCGTCCTTTAAACTCCACTTTGATGACGACCACAGCTGGAAGGGACATTTGTTTTTATATTTTATATTGTAAGCTCAACTTCACGCTGTATCCCGCACGGGGCAGGGTAGGCAGAGGGAACCCGGGAACCTAGTTAAGAAACTCCGTTCCACTTCCATTCCCCACTTTCCGTCGAATTTGAAGCATTTCGTGTTGAGCGGCGGAACTCAACGCCGCGCTTTGCCTTATTACCAGAGCGAAACATTAATTATTTAAATTGAAAATATTAAATATTTCATTTCCTCGACTGGGAATCGAACCCAGAACCTGTCGGTTACAGTCACACTCTTTTGCCGCTGCGCCACGACAGGCAGACAGATATTGTAAGCGCTTTTCATATATTTAATACTATATATTTTGATATAGATTGAGGCTCGTCGTGGCGCAGCGGCACAAGCGTGTGACTGTAACCGACAGGATGTGGGTTCGATCCCCACTCGAGGAAATGAAATATTTAATATTTTCATTTCTTCGCCTTGGTAACAAGGCGATGCGCGGCGTTCCTCTGCCTACCCTGCCAGGTGCGGGATATAGCGTGAAGCTGGGTGGTGATATTTAATATTCTCAATTTAAATATTCAATGTTTTCATTTTCTCGCTCTGGTACAAGGCAATACGCGGCGTTGAGTTCCGCCACTCAACACGCAATGCATCAAATTCGGCGGAAAGTGGGGAACGGAAGTGGAACGGAGTGTGTTAACACTAGGTTCCCAAGTTTCCTCTGCCTACCCTGCCGTATGCGGGATTCAGCGTGAAGCTGAGTAATACTATAGACACTATTGCTCTCTTTAGGTTATTGTTATGTTATAGGTAAGTTATAGAAATCTTTTTTCCTTTCCTCAATTTGAAATATTTTCTAGAAATTGAAATATTTAATGTTTTACATTTCTTCGCTTTGTTAACAAGGTAAAGCGCAGCGTTAAGTTCCGCCACTCAGCACGCAATATCTCAAATTTAGCGGAAAGTTGACGACGGATCAAAATGTCTTAACATTAGGTTTCCAAGTTCCTCTACTTCTAGCCTATTCTGCCATGTGCGGGATACAGCGTGAAGCTGAAAAGACAATATTAATCATACATTTACAGTTGTAAGTAAAACATTTAGTTACTTACATTAGAATATATCTGGTCACCGTTGTAGTGACTCCTTTGTCTCTTCACGTCGTCCTCTGAATGGCTGTTGAAGTCTCTATTTTCATCTAATGCCAAAAAAAAAAAACAAATTAAGAGAATAAATACATTTTTTAAGAACATTTTTTATAATATATTTCTTATATTGACCGGCCGTGGGTTCGATCCCCACTCGAGGTAATGAAACATTTAATATTTTCAGTTGAAATATTTAATATTTTAATTTCTTCACTCTAGTGACAAGCGAAAGACAAAAGTGCGGCGTTGAGTTCCGCCACTCAACACACGATGACCCAAATTCTGCGAAAAGTAGGGAACACAACAGATTGTACAAACTAGGTTCCCTAGTACCCTCTGCCTACCTTGATATGGGCGGGGATATAACGGCGAGCTGAGAGAGTACATACTCTCTGTATGTCTATTAAGAATTAATTGCCTTTTTGAAGCTATTAGGTACTAAAGGTAGGTAGCAAAGCAGTAAGGATGTTTTATTTTTTAGTTAATGCATCAAACAGGTAAATAAGTAATCCCTATAGATATATAAGATTCTACAATGAATTGTATCCACTAAGCCATTTCTAATATTACTTCTATAAAGAAAATTTAATACATCCGAGTATATGCATCTTATATGGCTACGCTTCCCATATAATGATATTACAGATAAACTCTAGGCAGGAAGTTCTATACAAAATTTAAGTGAAGATATAACTTAATATAATATGGTCACAATTTGTGCACGCGTTTAATAGCACAGTAAATCTTGTCGTTCTGCTGAGCGCACACCATAGGAGCTAGTGATGGGAGCAGTCGACATTGAATATCGATATTTTAATTTAATTTTAGCTTAGAAAAAATTAACATGTTTTACTATGTTTTAAAGTATCGACGTTTCGAAGTAACGTTTTTTTTTAAAGCTTCAGTTATATATAGGAATTTTGACTTTTTATCAGATCGAAGAAATCAATATATTATATATTTGATTTCCTCGAATGGGACTCGAACCCACAACCTGTGACGTTTACAGTCGCAGATTTGTTCCACTGCGCCATAATAAGCCTGTAAACAAGCCTTTAAAGTAATAAAAAAGCAGGCCAGGAAATAATTATTATTGCAAAATGATTATTTTTGTTTTGATTTTTAGCATATTTTACAAGAAGTTGTATATAAAAGTACAGTCAAAAAATTCATTAATATGTAAATGTAGAGCCATAAAATGTGAACTAATGTAAATAGTTATTATTTGCTGTTTATTTGTAAAAAAAAAGACAAAAATAATTTGTTATCAAAGAAAAACATAACAATTCATATACTTATTTTAGAAACTGAGTAGTATTGCGTGTTAAGATTAACAAACATATTTTATATATATCAACATAAGCTTTACATTCTAACCATTTATATTTTTTAAAGAATATAAGTATAACCTTATAAAAAACCATCGACAACAGCATCACCCATCACTATTTCCAGAGACAAAACGCGGGAGACCCACAAATATTTTAATCCCTATGCTCCTGTGTCATTACTTGCAAGTTTTCTTTGGAACAAAAATACTATTGAAACCCTTTCCCTGGTTAAGTGGAAAACTTTGTAGAACGAAATGCTTTGTTACGATTGATCACGTTATTTTAGTAAATCTATGTAGATTTTAGTATTACGGTCAGTCGAGGTTCAAATATAATTAATGTAATATTTATAAGCGATTATCCCACATAGGAACATAAATAATAGAGTGAGGCGAGCAGAGACAACTTAGTATTAATACTGATTCCTATTCATCATTTTCAGCCTAAATTTTCTCAAATAACGATCGAACCCACAACATACATACTTACAGTCGCTCGCTTATGCCGCTGCACCACGAGACGTCTCAACCAACCAACTTTTTTAAAATTTTAAACGTTTTAAAATAAAAATCTAATAACATATTACCTTGGTCCTCATGTCTCTTTCTCTTCAACCCATTGCCGTTATGCAAACCGTCCACCTGTTCGATGCCCAGTATGCCGTTAATACTGTAGCTACCAGTACTGTTGACGTGCTCGGCGGGTGATAGCACCGCTGTGGTGCCCGGTGCGTTGCCCGCGTGTGTTATCACCTAAGGAAAAATTATATCTTTTAAGATTTTTTTTGAGCTTCACGCTGCGTCCCGTGCTTTGTAGGTTAAGTAGAGGGAACTTGGGAACCTAGACTATAATGCTCCGTTCCGTTGCCCACTTTCTGCCGAATTTACAAACGTCGATCGTGCACATGGAAGTATATTCAGAGCGAACTTGGAGACTAGGTACTCTTCCATAATCCTTTTTTTTGTTTTAACTTGCATATTTAAGAATAC
Source organism: Eueides isabella (assembly GCA_019049475.1). Lineage (NCBI taxonomy): Eukaryota > Metazoa > Arthropoda > Insecta > Lepidoptera > Nymphalidae > Eueides > Eueides isabella. The sequence goes on from CM032406.1 coordinate 9,314,116, forward strand.
GGCGTTTTACGCGCTTTGATATTGTCTTTGTTTTGTTTTATTTATATATTACATTGTTAATATAATTATATTACGATTTACACAGAACGTTAATTGTTGTCTATGTGAAATGATTTTCATATTGCATACCAGAATCCTTCTTGTATTGTCCCGACCGTAATATATACTTCAAAATCATTTATTAATATTTTGAGGTTATTTTTCTCCTTTCTAAAAGTATTAAAAATTAATGATATGAAAGCTCGTTAACATATACTCACAGAGACGACGCTGCCTTGAGCCGAACTGATCTCTTGTTCCTGCTGTTGTTGCTGTTGTTGATTGTGAGCGTGCTTCGCCTTTTCCGCTGCCTTATTGCGAACGATCCTGTAGATATGTAACTTTATTAATATGGAATATATGTTTTACATTTGAGGCCTGTCGTGGCGCAGCGGCACAAGAGTGTGACTGTAACCGACAGGTTCTGGGTTCGATCCCCAGTCGAGCAAATGAAATATTCAATATTTTCAATTTAAATATTTAATGTTTTCATTTCTTCGCTCTGGTACAAGGCAAACTCGGTGTTGAGTTCCGCCACTCAACACGCAATGCCTCAAATTCGGCGGAATGTGGGGAACGGAAACGGAACGGAGTGTCTTTACTCTAGGTTCCCAAGTTCCTTCTGCCTACCCTGACATGTGCGCAATACGGCGTGAATCTGAGTAAAGCTGAGTATAAATTATATTTTACCAAGCAAGATATTTTTTATATTTTAAGCTATGCTATCTGCACAGCAGGTTGTCCAGAAGAAAGTTCAAGTTAAGACATTCGGTCCACTTTCCAGTACAATTTTAGAGGTCACGTATTTAGTGGCGCAACTCAACGCCGCATCTCCATTAATTAGAGCGAAAAAATAATTGCATTAACCAGTGATGATCAAATTCGAATTAGAAATATTCATTTTCCATATAGACTTCTGCAAGTATTTTGCTATATGGCTGTTGTTTTCAATATAAATGTTACAATTTTAATATTTAATACATAAAACTGTGGTGACAGACGCCTTTCAATACGCTATAACGGTAAACGAATTTTTTCTACCAACCTTAACCGCAGAAAAAGTAAATACAATAAGTACGTATATTATATTATTATAATCAATGTTGGTAGTAATAACACAATATCAGACAGAGAAAACTTGTGAACCTAGTGTTTACAGCTTCCGTTCTGTTGCCCACTTTCAGTTGAATTCGAGGAGTTACGTGTTGAGTGGCGGAACTTAACGCTGCACATTGCCTTGGAAAGAGTGAAATAAAATATTAAATATTTCATTTTCTCGGTGGAATCGAACCCATAATCTGTTGGCTTCAATCGCACGCCTGTGCCCCTACGCCACAGCATGCCTCAATAAAACAAAATAATGTTAAAAATTAGAGTAATAAGTACATGAGAGATGCATTAAGCAAAAAACTTGCTAGTGTACCGCCACGTGGCCACATCAATAGCCAATTTGGGTGCCGCGGTTGCGATTTGCAACGCTTCCGTCAGTCGTCGACTACGATTTATTAGTTATGGGTGATTTTTTTGTATTTTTTTACATTATATTATACAGACGGCAGAATAGGCAGAGGAAATTTAGGAACCTAGTGTTAAGACACTCCGTTCCCATAAAGACTCTTCCGTTTATTACTTTCCTCCGAATTTGAGGCATAGCGGGTAGAGTGACAGAACTCAACGCCGCGTTCTACCTTCTTACCAAAGCAAATAAATGGAAAAATTACGTATTTAATTTCTTTGAATCCACAACCTGTCACCTTTATAGTTGCACGCAACAGGCCACATTTTTTAAACTATTATGGTGATAAATGCGTAAGCTTAAATATTTAAATTGTATTTTAGACGTAAATTGGAAAATTAATACGGAATCCTCCTGTAGGTATTTCGAGAAATTCTCTTTAAGTGGTCTCCGACAAGATGACTTATCGTTTTGTTCTTAGTTTATGGAGAATTTTGACGACACAATCGTAGGTAAGTAATGAGTTTATCAGTCTATGCATATATGTAGGTACTAATAATTCGCGCTGTAGAGCTAAACAGCTTGGCCAATTTTAATGATTCTTATGTTATTTGATTCATCTTTACTTTGCGAGTTTCACTAAACGCACACAGCAAGTAAAATTCAGCAAAGCAACAACCAGCTGACATATTGACAAAATGAAAATTAAAATCGTTAAAATACGTAAGTTAGTAGTGATATATAAAAAATAAATCTGTTTTACCAATATTTTTTTGCAATTTTCCTGATTATTTTGATATTTTTAATTAAATTATGGATGGATATTTCATTAGACTGCCCTAATTATGAAAGTTTTAGCAAAAAAAGTTGATAATTCATAACAAAAAAATGGAAATAAAAAGTAAAAAACAAAAACTCGACTGAGTAACGTTAAAAAGAAAAAAAAAAAAACAAGTCGAATAGTTCATTAAGATTTCAATCGGGATCTATACTTCAACCGTTTAAATACCAATATGGATTATTGGTTTTCGTTCATATTAAGGATGCTAGTTTATGTAAAGTTAAGAAAAAAGAATACTGTTTCCATCTTACCGTTTTTTTATGTTTGTTATCTTGTCTATTTTAACTAATTTACAGCTTAGCTCAGCTCACAAACACTTAATAAGTATATAATGTATACAACTAAGTTATGAATCATATAACTCTCCATAAGGTAAGCAACAGCATCTTTAAAGCAAAGCAAAGTCATTATTTCGCATCGCGGCCATTTTGTCGTCGCGAGTTGACAGTTCATTTCCCGCCATGATGGATGGCACCCACGATGAAATATTACCAGTATCTCTAGGGTTGACATATGCAAAAATTGTTTTGCAAACTTATCAAAAAGGTCAGATTAGAATTAGGGTCGTAATAGACTCATCACGTTGCCTTTTTTTTGTGATGGAAAAGATTTATGTATGTTATTTTGTAACTGTTATTAATAATAAGTTTTCTGTTTTGTTTAAATTACTGTATTTGTTTTGTTATTGTATTTTATTGCATAGGGATAATAAATATAGTGATAATTTATTTTCAAATTTCGTGTTTTAATGTAACGACATTTTTTTAGACAGATAAAATTTAATAAACAAATTGGTCATATTTGCTTATTGAAGTTGAATAAAACACATTATAATCACAAATATTCTTTACATAGAAGATTATTTTTTGACTATGACATAACAAATAATAAAAGCATCGCAAAACGGTGAAAAGAGCAAACATAAATTAATTTTAACAAGAATAGCTAGCATTTTTGCAGGAACTCTGGCACTTCCGGTCGGAAGGGTTATATGCCCTTACATTTCGTTGAATAATGCATCCCATTGGCAAATTTTTATGATTTATGACACAGTACGGCTATTAGGTACAAATATATTTAAGAAATTTGCTAGATAGCAAAATGGGAATAGGAACATTATATCGGCAATAAAATTGAAGCAAAATTTATGCATTCTATTTTTTATAAGATTATTATTTTTTTTTATAAAATTTATAAGTTATGTATTTTTTTCATAATTATTTACAAAAAATATTTTAATACATTAGATTACTTATGGCATTATGGCCGACAATCATCACGGTGAAATAAAAATTTATCTCTATTATCTGTAACTTTATTATCAGGGTGTACTGTTAGAATTGGCCGTTAATTTACGTACAAGTTTGTATTTGATTCTAATAACTTGACTTAATGATGTGACGCATATAACTAACAGGTGTGTATGTTTTATACGGTTGTAAATACAACAATTTTGTTTTTTTTTTTTTTGCTCAAAAATGTAAAATGATTAAAAAATCTTTCACGTTGTATCTCTCGTATACCAGGATAGGTGTTTCTAGTGTTAAGACATTAAACGTGACAAGTTGTAGTTTCGTTTCCCACTCGAGAAAATGAAATATTACATATTTTTAATTTAAATATTTGATGTTTTCAGTTCTTCGTCGAGTTCCGCCGCTCAACACGCAATGCCTCAATGTCAGCGGAAGTGGGGAACGTAACGGAGTATGTAAATAATAGGCTCCCAAATTTCATCTGCCTATCTTGCCATGTGCGATACAGCATAAATCATAATTTTTTATCTTATATATAAGATCTTGTGTGTGTATCTTTATCCCCAATTCGAGCAAAACAATTAAGAATGTTCTATTTTTGTGTCATATCATTGTATACAGGTGAAGTACAGCATGAATATATAAAAAAAATAACTACAGTCTATTAAAAAAAAGTAATCGAGTCTCGACCCCATAAACAACCGAAACTCAAATTGTTATCCGACAAATTATTCAGTTTTCGCGCCATGCTAAAAAAATCCAAATGTCAAAATGGGGGATCGCAGAATTATTGCTTCAATTATAGACTCTGATTAAAAAAGTGCTCACGTCGCGCCGTTACTAGTCGGCTTTTTTTATGACACTTTATTTTATTGTTATTGTTTTAATAATAATTTTATGGCGGAAATAAAGTAATATTTGAATTTATAAAATAATTTACTTATATCAACTATATATTCGCTAAAAGTATATTTTTTAGAATTATAATGTTGTAAACCGAAAATATTTGTGTCATAAACCGAACGGAAAATATTTGTCAGACAAAATATTTTAATGGTTTTTATATATATTTTTTATTATTAATATTTTCAAAGTGTTATTTAATACAATGGAATTTAAATTTAGTATTATTTTATAAATCTTATAGGAATTTAAATTTAGTATTTTTTATACAAAAATATAATATAAATATTTTAGAAACAAGTGACAACAAATTGAATCTAATTAGACATAAATATGTACTTTATCTTATAGTACTTAATAATTTTTAAATATAAGTTTCTAATAACCAAAAACTAAAATAAGAACAACTTAAGCGCAGTCATCAACAAAAATTGCCCAACAAAGGTCGAGGGGTGGTATTTGCACTCATAGCATAAATACTTTCGTATTTATACGTCATGAGACCGCAGACGTTGACGGGACATTAAAGGCACGCGACGTCACGTGGCCGTCACGTGACCGACACGTGATCAGACATGCCCATATATGGAATTGGTTTAAAATTAACTGGATTTTTCAGATTAAATCTAAATTTCAAGGAAGTGTTTATGAGTGTTATTTAATTTTGCATCAAAAAGATGACTGACCATTAGCTGATAAGGACTTCATTTCATGTTTAGGGATACATTAAGTATTTTTTTTGTTTTTCATCTATTATTAGTTGAATATTATTCACTTAACAGAAGTTCATAATGAATCACGATAATAATCACTTTAAAAGACAATATATCTAAACATATAGAAGATTTAAAACAAATATGTAAAGATGCTATCCGAATTACTTTTCAAAGCACAGTTATCAGATACGCAGGAACTTTACTGAGATAATGATCAGTTAATATTTAATTACTATCTATTTTAATAAAAAAATACGATATAAATATACAAAATATAAATACTGTACATAGTATTTAATACAAAAGCTGCAAAAACTCCTTTTATAATAAACCTCTAATGATTCTGTACAGCTGGGTGTGGCTTTTAAGGAGGTAAGAAATAACTTGAAATGTTCCACCGAAAAACTAAGGGATTTCTTCTCTTTAGAGTTAGATGGTTCATATGGAATGAAACCTTATTGTGTTGAAATTGAGTAGACTTTGTTATTTCGCCAAATAACTATAAAACAAAAGAAAATGGCTAGTAAAAAGGCGTCTGGGTCGAACGTATAGGTACATAGTGTAGGTGTATTTATACTCTACACTAGGGAAAGAAAAATACGAATTTAGAAAATGTATAAAAAAATGCCGCTACCTTAAATTTTACATACGCTTTCAAAATTTTATATATATAATTTTCAATTTTTTTATAAATACAAAAATTATTACGTATACAAGCTTACTCTCTTTTTTTTATACATATTGATTCGCATGGCCAAAAAGAAACAAATACAAGTTGTTTGTCACACATACAAATTTGGGGGTTTAGATAACTCTGATGTTTCTTAACAAAATGTTTACACACTACATATTTTTAATTCTACATGTAGTTCTACCAAAAAAACTCTTCAGCAAAATAATATCAGCATAGACTGTAATTTGCAGTAAAATACTTTAAAACTGCTGTCTTATATAAAGCAAATAAAATATATTATGTTTTATTAAATAAAATTAACAAATCGCTCATCTCCGAGCCCAAGCAAGGGGTACAACCGGAAGTAGGGAGCTGCAAAGATGGCGGAGCGGAAGACGACACGTGCTCACGCCGGATATCCTGCGTCCATTGAGTTATTGCTTCACTTATAATAATCGTATAAAGTCACGGTTTTCGCATTTTCTGTTTCGGTTTATGGTATGGGAAACATTTTTCGGTTATGGATTTTCGATGGGATGATGACTTTAATGTAAATATATGTATCTTTTTTTTACGAAAGGAATTTACTATCGCAAAAGTATACATTCGAAATTAACAATAAAGAGCAACTTTGAAAATGGTTATGCCGATTCTCATCCAGAGCACGTTGATTTTACTGTTATGATCGTGTATTAGTACATTTTAACACGTTGACCTTTTGCTGCGTCACGATGGTCTTAAATATTTTTATTTATTTTTTAATCTTTATTCATATGAAATCTATGACTACTTAATCATATGTAAGATATACTAAAAAAAAATTATAGGAGACATTTATTCATGTGAAAGATACCAAAATAGTGATTTCTTTTGTCTGTTCGTCAGTTTCGGATTTAGTAACAGAAAAATCTGTTAATCAGATTTTTCTGTTACTAAATCCTGAAATGGCTAACTAGATTAAAATTTTTAAACTATCATATTTTGGCAACCTTTTTTCAATATTTAGTACGTGTAATTTACGTCAATTTAAAATATTTATTTCCAAAAAAATGCTACAATTTGTTTATTCAGTTAAATAAAAAAAAATCTAATTTCAATGTATAGACATTGTCTTAAAAGTGATAATTTTATTGTAACAAGAAGGTATGTAATTGAGATTAGTAAATAAGTAGTGTATGTAATTTAGGCCGGCGAAGCCGAGGGCGGATCACCAGTATCTAATATTTATAAATTAAAAGAAAAACACACTGTTGTTATCAACTTATAACACCGTCAAGTGTTGCCTGCATTAAAAATCCACGCATCTAATTATGTTGCCAGATTAGATAATAAATATATTACAGATGGTTTATCTTTAATCTATGCTACCGTTTATTAATTTATTGTTATCTAGTGATATTGTTATCATTACCTTGTTTATATCCCTGGGAATTTTTATATAATGGAATAGTAACAACGTTATTCTAGTACTAATAATAGGTGATTAATTTATCTAAAATGTTTGGTTAATATTTTAATGAAAGTTATAGTAATTTCTAAGTTATTTACTCAAATTTTATGTATTTGGGATATATCTATATAAATATGTAAATAATATTATAAAGTTAATGAATGTTTGATAGAAGGCGCTAATCTAAGAAAGTACTAGTTTACAATATAATATATTATAGCGTTGTCCATTTATCTAGAATAGTAATAAATATAAATCATATCAATGACTAGATATCGAATCCAAAACCATAACATTTACTGTTCCAAAAATTCCAATCTATGGTCATCTTATTCGTCAAATTGTAATTGAAATATTTTTATTCAAAATAAGAAGTGACAAGCATCGTTTTCTGAACGTCAAACAATTTACCACCAGTTCACTAAAGTTACTGCCTCATCCCTGATTAGAACCAACGCAAGAAACTCAGTTGGACATGTCTTTTTTAGTCAAGCAGTCAGTTACATCCCAATTGAGCATCAAAAATAAACATTTCAGCATTTCAATAGTAAAGACCCCAACGATCCATTACTAGTGTATTACACTACAATAAGTATTATTGGTATCAATAAAGTGGGGTGCGAAATTACATTATACGTTGGACTTGTTTTTCAAGTGACAGAGTTACGTTAAAAGGGTTCCCTGTGAATTTGAGTGTACTGTATATTTTATCGCTATAGTAAGTAGTAGAGAGTGGGGAATGATATATTTATAACATGAGTAGATTGAATTTAACATGTTTTTAGTTTGGCAGGGTACACAGAGGGAACTTGGGAACCTAGTGTTAAGACACTCTGTTCCACTTCCGTTCCCCAATTTGAGCCGAATTTGATTGGTGGAACTCAACGTCGCACTTTGCCTTGTTACCGGAGCGAAGAAATGAAAACATTAAAAATTTTTAATATTCCGTTTCCTCCACTGGGGATCGAACCTACAATCTGTCGTTTATAGTCACATGTTTGTGCCGCGCCACGAAAGGATAGTCTTCAGAAAGACAATGTTAATAGCTTTTATGAAAACTTTATAGAACCAAACCTGCGCCCCTTGGAAATCATCCAGGCGCTCTTAGCACTAAGCTATAGGTATATTCTTACTCAACTATGTCGATATAATATACTTTTAAAATACATTTAAAATATATAAAAATACAATGGAGATTATTTCCCAATATATTTTCGCTGTTCCACTCGAAAAGTACTAAAAAAGTATTTGTTTTTAGGTCAGGATTTTTATGAATTAAACTGGCGTTCATTAAACATGGTGCTTAACATGTTCAGACTTTTCGCTCCACAAAGAACTCTACAAAATGTAACAATATTCGCTTTCCAATAATATTGTTCATGTGGCCTATTGTCGCACAGGGGCACTATAAACGAAACTGGTTTTAAAAGAAAATGAAATATTTAATATTTTAATTTTATGGCCGTGGTGACAAGACAAAGCGCGGAGCTGAGTTTCGCCATTGAACATAGGCACAATTCCACATTCGACAGAAAAAAAATGTCTTAAGACTAGGTTCCTAAGTTCCCGTCCACCCTGTTATACGACCGCGGTGTTAAGCTCAAAATAGAAATACTCAGAAAAGTAAAAAGACCAAACTTACCTATTAATACTAGAAACGGACGGCACATTGTCTTGACTGCAGATTCCTTCACTCAGCAGCCGGTCTCTGATCTCCCACGCGAACATAGTGGGGTTCTCGCGTTTGTATGCCGCTATCGCGTCCACTACTGGAGGTGTCGCCACCTTGGGCTTTGAACCGCCTATCACACCAGCTTTGAAGCTCCCCGTTTCATAATATCTGAAAAATAAATTTGGGATAAGATTTTTTAGGGTTTTTGGTTACTTATAAAATGGCTTATGTATCTCGGCGTTAAGTTTCGCCAATTCACATAGAATATATCGAGTTGTGCTGGCAAGTGTTTTTAACTTATCGGAATGCCTTGACGCTTAGTTTTCTCCGGAAATCCTGAATTTTCACGAGGATGAGCAAAAATAACTCCGTTATCATATGGAATTAATAGAGAGATTCATAAGAAAGACACTAGAATATGATAATATTTAATTCTACAACTTTCTTTTTGTATTCCTACGTGCTATTTCACGCCACAGATTTTAATAATCCGTTTCTTTTTAGATGCTGTCATTTTTTTAATTATGTTGTTGGTTGGAAGTGAGGTAACGTCAATCTCTTATAAAAAATGACTAATGAGCTAAGAGGGTCCTCATCAATGCTAGATAAATCATATTTAAAATATGAGAAGAGTCCTTCCAAAAGCTATTTCATGTATTCAAAGAAACACTTCTACATATTTACTCTTATAAGCTAAATTTCACAAACATATTTTTCAATCAGAAAAATGCATTGTACTATACAATTGGCAAAAATCACAAGCTATTCCCAAACCGGCCGTAAACATGGGCGTGCCCCCGTCCCCGGGGACGTGGCATTAGGACAAAATTAAATTTCAACTGCTCAATAAAATAATGAGAGATATTATGACAATTCGATTATGTACCCTTACCCTTTAGGGGATGATTTATTTTCTTATTATTGCGCGCTGTTAAAAAATTGCTGACAAAAAGCGGAAAAAGTGGGCTTTAATACTTTTGGTAGTGATAAATTACTCTATTTATTGCTTTCTAGTTTAGATATAAAACTTAGTAATTCTCTATTTTATTTTATTGTTGTTCTTTTATATACAAATTACTCTGGACTAAGATTTGAATTCAAAATCACCATCTTCAATACATACTCCAGTAGCGATAAAATGTTGTCATTCATAAAAAAAGAGATCATTATTATTACTGGGCAATAGTTGGATAGAAGCACAAAGGGTACGTAATTCCCAAAGGTAAAGAAGACACTGACAATCTCTTTAACAATAATAGATTGTTTTACATTAACACTGTTGTAGTATCATTGTTATGTTTATATTTTTTTGCCTATTAGATTATATCCTGCACTTGGTAGTATAGGTAGTGGGAACCTGGGAACCTAGTGTTAAGACATTCCACACAATTTTGTTTTTTTTTCTTTTTTCAACTTCCCGTTGTATCTGACTTATGGCAGGATACGCAGAGGGTACTGTTAGATCTAGTGTTAAGACACTCCGTTACATTCCCCACTTACCACCCAATTTAAGGCACTGCATGTTGAGTGGCGGAACTCAACACCGCGTTTTCCTTATTACCAGAGCGAAGAAAGGAAAACATTCTATATTTAAATAGAAAATATTAAATATTTTATTTTCTCAAGTGAGGATCGTACCCACAACCTGTCGTATTTACAATTAATTCAATTTAAAAGTAAATTTATTATAGATAATATCTTGTTTAAAAAACAAAAAGAGCATGTTTCAAATTTTATCTGGACGCCCCTAAAAAAGAATACCCCTCTTAGTTCAACTTTGCTATGTATTCACAACATTTGAGAAATCGAAGAACAAACAATATCTGTACATTGATACTTTGATTTTTTTACTATTGTTCATATCAATTTTCGGTTTTATTGTAACAGATTATGGTTAATGGTTTAATGAATTCTAATCTTAACCTCAAATTCGGAGAAAAATTGGGAATGGGCAAAAGAGTGTCTTTACACTAAGTTCCCAAGTTCCCTCTGCTTACGCTGCCATGTGCGGGATACAGAATGAAGCTAACAATAATATTAAGCATTTAATGACCGAGTTTCACGCTCTATCTCGTACATGCCAGGGTAGGCAGAGGTAACTTGGGAACCTAGAGTTAAGGTACTCCGTTCCACTTCCGTTCCCCACTTTCCATCGAATTTGAGGCATTGCGTGTTGAGTAGCGGAACTCAACTCTGCGTTTTGCCGTGTACCAGAGCGAACGAATGAAACCATTACATATTTAAATTAAAAATATTAAATATTTCATTTCCTCGAGTGGGGATTGAACCCACAACCTCTCAGTTACAGTCACACGCTCGTGCCGCTGCGCCACGACAGGCTTCGTTAAATTATTTGAGTATAAAAACTTACAATAAATAATGGATTGTAAGAGATACTTACAACTATATGCACCTGAATTCATTTTCCAAGGTGTTTGCCATTTTTTAATACAGACTTTTTATATTGCAATTACATTACATACATCAACAATTCTTTTCTTATCTAGTCCTAGTTCTATAGAACTTTCAAATAAGATCATTGATAGTGAATTGGAATTATAAATAAAGTAGTGACCGATCACTACACGAAAATAAACATTTTCTATTATAAAACATCCCTAAACACTTCTACAGTAATAAATACATCTCTGAGGGTGTAAAATAATAATTGGCTTACACCCCTAACGCCAAATTATTTAAGTGCAACATCGGATCACGTGTTTTGTCTCCAGCCCCCTATAATACTATATGGTATTATCAATTATGTATTAGAGGTGACTAGTGTCAAAAAACATTCTGCTAATAATTTTAACAAATACTAAACTTAAATTTAAAAAGCGTATAAAAATTTCGAACGAAGCAGGATTTGAACCTGCGCCTCTGGAAAACAGTTCAAGAGGCGCAGGTTCAAATCATGCTTCGTTCGAAATTTTTATACGCTTTTTAAATTTAAGTTTAGTATTTTCTGTCCTAAGTGTGAAATAACACTTTAAAACATAGAAAATAATTTTAACTAACTTATAAAAGAAAAATATATATTTTATTGTTTTTTTGTATACGTAGCGGTATTTCAAGTTCTGCCTTTTGGACAGTTTCAAAGAGCCGCGGATTTATTTACGTTTAATTTTTATAGGTGGAATTTTTACAATTATCTATATTTTTGTGAGAATGAAGGCTTATTCTATTATAAATTAAATATTACTGACCACATTAAGATAAAACTTTACTGTACTATAGCTTTTATGTCAGAGCAATATATAGTTAATATTAACATTTGTATAATTTGTATAATTTAGTTTTGGATTTGTATAATTTTGGGGAATGGGAGTGGAACGGAGTGTGTTAACACTAGTTTCTCAAGTTCCCTCTGCCTACCCTGCCATGTGCGGGATACAGCGTGAAGCTGAGTGAGGGAGTGAAAGTATAATTTTGTGGTATTTGGCTGTAGTTTAACTTATACGATCAAAGCCGCTGGTGAATTAACAGTAATACATATATATAAAAATATTTAAGATTTTTTAATTACAAATAGTAGTGTTTTTCTTTAAGTAAACGTGTATAACAAAGTATTTCTTATTCATTATTTTAACTTCACGCTAAATCCCGCCAATACCATAGTAGGTAATCCAGTGTTGACTTGTATTTTGATATTTTTCTTCTTAGCATAAAAACAAAAGGCCTGTCGTGGTGGTGTACGTGGTTCGATACTCGATGAAATGAAATATTTAATATTTTAACTTATTTGCTCTGGTAACAAGACAAAGCACGGCGTTAATCTCCGCCTATCAACAAGAAATGTGATGCAGTGTCTTAATATTACGTTGCCAAGTACCTACACTACCATGTGCCGAATGAAGCTGATAAAACAAAATAATCATAAAATATTTTTTATTTTTAATACAAGATAACCGTTATGTAAGAAAACTGCATTTCATATAACACAAAGATCTTAACAGTAACTTATAAAATTTTACGCTCTACATACATATGTTCACTATAGTATAGTTTAAAATAGATATTAGATATCAATATCGCGATCAATTTGTTCACGAGTGTCTGACATATTGGCGACAGATAAGCGTGGGGATTGTAACAAGATTACATGCGTCGTCTCGACCAATACCGGTATTAGTTCAGTATGGTAGAGTTTTTTATAGTTATTTTATTTTAATTTTAGTTTGAGGCCTGTCGTGGCGCAGTGGTACAAGCGTGTGACTGTAACCGACAGGTTCTGGGTTCAATCCCCGGTCGAAGAAATGAAATATTTAATATTTTCAATTTAAATATTCAATGTTTCATTTCTTCGCTCTGGTAATAAGGCAAAGCGCGGCGTTGAGTTCCGCCACTTAACACGCAATGCCTCAAATTCGGCGGAAAGTGGGAAACGGAAGTGGAACGGAATGTCTTAACACTAGGTTCCCGGGTTCCCTCTGGCTACCCTGCCTCGTGCGGGATACAGCGTGAAGCTGAGAGAGAGAAATATAAGGTATGTTTAGGTCGAGGCCTATCGAGGCGCACTAAATATTTAAGAGAATTTAATTTTAAAGAGTTTAATTCTGCCACCCTGTATTGCTTCGAATTGTGCGGAAAGTCAAGAACGCAACGGAGTGTCTTAATACTGTGTCACGAAGTTGCACTTTTTTTAATATATATTGTGCAAGTGAAAGGATCTGTGAGTGTTGGAACACTCTTTTTTCCATTTCGCCAATGTTTACTAAGTCACTTAAACATGACGGTCGCTTTTTCGCTATTACACAGATCCGCTTCTACTAATATTTTTACAGCTTCTCTTTATATTCCGCACAAAGCAGAGTAGGAAATGGGAACCTGGGAACCTAGTGGTTACAACAATCCGTTCTCATTATCGAGTGATGCTTAAGCACACAACCTCTCGCATATATACAGACACACGCTTGTTTCCTTAGTTCCGCTTCTTAACACGCAATATCTTGAAATACTTGAAATACGAAACGTAGAAAGTGGAGTGTTTAGTCATTACGTTCCCTTTGGATATCCTGTTGTGCAGAAAAATCGTAAAGATAATAATAACTTTAATAATATATACAAAAAGCATACCAACTAACATATAAACGAAAGTAGCACGGTCCTGTCCGTATATAATAATTATACTGTTTTTCTATACTGTCTGTACGTATGCAGAAAGCGTGACGTTCGACTCACTTCCGTTTTAAAAAAACAGCTGTACAATATTGAACTTTATTCCGTTGAAATAAAGCTCAGAATCATTTTAACAAATTATTATAATTGTACAGTCAGCAGCATCACAATTAAAAATATTGTAACTTTTATTTCTACTGCATTAGAGATGATTTTGGTATATATATAGTTTAATAAAAAGCTTTTTAAAGTTGTACGTTTGTGTTATTTGTATACTGTAGTAATGATTTTGAAGAAGTAATTATAATTACAAATCGGCTTAGTTCTTAACGCCTCGTTTGTTCTCGGTCTAGATCTAGATTACTTAAGAGACAATATGGTGGATGAAATTTTCTTAAACGAGATATTTCTACATAGGTATATTCTCGTATAATGATTCAATTTTGTTTATTTATTACTATCTTTAGGCGCATTGGCAAGCGTGTGACTGTAAACGCAATACTTAAAATAATCGATATTTTCATTTCTTCGCTCTAGTAACAAGGCAAAACGCGGCGTTGAGTTTCATCTCCAATCATCTTAAAAAAAACATCTTTAACTGTAGGAAACCTACTAAAAAATTACTACGTGGTCCGTTTTAATTAGAGAATCAGACAAGAGAACTCGTTTAATTATTTTTTTAAGTATGATATATGACAACAAACAGAAAGAAAGACGTTATTTATATGAATAGAAGGAATAAAATTATTTTAAGGACTTTCGTTCGGACTATCGTGGTGCAGGCGCACAAGCTTGTGACTTTAAACCCGATAGACTAACGATTCGATTCCCACTCGAGGAAAATAAAGAAATAAAAATATTTAATATTTTCTTTGTTTTGTTTTCCCTTCGTTGAGTTCCGCTGCTTGACTGAAAGTGGGGAATGGAAAGGAGTGTCTTACACAACACTAGGCTCCCAAATTCTTTCTGCCCACCCTGCCATGTGCAGAGTATAGCGTGAATCTGAAAATATATTTAATATATCTGCTTGCCCATATAAAAACTTTATCCATTTACATTCAATTGCTACTTGGCAACTAGGCCACCACTATGACGTCACATACATATATACGCTAACAACCAGAGACATGATATGTATGTTATACTATACATGTATACATTCTACGTATAAAAGTGCATCATCCAGCAAATTCAAAACGTGGGATGGACGCGCGGGGAAAATAAATTGAAAAGCAATAGCGTCTATTCAGCTCCCGCGGGACTAGTGATGTGCTATAGAATGCTGTTTCTTGCTAATCCCATCACTATATTTATATATTTTTTTAAAGTCTTGATAGATGAATCATTTTTATTGGCAGAAGGCAATAATCAGCTAGAATAACGACTCTTTTAGACTACACAAGAGGCAATAACATTTAAGTTGGATTTGATCCGGAAACTACCTATAATCTGGACCTGTAATATATTTGCATTTTATTACTTTATTTTTTTTTTCTTGTATACCGCACAAGGCAGGATAGGGTAAAGGGAACCCGATAATCTCAAGTTAAGTTAACTTTTTCTTGTTAAGTCACATCCGTACTTTAATTAACATCGAATATGTTATTTTGGTATAACGAATGTTGTTAAGCCTATTATTTTTTGTGGTAAATAAAATTGCTCAAGATAAGATTTTGCAATTAAGTTCTAATTACGTTATAATTACACTATAAACAACATTATAAAAACTATACTTTCTTTCTTATAATATGTAATATTTTTTATTTAATAGCTTTATGTTTAACCAGAAGTTCTGTGGTGGATCGAAAAGAGACATGGACTCATGGACTTTTAGAAATTACGTACCAAATTATTTTAACTTGTTTTAAAGTGTTAATTTATACTAAGGAAAGATAGATCGGTGTTGAGTTCCGCCACTCAACACGCAATGCCTCAAATTCGGCGGAAAGTGGGGAACAGAAGTGAAACGGAGTGTCTTGACACTAGGTTCCCGGGCTCCCTCTGCCTACCCTGCCTCGTGTGGGATACAGCGTGAAGCTAAGAAAGAAAGAAAAGTACTTATTTTTAACGAGGTTGGTAACCTTCCAAGAGGCACGGGTTCAAATCCCGCTCAACTTTATATACGGTTTCTAAATACGTATATCTTAAATTATTTTAAGCTGAGCCGTATAAATGTTCCAAGTAATCATCTCTAAGCAATTCGTCAATAACGTGGACTAATTGGTAAATTTTATCTTTCGGTCGCTCCATAACGAAACAGTTTCATATATATGTATGCACAGTTTTGTTGTTACTCTATTCAGCTTCACGCTGTACCCCGCACGTGGCAGGGTAGGCAGAGGGAACTTGGGAACCTAGTGTTAAGACACTCCATACCACTTCCGTTCCCCACTTTCTGCCGAATTTGAGGCGTGTTGAGTGGCGGAACTCAACGCCGCGTTGTTCCTTGTACCAGAGCGAAGAAATGAAAACATTAAATATTTAAATTGAAAATATTTAATATTTCATTTCCACGAGTGGGGGACGAACCCAAATCCTATCGGTTACATTCACACGCTTGTGCCGCTGCGCTACGACAGGCCAAATTTATAATTAATTTTTGCAAAAATATATAAAGATAGATTAAAAATAAATATGAAAAAAAAAACCAAATTAATAATAACTTTAAATCAAAATATATTCTTTACAATTCTTCTCAAAAGTAATTTGTTATCAATGTTTTATTTAAAAACAAAAAAAAAATGCCAGAAAAAATATTATATACCTATATAAAGATTTGTAAATATTTTTTTCACACAAATTTCAATATTTCATTCATATTAACACATTTAATCGCAGAAATCAATTCAACATTCATAACTTGGTACATCACTAGGGTCAGTTTCAATTTAATTCGAACAAAGGACGTGGTCTTCATTCACATAGTGGGTATCGCGTATTGTGGACACTGTTTGTTAATTTTAGCATTCATTGTTTATTTGTTATGTGTAAATGATAATGGGAATTTCATTATGGCTTTCTTTTATTATTTGGATTCAATTATATTTGAAATTGTTGATGGAATTGGAATTTTCAAGTAAATTATACTTAAATACCATATAATATTTAATTCAAATGTTAATAATGTTTTGATTCTGATACATGAAATTATACATTTCATCTCTTATTAAAAAAAAAATATAATTAATTTTATTTAATATAAAGCTAATTTATATATTTTTTTTTATTTTAATATAAAGCTTTATTTTATTTAAAGTTAATCTATATATTTTTTTATAATTTCACGCTGTATCCCGCACGTAGCCGTAGGCAAAGGGCATTTAGGAACCTAGTGTAAAGAAACTTTACTTTCGTAAAAGATAATTTTGTGTCTATCTTAAAACATTTATCTCAAGTAATTCACTTGTAGGTAACAAAATGTTGTAATGAACTAATTATATTAATTTACTCACGAGTCGAACGCCTGGCACATTTGTGGTTTACCACCGTTTAACTGCTCAAGACGATTTAACTGAACCGCAGTTAACTCGCTAAGCCACTAGATTACTTTAAATTAATAACATTTGTATGAAAACCGTAGCACAGCAGCAGATCTTGATTTGCGTTAGCTCCACGGTTGTGGGATCGGTTCTTACTCGAGCGCATAAATTTATTTTATTTACTATTGTACCTAGACAAAATGCAGCGTTGAGTTACGTCACTCGACCCATTGCGTTTTAAAAATTACGTGAAAAGAGATAACAAGGTACTTAACACAAGAAAATACCTCTGTCTACTGTGCTACATATACCCAGTAGTAAAGTGAGCTCAGCATAGTTTAGAGATTTATGACAAAAATATATTTTTTTCTTTTACATAAAGTTAATATTTATTTAATATTTTACTTTTAAAAAAATATTATAAAGTCAGAACCCATATTCGAGTTATAATATATGTATATATATTTTTATATTTTCACTATTTCCCATATAATGCAGGATAGGAAGGCAAGTTAAATTATAATTTATTAAATTTTTTGAGAGTATTTAATGCCAATGCCATATTAGAACGAGTTCCCAAAAAAATATATATGTAAGTAATTTCCGAGTTAAGTAATTTAATACTCAAGCAATATAAAATAAAATTCTTATATCAATGGCAATAGCTTGAATCACATATAAAAATATACATATATATATATAAAACTACTTCTACATACGTTCCATTGGTTGAGCAGAGCGGCGCGTGCGCACACTTTGTGCACACAATACACTTATACTATGATTGTTTTGTCTTTTACTCAAATGAATACTGAAATTTCGCCTTTAACGCTATAATAATAAGTTGAGAAACGCTCTATGTAGAGCTCGTGCCATAATAATTGAAGCTGAGAACTTTTTTCTCCACGATTGTTTGTAATAGCTCAATTTTATAGTGACATAGTTTTAGGTAAACTATTGTCGTACATTTGGCTCCAGTTACTCTTTGTTTGGAATGAATTGTTGGAATTTTCTTGTCTTTTTGTACGAAAAACGTGTAATTTATTAGTACGTTTTGTAATTTGAACGTGAATTCACGAAATGACTATGATTATTATCTCATTCAAGGATATGTTTATATTTGAGATATTTTCATTTATCATAAATTTTAATCCAAATAAAATATCAGTAGGGTTAATTACAGCGGAAAGTAAATAATGACATAATCATTGAATTGTTCTCTGGTCTTAAAAGAGGTACTTACATTCTATAAAAATATACTAACATATATGAGGTCTTACACCTCTCGATATCTATAAACATCAATCCCATCTAATTTAATATTATGACAAAATATTTTACGTAAAATAGGCACAGAGTTTTGAGAATTAGCTAGTCAATATTATACGGAACGGAGTGTCTTAACACTAGGTTCCCAAGTTCCCTCTGCCTACGAAAAGATGAAGCTGAGTATGAGTAGAGTAATATTTTATATATGTTTAAATTAATATGTCAGTAGTGTCACAAGTTACTTCTGCTGAGAAGAACTAGCGAGAATTTATTGGGAACCTAGTGGTAAGACACTTAATTATACACTTTTTGCGTAATAAATGGCGGAGTTTAACGCTGCTTCTGCCTATTACACGACTGAAATGAATATAATTTATTTATAATCTATACCACGAGCGAGGATCGATCCCAACCATTAGTATATAAATGCTTTAAACCATCTTACCGAGATAATATTTTCGACACGCAGCCATGAGAGACGCGTAGCTGTCGACTTATGTCGCAGGGCCGGACCCCGCTGTGGGCGAGCTCCACTATCCTCTGCCGTACAACGTCGGGTAAGGGACGCCCGTTGACGAACACACCTCCGAGCTGGTTTACGCCGCCGTGGCCTGGAAAAAAATATTGTTTTACATTTTTTTAACTGAAATGGTATGCTTTTATATATTTTAAATGGAACTTTTTATTCATGATCTTACACTAATGTAAAGAAATAGAAATGTTGGGTTTCCAGAAATATATGAAATTCAAATTATATAATTATGTGTATAAATTTGATTCTGAGATTTGAGGTACCTACTAGAAAGGGTAGGCAGAAAAAACCTAATGCTAAGATACTCTGCATATCAAAAGTCAAAGGCAAAGTAAACAGTATTAAATATTATATATTTATCATACATAATTATAGATGTATATAAATATTTTAAAATGATAATGGTAATAAAATAAATATATATGTATTAAAGGATTTTTTATGAGTGTAGATTAAAATTATTATTTTTTTCTAAAAATACTAAAGCATTGCAGTCTACATGATTGTTAAAGTGTAAATTGAAAAAAAAAACAACAACAATTTAAATTTAATAAATAAGTATAAAAGGAAGTAGTAAAATAATATAATATTACAGTGTTACAGAGTTCTAGAACTTTATGCACGAGAACTATAAAACATATATCATGTACAATACCCACAAAGGAAAGGGGGGATCTGTTTCCGTCTTATCTCATTCCAAAAAAAAAATTGTCCTCCGTGACTAAGAGAGAGAATTGGAAAGTAAACACTTCCCAAAAGTCCAAAATGCTAATAAAGGTATGGATTTAATGCTTAAAAACCGTTCAACGTTCAATATTTGCTTTACCTTATTATGATTTTATGGGAAAAAAAATCATAATAAGGTAAATTTAAGTTGACATAAGTCTACGTATAATATTATCTTTTATCTAGCAAATAGCAGCGTAATCAGAAAAATTCCAATACAAAGACATTGATGACATGCATGAATAGTGTGAGTTTATATATTTGATTTAAAAAAATGTCCCATTAATTTTTTTTGCGCCCATCTTTCTCAGGTCTAGAGCACTAACTTTAATGAACCGTATGTAACTTCTTTTTTCAATAAAATATTGTAATTTGAATTATTCAGTTTCAAGTTATATCCGGCGTATACCAAAGGGAAACTAGTACTAATACAATCTATTTCCGGCTTGCTGCTCAATTTTAGACATTGTGAGGTGAGTAGCGGAAGTAAACAGTACACTTTGTCTTATTACTTGAGCGAGAAATTCTAAATAATTAATTTATTTCCTATGAAAAAAAAAATCCTCTTGTGTTAAAGCAGTCTCTAAAAATATATAAAATATTATATAAATCTAAGAAATCTTCGCAAATATCATCCCGTACGACCGTGACCGGGTATCGACCGGATCTACCCGGGCGTGTAGCACGACCGAGCACAACCGACCGATCGATGTTACGAACTCATCTTACTACTCGTATTTTGGCAAGGCTCGTCGTGAGGTTTTCACGGTTTTGGCTTATACATAGTTTTCTTTTATATTGACGTATTTTCTCTTATATTGTATGTAGAGCGTAGTGGAATAGCGTGTACTGGTAACGCAATAATTGCGGGTTCAAATCCTGTTGAGGGGAATAATAAAATTGTATCTTTATCTTTATCTTCCCGCTCTGCTATGTTCGATCCAGTCAAACTGAATAGGTGGAAAATGAAAAAAGGGAGTATTTTGGCATAAAACTCTCTCTGCTTATCTGGCTGCGAAGAAAACGTAAAGCTGGTTCAGCGAACCTACTTGTAAGTGATTTCTGTTCAATTCTTTTCTCATTGAAAAACAATTGTAAAAATGGATTAGATTATATTAAAATTTTAACAAAACTGCTATCGGAGCTTTATTATAATTCGATTGCGTGTTTTGTTAAATCATAGCTTGGAGTTGTTGGTTAGATAATTTTGATATGACATTACTGGCAGACAGCCGGAAACACGCGGCGTAGAACGCTGAAATTTTGTAAGTAACCTTGGGGATCACCGACGAACAATTTACTCGCATTCTTAAAGGAACGAAAAAAGGTTTTTTTTAACATTCCATGACAAAGAAGATGCACGCTTTGATTCGGTTTTTGTTCAAAAATGTTTTAGCTATCAACATACTAGAAATGTGAACATAGAATATGAAATGAAAATTCTAATCTATGCATAAACATGCATATTCTGTATGACATTTTAATATATTTCCATAGTCTATGACATAGTCTATATGACATTTCACTTTAGCATAATATTTGGCTTTTCTTTGCAAATATTAAATTTTTTCAACAACAACTAAGCTCATTCTTTTTAAATATACATCTTTTTGGCTCTATCATATTAATTGTATTTTTACTCAGCTTTACGCTGTATCCCGCACACGGCAGGGTAGCCAGAGGGAACTTGAGAACCTAGTGTTAAGACACTCCGTTCCACTTCCGTTCTCCACTTTTCACCGAATTAGAGTATATTAATTGTATTTTTGAGACAAAACTATAAATGAACTTCTATATATAATAAAATAAATTATTATTAATTATATATAGAAGTTCATTCTTTAAAATACTAAAATAATTTTGTACACAACCTATTTGTACTAAACAAAGTATTTATATAAAGACTCTATCTAAGTACATCCCATACCGTTTCAATAAACAAAATTTAAAACATCTCCCATCTAAACCGCACACAAATTTCAGTTATTTAACCAAAAAATCATCACAGAGGAACATTTTCCATGCAGTTTCAGCATCCAGTTACAACCTTTAAGACACGCGGGCGGGTGCGCGAGGCGTGACGATCGATCGGTCACGCCCTATGCGCGCTCGATACACGGTGTAAGAGGGTTTGTTTTCATCTCTACACATCGGTGATTTGCGAAAACTGGATGATTTTACATTGGAACTTTTGTGATGGGTAGAATAAGGCGCGGCGTTGAGTTCCGCTACTTAACACGCAATGTTCAAAATTCAGCGTGTAATAGAGAACGGAACGTAGTATCTTCACATAGGTAGACCTGTACCCTAGTACCCGATGCTTAATTTGCCATAAGCTTGGGCACATACAAATTGTGATATATCATGTACAACCACATGTTATTTCCGTTTAAATTTTAAAAACTAAAGTTAAATGCTAGTTAACATTTTAAAAACAGTCTGTAAATTATTTTACAACAAGAAGTAACATTATTGTATTTAATAAAGTAGTAAAATAATTATATTGTTAAGTAAGATAGAGGAAATAATATCATAATTTATAGATACAAGTACGTCTTTAGTTACAGATACATGTATTACAAGTATACAAAATACATTTATCATCACTGTACTGTGGTCACCCTCTGCCTACCTAATGTGGGATTAAGCGTTAGCGTTTTTTAACTTTTCATTTAGAAGAATTTTGAGTGCCCCACTCTAAATTCATCTATAATGGGGAACGAAACAGTCATATTGGGAACATAGAGTTAAGACACTCCATTCCGTTCTGTTACTCACTTTTCGCCAAATTTGGAGCATTGCGAGTTGAGCCACTCAATTGAAGTGATGAAATGAAAGCATTAAATATTTAAAATGAAAATATTTTACTTCCTCGAGTGGGGATCGAACTCTGAAACCCAATCTGCCGTATTTACAGGCACACGATTGGGCCTATGCGTAAAGACAGGTCCGACAAAAAATATATATAAACTCCAATACAAATATATCATTATTTTGTATGTTAGTTTCAGTCATAATTAATACATATTTTCTTACAACAATACGTAATAAATGTTCTAGAAAATTACAGCAGAATTATGTAGCCACTTTCTCTACATACATACGCCTATTATGTAAACAAACTTGTTTGTTACATATTTACTTTAATAATAACTGAACTATATGAATACATTTAATTACTCAAAATTATTCTGGACGGAAAGTGAGAAATCTAGAAACAAGTCTTAACACCAGGTAAAATATGTAAAAAAAGAGTTTTCTTTAATTTATGCCACACTAAAGTAGATTGGCAGCTTCGCCTGCGTGGTGTTGATTAATTCTTTTAATTTTGATTTTTTTTCATTGATACTTTCCTAATATTGGCCGTTTTGTGATGTAATTGTCTATAGCATTCGTCAATATATGCACATACAGTATAAAAATAAATATACAATTTGAACCAGTAGTTCTTGAGCTAAAAAGAGAAAGAGAAAAAAAAAAGAAAAAGCTTAAATAATAGAAATATAGATAGACAAAGATAAAAAACACAATTACTATCTAAAAAAAAAACATTAAATAAGCAAAAAAAAAACATCTCCCATAAAGCGTTCCCTACTCATTAGTACAAGCATATTTCACAGACAAGAGCACCTCCGAGTTTCCGTGTCGCAGCTTCCGGCACGCCATCTTGTTATTACATTTAATTACTAGAGCGCCTAATTCATTCAAGCTAGCCTTGTTTTATGAGTAAAATTGTGTTTTTTTGGTTTCGCTTGTGTTCTGTCCAATATAAATAGAATAAAATTAAATAATAAAGTATAAATAATTGATAATATTTGTAAAATTTTAGTAAAAATATAAAAGCGACATGTTGTTTGTTCGAATCTCACGTGAAGAAATGAAAAAAAATATTATTTTAATTTCTTGGTTCCGGTGACAAGTAAAAAGGTAAAGCTAGGCAGTGAATTCCGCCACTTAACACACACAATTAATTTGGAATTGGGTGATAGCTGATGAAAAATAACTGAAGAATTTTTAATTTTGTAATAAAGTATGAGCTGATAAATATTAATAACTCAAAATATTTGTAAAATTCTAGGCAACAAGCAGAATACCGAGGCATTAATTTCTTTGCTCTGGTCGAGGCAAAGTTCTGAGTTAAATAAGAACAGTTTAAGATAACAACTAGATAATAGTTTTGTCTATCTAAGAAATACCGTAGATTTCTCGAAATGACCCTGCAGAGCCTACTTAAATTTTCTTTTCTTTTTTTTCATTTTCCTTTTTTCTCTATTTGGTGCTTTAAGCCAAGTAAAACAATTTATAAGCTCCACCTGGCGATCTCCCCACTTCCGGTAGGCAATCTTATCATTACAGCTAATTACGGAACAAAAGTCGGTCGGACGGTTTTTTTTTAATTCTTCTTCCGAAAGTATTTTTTTAGCATATTGTTGTTAAAAGAAATGATCTAAATTTGCATTTAATTAATATCATTTTGCAAATTCGTTGTGCAGTACATAATCTGATTGTAGATTTGAGGGTTTAGAAGCCTGTTGTGGTGCAGTGGCACAAGCGTGTGACTGTAACCGACAGGTTGTGGGTTCGATCCCCACTCGAGGAAATGAAAAATTTAATATTTTAAAATTTAAATATTGAATATTTTCATTTCTTCGCTCTGGTAAAAAGCAAAATGCGGCGTTGAATTCCGCCCCTCAACACTCAATGCCTCAAATTCGGCGGAAAGTGGGGGACGGATGTCGAATGGAGTGTCTTAACACTAGGTTCCCATGTTCCCTCTGCCTACTCTGCCATGTGCGGGATACAGTCTAGTGCGGGAAGCTGAGTGAGAGTGAGTGAGGGTTCTATGTTCGATTCTCATTCAAAGTAACAAATTGTTTTTATATAAACTAATTTCTCGAGGATTTCCTAAAGAAAGAAATGAAAATATTAAATATGTCATAGAAATTTCCTTCTATTAAATTCCTTCAAAAGTTTTAGTACTGTGGCTAGGAGAGATGGTCATTTCCGTTTCCTGTATGAGTTAATTCGAAGCGAGTGATTTTCATACCCCTCTGTTTTACCCTTCACGTGGGTATTATGAGGGGGAATGTACAGGAATTTCAGGGTACAAGTTAACCTATTGTGCGGAGAAATCAGTGCTATACATGCATTTTATACTTTGTAAATTTAACTTTTCCTACTTTGTAAATTTAATTGTGATTGTATAAAGAAAACTTTACGCTTTTTCCATATAGCAGGGATATATAAAAAGAAAACTAGTGTTAAGACACAGAATTCGCTATAGTCGACTCAATTTTTATGACATTGTGTGTTAGGCGATGGAACTCGACGCCATGCTTAGTTTTGTTATAAGATTAAGGAAATGAAAATAATTTAACTACAATTACTACCTCGAGTTAGGACGGACGCCAACGATAGTTCCTATAATCATCCCAAAGCGCCACGAAAGCTCCTATTATAATACTTTAGGTGTAACTACTTCTGTGATACAAAATGCTTTAAAATATGCAACTTTGCTCAAATCTACTAATCTAAAATACTAGCTACTATTTTTTTTTTTTGATTATAATCTTTTCTTAACTAAATTTAATTTTTAACGCACACACACACTCTGCGCACACTCAACACACACATACGCGCACGAGCGTACACACAGACACGCACACAAATTCTAAATCCGTGAGAAAATTACACAACAGTTTAATATTTAATCGGCAGACAATTAATTAAACGAGCAGGCAAGGTCAAAGGTAACTTCCGATGTGACCCCTCAAATGCATCGCCATTTAACCGATAACCGTGGGTGTGCGCCCGCGCATGACGCCTGCTCTACGGCCTTGATCCTTACTAAATCAACTTGTTCCTATATTTGAATTAACATTTACCGGTAGTTTCAGCCGCATAGTGATTTTTAGTTCTTCTTCTCGCTGTATCCCGCGATGGCGGAGGCTCTGGGAACCCAGTGTTCAGACATTCCGTTCCTTTCCTCATTTTCCGTCGAATTTGAGATATTATGTATTGAGTGACGGAATTCTGAATTCACTAGGCGCTGCAGCCGTAGGTAGGGCGAGTTACGTCAAAACATAATACTATAGCCTGCCTGCTCTGCTTTTTAATATACAAAGCCTAATTTGTATTAAAAAATATATATTTTAATAGTGGATATTTATATTGACTACTGCAAAATAAACTAAATTGTCTCATTAAATTTAAAAAAAAAATCCTCAAACTGTCTTTGGAATGTTTCAACATTTAATATTTATTATTAAATGTAGAAGCAATAATATTTCATTTAAGTAGCAGATAAAAACAACCTAAAATTATAGCTTATAATTTTGGGATAATGAAGAACAGGTCTAGATAATATTTTGGGTTTAACGCTGCATCCTACATTTGTAAAGTAGGTCTGGAAACGTAGTATTAAGACGGAACTCAACACCGCGCTTTGCCTCATACCTGTACTGTTAATCAAATAAAATAAATAATTTATAATATTATAAAAAAAAAACAACCTTTCACTGTAAATTTCATTGAAAAGAAAATATATACAACGTAAAATTCATATAAAACAAAAACTTATTAACTCATAGTGCTGGAATGTGTAGCAATTAGAATACCTGCGCAGGTAGTTCGTTCAGAGGGTGTGCGCCGGCGCATGACGGCTAGGGATATACTCGTAATAAACATAAGGGAATATGAGATTTTTAATGCACTTAACATTTAAAGTAATCGTAAATTCCATATGTAGTTAGTATAATGAGATATTTTTTATATTTTTAGTGCGGTTACAGTGTTGTGTAATGTTTATATGAAGTAGGTATGGAGATATATAGTTACAACGCAGCATTTGATTGTTACCGTGGTGGTTGTGGGTTCTGTTCCCTTTCGTACTGTGTAGAATATATGTATGAATGTATTTAAAAATGTTTAAATGAAAATATTTGTTTCATTATCTTATAATAAATGAGAAATGAATCTAATAAAATAACCAATTGGAATTCTAAATTCACAATCGTGGACGTGTGTCAGAGTTTATCAATAGATATAATTATGAAGTAATAATTAAATTCTTCATGATTATATTAAAATTATCAACAAGTACCTATAACAAATGTAACCCATTGGCAAACCAACTATGTAATGTTTTGTAGCTTAGGCAAAAGATATCTAGTGTTTTATTCCAACAAACACAGCATCAAAATTTAAAGATATTGCGACAGTAACCGATTTCAACGCCGTTTTCTGTTTTACCAGAGCGTGGAAATAAAAATATTATGCAGAATGTATAAAAAATACAATTTGCATCTTATGCGTTTTGGATACCTTTCAAGCGGTTTGACCATTAAGTTATATATCCTTATCAAGCTGCGTAGAATCTTACTTACGTTTGTTAATTATATCAAGGAGTGTTTACCGACACTCCCAAAGTATATAGTTAAGTAGAATTTATATATTTTTGTTTAATTTCAATTATACTACCAAATTTTTATAGTTGAATCATAAACCTTCATTAAAATGACTAAACATTACAATTTTTTTTCCTAAAACTCCATTGAAATTCGTATAAATGTTAAAAAATAACATGCTAAATGTTCTTTACAAGATGGCGGGGCACAATAGCGTCGGGCGCACATCCGGTCACTATGGTAATGTCGTTTCCTCTCGAAACCATTTTATTTATATTAGTTTTAGACGCCGAGGCCATCGCAACTCAGCGTTTACAGCTACAGTAAATAAGTCAGTTGTTGGTTCGATTTCCACTTGGGGTAATAGATTATTTTTATTTCGCTATATTTTAAAAGCTAGGTAGTGTGTGAGAAACGGAATGTTAACACTAGTTTATTTTTTGCTTAATCTACTCTAGGTGGGATACAGCGTGGAATTAAAGTAAGGTTTGACGATTTATAGGTATTATTAAAGAAAACAGACATACAAATTACAGTTTAACTATAGCTTTAAGTTAACGTGAAAAGCTTTTATCTGACAGTACTACAATCATAAAATAATTAAATATTTAATCACTCGCTCACTCACTCAGCTTCACGCTGTATCACGCACATGGCAGGATAAGCAGAGGGAACTTGGGAACCTATTATAAAGGCACTCCGTTCCACCTCCGTTCACCACTTTCCGCCGAATTTGAGGCATTGCGTGTTGAGTGGCGGTATTCAACGCCGCGTTTTACCTTGTACCAGAGAGAAGAAATGAAAACATTAAATATTTAACTTGAAAATTTAAATATTTAATGTTTTCATTTCTTCGCTCTGGTACAAGGCTTAAATATTTCATTTCTTCGAGTGGGGATCGAACCCACAACCTGTCGGTTACAGTCACACGCTTGTGCCGCTGCGCCACGACAGGCCTCAATATTTAATAACCTAATTATATTGTAATAAACGAGACTACATATAATATTTTATGACTTGAATATTTAAACCTATTCCTGCCACTATTAAAATGGTGTAACTTTGAAATTTTCTAGAAAATCTCGATAGGCAGTAAAAAAATTAATTGCACCGACAAATATATAAAAAAAATCTTTTCCTCATAGCTCGCAATTATTTCACTACTTATAATTTTATTACTACTAGATTATGTAGATAGCTTTATGATTAACGAACTTTACATAACAATATAACCGAACGCAACCAAACCAGTTATTTCCACATAAACTACCTTTCTAAAATCTCCTTACAAAATGAACGTGATATATGCGCCGGCGCAGGCCGACGACCAATCAGAGCCCACCCTTTTAATGTGTGTGTAGTGCGTTACGTATAATAACAATACGACACGTGTGTGCGTGTCATATGAAACCTCATATGTAATTTGTCTCAGGTTGCGACAAAATCATTTACATGTTTTGTTATTCGATTTTAGGTCCTATCTTCTAGGATTAGGGTTGAAATTATTTTTTTAAGGATTTTCCATACCACATAAGGCGCGGCATCTTGCCGTACCTACATTATATACATCGTGTACCATTGTTCAGACTAATTTTGTGATTTATGACTCAGTTTTTACCAGGAAGTCGTTTTTTATAGAGCTCTATTGTTCGAGAGGCTGTTAGTTTTTGAGTAAAAAATTAAAATAATTTGTCAGTCAAAGTAGAGGTAGGTAATTCATTCATAATTGTGATATGAATAATTGACACTGTAATGGTGGCATTGTCGTGTGTCCTATTGAAAGTAAAACAAAACAGTTGTACTAGATTACTTATATAATAATTATTATTTCTTGATATTTCTCGATATAGAATTTCTATGAATAGAGGAGAAAACTGAGTAAAACTGTTACTACTTCAAGAAATATTAGACTGAGCAAAGCCCATTATTTTTTTATATCTATCAAACCTATTAAATTAAAAACATATGGTATTCATGGCATAAAATACCTAGAATTTTGATCATAGTACGATAAGTCTCTACACTCAATACAAATATTAGTAAAAAAAAGTGTTTTGACTTAAAAAAATGATTTTCTGAAATTTATAGATTCGAATAAGAAAAATAACCATTTGCCCATAGAATCCTGTTATTAATAGAAAGACTGACTGTCACAGCGGGTGTCTCCTAGAAACGGTACTGTGATGTCATCTTCTGGAATGTTTGTATATTTTTTTAAATTTATGCTATATCTCTCACGTAGCAGGATAGGCAGAGGTACCTTGGAACTCGGTTTTAAAACACTCTGTTTTTTTAATCCACTTTAATAACCCAACATCAAGTGAAATTTTGGGATTGTGTATTAAGTGGCGAAACTGAAGCAGGAATGGAACCCCCTATTTATCGCATTAACAGTTGCATCTCTGTGCTCCTTAGAATACTTTTGCCAGTTTATTATTTGGTAAGAAATCTTTAATACATTTGGTATGTAATATATAATATGTAGAGCCACTTTTTATGTGATTCATGCTGGCTTTTAAGAAAGTCGCCATAGCTTGATATGAAAGTATGATAAGAAACGTCTTATTAAGAAACGAATCGTTAGATGGCTCAGCTTTTATTCTCACTTACTTACTCAGCTTCACGCTGTATCCCGAACAAGGCAGGGTAGGCAGATGGAACCTGGGAACCTAGTGTTAAGACACTCCGTTCATTATTTAAGTGGAACGAAGTGTCTTTTATTTTCGCACAACAACACATCAGTAATTGCACCTGTGACCCAAAGATGAGACTAGCTTCTTGTATACGTGCTATTATCTGATTTCATCTAAGGATGTGGCTGGAAGAATGTTAAAAGATATACGATGTTTTCTTAGAGAGCTCCAAGAATGTAAAAACGTATTAAACTAAATGTTTTTGATTTAAAAACAAAAAATACATTTAAATTTTGAACGTAGCAGCACTTGAGTCTACACTGAAAACCGACCATAATTAGTTCTTTCTAAAGATTACTATAGATTTGTTGGATTAACGTTAACTATAAAATAAAACTGAACATTTATAAATTAACCGGTTCGATAAATGTTGGTACAATTATTATAAAAGATCACAAACCATGTAGCTACCGTTTCTGACTATAATGGGTTCAATTCTCACTCGGAGGGATGAATTATTATGGTTTCCTCGCTTTGGTGATAAGACAAAGTATAGAAAATTTAATAAAAATTCGGAACTTTTCCCTTTACGTTTTTTGCTTTCCAGGATACTAAAAAAATCTATTAAGCTAGTAAAACTTCTATTCATTAACTATTATATAATAACCATATGAAAAAACTAACTATTTAAAGCTCGATTACGACAAAAAATAACCATAATTCATAAATCCCATAGCATCATATGCGTAAAATTTTATAAATGCCAATTTGATGCGGCCATATCGCTCCATCCCAATTTGCCTCACGCACACATACACATATACCAGACCACGCCCACTGAAACGGGCCAATCAGAGCGCAGCTCTCGCCCTCCCGCGAAAACCCTGCAATCCCATTGGCCAGATATAATTTGGAGGGAATTTTTGGCTCATAAAATCAGTGTCGCAGATGTGCGGTGATGCTACAATGTATTTTAGTATTTTATCGTGGTTTTTTATGTTTGTCGTTCTCTGTTATGATAATCTTGTTATGGATGGAGAGCTTTTTGCATAAAAGAGTATCTTTTTTAAGATAGAGGTGGCTTTTTTTTAGTAATTAGGTACTTGTTTTTGAAAATGTCTTCATATAAGCTATTGGTGAAGTTTTAAAAGATTTTAGAAGTATACTTGTTTTGATGTTGCATAGAAATTTGGTTTTAATGAAATATATTTTATAACTATTACCAGAGAGGTCTGTTGTCACAGAGGTTATGGTTTTGATTCTCACTAGAAGTAATCAAATATTTCGTATTTTTATTTCCTCCTTCCAGAAAGTAGAAAACGGAACCCTTAATGGCAACGGAGTTTTCTCAACACTACGTTCCTATATACCCTTTACATAACCTGTCAGGTGCGAAATACACAAACGGAAAAAACTAATTACTATGATACGTGATTGTCACAATAGTAAAAATGATAATTTTCCAACTCTACATATACAAAATGAATTGTCAAATTGTCGAAAAAATATGTAAGAGATATTATCAAGAGAACGAAGTCTGCAGTATCATTCTGACTTTTATCCTGTTACCGGATAAACCCACTTAATCCTGTTCCCGTAAAAATGTTGGGGAATATTATAATAACTAGTGCTTCTCTTCATTTTCTAATCTACCTACATGCCAATTTAACTTACTGTGTACAACAGTTTGATCTGTATTACTTACAGACTACTTAAAATGTATAGTTTACTAAAGAAAGGGAACACAAACATTTAGAGATTTTTTTTAATAAATTAACAATTACGACTTTCGATATCAAGTGGATTACTGAATGATCTTAACGATAGTTCATCAGCTTTTGGTAAAATCCAATAAAATTTTTTTTTAATTTATAAAAAAAATTCAAAGAAACTTAGAACCTTTTCAAAAGGAACATATTGTTTTTAAGTTTATTATTATTTATATAGAAACGACGATAGAATAAGATCTATATCTTCAATTATATATTCTTTAAAGGTTTAGACATATATTTTCGTTAAAAAATAATTTAATTATAACTTTATAATGTATATTATACCTTAAACTACATATAATTAAAGTGATAGAATCAAGATATAATTCTTTTGCACTGTTTTTTAGAATCTAAATGAGTATCTTATCACTCTCTCAGCTTAACGTTATATCCCGCACACGGCAGGGTAGGCAGAGAGAAATAGAGAACCTATTGTTAAAACACTACGTTCCGTTCCCCACTACCCACCGAAATTGAGTATTGCGTGTTAAGTGAAGCTCAACACTGAGCTTAGAGGCTGGTAATACCAGAGCTAAGAAATAGAAATATTAAATATTTAAATACAAAATATTATATGGGTATATTATATCCTCCAGTGGGAATTGAACATACGTCAGGTCGCTTTTACTGTTTTTAGCTCAAAAAAATCCTGTTTGTGGGTCTGTTTATGGCATCATAGCTCATGAATGAATGAACTGATATAGTTTTTCTTGAGTCGAAAGTATAATTAATCTTGGTGGTTGTCAGCTTTCTTTCATTTAAATCGGATTAACAGTTTTAGAGCAAGAAGAACTTTACTTAGAAGAGTCTGTGATGTTCTTTTATTATCTTAATTCTATTTAAGTATGTTTTTAGCTTATCTATTGATGGTAACATACAAAATACTAAAATATACCTATTTAATAAAAAATCACAAGCGAACAAATTTGTAAAGCACTCTTAGTGATCATTTAAAAAAATAACTTGAAAAATAATTAAGTATAATTAGTTATATCAATTTTTTCCACAAAAAAAGTAGAAAAGAGAAAGGGAGAGTCAAATAGGGTAAGCTCTGTCTCCATACAAACAATACTCACAAGTATAATATTCCATCATATTCTGATTATATCTATATGCGGCGGATAGGTCCACACCGCCGCCGGCCCTTAGCCCGAATAGGGCGGCGAATGTCGCCTTACTTTGGCCCTCCAGTTTGAACACTAACACTGTACATTCGTTGACACTAACACTAAACCACACCAACACTAAGCACCCTTTTTGTGTTTATTATAGAATTTCTGATTGCATCACTGTTTTTATTAAGTTAACTGAATGAATTTAGACATTGTTCTTTCATAATTTTCAGTTTTAATTTAATTTTCGTTTAAATGATAGAGCTAGAGTTGAAGATATTATATTTTAAAACACATTACCTACATATTTACAGTTGAAGTGAAGATAAATAAATAAAACGATAAAAATATCATAAAAAATAACCGATGAAATCATTTCTTTTTGTTGTTGACAGCGTTTGAAATGAGACAACTCCACAGTCTTTAAGTATTTTCAACTAACCCTGTACTACAAAACTTTCATTATAACAGTAAAAAAAGAAACAAAACTACATTGATTACCGTGAAACATCTCGATAGAGTCGTTTAAGTCCATTGGTTTATTAAGATTTTGGTCGATTTTCCACCTTTTGAACGGTTTTCCGGTTCAATAATAGCAGGTGGTTATTCTCACGATAAATCTCTTAATGAGGAAGTCTTTGTTAAATTATACTTTTTGTTAGAATACGTATAGTTGAATACCCTTCTCTACTAAAAATATATTTTTGGTTATTATTTATTTATTATATAAAAAAGAATTCATTCGCTATCACCATTTTGGTGATTAAAACCATGTTTAAGTCACTATCACATTAAAAAAAATATTTTCGAGTATTCAACATAATTTATACCAAAAGAACTATCACTGATATGATAACTATAATCATGACGTTTGACAACTATAATCACAATTTTTATCCTGTATTTATATTATTATCACTATTTTAATCCAGTATTTATATCACCATCACAATAAACTTAATCATGAATATAATATAATCACTATAATATTAAAATTTTAGCCCAAAATACGTGTTAATCGCTCCACTCGGTTAGACAACTCAAATGATTTTGATCGCCGAACCGATGACAATTGGGTATCCACTTTCAGTTATTTAAGATATCGTGGGACTTTGTTTTAGATGAAAAAAATATATTAAAGTATTGTAGCAGTTATTTAATTGAGAGTAGTGTTCATTTTTGTTTTAATCATATTGTAATTAGATATGGAGGAAGCGTTGGAGGGTATTTTTAGATTTTTACGTTTGTAAAGACAATATATATATATTTAAAATTATTACGTTTTAAAGCACTAGTCCTATATAAGTATATTAGCTACTTTTTTTATAGTTATTATAATTTAATAGTAACAAAAAATAACAGTAGCTAATTCTTTTTCAAAAAAAATTATTAATGTGATGATTTTGTATGAAATTTAGACAGTAAATAATAATTTTATTTATAAATTGCTTTAATTGTTTTCAAATCTGTATTTTTTCTTATTTTTTCGTATACCTAATGCATAGTTTAAAAAATATTTCACAATTATTAAAATATATAAAAAAAAGAAAAAAAGCAAAACAAACAAAATAATGACATAAATTGAAACTACTGTAAAATTACAATCAGTTTGCAGAATAAAAACTAGAAAAGTCAAGAAACCATAGATTTTCCATGTCTACATGAAAAGGCCTCATTTAATACAAAATGTAAAATAATATGGTGTGTAATATAATAATATGTACTCTATACAGCCGGTTTCATACACGCGTATCATATAACGAAATGGAAATATGTATATGTTATATATGTACATATATACATATGTATGTTTGTATATCGAATAACATTTGTATTAGTGGTTATCGTTTATAGAAGATGTATTCTTCATAGAAAATAGTACATAATATATTTAACCTTAATTATCAATTATTATCACTTAAAGAGAAATAAAATTATTTATATAAATATATTTTTTTTAATTAGTTTTTTTGAGGCCTTTATTTTTTTATAATTTAAATGTTTCTTTGCTTCATTTTGTAGAGATGAATGTTTGGATGAAAATTATTTAGGTGTTGTACTGTCTATGTATAATAAAATATCAAAACCGACGGAGATACTTAGTATTTTTTTGTATCTTAAATAAAATTATTAGAAATATATATTTTTTTAAATTCTGTACATTAGTTTTTGTTTGAAATTTGCATTCGTTTGTCAAAAACATTTTTTTTTTATTTTTAAACGCAATAGATTTTTTTTAAAAATACTCGTATTTTTTTTTTAATTTTACTATATTTAATCACAAATCACTGTAGCAAAAAAAAGAAAACAGTTGACACATTAATTAATCGCAAAAAAAAAATCATCTTATAAACTATTAGACAAACACAACAAATATCACAAATTTACCGTTCACATTAAACCATCACAAAAAATATATTTTTTCATATTTATTAACAAAAAATAAGTAAAATTCAATATTTTCAGTGTATTTTCAAAGTAAATCTCGATTTTGAGGACCGTCTCGGCCGACCGCGCGCGACGATGTCAAAACACCCTCTAACGCGCACGTGGTGAATCGCACCCCCTGGGGTGGAACTTGCCATTATTTTTGCATGCTTTATTATAGAATTGAAGTATTGTAGTTATTGAATGATAATTATATCATGTAGTAGTTTAGTATAAATGTTCAAGGATTTTATAGTTGTTAAATTAAAAAAGATATATATTTTAAATAACTTTCGCAGTAACTACCTGTGTTAAGTTTTTTTTTAATCTAGAAGGTAAATAATTACTAATTTTACATATTAACTTAACGCCCCATTCGATATATAAGTACATTGAAAATTTGGTTAAATACAACGAAATCAATGTTAAGACACTTCATCCCACACTTTCCACCATATTTTTGATACATTGCGACTTAGAGTAGCGTAACTTAACGCCGTTCTTATATTTGCTAAAAGAACAAACAAATGATAATCATTATTTTCCTCAAACGAGAATCAAACTTATAACCTTCTCGCTTACAGCCAAACTACTACTGATAATACTAAAATCACTTAGTGGATATTTTATATTAATTATTTTTAATTTACTTAGCAAATAATATGTTATAAAAAATATATATTTTTTAAGTTAAAAATATATAGCTCGCACAGTACATTATACATAATTATAACAAGCAAAACATGAGTCGATGAATTGAGTCATACAATTACATACATAATTATACTTACGTGAAAGTACCGGTAGATACCAAATTACTTCAGTACTAGCTAGTATGGTAATAATGAGCCTAGTTAGTTAGTTTTGATTATACTATTCTTTGTGGAAATGACTCTAGAAGTTACGAAAGGGAATACCTTACTATAGAGATTACGTGGTGAGTGGCGGAGTTTAACGTCGCGATTAGTCTTAATAAGGGAAAATTGAAACCAAAATCGTTGCTTTTAAGGTCAGCTGCTGTGCCGTAGTTCAACAGCGGACTCAGATACACATTTCAGGGTAGGAAGAGAAAACCAGGGAGCCCTTGGGAACCCGTTCCCATCAAGAGACTTCCGTTCCCCAATTTCCGCGAACTATGGAGGCATTGTATATTTAATGGTAAAAATTTTCCTAGCTAGTAGAGCAAGTAAATAAAAATAATAAATATTTCAATTCTTTTTCATCGAACCCAGAACTTGTTGTGTTTACAGTTGCATGCTCATACATACCACTACACCACGAATGGCCTCTGCCATAATCTATTCATATTCACGCTGTATCCCTCACATGGCAGGGTAGGCAGCGGGAACTTGGGAACCTAGTGTTAAGGCACTCTGTTCCACTTATGTTCTCCACTTTTCACTGAGTTTGAGGCATTACGTGTTGAGTGACAATACGAATTTCTTAAAAAAATATCATGATTGATGGACAGACAAACGTAGAGAAATACTTTCATTATAGAAATCCAATAACGGTTCAATTTTTTTTTTCTTACATTATCGTTTATATATTTTTGGATACATGTATGTAGATAAAGAAATGTTATCGGTAACTCTAATATCGATTACTTTATCAAAGATAACGCAACAAATGACATAAGAGCTAAATATTATTAAAACATAAAAAAAATAATTAAAACTTTTTAATTTTTAAACGTTAATTTATATTGTATCTTGCATGGCGAGGTAAGCTGAGGGAACTTAGGAACGTAGTGTTAAGATTTTGGAACTCTCATTCACTCAGCTTCACGCTATATATATCCCAGATATGGCAAGATAGGCAGAGAGAACTTGGAAACCTAGTGTTCAGACACTCCGTTACGTTCCCCACTTTTAATTATTATTTAATGATAATTTAAAGATCTATAACTTTTTATCACACGTTTTGATATCTCATACTAAATTTGACATCTCATAATAAACTAATCTCAATTAAGCGCTAATTGAGTTCTCCGAGTATCAACATACTTATTAGGTATTTCTTAAAAAAAAAAAAACGAAGCCAAACATTTAAACTAGTGTTAGAAAATAAACAGCTCGCTAATAGTGACTTATTCCGTTATTAATTTATAACAAAGCGATGTTAATGTATTGATTGACAAATTACACTTGGGATGTGTGGGTGACTACGGACAGTATGAACTTGCACAAATTTATTTATGTATTTTATATTTATTAATAGATTTCCACAATTTTGTTTGTGAGAACCACAATTGGTAAAAACTTTTCTCGCTTTCTTAGGAATTCTGTCCTTATGTACCCCTATAAAAATTAATGTAGGTTTTTTTTTACAGAAGAGACTAGGCCAACGAGCGTATGGGAGACCTGATGTAAGTCACCACCGCCCATGGCTCCGTGTAACACTATAGGAGCTACAGGTGTGTCGCAGATCTTCAAAATAGAGATTGGCATTGGTATTAAAAAAAAAGCCGAAGTTTAGTATCGGCTATGTATTTTCTGACAGATTTGATAGTCTAACAATTTATTAAATTAACGATTTCCCACTTTCTTAAATTCACTCGCATTTTACGTATCATAAAAGACCTTATTTTATAAAAAGTACTTATATATAGCCTATACTGAGGCAAAAATGACAAAAATAATGCAAGTTGTTTATATAAACAATAATTTTATATACGTAAACATCTTAAATGGGCCGTAATCAGTAAACTTGAACTAAACAAAAAAGGCTTTTAAAAAAAAGATTTTTCAGTTTCACGCTGTATCGATCACAGAGGCACTTGGGAACCTAGTGTTAACACTTTCCGTCTTATTTTGGGCATTGATTGTTAAGTGGGGGAACTCAACGCTTTGGTTTGCCTTGATACCAGTGTGAAGATGTGAAATTATTAAATATGTTCCTCCTCGAGTCGGGATCGAACCCACAATCTTTCACGCTTACAATTTCACGCTTGTGGTCCTGTACCACAACAGGCTCAAAAAAAATGAACCAGCCTTATCGATTTTCAGCCAAGTCGCTATCTTACGTAGCTGTATATATATATTTATAGCTTTACATAGCTTTATATAGCATTAGATAGCATTAGAGCTTATTCGATGAACCTTTGATGAACTGTATGCTTCATTAGTCTATATCCCGTTAATATGTATTTACTAATAATGTACATCAATTATACATGTATATATTTGAAACTACCCACAGCTACAGTACAAGTTGGAACCGGTTCCGTTCCACATTTTTTCCGGTGGCGGAACTCAACGCGGCAGTTATAATAACGAAATAAATAAATTAGTGATAATAGCATCAGTAGGCATTAAAAATAAATATAATATCTACGTAAATACTATTATAAATTATTTATTTTCCTTTCCTAAGTGCGGAATAACACTTGATTAAAAGTATTAAAAATATAATACAATGTACAAAAATATACATATCTATAAATTTGAAAGAAGGTCAACAAGAAAGTGTATATTATAAAAAAGAATAGTTAATATATTTTTACTATGTATGTTTTAAAGTGTTATTCCACACTTAGGACAGAAAATACTAAAATTAAATTTAAAAAGCGTATAAAATTTTTGAACAAAGCAGGATTTGAACCCGCGCCTCTGGAAAACCGTTCCAGCGCTCTGACCAACTAAGCCATTCGTTCTCACCGAGCTCCGTCGAAATTCTTATACACTTGTTACAACTTATTTATGTTGTTAGCAACTCTGTAGGGAGATTTTTACAAATTTCCGCTACCCAAAGACAACTTTGTATTTTTTTTTAGATGGAGCTAGTGTTAATATCCGTCCCTCACCTTCTACGGATTCTGGCGGATTTTGCTCATAATTTGAAAAATTCAAAAGAAATAAGTATTTAGGTGAATATAGCACAATTTTCATACAATTGCTATCAACGTATACTGCCATCTATGTTTTTCATTAGGAACTTACACAAACCTTCGTTTGTAACTTTGGCTATATTAATATTCATTGCAACAATGTTTGCAAAAACTATGTTTTACTAATCTTTTTTTTTTAATTTCCCGCTGTATCCCGCACATGGCAAGGTAGACAGAGAAAACTTAGGAACCTAGTGTTAAGACACTTCATTCCGTTCTACACTTTCCTTTCTGGCGCAACTCGACGCCGTGCTTTGATTTGTTATGAATTGTTTGAAAATATCAAATATTTAACATAAATATATTAAATATTTCACTTTCTCGAGTGGGAATCGAACAGACAACCTGTTGCGTTTACAGTCGCATATTTATGCTCCTGCGTCAGGACAGGTCAATCTATTCGAAATCAATTAAAGAAATACTGATTAATACCAACGTAACGCAGAAAGGAGAACTCACTAACGAAAAAGTTAATAAAATACTACAACCATACAGTGTACAACGATAAATGTTATAATATCCCCATAAAAATAAAGATATGAAAATTTCTTCCAAAATTACCAGTCCGATTTGAACCCGTATCCCCTTGAATATTTCTCTTTAACCTTGCTAAAAATATCAATAACGTATTGTATTTTATGTGTTGTGGCATACGTTTAAAAAGGCCCTCTAATCCATATACTTTAGGTTCATTTCCGACTGAACTTTCATTTCATACAAAAGTCTTTCTTATGAATGAAATTAAACACAACTCAATTTCGACTTTAATATATGAAAAATAGAGTATATTTTTAAATGTTCTAATTTTTTAACTTGAGCCATATAAGAACTAAAGCTTGAGCTTACTAAGCTTGGTAAAATTATTGAATAGTAATGTCAAGTGCTATACAAAAGTGAGCTTATACGACAATAAGATCATATTTTAGATTCTAAATTCAATTCTGACTTTGGGGAAAATTTTTTGTGTTTGTTAATATTTTAAAACTAAGCAATGTGTTTGATTGAATGCGTTAATCTCAGAAACTGCTGGTCCAAAGTGAAAAAAATTGTGCTGGAAAGAGAAAAATAGCTTATAATATGTATTCATT
Source organism: Eueides isabella (assembly GCA_019049475.1). NCBI lineage: Eukaryota > Metazoa > Arthropoda > Insecta > Lepidoptera > Nymphalidae > Eueides > Eueides isabella. The sequence goes on from CM032406.1 coordinate 9,354,570, forward strand.
CCATCATTAACAAATAAATTTGTTAAAAAATACTAAGTATGTATATACTTAATATCTAACATTTACTTTATAAAGTATAAGTCAAGTATTTAAATTTCATCAAAAATTATATATTACTATAGTTATGTTATTACAAGGTTAATATAAAAATTATACATTTTCTATTATTATTAGTCAGATCTAAAAAACATGTAAGCCCTATCTTTCTGAGGGTCCAAAATTAAATATTGTGACAACCATAAAAGAATATCGACGTAGATCATTAAAAACATATAGCATTAATTTGTAAAGTTAACGAAAATTAAATCAAAAACATTGATTTAATTATATATAACTCCACTTTTACCGTTGTGGCACAGTGGTAGAATAAGTGAGTGTATAAGTATGTAGTTCGATGCTATTGATTTCAATATTTTCCTCGGGAGACGACTCTTATTTTTGTATTGTGGAAACAAGATATAGCGCGGCGTTGAATTTCATTATACAACAATCTCTTGAAAATTGGGGAACATAATGTTTCAACCCTAGGTTCCTTTTTATATCTTGCTATTAGGGAAAATAGAGAGAAGCTTTTAAAACATAAATTATCTTTATTTGCGATAAGAAAATATTCAGTTTAAAGTCGAAATCGAACCGACAACCGTTTCCTTTACAGTAACACGTTGTTATCACAAAAATCTAATATTGTTATTATTATTACTTACTTTCTTCTTCTTTTACTTCTCTTCACAAAAATACTTTCATTTCACTTAAGATTCATTTTCAAATGTAACTTTCTGGTGTTTACGACATTTGAAAACGCAAAAGCAATTTTGAACATTTAAATCAATGCCAAACAAAAATTCCAAAGTAATTTGATGATGACAACGAAATCTACACCTTATTAATTCAAGATAAGGTTTATTTTCTATTAACAAAATAAGAGTGTTAGGATCTTTTAACAATGTTACACAAGGTGATCTGCGCGGACAGTTAATAGTAATTGGTCAATGAGCTGTCAAAATTTGAATTGAGGCGGTATTTTAGGACGGGATTTGATTCTGTATAGCTGTCTCTTTCTAAATCTTTTTTTATAATTATTTGTAACAAGACGAAGTATGGCGTTGAGTTCCATTCAACATTCAATGCCTATAACATTTGATTGAAAATGGAGAACGGAGTGACTTAATGAGGGCCTGTCGTGGCGTAGCGGCACTGGCGTGTGACTGTAAAACGACAGGTTTTGGGTTCGATCTACACTCGAGAAAATTAAATATTTCATATTTTCAAATTAAATATTTAATGTTTTTATTACTACGCTTTGGAATCTAAGGCAAAGCGCGGCGTTGAGTTCCGCGAGTGAATGAGTGAGTGTTACTAATAGGTTCCCTGTGCCTACTCTCCTATATGCGGGTTCATTGCTAAGTTAATTCTATATAATGTTGTAAGTATGTCATAACTTTAAAATATTTCATATTGTTAAGTAATATTTAAAAAAGAAGATAGATCTTTTGCTAGCAGAGTTAATTAACTGTTATCTAGAATTATGAGTAAGTAGTGGTACAGCGTTTAGTCGTAAATGTGAAGGATTACCTCTCTGGTAACAAGACAAAGCGCGGCGTTGAGTTCCGCAACTGAGAGACAAATTGTCTTGAGATAGAGAGGGAAGCTAACAAAATATATATTCAAAAATCTAATTCTCGTATCGATACTTCTGACTTTAAGCTTAATACCAGTCATCGTGTTAGTTCCACCCCGACATCAAACCAGTGACCTTACCTATTAAAATGTTATCCTTTACGCTTGTTTTTTTGACGAATCCTTTGATGATTTTGATGAGACTTTCACTTTTAAACATTTTGATAAAAAATAATAACCAGTTTGTCGATAAAAAGAAATTGATACGTATGTTTTGTGGTGGTTCTTTACTCTGGGTAGTTAAAAAGTTATTGGGAGTTCGATTCCTAATTAGATTAAGTGATAATACAGTACATATTATCACTTCTAAGTAAGCTAAAATTATCAAAAATATAAAAAAAATAGTCAATATACCTCCTTAGACTACCTACAGGAGGTATTGTTAACCCAAAATATGTATTTATAGTTATAGTTATAGTTGACGATTAAGCACATTTATTGCATAACGGCGTTGAGTTCCGCCACACAATACGCAATGCCCCAAGAATTCGGAAGAAGAAAGTGTTATAATGGGAGCGGAATATCTAAGCACAGGTTTCAGTTTGACTTTGCCTAATTTTATAAAGAACTTCTTAATACGTAAGATTTTATAGTTAACTATTTACGTTATAAATCCTTAAAGCCTGTCGTGGCGCAACGGCACTAATATGTGACTGTAAACGACATGTTGTGGGTTCCATCCCCACTAGAGGAAATGAAAAATTTAATTTGTTTTCATTTCTTCGCTTTGTTAACAAGGTAAAGCGCGGCGTTGAGTTCCGGTATTTAAACACGCAATGCCTCAAATTTGGCGAGAAGTGAGAAACGGAAGTATAACGGAGTGTCTTAACACTAGGTTCCCAAGTTCCCTCTGCCTACCCTGCCGTGTACGGGATACAGAGTGAAGCTGAGTAACAAATTTTATATACGTAATACAGTTGTCCTTCACGTTATAATATATCAGCTTCTAAGTATAATATTAACCGAATAACCATAGCCAGAATCAAAATAACCTGACCAACAAAATAATAAACCCCATAATTCATTCCTTAAAAGAAAATAAATATATATATATAAAAAAAAGATAAAACAAGAATCGTGTGTAAGGTGAAATCGAACTGGTTCCCAGGGAAGTTGCGGTGTGGTGTAGATTACATTACTAAACTATTAGTATTGTATTTTGTAGTGTATCGGTCTTATTTGGATTATCGTTTTTTTATTAAAAAAACGATTATATAGTGACTAATCACTATGTTTGTTATTTACGTGTTTAGTGTCTAAAATCTCCTTTTAGCTTAAAGATATACCTACGTAGAAAATTAGACACTGTTCTCATTATGATACTTCTGTTTACCACTTTCCGCCGAAATCTAAAGGCGTGTTGAGAAGCGGAACTTAACGCCGCTAACTATTATTCTCTTAGTAATAACTATTCTCATATACTTTATTAAACACAGATTTTTATCACTTTTAAATTGTCAGGTATACATTACTACCGGCTTGGAAGGCAGTTCTACTGAGAAGAGTTGGCAAGAGATTCAACTGTTACTCTTTCTTTGTTTCTTTTGAGGTTAGTTTTATTATTGAACACAATTCTCGATAGTAGCTATCATGTATGTAATTCAAAGAATATTTATGAAAGAAAGAGGCTGATGAATCATCATTTTTTATTTCAATAATTTGTATTTAAAGTCAGAATTTTTCTGGATATAGAGATAGTTAAATATATAGGATGGGTGATATTTTAAACATAGTTATTTGCAATCTGATATAGTGTAGATTACCTGAATTATCTTTGAAGGTTTATCTTAAAAATATCAATGATGAAAACTGTGTGTTTGTCTGTTTGGCTATTACGTGTTTAGGGCCTTAATTATTATTGTGTAGCTTGTAAGTTAAAAATAATCAATTCGACACTTTCTTTGAGAGATGTACCGATACAAGAGCACTTTGTTACTAGTATTGATATTTCTTCATGTATATCTATTTAATTAATATTCTTCTATTGCTAAATCGTTAAAATAAATCGCATAGTAAATTAAACCTCAAGGCACAGTAGCACAGTGGTTGACTGTAACCGCGGTGGTGGTAACTTTAATTTCCATTTCTGGGGATAAATTATTATTTTTCCTTGCAGTTAATATCTCGTCAATCGGGTGCCAAAAGGAGACCAGAGTGTCTTAACACTAAATTCTGCCTGTTCTAAAATGCGGGATACAGCGTGAAGTCAAATTTGATGAATTTGTGAAGTGAAAAAAATCTTTTTATTAACTTTCACTAAAAACAACAAAAGTTCAATCGCTCTTTGACGTCATAACGGCACCCTTTATCAAAAGTCACGTACTTGCCCACCGGTGGCTACAACCTACAGTTTTTTCATACATTTCGCTTTCCGTGCCGCGCGTGAGCAGCTCTTGGAACGGATACGTAAAAAATATAGAAAAAGATTGATACTTTGATACTTTTAGTTTATTAAGATTTTTAATGTTTTTGTGTTTGCGCCAGTTTTGTTTCAGTTTTTTTTTTATTTATTCATTTATCTGGTCAATGAGAAGAGACAGCGCAGTGTCAAATGATTTTAATTGAGTTGAAACTTGGAAATTAGTTATATTTTATACGAAAATTAGTAGAGTGAGGCGCGGCGTTGAGTTTCACCACTCAAAGTGCAATACCTTAAGAATCCCACGGAGGTGGAGAACGATAAAACGCAAACGATGTGGATTTAAACTAGGTTTTCTAGTTTTCTGCCGCGAGCGTGATAAAGCGTAAAGCTAAGCAGAAAGACACGTTAGTTAAAACACTACACTGTCCTTTTTCGATAATAGTAAAACGTAAAGCCGTCTCGCTAGCTAGATATACCCGCTGGTACATGCGGCGTTGAGTTCCGCCAGTCAACACGCAGTGCCTCAAATTCGACGGAAAGTGGGAAACGGAAGTGGAACGGAGTGTCTTAACACCAGGTTCCTAAGTTCCCTCTGCCTACTTTGCCATATGCGGGATACAGCGTGAAGCTGGGTAAATGAAAATAATTTGTCCCGAGTGGTAATCGAACCCACACCATCACGTTTATAGTAAAACAAAGTTTAACTGCGGCATAATGTTAAATCATATTCAACATTATTACTCTTAGTATTTCCTGTTTCATCAAATTAAATCTAATTTAGAAAAGCCTTCGTCGAAAACCGTTAACACAATCAACTAGTAACATCATCATTTTAATTAAAAACTCTACGAAAAATTTAACAATTAGTCAAACTAAATTTAATAGAATTGAGCATAAATCACGTAAAATAACAAATTTTATACCGCGAAAAGTGCAATTTTTTTATTCTTGATACTTTAAGTTTAAAGCAGGTAAATGACTGTACCTATAAAGTTTATTGTAGGTTCGATGCCCATTTCGAGTTTTTTTTTATTTAATTATTTTTTTTAGTTGAGAATTGGGGACAAGAGGATTGTAGAAGTAACTGTTTATATGTATGATGTACCTATATTTAGTTAACTGGTCTTTAATCTGCATCATCACTTGTGTATTTAAATATTCAGAGCTTCACACTGTATCCCACACATGGCAAGGTAGGCTGAAAAAACTTGGAAAACTAGTGTTAAGACACTCCGTTCCACTTCCGTTTCCCACTTTTCGCCGAATTTGAGGCATCGCGTGTTGGAGGACCGAACCCAACGCCGCGCTTTGCCTTGTAACTAGAGCGAAGAAAAGAAACCATTGAATATTTAACTTGAAAATGTTAATTTCTTTTCTTCAAGTGGGGATCGAACCCACAACCTGTCGTTTACAGTCAACTTGTTCCGCTGTGCCACGACAGGTCTCAGGTGTATTTAAATGAAAATAACTATTTATCACATATGGGTCAGTCACAGTCATCAAAAATATTGAATATTGACAAAGTGTAATATTCAGTATTTTCATTTCCTCGCTAAGAAACGAAACAAAACGCGGCGTTGCGTTCCGTCACTCATCAAGCAATTTGCTGAATTCGATAGCAAGTGGAGAACGGAGATGTCTTACAGTGTTCAGCGTGTCATAACATTTTCAGACATTTTCATCAGGTTTGACTCATGTGTCATAGATTAGGGAACCTGCTAATCTAGTTCCCAGGTTCCCTAATCTATGACACATGACACATGAAACACATCTAGTACTGTATCTGTATATATTGAATCAATCAATTCACGTGACATAGACTATAAACAAATTATACTACAGACAAGCAATAAATAAATGACATATTAAACAGTAGATCCTGAGATAACCCCTTATTGACGCAAAGAAATTCTTAAACTATAATATTAGTGGTAATTTCTCATACAAATTGTGGGGTGTGAAAGAAACTGACCGTATCAAATGCATTATCAGTGTAACCGGTTGTGTGACACGTGATGAAGCGCAGCTGGGATCGCTTCTTGTGGTTGTCTATACCACACCGGCACTACCAATGTTACTGCTGTCCAATACTAAATATTCTAATATGATTTTTAAAATTATTTTAAAACTGATAGGTCTTTTACTTTTGACAGAAATTATAGGGAGTTATTTTTTTTTAAGTTTTCAAACGTGGCGTTAAGTTCAGAAAAAGAATTGGGCGATGTGTACGAAAAAGAGTGTCTTAACACTAAGCTCTCTGTGCTTACCTTCTCTTTGATAAATAAAATATTATATTTAAAAACTTTCAGCCTAAAAAAGTCACTTCCAAAATGCAAAGTGTTTATGCCTCTTTAGCTCCTAATCTAATTTTCATAAACTATAGCCAAGGACTACATAAATAAGGCTAGGATAAATAAGGCTTTCTATTAAAAAAAGCAATCAAAACTCACTACGCAAAGACAGACTGACAGGTGCAGAATATTCTTTTTGTATGTAATTACTATATATACATATAATCTAGATTTATTATTATTATTATATTCTATAACCATTATAACGTATCTAACGTTATGATTAAAAGAGTTAAGTAGAGAAAACAATCCTCAACAGTCACTCCTTAAAGGAAATAGTATATTTCAAATAAATCTCTAATTTCAAAATTAAATTAAAAACACAGTTCCTTTATATCCTGAGGTCTGTCGAGGCGCAGCGGCACAAACGTGTGTCTGTAACCGATGGGTTGTGGGTTCGATCCACACTCGAGGAAATGTAAAATTTAATATTGTCAATTTAGATATTTAATGTTTTCATTACTTCGCTCTGGCACAAGGCAAAATGCGGCGTTGAGTTCCGCCACTCAACACGCTATGCCTAATAATTCGGCGGAAAGTGAGGAACGGAAGTGTAACGAAGTGTCTTAACATTAGGTTCCCAAGTTCCCTCTGCCTACCCTGCCGTATGCGGGATACAGCGTGAAGCTGAGTAGAGTAGAGTCCTTTATATCAATAATTTTAATACAATTTCCAAAGTGATATTCCATATGTTTTACTAGTTCATTCAAGCCACGTCGTGAAACGAGTGAATGGAGCTGTTTTTTTGGCAGTACACTTGACTAAATCGCTGTGAAATTACTTGCCCGCCGGCGGACGTTTTATTTCTATGATCTTGGGTGCCAGTTATAGCGGAACCGACTCATCGGTATGCCCCGCATGGTCGGAAGAGAGAATTGAGTGTTAAGACACTACGTTCTGTCAAACTCTCAAATATAATGTAAGAACTGAAGGGAATTAGTGTCACGGTTTTCACACTATTTTATTTAACCTTTGTTTGTTTAACCATTGATTTATATTTTGTTCAGTGACAAATAACTTATAATATATTTTTTAAAAATCTAATAATTTATACTCTAACAAATAATTATAAAGAAATTTGACCGCAACTGAAGTATTTATTGGATGGTAAAGATTTATTCACATGAGCTTAAAACATTACTTCATATTGTAAAACTAGGCAAGCAACCAAAAACCGTACTCAAATCGGTCCATACATTTCAAGAGCTACGACGTTATCGTAATGATAAGCATGAAAATATTTTAATTCTTATAGCTTTCTTGTAAAATTATATTGTTTTTCTTCTGTCTGTCCGTTTGTCGGACTATTTTTTTATTTTTTATTTAAAAAAAACAATTGGCATTCTAAATTCTTTCTTAATTTAATATTTCTATAAAACGTAAATAACATAATAATTATTCAATTTACCATCTCATATAGAATACAAAACGTTAAATTATATATTTATAAATATAATTCGTGATAAGAAGTATAATCGCTACCGCCCATAGATCCGCTTCAACTTAAACCGACACCGCATTTTTTCGTGTACATATTGATACAGAAGCTGACTCATCTCTTATATAATGTGGGGTACAACTGTGTGAAAGTTGATGTCTTAGGTCATAGTCGTGTATCATTCATAGTCTCTCTGCGGAGAACAGTGTAATGGGACACTCTGTTTTTCATATTTTGCTTTGTCTAGCGAGGTAGAGTATTGACATATATTTTTAATATAATTGTGAGTGTTTCTTGAGAAATATAGCGGATCTGTGAAAGATATCTTGCGTAGGTATCATAAATGGAAACGGGAAAGATAAAAAAGAAATTTCACGATAAAAATTCACGATAAACCAATACCAATTGTAAAGTTGCAAGTTACAATTGGTATTTTAAATAATGCAGACGTATTGGAGCTATTAAGCTTAAATGAAACAAAAATAAGGAAAGAATTCTTGTAGTTTATTAGGATTAAGTCTATTTTTCAATCAACCAATAAAGAAAGAAAATCTGAACTTTTTATAGATTGTTAATTTTAACGAACTAACTTGAGCTAGCTTTTTCGAATTTTAAGCAACCGACAGTCGAATTTTATGTCGTTTTTATATTTTATTCAATTTCTAAACATGGTTCAAAGTCTTTAAGACATACTACAGATAACTTATTTTTTTTACAGTTATACGCTGTATCCCACACGAGGCAGGGTAGGTAGAGGGAACCCGGGAACCTAGTGTTAAGACACTCCGTTCCACTCCCGTTCCCCACTTTCCGCCGAATTTGAGGCATTGCGTGTTGAGTGGCGGAACTCAACGTCTCGCTTTGCCTTATTACCAGAGCGAAGAAATGAAACATTAACTATTTTAAATTGAAAATATTAAATATTTCATTTCCTCGACCGGGGATCGAACCCAGAACCTGTCGGTAACAGTCACACGCTTGTGCCGCTGCGCCACGACATGCCTCACAGACAACTTATAAGTAGTATATTAAGTAGTATATTTAAACAGTAAACAGAAACCAATAACGAAAAGTATTATCCGATTATAAAAAAAGAAGTCATGCTATAATTGCCAACGGCAGTGTTCTCCGCCTCGCGACGAAGTGAACGCGGTGAAAGTAGAATACTAATTATTAACTTATATAATGTTCAATAAACGTTTGTGTATCGAATTTTGTGTTATTGTTATTCAAATGATGGTGTTTTTGTGTAATTTTACACAATTTATATTAAAATACGTATAAATACATAATCATATCGATATTTTTTATCTTCACTTTGAACCCTCACATAGTGAGTAGGCAAGGGAAACCTTGAAACGTAGTGTAAAGACACTACATTCTATTTATTCCTGCAGCTCTTGAGCTCTTTCACTTGACAAGTATTGTTTAGAAAATTGAGTTGGCGTTGGAGGAGCAGTGTCTTAATATTAGGTTTTTCTTGCCTACCCTACTATTAGCGAGATGCAAAGTAAAGGTAAAACAACAAAAATATAGAAAATTGTAATTATATATTGTATATTGCACTCACCATCTCCACTCTGGTTGCTGCTGTGCGCGTGGTACTGCTCGTCTGCAAATTCATACTCTATATTAGATTAGACACATCTGCTCTCGACTCTATTATTGTCTTATGTAGCTAGCTAATGGTACAAAAATTTTTGGAGTTATGAGTAAACAAACCTTGGAAACAAGAGAAAGGAAAGACATTTATTATCAGTTATTTGGATTAAATGTATGCTGCAATGTAATTCAATTGGATGGATTCCAAATATTAACCAACGTTTAATTTTTTTTTTGGTAATTGATTATTCTTTAAAAAGACAATTATTTTTGTCAGCTTCACCCTGTATTTTATGCATGGCAGGGCAGACAACCCTATTATGTATAGGATGAAAAGAACTTGGGTAATTAGTATTAAGAGACTCCGTTCTTTTCCCAACTTTCAGATTGAAGAAATGAAAATAATAAATATTTATATTGAAAATTTAAATATTTTACTTCTACATGTGGGAATCGAACCCGCAATCCGTCGATTATATTCACACACTTGTGTCCTTGCACTACAATAAGCCTCAACATATTTATTTTATTTTTTATTTCTTCCACATAGTAAATTATTTTACATTTTATTTAAATTATTTAGTTCTTACAGCCTGATAAATTTATAAAGCTTTTGAAGATATTATTATAGCAAAATTTAATGTTTTATTTAATATAGCGAGCTGTGAAAATAAATCGTTCCCTCTAGTGGGAGTCGAATCCACTGCGCCACAACTGCCTCAAAGTTATGTTCTACAATATTTTTTGGAAATAAAGTTAGTTCAATAAATTTCTATGTTTAATAACCTATCTATCTCTTCATTTGAGAAAAAGCATTGAAAGAAACATTTATCTATGCTCAATCTTCTCTTCACTTTTACTTCTCTTTCCATTCAGCCGATGGTAGCTTCCTGTAGAACTGACACAACAGACATTTCTATGCAACTTGTCGTTTGAAAAATGCTTGTTATGGCCAAATTGAATAAAGATTAATTTGATTTTGATTATGTTACCCATCATTTTACCCGTGAAATTTAAGTACAAGATAAATGCTAAATTAACTGTCTTACCTCCATTCCTATGGTCAGTGCTGATCAGCTCCTGGCTTTGTATCGGCGCGTGTATAAGGACCTTCTGCTGAGGACTATGAGGATCCAGACCTTCAACTTCCAAAAGAGGCGCATGCGTCTCATATCCATGGACTACCAATGGCGGTGCATGTAAATCCATGTTTAATATCACTTTCTGGCACAAAATTGTTGGAATTTCAAATTTCTGGCACAAAATTGTTGGAATTTCAATATTTTTTTTTATATATTGTCACTTTTTTATTGGCACTAGTACTAGAGCTAAGAGGATTTTTTGGGAGTATTATTAGTTTTGTTTTTAGTTTTGCGTTGGTCGTTTCACACAATCACATTGTAACTGTCACCGTAACCGTTTGCGTATCTTCACTTTTTCTTCGCACATTTTAAACACTTTGTCTGGAAAGAAGAGAAAGATTATAAGCTTATCATTTTAATTAAATAAATATATAGTGAACAATCTCATTAATACGCATATTTTCGAAGCCAAGTACAACCAGTTCTATAAAGTGTACTTGAGTTCTATAGAATATTTTATGTTCTATAACAAAAAACTAAAGCCAGAAGAATGCCATTATTCAGATCCTGGTTCCACCATCACATTAGTATGATGCTATATTATTGTATTGTCACCTAATATGATGATGCACCTACGTATGATAAGAGAAGAAAAAGCCAAAACAATAGATACATATGGGTCGAATTCAGTTTCTTAGCGTATTTTGGACAATTACTACAAGAGACGTGGTACAGGGGTAGAAACAAGTGACTGTTAACGCGCCAGGTTGTGGGTTTGATTCCTGCTCGAGGAAATGAAATATTTAATATTTTCATTTATTTTCTCTGGTAATAAGGCAAAGCTGGACGTTGATTTTTTCCACTTAACATGCAATAGACCAAATTCGGTGAACCATATGGACAAAAGTAATTCGCCCTAAAAAAATTTAATTGAATGTATTTAAGGAAGGAAGATTAATTTAATGTATTTTAATTTTTTTGTTTAAATAAATCTAATTTTTAAAATTATATATCTAGCTCGTTCTGCTTGTTTTATTTTTTATAACGCCAAAATTATATGAAATTCCAAAAGAAAAACCTCCGCAAATTTAATTCTCATACATTAAAGTGAATGCCAGCGTATAAATCACGTGGTTCCGTTTAGCAAAACGTGTATATTTGTTTAAACAAACTGCTTCGTGCTGTGGCATCCTATTGTTTTCTGTTTTGTTACTTGTCGCTACTATACTGTGGATATTCTCAATTTTATAAGAAACAGCTGAATAATTTTAATTTAATATAAGTAATAAATAAATTAAAACACTTATCACAGCATATCTAAGTAGGGCTGTAGCAGTTTTCAAAGTAAAAGCATTAGTTTTTAGTTTGATTTCTATCGACATAAAATGCAGCGTTGGGTTACGCAACATGCAATGTTTTGATAATTAAAGATATGATGAAATAAAACATGGTACAAAACAAACTAAAAATGATAAAACTTTGGGCTTGTCATTTATAAAGAATATATAAAATGTTAAGATAAAACAGCTGTATGTACACTTTATATAGATTTTTTGGTGTCTTTTTTATTTATTTAAGCTAAGCTCATTTATAAAGAAACTTAACCAATATTGTTCGTGGATTAATAGGTGAATATATAGGCAGGTATAAGTAAACCAGGGTAAAAAAAAATGAAAAAGTAATATATAATATACTCGTAATAGGTACTCATTGTATTTAGTTTTGAATACTGCCTTAAATTAATTTAGTATTTTTTTAAAAGCATATCCATGATTTATTACTTTAAGATTTCATTAAAATAACCTATCTTAACTGTAGGAAAAGGTTTTCATATTCAAATGTGTGTTATGTAAAGTTAGGGTTGAACATTTCTAAAACACTTTCTATAAATAAGAATATTTATAAGTAATGCATAATATTTCAGAGACAAAGTAAACGACAGCAGTAATTATTTCACCTGAATATCACTTTTATAGCAAGATTGAATAATCTTAGAGCTGTGGAGTATCAATATAATTATATATTTTTTTAAAACAGAATGTAAAATTTATATTTTTCAAATAAAATAAAAGATTATTTATTACTATTAAACTTTATACTAGATACTTAGTACACTGACTTCGACGACGCACGATATACTTATAGACATAGTTCTAACTGCCAAAGCTGTTCTGGCAGCAGGTAGTCTTGCATGATAAATGAGCAATTCACATAAAAAATATTTTAATATTAACCAGTAATTCCTGAGGTTATCGCGCTCAAACAAACAAAATGTGTAGCTGGTAGTACATATAACCCTATTGCCATTTACAACGGGAAGTTGTTTGAATTATTTATAAGTACGAGTAGTTGGTTTTGCACTAATCTACAAAAAGTATAATCGAGGAAACATTAATATGATCTATTACAATATAAATTGCCGACAACCCTTGTGAAAAAATATACTGAGTAAATTACATTACTATTTATAAAAATTAAGGCCGTTATGGCTTGGTGGCACGGTGTCTACGTCGTAGATTCGATTTCTGCTCGGGTTAATGATTATAATGTAACTATTTTAAATATTCGTTATGGTAGGCAAAGCACGGCGTTGAGTTACACCTTTAAAGATGAAATTTCACTTCATTCAGGAGAGAGAACAATGTGACTTGACACAAGGTTTGCGTACAGAACTAAATACTGTTCGTAAATAAATGTTAATTTATTAAAAAAACTCATAAAAAATCCATATTTTTATATACTTTTCTACCACTTTAAGTTTATTTTTTATTATTTTTTTCTAATTAAATGCAAAAATGCAAACATTTTTTAACAACATTATATTATAAATCATAATTATTATATTGTCACCGTATCGCGAGTCGTCACTCATTCGTCCATTGTACATAATTTTCCCAGAGCCTTGTCAACTTAACCTTTGTGTATATTATTTTAATTTTGAGCCATAAGTGTTAATGACTAAGAAAAGTGCTTTAGTGTTTTGATATTTTTTTACAAAATTATGTAGGGTTATATGGTTGTTACGCAAAAAAGTCTAAGGTCCAGCCAGTTTCTCCAGTTACGAATAAAGTTTCAGATAGTATATCTGACAGTTAATGCTATCTTACAGACAGAGGCTGCTTATATTTTTTCCGTTTCAATTGCCCTTCCAATTTATCTGATAGTCAATAATGACGCATGTAATAGGTGATGAGACGTCAATAACGTGAAAAAATATGGCTTATCTAGCAGATAACTCAGTACTATATCAGCCAGTTGTTTCAATCGGCCCTTCACTTAATGATTTTAACGTAACGAATAGTGGCGCAGGGGCTCAAGGATTCGACTTTAATCATGACAGGTTGTAGGTTAGGGTATGCCAACTCGAGAAAATAAAATATTTATTATTTTCAATTCAATTATTTTAATGTTTTCATTTCTTCGCTCTGGTAGCATACATATTGGTAGCGTGGCATTGAGGTTGGCTATTAAGCACGCGATGCCTCAAATTTGACTAAAGTTTAGTTTTAAAGTTTGTAGGAAAAACACTAGGTTTCCAAGTTACCTCTGTCTACCCTCCCATGTGTAAGACACTGTGTAAAATTAAAAAAAAAACACGTTGAATATTGTAAATGTATCGAAATTGAACTAAAAAAAATTAAAAATTATCTCATGATTGAATTTGAACCAACAACTATTATATATCACACAAATTAAAGGAACTAAGCACGCACTATATAGGAACATACCTATTTTAATATGAAACAAACATAAAATGATTATTCAAAGGTGTATTCAAACGTTTCATTCACACGGCGATGTGTATCGTGATACTGTATCCGGTATTAGCTGTAACTTGTATTACTAAGGATTACATATAATATTATTTTATTGTGTTTCCAGCACAAGACAAGTTAAGCAGAGGGAACCTGGGAACCTAATAATAAGACACAGCGCTCCTATTACGCATTCCCGTTCTCCAGCACTTAATAAAAACATCCTTTAATGTCAATACAAATATGCTGAGATTTGTGCATTCAACTGAAGAAATAATTAGTTCAGTTTTAAAATATTAGTGGAGTTATTTATTTGTTTATGGAAAATACTAGGAAAACGAGCGTACAGGTCACCTGATTGTGAGTGATCACCGTCGCCCACGGCCCCGTGTAACACCAGGGGAGCTACAGGAGCATTGCCTTTATACGTATATGTAAGTACGTTACTACAGTTGGTACCTACAATTGTCGAACTAAGAATTGTGGATTCACATTAAGTCTTTTTTTTATTTTTCGGTGCTTAGTTTAATAAGCAACATATAAATACTAAAATATCTAAATTGATAGTGATTGACTATACATCGATGTGTAGGAACCAGAATATTCCCTCTTTTCTTGCTATGAGCGGGATACAGCGTGAAGGTAAAAAAAAAACTTTTTGTTTATAAAATCGGCTAACAAGTGTCATCTGCTTGTATTAAAAAAGGAATAAAAAAAATAATAATAATGATATAATGACGTGAGAACACCGAGTTACGTCGACACCCATACACAAGTGAGTTCTAATGATATACCATTAAAAGATTTACGCTTCTACACGTGAAAAAGAATTAACTTGTAATATATTATCTCTATGAAACCACTGTGGCACAATGAGGCATGGTATGGTTTTAAGCACAATGATTTTAAGTTCGATTCCAACTTGAAGGATTATTAACAACTTCACGCTTTTTCCCGCTTGCCAGGGTAGACACTTCTCTTTTTCAGCTTCACGCTATATCCCGCACATAGCAGAGTAGGCAGAGGTCACTTAGAAACCTAGCAATAAATCACTTTTTTAATATTTTAGCGCAATTAAATGTCCACGTTATGTACGTTCAGGTTAGTCATGTAATTTTATTGAATCATCTAATGGTTACGGTAACAAAAATTTAAATTATACCTACTGCTTTTTTTCGTCACATGTAAAGAAAAAAATAAATTATTCACGTTTTAGCCAGAGCCTTATGTTATAAAAAGTGGGGAATGTGGAAAGTGGAGAGTTCAATAATAAGTGCCCTCTGCCTACCCTGTATCTAGTATTTTCAAAATACTCTCGTATTTGATCTGCAAACTTTTTAAGTTACTTAAAAAAATCTTAATTTGTTACAAAAAAAAATTATAAAAGAATGATTTAAACATGTAAATTTTCACGACTGCTAAGGAATATTTACAGACTAAAAGTATATTGAATTAATGTAATGTCTATTGTATATCTAATAAGTAAATTATAACATTGACATTGAAATCAGCCACTGTTGATTTCGTTGCCGGCTCTTCTTAGCAGAACTGCCTTCCAAGCAGGTAGTTCTATGTTCAATAGAAGATTTTTAACTGCTGGCGTAAGTGTACTTGTATGTAAAAAAAAAAAAAAAAAATTTCAATTTTGTATCATTATACTTTACTCAGTATACAACATGTATCAATATTGAAGTCATTATCTTCCAATTATGAGACAGTTCGATCACAACTAGCCCCAATATATTTGGGTTTAAATCTTATTCCGAAGTGAAATTACATTTATTATATGTGCATATTTATTTTGTAGATTTGTTGTATAAGAGAAATTTAAAATCAAGGCTGGTGTAAAGTATCCAATCGATACACGAAGATTGTAAAGTTCAATTCAATTTAAAGAAAAGATAATATTTGCGTGCTTTAAGTTACTTTCTGCCAACTAGTAAATAATCGTTAAAGCTTTAATTCTGGAACGGAACTTTTCACTAAATACAGCCTTGCGTACTACGCAAAGTTTAAAATTTGCACAAAACTATAAAAATACAGCACGTTCAAACAAAGACATGACTAATCATTAATGAAACAGTCATACATACATATCCTATAGGTACGAATGTATGTACGTACATACAATATTATATAGTTATTTATTTATCGCAATCAAGATGGCCGATTCTCACGTGGACAAAAACAGCGGCATTGAACTGTGAGCAATTGTTTCAACCGAAATGTTAGACAAAGGTATATTTAATTATGGTTAGTGTAACCATGGTTTGGAGATTTTAGGTTATATTTAATTAAAATGGGTCATCTTAGTACATTGAAATACCATTTTTAAAATAGTCAAATTTTTCTGCTGTAAAAAAGTAAACCGAGGCGTTCTGCCTCTCTGAACACAATCCAGGTAGAGGCCTGAGGCCTGTCGTGGTGCAGGTGCACAAGCATGTGACTGGAAAGGCAACAAGTTATGAGTTCAATCCTACTCGAAGAAATAAATATTTCATATTTTCAAATTAAATATTTAATATTTTAATTTCTTCCCTCTGGTAATAAGGCAAAGAAAGTTCGGCCCCTAAACACGCAATGTCTCAAATTCGACAGAAAGAGGAGAACGGATAGGAGTGTCTTAACACTAGATTCCTAAGTACTCGTCTTGTGCTATAATAAATATATTAAGTAATCTTATTTATATTTCTTACATTTACACCCTACTTTTTACATACCTAAAAAAACTAACGTGACACGGGATATTTATCTAAATCTTTATGTACAAAATTCTACTTTACGTTGACAACTTTAAGATAAATTGATGGAGTATTTAGAAATGATTTCCCGAACACGAAAGGAAAACACTAAAGTTATTAAGGTACGTACCGTACATATTAAAATTTATGAAAAAAATATACAGGGTTAATATTTTAAGATATCTAATAAAATAGCCACTGTTATCTTTTTTGTAATTTTTTTTGTACACGACAATTAAATATTTCACATATTTAAACAAGAACACCTTGCAGACACTCCGTTCCCCATCAATAATTTAAAAACATGAAAATGTAATTTCAGGTATTTTCAAAAAATGTTTACAGGTTTCAATGTCCAATCCTAAATTATTACATGTACAATTTTAAATTTAATAAAAAATAATTTATATATCAGTTTCACAATCTAAACTTGATTATCAAACAGTATAACATTTTTTATCTACACACACAAATAGAAGAAATATAGCAGAAACAATTAGAAAGCTTTGTGTTAAAAAACAAAAAAAAAACTATCTTTGCATGTTGAGTGGCGGAACTCAACGCTGCGCTATGCCTAGTACACAGAGCAATAAAAAATAATAAATTAAATACTCTATTTCTTTGACAGGGAATCCAATTCACTACCTGTTACGACAATCGCACTCTGGTGCCCATGCGCCACGACTGGGCCATACCATTTCTATTTATTTAGTTTTTTAAATATTTTATCCCACATTTTACTGCAATGTATTCACCCTACTCACTACATGTTTCAGTCGAAACCTGTCTTTATTTATGACGTGAGTTTTCAAGGGCAATGTTAATGGATTTTTTAAAATACGCTTGATTTGTAATTAGACTGTCAAAATGAAGTGTTGCTATATTCATACTTTAGGTATCATTTATCCAGTTCAATACATATTAAACTGTATTAGAATTACTATCAACATTTTGTGAGGTGACTAAGTATCTTATTTTAGGGAGGAATACATAAAAAATATGAGAATAAATACTCGTTATTCTAAGTCACCAAACACCCAATACCTCTAGAATTTGAAAGTGGGGAATGGATGTGCCTTTGTGGGAACGGAGTTCTTAAAACTAGGTTCCCAGGTTACGTCTACTTACCGTCTATATGTGTATACAGCGTAAAACTAAAAATAAGCATTCCTAGGCTTGGATTCAATTTTTTAATTGAAAAATCCAACTAACATACATATCTTAATATAACTATATAACATACAAATTAATAAAATAATATAATAAAACAGACGATTGTGCAAAAAATATTTTGTCATTATCATGATCTGTCTGACAATTGTATAGGGCTTAGCCTTATTGTCCTTAGATGCGTACATAGAACCATACATACATATGTGCAAAATTTCAAGCCATTTACTTTCTTTCTTTCTTGGCTTCACGCTGTATCCCGCACGAGGCAGGGTCGGCAGAGGGAGCCCGGGAACCTAGTGTTAAGACACTCCGTTCCACTTCCGTTCCCCACTTATAGTAAAAATTGGGTTACTTTAGCAATTTAAAATGACATATTCCATTATATGACTGTCCAATATTAGGTTTATTTCATATTCAGTGGTAGAACTCAACCTAGAGCTATGGCTTTTTACTATAACAATTACAATATTGTCTTTTTTAAAGCAGGAAAGGCGGAGATAACCTTAGAACTAAGTGTTAAAACTCTCCGTTTGCATTAATAAAACTCCGTTCCCTAGTTTCCGCCGAATTTGAGGCATTGCCTGTTAATTGGCAGAAATCAAAACCACGCCTGGCCTTGTTACCAGAGCAAGGAATTGAAAATAAGAAATATTACATTTCCGTGAGTGGGTATCGAACCTACAACCTGTCGCACAAATAGTCGCTCACAAGCTCCTGCACCATGGCAGGCCTCAAATAGAATATTCCTTCCAATGAGAGCCATTGAGAGCCATTCATAAGCGTCGTTTTCTTTTATATACTTTGCTGCCCATAAGTAGAATTGAAGAGGTGTTATAAAGCAATCAATTCCATAAACAAATCACCTAATTTGTAATACCAGGGGGTGACAAATTAATATTTAAATAGAAACGTTTTCCACTTGTTAATAGCAAAATCTGAACATACATTTTAGTGATTGTCGGTCACGCGATGGTGTTTGAGCATCGTCACGTGAGGGTTAAAGTGGGGACTCTATGAGAATTTTTACATTAGTACCTTTACATTTAAATACAGGAAGTAGGGTTAATCAATTTAGTTTGAATTAAAAATGTCGATTATTTTTTTTGTTAGCTTCACGCTGTATGGTAGGGAACTACTACACTTTAAAAAAATCACTAACGTAGCTGGATTTGAACCCGCGCCTCTTGGAAACCGTCCACCCGCTCTGACCAACTAAGCCATACGTTCTTATCGAGCTACGTTGAAATTCTTATACGCTTGTTACAAACTTCTCGACAAACTGTCCTAAGAAAGATATACTTTGTAAAATCGTCTTGCTCTTAATTTGTTTCTATTTTTTTTTATTGCTGTGAATACATTTGAACCCATAAGCATTGTGTGCAGAATTTAAGCCCTAATAATTCAACATTCCCTTACACACTTCGCCCCTTGACCTCTTTTTAAGCGTAAATGTACCATAAAATTGCTATTATTTACAAAATAACTTATTTTTACATTTTTGTTAGTTTCCGTCACGCTTCACTCGTAATTGGAGGGTTAATGTGAATTTCGATATAACTCATCTGTTAATTTAACAAAATTACTTTACAGCTTATATAAATAATAAAGGTATTTTATTTTAATTTTCTTTTTTTCCAGCTTCTGCCATGTGCGGGATACAACGTA
The DNA here is from genome assembly GCA_019049475.1 of Eueides isabella. Taxonomy (NCBI): domain Eukaryota; kingdom Metazoa; phylum Arthropoda; class Insecta; order Lepidoptera; family Nymphalidae; genus Eueides; species Eueides isabella. The sequence continues at coordinate 9,374,416 of CM032406.1, forward strand.
TCCCGCACATGGCAGGGTAGGCACAGGCAACTTGGGAACATCCTGTTAAGAAACTCTTATCCGTTCCCCACTTTCCGTCGAATTGAAGGCATTTTGTGTCGACTGGTGAAAATCAACGCTACACTTTACCTTGATAAGAGAGCGAAGAAATGAAATTATTTCAATAAAATTTTTAAAAACATTCAAATATTAGAGTGGGGATTGAACCCACAACCTGTCGTTTACACTTACACACCTGTGCCGCTGTGCCACGACAGGTCTTTATTTAATTTTTTTTCTATAGCTATTTTTGTTGTAGTGATGAAGTAGTTAAATTAATTAAAAAAAATTGTTTAAGCAAACTGTACATATACTTGAGAAGGTATACCAAAAAGACAAAATACAAATTTTAATTCAATATAAGTTAACCAGTCTAATTGGAATATTTTGAGTCGCTGTAATATTTTATGTTTATTTTTTCCTTGTATCCCTCATATAGCAGGGTAGATAGAGTGAACTTGGGAACATAATTAAGATAAATCTGTTACTTCTAATACACAATCTGCTGGAGAATTCTGGAAGCATTGGCCAACGGATTTAGATGAAATTTTACAGTAATATAGCTTATATATTAAAAAAACACACAGGTTATAATACTTATATATAAAACAAATATTTTGTATAATATGACTAGAATATAAGAATTATATTATATTTAAAAAAATATGTAAGTATCTTCATTACACGAACGAATGAAAGTAATTTTTCCTTTCAAACGTATTACAATATGACATAATGTTAGTGTTCCCACGACCCCGGCATTGGAGTATCGGAGGCGTGGGAGAAAGACAGTTTGTGGGTTATGTTCTTGACATAGAAGAACTGAATTTGTTTTTTCTTATGTAATTGGACTGCTTACTTTGTTTTTTTTGAGGCCTGTCGTGGCGCAGCGGCACAAAAGTGTTACTGTAACCGACAGGTTCTGGGTTCGATCCCCAGTCGAGGAAATGAAATATTTAATATTTTCAATTTAAATATTTAATGTTTCATTTCTTAGCTCTGGTAATAAGGCAAAGCGCGGCGTTGAATTCCGCCACTCAACACGCAATGCCTCAAATTCGACGAAAAGTGGGGAACGGAAGTGGAACTGAATGTCTTTACACTAGATTCCCGAGTTCCCTCTGCCTACCCTGCCTAGTGCGGGATACAGCGTGAAGCTATACTTTGTTTTGTTTTAACATTAAGTAAAGTTTTATATAAATTGCTTAATCGTTATTTTGTTTTAAAATGTATTAATATTTTTGTTTCAATATATATATTCAAAATGATTTTCTTCTATCTGATGTAAAAGCCAGGATGATCTCTTTTGGTCTAAAGGAACTTCTGATTCAACCTATAGTAGGTCTAGGTTTGCACACTTGCTTGATTTTCTGCCCCTGAAGATAGTGAATTGGCTCTCATTTTCTAATCAACTCTTTGTAACTCTGGAGCAAATCAAAGAATACTTTTTAAGGGCAAATTATATAAGGGATGTAGCAAGAAATCTTTCTACATATGTAAGAGCCTTGGCATGCGCCCGATGTACTAGGTAATGTCAAAGTGATATATAGAGACGAAGCTATAGTGACTATTATTTTGTTTTAAATTTTCTACTGTTTAAATATACTAAGAAAAGAAAACATTATTGGAGAAGAGAAAAAGACTTAAAATTTTCCTCTGATTCATGAAGTTGTAGCAGATTCAAATTCGTATTAGTTTTCTTTAAAAAAAGTATGAAATATTTAAGAATTAATACAAAGTCGTTACAGTGCGGCATCTGGCTGCAAACAATGCAACGGTCACAGGTATAATCCCCACTTGGAGGTATGAAATATTTTATTTATTGTTTCTAGAAATAAAACGCGGCGTTAAACTCCGTTAATCCACATGCGATGTCTCGAAAAATGTAAAGAAAGCAAAGGACTAATAAATATAAGGACCTTACACCAAAACGGCTCATGTAAACATTAATCAAACAATCAAGACTTCTGTCGTGGTACAAAAAAAATAAACATAATTTATTGAATAATAATTATCTATTGTATAATTAAATTTTTCTCATCATTGTTTGTCAAGCTATTAACTGGGGTGAATGACCTGTGATAACTTACTGATAATATGTTTTATCATTATCAGTCCTGTAGTGGCACAGTAGTTAATACGGCAGACTGTGGGTTCGATCCGCACTCGAGGAAATTAAATTAAATATTAAATAATTTCAAATTACGGAAAGAAGAGTCTCTACACTAGGCTGAAAGAAAAAAACAATAACTACATATATGACTATTTAAAGATTAAAGAAGCTTTACGTTACAGGTAAATTTTATTTTAGGCATAGTTTTATAATGTAATGATATCTTTGATGTTTTGCGATTGTTACACATTTTAAATTAAATAATTTTAATCCTGTGAACGATGGACTACTGTAAAGTGTTCGAAGCGTCGGGTTTACAAAAATATATAAATATCAATATACGTGATTAATCTACCTAAAATTGTTTCATTTAATTCACTTAGCTTCACGCTGTATCCCGCACATGGTAGGGTAGGCAGAGGGAATTCGGGAATCTAGTGTTAAGACACTCCGTTCCACCTCCTTTTCCCAATTTCAGCCGAAATTGTGGCATTGCGCGTTGAATGGCGGAACTCAACGCCGCGGTTTGCCTTGTTACCACAGCGAATAAATGAAAACATAAAATATTTAATATTTTATTATTTTAATATTAAATAATTTGAAAATTTTAAATATATTATTTTCTCAAGTGGTGATCGAACCCACAACTTATCGTTTACAATCACACGGTTGTGCCCCTGCGCCACAACAGGTCTCAACATGTTACATTTAAATAGTGTTATAATATATTATTTAAATATTATGAAGTTGAATAGTTTATTTCTTTAATCTAACCAAATTAAAAATTCAAATTGTATAACAATGAACGGGAGAATTTAAGAAATAACTATAGAATGATGCATTTCTCTTAGTTCCTATTTAGCCAAGCGGGCACACCATTAAAACTTGTCAAGCCTTCTTTTGCTTACTTAATTTTGCCAAACCACGGCGTTCGGTTTTGCCACTCAATACTCAATGTCTCCAGATTTTTGACCAAAAATAGGTAACAGAAGTGTCTTCATGGGAACAGAGTGCCTTATCACTATGTTCTCAGGTTTCCTCTGCCTACTTCTATACTGCTATGCAGAATACAGTGTAAGTTTAAAAAATTATGCCAAACGAAACAGACTGCGACAGACAATAACAAAAGAAATTATATCAATTCACGATTTTTTCTAAGAACAATATTTCCAATTTCAATCTGATTCAACGGTAATATTTCATACATTTTTAATGCACAATCAAAATTTGTATTTTACACTTGTTAATAGAAATGCTCCAAAGTACCGAGCCGTGACTAATATCAAGATTTGACAAGTATATATTTTTTATGAATCCATTGGAAAAACTGTTGTTGGCTATTATTAACTAGTAATATTTCTTCATCGCCTTGGATTTCGTGCGTTTTTGTAGACCTTGTTAAGCACTTTATGCACTAATATTAGAGTTCTGTAGCGATATTATGACTATTAATGCAATTATTTAGTTATATATTTCTTTTTATTAACTTATCACTGCATCGTGCATATGGTAAGGTAGGCACAAGGAACCTGGGAACCTAGTGACACATTTCTTTCGCGTTAACACACTTCCGTTCTCCATTTTAACCGACGAATTCTGGAGGCTTTAGATGTTGAATCAACCTTATTATATTAAAACAAAAATATACAATTATTTAACTTGTTCTAATTAGTTTAAGCATAGCGTTAAGTAAGGATATAGCGCAGATTTCGCCTTTTGTTTATTTTACGTTCAAAACTCTGTTCACTTCACTTCGCTCGTTGAAATGGCCAAAAATATCTGAGTAATTAAATGATATAATGTATTTATTTTTTAATTAGATTATTTATGTCAGGTTTTGATAAATTAATGATGAATTCTATACCAGATAACATTCTAAAACTAAACAGTTTTCATACTTGAATACGATAATCTCAAGATCTACATTATAAATAGAAAAAAATATATTAAGAAAAAGATTATTTCCTTTTTAAAAAGGCAGACGTAGCCGCTGTTAAAAGCTAACACAATGATAAAAGATAAGAAATTTCAACTATCGCTTTCTTTTCAACCGTCAAACACCAAATGCCAAATCCAACCTACCCCAAGATGTAAATTGTGGCTCAGTGAAAAAAAAAAGACTGGCGTTGAACGTTGAACTCAGAGGTCGTTATACCCACCTGCACGGGGGTGGCACCTGTGACTTGACGTAACGGACACGTGCTTCGCGCCAAAACGGGATTAGCTGTCAAGATTACATACGTATTTTTTTTTGTTTATCTGTTGTCAATCTTTGCACAGATTATATTAAATATTGACAAAATGAATCTCGGTTGTTTTTTAGGCGTGATACTGTGGAATAGCGAATGCTGCGATGATTATGGGTTTGATTCCCACTTAGAGAAATTAATTATTTATTTTAATATCATTTTCAAGTTTCAATAATAAGAAAACACGTTGTCCACTACTTATCGCTAAAAATTAGAAAGTGAGAGAGGGAGCAATAAAGTTTCCAGCACATATAACAAAATACAACGTGATGGCTTTTATGTATAAAATAATATTTAATTAAATAAAGTCTTAGATTAATATTTGATTTTCGAAATGTATTTTTTATATTTATATTATATTTTTAAAATATTATGCACATATAATTGTAAATAGGTTTTAATATATAATTCCTTAGAATTATTTCAAAGCGACAAAATAGAAATTAGACAATAAACGAAACGTATACACAGACAAATTACATACCGCAAAATACATACATATGTACATACTTAGCACAACATATAATTAGAAACTAATGATTTAAATATATTACGAACAAAATACAAGCGATAACGATAGTGGGTGTCTATTTAATTTCGTAAAATTGAGTACATTTAACTATTTTAATTTTTACGTTGTCCAACACCAAACGCGGAGTTGAGTTCCGCCATTCAACACGCCACGCCTTAAAATTGGCTGGAAAGTGGATAACGAAGTGTGTAAACACTAAATACTCCTTGCATTACCATGCTAAATAAGTAGACAAAGTATTTTTAAATATATATGTAGAATAAAGTTAGTTAAAAATAAACGGTAGCCTTACAGCCCTTTTATTTTTGCCTCTATAAAGTACTTCCTAAGATACTTCCATATATAAAGTGATTAAGCAACACCTGATGTAACGGAATCGGCGCACGCGCCTTAGAAGCAGACGGGGATAACGACATTATAGAAAAAAATAAAATTATTTAAAGGCTATTGAAATAATACAAAATTATTATTATGATAATTATATTTGTTAACCATCATAGTGGAATAGCACAGTTGTGATACAACGGTTGTAGGTTTGATACCTATTTGGAGAATTAATACTGATTTGAGAAATTGAAAATATCTTTTTGTATTAAAAAAGTTTTGGAACAAAGCGCGGCGTTAAGTTCCGCCACAACACGCATTGCTTTATTAAATATGTATAAAAGTTGTTATTATAAATATTGTCAATATTTGCATGTACGGATATACAATATGGGCAACAGTACAAGATACAATCTCATATAAAATTTTTAACGTTGGATTTGAACTTGCATCTATAGGATAAGGATAATCTAGGAACACCTGACGTAACGTAATTTGCGCACGTGCCACAGGGCTGTCACGGGGATATCAACATTGTAAGCATTGTACTATAATATTATGTTTTAAATTATGATTTAACTTTATTTATTTCAAATTTATCTCTCTTAGCGCTACTAGGGCGCAGCGTATTCGGTTTTCACTCCAATGGCTTGAATTATTTTCCTTTACTTAATATGAAAATCAGGAAGGAAATCTTACATTAGGTACCTTCCGTAAACCCTGGTCCATCTATGTTCATCGTTAGGCTATTTTTTAATATTATATATGTTTTATAACTTTAATAAATAAATAAAATGTGTCTCGTTTTTTATTTATTTCCTTTTTTAATTGCTTTACTTGATTAAGAAAAAAAAGGTAAAATTTGAAATAAAATTTGCTTTATTATTTTAAATATTAAAAGTAAATTTTACTTAGTGGCGTTGATTTACGACAAAAATTGTACCAACCATGTTAATTAAAACTAAAGTATTCCTTGCAAAATTATTTCCCACATAAATCCACCACCTGTTACCTGTTACCGTACATACATATAGACAACAGTGCGTTAAATTATTTAAATATATTCAAATTGTTTTAGTGACAGCCCTGAGGGGTAGATTCCTATAATCATACATAATTTATGTATCTGAATGGAGTCCAAAAATTGAGTTATTTTAACGGAAATTTCTAAAATTTTCTGCTGTATTAAACCATATAATGAACAATAATAATAATTGCTTGATTAATTTCATACAGTAAGCTTCAAGGCAACTTTTGGGAACCTGGGAACCTAATTCTATCGCCACTATTCGTTTGATTATTGAGATATTGTGTGTTGAGTAGCAGAACTCATCGACGTGCTCAGTCTCATTTTCTTTGTTAGATATTTGATTTATTTATTTAGTTATATCGAGTGGGAATGAAACCCAGAGTTGATCGTCACACGCGTTTTGCCCTCAAGTTTTATTTTTTTAATAAGTTTAATCTTTTTGTAGAATATTCACACTGCGCCACAAAGGCCTTTAATAGTAACATTAAGTAAATAATAAAAAATATATATATGTTTTTCTGTTTCTATGTATAAATAATAAAAAATATATATATGTTTTTCATATCTTCAAAATTGTATTTGAAGTTGTTAGCCTTTAGTAGAACATCCAACGGCTTTTTGAATGATATAGATAAAATATATTAAAAAAACAGCTACCAAATCAACCCCTAGAGCTATCTATGCACATGTCGCTACAGAAAATGACTTTTTTATTTTATTCAAATAAACGGCACGTGGATATCACGCTCTATTATAGAGGTAACTTCCGGTTTAATAGTTATAAAAATATAGATACAAAAGAGCTATATTTTAAAAAATATAGTGAAAGCACAAAAATAAAGTTATTAGAGTTAAGATTTGACATTAAAAACCAAATATTTGTCATAATATTTTCTATCGTAGACATCTAAATGAAAAAGTACCATTGCATATAAATTTATATTTTATATAAATATAGTAATCAATTCATATAAATACAGTAAATATTTCAAATATAAAAAAAGAAACTTTAACGCAAATTATGTTATTGTTTCAAAATGTATCGATGATCAATAAGATCTGTCAATTAATATAATAAAAAATATATGTATATAAAAAAATAAAGAAAAAATATACTCAGTGTCCATTGTGTAAATTTAAGCTTATTTTAATATATTTTTTTAATATAATTAAAAAAATGTTAAAAAAGACTTAACACTTCTAACACAGATTATAAACATCCAATTTGACTGTCACTTGAATTTGAAGTAGATATTGATAGTCTATAAAATTTAATTTTACCGAACCTTTCCTTAAAAAACATATGTTCAATACTTTGTTTTTTTTTTCCCTGTGTTTTATTCAAATACTTAGCACGTGTAAGGGCAGTCGCTTCCTGCGATGACAATGAAAGATAAAAAAAAACGTAATTACCACTCTGTAACGGAATGGGGATTTGGCGGGAAACTATTGACAGGTTTTTGTCAGTTTTTTTTAGTTTAGATGAAGGTCGTTAAAAATACAATAGATATTTATTAAAAGAAATGTATTCGCTTAACTCATACTTTTAGTAAGTAGAACTAGCTGAAAAAACATTTCGTATTTCGCGAATGTCGGAACTTAACGCGGTTTTAATAGAACAAGTGAAATGATATCTTATAATGGTTCTTTTTTTATACATATCAAGTCTATAAAATAAGTTAATGTCAATATGACACAATTATATCTAATATATTTCGTAAAATAATTAAAGAAAACAAACGGACTGCTTAATCACTAAGACATAATAAAAAAAATATTTTTCATGTTTTTCAGCTTCACGTTTTATCCCGCACATAGCAGGATAGGCTGAAGGAATTTGGGAACCTAGTGTTAAGACACTCCGTTCCGTTTACAATTTTCCAATTAAATTTTTATTTGAGACAATGCGTGTTGAGTGACGCAACTCAATACCGCGCTTTGCGTCGTTACCAAAGCGAAGAAAACATTGAATATTTTATTTCGAAAAATTAAACATTACACTTCCTCGAATAAGGATCGAACCCATAACCTATCTATATCTAACCTACATATTGTGTGCTGCGCCACGATAGAAATAATTAAGAAAATATATATTTCTAAGCAATATTCCCACACAGGTCATCATACTTAGATGACCTGCCAACAGGTGTTCAGTGCCGTTACAAGACAAAACAACCCCTTTTAACCCTTTCCTTTAGAGTTCTTAAGTCTTACCGACAAGGTACAGTTTGTAAAACTTTAACATTTAATCTATAAGGAAGTTTGTTAATTTTATATATGTTTTTTTTTTCATTAAATTGTCGTTATTTAAATGTCTTGTCGTATTTTTTATTTCACAATATATATTTAGGATATTTTTTACTTTTATATTTAGTTAATTTTATAGGCAAAAGTGTAATCAATTGCGGCGTTGAGTTCCGCTCTCCAATTAACATTTTAAAACGTATAAAAATTTGAACGTAATAGGCAGGTAACGTTTGAACCCGCGCCTCTTGGATACCGTCCAAGCGCTCTGACTAACCATACGCCATACGTTCTTATTAAGATACGTTGAATTGTACGCTTGTTATAACTTATTTAAATTATACAACTAACTTGTTCAAAGTCTCATACGTTTTTAAAATTAGTATTTTTCTTTCTTAAGTGTGGATTAACACTTTAAAAATAGTAAAAAATCATACATACTTGACTATAAAAAATAAGGGTTAGGTTTCCGTAACAACCAAGAGGCGCGGTATTGAAATGTTGATACAGTTCCAATCCTTCCCTTGCCTTAATGACATATGTGTTTAAAACATATAAAACTCCTCCAGACTTAGAAAGAGTTTAGGGAAAATTAAGAAATAATTTCTCAAAGTTATAACGAAAACGGACAAAATTTTTTTAAATATTTTACGTCTCCAACAAAAAAAAAAATCCTCAAATAAGGATAGAACCCACAACCTGTCGTTTTGCAGTCTCACGTTTGAGCCGTTGCGCCATGACAGGTCTCAAAATTTATTATTTTATTAATTTTATCAAAAAATATTTTAAATTGTTAATAAGTACAATAAATATAATAAATAGATAATGATAAAAACAATGATTTCGGCTCCAGGCGTATAATAGATAGTCAAATTACAGTCTAGCTCAAGTCTAGGCAGGCCCGACGTCTCAACCTACAATACCGTTGCAAATGAGTGGTTTGACGTTTACCGTCATCTTAACTTGTATACTAATATTATAGCCAAAGAATTATTTTGATTTCTGGAGGCTTTTGCTTGTTGATTGGCGGAACTCAACGCCATTTTTTACGTTAAAGTATTATCTTATCTAGAAAAACTAAAGATTATTTTAAATAAATTCAAAACTTTCTGTGTCATCTACTCATAATGTGTCATATGTCATACAAAACGTAAGCTGTAGATGAAAATTATAGATATATCGCGCTCATGGTAGGGTAGGCAAAAGGAACTTGGGAACCTAGTGTTAAGACACATCATTGTCCAATATAACGTTAATATTTAGATTTGTTAATCTAAATTAAATATAGTTATAAGATAAGAACAAATATATATATAAAATCGATACAAAATCGATATTATAACATCATATTCGATTATAATTTACATAATGATGTAAAATATGAATGAGATTCCCCATCGGTGGTTGCGGTTAGGGTACGCTACAGGTGTGGTTTGACCCACTAACAGTACAAACAGACAAACTTATCATTTTTTTTCCTACAAAATATAATACTTTAAAGTAGTGACGCATCACTTTGTTTTTTTTTTGTCAAACAAAATGGGCTATCATGACGCATTAAAAAAAAACATTTGACTATAAGCGCGAAGGTTATGGGTTTGGTTCTCGTTCGGGGAAAAAAAAATATTTTCTCGCTCTGGTAACAAGGCAAAGCGTGTCCTTGAATACCGACACTCAACTCACAATGTCACCAAAATTGAATGGAAAGTGGCAAGCAGATCTCTCTGCTTAACACTACGTTCCCTCCACTTACCATGCCTGCGGTACTCAACGTTTATCTTAAAATACATTAATATTATTCAATTCAAAGATATTTATAATTAACGTTTTTTTTTCTAGTCATGATCAAATAACACTATAATATCTTTATCGGTCAGATCCCAAATAGATTTACTGAAAAAAAATAATAAATAAAATCGAAATTCAATATTGAATTTTCTAATTCCAAGTAGAAGCTGCCGTTCCAATTGTCAAGTGATGTGCCTTTACAAAAAAACATACATTCGATATAATATTGTATTTGTACCTATTGTTATTTTATTTCTTTTTTTAATATAAAATAGTTTGAACCTAGTGAAACATCTCTATAATCGGTCTATTGTAAGACGTTAAAAAATACTGCAACAAACATTGAACTAAAGTAATTAAATATGTAAAATATCTATAGAAGGATTTGATTTTCTTCATCAGACAAAACATTACATTTTTGTATGATGACAATCTATTTTTTTCTATTATTTAAAAAATTTATTTTATGAACATTATTTTAACAAGAAAAACAGCAAAATTGGTCATTGATCATAATAAAAAAAATTTACGTATCATAAGAGTCTCTCTTGATTTTTATTTCAACCTTTGCCCAACAGCGGGCGTACATGAAGCTCAAAACAATGATAATCGCTATAATTTTATATAAAATATAAAAAAAAAGAATCGATAGAGTCTATACAACACTAGTGAAACCGCAGCGATTAGCGGTCTGTTTACCATTTCCAATCATTATGGCCACTGTAATAAATGTTCGCACAAACTTACAAACTATCGTTACTTTGTTATAATAAAATTATTTGTTTCTGTATTTTTTTTTATTATCCAGGAACAGTCCAAAAATATAGTGACAAATCACTTCTACTTTATTTCTGTCTTATTACTTAAAAAAGCAGTACTATTTTTCTAAGGAAATTAGCGTTAAAACCAAAATATCCACATAAAATTTATATCGTTCTCTATTCCCAGCATTATTTAGAGTAATAAAGTGACGAGTAAGTAGAGGATCTGCCAGAGGCAGAGGGAACCTGGGAACATACAGCTAAAACACTGTTTCCATTAGCTAAAGAAAATATTTAAAAAATACTTTAAGCAGAATCAAACCCAGGCTTGTTTACACAACGATTTGCCCCTGCGCCCCTTTTTTTAAAAAATACCCATCTAAGAAGTGAATTTTATCAATATAGCTTAACATTATTTATATTAAGTTATGTATAAGTGTTGATAGAATTGATTTTTAATGTAAGATTTGTACAATACAAATACTTACAGGAAGACAGATTTTTTCACTCAAACGGAATGTTTACGCGTTAACTTTTTTGTGATAATCCTTTCGTCACTTTGAACGAATAATTAGCTCTCAAGCGGCGTTGAGTTGCACCAGCCAACACACGATGTCTTAAATTTAGACATAAGTGAAGACTGGAATGTGTAAAATCTATATCCATACTAAAACGAATTCTATTACTAATTTAACTTTTTCTTATAAGTACCTACTGACTACTTCTGACTTACTCAGAAGTCAGTGTATGTTTTAGGTATAAAGTATATGAGAAATCAACGTCTACATAGATAGTATATACAAAACCTGTGCAAAATATTAATCATAGGAAATTTAAATTCAAAGGATTTTTATTAAATATTTTTTTTGAAAAACCAATCATTGATGAAATGAAGAACATCACATTCCTCATTTCATTTATGTTTCATTATAAGAAAAGAATAAAATTTGTAGTTGTTTGTTTTGTGAAGTTTTTTTTACTTCTTTTTATATCTGAGACGCTTCAGTCAACTTTGTCTGGTAAATTGGAATCTAGGTCTTCCTTCCGTAAACAAATGTAAAATTTACTTGAAATTTTCTAAAAAAAATATTAATTAAATTAAATAAAAAAAAATTGAATTTAAAAACATAAAAAATATAAAAATATTATTGTTTTTTTTATGCAGACGAAAATGGAGAATCTAGTATTAGGACACTCCATCACCTAAATTTCATCGATATTTCGAGACGTTACGTGATTCTTTGGAACATTGACACATTGCAAAAGACAACGCTGCATTTTGTCTTTTTATCTAAGCGACGAATAAAAAATATTATTACCCCCAACAGCGAATTGAACCTAAAACCGTCCGTTTACAATAACACGCTGTGACGGCCCCATGAATCAAAATTGTAAGTAATTATCTTTCAAAACGAAAGAAATAAAAGATAAAAATAAAAAATTACAAGCTTAATCATTTCAATCTCAATTAAAAAGCCACATAACAAAAAAATACTGCCCGAAACATCCTAGGGGGAATCCATTTTATTCGCTCCCATTTCCCATGGAACTGACAATGCAGGACAAAATGGCGGACGGTGACGTCACCGGAAACGACTCCGTTTTAAATTTGGAACGGTCGAGCGAGCAATGGCGGAACATCCGGCGAAGACGTTACAATGAGTGCGCGCGCGACGGTAAAATTATAGATTGATTATGTATTGATCTAATTCTAAAGTGAGGTATTGTTTGATTTGTTTCAGTTTTTGATATATTTCGCTTTATTTTTCACACTTTCATGTTTTTTTTTGTTGCAAATAAGATTTATAATGAGAATCTTCTTTATAAATGAGTAGTTTCCTGCTTTTTTATCGATGTCATAATATTATTGCTCAAATATACTTTTGATAGATCTGACTATTGCAATTGGTTAGACAGTATAAATAAAAGAATATCACTGTAACCAATATATAAGTGACAGAAAGTATATTTAGTGAATGTTTAGAAACTTGAATTTGTCTTAAAAAATGAAATATTCAAAATATTGACATTTCCGCCATTAAATACAGACATTTAGTGTTTTTCCTCAATTTTAATAGGAAACAAATACAAATCCGTCGAGTTACAGTCTGGCCTAAGGCGTATTATAATTCAATAACTAAAGTACAAATAAAAGAAAAGACAAAGATTTTTTTAGACAAACTGAGCGAAACATTTTAGACATTACAAAAGTCACAACTTATTATAAGACCTTGTATTGATTTCGCATATTTATAATATTTTTTAACTCAACGCTTTATTCCTCATGGAAAAGTGGGCAGAGGGAACCCGATGTCACCTTATGTGTCACTTATCTAGTGCAAGAGAAACTAAATAGCTGTGTTTAACGCTGCGTTTTGTCTAGTAAAATTTCAAGCCACAACCATTGTTTACTCGAATGTCTGTTGCTCGAATTGAATTGAATTTGAACCTTTTCAGCCAAAAGTTTAAATTTTTTACTTCGTTTTCATAAGTATTCAGGTATCCATTTAAAATAATGCAAATACATACAAGATATCTCTATAAGATTACCGTTTTCAACCAATTTGCGTCACCTCACTCAAGGTTAGTTCAACCGATAAAAACTTTGTTTTATTATATAGGTTTTATAGAACTGACGATTTTAATACTAATTTCGTTATATTTTAATCAAGTTAGATTGTTTATATTTTATATATGATAAGGCACAGCGCGGCGTTGAGTTCCGCCACTCAACACGCAATGCCTCAAATTCGGCGGAAAGTGGGGAACGAAAGTGTAACGGGGTGTCTTAACACTAGGTTCGCGGGTTCCATCTGCCTACCCTGCCTCGTGCGGGATACAGCGTGAAGCTAAAAAAAAATATATTGGGAACATGACGTTAAGTAAAGACACTCCGTTTTCCAAGTCCCGACCAATTTTCAAGTCATTGCGTGTCGACTGGCGGAACTGAACGCTACCGTTTGTCTATTTATCAGAGCGAGGATATAAAAACTATTTATTCCCTCGAGTAGTAATCGAACCCAAAACTATCAATTTTACAGATATTTTTTTAAAATAATTCAATAGTTTCACATTTTGTTAATATTTTGTTATTAAGATCTATATGAAATAGGAGATGGAGTAAAGATATATCCATACATGAAGTGATATATCCATAACACTGATATTTCTTACAAAATGTAGACAGAATCTTCTAATATACTTAGTTAAATTATATAATTGATTTAATTCTCAATGCCGTTTTACTTTAAAATCCAATATAATGTAGCTAAATTGTTAAAAAATCAACCGTTAACAATTGTACGACCTTTGAAATTATCTGAACTTGGCCTAGCCTCGACGAATTTCATCAACACTGATAAAGAATATTCAAGAAATATATAAAAAATATATGGTTTAAAAAAACCTATGCTAAACATTATAAATTAAATATATATAATGAAACTGTGACTGTGTGTCAAGAGGCCTGTCGTGGAGGAACGGCACAAGCGAGTGACTGTAAACGACAGGTTGTGGATTCAACCCGCACTGGAAGGAATGAGATAAATTAAATAATATTTTTCTTTGTTTGATCTGGTAACAAGGCAAAGGGCGGTATTGAAATCTCCCACTAAATTCAGTAGAAAGTGGGAAAGGGAACAGATTGTCACACTAGGTTGATACGTTTTCTTGGTCTACCCGGCTATTGCGGGATGCTTCAAGCTTGTACTTGAAGCTGAAATATATAAATAAAACAATGAAAGTAGACATATTTTTTAGTATAAACTTTAACTTAATTACTTTATAACTTCTAACTTTACTGTATTTAAAACAATGATATGAAAATTATTTTTTACTAAATTTATATTTACGTAATGTTCTGTTTTCTAATACAAATGTGGGAAAATCAATCAAAATTTAAAGCCAGTTGTTGCGCAGGGGCACAAGCGTGAGACTGAAAGCGCAGCTGGTTGTGGGTTCTATTCCCACTCAATGAAGGATATATTTAATATTCTTTAGCTTGATAAAGGTTCATTGCAAAATTCAACATTCAGTGCCTCCAACATTCAGAAATAAGTTAAAAACGGAATTATCTTAATGGGAGCAGACTTTTTTAACACTAAGTTCACATGTTACCTCTGCGTACGCGGGGTACAGCGTAAATAAAAAAAAAATATACAAGATACAGCGTAAATAAAAAAAAAATAAAATTAATAAAATGCGCCAAAGTACCTCAAACATTTATAAATTACATTCGTTGATTCATTAACATTCGCTAATAAAGCATTGTTATTAATTTATTCTCGTACAAATCGGTTAAGAGGATCTATTGATAAATTATATTTTTGTTTCATTTTTTATAACCTTAAAGAAATATGGCATTGGAGTATGAAATAATATTATTATTACATTTTTTGTCAAAAATGTCTATAGCATTGGCTAAAATTTTGTGTCATAAACTAAAACTTATTAGTATTTTGTCCAATTAAAAAGTATTTTTTCAAGAAGAGTCAAGATTTATCTCTTTTCTCTTTCTATCTAAAGCTCTTCAACATTGAGCGTTGAGAAGCGAAAATCAATGCTAAAAGCATAATTGATTTTTAATAATGCTTTAAAACTAACAACACATTTATATGTGTTTAAAATGAAAAATTACTTACTTAGAACCAAAAATTAAATAAAAAGTAAAGCATAGTAAATATGAAAGTGAATTTAATTCCGGCCTACAAAACCATACAATAAAAAAAATATATACATATATATTTTAATAATTTTGGCAACCTACTTGCCCACTAAGTCATGGCCCCGCCCTACTCCAGATCTATCTGTTCTATTATATACACACAAAAAATATGACCGTCTGAACATCCCTAGTAAAAACCGAGGTTGACAAACGATTTTTTATCTATCTCGATTACATTGCGAGGTTATAGAGCGCTTTGCGCAATTGACACCTAAAAAGATATTGTTTATTTAAGAAAATATATTATTATTATCAACCAGTTATGTCTTTTTTTAAATTTCCATTCCATATGTTTTATGCATATGCATATGATTGAAAGGCGCCTCTTTTTCCATTTATTTGAGTGGTTGAAGAAATATGTGGAGTTTAGGTAACGTAAATGTCTTTACAGGAACGGAGTTTCTGAACATCAGGGTCCAAAAAAAGAATACTTAGTCCTAGTCTGGTGTCGGCATTAGGTGCAGCTTTGGGTCAGTCAGGTCAATTCTTATTGGTTTCTTTCTTATGAAACAAATTTATTGGAATGCCGCTGTTTAATACATTTTATTTAGTTTATCAGTAAAATATTAATAAAATTTCCTTTATTTTTGTATCAAGCGGAAATCAAATTAGTAATAATAATAAATCACACAACATACATAATATAACTTAGTTAAAATAAAATTCACGTTTAAAGTTCTATGCAAGTTTAGATTACAAAATTTTGGGCGATTTAAAATAAAATCGTGGCAGTCTAATAATTAACATCTAGTATTAGCCTAATATTATTAAATGAATCGTTTAATTTATTCTTTCCGATCTTGCGTATTGTTAACAGGGTTCAAGCAGAAAAAAATATTTTCTTTCTATGTTTTTGTTTTCTTGATAACATAGTAAGGAGACATTTAGAGAGAAAAATACAAGTCCCGGAACTCAACGCCGTGTTTTATCTCCTCAGAAAGATCTAATGAAAGCTTAAACTGGTATCCTCTTTATCAAGCCAGGCGCTTTCCCACTGTAACACAGTCTTGTCTATTGTCTTGAAGCCACTACTTCAAAATAAATTAATAATTTAAAAAAATGAGACGCTAAATTTGTAAAATTTCGATGATATTAAGAAATCGGAACTTATACTTTCTCTTTAGCTGCACGTGCTCTAATGCTAAAGCACTGGGCATCCAAGTTAGCCAATATCAGTTACCCAAGATTATTAACAGTAACGGAGTGTCTCAATGCTCCGTTACCATTAAAACACTGCCGTTGCTAAGGTAAGAAGTAAGTGGCAGAACTTAACGCCGCACAACGGCGTATACGTAATACGTTATAGTTATTAATTCTATGATATTATAATAAAAAAAGAAATTACATTTATAATTACAAATTCTTTCCTAAGTGTGGAATAACACTCTAAACATAGTAAAATACGTTTGTAATTGTTAGGTTACAAAGGAGGACAAGAGTCAACCAAACATTTTCCTTACTTACATATAAAGACGGTTTTCTAGGCAAATATAGTTTTTGTAAGACACGTCCATCCTAATTTTCTCCCTAAATATCTTTTGAATTTCGGAATTTAACGCCGCATATTATCTTCCATTGTACAGTCTCAAACCACGACATCTTCAAAAAATTGTAACTGTTACCAAATAATAGATAACAGGTCGCCTACTCTACTATAACGATTACGTCTAATCCCAGTGAGTGAGCAGCTACCAAGCGGATCCTGCGTCCTGCTCCACTGAACCATGAGGCGTGCATGAGGCTTACTGTCGATACTTTGTATGGTTCAAGTCTGTTGTTTTCGTTGGCCATTGCTCTACATTTATATTTTGAACTAATATTTTGATATCTTTGGGGTTTTAATTTTTTTATTAGGTTCCTGCAGAGTAAGGTGGAGGGAACATGACGGAACTTAGGGTTGTGACATTTTCCGCCGATTTGTATTTTATTTTTAAGTATAATAGGTTTTTATTAGCGTGACCCTGTATTCTGCTATAGGGATTAAAAAAAAAACGTAGAATGGTGGACCTCAGCGCTACAGTTTGTAGTGAAAATAATTAATTTCTCCGAGTAAAAAACTCTTCAGTTATTGTAATTATATTTAGTATAAATGTAATGAACTACAAACATGAAATAGATATGTTTTATTGTATAAATTATTTAAAGCTTGAGTTCTATTTTATAGTACTAAAGATTTATTAGAATATTTATTAAGTTTGACGCTGTAGGTTACGAAAAGGGAACCTTGGTCGGAACCTAGTATTTACACACTTAATTTCCAAAAAACACTTCCGTTTATCACTTTTCACCAAATTCAGGACATAAATAATAACTTCTTTATAAAGTATATAGCAGAGCATATTTTTGTTTGCTTTGAAAGATGACTTAAAATATTACGGTAGACGAAATTTTCATTAAAAAACAAAACAGCTTATATGTATGAATCAACAAGCAAATAATGTGCAGTCAATGAGCGAATCAAGCGCTGGTCAGTGCCAGCTGACGTCGCTAGACCATAAATTCTTAATATACGGATTTAGCTAAAGCAGCCGTCTTGACGTAAAGGTACAGCATGTGACTGTAAACGCAAAGTCTGTAGATTCGATTCCCACTCGAGGAAGTGAATTATTTTCATTTTCTCTGGTAACATGAGAGTGTCAGATTCACTCAATACACAATATCTTAAAAAGTGACTGGAATGTATAAAAATAGAAGATTATAAGTCTGTTTTTCCACTACCTCTCCTTCTCTTCTCAATTATTTGAGAAGTTCAAGGTGTACACAATAAATACTCAATAAAAGTCCAGGTTGTTGCTTAATGTAAATAAAATAAAATAACGGATACACATACATACATATATACATACGTTAACCATGAAGCTTACTGTCGATACTTTGTACCATTCAAGTCTGTTGTTTTCGTTAGCCATTGCTCTACATTTATATTTTGAACTAATATCTCGATGTTTTAGGGGTTTTATTTTTTTATTATGTTCCTGCAGAGTAATGTAGAGGGAACATGGAGGGATTAAGTGTTGAGGCACTTTCCGCTGATTTGTTTTTTATTTTAAGTATAATGAGTGTATAAAAAAACGGAAACACACATATACATTTAAACATACATATATATGTACATATATTTGTATGGTACATATTTCTCGTTAAAAACGGAAAAAAACTATAAAAAATTACTAATAATATCGTATTCGCATTATGTATCGTGTTTAGTTATCGTGAGAACATAATTACATACGAACATTCATATCACTGCCGTATATTTGACATTTAAATAAATTAAAATTTTTACAAAGTAACAAACGGTTGTCCTATAGACAATGCATGTATTTTTAACCGACTTTAAGGAAGATAATTCGTAGTATTATTTAAATTAAAATAAAATATTTCAGATAATCTAATTGATTTTCGAAGATCACGTGTTGACGATTTTCTAAAATTCGTTTAGTACTAGCAAAAAAATAACCTGAGCATAGGTTATTTTTTTTTACTTTAGTCGTTCTTGAAGTCATTTTCCGTTTCCTAAATTACTTTCATACTCTATTCTTTTATGAGGATAACATAAATATTGTCGTGACTCTATCAAAACCTTATTTTCTTCCTTTTGTTACATTATTAATTTACTAACCACCTTAACTTGTGACCATATGACTGGGTGGTGAAACTTAACACTGCAACTCTATCAACTATTTAAATCCAAAATATTACTAATCATCTTATACTAGAATTTATAAAAAAATTAACCTGTTACTTCCATCTTATCAACACATCATCAACGCAGACAGAATATATTAATATTATAGAAAAATACATAACAACACGTAATATATATACTATTGTATATTAAAAGTTAAATTTCGTTTCATTCAAATCGTGTGCTGGCGGACGTTTAGAAAGCGCTACCGTTCTATAGTCATATTTTTTTTCTATTTTTTTTACAAACAAAAAACCCGAGGAAAGGTGCCGCGCTGTATCTTTGAATTTAATTTTGATAGATTTTACCTATTCTAAGTTGGTGATACAAATACTAGTTGGAGCTATTGTTATGCTGAACCGAATCTGATGATTGTCACTCATGTAGAGTTTGACATGAAAATGCAGTTTTTTTTAATAATTTGTACTTCAATTATGGATTTATCTTAAAAGAAAACACGAAATTAACTGCAAATAAATACTTATTTGAATTCAAAATTTACTTGAAATAAAATTTAAAAAAATTAAGGGATTATTTTTATTATATTCAAACTACGCTGTGAATAAAAAATAATAAGCAGAAACAAGACTTTGATTATATGATTTTGAGCTTAGTATGATTTATTCTACATAAAATGTGGGTACAAAAACAATAAGAGTTATATGTTTTTATATTTTCTCATAAAAAATATAATCAGTTCAGTCGAGACGGGACGGGACAGGACTGTAAACGTGGACAGCAATTCTGACTTGATTAAAATTTTACATTGATTTCCGTTACTCAAAACGCAACGCCTCCAAATTTCGGTAGAAAGTACACAGTATTACATGTGTCTTAAATACAATAGAGTGTTTTAACATAAGGTCCCCAGATTTTCTTTATCAACGTTGCTTTACTTAGTAAAGCCAACGTGACTATAAAAAATATATTTAATTTATTGAAAAGAATTAGAATTAATAATATTTTTATTTAAATTTAAGTATACTAACAAGATACCAACCAGAGTATAAATCACTTTTATGTATTGTAAGTGTTCAGCAGAATAGTCAGTTACTAACTTAACCTAACCATAGAATCGAATTGAGCTATGTACGATTGTAGAGCCCATACTTTAATGATACTATTATAATAATAGATTAAAATTTATTAAGTATATAACTTAATCAATTTTTATCTTTTATTTCTCATTAAATAATGATAAAGCAATAAAGATAGAAAAAAATCTAAACCAAAATCATTTTTTTATTAAAAACGAGGGGTAAACCAGGAAAAGCATCAATAGGACATACTACATTGATGGAATTGTATTGAAACACACGGCTGAAAGCTTCCAAATAGTACCATAACAGCGGGCAGAGAATACGAACTCTATATACGCCGAAGTCAATATTTATTTGGGAGATAGTGATTTAAGTAGAGTTCATTTTCTCTGCCCTTACCAACATCTAGAAAAGCGAAAAAGAGTTTCCAAGAAACATACTCTTACTTAATAGTTATAGAACTGACAAAGCATTATATGTCTGGCGTTTAGAGGTTAAGCGATGGGAAAATACTAACAAAGGCTAACCTAGACCCCATACAATGATTCACACACTTGAGTTTAAATTTATGTTTTCACTGACTTATGTAATTTTTGAATTATTCAACGACTCTACAGTATATGAGATGAAATGACCTATTAGATTTTATATACGAACATAACATGTATAGTATAAAGAGATAACTTCAGGATTTGAAAGAAAATAAGTACTGAAATAAGTACATCAAATTCAATTTTGGATATGGTATCAAAAATAAATTTGATAGTGAAATTAAGATATTGTAATTGTAATTAAAACCAAAGAATCGAATTAATAACTCCGTTCACATAAATCTCAGTTGCGCTATTACTTTATATAAAATTAATTTGTTTCCTAGAATTTAACAAAAAGGCTAAAGTCACTTTGATAATAATTACTTTTAGCCATCTTATTTTATGTTTTCACACGCCTCTATTATTTAAGAAAATCTCTATAAAAATAAAATATTTTTTGCTGATTTATTCTCTTTTAAACTTTGTTTTACAATAAGTATAAAAGTTAACTAAAATAATCTCTTTTTTCTGTTTTTTCTTTAATATTTTAAAAATATTCATATATTTAAATAAGTATAAAGAATATTGAAAAAATCAAATATTCTCATCAATCCAAATACTTTTATTTGATCTGTATAAAAAAAACCTTATACTTATTCATCTCATCATTCACTTTATTCTTGATTGTTCACGTCTTAAAACTCCGACGGACTCTAAAAGCGAACCAGAGTGATCATTTCTATTATTTAAATATAAATTATCTTTAAAATTTGTTGTTTACTTTTCACAACTTTACTTTCACAGTATTTAAATTAGATAACTTATTTGAAATAGTTTTTATGTAAAATAAAATACAGTTGACAAAAGTATCAAATAATTGTAATAGAAAGAAATGTTTGCCGAAAAGACTATCTTTTTAGTTAGTTATCTACAAAGCAGCTATTTATACAATATTATCTTTTTATAATGACGTGTTTTTATAAAGTTTAAAATTAAATCATTATTAAGTTACTATAAACAAGTTACTGCCGATAAAGTACCTATGTTATTTTACTAACTGAATTTGAAATTTTATTGTAAATGAAATTCGCTAAAACAAATATATTTAAAAAAAGTTATAGAAATTCAAACTTATTGCTCAAGTAAGTTATTTTATTCTATATGCATATTCAATTATATTCTTTAATGACTATATTTTAGGTTATGAATACAATATATTTTTTTTACATATACAATTCATATTTTTCTTACAGCCTCGTGATAATGACTCATGTTGTTGTTAAGAAAATTTCAATAACGCTCTACATTGCTCCAGATGTGATTTGTTTAGTAATAAACTGCAGTAATTGTCTAACGATTAATATTAGAAACCAATAGCTTGTCGAATTCGTGCGCTTGCGTCGATATTAAATATTGACCATATTTAAGAGATTTCGTTATTAAAATATATTGTTTCTTAATTATTTATTATAAAGAGACAAAAAGTTCACTTGTTAAAAGGTTATAAGGTATATTGTGACTAAAACCTGAAATTAGAAGGCTAAAAAACATAATATCTAACTAAAAACTGAAAAATCTTATAAGATTCCTATAACTTCTTACCATCTCAACTTTGAAGTATAGCAAACTTGAAAACCTACCTACCAATAAAGCACGCAATCATATACAACACTGTCACAGTCATACACTACACACACTTTAAAATTATTTATTATTTTAGTCCCGCAACACGTCTTAACACGACGACGGCCGCAACTCAAATGCGACTGAGTGGAACCAGCCGACTCCCGCGCAGCCTGCATGAAACACACACTAGCGCGCTTATGTAGAGCCACATAATTTTAAACGGAAAAGGGATATTATGATTTGTCATTGCGTTGACAGTTGACTCTTCTATTAATTATATGTTTCTCTTGATATAATTTAACTTTTATATACAATATTTATATACATATATAAAATATTGGTGGATGATAAAGCTAATAGTCTGATAATCAGTATATTTTAAACGACTTAATTAAAATGTTTGAATTGATATGATTTAAGTATTTATTTCAATTAACTTTATAACTAACGTTTAATTTTTTTTTTTACATTTCATTAAAACTTAATTGAACTTTAAGATTTTTTTTTCACAAGTAGGTAAGGCACTATTTTTTTAAACTAGTTATAATAATTTATATTATCGATGTAAATGGTATTTATATATTTTTGTCATCATAGAACTTTTTGTATCTAATCAGTAGTAATATTAGTTTAAATTACTTTAGACACAATACTTGTATTTGTAATGTAGATGTTGTTGTTGCGGCGTTGAGTTCCGACACTTTGGCAATTGAACTTCTTTAACATTATGTTCCCTTTCCCATTTCACATTCTTAAATATAAAATATTTATGTGTTTTAAGAAACATAGTATGTTTCCTTTAATTTATGATATACAAAAAATATTTACATAGATATTTTTATTCCAAAATTATTTGTACGATTATTGAATTTATAAAAAAAAACAAACGGTTTTTAAATAGGTCCAAGACACCTTGCTTCGAGCGATACTTTCATCGCTCTACTTTCGTTCGTCGTACTTGTGATTTTCTTCGCCATGCTTATCATTATATTGACATCTATTGTCATGATAGGTTCCACTGTATAGAATCATAGAGCTAGCCCATTTAACTAACTATAGCTTATATATTTATGGTTTTCTTTGTATTTTTGACAAAAAAAATATATTTTACTTAATTGACTTATTATATTATATATTGAACTTCGAAGCTATATAATTTTGTCATTGACTTCCGGTTCATAAGGATTCATTTACTTACATTATTATATTCAACATACAGCGCGGAACAGATAAAAAGGTATAATAAATTTTAAGTTTAACATTATAGAGAATACTTTAATTATAACTAATGAAAACAATAAAATAAAATTAAAACCATTTTATATGAAATATATTTAATTGCAAAAATAGATGAAAAATTCTGTTACTCAAATTAGCAAATGTATTTATAATAATTAATACTAAAAAAAAAATAAGATACGTCTAGACTGTACTTTGTGAAGGCATAATTTATTGAAGTTCTCATTTTATCATAAACGGAATCCTACTATACCTACACTGGTTTTAGTTTGCCTAACCTGTAAATTGCAATGTAGACAGAGGGACTAGGGAACTAATATCAAGATAGTCCGTTCCCCTAAAGTAACTTCGCACTCAATTCTTGGGTTTCTTGTTACTCGTACTAGAAGAAATAAAAAAAATATGAAAAAGAAGTTAAAATGCACTCCAAGATGATCTAGTCCACAACTTCACGCATATAGTGAGCTTGAATCAGCATATCAGCTACTTATAAAATTACTTTATTATTCCATAATTTTTTTGTAATGAAATTATATATTTAAGGTAGTTTGGCACAAAGATGCCGACTAATACGTATCTGAAAAAAAAAATAAACTTGAAATTTGCTGTAGAACAACAAAATGACAAAGTTGACAATTTGCTAATAATTAATAAGTCAAATCTATATTGTATAGACCTTACCTACTCTATACAATAAAGAGTCAATAGAAGAATAAAATTAAAAATCGTCTCTATCATTAATCTGACTTCATTATGGCTGAGTGGTGCGGAATCTTCTTTTAATGTAATAGTTGTAGATTCTTATTCACAAAAAATATAATTTAAATTATTTTATTTCCAAGCTTTCGTACACGTAGCGCGGCGTTGAGTTACGAGACTCACCTAATTTTATTGTAAAAAATTTGGTAAAACCAAGTAAACCCTCTGTCTATCTAGCTGTACGGGAAAAGGCGTGAAGGTGATTACTATTTCATTCAAAACGAAATAGTATAATTTCTGAATCAAAGATCACCATTTAGTAATAATATGTTGCAAAAGTTTAAAAAATTACAGAAATTACAGATTACAGCACGGATCGTGGATAGTGGTCAATATTGCACCATTGCTATCATAATTAGAGACAAAAAAACTAGAAAAAAAGATGGCTCCAGCAGGTGGATGTAGTGTTGTCTCGCTTTGATGCTTGCTAAATCGATATTGCCGTCTCGCTTACCGGAAGAGTGAGTTGATGAATAAATTGTAACGGCTGAATGTCGTAACTGACTTTTGTTGGTAGCGCTTTTCAAAGTTTAAAGTAATTATATAAATAAAAATATGTGTTATTTGATATTTAATTTTTCTGTTTTTACATGTAATGTTTGTGAATTCGGTTTCAACTCGGGAGAACGAATTTGTGTCATCGCTTCTCTTTTCTCTCTCTCTCTCTATCTCTCTTTCTCTCTCTACTTGTAGACACTTTCTGGAAACTAGAAAAAAAAAACAGAGAATTTTATTTGCCACTTAACACAACGTCTTAAAAAATGTATAAAACATAAGTAATGAAATATAATTAGGGTATTTTATTAAATAGAATTAATAGATTATTTTTATATATTTATTTCATAATTTGATTCTATTTATAACAAAAATACAACTCAACTTAAACATTACAAAGAAATCTTTGAAAACCAGTGATATTACAACAAAGAACTAAGCTACCGGCGCACGCGCAGACTGGCAACACTTTTAGATTTTTTTAAGATAACCACATTACTTTGAACGCAATATTTTATAAATAAATAAATAAGAAAACGATATCTGTCTTCTATGGCTTTTTTTTTTTCATTTTATATTTTAACTCTAACATTAAAATGAGAATGAAATGAATGAAAAAAATTACACCACGCAAATCTTTTATTTGCCTCCCTTTTGAAATTTTAATTACAGGTACAAATATAAACCTTAGGTACACAAATATACGTTTAAAACTTACATAGCCATTGCTTCATTACCTCAAACTGAAATGAGAAGTAGCAAGTTCATCTCTATTTAGCTTCTAGAACACTATTTCTCACTTATTTCATCATGGCGTGGTCAAGCCTATGGGTTGGTCCACGACTGTGGACGAGGACATAAGAGGTATGCGTTGACCACTGCGTTTGTGCTAATATATCTTTGGTTACCTTATTAGACTTACTGTTGGTAGATAATAAAAACATATCAGCTACATTATAACAGCAAATCAACAAAATTTCTACATACTCAGTATTTTAGCTGATTTTTAAGTAATATTTTTGTAGCAAACGTAAATTATTCGATATTTTTGTAGCAAACGTAAAATCAATTTTGTAAGTATTATGTCATAGAAATAGCTGAAGAGTGTTTTGTATTATTGAAAAAAAAAAGTATTTCTAAAAACGTGTTTACAGTCACGGCATTGTGGCACAAGCTTGTGACTGTAAACTCGACACGCTGTGGGTTCGATACCTACTCGAAGAAGTGAAATATTTAATATTTTCATTTCTACACTGTGCTAATAAGGCAAAGCTCGGCGTTAAATTCTGAAAATAGAACATGGAGTGGAGTGTCTTAACATCAGTTTCCTAAGTTAGCATATCATAATAGCTATCCTGCTATGTATGTAGGTACCGGATACAGTATGAAATAAAAAAATAAGATATATGTATTTGTGTTTTCAGCGTCATTAATGAATAATATTATTGGTGTATGTAAACAGTAACTTTTGTATTTACAGTGTTTGTAAAAACCCAGAGTAAAATATTTTTTAAAATCGCTCCCATATATCAGATATATTTTTTTGATTTAACAGATAATACTTAAGATTATAGAAATCCTTCGACGCAACGCCGCGAGTCTGACTTATACTTGGCCAGTTTTTTAATCTTGTATATCAGAGTACGTACGTAGAGATAACCTAGTGTAAATAGCTTCTGATCTCGACTTTCTGGATATCACTTGAACTTAACACTGCAACATACTAGCTTGCAGTCTGGCGTTGTCCTATTAGATCACATAATAACCAGATTGATATCAACGTTGTTAATTTTATGTCATTTACAATGTATCACTTTTTTAATAAGCATCAAAATTCTTCATTTTTATTATATAACTGAATTACTAGCAATTCTACTCGGAAATAAATATATAGTTTAACAAAGTTTACTTTACGAAAAAAAAAGTTTACTTTTTTTAAATTTAAATATTTAATGTTTCATTTCTTTGCTCTGTCTGTTGAGTTCCGCCACTCAACACGCAATACCTCAAATTCGGCGGAAAGTGGGGAACGGAAGTGGGACGGAGTATCTTAACACTAGGTTCCCGGGTTCCCTCTACCTACACTGCCTTGTGCGGTATACAGCGTGAAGCTAAAAAAAAAAAAGAAAAAAAAAAAACTTTTACGAAAGCTTATTTTGCACAAAAATAGCCGGTGCTGCCTTTTGTTCATACAAATAGGTAGAAAGAATGGTTATTGGTTTAAATCCTAAACATAAACCAAGACCATATTTATCTAGACAAAGCCTGGCTTTGAATTTCTCCATGTAAAAATTTGGCAAAATGACGGAAACGAAATGTTTTATCACTAGATCATTTATCATCATCTGCCTACCTTTCTTTTTATATATGTAAGTTACTGCACTAAGCTAAAGAAGACTATGTATGTTAAAATTTAAGACTCTTCTAGACTTTATAAATATATGTTATAATAATTCAAAGAGCACATTTGTTTAAGGTTAAGAAAAGACATCAACGCGTTCATCTTGCTTTTCACTTGATAGAAAGTTTCGATATATTAAAATGAACATCGTACATATTAAAATGAATAAAAGAACGTCGATTTTAGAATACAAATATTTCTTTTATTATTTGGGGTATTAAGCGTTTTATTTTTAATAATGTATTTCTGAACATATTTTTTTGTAATTTTCACTTCAATATATGAAAATTCATTTATCAAATGCCTCATTGATTTTTTCTGCATATTACATTTTTTTAAGATACTGAATCTGTAAGCTTTTAAAAAAAGAAATTGTAGCTAAAAGCTTATGAAATGAAAATAAATGATTATTGAGGTAAGACAATTGAATTTATTTTGTCTCAGCCGTCTTTCATATGAAAACTCTTTATTATGTAAAATGAACGTTTTAATTTCATTTCAAGAAACTTTAAAGTAAAAAGCTCAAAAGCATTACTTCCAGTAAAGCGTTTAATAATAAAGGAATTTGTAGTTGTCTATCAGGAGTCGGGCTAGTGAGGGGAAGACGCCGCACAATTATCATACTTCCGCTGTAGTGACGTGACAATGATATCATGAGAAATTCATCGATAATATAATGTAAAACGGTTTTTGTCACATATAAATAGATTTTTAAAGTAAATAGTTGAAATAATAAAAAAAATGTTTTGTTACTATCTAATGACGCTATTGTCGCGGCGGCTCAGTTAGACACTGTAAACACGGAAATTGTGGATAAAATACGCACTTTCGGGAATATTTTTTTTTCATTTACTTGTTCTGGTAATAAGATATAGCACCGGACTAAGGTAAGTCCACGCTACGGAAAAAGGAAAACAGAAATATTTTAGTACTCTATATTCCCTATACCTACTGTTCCAAACGGGAGAAAGATACAACGTGAAGTTAAAAAAATCTGAAGACACTCAATATATATGTACATTTTTAAAGGGATTTATTTACTTGTTTATATAATAATTTAAATAATGTCAAAAGTTTTGTAACAAAAAAAGACATTTAGAACAATGGCCCTAAGTTACTATAGAAATAGATATAATGTATTATAATATTGTAGTATCGATAAAACACATCACCGGCCAGTAGGTACAGGCGGCGGAGCGAAACGAAGAAAACACAACCGTTCCGACTGCCCACACTTGTAGAAATTATACGAGTGTCCACGGAATATTGCTATATTAAACATTATATGTATATCTAAGGTCATCGTGGTGCAGTGGCATATTGTCACGGCGATTTTAGATTCGATTCATATTTATTTTATTTTTTTTATAGCTTCACGCTGTATCCCGCACGAGGCAGGGTAGGCAGAGTGAACCCGGGAACCTAGTGTTAAGACACTCCGTTCCACTTTCGTTCCCCACTTTCCGCCGAAATTGAGGCATTGCTTGTTGAGTGGCGGAACTCAACGCCGCGCTTTACCTTATTACCGGAGCGAAGAAATGAAACATTAAATATTTAAATTGAAAATATTAAATATTTCATTTCCTCGACTGGGGATCGAACCCAGAACCTGTCGGTTACAGTCACACGCTTGTGCCGCTGCGCCACGACAGGCCTCGATTCATATTCAGGGATATTAATGATTAATTTCCTCACTCTGGTAGAAAAAACACGCGCTTATACCTAGTTTTTACTGTTCAACATACAAATTGGACAAAACGTAGAGTACGTATTGTCCCAATACTAGGGTTCCTCTTAGTGAGAGGAAACTTAGTGTGCGGTATTTTTTTGACTCACTAACTTAGTTTTACGCTGTATCCCGCATATGGCAGGATAGCTAGAGGAAACTTTGGAACCTATTGTTAAGACACTCTGTCCCGTTTCCTACTTTCCTCCAAATTGCAGGCTTTATATATTGAGTTGTGAAACTGAATGCCATGTTACCAGAGCTAAGAAATGAAAATAACAAAATTGAAAATATTCAATATTAACCGCATTTAAATTCACATGTTTGTGAGCTGCGCCACGTCAGGCTTCGTGTTTATTTATAAATATATGTTACATGTTATATGTTATATGTATTATTTCCCATACACGTTTCTTATCACAATAACATTCTTCAGAAAATATTCATAAAAAAATCCCTGAAATGATTCCGGTGAATTATAAAATAATCTAAAATCATTTTAATCGATGCAAAGGCTCTACCGACATTCTTAAAGTCACTGTCAGTGTATTTGTATTTAAAAAGAAATGCCAACGATATCTAATTGCTAATTATACAGTTAACATCAAAATAATTATATGCTTTAAGTAAATCTTATTATAATAATATGTAAAATTATCCTTTCGCATTGGGAAATCAAGAATATTTTTACTGTTCTTGATTTCCCAATGCGAAAGGATAATTTTACATATTATTTATTTTCCATCCGAAATCCTTAGTATTCTGATCAGAAAAGAAAAAATAAAGGAATCAACTCAAGCGGGGATTGAACTCACAATTTTCATGTTAACGGCCAATTGTTGTTTACTTTACTACAATGGCATCTGAAGTGTATAAAAAAATATTTCTACTGAATAATATACTTATATGATAATAAAATCATTATTTATTTAAAATTTTTAGGTTAAGACATTACAGTAAAATTATATTAATATATTTTACATATGGTAAAAACGAGACCTTATGAAAGACTAAATCATCGCTGGCTGTTTGTCCGTCTATCAGTAGGCTGTATCTAATGAACAGCGATAGTTAAGCAGTTGAATTTTTAATAGATTTCTATCGAGGCTATAAAATAAATGATTTTATTACAACTTTTTTGTAACATTGGTACAGAACCTTTAATGCGAAAATCTGTTAGCACTTGGCCGATTTTTGTATGATTAAAGATAATTCTTTTAGTATAGGAAATATATTACTTATCCTAAAGATTAAAATAGGGCATTATCAAACCAATTTTGTAAGAAAGAAAGAGAAGAAACTACAACCATTATTAAAATCATTTTCAACTCTATACTTACGTAGTATCTCTAATTTGAAATTGGACCCTAGTGTTAATAAATTCCGTTTTTTTCCCCACTTTCTGCTGCATTTGAGGTATTAAGTGTTAAGTGGCGGAACTCAACGCCGTGCTTTACTACCAGAGCGAAGAAATGGACAAATGAAATATTTCTTTTGAAAACATCAAATATATACTGACTTTCAGTCATTATTACCGATTTCAACTGAGTGAGGAGAATATATTACGTATTAAGAAATTAAATATATAAAAATTTCAACTATAATATTACTGAACGCTTTGCCGATATATAACTTTATAGCATTACGTTATATCTTACTTAAACTTTAAGCTAAGCTATAAATAATAAAAAAAAATAAAATAAAAACATTTTTATTCAACTTTAATTGCAGAAGTAATATTTCCTTTCTAAATTACATACTAAATCACATTGGTCAAACGGAACGCCGTATTAATTAATATAACCTGTGCGTGAGAAAGGGAGAGGTATATACAATACTATAATGTTAGAGTGAGATAGCTATATATTCCATATACCTGCGCAGGCGCCGACTTCTTACTCGCACGCACATAAGGATACGCACACATGTGTATGATAAATATGGTTGTTGTGTATGTGTGTGTATATATTTTTTAACGGAATTTTCTAGAACTTGTGATCGATGTGATATACTGTGTACAGGGCTGTGTTGATTTAATGGCGATTATATTTGATATACACAAGCGTGCTCTTGCATTTTCAGTAAAATTACGTCTTTGTTATTAAAAGTATTCCCTTATAGTTGAGTATTACTACTTTTAAGCATTGACATTTTAACTTTGTTATTATAAAAGTAACAATATATATGTTATTATATTTCAATATTCAACGCTATATGTCTAATAAAGCATGTACAGAGAACATTGTGTTAAGACACTCTATTTCCCACGCACCTCCCAATTTTCAAGATATTCTGGTTTGTGTGGTGACACTCAAGGCCCCGCTTTCTTTTGTGTTTGAGTGAGAAAATAAAAATAATTACCCCACGTATGAATCGAACCTTAACCATCGGACACTTGTCATTCTATATTAGCCTTTAATAATAGATGTCAAAAAATACATGAGAAAATAATTCTAATGAAACGTTTTCTACGTCCTAAATAGTTATTTTACTTTTAAATTATAAAAAGATCACTTAATGACAGCCCTATATTCAACGGACGTTTTAATGATAAGACGCTCTTATTACAAAGAACACCATTGTGGCACAATTCAGACTTACTTATATGAGCGTCGTGGTTAAAAGTTCAAGCTTCACTTACTTGATTTGCATGCTAAGGAGAAATAAGCAAAATGGGCTACTTTTTAACAAAATAAGTTAAAAAAATAATTTAGAAAACGTATAAAAAATTACGTATCGGGATTTGATACCATAAATAAGTTGTAATAAGCGTATAAGATATAAGAATTTTGACGTAGCTTGATAAGAACGTATGGCTTAGTTGGTCAGAGTTTTCTAAATAATTATTTTTCTGTCCTAAGTGTATAATTTACACTTTAAAAATTATCAGTTATAAATAACCTTATATTACTCCTTATATTACTGCTCACTCGGTCCTTTCCGTCTGACTATTTATTAGTTGACATACAAGTATGCAGTTAACTCTAGCGAGTACTACGTAGTCCTTAATGGGCCCGTAATGGGTCCGTTTTTCTCGAGGTTAGTGGATTGTAATTTTTAAAACTGCATTAATTTTTAAAAGTCAAGTCACCTTCACAAACAAAATAATTACAATTTACAATTTCCACGCAATAGTTGCGCTTTAATTTACGTTAACTTAGTCAAAACCACAACACAATGATGAACTTATTATAATCATATATGCATTTTTGTATAAATTATTACAAATAAAAAAAAATAAAATATTTTTCATCTTCTTATTTTGGATCATGAACCCGAGATCATGAAGATACAATTTAGCTAAAATAGTAGTAATAAGATGTAAGAAGCTGAAGAATATATGGTTAGTTTCATTAATCAAGTAGCTACTGGTTTGCATGGATTTTTTGTGTCAAAAATTCAGTTTTTCAAGAAAAGCTGCAAGCTATTCGCATATTAGCGTCTTGCTAACTATTTCATATATATTACATAATGTTTTTGGTCAACCATCCTCCCGTACTTTGATTGTGTCATATATATATATATATATATATATATATATATATATATATATATATATATATATATATATATATATATATATATATATATATATATATATATATATATATATATATATATATATATATATATTTGATATATGTCAAAGAAAACCATTTCTCACTCACTCACCCAGCTTCACGCTATATCCCGCACCGTGCAGGGTAGGCAGAGAAAGGTAGGCAGATCGTTTACAGTCACATGATTGTGCTGCTGCGCCACGACAGACCTCATTTCAATTTATATATTTTCTTGCCCCAGTTATTCTCAAACCTGGACCAGTAATTTTGTTTAACTAACAGTAAAAAATATTCAAAATTGTTAAAAATATGAGAACGTTTCGAAGATACATTCTTCTTATCAAAGTCACAGGTAAAGGCTAGTGAAAATATATAAATTATTAAAACTGAACATTACTAACGGCTAAACGTCTCGATCACTGAAGCGTGGAGCCCCGCAGGTGCAGGGGTTGGGGTACTTTTTACTTAAGATGCTATATGCTACTTATGAGAACCATACTTTACGTGGGAAAGTAACAAGTATATATATTTTTACAAAATTCTTGACTTTGACTAGAATTAACTTTGTCGTTTATGACGCTTCTATTAAGTGGATTTATACTTAACTAAATTAAATTATACTATTATCATCATGAAACTTGACAATTTTTTCGTAGCTTAGGCAGCAATGAACTGGTCTAATGATGGAGCCAGAATCTGTACAGTGGAACTATCCACAGACTTTGTTTAAGATACTAATATTGTGTCATTAGTAAATACATCATTGAAAAATTTGACTTGACTTGATGAATTCTACTTCATAGTAATATACAAATTGACCTAAGAAAAGTAATATTGCTAAATAAAATTGAGACCAGGGGTACAGGCGAGTAACTGTCAAAGCGACAGGTTGCGGTTTTAATCCCCGCGAGAATAAGAATATTTATCATTTTCATTTCTTTCGTTTGTTAGCAAGGCAAAGCACAGCGTTGAGTTCCGACACTCAACACGCAAAGACATTCAACGGAAAGTAGGGAACGGATTGGAGTAGCTGATCACTAGTGAAACTAGGCAAAATCTTATGAAATATGGCAATTGTACGTAATTTAGTTGACGATGAAATGGTTTCGAACCGAATCTGAATCGTAGAACTTTCGATAGAGTACTAACTACAAAGCTATCAGCTCCAAGCACATACTCGTACAATAGCACTTCTTACTTTTTAACACACAGTAAAAACGTATTTTACAGCTTTTTGACACAACATAATTTATACCTATACTAACTTTTTACCAGTTATACATAAAATAAAGGTTTAAAAAAAATAATGAATAGAAATTTTGATTTTGCAATAATTTCCTTGACCACTGAAATGATTTGATGAATTTACTTGATCTACTTGACCAATTCTCTAAAGTATGGAAAAAAAGTCAATTATAATTTGTTTGAACTTTATGTGAAAAAACCACCAGTCACTATGGTTTTTATTTTTGGCCTAGTTTGCAACAATATTTGACGAATCTTATAAGAAGACATAACGAAATATGTCTAACCCCAAAATGGGGATCGAACCCACGACCGTCATAATTTGGAATGAAATTCAAGCTCCACCACTGGGTAGTATTTAATTAATGAAACTTAAACAATATGGCAATAAGCTCAAGTTGGTTGACCCGCGTTGCGCACGCGCCGTTTATTTATCAATTACGGCGGAGATTTGAACTTCTCGCTCTACCACCCAACTGTGGCCGCTCGGAACAAACCCGCTACGTACACACGAACGTGATTTTGTCTAGACATTTTTTATTTTTGTAGTAATTTTTGAATCGGTGTTTCTTGAAATAGATTTATTTCTGTATATATTTTTTAGGTTGAAACAATCTGAAATCAAGCTGATAGTTGAGGGTTAGATTTCTACTCAGAGGTATAAATATTTCACCGCTTTGCCAATAGATGGCGTGGTATTTATGCAACAAGCTATATATTAGAATTTAGACAAAAAATAAGAAACAAAATGTTAAAGTAATACGTTCGCTTTGTATTTACTATTATGTACAGGATAGAGCGTAAAACAGTTTTTTTTATCATATGAATATAAAACTAAATGCTATTTTTTAGTTTCGGAAAGATTATCATCATCGTAATTTCATGTCACTTTACTAAAGAGTTTTAAGCTTCTTAATTTTGTGATATTTGAAAGAAGTTAAATATAGCTTTAGTAAGAGGTTGAGGTAATATCTGACTCTGACGGCCAATGTACTGGCTGTTGACTCAATACCCTTTGGAAAAAAGTGTTTTGTGATTTTCCCCTTCTATATATAAGTCGATACACAACATTCAGCGCATACAGCCCTGAGTTGCGCCACTCAATAAACTTGGACTAAGTTGGGCTGTCGGTCTGTGAGCTTGTAAGAACTAAGGCTCCTAATACAAAGTATTTCTCCTTGAAGAAGAAACGAAATTCATTAAATTTAAAGCTACAAAAAAACCATATAAATTAATACGATCCAAACCTCCTTCAGGTGTACGCAGCACAAGTAAGGCACACTTAGCGCAATTTTTTATTCTCTCCACAATTACTGTACGCCTGTAAGTGTACTTATATGTACGTATATATGAATGTATGTATGTATGTACATATATAACTGTTAACAACGAGGTTTTATAGCTTAAAACTTTCTGATGATGAGATTACTCAGTTTCCTGCTTTTATAAAATGTTTAAAAGGTTTATTTATCGCTTAGTTATCTTATCCTAGGTTTAGCTTGACAAGTCACAATTTATTGTTTGTAAGTTTATTTCGATAACAATAGTAGATATGTGTACTCTTAATTTGAAAATTGAAAAATTCAAATCAAATTACTAGAAAGATATTGCTTACTTATATTGGATATACTAATGAGAAGTATTGCTCGTAACTTCTGACTCCAGGAGATAAGAATTATGTTTAAAAATTCGACCAACTTGCAATGGATTTGGACTTGCGATCTAGACCGGCATCGAACCTCGCACCGTAGCTCTTCTGGTTTTACACGGAGCCGTGGGCGACGGTGATCACTCACCATTAGGTGACCCGCACGTTCGTTTGCCTTGTCTTTTCCATAAAAAAAAATACTAATACTGTTGAGGCCCTTGTTGATAAAATTATTTGTAATGAAATTATTAATAACATACCTAACTTACCATAACCTGTTAAATGCGAGATACAGCAAGAAGCAAAAAAAGCATTCTGAGTAAAAATCATACCAACCATCGTCGATAACGTCTAATTAGAAATGCTTACATAAATAGTTATTCCAGTTAGAAAGAAGACTAGTAAAATAATAATGTACATAAATGCATTTACGCCCCAATGGCTAAGTGATGAATGACGTTTTTATACCACCCACCTACTTGTACTAGGAAGTGGGTTCATAATTATACATAGTGTGTGTAAAAAAACATGATAATTAATGAACTTTTTAATAAATAATACTTATGTTTCTATTAATTTCTTACTGAGAAAATTCACTGTTATCAATCAGTACATTACAGTAGAAGTAATCTATTGATGTTCCTATAAATTCCACGTACCCTCAGATAGATTAAATAATATACCCATAATATATATATATATATATATATATATATATATATATATATATATATATATATATATATATATATATATATATATATATATATATATATATATATATATATATATATATATATATATATATATATATGTATATATATAAATATAATTACCAAAATAGTACCTATAAAAATGTTCGGCTAATAGGTGCCAAATGCCAGAAAGCTGTTTTAAATTCGTAAAACGATTTACAGTGTTGAATAGAAGAAAATCATTTATTGCACAAAATTCAATTGTTTTCAAGAATTCATTGAAATCTACAGTACTGCACTTTTTGCTTCACGCTGCATCCTCACAGAACAGAGGGAACTTGGGAACCTAGTGAACAGACATTACGTTTCGTTCCCCAATTTTCGCCGACATTTAGTCATTGCATGTCAAGTGGCAGAACTCTTCGCTGCACTCTAGGTATGTGTTATACCAGAACAAAGAAAATGATAACATTTTAAAGATTTTCTTTTTTTGAGTGAGGTTTGAACCCATAATAACAAGCTTGTGCCCCTGCACATGGGCAAAAAATAATTGTGTCCATAGTGCCTAGGACATGGAAATATCGACTATGACAGACTATAAACGTATCAGAATATACGGATGAAAATACATCCATGATGTTTTATTTACAGATTAAATATATATCTGATGCAGATATTTTACAAATGCTGTGGTTTATCTAGGCGTTCTTGTCATAAGAATGGAAGAACGATAGGAGGCTAGATGTAGGTTCAAATTCCGCTACGTAGTTTTTTTTATGTTATCTATAAGTGTGGAATATCACGTTAACTATTTTACATAGGAGAAAAACGATTAATGAAAATTTTGTTTTTATATTGGCAGACAATATTTCTATATTTTAAGAGAGATCATTGTAACAATTATCTCACGACAACACATGTGGAGCTGTTTAAAACATGATAGTGTCATATATGATGATACACAGATTTTTAACTGATTTTGTAATATATATAGGAGTGCTATCAAACATAACTTGTGGTAAATGTAAAGTAAATAATCTTACACCTTGTTTTTGCCTTCCAATGACTCAGTGTTGACTCAGAGAGTTGTTTTCTGCTAAAAATTGTGAAAGTTGTTGATGTATACGCTCGTGCTTTTTAAAAACGAAAAGAAGAATAGAAATTAGGTGTGCGAGATCACCATGCTTTCGGAAATTAACAAGAGGATAAAGAAGAATTGAAGACATGACTAAGATCTGGAAGGGTAATAATCAGGGATTCAGGTTTCAGGGTTGTGTCATTTTACGACAAAAATCATCCGTTCTAATGAGTAACATTTCTTCTGATATTATCAGTTGAAATTTTGTCAAACTCAAAACCAGTCGCATTTTGCTTAGGTAATAACTTTAATTAATTTGCGACGTTGACATCTGTCAAAGCAAAATTTCTGGTTAAACTATCAAGGACAAAGATAAAGTGCGTATCTTTCATTTATTTTCAATCCCCATAATTTTAAGGAATGCGAGATACCTGCAGAATCTTTCACCTAACTGGTGAACATAATTTCGTTAAACCTTAATGTTTAAGTACTAAACTTAAATTTAAAAAGCGTATAAAAATTTTGAACGAAGCAGGATTTGAACCCGCGCCTCTGGAATACCGTTCCAGCGCTCTGACCAACTAAGCCATTCGTTCTCACCGAGCTCCGTCGAAATTCCTATACGCTTGTTACAACTTATTTATGTTGTTAGCCTGCTTCGTTCAAAATTTTTATACGCTTTTTAAATTTAACTTTAGTATTTTCTGTCCTAAGTGTGGAATAACACTTTAAAAACATAGTAAAAATCTTAATGTTTAAGGTTTGTTATTGTCTGTGTTCACTCAGCTTCCCGCCGTATCCCGTACATGGTGGGGTAGCCAGAGGAAACTTAGGAACCTGGTGTCAAGACACTGCCGTCCACTTCCGTTTGCCCCTTTCCGCCGAATTTGAGACATTGATTGGCGGTACTCAAAGCCGCGTTTTGCCTTATACCAGAGCGAAGAAATGAAAACATTTAATATTGAAATTGAAAATATTTCATTTTCTCGAGTGGGGATCGAACCCACAACCTGTCGGTTACAGTCACACGCTTGTCCCTCTGCGCCACGACGGGCCTATAATTATGATTGTGTTAAGTTTTCTATATACATTTTTAATTAGATATAGATACCTAGCTAAACTACCATTTTTATATTAGATATTTCCTTTAACTGGCTATATCGTGTATATTTTTTATATATTGCAACAAGTGTGAGCGCCTTAATCAAAAGACAGAACAGAAAAATCTAAGGAATTTTTAATGTACTTTCTACAAATTTTACTTTTAATTGGCTGAGAAATGAATTTGTTTTATTCAAATCTATCTTGGAATGTACTGCAATTGGTACAGTATCTCCATATTGGTAGACAGATCGCAGCGATAAATCCGCGACTTAACATAGTGTCTCAGATGAATCTTGAGATGTTTAACAATATTCTTGAGTATGTTATTATGTTATTTTATACCATTGTTTAAATAGAAGCTCTCTAGTTTAAATTTTGATGTTAGTAGGATATGTAAAAACAACCTTACATTTGGCAATAAGAAATGTCTTCATTCTCCTATTTTGCTTATACATAGTATTTTATGTTCAAAAGAAAGAAACGGTAAAGTAAATAATACTTAAATAATGTAATAAAAATTATAAAGCAAAAAAATGAACAATTTTCCACAGATTAAAACAACTATTTTATTATCTATTTTATTTATCTTTCTGTCCATTATTAAAAGAAAAGGAAAATAATAAATACTTTTTTATCTTCTTTTTTATTTTGAATATATTATATCTATTTAATATTTTTACAGTTGAAGCAGCTCGCATGATAGGTGTAACATATAATTATTAAACACGTATAGATAAGATACTTACAGTTATAACATAACTTTATTATGTATAAAAAATATATATACTCATACTCAGCTTCATGCTTTATCCCGCAAATGGCAGGGTAGGCAGAGGGAACATGCGAACCTAGTGTTAAGACTCTTCGTTGCACTTCAGTTTCCCACTTTCCGTCGAATTTGAGGCATTTCGTATGGAATGGCGGAACTTAACGCCGCATTTTGCCTTGTAATAGAGCGAAGATATGAAAACATTATATATTTAAATTGAAAATATTAAATATTTCATTTCTTCGAGTGGGGATCGAACCTACAACCTGTCGGTTACATTTACACGCTTGTGCCGCTGCGCCACGACAGACCTCAAAAATATATATTATATATAAAAAAATGCAATAGTAATCACTAAAACCTTCTTTTTTTGTGTATAAAAAATCAATTTAGATAATAATAATAATTTTGTATTTAATGCAATGTTGCAGCTTGCACCATCTAGTATAACCAGTTGAAAACTTAACAGTTTTGTAATATTCACTGTAGATGGCACTACTTGAAGACCACGTTATAACTACTTTTATAATTCTCAAGCAGATGTCGTTCTTGTAAATATGTCTTTATATCGTATCTTTGTACCGTACCATCTCGTTCGTGATACTTCATACAATATGGCATTGGCAAAGTGATGTCGTTGAGAAACAGGCACACTCGAAACGTCAGAAACTAAGAACAGAGTAGTATTTTTTAATAATCCTGGCTCAGTTGTTTATCACAATTGCCGTAAAGTACAGAAATGCCAGTGAGTTGGAAACTTAGTATTTAGTCAGCTCTATCTTTCTCTTTATATAGTGCGAGATTTTTTAATTTTATTCTTTAATATTATTTTGAATAATACTTACTACTAAAAAATTATGTTTATCTTATATATAGCATAACTCTCAAAATTTTTACTGTACGGGCTCAACAGGAGGTCATTTTATTTTGTTTCCGGCTACATAAACCTAGTCTTTTCCGTGTGATTTCAAACCAAACCGTCAAAGACAGTACGCGGAATGAGGTTCAAGTGCTGCCGTTGACATCCTATCAAGCAGCCAAGTGGTGTCTCTGTAAAGGCATGCGGATTTATTCGGTAGGACAATAGCGGAGTAAAGAATTTTTTTTGGAAGTATTATAATAGTTCTATACAAACCTGGTGTTAATAACTAAATCAAGGTCTAAAAATATTACGCAAATTTGCTTCTGTGTCTGATATCTGCTGGCGTAATCGCCTATTGCTCATAGACTTTACTAATACATATGTAGTAACTAAAAACTAAAGTAGGATTTTTTTTTGTATATATTTTGTAAAAACAGATTTTGTAATGAGCTTTACGATAATAAGCTTATTTACCTGTTACGTAAATTAAATTTTATTTTAAAGTTTTATAATTAAAATTTAAGCGTGTTTGTATAAATATGACTTTATATGTATTAAATGATTAAATATTCCACTTCCGTTCCCCACTTTCGACGGAAAGTAGGGAAAGGAAGTGGAACAGTGTCACTAGGTTTCAAAGTCCTTTGCCTACCCTGCCAAGTGGTGGATGCCAGTGTGAAGCTGAGTGAATGAGAGTGTTAGATACGTGCCTAAAATAATATACACACAAACAGGCCCATGTGTGGTATACTCTGCGTTTGAGTTCGGCTAGAGGGAAATATTTTACTCTAATCTGACTATCTCAGCTTCACTCTGTATCCCGCACATGGCAGGATAGGCAAAGGGAACTTCTAATGTTAAGACACTTCATTCCACTTCCGTTCCCCATTTTCCGCCGAATTTGAGGCATTGCGTGTTGAATAGCTCTCGCAGGAACTCTACAACGTGCTTTGCCTTATTCCGGAGAGAAGAAATAAAAATATTAAATACTAAATATTTCATTTCCTCGAGTGAGGGTCGAACCCACAACCTACGAGCTTTTAAGCTCTGGTAGCGTGGTAAAGCGCAGTATTAAGTTCCGCCACTCAAGATGCAATGCCTCAAAATTTTAGTAGAATATTATTATAATGAAAACGGTTTGTCTGAACAATAGTTGTAAAAACCACTTGTATCTATGAGATACCAGTGCCCTTAATATAAATTAATAGACATTTAAACATATTTAAAGGCGGAGTCAAAATAAAAGCCAATAATCATTATATACAATTAAATTTATTCTTATTTTTTTTAATAACAAAGAATTTTTAAAAACTAAACGTAGTCGAACGTCTAATAGCCAAAAGAGAAAATTATTTTTTAAAAAAAATATAACTTTGCGATATACATACATTCACATATATCAAACATTTATTTTGTTAGGACTCTGTGTTTTGCGTATAGTAGAAACCAAGCCGGGGTTGTAAAAGGAACCTAGTGATTACTTACTCAGATTCCTACTACTCAATTTTTAAAACACTCTGAGTGACGGAACTCAACGCCAAGCTTCATCATATTATCAGAACAAGGAAATAAAATTAAATTATTTTTCGAAGGCAGACACAAACGGACAACCATCACAGTTACAAACTCTGTCCCTCTAAACCACAATAAAACTATAACAGTAGCCCAAATTTCCTCTTGGAGATATAAAATATTGTTTATTTCGTCGCTCTAGTAACAAAGCTGAGCACGGCGTTAAGTTCCGCAAAATGCATTGTCTCAAAAATTATTTCACTTATTCATAAACAAAAAACAATTTTAATATATATTTTTTTTTCAAATAAATTTAAATTATTTGTAAATATATGTATATCGTAAATAATTTCACACAAAATAATCATAAGTGTCTTACATAGTGATAATGTCAGTGTCAAGAAATGTCACTATCATGGAATAGAATAATGTATCTTATTTCTCGGTTATGTGATAGATTCCCTTTCGGATGAATGAACTGCGTTCATTTTCTCGCTCTGGTAACAAAAATAAGACCGAAGTAAAGTCTCCCCTTGCAAATCAACAAAAATTGTATATAATGCAGAGTCCCGTCGAGGCGCAATCTCTTCTCGCGGACATGATTTAATAATAATTAATTGTTTCAATTAAATTCTATGGTACTACAACGCGGCGTTGAATTCCACCTCTCAATAGCCAAAGCTTTAAATTCAGAGGAAAATTTGGAAACGGAATTGAGTGTCTTGACATTAGGTTCCTAAGTTCCTTCTGCCTACCTATATATCAAATATGCTGTCATAGAGTAGGGGCACAGGGGGACGAAAGGATATGGGTTCCTTTATTACCATTCAAAGAAATAAAATATTTCATATTT
The DNA here is from genome assembly GCA_019049475.1 of Eueides isabella. NCBI lineage: Eukaryota > Metazoa > Arthropoda > Insecta > Lepidoptera > Nymphalidae > Eueides > Eueides isabella. Next base: position 9,417,052 of record CM032406.1, read on the forward strand.
CCTTGCTGGCAACGAAGTAAAGCGCGGTGTTAACTTCCGCCACTTTGTAAACGCGATGGTTTAATATATACTACCCAATGCCTCAAATATGGCAAAAACTGGGAAACAAAACCTATTTATATGTCTCGCAAAGTATGCATTGAAAGAAAGAAGAAAAAAAAAATAACGTTCTACTTTGTCTTTGTATATTGCAAAAATTATTTTGCCTACCGACATTATCACTTATATATTGACATAGTTCGTTGAACAAACAATTGAACAATTATAAGATTTTTCTATCACACTTTAGACACAGAACATTCTCTTTGGTCCTACCACACACTGACGCTTACTTGTAACAAAAATGCTTTATAGCAGCGTTGAGTTCCGCCACTCAACAATCAAAGTTTCAAATTCCGGAAAGTAGGGACGGATGGGTATTAATGGGATCGGAGTCTTGCCACTAGGTTCCCAAGTTCCCCAAAAAAAAAATACTATAAAATTATATCGCTCCTATCGACGTCTTAGCACTTTTTGAAATATTTCAGGATACGCAATTAAAATTTGTAAATAATCTTTCTCTATACATTAATTAATATATTATTATATTTGCTTTGGAAAATAATTACGTTAGCTAGAAAAGCCGCGAGTAGGACACTGGACTTTATATAAAACTCGCATTTACTTAGTCAAGGATGTCCGAATTAATCGTTCATTAGATTAAATTAGTTATAAAACGCGGCGTTGAGTTCCGCCACTCATCTTATTATACTATTTTAAACTTGGGTAAAGGGGAAGCTAGCGGAGAAATTCAAATAATTTAGTTTCATGCAACATTTTAGTTACAAATAGTCGTTTCAATGATCACACAGAAATATCTTCTCAAATTTGATACATTAATAAAATATTATTTATTTTACACTGAAATAGTTTAATATAAGTTTTTTTTAATTCTTTATTTCTATACGAATTAATTTACCAATAGTTATTTGATTAATACTATAATGATAAAATAATGAAATTATTACAAATTGAATATTCGCTTGATCTAAATGTTCAAAAAGGTTTGTGGACAATCAAAGAAAAGTTTAAATAAATAAAAATACTGGTTAATGTTGCTTTTAATAGCTGTAGTTTTAATCATTATTATTTAATAATACTCATTTAAAAAACGTATAAAATTTTTAACCCTACGTTGTGTTTGAATTTTACGTTTTTTAAATCAATATTTTTCTTTCCTACTTGTTAGAAACATTTATTTTATATTATATTTGATTAAAATTTTGATTTCGTAATCACACTATTTTCTTATAAATAACTTTCTTAAGAGCAGTGATGCTTGATTGTGATTTTAATATGGAGAAAGGATTCCAGTTCTTCAGCTAACTAATCAATCATTCTATGGATTTACTGTGCGATCCGCAGCAGCTTTATAGATAATTATAGAAAAAAATAGACGAAAACATTTTAAAACTTTTTCAGTAACTTACTTAAAAATATTTCGTGGACATGACACGATGTAATTTATAAAAAATAGTTATAAACATTTAGATCACGCTGTTGATATTAACAACAAAAACAATACAAACCAAATTCCTACATGACCACAGATAATAACTACCGTTAACAGAAATAAAATATTATGAAGACTTTGGCAAACACTTTGGTGTCATTGGTTTCATTTTCATTTTTTTTATGTTAAAACAATCTTATTTTTAATTTTGTAATAAATTAAGTGATATTAATTTGTTATTTGCCGGCTGCACTCAAAGAGGTCAATTAACAGACATAAAACAATAATTAAACGTCAATTGACATATCTGAGTTTCTCTGCCTGTAATATTTAATAAGGTTAACAACAATAGGCCATTTGGCAACACAAAATAATATTAATAAATACAAATGATAACTAAAAAATAAAATATATTATATTAACAATATATTATAGCATTATTAAACAGCCATAGAATCACAGGGAGGAACATTTATTGTGGGGGTAAAAGTGATATTCAAGGGTACATTCGAAAACAAAGGGCACATTTAAAAATCTAAATTAAATAAAAATTTTGATAAGAAATTTTAATTGTTTTGATGTATTAGTTATATAAAAATTTGAAATTTCATAGTGAAGAGAAACTTTAAATCGACTATTAAATACCATATCTGAGACGACAGATCAACTTATCCTTATTTATAAGAAAATTATGTTATATAAAAAACATTGCATAAAATATTGAATGCCATTCGACATAAAAAAAACCTTGTTCGAAACTACAAAGAGAAAAACAATCAGCAATAGAATATATAAATAATTGCATATAATTTTTTATTATTCCACAAGGACTTTGGAATTTAATTAAATTTTACATACATTATGAAATAAGAGACCAATTACTATCTAACCGACTCTTAATTATTAATTATTTACCAAATTTATTGAATATTTTATTAAACTTTAATAGAAATGGCAATATTTTGGAAGAGATATTTAACATCGAATTCGGTTTATACAAATAACTACAAAATATTTTTAAGTTTCTCACAGATAAAGATGTTTTCGATCTTTGTTTCTTTCCTGACCAAATAATTTATTTGCAAATTTGTCTGTTTTTTCATTTTATATATTTTTTGGTAATACTATGATTTGATTTCATTACACTTCATCTGTGATAAACTTGGTTTCTACAAGAACATGCATCCAATGCAATAGACACTCACATAATTTTACACTTAAATCTATAATGTAACATTTATTCTCAAATAAATCTCTATATAACCACATAAATTCATCTATCTATACATAACATTCTTTACCTATGCGATCATAAGACGTCGATATCTAGAATTAGGAGGATCTAAGTTTAAAAGGTTTTAAATTATAAAGTTATTTTTGTTTAAAATTCATTACGCAATGTACACTATTAAATTACACGTAGCTATAGGTAGTATGATACCGAAAAGATTTATCTGAACATCACTTTTAATTTTTATTTAAAGAAACCGCGCACGGTTACAATATTTATCTTGAAGTAATGAGTTATTTTCATATTCTTCACCGGGGTGCATGTGACCACGTGTACCCCAGGAGTTTATTTTAATTTATATCCCTACATTTTGCTACGTGCCTATCGCCTCATTAAAATAACAATATTATAAGAAAATCTATGTTCTATTATTCACTAACACAGAGCAACAGTTTATATTTTTAATTTAATTTATTCATGGGAATACGAAGGCACTAGTGACCTAGTGAATTAAAAAAAATCAAAGAACAGCTAATAGAGAAATTCTTTTACCCATACTGATATGACTTCAACTATTGACTAGAGTGAAAATTTCAAAACCTAATTTGTCTTTTACTAATGATTTCCAAAAGCGATTAGCCCGAAATCCTCAATGTGGAGCAAGATTCGTTTCAAGATCAACCATTCATATTATGTTTAAAAATCTTATTAATACTGTTAATATATAAACTAAACGAATAAAAGAAACACGATTGGGACAGATGTTTCTTCTAATGGAGACCTAATGATGATCACATGCTTGGGTCTACTGTGATGAGGACTTATCAGCGAGCTAAGTAAAATTTATAACGTCCTATTAAGTTTTACTATCTATATCTTATTTGTATTATAGATAAGTTGAACAGTTTACAACATTGTTAGTAACAGTTTTATTTATATGGATTTCATCCATTGTATACTCATTCCGTTTAAATATTGTCCTTGTAGCATTCATGGAACATTCAAAGTGACCAAATTTGGACACAACTAGCGGCTGATACAGAAGTATTCAGGTCTCCATTTGAAATTTCAAATCCTCGATTCCTCTTTCTATTAGGCAGTATCGTGTTAAGAGTAAAATCTAGTAATTGTTTGCGCGTTAGTCATTTGGCGACCGTTATAATTGGGTAACACTAAGATGGGAATATTCACATAGTAAACACCCATAGGGTACCACATAAAGTTTCACACGTAGCTCTCAACATGAGCGCTAGTTGTTGGGTCCTAGAAAGACGCTTCAACTAAATAAGTCCCGTCCATTGCTACACCAGTCTGGTTTCCCTGAACTGTGCTTCCTGCTGGAATGTACTTGCCGCATGCTTGCTGGAATAATAAAAAAATATTTGAGACAGTATTTTCATAATTATGACGATTTTGTATGTGATACACATTGTTAAACATTTTATGAATTATTTTCTGAAATTTTAGAAACATAACTATAAGAATTCATTTATTTCAGTACATTGAGGAAGAAAAATTTAAAATTATAAAAGTTCATTGAAATGTATTATTATGTTTAGTAAATAAAATCATTAATTTAGTTTTTAATTTATAATTTTAATACAACAAATAATATTTATTTAAGCACTTTATTTATTTCTTCTACTTTACAACAAAATTTTATACAAAGCATTCAACATCGAGAAAAAGCTTGGGAATATATTTTTGAATATAAAACCACAGAACATACATTAAGGTATACATAGATAGGTATGAATATAAATAGGTAGGTATGCTGAAAATATTTTAGTAAAGTGAGCGAGTCGCATAATGTATAGAGATTGTGTGTGCTGGAAGCATGCCGAATTATACATATATGTATATACATATATAACAATATTAATAATATAGAAAAATATATGTTATTTTTGTAGACCCATTAGTGTGTAAGGTGTTAGTGATATACAGTATTGATACTGTAAATGAAATTAGTGTCATATGGTCATGAATTTGTAATATGTTTAATATTACGACATGTTTCTAGATAATCTGTTGGATATTGTGTCGTGAATAAGGTATAAAATATTCCACATGAGTATTATTTAAGTGCGAAATCGTATCGATATTTAAATTAAATAGAGACCAGCACTCCATTCCTTCTTGTTGCTATGTGTGCGGTGTGTTGGCAACTGCAGCATCTTATATAATATTGCAAACTACATTAGTATTACTACGACACCTGTATAACAATTACAACACTTGTGGATCTACTTTAATATAAAATCGCAACATTATTGTACATATTTGTTTCATCTATACAAATTTTATTAGTGAAAGAATTTATTTTATTGAAATTGTTTTTAATTAATATTCCTGTTGGTTAAGATAATTTATGTATCGAGGAGTATATTATTGTATTCTTCGATAAATGGAATAACAACATTAAAACATAAGATTTATTATTAGTATTGTTTTGAAAGGTAACCTTTCTTAAAAGACCAGTACCTGAACGGTCTACAAAGTGTTGCTGTTTCGATCTTCCTATTATTCATAGGAAGATAAAAATATACCAAACATTAATGGCAACATTATACAAATTCATAGCCGTTGTATTGTAAAAAAAAAACAAAAATAAGTTATATATGCATCATATTGTTGGCAATATTGAAGATTTAGAGAACCACAAATCCTCAATCCCAAAAAAATAAAATACCGCTTTTCAGTAACAACTACCCTACACTACATAGCAATTTTTTTTTAAATAATTTTATAAAGTTTAAATAATATTGCGATTTGTTAACAATAAACATTATAGTATTTATAATATTATATAATAAAAACAAATTTACAATATATTTTGTTTACATTAAAAAATACGACAAGAGCACCACAGCGCAAGCTTACAAATACAAAATACAGACATTTACGTATAAATATTACTTATATCTATAATATCCATAAAGCGACATTACAGCAGCCAACACCCTGCAGACATTGAAAGCCTTATATCAGTTTGTTACCGCACAGCGATTGCGAAACCAAAGAATTTCTTAAAAAGTTTACTATAATATGAAAAATGTTTAATTAATCTTCAAATGGATGTACTGGATTTTTATACAAAACTGCAGAATTTATTTTTATATTTGAGATTATTTTTTTCATAAGCATTCGGCAGATATAAAATTTTGACGTAGTGGAATTCTAATCCACATCTCTTGTACAAGCATAAATGAAGCCACACGTTGTCAGAACGCTACGTATATACTATTGAACGCTTGTAATTTGCTATGTTGTTAAAACATTAGTATTTTGAAGAAGCTTGATAACGCATGGCTTAGTAATCAGAGCGCTTGGACGATTTTTAAGAGAAGTGAATTTGAGTCCTGCAACGTTGAAATATTTATGCATTTTTTAATGTAAAAATATTTCTGAGATTTTTGGGTCTGCATAAATCTTTTTTTAAATGTGTACCCTACACATGAACATCGCTGTGGGGTAACACTGAAGGACGTACTGGTAGGGGGTCTTCGCTGGGGGCCGCTGAGACAGAGGTATCCGATGGTCGGGATGTCGCCGTGTACCTCCGAGCACCGCGAGCTCTCTTTCTACTCGAGTCTAAAAGCAGGACCTGTCAGCCAATTTGATGCCTGCTTTGTTTTAATTAATTTTTATTCTGTTTCATTTATTGGTGTCTTTATTTCTATTGAAGATATATATTTTTTTAATGTTTATTTACACAATTTTTGTAAAAGATATATAATAAAGATCAATGAGGTAGAAGCGATAGATTAATTTTATGTTTTTTCGTTCATTTATTATTTTATTCGTTAGAATTCCGTTTTGTTTTTCTTTTAAATACATTTTTTTTTTATTATATTGATGTCATAAATATGTAAAAAATACTACTGGGGTAAAAATTACCAAAAGTAGATGGTTTTTATTCAGTTTTGTACTTTATGGTGTTTTCCTTAATTACATTATATGTCAAAATACCTAATTATGTATGAATGATTCTTAACAAATGTTTTTATTCGATTATGTCTTTATTTGTATGAAATGTCTTTATGTATTCCCCTAATTTACATTTTGTTCATTATTATTGACAAAAATTTACGTTATGTACATTACTTTATAACGTATTTATATAGTCAACAGATAAATTTTATTCTGTTATCATCATTTGTGCCTTTATTTATTTTAAAAAATATATTATTTCCTCTTAATATCACTGGTCTCACATGTAAATGTTTAATGGGGTACAAGTGATCACTAGCAATTTAGGTTGCCCAGGGTACATGTAGATAATTTTATACTCACCTCTAAATTTTCATAAATACTAAAGCTTATTGGGCTTTTTATGTTGGAAATTGCAATTTCATGTATAGCTTTTTTGGAATAATACAAAATATTGCAAGCTCTGCCTGTCACCTGGCATCAGGAATGTTTGTGTGGACTTAGCGGACATCGAGCGTCATTTGTGCTTACGATAAAAATGCGAAAGCTCATATAATAAAAGGTTTTTTCATTGTAAAGCTCTCAGGGGACATAACACGAGGTCTAGCCACACAAGCAACAAACGGGCCCATTACGTATTAAGTCAAAGTTCATTTCTATGACCAAATTGTCGTGAAATAATAAAAGTTAGTGATAAAATAAAGTTATTCTTAAAAGAAAAATGTTGTTAGTAATATCAGATTATTATTGTGAAGATAAAAATAATAATAACTTAAACAATAAATAAATACAAAATACAGACAAATTTAGTAATTTTACCATAAAATTTAATTAAAATGAAATTTTGGCCATAGAAATAATACGCATTGTTGCGTTTATACCTCACGACGCGGACACGACGCGAGGCCGATCGGACTGATGCACCGTACGGAACGACGGCGTTTCTGTCCAAAACACCGTAATGTGGATGAAATTTGATTGAAATTAATATCGTTAACGTTGTTTTGACTATAATGTTCAAATAGCAGTTAGTAATCTAAAAAATCCTATTTAAAATCATCAAAAATGTTATAGTTAGTTATTATATTGTGTATATAGTGTATAAATGGTTATATATTGAAAATGGTTTCAATATTTTATTTATTGTTTTAATATCATATAAAATATATATTTCTAAAAAGACAATCGATTTATTTAAAATGTAGAATTTATAATTAATTAATTACCCCATTTAGTACAAAATGATTTATAAAAACATAATTTTACCTGATACTTCTGTGGACAGCAGCCACATCTAGCACAACACGCAAGCAACGCTGGCGCTCGGCCCGAGTGCGCTGGTGATGCAAGAGGTGACGGTGACCCTGGCCTCTTTGCTGCACCATTGTACGGATTTTCCATTTCTACGAATTCTCGATCCTGGAAATACCATGATAAAATATTATATACCATGATAAATTATTAGTTTGATGCAAAATTTAAAAATTTAAAAAGACATAAATATCTCACCGTAGTACGTTCTAAGCATCTTAACAGATGGTGATGCTGCAATTCGAAAATGTCTTCATCTCGTCCAGCATCATCTAACTCCACGCCTGACTCTTGTGCGGCGAGACGAGCTTCAGCCGCCTTCTTCTTTGATACGAAAGCTGCTCCAGATGAGGCTTTTGCTATACGTATACGGGCGAGTCGAGCTTTCTATAATGAAAATATAATGAAAAAAAATGTACTGTACGTGTATATAGTGTTTTCCAATATTTTATTTTTTGTTCCAATTTTTATTTTTTCCGTCGTCCCACTTCCATTCCCCACTACCCGTCGAGGCATTGTGAGTAGAGTGGCGAAACTCAACCCCACGCTTTGCCTTCTTACCAGAGCGAAGAAATGAAAGCATTAAATATTTATTTGAAAATAATTAGGTATTTCATTTCCTCGAGTGGGGCTCGAATCCAGAACCTGTGGCTTACAGTCACACGTTGCGCCACGACAGGCCTCCATATTCAATGTATAATTCTCTCAGCATTACACATATAGGAAGGACCTTGACATACTGCCCATTTTTCACCATCACGTATTGTGTGGCGGAGTTAAACACCACGTAAAACCAGTCTTAAGAAATTTGGTCTAACTATAGATATACTTACTCGTTGTGCCTTTCTCTTGTCAGCCCTCTGGTTCTGATGGTAAATACGAGAGAAGTTAGACACAATGACGGGCACCGGCAGCGCTATCACCAGCACACCGGAGAGCGAGCACACTCCTCCCACTATCTTGCCTGCTATTGTGCCGGGCACCATGTCGCCGTAACTGTAATGAAAATTGTTATTTTAGTATGTTTCATATATAAAATGTTTTATTTAGTTCCAAGCTGTCTTCAGTATGTGGAAGGATAGGCAGACGAAAGTAGTGCTAGAAGACTCTGTTGCACAAACAGATACAATTTTTGAGGTATTGCGTATAGAGTGACGTTACTTGGACCGCTTTGTCCTGTCACCAAAAAGAAGAAATTAAAATAACCATCAATACTAGTGAAGTATTTAATCAGACATTGGCCGCCGCACCGCGATGGCTTCAACTTTATAAAATTTGAAAAACTTATTCTTTTATAAATATTTATTCATTTACTTTATTTATCGTACAAAAATCCTCTAAAATTATATAGTTAAATGTTAAGGGGAGCTTCCAAAAATATAATTATGCAAAATATTATTAAATTGGTTAAGCCGTTTTCCATATCACCGCATAGAACTGCAATGACAAACAGAAAAACAAAATAAGTATTATATTGATATTTTTAAGAAAAAAAATGTTTAAAGAAGGTTTATATATTTTTATATTTTTACGTTTATATATTTTTTCTATATTTTTATATTCATATATTTTTTCTATATATTATCAAATAAAATATTCAACAAATCAATTAAAATTGCACGATATGTGATATCACTTAAGTTTATTAAAAGCGTAACATCGACAGGTTCGCCATTACGTTGAGTAGATTGCACCAGAAAATTCTGGGGCAAAATTTTATAATGAAATATATCAACTTTGTTGTTCCTATACTTTATAATATTATATAACGTTATATTTAAGGGATATGTTTTAAATAACAGTATCAAACCAAGAACAGCTCTCCAACCAAGAACTGTTCAAACAAGTAAATGTTTAGTTTAGTTAATCTCAAGAACTACTAATAGAACTTAAAAATGATTTTGTTTTGGGTTGTATATTGATGAGGAATGTTATAGGCGTACGTATCGCTATGATCATTAACAGCGAAGTGACAGTGAAAAACTGGTTAAATACGAGTCCAATACCGCAAAGGTATCGTTAATGTTAAAAAAATTGAAAGTCAACGGGAGGTACAGTTTATAATAATAGACACAAGTTAAGTTTGCAGAAGTATAAAAATTAGAAATATAATATTCAATATTTTCAAATTAAAAATGTAATGTTTTCATTTAATCGCTCTGGGTACAAGGCAAAACACGGTGTTAAGTTCCACCACTCAACACGCAATGCCTCAAATTTGGCGGAATGTGGGGAACGGAAGTGGAACGGAGTGTCTTAACACTAGAATCTGAAGTTCCCTCTACCTACTCTGCCAAGTGCAGGATACAGCGTAAAGCTGAGAATTTTTATTTATGAAATATCTATAAATATTTATTTATCGGCTTTTTTCTTTATTCGTTCGTAACTTTTCATTTCGTGCAAAATTTAAGTAAGTGCACCTGACCTGGCACGTTGATTTTTTTTGATTAAGCGGGAATTTTCATACAAAATTAAATATATATATATATATATATATATATATATATATATATATATATATATATATATATATATATATATATATATATATATATATATATATATATATATATATATATATATATATATATATATATATATATATATATATATATATATATATATATGAACATTTTCGTATTTCTAAAATTGTGATATTATAGATTTATAATTAATATAAGGAAATATCATATTAAAAATTCAAGAATCACTATGATGGACAAATAAACTTTGAAAAAAAAAATATCTTAAACAATAACGCGCCTACTTGTTAATAATTACTAAGAATTTTCCTTTTCACATATTCACCTGAAAAGCCCTATAAAATCAATTCCCCTCGCCGAACCTCAACAGATTTACGAGTTCGTTATATATAATGTAGATAGGAAATCATTATTTGATAAACAAAATAAAAATTTGCTGTATTATCTTTGATCTTCAAACATCACAAGAGATGAGAAGACTTCCCATTTCCAATATTATCTAAAGCCGAAATTCTTGGTAAAACGTTTAGTATTTTTAAATAAGCTCCGATTTTAACGTAATAATTTGTGGCGAAAATTTGAATCGTGCCTAAGAAGGGTGTTTTCAAATGATTGATAGTTGTATATCAAAAGCCTATATTGCTTGGAAATCATGTCATGTACGTTCATCTTAGTCTACAATGTATATCTAACTAGCATCTATATAGCATATCTATGTCAAAACAGATTTAACCTGCGACGTCATCACCTTTATTCATACATACATGTATATATATATATATATATATATATATATATATATATATATATATATATATATATATATATATATATATATATATATATATATATATATATATATATATATATATATATATATATATATATATATATATATATATATATATATATATATATATATATATATATATATATATATATATATAAGATTATGCCGTTTTGAAATATAAAACTCAGCTTTATAATATTATGATGGATTCTCTATGCTATTCTATACAATTCGTAGAGCAGTGGACAACTTAGATGAAACGGTAACTCAGGCCACATTAAAGTATTTTCAGTATCTGATTTGATAAATAAAGACCGGCGTTAAGATCTGCCACTCAACTGCATTAACTCGAGCCTGGACGGAAAGTGGAGAACAAAGAGAGAGTGAGTGTTTTAACACTACATTCTCTGGCTATATTGTTATAAAAGATCGCCTAACCAGCATTATATTTTCTATTTAATGCAATTAATAGTGAACATATGAATAATTTGTTAGTATTGACTGTAACAGCTTGATTTCAGTCACGTAAGACGTAATAGATACGTATGTTTTGGCAAGAGGCCATTTCGTAGACGCGTACAGAATTTTGTTGACGTTCCAATAGAAAAAGCTTTCTAATTGATTCAATAAAGTATGAAATTTGTTAATTTTGTTTATGTTTTATATGTCTAATTTCATTTTTTTGCATAATACAAGAGATTTCTCGTAATATGATCATATTAATATATACGAGTACCAATTTACTTCTGTCTCTAAAACTACGTGTAGTTCGTACGCTTATTACGACTCTCATCCCGATTTATATGTTATCACAGGCCACAAATAATAATTAAGGGGGCAGAAAGGAACCCAGCAAAGGTTCCCTTTGCGTACCCTACCATTTACGGAATACAGCTCGAAGCTGAAAAAATATATACATACAATGGACACTGAGGTATCCAATTTATAATCAAATAATACCTATTTTTTAATAATTAATTCTAAGTTAACTTTATTACTTTATTTTAAAATGTTATCTTATTTTTACCTTCACATAGGAATATAGATTTTTCTATAATATTTTTCACATTGTTTTTATTTTTTTGACAAAGGCAAGTGAAATTGCTAGCTAAGCGTCTAAACGGACCCTTTGTGATGTCATCAAGAGCTCTCTACCGGGGCTTCCCCTTTTGGCTTTTTGTATACGTTTAGAGTGTGTAGTTTGAATATTGCATGCAAAAGTTAAAACTGTTACGTACATTGTTACTTTGTCAAATAAATTTGTTTCTACGAAAATATTACAAATATCAAATACTGCTAGATCTGTCACTGAACACGTTTTGCCTGGAATGTTCGGGGAACCAGAATAGATTTAACATAAATTAAGTATCTTAACTCTAGGTTCCCTAATTTCCTTTGCACAAAATAAAACAAAACAAGCTCAATATTATATTACAAAAAAAACTATATTTAATGGGCATTTAAGCATTTAATTTATTACCTATACTAATACAGATATAATTTGAAGCCTGAGAAAATGGTGTACAACCTTGGCTGAAACTAACAGCTGTTGAAACTCACAAATGATTATAAGAAACTTTTCAAACAATATAAGTTATAACATGTTCTGTTATAAGCAAAACATCTTTTTTCGAGCTTCACGCATATAACAGGGTAATCAGAAGGAATCTTGGATGCAGGGGTGGGAATTGCATTGTTAAAACAATGCAATTCTCACTGCAAATTCTCAATGCAGCAGGCAAAGCTGCAAAAAAAAGTAGTAAACATAAGAAAATAGTCAAAATTACTGAACGATTCCATCTGAAACTAATATTAGTACCGGACACTGTATTGATCGACGGGTATTTACCGTTTCAGTCGAAAACAGGAAGCTACCTTAATTTACGTCACGTTCACAGATCGAGATCCCGTTTATATCGCTTTTAAAATTAAACCCTATCTTTAAGTGTAATCGATGGAATAAACAAAATTATTATTTATTATTGTGAAAAATTAACTTTAAGGCAAAAGTGACGTATTTAAATGAAAGACTCATTTTTATTTTATTTTTTTAATTAAGTCCTGTCGTGGCGCCCATGCTTGAGCACCTAAAGTACACTTGAGCGTATGATTGTGATCGCGAGAGGTTCGGGTTCGATCTCCTCTCCAAGAAATGAAATACTTAAAATTGTTATTTATTCCCCCCCTAATAATAAGGCAACGCGCGGCGTTAAGTTCCGCGTCTCAGCACGCAATGCTCAATAAGAACGGAATGCCTTAACTAAAGTTATAGTTCCTAAGTTTCCTTTGCCTACCCTGCCATGTGACGGATCCTACGTGAAGATCAAAATACGAAATAAAAAAAAAGTCCTTGCCCAAGAACACTATTTGCTTCTTATATGTAAAGTAGAAGTTATGTGCGAGATGAGCGACGGAACTCAACGCCGCAGTATGATCTGTTATCAGAGCAGGCAAATAAAAATATATATATATATATATATATATATATATATATATATATATATATATATATATATATATATATATATATATATATATATATATATATATATATATATATATATATATATATATATATATATATATAGATATATATATATATATATATATATATATATATATATATATATATATATATATATATATATATATATATATATATATATATATATATATATATATACATATATATATTAAATATGAATAGCGCATAGCAAACAACACTGAGGTATGAACTAACCTACTTTTAGGTAGCTAACTACTTTCTCTATTTTACTGACATTCATGGCGGGGGTCAAATAGAGAAAAGTCAAATCTAGGCCATCTTGAGCCGCTCTACAGTAAACGGTTACGAAAGATAAACTGTTTTAGCACTTTTATAATGTTTCTAATTATTTTTGTATTTAAAAGTGTTTAGGCCGAAGAGTCTGGCTATGGACGCTGGGATTTGATCTCGTTTCCAAAGTGTCGGAAGAATAATATTAAATATTTCTCTCACGATTGTTTCTACGTTTCTATTTTCTCATCCTCGAATGAAGAATTCATTTTCTTAATTGAAATTTAAATACAAAATAATGAACAAAATATTAACACATTTTTTTATCTCATTACCTTTCTTTTGCTATCAATAAATATATGCAAAAATGAAATACGTAATTATGCCAAAAAAAATGTATTTCATGTAAAAATGGAAAATCTAGTCCCCTTCCGCTACAGTACGGAATTTGAGAAATCATCCCTAGCTGTTCCCCGTATCTGACTAATAAATCTACCTTCAAAATTTTAACTTGCTAAGTGTAGTAATTTCTTTTGCGCGTTGTTTGCTAATCACAATCATTTAGAATTTTATATAACCGGACATACAACGTATATGGACAATTTTTGAAACTGAGTGGGAATAACTATAGAAATTTAAAACATTAAAAAAAAGAATGCAAATATTAATTTTTCAAAAAAGTAAACGGAAGCTTTTAAAATAATAAGTTATATAAAATATTACTTTTCACTGCTGTAGTGTGGACTCAAAGATTGCTTTATGTTTAAGTAAATACCTACATACAGCTCAAGTGCTTTTATTTCTACTGCAGTAGTCTTTTCAACCTTCTCTCTAAATATACTGCACTTTTCTAATATTAATATTGAAAAAGCCGTTGTGACTCAGTGGCACAAAATGTGACTGAACTGAACTGTGCGAGTTCGATTCTTACTTGGGGAAATGGAAATTATAACGAGCTTGTTACGAGTAGCATATTACGGTGTTGAGTTCCGCCACTTAACATGCAATATTTAGAAAACATTTCCGATATTAGGTCTGTCTCCCAACTATGCTGTGTGCTTAATACGATGTAAAAAAATATTCCGTTTCCTTTTGTCTACCTTACTTTATAAAAAAAAAACATGAAATTGTCATTTAATTTCTAGCTCATTTTTAAACTTTATATATAATACATATTTTTTTTTGTATATTTTTTTTACCTATATGGACATTTTTTTAAACTGAGTGGCGGAAGTTAACGCCTCGTTTTGTCTATTTACCAGAGCGAGAAAAAAAAATTATATAGCATTCAACCAACAACCGTGTTTCAGTCAGATGCTTTTCCGCACAGCAACAACTCTAAATTATGAAAGCTATTTTTTTTCAACTTCACGCTGTATCCCGCACTGGCAGGGTGAGCAGAGGGAACATGAGAACGTAGTGTTAAGACACTCCGTTCCTTCTTTTACTGTCCGCCGAATTTGATGAATTGCATGTTGAGTTTCGGGATTCAACGCCGCTCTTTACCTTGATACCAGAGCGAAGAAATTAATAATATATTTTTTTTCATTTCTTTGATTGAGCATCGAAATCGAACCCACAACCTCTCCCGTTACAGCCGTACGCGTGTGTCCCTCCACACCACGCCACGGTACGCCTTAATGCTCGCTGTATAATAAAGGTATAAATGTCATCTTGACTTACAGCATGTGAAAGTGATACGCTTGTGATGGCGGTCTGCCAATATAGTACCAAGTAGCAATGTTAAGAGATTATTCATAGTACAGCTAGTATTCAGGGACTATAGTAAAAATTGAAATTGGCATTCAATTATATATAGAAACTGGAGTATATTAGGAATCACCTATTAGGACAGGCAGAGAGAAAATAGCGTCAAAACGATCTGTTCCTTACCTTCTTACCAATTTTAGAGATATTGTAGAATCTAATGGACCATTTAGTCTTGAAAAGTATATATAGGTGTTTTGTATGTATTTTCTTTATTTTAGGTATAAATTCTAGGTATTTTGAGGGCTGACGTGGCGCAGCGGCACAAGCGTGTGACTGTCACCGACAGGTTGTGGGTTCGATCTCTCTTCGATGTGGGGTCGAGGAAATGAATTATTTAATATTTTCAAATTATATATCTAACTAATTCTTTCATTTCTTCGCTCTGGTACAAGGCAAAACGCAGAGCGTTGAGTTCCGCCACTCAACACGCAACACCTCAAATTCGGCGAAAAGTGGGGAACGGAAGTAGCAGATGGAACTTGAGAATCTAGTGTTAAGACACTTCGATCAAGTGTCTAAACAATAGATTCCCAAGTTCCATCTGCCTAAAAAAATATTGACAGGTGCAGAATACAAAGTGAAGTAAACATTTTTTTTCTTGCAGCTATCGGTACAAGCGTGTACACTGAGAGAGACAATCTTGGAACAGAGAAAACAGGATTTTCTATTATAAATACTAACGTCCACAAAAATAAAACCTAATTGTGGACGGCGACTTATATAAATATTTAATAGATATATGTATATGCCAGTATTCGGCGCACGTACGCGAGGCAATTATGAAATCGATGACGGTAGTTTTGTATAATAATTCTGTCAACTGCCTGACAAACGTAATGTTGTCGACATGCAATGTTCAAAATTTTACCTTAAAACCAATATAATTTAATTTTCACTTTCTCCCAGAATTATAAATTATGATTAGACATGATTGATTGATGATAATTAAAAAACAATAATTCTTAATATTCATACTTCACGCTGTATTCCGCACATGGCAGGGTAGGCAGAGGGAACTTGGGAACCTATTATTACGATACTCCGTCCCACATTCGTTCCCCACTTTCCGCCGAATAAGAGGCATTGCGTGTTGAGTGGCGTATCTCAACAAGAGCGTTTTATTTCCTCAAGTGGTGATCGAACCCACAACCTGTCGGTTACAGTCACACGCTGGTGCCTCTGCGCCACGACAGGCCTCAAATAATTCTTAATTGTATTTTTAATTATTTTGAAGTCATCACGAACGAAATATTCATTGTGGACTTATTTCCCGTCCTTGGAAATAACTATAATATTTTTTTAATCCTTCTGCAATTAAGTTGAATAGCATAGCACGGCGTTTAGTTCCACCACTCAGCGCTAAACGCAACAGAATGTCTCTAATTTCAACAAAAAAAAGAAAGCATGCTACACTGCTTTCTTGCAATGGTTATTTTTTTCTACCCTATAAAGCTAAAAAATGGAATAACATCGTATTTCATTAATTTCTTCTTTTATACAACTCTGTAATAGTTACACGCTTTTTGTTAACGCCTGTACAAAGGCCTTTATGAATTCAATAAAGGCTTTTACATAGAAGCGTATTTGAAATCAATATATTCTCTTTTGTTATCTACATGCATTATCATACACGAGTAGTTCTAAATAAGCCTAACGGAATAGAATGTGAATATGCTATGACGGCGTTAAGTTACGTTAAATATTTTTGATATTTTAAATGTGATTACTGATTACTTTTTATTAAATTTTCAAAACTTTTGTAGAAAACGTTAAAAAAATTGAATGAAGAGAAGTTTGGACGCGTCTTGAACAGTTTCTGAAAAGTTCGGGTTCAAATCCTCTTACTGTTTTGTATCCGTATCAAAAACATAACACGTGGTGGAAATTACCGCCACATTTGAACTTGCCAGAACAGAATTATGAATGTTCATTATTCATTAGTTATGTTCATCGATAAATTTCTATACAACAATACTATTTTTCGTATCCGATTATTAAAAGCTAAAGCATGTTCGATTAAAAGCACTAATTTCTTTAATTGAAAAAATATTTTGCCTTAGATATTCCATTTATCGGGAAAAATTATACTACTAAATCATTTCACTATATTTGCAGTCAAAGATACCTTGGGTCTTAGAATGTGTCATGTGTCATACTCTACAGGAAGATGGCGTAGCCCCAGATATTAGATATTTTTTTCATGTACGCGCTGTAAACTATAGCACATACTTCCACTTTGGTCTCTTAAATAGAGGCAATCTCTTTCCATACACAGAGACATTGAGAAACATTGAGAAACAAAAATATCAATAATCATCTTATTATAGAACGGCATTTCTTTTCTTATTTTATGTTTCATTTCTTCGCTCTGGTAATAAGGCAAAGCGCGGCGTTGAGTTCCGCCACTCAACACGCAGTGTCTTTACACTAGGTCCCTGGGTTCCCTCTGCCTACCCTG
Source organism: Eueides isabella (assembly GCA_019049475.1). Lineage (NCBI taxonomy): Eukaryota > Metazoa > Arthropoda > Insecta > Lepidoptera > Nymphalidae > Eueides > Eueides isabella. The sequence goes on from CM032406.1 coordinate 9,435,296, forward strand.
CCTCGTGCGGGATACAGCGTGAAGCTGAGTTATAGAACGGCGTTTACAGTAGCTCGCTTGTGCCTATGCGCGACGAAAGACTTCAAAAGTAGTATTAACTACTAGATACACATATATATATATATATATATATATATATATATATATATATATATATATATATATATATATATATATATATATATATATATATATATATATATATATATATATATATATATATATATATATATATATATATATATATATATATATATATATATATATACTTAATATATAAATACTTAATTGGATCGACGGATTATATAAATGTGGTGTTGTACAAGCTTGGTAAGGCTCACGCTTGTAACACTGTAGACTTGTGAATAATTTACATTTTGTATATATATATATATATATATATATATATATATATATATATATATATATATATATATATATATATATATATATATATATATATATATATATATATATATATATATATATATATATATATATATATATATATATATATATATATATATATATATATATATATATATATATATATATATATATATATATATATATATATATATATATATATATATATATACACATATATATATATATATACAAAATGTAAATTATTCACAAGTCTACAGTGTTACAAGTGTGATCCTTACCAAGCTTGTACAACACCACATTTATATAATCCGTCGATCCAATTAAGTCAACGCAAACGCTAATGAGATGATATGCCCTTTAGCTTCACGTTAAATGGAAGTTCTTATAGAAAATATAATTAGGTATGTTATTTCTTTTTATATTCACACGTTGTTTTTGCAACAAGAATAGAAAATAGTTGTATGATCTTTTTTTATATGTTTTAAGTAATATTCTAAAATTGGGAAGAAAAAGTACATTTTTAGAAATCATATTAAAATTTGAACTTAGCGCGTTCCATTTTGAGTATTAATACTAAAGCAAGAACATTAAATTAATTAATTTTCCGACTGATAATTGAACCCAATATCTTCACAATTTTGTGCCACTGCGTTACGATGGTCTTTACTTAAATTTATAACAAATTTTCTGCTTATAATACAAATTATAGGGGAGACGAGGCAGTAAAGGGCGTGTGTAGCGTATAAATAAATATATTGTGAAAATGTCACTAAGCACAAAATGTTAATACAATGAAAATGTGCAAGGAATCATGACTTGGCGTAATCAAATACCTTAGATTTCCCTACACCATATAAAAGGTGCTTTGTAAACCATGAATTGCTTTTTCGTTCATAAAACGTAAAAGGAGTTTTGTAACTAATTTTTCAGTGTATAAAAACGATCATTTTTATAATACAAATAGTCACTTGCAACTTTGTTAGAAGGACATAAAATGAAAACGATATTTCTTGTTTCGAATGTGTGATCAACATATTAAAAAAAAACTCGAGCAAATGACGCAAATCCAAGATTTTAAGTTTGTTTTCTTGAAGAATCAAAAATTATAATTTCTCAGTTACTTGCTAAACTATCTATGTTACTAATCATTCTTGAGGGTTACCTGGATAGATCTTGAACTCTCTATTTACGTGCCGTTGATTTTTCCGTAGTACATAGGTTTTTGGAAGAAAATCAGAGCAAATTTCCAAAGAAACGGCGAAAAAAAAGATTTTATGTTACACATACTGATCAGATTAGTTGATAGCTATAGCTTGTCATTTATATTTTCATACATTTTATGTGATTTTGTGATATTTTTTTTTCGCATACTGCCGGCCGGGAGTTGTTGATGAAGCGAGCAGGCTCCTCGCGCTGCTGCGAGGAGGCCCCTAGCATATTTATAAGTATTTAGTAAAAAACTATAGAGGCGCAGTGGTTATGGTGTAATCTCGATGAGTGTAAATTCGGTTCCTACTCAGGGAAATGCATCAATTATATATCAGAAAATCGAGAACGGAGTGTCTTGATTATTTCCTACGTTACAATAAGCAGGATAAATGAAATTAAAAAACATTTTCTTGTAACTTCTCCATCGCTGATAAGTTTTAATTTCGAATTATTTCAAAATGTAAAGCACTTTAAGTTTGAGGTTAAAACAATATTAGTTTACTGTTTTGTTTGTTAACACATGGATTTAGTTTTAGTTATACATTTAAGTTACAGCCAAAAGTTACTTTTTGTTATCCTTTTGAAAACATGACGTAGTGGAAATAAAGCTTAAGAGCTTTTGTCGGCATATGATTGTAATTTGGAATATAGCATATAAAGACTACGGATACTATATCAGACATAGAAAACATCATACATTTGTAAAAATATCGATATGTTATTTTTTTTAATATTTTTTCTCTCTATCGAAATTTGAAAATTTGTATCAAAGAACATAAAAGTTAGCATGTTTTTATATTTTTTTTTGTTTCATATGGATTATCATAATAGTGCAATATCAGTAAATATTATATTATATTTTGTATAAATAATGTTTGTTGAAGTAATATTATAGGATAAATATTTATTTTTTAGCGAAATAAAAATTAGTTTAGAAATCCTAATTTTAAAACCAGATCATACGAACGTATGGCTTAGTTGGTCAGAGCGCTTGAACGATTTCCAAGTAGCGCGGGTTCAAATAAGGCTACGTTCAAATTTTTATACGTTTTTTGAAAAAACTATTTTTCTTTGATAACTTTGGAATAACACTTTACAGATACTAAAAACTTGACCTTGAATTATTACACGTGGTAAATTTCAAAAGGAAATAAACTTTAAAAATTACTGATGACTTTCGAGCTAAGTATTAAAAACAAAGTCAGAGATTACATGATAATGGCGAAACTCAACGCCGTTCGTTGATTTTTTTAGGAGAACAAAGAAAACAATTTATTAACTCGAATCCCCACTCAATGCCCATCACAATCACATACAGTGAATATTGTACCACTGCGCCACTACGATCTCCATTAAAAGATAAGCCTCTCTTATATATTATGGTAAAATCTACATATATCAGGTGTTTTAACAAATACAATGGCGTGTCGCAAAACGCTCCAAATAAATGACTTTGGCGCGACGCAGTGCGATGCGGTGCGAATATATAATAGGCAATCATAATCATAAACTTGATAGATTTGACATAAACTCATGTATGGTGCATATCAGGGAGCTTAGAGTGCCATATATATATATATACTGCCAACCCTGCGTTAAAATAATGTGTTGCGTTTGAGGGTTACGTTCTACAGAAAAGTAGTTCAAAAGAAAACTAGAACACGTCCTTCTATCAAGATCTCGTCGAGATATAAAACTGAAATTAATATAAAATATTCAAGTCTTGTTTTAGCATAGAAAAAAAAATAGGTACTGAGTAAACGCATTCAAAAGGTACAAGCTACTCGTAAATATGTAGATTTTGTATGAAATTAATAGCGTGGTCTACAATTCTAAAATTTGGCACGCATTGACAACGTACCTACTACACAAATAAAGTGTAAAATCTGAAAAGTTAACGCTTAGGCGTATTTCATAAAATAAACTCATTACAAACTTGAATTCTTTTTCTACTCTACAAGTTAAATTTGTAAACTTTTATAAATAGTACTTCCCGTTGAATTACAATCGTGAAATTAGAAGGGAACCGTCATACCGACGGACACGTCAGACTCGTACTTGGTCGGGTTTTTTTTTTGTTTTTGCAATTTTTGCGATCGATCAGTCATGTACTTAGTTAAATAATAATAAATAAATGAATATATATATATATATATATATATATATATATATATATATATATATATATATATATATATATATATATATATATATATATATATATATATATATATATATATATATATATATATATATATATATATATATATATATATATATATATATATATATATATATATATATATATATATATATATATATATATTCTCTTTCATTATCTCCTTAAGTTAAAAGAAAATGAAAACAATACATAAAGATGAAAACAATATATGAAAGAAAAATAAAAACAACATATGAAAGAGTTGTTTGAAATGTTTTTCCTTGAAAGTTTTCAGCTTTATGCCTTTACACCTCACCGCAAGAATCTCATATCACTATTTTATACCGAGCTATTGAATTTGAAATACGGCATGATGAAACTAGCAAGTACTAAGGTGAACTTAAAATAATGATTTTCCTTTACAATCAAACAGTCAACAAATCTTATCACCTTAAAACTTTCACTATTGTAAACCTCACCTGCATGAAACCTCACCTGCATATAAAAAAGCAGGCAGAGCCTTTCCTTTTAAAACTTTCTCGATTCCTTGATATTTTAACATTTTCGATGCCTACTTTCGTTTTTGATTTTTTAAGACATTGCCTACTTAATGGCGGAACTGAACACCGTGCACTGAGTAAATGATATACCATTTCTTCAAGTTAGGTTAGTTTATTTCGGTAAAATAGTCTAAAATTCAAGTAGCCTTGATACTTGATGTATTACTAAGAACGTTACACTGTTGGTAACATTCCATCACTTTTACACCACTCTCGCGTGATCAACTGCATCGTAAAACGATGTCATAAAATAGAACACACTGTATAGAGAATTGTTTGACGTGACTTCTTTTGTAAACGTATACGAAATTCATACATATATCTAATAGTTTACTACAAATATATTGACTTGTCATTTTAAATCGTGTCGACTATTATGTCGCCTCGGTGGTAGATCTGTATATTGTGAGCCACCGTCGCCTTCAGGGTGCTCCGGGTTTTATCTCAGGGCTCCTGAAACCTCTATGCTTTACAGGTGACTCAAGTTTCACACTCAAGTTTGATATCTTACTCACTCACTCTGGTTGAATAGTAACTCAACCAGAATAAAAAAATGATAGCTTAACAGGATGTAAAATTCAGAAATTCTAATACTATCGGTATCATCGGTATTAACACTACTGCAATATTAACCAAAGGTTTTATATTAAAGACCGCAATGCAGGCGGTGAAATCAATGTCACTCGAACAACCGTCAAATGCATATGTAGAAAATACTCAAAAACAACCCTTACAGCTATGAATTAGAGCTTAAAGTACTAAGCTCCTTTAAATTGCTTTAGAGAGCTTTTAAGAAAAGCTTCTTGGATATTAAAACTTTTCAATTTAAATGTACAACAACAAACAGGTTTCTTTTCCTGCAAAGTATTTGCTATTTCACTATAAATTATTACAGGTTAAAAAAATACTTAAATATATATTATTTCAGCCTCACGCTTTATCCCGCAGGCAGAATAGGCAGAGGAAACTTGGAAACCTAGCGTTAGGACACTGCTTATTTTACAGTGTGATGGTAGAATTGTATTACTCGCATGCGTGTTAATTTATTTCTTTTAGTAGTTCAACAAGTTGTGGGTTCGATGCCTCATTCGAGAAAATTAAATATTTAATATTTTCATTTTATTGCTCTAGCAACTAGACAAAGAGCGGCGTTGGGTTACGTATTTCAACATGTAATGCCTCAAATCCAGCGGAATGGTAGGTTCCCAAGTATCTGCTTACACTGCCACGTGTGGGACACAGCATTAAGCTGAATTATAAAACGTTTACAATCTTCAAAAACAAAGTAAGTGGGCATTTCGCAATCATTCTCAACAATAAATGACCTCGTCCTATAGTAACTGTTATTAAACGAGACAAGGCCGAATCGTATCAACGTTAGAACGAAAATAATTCAAGTGCAAATGAAAATATTAATCTTAAATCAAGATGTAAACGGAATGGTTATGACGGGATTCATTATTTTAAAATGTTAATACATTTCTGTTGTACTTTTAGTATCGTTTTTGAGCTTTTCTCTTGAAGCAGGGTAGGCAGAGGGAACTTAGGAACCTAGTTTACGACACTACGTTTCCCATTAAGTTTTCCATAATTCGGTTTTGTATGAATGAGTTAAGTGTAACTTTTTCTTGACTGGGAATCAAACTCACTACCGCGTTACAAAAACAATCTTATGTTGTCGCACCACGTTGATGTATCTTACTCGCTTAGTTACTATTAGTTTTGTTTTGTTTATTTTTTAATTTTTACGCTGAATTCTTCACACGACCTGGTAGGTATTATTATTTTTTCATACAGCAGATGATGAAACTTGGGAACCTAGTGTTAAGACACTTCGTTCCACTTCCATTTCCCATTTTTCGCTGAATTTGAGGAATTTTAATAGATTAAATGAAATCCAAAATATATGTTTCAAAAGCAGCCAGTATCGATTAGGCCTTCTTATTGCAGTGAGACAAAGTCTGTAAACGAGAAGATTATACGCTGAAAATTATTATATTTAAATTGTTTTATAAAAATATTATTATAGTATAAAATTCTCAGAAAATAAAATAATAAATGTGAAATATCCTTAGAGTAATCAGTATTTTTTTAAAAATACTTTCTTTTTTTTAAACGCTCTGATCGTAAAATCACGGCATTGCGTTCCACAAATCCACATGAATTGTCTCAACCTCTATATAGCCTTGGACAATTGCTTCTAGTTCTTTAACGGTCCTTGAAAATCCTATTTTCCTTTTTTCATAGAATATACCCAAAAATCACAAAACTAGCAAGGCAAGGTTTTATTCAAAGAAATCACCGAACTCTGAAATTAATTTAGGGGCTACGGTAACACAGACATTGAGGCAGATGAACAGGTAAAATTTATAACATCCTTTTTTAGCGTGTTTTAGTGTAAAACTATGAAATTTGTTTTTAATTATTTATTGTGTCTGAATGTATATTAAAAAAAATAAGTTATTTAACCGGATTATTCGCGTGTATTTATTCTTATATAAATATACTCAATCATATATATGTTTCAAAATTACGAAAATTATTGATGAAAAGAATTGCGCTACTTTCCAACTGTCTAACCGACTTTGCAGAAAGGCTACTATAATCCTCCAGTAACCTTTGCACCATACGCCACAAGTCACGAGTAACACACGCTAGGTATATATACCTAACGTAGCCAAAACAAAATAAACTTCTCTAAAATAATTCAAGTCCGCGCAAAATAATAACAACGCGCAACGGCACAAAGTGGCAGCGTAAAACAATTGTTTATTGTTTCTGTGTTATTTACGCCGTGTTTACGACCCAACGACAAACAAACTGACAGAATTTATTTGATATGTTTTATATATTTATATATTTGGATGCTAGCTTGGAGGTTTGATCTCTACTCGAGGAAATGAAATATTTGACACTTTCCATTCTTCGCTTTGGTAATGAGGCAAACTGCGGCGTTAAGATCCGCCACCTAACGCGAATGTCTCCTATTTCCGGCGGAAACTGAGGAACGGAGGTGTTTTAATAAAAACGAAATGACTTGGCACTAAGTTTCCTAATTTTCTCTGCCTATTCTGCTATATATATGTATCTGAAAGATTGTGAGGATGGATGTTTGTTAAAACTTCACGCATAGTAAGGTAGGCAGAGAAAATAAAAAAAGAGATAATGTTGGCAAAAAGAGATAATGTAATGATATATATGATAATAATACGTGAGGAGTTGTTTTGTTACAGTTTAGATTTTCATTATTCGTTATTTTTTTAATTAAAATTAATACTTTCTTTGCCTTTACCTACAGATGTTACGGGTAATATTTAATTTAGGCATTTTATAAAATACCTGGAAAGTTCCTGTGATATATTAAATATTGATTTATGATTATTATCTGATCCATCCGACGTTGAGTTTCGCCACGGGAACGTAAGGGAGTGTCTTAACATTTGGGGTTCCCAAGTTCTCCTTCCCTACTCTGTCACGTGTGGGGTATAACGTAAAGCCCAGTGGGTAAAAAAGGCAATAAAATATCTACATGTCTACTTTTATTCATGTTAAGATACCGCAACCTATTTATGTATATAAATTACAATGTAGTAATGCTTACTATCGATTCTAATCCGATGTAATCTATTTAAGTCAACGTTTAAATTGTACAAGTTGTGGCTTGTAAGGTAAGATTATTTGAGATCACATATAAATTAAATACACATTATATTGGTAACTTTGGTAGAAATTAGGTATTACCAGCGGCTTCGCCTGCTTGGGAAAAAATATGCCGAGAGTATATTAATAGTACAGCGGTACGACACATTTCAAGGGATTACACATTAGTGCAATAGTAACTTCACATAGTGGGTTACTTTAAAGCAATTCACCTTAAGGTGACGTCATGTCGTCACAACTATAGCTCTCCTTGATTAATAGAGTATCTTACATAAAAATCATTCAAATTTATTTTAAATTTAATAAAATACTCATAGCTAGATTGATTATACACATAATGTAATTAAAAATATACTACACAAAATAATAGTCGTAATAAAAATAACACCATAAATTAGATAAAAAATATATATCTTCACATCTACACGCTGTTTCACTCTTCACTTTCTGCCAAATTCTCGAGGCATAACATGCTTATCGTCGTTAGAACGAAAATATGATAACATTCTGCCAAGTGAGAATTGAACGCGCAACCATCGTGCTTACAACCACACGTCTAAGCACTTGCACCGACGAGGGCTTAACAAAATTATATTGTATAATCATAACGAAGCTGTATATGTGGATGACCCCATTGTGTCTCGTGTTCCCGTTTTGCCCCCTCTTCCCCTATCGTGTTCTTTATGATTGATCTTCTTTCTTGTCAAGAAACTCATCTAAGTTGTCACTGTGAAATGTAACATTGTGAGTTTAATGACTTCCTTAACAACAAACTGACAAAAATAAGTTTGTTTTGGTGTAATTTAATGATAAATTACTTTATTTTACCAGTTTATAACGTTTTTTGGAAATTTTTGGGGCTCTAAAGGAAAAAAAATATCCTTTTTAGAATAACTTTGTTGACCGTTTGTCCGCTTGTCAACACCATATATCCCGAATTGGCATAGAGTATTTAGCTTAAATTAATATCAATTATTTACATGTTCGTCACTTAAAGTACAGAATAAAAAAAAATCAAGCTTCTTCATTTGCACCTATTGTATAGTGAAAACTGAAAAAGTTATGAAATTTTGCAAAAATTGAAAATCCAAGAAAAAAATACAAATGTATAGATATATTTTTGAAGTCATTGCAAAATTATATTTGTCGTTTATTACACACAAAATGAGTTACGCCCGCAAACTTAACTTTGTTGGCTAATATAACTTTTTTTTCCATTTCCGGAAAAAATATATCAAGAGTTCGATGGAAATTTGAGAAGAGTGTCCTAAGTATCTCAACACTAGGTTCCATGTTCCATCTGCCTATCCTGATAAATGCAGGATACAGCGTGAAGCTAAAAATTATATATTATAATAGCCTACTCACTTTACAGGAAAAAACGTAAAACTACTTTTATTTCAATTCTACCTCAAGAGTGATTCATCACTTAGTTGTCTTTGATCAATGTGTATTAGAGTATTACACTAATGTATAATGAAAGCTAATTATCCATTTTTAACATTCAATTAGACTTTAAAAAAAAAGATAACAGGATGGAACAAAAAGCGTTTTTTCAGTAGAATACGTCATTTCAGTCAAAGTCCATACAAAAAGGAAAATAAACATCTGAAGCAAAACAATAGTTCATTGTTATGTTTGGCGCGACGGCATGATTACTTTAAAATTAAGATTTTTCACATTAACTGTAACTAGACTCTATTTTTTAGTTTACGGCTTTCGTTCTGGATGAGCGCCAGCTCTACCTGAGCAATATTGGAATACAAACAAAAGATGGCTAAAGTATTTTGTTTTTGTTTTTTTTTTTTGCATCTTCTCATCTAAATAGACCTTGAGGCCTGTTGTGGTGCAGGGGCACAAGCGTGCGATTGTTAACACGACAGGTTGCGTGTTCGATCTCTAGTCGAGAAAATTGAATATTCAATATTTTCATTTCTTCAGCCTGGTTAGTTACAAGGCAAAGCACTTCTGCCACTCAACGCGCATCACCTAAAACTCGGCGGAAAGTGGCAAACGGAAAAGAGCTTAAAGAAGCTTGGTAACAGCTTCTTTTGCCTTCTATGACAGGTGCGAAACTTTTTTTTTTGGATAAGACTGGTGCCCACGACCCCGTGTAGCACAGGAGGAGCTACAGAAGCCTTGCCGGTCTTTAAAGTGGATGGGCACCGGGGCTCGGCATTACCTACAGCGAAACGCAGTGGCCGAAGCCACTACTTAACGCCGGTTTTAAATGCCGGAAGTGGTAATAATTGCCGGTTGAGTCTGCCCATACGTGTTGCCATTGCTGACAACGTGACTCTCCAACACGTACTTTAGTCGCCTCTCAAGACACCATCAGTACCAGGGTTATCCAGTCCTAAGCCGGAATCGCACGGATATATCGAAAAAAAAAGCGGTAAAAATAAACCCATCGTGGCGCAGCAACACAATGTGTTCGATTAGTTTTCCATGATCTGGTCAAGACAAGATAAAATGCAACATTGCCAACGTATTTACAATAACACGAATGTCACTTACTTTTGTTTATCTTGCTATGCGAAAAAAAAAAAAAAAATGCATATGACAGCTCGTACACCAAATATAGCACTTCATTACAACCCTATATTTGTTCTAGGCAGAAGGAACTAGGGAACCTAGTGAACACTCGGTCCCATTTTTTACCGCCGAATATCAAAAATTGCGTGTTGAGTAGCGGAATTCAACGCCGTGCTATGCCTCCATCACCTGTCGCGTTTACTGTCACACGTGCCCTTGTGCCCATGCTCCACGACTGGCCTATATCAATAATATTAATAAAATTAATTTATATTCTGTAAATATAACTATAATTCACAAGAGAATTATCGAGTGCAGTATTTTTAATTGGTCAATATCGTTTTTTTGGTGTAAATATTCTTTTTTATTTTGTTTGTTAAATTTAAACGTATACATCTATATTAACCTTAGTTTGTGTAAAGTAAATAGACACAAATGCAGTAAATTACTTTTTGTAACACTTCTCGTTGCTAACAGACTGTAATGTATGTATAGGCAAGCTTACGCTGCTTAGAGCGCTGTAGCATAAAGGTGCTTTGGAAAATGTAAAGGAGGACCGGAGAGAAAATCATATGAAAATTCTATTCTGTTATTATTTCTATTAATAGTATAAATTAATTTTTAGAAACGATAAACCATGGTAGAAGAAAACAGTGTAACAGTTTACAAATTGCTAATTTTGGTTCAACAATGACGTGAAGGATTTTTTAAAAATACTTTTAATATTTCAAATGTATACGGATTATCTCTATTATCTCTAATATATAGTTTTTTTTAATTTCACGCTGTATCCCGCAAATGGCACAGAGAAGGAACCAGGGAACCTAGTATTAAGACATTCCGTTCTGTTCCCCACTTTCCGTTAAATTGGAGATATTGCGTGTTGAGTAGCGGAGCTCAGCGCCACACTTTAAATTGCTAGCTGAGCTAAGAGATAAAAATATTAAACATTTCGTTTTCTCCAACGGGGATCAAAGCCACAACCTATCACGTTTACAGTCGCATGCTCTTCACATGTTTAAGTAATATTTTCTTAGTATAGCCCTTTAACCTACCAAAATGCCCAGTTTCAATTTTCTTCAGTCCAGTACCTTCATCCGTACGTTGCCTATCAGTCACTTAGTAGCTGAACTCTCTTATATATGTAGTATTTGGATTTGGTAAATCTTATTTTTTTTGGATATTATATTTAAAGACAAATTATAAATAAAAAAAAAATAGATTGAATTGGAAAACGAGGAAAACCTGGATTTTAACCTAGCCCTTCAGGGTCTGAGACTGCCTAATTTCCCAGCGGAGAATATAAGTTTTAAAAGTATGACCAAAATTGCCTTCTTTTTCTAATAAAATTTTGTAACAATGTTTCAGTGCCTGAAAAAAATGATTTTCTTTAAAGATTATCTAAATATGAATCCTAGTTAGATTGATTTATCGGCCCCGATTCACCTTGAAAACTAAATTTTATCAACTTTACTTTTATTTTCATTTTACATACAAATATACAAGCATTGATCCTTTAAAAATAAAGGATATACTCTTAGATAAAGAGAAATAACTAATTCTATACTTTTGGTTCTACTCATATAAAACTTTATAATCTCTATCTCACAAAGTTTCCGCACAATGGAAGCTTATCAATACTAACTTTAGACTAGAAACTAGGACAGTCATATATCGAAAGCTCGTTCTTCGTCTCGTTAACGAACTTTAAAGCGGGAAAATACGATAATATATATTTTATGTTGACTTTAGCTTTTTAGTTCGACAAATTTCTTAAATATATTTTATCTGACTTTAAAAAAAGAAGTTATCCGCTTTATATTTTTATATATAAAACGCAGTATCTCGAGATATTCGAGGAAAATCACAAAAAAAGCATTATTGAAGACGCTCAGCCTTCTATTTAGTCTAGTTATTATTTCTGAAGATTTTTTTACATATTTAAAGTGATATTACACACTTAGGAGAGAAAAAAATATTTTTGAAAACGTACGAAAATTTAAAATTTTGTATGATTTCTGAGTAAATATTTATCACAATTTTTAGGTATCTGAAACAATTTTTTTTTTGTTTAATTTACTTTTTGTTACACTAAGTTCTAACCAATTCAGATAAAATTCATGTTTTTGTAGCTTCACGATATTCAGTGTTGAATAGTGGCAACATTAATTTGTTCTAATAAGAATTCAAACTCTTGAGGCCTGACGTGGCACAGGGGGACAAGCGTGTCGCTGAATATAAAATTCGACAGGTTCTGGGTTCGATCTTCACTCGAAGAAATGAAATGTTTAATATTTTCGATATACCTATATATTTTTAAATATTTTCATTTTTTCACTCTGGTATCAAAGCAAAGCGCGGCGTTGAGTTTCGCCACACAATACACAATGCTTCAAATTCGACGGAAAGTATAGAACGGAACAAAGTGTCTTAACACTAGGTTCCCGTGTTAACTTCCGCCTACCATGCCATGTGCAGGATATAGTGTGAAGCCAAAGGAATCGAATCTATGTACACGTGTACGAGTATAAAAAAGTTATATTATTAGTTTTCTCAGATAAAATTATTAAAAACTTACAATATACAAGAGGCCTGTCGTGAAGCAGCGGCACAAGCGTGTGACTGTAACCGACAGGTTCTGGGTTCGATCCCCAATCGAGGAAATGAAATATTTAATATTTTCAATTTAAATATTTAATGTTTCATTTCTTCGCTCTGATAATAAGGCAAAGCGCGGCGTTGAGTTTCGCCACTCAACACGCAATGCCTCAAATTCGGCGGAAAGTGGGGAACGGAAGTGGAACGGAGTGTCTTAACACTAGGTTCCCGGGTTCCCTCTGCCTACCCTGCCACGTGTGGGATACAGCGTGTAGCTACAATATACAATGAGAAGCTTATCAATACTTTAAACTAAGCAAAGCTAGAAAGTAGAGCGGTCGAAAGCTCGTCTTCGTCTCTACACCTAAGGTAGGGAATATCGGAAAATGCAACTTCGTCCATTACTTTTAATCATGTTGTTTACTTCGAACTTGGCACGAGCTATAAAAATAGTAATAAATGTTCTAGCGGATATTAACAAATCCTAGACCTACAAAGTAAGTCTTGTGAGAAATATTTTATTTCTTCTGGATTTGTGAAGTCTTTTTTTTTGTTTTACTGTAAGAACATTGTGTTAAAACACTGTGTTCTCCACGAACCATTCAATTTTCGTTTCTGTGTCTTGTTTCCAGAAATATAGGTAAAACATTCGGAATTCGTTAAGCGGTAAGCCTTGATAAATTAGATTGACGTATGATATTATCAAATATTTATTGCGTTTTAAGATGCTTTTTTAACTATTTTTCTGTAATAGGAAGTTATATTCTGGGAGCTGATAATTTATATATAATGAACGATTTTAACATATGTCTCATTAAGAAATACTCACACGTAAATCGGTAAAACCATAATTAATAGTTCTAACTTTGATATTCTTCCAACGAATGCAACCCACCTATCCCCTGGCTGTGCGCCATATCTAGATAGACTTTATGGTTGTCTCGTCAAGTGAACGCGTGGCTAGCTGTATACGGAGACGTTTTCTTATCACGACCTCCTTTACAAATTTCGTTGAGTTCCGTTCAACAAGCAATGCCTCAAATTCAGCGGAAGATGGGAACCAGAAGTGGACCGAAGTGGCTTATCACTAGGTTCCTAAGTTCCCTCTGATAATGATTATGTAGATATTTTTCACACTGTATTTCCATTGGGAGGGCAAAGGCATAGGAAATCTAGAATCAAATATATATATTTATCAAAAATGTGATAATACATATTATATTACTTGCTTACTTAGCTTCGAGCTGTATCCTGCACAAGGCAGGGTAGGCAGAGGGAACATGGGAACCTAGTGTTAAAACACTCCGTTCCACTTCCGTTCCCACGCAATGCCTCCAATTCGGCGGAAAGTGTACGCCGAATTGGAGGCATTGCGTGTTGAGTAGTGGACCTCAAAGCCGTGTTTTGTCTTTTTACCAGAGCGGAGAAATAAAAACATTAAATATTTAAATTGAAAACCTTTAATAAATAATTCACTTCTTCTAGTGGGGATCGAACCCACAACCTGTTATATACACTCACACCTTTGTGCCATTGCGCCACGACAGGCCTCAACACATATTATCTTACACAGAAATCGAACCTCTTACCACTCCTAAATAAATAAGAAGCCCAAGTCAACGGTACATACTGCTATTAATAGTGAAAATCATTGCATCATAAAACATGATGTATGTATGTATGTATGTATCTGTACGTACAGTATATACATTTCACAGTGTACTGTGCGCGTGGAGGATGCTGTAAACAAATGTACGTGAATGAGTAAATCATGACGAACTTAATTTTCATCTCGCATAAATCATTTTCAGCTTTAACCTTTTATGTTTTATTGAATATTCATAATACTACATACAGTAGTACGTATAGTAAATACTTAATTGTGTTTTTATTTCGCTTTTCGTTTTATCGCTCTGGTAGTTTGAGGGCGGCGTTGAGTTCCGCTAATTATATTGTATACTAATAACTAGTAAGCGTCCCGTGGCTTCATCCGTTTAAACTAAACCATTTTATTTACTAATTTTAATTACTTTCTTATTTTAATAATAACGGAACGGAAGTGGAACGGAGTGTCATAACACTAGGTTTCACTTCCGTTCCCTCTGCCTACCCTGCCAAATGCGGGATACAGCGTGAAGCTGAAAAAAAAAAGAAGAAAAAAATAATAATAAAATTATGCAAAACCATGGCACTATTCCAAAACGTCTCATGTCCCACACCGTCATAGTATAGTGGGTACTATATCACGACGGCCTGTAGATCGAGCTTTGCCTTAGTTTCTTCTTTTAATTAACATTAGATTATCTTCAAGGAACTTTACGAGAAAACTTTTCACAGAACAAAGACAATCTTACCACATAGATCTATTTACGACTTAAGTTATGGTTACAAAAGTTATTAGAATAATATCCCCATAGAAGGGAAAGAAAAGGCAATCCCAGGTTCCAGTCCAGTTCCAGCAAAAATATTACCTATATAACACACACGCACACACGCACGCACACACACACACATCCACACATTACCTACCTAGTAAACTTAACCTAACCTAGAGAGATGTCATTCCGTTGCCCATTAGGCCAGTTCCGTTCCTCATTAAATATTTCATACCCCCGAGTGATTCCCGTTGATCTTGCGTCACGAAGTCTTCATTTTTATACGATTCTAAATATTTTTCCTTTCCTTCGTGTGTGAATAGCACTTTTATTTCTCAAGTGTATGTACTTTAAAAAGCTGTTAAAATAATAGACCTTTGTATATATTTAACGACCTCTTTTTATCCAACATAAATAATCAAAAACTCAAGCTTTTAGGGCCAGTTTCACCGATTCCGAATAAAGTTTCATATAGTAGTCATCTGACACTTAAATCCTATCTAACGGACAGAGGCTGCTTATATTTTTTTCTGTTTCCTCACCAAATTTCCTTACAACTAATCTGATAGTCAATAATCCAATACGTAGTTATTAAAGCCTCTCAAAGTACAGTAAAGCTCATAAGTGTACCTATTTTACTGTATCCTTCACATAGAGTAGTATGCAGATCGAACCTAGCGTTAAGACATTCCCTCCCCTCTTCATGCCTAGTTTACGAGACGTAAGCAAGCTAGTAGCGAAACTCAACGCCGCTTTATTTTTTTTAATCGAGCGAGATAAATAAAATATTTGGGAGACTGTTCCAAGTGAAAATTGAACTCACAACTATCATATATATAGTTAGTAGATTGTACAACAATGGCCATTTAAAAAAAATCAAATTTACCAAAAAATGAAATTCAGCCTTGAACCGTAGTTTTGCTGCAATAAAGAATAGCTTGGAACGGCTAGGTGCAAATTAGACCGCAGAAAAAATTGCCTTTACGTACATTTTGAGCATTGCGATGCTATGCAGTATTATAACCCGCATTTTGTATTACAAGCTAATAGATCTGGATAATTAAGAATGAAATGGGTCGATGTATCACACAAAATTCAGACAAATTTTATCTATACTAATAATAAATATGTAACTGATCACTGTCTGTACTTGGAAGATTTATTAAAAAATCTTACCTTTCTTAATGTAATAGAGGAAAAAATAGTCAGCTTAAAGCACATGGCAGGGTAGGCAGAGGTAACTTGGGAACCTAGTGTTAAGACACTCCGTTCCACTTCCGTTCCCCACTTTCAGTCGATATTGAGGCTTGGAGTGGCGGAACTCAACGTCACGTTTTACCTTGTACCAGAACGAAGAAATGAAAACATTAAATATTTAAATTGAAAATATTAAATATGTCGTTTCCTCGAGTGGGGATCGAACCCAGAACCTGTCGGTTACAGTCACACACTTGTGCCGCTGCGCCACGACAGGCCTCAAGGAAAAAAATGTTATTTTTCAAACTTTTGTCTGTTTGTACGCGCTTAACTCAGAAACGGCTGACAAGATTTTAATGCACTATTATATTTTGGCAACTTTCCCACAACATTTAGTTTTCTATTTAAATCGGTTAATAAATAAGAAAGGTTACGTCATTTTAAAATATTAAGTTGGTCGAAATTTTAATTTTTCAATATATAAATATAGTCTTAAAAGTGACAACTTTATTAGAACAAGACCATAATAATAAATAAAATAAAAATTCTTTATTTCAACCACAACATTGTAAGGTAAAAAAGATACAATACGTAAAGCAGATTGTAACAATAACATGTTGTGGGTTGCTGGTGCCCGTGATAGGTACGAAACCCGTGTTACAGGTCACCAGGTCTCCACCTCATTATGAATTTGTAATAAAAAAAGGCCACATACATATTATATAGGTAATTTAAAGTTTTTCACCATAAATCAAGTTATGTAGGAACAGTAAAAGCAAAATTGTGATAGTGAGCATCGTCTGTGTGTATATGTGTGTGTGTGTGTGTGTGTGTGTGTGTGTTGTGAGTGTTTATCTATACATATAATGTTATCTAGGAATTTCAAATAGTTTTTCAATCGCTGTATAAGATTGTTTTAGCAACCAATTGGTGACAACTTTATTAGAACAAGACAATATTTGAGATTAGCTAATAAAATAATGTAATTCAAGCGGGCGAGGCCGCGGGCGGGTCACTTGTGAACCAATATTTATTGAACTTTTTATCACTTATAATTATTATAGCATAGTAAATAATACAAAATAAAAAAAAGATAGAAATAATAATCTAAGAACATATATTTTCTAATTTGAATGACTGAAGGTATATTTAAAATAGGTATTATTTTTTAAATGAGGCCTGTCGTGGCGCAGCGGCACAAACGTGTGACTGTAACCGACGGGTTCTGGGTTCGATCCCCAGTCGAGGAAATGAAATATTTAATATTTTCAATTTAAATATTTAATGTTTCATTTCTTTGCTCTGGAAATAAGGCAAAGCGCGACGTTGAGTCCGCTACTCAACACGCAGTGCCTCAAATTCGGCGGAAAGTGGGAAACGAAGTGTCTTAACACTAGGTTCCCGGATTCCATCTGCCTACCCTGCCTCGTGCGGGATACAGCGTGAAGCTAAAAAAATATTTAAATTGGTTATGAAAAAAGGAATATCCACGTTATCTGTTTGCTGTAAAATTATTATGAACCAATAACCTCTTGCATGATGAAAGGCAATTCAACTATGCCATGATGAACTACCAACGAAAGAATAATAAACAAATAAAAACAAAAATAATACATAATAAACAAATAAAAACGCAAAATCCACAAAATTACATTTTGTGTAGTAAAAAGTGAAGCATAATTTTACGTACTTTTACATATTTACGCTTCAAGTGCCCACGTAGCTCTACAGTTTCATTCAAAACGCGATAATACAAATTTTATTATATGTAAAAGCTTGATTCACCACTAGAAACTCTTTCAGTAAAATTTTCAGTGTTCGTTGTTTTATTTATTCATTTAAAAGACATCTGTAGCAAGTTCATGTAAGTTGGATTCCCAACTGGATTAATGAATTCTGTCTAGCAATAAGACAAATTGCGGTGTTGAGCTCCGCCCTAGAATTTTCCTCTGAATTTGAGGCATTTCGTGTTGAGTGGCGAAACTTAACGCCGCGCTTTGCCTTGTAACAAGAGCGAAGAAATAAAAACATTAAATATTTAATATGAAAATATTAAATATTTAATTTCTAGAGTAGGGATCGAACCCACAACCTACCGTTAACGTTCACACGCTTGTGCCACTGCGTTACAACATGCCTCTAAGCTTTTTAATGTAATTATAAAATAAAAAAAAAAACATTTTACAAAAAGTGCTTAAAGTAAAGCTTTCTCTTTAATTCTTTGTTTTTTATGAAATACAGATAAACAATCAAATGTAAAATAATAATAAACTTCATGAAGAAATGACACTTTGTTTCAGCCAATTTTAAGTGGAGTTAAGCTGGTAAGCCTGGTTTTAAACATTTTATTTTAAAATATTAATGAAGATGTATTTTACATTACGATCTCGCATACCTCTTTCACATCGTCCACTGTCATCAATGTTTTCATACACGTCCTCTTGAAGTCCTCATATTCGTCATCATTTATTCTTAAAATGCTAAACAATAATTATATGTGCAATGACTCCTTACATGTAAATATTATTCACTGGGTGACTGACTTTGACTATTAAAAGGTCGATGGCTTCATGAATTGTAAAACATTTTATAGTATTTTTTTCTATTGAATTGACTTGCGTGACCTCTATAGAGTTGTTTATTATTTTATCAAAATAAAAAAAAAAAAACTATAGAAATTTGTTTGGAAAATGTCTGCCAGCAAAGCGATGATTGTGCGTTAAATTCGCAATTGTGGGAAATGTTGAAATTAATTTAATGGTGGAAAGATATTAATACGTAACAAATTTATTCATACTTATTTTTAGTCTTCCAATATGGTTAAAAATGTAGAGACAGATGTCGTCGAGTAATGAAACGTGAAGAATAGACATTTTGAACACTAGGTTTTTTTCTGTTAGTAAAAAGTTTTTCTATTTTTTACGTTCTCATTGATTCCCGCACGTAGACGGAACCAAGTATTAAGATGTTCTCAACTTTTCGTCCAATTTTCGAAATATAGCATGTTCGCTCTGGTAGCACCTCAAAACCTTCAAGCAAGACTTCCAATTGCTTGTTGGCTGTGCCGTGCTACCAGAGCGAAAACATTTACCACTTTATTGCACCAATTGGGAATCAAACCCATAATTGGCACGTTTACAGTCAAACCAAATCAAATCTTGATTTCTGTTCAGATTTATATTTAAAACGTAAGCAAAATACAACGATTCGTTAACAGCTAATTGTCCCATACAAACATTCAAATATTGGCTTAGTCTAAATGTAATTTTAACGAGCATTAATTAACCCCGGTTATGTAGTGACTGGTTGAAGAAGAGATAAGCGATATACATATTTTACCACATTCTCATTTTTTTGAATAAAAGACAATAATTTCTGATACAGTAAAAAATACTATTGAAAAACTTCATAACAGAAACGAGAAATTTTCTGATTTTGTTTAAAATATTTTTTTTATACACAATTTTTTATACATTTTATTTACTTATTTCAACTAATTTCTTTTTCTAATAACATTATCACTTTTAGGATATTGTCTAGATTAAAAACTAAAACTTCAGCTAAATGAATAAACATTTTGTCGAGCTTTATGTTTTAAGTTGGTGTCCCTTTTTTATGTATTTACCGATTTAAACGCACAAACCAATAGACAAATAGAAAAAACACTATTTTAGGCTTTATTAAATTAATAATTTAATATATCTTCTAGGTACGGACGTTGATAGGTTGGAGACGTGTGCGTTGTGTGTAGCCCTATCTCCGTGTATGGCGTTATTTGCGACTGTAACGGGCTTCAGCTTCATCAAATAGAACATTGCGTGGTCTACGGTAGGCATAAGTTATGAGGAACGGATAATTGCAGGCTTGTACCACCAAGGGGTTCGATTAGCTCGAGACTTTCTCAAAGTAGCTACTGGAAAGTTTCCTGCAGTGTTCTTTGATAGAGTCGAGACTCACATTTCGGTATAGATCGATGTGGAGCATATACCAGGGAGCTTTCGTTGCAATGCTCAAAAAAATGTTCTGCATCAATTGAAACAAGGCTAGTGTGAGCAAACACAACACTGGCATAAGTGAATATTGGGCTGACACAGGTAGCTTAAAAGTGGATTTTATTTTAGAGGGACATTTTAGATTTTTCACGGAGCAAAGAGTAGAGGCGATAGAGGACGTATGTCGTGTTAATAAACGTGTTTTATGTGCTCTAAAAATTAAGGTAGGTATATAGGTATACGATTAACGAAATTAAGATAGGTAGGAAGGGTTTTGCCTGCTAGACGAACAAAGGGCACGTATTCAGTGAGCCAGACGCCCAAAATATTGACAGTGTCGTCCGTGAAAAGAGTTAAATTACTAAGTGGAGGTTTTTTGATATCATGAATGTAAAGATCCTACAGCAGTGGCGAGAGATCTGAACCTAGAGGGACACCAGCTCTCAAAGGGCGTATACTGCAAAGGGTACCTTCGACCCGGAATCTAAAAGTGTAATTCAATAAGAAGCTCGTATGATGTGCTCGAGTCTGTTTGGTACACTTGAACGTATGAGCTTGACAACGAGCAGTTATGTCAGACTAGAGGACCAACCTAACGCAAAGACTATCGGTACTCATATTCCACCAGATAATTAAGCATTACGCTTTACTAGCAGAACTCAACGTCCAATTTTGTTCTACAACCATTATAATTATAATATTTTCATTATAAACATTATAAAGAAGGTAAAGAAGGTCAAATTTCAAACGTGTTTCACGAAATACAGCCTTAAATATAAAGTTATTTCCAGGCACTATATTCAAAGATATTTATTACTTCTCAAGAGCTTTCTAGGTCACGACGTGGTCTCAGCCGCAGCTTTAGTATTTACGTTTTATTCAAACATTAATCTTCATTTTGTTCAAGTAATTCATAATTTGTTTGAATGCTATTATTATTGAATTTTAAGTGATATAAGATGTTTTTTTTTTGTTGATGCGATCTTTGTTTTTGCCTTTAATTGCCCTCAATTTCATTTTTTTTCAGCTTTATAACATCCTAGATAGAAACTTGGGAACTTAACGTTAAGACCATCCGTTACAATTAAAACCCTAGCATAGAAGCATTGCCAATTGAGTAACGGAACTCAACGCCGTGCTTTGCATTGTCATCAAAGCGAATAAACTAAATATACATTTAATATTTTTATTTATGAATAAATGAAAATATTAAATATACATTACCTCGAGTGGGGATCAAACTCATAATCTGTCACGTTAACAGCCACACACTTCTACCACTGTGTCACGATAGGCGTGAAAATTTATTGTAATTCGATAATTAGTGTAACATCAGTGTTGTTGCGTGAATACGTTGTGTACTCGTACAATGTACTTAAAAAGTTTTCCAATTGATTTATAAAAAACGTTTTACAATTTTTGTCGTAGCCTATTTATACTTTAAATAAAGTAGTTCCGACTGTACATGTCATTAAGTAACAAAGAGATTTATATATAAAAGAAATAGAAGACATCGTGTCTATGGTTTATGATTATTTTGTTCAACAGGACTTCTTTCTAATGACATTTATAAACTAAGGTGAGTCTTTTACTGGTAACCAGTGCTAGTTTTACATACAATTTTCACTTAGATGACAAAATTATCTTCAAGCACGGCGTAGTGATTCGCCACTCACTAGCTGAAACTATAACAAGGGAGGAAAACGAAAAACAAAGTGGCATACCACTAAACATTTTTCTCTTTGCCTTCTTTATGCGTAATATTTTCAGTTAAAAAAAAAAACAATTCATTTAATTCTACATTTAACTAAACTAGCGTACAGTTGTTGAACATGAAAAGGCCTCAACAATGATTACGAACTACAAAGAAAATTTGATCATAGAGAAATATTAAAAACGTTTTACTAATAAATTATTAAGATAATTTAGGTAATGATAATTTTAGTAATTACCATTACAAGATTGTTAAATTTTTCATGTGTCTTACTTTGTGTGACTGAATATTAAAAAAAAAATAGATATTTGTATATATGACATATATCACATTATAAGTATGGCAAAAATGAGGTAGGTACAATAAAACGAATATTGTGATTATTACCACTAGGTCCCTAAGTTCCCTTTGCCTACTTTGTTATGTACGTGAAGCTGGAATACAAAAATGAGTTTTTATTTCACCTTCGAAATATTCCATTGAGGCCTATCGTGGCGCAGCGGCACCAGTGTCTGACTGTAACCGACAGGTTGTGGTTTCGATCCCCACTCAAGGAAATGAAATATTTAATTTTTTCTATCTAATGTTTTCATTTCTTCGCTCTTGGACACGGCAAAACGCGGTGTTGAGTTCCGCCACTTAACATGCGGAAAGTGGGGAAAGGAAGTGGAACGGAATACAGCGTGAAGCTGAGTGAGTGACTAAGTAATATTCCATTCTCTACTATTTACCTTCTATAGTAAAGTTTATAGCTACATATAAAATAATTCGTTCCTCATAGGATGTATCGAATCTAACACCATTATTTTACAGTCGGACGCTGTCACACTTAGTCACGATTTTAAATATTTTTTTTTTTTTTTTTTGACCTGAATAGTATATAGAAAATAAACTTTAATTGACAATTTAACAAAACAAAATATTTCCGTGGTATATTTTAAACTAATTATTATAGAAATTGATTGTTTTTTTTTGTGTTTAACAGAAAAAAAACAAACAACTTCTATAATTACTAAACTTAAATTTAAAAAGCGTATAAAAATTTTTGAACGAAGCAGGATTTGAACCCGTGCCTCTGGAATACCGTTCCAGCGCTCTGACCAACTAAGCCATTCGTTCTCACCGAGCTCCGTCGATAAATTCTTATACGCTTGTTACAATTTATTTTTGTTGTTAGCATCTCTGTAGGGAGATTTTTACAAATTTCCGCTACCCAAAGACAACTCGTAAGAATTATCGTTTGGCAAGAGAGAATACTATTTAAAACATAGTAAAAACTTCTATAATTATTTTACACCTTCTAACTAAAATCTAGATATTCAATGTCAATCATTTATGAGTTCAAGTCATTGTATTTTATATATTCCTTAATTAATAAACTAGACCAAACGTGACGCAGGGATTCAAACGTGCTACTGTTAAGAAATAAACCTCATATACTAATATACAATATTTATTAGGAAGACGAAGGATAACTTGTATTGAGGCACACTTTTCCATTTTCTGTTCAATTATTCAGACTATGAAGTGAGTGACGAAACTAAACGCTTTTTTCTTGCCAAGAAAAAGAAATGAAAACAAATCATTTTATTAATGTTGAAGTTATATCCCTAGATTAATAGGGTATGCAGGGTATGAAGAGGAAACATGGGAACCTATATACCTATATGTGCTAAGACACTATGTTAACATTAAAATCCTTTCGTTGTCCACTTTTTAAAGAGTTTTTAAGGCCTCGGGTGTCAAATGTTGAAACTTTGTCTCCAAAGCAAAGAGATAAGAATATTAAATACTTATTTCCCACAAGCTGGAAACTGAATCTAAAATGTTTACAGTCGTCTGCCACAACAACAACCTCTTTTAGCTTCTCGCTGTATCCCGCATATGGCAGGGTATGCGGAGAGATCCTGGGAACTTAGTGTCAAGACACTCCGTTCTACTTCCGTTCCCCACGGTCCGTCAAATTTGAGGCATTGCGTGTTAGGTGGGGGATCACAACGCCGCGTTTTACGGCCTCTTTTAAAATAAATAATATATCAATTATATACAACTTATTTATAGATTATTAATAATTTCAATACAGCAAAGCTTTATGCTAAGTTAAACTGTTTACGCTCACTCGCTTCGGAACTTCCGGGTTAAAAGCTCCCATAATTCTAAAGCTCGATATTGAAACTGTTGAAAACGTGCATTTTAATGGCAACGATTAATTTCTGCACAAGTGTTCTTAGCGAGTGTGTTCTTTTTATAGAATGAATAATATGTTTGTTGCGTTCCTTTTAACTTTTTTTTAATATATAGTGTATTTATCTTAAATAATAAAGTAAAATTGAAATGGATTGATTTGTTGCGGTTTTAGTCACTTTTTATCTAAAAAAAAACACTTAGCGGAATTAAAAAAAATGTCAACAATCACAGGTACAGTGACAGACATAGGCCATGTATTTATCTCCATTTCTACTTATGCGTATTTCAGTGATTTGTAAAATTACTGATACACACTGTGAATACTATTTTCAAATTTATATAAAATAGTTAGCGGCGTTGAGTCCCGCCACTCAACACGCAATGCCTCAAATCGGCGGAAAGCAGGGAATGGAAGTGGAATGGAGTGTCTTAACACTAGGTTCCCAAGTTCCCTCTGCCTACCCTGCCGTGTGCGGGATACAGCGTGAAGCTGAGTTAGCGCTCGTCACGCTTTCCAACGAATTTGGTGCATTGCATGTTGAGTGGCGGAACTCGAAATCGCACTTTGCCTTGTCACCAAATTAAAGAAATTAAAACATGAAATATTTCTCTTCCTTGAGTGGAGACCGAATCTACAATTTCTCGCGTTTACTGACTGACTGTCTACAAAACTATAGGTCTTGAAAATATAATAATAATTAATTTTATTGAGCTTTACACCATCAAAATGGCGATATATGATCGACGAAAACAAAAAAAAATATATTTAATGAACATTAGATACTACTGAAAACATTTTACATTCGTTTCGCTGTACAGTAAAAATAAGCTTTACTTTACTGAATTCGTTGAGAAAATAAATAGCCAGCGCCGTTTGTTCATTTCGAAAACAATGGATTATGTAAACATTTTTTTTGGTTTTTGGGATCTGAAAAAAAAATACACAAAAGAGGCTATTGAATAACTTGTTTTAAATATGAAAGTCACGAATAATGGTTCTAGAATAATTAAAAGTTAGAAGAAATAGTCGTTTTTTAGCTTTTCGTTGTATCTCGTATATCCTCGTAGCAGGATATGCAAAGAGAACCTCGATACCTAATGTTAAGTTACCTTGTTGGTTTTAAGACACTTCCTTTTAAATTTTTTTTATAATTCTAGAGACATTGCCTGTTGAGTGGCGGAACTCAACGCCACAATTTGCCTTATTACCAGAATGAAGTCTTAATCGAACCCACACGGTCAGCACCTGCACCCGAGTTTTATTATATATGTTTTCCCAATAATGTGGTTCGCAGAAAATTAAAAACTTTTTTTTTAAATGTCAAATTTCACTGTCATACTATTATAAATTAATCATTAGTAAATCGTATAGCCTAACCTAAAGTAATCTAACCTAACCTTTACAATACAAGGATAGAAGAGGAATATATACATAAAATTATTATGTCGGTATATATCGACAATAAAAAAAGTTCAATTCCACTCAGCAGAGTTGTGAAGGTAAGAAAACGAAGCGGGCGAAGCCACAAGCGGGTCGCTAGTACATATATAAAGGAAAACTCTTTAAAAATGCAGATTAGAATTGGGGCATTTTTTGGACCTTTGACGTACAGACAGGCAAGTGGTCCCTCGAGACGTTAACATATTCATGTGTAAGATGACACATTTTTCATAAAAGTGACTTTTTTCCTAGCAGGGTAGGTAGAAGGTTTTTATGATCGATTTCTTTATAAGCCTAAGAATTCTGGCGATTCAAGTCTTTTACTTCATATTTTTCGCAATTTAAATGCAATGAAATTTCAAAAGAATTCATAAAAATTAAATCGTTTTCGAAATCTGTATGCTACTCGTATTACGTATTACTTATTTGCCTACTATTATTCTGGTAACAAGGCAAAGCGCGGGCTTATGTTTCGTCACTCAACACGCAATGCTTCATATTCGGAAGGAACGAAGTGTCATATCTCTAGGTTCCCATGTTACCTATCATTTAAGGCTTTAGGGTCAACATAAAAACAAAAAACATTCAAGTACAACACCGCCATCAACACTTGTATAAGGCCGCTGCGGCAAGCTGACCACAAGCTTGCGATGCGTGTGACGTTAACGCAAGTATTATAAGTTTGATTCCCATATGGGACAGTATTTTTTTTTGTATTGTCGCCCTGGAAGCACGACGTTGGGTTTAGCCTCTCGACATAAAATGCTTCGAGAATTATATAATGTTGAATGAGAAAACTATATACCGAAACGGATACCGACAAATGCCGTAGAATCAACAAGATATACATACGGCTTCATCACTAAAGAGTACATCAGCTTTCACAGTTTTCGTGTTAGGTGTTCTTAATATTATAATTACATCTTGGTTTTTTACTATTAAATAATAAGTTATCGCACTAAACTAGTGTACTATTTTAGAAAGAATATTATTTATTTTGTTCTTTTTAAAATTTTCCATTTTAAAAATCAACGAAATATCATTAGTATACAATACTATCTCATGGCTCCTTCCAACTAAATATGGTAAATCATTTTTATATCTTAAAAAAAGAAAAGGACCAAAAATAGACCCCTGTGAGACCCCCATACTGTTAAGTGACCCAGGAGATTTCTCGCCTTTTACATCAACCCTCTGAAGTTTAGTTAAACAAGAGATCAGTGCAGGTCCTCTTATGCCGTAATAGTGTAGCTTCATGACCCATGTTTACAACTCAATTTGTGAAACATCGTTGATAAAATGTGAAACAACATCTGTAATTACTACAAGTGAAATATAAATGAGAATTCATACACATACGTACATACTCGTATGTTCGGTTAGACGTAATGTTTACAATTTTTTTCTTATGAATCACGGTTTTTATGTCTACATTTGTAGGATGACCATATGCTTGTAAAAGAATTCTACATAACTTTTTCATTTCATAATGACTAAAATTTGATAATTTGATATTGTATATCACTAATGTTCACTATCGTATATATTTTTTCACGCATTATCCTGCATAGCAAAGTTAACACAGTGTATTCAACGTGATTAGTGCTTGAGGACTAGTTGACTGCACGCTCGAAACGCCATAATCAAATAACCACACAATATAAACAGAGGAAATCTAGTGTTTAAACATTCTATATTCCATTTTCCATATAATTTAAAACTTTATGAGGCGTTACTCAAATAAACTCCCTTTTACAGTCAGATGGTCCCACTACACCATGAATATAATAGATTAAATAATATATAATAAGACAGATTACAGCGTTTGGTTCCGCCATTCAGTGCGCGCTATATCGAAAATTAACAGGAAAATGGAAAAAGAGTTAAAAATATTAATTAGTCAAAAAATATAATTAGAAATATGGTCACCCTATGATATGAATTTCTGGCGTATACCCAAATTTTAATGATTCAGTCATAAAATAGAGTCAACGGAAATCAACTAAGCGTTTGTTAGGTGTTAAGGTCGTACGTACTTTGATGTTATTGTAAATACAATATAATTATTCACTATTAACCTCTTATTTTGTTTGGAAAGTGCGCGTGCGCACATATTTTCATATATATAGTTTATAAAAATTATATGTTGGAATTCACTTGGTAGGTGTCCATGGGGTTGAAAGGATGGGAATTCGGAACAGTGTCTGGAGCATGCAACCATAACCATGCATGGGTGCAGTTTAAAAGCGCCCACCTCTTTAACATGCGCATTGAATCTCACGATCACTGATCAAGTTCTTCATCTCTTATCTCTTTTTCTCTTTAACAAATTTAAAATTATCCATCTAATACTGCTTTTAGTAGAAAAAAAAATTGTTTATCATTGATACTCCCGATATCTTTTATTATTTTATAATGAGATATCCATGAAACACTTCTTCTGTTATCATGAAAAAATTTGCTCTCAATTGATTAATATGTAACATCGAAATAGTTTTTTAGTGAATAGCAAATACCGTGCGTTGTCTTATTATCAATAACAAGAGTACTACTCAACCATACACGCAATGGATTTTTTTTCATAAAATAAAGATTAGATTGTCTTCCGAGCTAAATGTGGAGCAAAGTATTAAGAAAAACAAAAAAATATTATGTATTCATAAATTAAATGAAAAAATCCAATGTTGAGAAATAAATATTTCACATATAAATGTAAAAATAATTCTAACACAAGTTTTCAATAAAAACAAAACAAACATATATGTTTTTCCACACTCTGCACTCAAAATATCCAAGCACCTGTCAACAGAATATTATGAAATATGTAAATCATTTTTTTAAACGGTTCCAAATGAAATCGACCCAAATAGGTCAATGTCTTCATACGCGTCACAAACCAAGGTTCGAACCTCAAAGAGAAGTGTTTTTCCGAAGCTATGTATCATTATTTACCTGACATAAAGGACAAATACAAAAATATGATATCGTTAATATAAGTTATGTTGATAATTTCAACCTTTTCTTTTTCAAAATATATTTTTTTAAAAGAATTACGCCTGACTGTAATCGCAAAAGGCTGTGAGTTCAATTCCCACTCGAGGAAATGAAATATTTAATATTTTCAAATATTACCCTGCCATTACCCTGCCTGCCTGCCATATTACCCTGCCATTTAGATAATACCCTGCCTTTTTGCTGATTAGGTAGATGTTAAGTATTGCTGAATTGAAAAATAGTAGGTATTAGCAGGCTTTTTATTGTAATTCATCACTTTTTCTACCCAATAGCACTATTTCATAGAGATGATTTCCAACAATAACTTAGAGTATAATAGAATAGAAAGTTTCGATAAAAACAATTACTACTACAACGAAAAGATGTATTCAAAAATGGCTCCCTAAAATTATATTTCATACGATTTGAACCTGCATTATAAATATATGGAATAGCTAATATTTATTCTGCGTTCACGCTGTATCAATCAGACACTGTACCACTGCGTCAGTACAGTGTCTTGAATCATAGTGATTTCCGAATCATACTTATATTATAATTTTGAATGTAAGTTTGTTTATTACGTTGTCACGCCAAAAGACCGATTATCATAAATACTTACTTACTTATACTTAGCTTCACGCTGTAACTCGCGCGAGGCAGGGTAGGTAGACGGAACCCAGGAACCCAGTGTTAAAACACTCCGTTCCACTTCGGTTCCCCACTTTCCGCCAAATTTGAGGCAATTTGCCTTATTACCAAAGCGAAAAAATGAAACATTAAATATTTTAAATTGAAAACATTAAATATTTCATTTCCTCGACCGGGGATCGAACCCAGAACCTGTCGGTTACAGTCACACGCTTGTGTCGCTGCGCCACGACAGGCCTCTGATTATCGTAAAACTTTGTGAATATATTTTTTTTATTTAAAAAAATACATTTAAAGAAAAATATTTGTACACATGTTTTTTGTTAAAAATTTAAAATCTAGCTTTCAAATTAACACCTTAATGACTGACCTTATAGATTCAATCGTTTAATTTTTTTTGTATATTAAATAAATATGCATATTGATCAAGCGGGCGAAGCCACACGGATCCGCTAGTTCTAAATAAAAATAAGTCAACAATGTATTTAAAACAATTCGTGAAATTAGTCATTATTTTTTCTTCTCTTCCTCTTTTAGTTGACTTACTCGTATTTTAGTTACTTCGTTTAATTAATGCATTTTCTTAAAGTAATGATGAAGACCCACTAATGCGCAGTTGGCACTTGATATATTGTAAGAAGACTGTATAATTCTGACTTGACGTTATATTTATATCACAAGAATTATTAATATGCAGGTGAAATTTGTCTCTAGTTTTAATTAAGTTTGATACTTATCAAACTTAATCTACAATATTATAATATTGCAAATTACATTATAAGTTGTGGAAAGTAACGGAACGGAGTTTCCTAACATTAGGTTCCCAAGTTCCCACTGCCTACCCAGCCATACAGGATATGGAAATTAAAAAAAAATATCTGCTTCACGCCGTATCCCGCATACATATACGGGTTGCAACTTTGAGGTTGAGATACTACGAATGTAGCTGAAAAAAAAGGTCAATAACAAATCAAATCAATACTACATTTAAAATTAAAAGCGTATAAAAAATATATTTTCTTTCCTAAGTGTGGAATAATACTTTAAAATATATTAAAAAGATCAAATCAAACTTCAATTTTAAAGAAAATAAAAAGAAAAATGAATTATATTTCAAAGGAAAACATCATAGTTTTTTCTAAAAAATATATACATTAGTGTATTATGTTTATTGAATGGTTTGGCGTACACCCAATACTCTACGCTACGAGTGGCCCTCAGATATCTTTTTGGCAAGTATCTTAATAACCCTTAAATGGCTGAAAATGTACTTGTAACTTGTATAACTTATAAAAGCCTTCTACTCTTCTTTTGTATTTTTTTTCCCGAATTCATACATTTATTAGTATTTTGTCAAAATCTAAATATTCTTTATTCAATTAGGCCATTACAAGCACTTTTAAATCGTCAAGTTACATAGAAATGTCTGTAATGTCAGTCCTATAGGAAGCTACCGGCTGGAACGCGAAGGGAAAATTGAGCATTTATTATTGTCTTTTAATATACAAAATGCACGTAGAAGTTAAATAAAAAAAAACAAAATCTAAAAGCGACTTTTAAAGGGAAACTAGTGTTCAGACACCTTTTTTTCGATTTTTTACAAACTTGTTATGTGGCGGAATTTACCGCTTGTGTACTTTGCCTACTAAAGACTTGAACTCACATCCACTACAGTCAGATGTTTTCCCACTGAGCCACGACGACCTAGAGTATTATTCAATCAAGAAAACTGAATGAAAAATATTTAACGCGATGTCCCCTTAAATATTTTAGTGTAATCTCCAAATGGTTATTCCACGACAGCCTCCAGCGTAACTAGATTATATTATGGAAGATGACACGCTCTGTCCATACATACATGTATGTAGATATTTATGTATGAAGCTTGTATGAGATTTACATTAATTATTCATAAGCTCACTACAATATTATACTAAAAATAATATTTTATATATTTTTACCTAAAATTAGACTGTGAAAGAATATTTCGGATACTTGTACTGAAGTGTTATAATGAGAGAATGGGCTCTCATTATAACACTTCAGAGGGCACCAACTCCTTCATTCAATGTATTTCTAAAAAATATACATAAAAAACGGCTATATATAATTTTTCAGCTTCACTCTGTGTCCCGTATATAGCAGTGTGGGCAGAGGAAACTTGGTAAGCTAATGTAAAGACACTCTATTCGTACTAATACATTTCCATATCCAATTTTCCATTATTTTTTTGATATTGCGTGATGATTGGCGGAACTCTCTCTTCTCTACAAAAGCGAAGGCGAGCGTTACAAAAGCGAGGAATAACAATATAACATATTTTATCTCAAAAGGGAATCGAATCCACAACATATCGCATTTATAGTCACTGGTGTCCCTGCGTTAATGATTTTTTTATAAAGATAATAAATTAAAAAAGGGAAACTAGGAGGGCTATAAGTTTTCAAGATATGAAAAAAAAACATCGATTAGTCTTTTGGTTTTGATATTTCTATCTTTTGATTGCGTTAAGTTAGAAACTATATTTGTTTTCTGTTCCGGAAAATCCTAGACCTGGATATTGGCCATTTATGCGTTAGTTATTTCACCTTGATACCTCCACGCAATCTCAAAATATAAAAAAATATAAATATATGTATATGTAAATATATATAAATACATACGTAAGTGGTCTTAAAAGCCGAGCAGATAGTCAATAAAGTGATCCTTAGAAAAGTTCCAAAAGTTCGATTTAACTTTTTCAGATAAGGAAGGTCAAAATGAAATAATATTTTCTTATACATTTTCTTTTATATATATTATTAATGTTAAAAACAAACAATCTTTGTTTCCAGTGCTTTCGAGCAAAATGACTGAAAATTTATAACTTTCTCGATTCCATATCGTCTATACGCGTATTTGAAAGAGCTCTACAATTTATGATGTTTTGGAACAAACTCTACAACAAATAGGTGGCGGCGACAGTTTGTCTGTCACATGTAATGTCTGAAGTAGAGTGACCTACAAACCTTTGTTACGTCATTTGAAATTCGTATATTTCGGATAATATCATATAGTATGTATAAAAATAGCTTGTTAAATATAATGCTATGCCTAAAATTTGGCTGAAAGTGGAGAACGGAAGTAGAATAGAGTATCTTAATGCTAGGTTCCCAAGTTCCCTCTGCCTACCCTGCCATGTGCGGGATATAGCGCGAAGCTGAGTAGAGTAGAGTAGAGCTAATTTATTAAAGTAGTTACAGGTTCATTTCTCATTTAAGATGTAATTAACCCCAGTAAGTACATAATGCCCTTTGGAACTGGCTTATAGATACATAAGCCTATATTTAATTATATATTTTAACTCGATTTATAAACGTAAATCTTATGATAATATTGCACAATTTAATAGCAAAAATAATCTGTAAGTCAATTCAAGACAAGATTTTGTTGACGATATTTTAAGTAAATATTAATAATCACCTCCTGTTCAATTTCGCATTCATCATTTGTAATTATTTTTAGTGATAAATAAATTGTACTAACACGATGACCTTGGCCTTGAAATATCGTCTCTAGAATGTTTGGATTTATATCAAAACTAGTGTTCAGCTCACTGATTGCTTGATTACGAATACTCAAATACAAAGAGAGAGACATCACTCTATTGACTTCGTCTGGCACATTTCAACATTTCAGGATAGAGAAAAGGTACTCCGGAACTTAGTGTTAAGACACTCCGCTCTTATTAAAATATTTCTATTCCCCACTTTTTCAAGTTTGAAGACATTTTGTGTCGAGTGGCAGATATCAACGCCACGCATTGTCTTTATATAAGAGTGAAATAATGAACATATTACAGGCAACGTCGCAAACTCCTTGCAAATTAGGGGAACGAAGTGTCTTAATAGGAACGGAAGGTTTAGCCCTAGGTTCCCAGATACCCTCTGCCTACCCGGCTATATCCGGGATACCGCGTGAAGTTAATAATAAAAATATTTAAAAGAAATATTGTTATACATACTAACAAAAATCAACATATTTCCAGAAATCAAGTAAAACCTGGGCACATTTCTAGTACATAAGTAATTAAATCGTTACATAAGTAAGACTTTTGCGTTATAAGGATATTTTTTCTTTGCACGGGTCATATTTATCTCGGACCCATCTGAGCCCTTTTTATATAAGAGCGAAAGGATGAGAATAGAGATAAAAGGTTTAATTCATATCCTTGGAAATAGGGTATCGATAGATTTCTTGTCGAAATCTTTTTCACTGGTTCTATTATGTATATTATAAGAACGTATGCGATAGATAGTCTGGTTGTAAACGCAAGAATTTCCCTTTAATGATATATTTAAATTTAATTTATTTTTATTTACCAGCTTTAGTAATTATAATGTGGCGTTGTATTCTGCAAATCAATACAAAATATCTTGTAAATACAGTGGAAAGTGCGAAACAAAGTGTTTTAACATTTAATTCTCAGTCTACATGCGAAATACTCTTTGAATCTAAGAAAAAAGACATTTAACGGCATAAATAAAAATAAATAACTACTAGTGAATTCTAGAGTTAATGGTAAAAGTTAGTTCTCTTTTACCTTTAACGGTCTCATTAGCACCTTTCACAAATTAAATTGCAAGCGGTGAGCCTCTATAGTGACATAATCAGGTGCTTTTTCACTTCATTTATTCGGATTGCTGAGACTTATGAAGAATTATGCTTTACTTTCCCACTTTCATTTAACTTTTTGTGATTTTGACGGTATATTTTACTGAAACGGCGTAGAGCTTTCAAGTTTCTTTCAAACTTTGCGTTCTTGTGACTTGTGTATATGTGATTTTGTATTGTTAATATATAATATTGGTATTTTTAAAAAATAATAAATAAAAATAATACCTTGTGAGTATCGGAACCCGCGCCTTGCGTTAACAGAAAATGCCCTAAGTTATGGCACTAAGCCATACGTTGCGGTAAGTAAAAAATGTAAAGTAAGTTAAGGTATGTGTATGTTCAATTTTTATGTATACTTTTATACCGATTTGTATATCTTTTCTTTCTTCTTTCCTTACCTTATTCTATCTTTTGTGTCAAACAATATTTTGAATATTTTTACAAATATTACCATGCTTTCTACAAATTTATTATAATGAAAATAATATAAGGCCAAAGAATATTATGAGGCCCGTCGTGATGCAGCTGTAAACAACAGGTTGTGGCTTCGATCCCTACTCGAGGAAATGAAATATTTAATATTTTCGATTTAATTATTTGATGTTTTCATTTCTTCTCTGACGCGGCGTTAAGTTCCGCCACTCAACATGCAATGCTTCAAATTTGGTGGAAATTGAGGAACGGAGTGTCTTACCACTAAGTTCCCAAATTCCTTCTGCCTACCCTGCCATGTGCAGGTTACGGCGTGTAGCTGTAAAAAATATATTAAAATCTCAGTATTACTACTTGGGTTAAATAATTTTTCGAACATTGGGTTATAAAAAAGCCATATATTCGTTATGAAATAAGAGGTCAATGGGTAATATAATCTATACTTAGTCCATTTTTTTAACTTTACGCTGTACTCCGCAGGGTAGCCAGAGGGAATCTTATTTTGAGACATGTATTTCTCCCATTCCACGACCAACTTTCAAAACATTAATTGACAAGTGGCGCAACTCAACGTCACACTTGCCGCCTCCCATAGTGGAAATCGAAGCCAGAACCATTGGGCTTACTGATAAAGCTCGATTTCCCAATTATTATTATTTTTTTTTTCATTACAAAATTATGCGCCTTTTCTCTCCGCAAATTAACACGCAGAGATATTCGACAGAAAGTGGAGAACGGGAGTGTGCTTATGGGGGTGTAGTGTCTTAACACCAGATTTCCTTTGCTTATTCTACCCTACCCTACCCATGTGCAGGATAAATCGAGATAAAAATAATTAACATCACCACCACTTCAGTCTCATATACTTTAGATAAAATCTCTAGGAGCCTTAAAATAAATGTGTATGCCTTCTCCACCCGCCATGTGTAGCAATTTAGAACCCTAATACCGCGCTTTGTCTATGCTGACGGTAATCTTTATGCAAATTTCAAAGCAGTGCCGCTTAAGTTTAATATCATATAAAATAAGGTTAAATATTAATTTTGACGCTGTCGTGGAATTGTGAGACATCCGACTGTAATACAGTGGTTATGGGTTCAGTTCCTTCTTGGAATTATAAATTATTTTGATTTCTTCACTCTGATATTAAGATAAAGGGCGGCGTCGAGTTAAGTCACTCAATGCAATATGTAACCTTAGGTTCCCTTAGTTTACTATACAATATATATATATATATATATATATATATATATATATATATATATATATATATATATATATATATATATATATATATATATATATATATATATATATATATATATATATATATATATATATATATATATATATATATATATATATATATATATATATATATATAACCTTCTCACCCACTTCTAAAAGTAAAAACAAAACTTGTTAGTTAAAATGTAACTTTTAACGTGACCCTATGAAGTTTATATTTATAGTTCTTAAACATGAAATATAATTTTAGTAACTACTATTGTGAGTCAATTTATCGCCTTCATTTATTTGGGTATAACAAATATTTGTAAAATACGTTCAAAATAGTTTCTTTTTTTAGATTCAATTAATGATCAAGGACTTCCAAATATGGGCATAAATATGTTGTTAAAAACACAATCAGGCGTACTTAATATAGCTAAAAAAATATCTGTAAAGCTTACTTACTTTACTTTCAATGTGCTTTTTTTTTATGGAAAGGCACGGCAACGAGCGTAAGTGATCACCGTTGCCCACGGCCCCGTGTAGCACCAGAGGAGCTACAGGAGCGTTGCCGGTCTATAAAGTGGATGGGCACCGGGGCCCGGCATTACCCAATAGGAAACGCAGTGGCCGTAGCCACTACTTAAATGCCGGGGGTAGTAACAATCCGGTCAAGTCGGCCCATGCGTGTTTCCCTTGCTGACAGTGCGACTTTCCCACACGTAATTAAGACGCCTCTTACAACACCATCAGTACCAGGGTGATCCTATTCTAAGTCGGAATCACACGGCGTAAATGAAATGAGTGCTGATATAAGCTTTACCTGTCTGACCGCCTGTCTGTGTATAGCTGTGAGTTTGGTGTGTCTGACTGCGACACCGTAGCTCCTTAAATATTGAACTGATTTTCTAATCGAAAGCCTGGTCCATCGGGATATTTAGGTTTATTTTATGTAAATTGGATAAATAATTCTTCAGATTTCATATGAAATAGAAACTCTTACAGTCAGAGATTTTTCAGTCCATAAAATCGACTGAGACCAGCGAGTTGGAGTGCCACAAAGTCCTGGCTAACCTGGCTGTTGTAAGTTCGTTTTCCAATAGGAGTGATAAAATATTTTCGTTTCATCTCAACATTAAGTAAAATGCGATGAATTTTACCGTTAGACAAGAATGGCCATTTAAAACCGGTGTTAAGTAGTGGCTTCGTCCACTGCGTTTTGCATTGGGTAATGCCGGGCACCAGTGCCCATCCACCTTAAAGGCTGACAACGCTCCTGTAGGTCCTCTGGAGTTACACGGGGCCGTGGGCGAAGGTGATCATACCGGTCGGTGACCCGTATGCTCGTATGCCGTGTCTGGTCCATAGCAAAAATGTCTAAAAACTGTTGTAGAAAGTGGGGAACGGAGTGTTTTTAAAGTTCGCTCCATTTTGCCCTTGTATATCTCAAGAAAACAACACAAACTTTATATAAAAGAAATAATTACATAATAAAATACAACATTTACATATATTTTTCACGTAGGAATGTAATTTGTTAGTCAAATCGTATACGTAGGAAACAAATTTACAGAATAGGGACACGAAAATTCGTTAATTAAAATTTTACTTTAAGTACTATATATGTACGTTCGTAGCGACCCTCCCTAGCTCGCTTTTCCTTTTTTATAGCTTTAATTAATGCTTCTTCATGAAGTTTTGTTTGTAAAATATATTATTTTCTTATGTTTTTCTACAAGTCACTTTCCGTTCTTTATGAAATGATAATTATATTTCATTTTTTTTTTCATTCCTATAGTTAGACAAAGTGACGTTGAATTTTGCCGTTACACACAATCTTGTAGACGGATATTGGAGCAGAGAGTATATGTTAATATGCCTCCGTGCGTCCTTTGTCTCTTACACGAGCGAAGAAATAAAAAATAATTACTGCCCCAAATTGAAATCGAACCAGAAACCTTTACGTTTACAGTCAGGATATGCTGCTAAGCTAGATAGGTTTTTTTTTTTTTTTTTTTTTCTTTTTTTTTTTTTTTTCAGCTTCACGCTGTATCCCGCACTAGGCAGGGTAGGCAGAGGGAACGGAAGTGAAATCTTGTGTTATGACACTCCGTTCCACTTCCGTTCCCCACTTTCCGCCGAATTTGAGGCATTGCGTGTTGAGTGGCGGAACTCGACGTCGCGCTTTGCCTTATTACCAGAGCGAAGAAATGAAACATTAAATATTTAAATTGAAAATATTAAATATTTCATTTCCTCGACTGGGGATCGAACCCAGAACCTGTCGGTTACAGTCACACTCTTGTGCCTCTGCGCCACGATAGGTTTAATGCTGTTTCATAAATAACAATAGCTAATGAGTCTTCATCTTAATACAATGTATATAAGTAGAGGAAAAAAAAATCTCTGCCTATTTTATAAAATACAGAAAATGCAAATAATGATGAAAAACATCGACGAATCGACCTCAAATTTTATTTGCATATACAGATTAACATATGAACGAAGTCATGGTAAGTCATTGTTAAAACCTTTACAAATGGTGTACGAAGAAAACATTCTAATATTAATACGAATGAATAATACATGATGGTTGTGGACGATCGATTCATTAATAAACAAAATAACGATACACTGTGGATGAAATAAAAATGTTGTTGGCTTTATACTGTATTCCGCATATAGCAGAGAAGGCAGAGAAAACTTAGCGTCACAGCACTCCGTTACCTCTTTTCTTCGGTATTTGAGATATTGTGGAACGGAATTATTCAAATTCGATGTAAAGTAGGGAACGGAAGCAGTGCCTTATCACTAGATTCTCAAGTTCTCTCTGCCTACCCTGTCATATGCGGGATACAGCGTGAAGCTGAGTGAGTGAGAGAGTGTAACGAAACTATCTAAGTGAGAAATAAAAATTATTCAGTCTCCTAAGTAAGCTTCGAACCCACAACCATAACGATTACAGTCAAGCGCTGTCCCTTTGCACCACAAAGGAATCATAACTGAAATAAAAAGTACATAACAGCGTGTCATTTTGCCGGAACAGAGTCACAGCTCAAATGTGTTTAAAAGAATATTTTACGAGCTCACACTCGTTTCACAAATGAAAGGGGTCACTTAAAACACGCTGTGCCATCAATATTTCACGTTTTAAACATTGTTAGGGGGATGTTTTTTCACGTTATGGCGAGTTGTAATGGCGAGTCGTTAGTATTTTTTTATTATGTTTATGCCTTTTTGATATATATAGTATGTTCAGAGTAATCAGGGTTGGTAGAAGGCAACTTGTGTATAACTCTCTTTTCCACGTGTTCAGCCTATTTTATCCAAGAAAAAATATAGAAGCTGCAACACTTAAAAATTATATTATTTATAACTTTTATATATATATACTTACCCCAGAGTCGTCATTGTCACGATGGTGTACCAAAACGCAGCAGGAATCGATGTGAAGTTAGTGTCCTGTTCGTTCTTCTCTGCATAAAACATCACAGTGGCAAATATGATGATAGCCATGGCCAATGAGAAGACCAAGAAGCCCAGCTCGCTTGCGCAGGACTTCAGTGTATATCCTAAGATCCGCAACCCCTGCGAGTGCCGCGAAAATTTGAAGATACGGAACACTCTAAACACTCTCAGGGTTACGAACGCACCTGACACATCATCGTTGTCAGTGATTCCCAATCCGATGTAGTACGGCAGGATTGCTACCACATCAATGATTGACATAACTGATCTAACAAATTTACAGCGGTCTGGCGCCGCGAATAGTCGTAGCAAATATTCAGCCGTAAATATCATAACACAAGCTGTGTCTAGACAAAAGAATACTATTTTGTACCTCTCGCCACAGGGCAGTGTGCCCGCCCGTCCGGGTCTGTGACCACACGGGACAGTTTCCACGACATTAGCCATCACAGAGACGGCAATGAAAAATCCAGTCACATAATAAAATACCAGAGCTGCTGTGGACGTGTGAGGGTTTTCGAACGCTCTCCACATTTTTTGCCGTAAGTCAGTCAGCTGCGGCAGGCTCTGGTCTCCTGCCTCACTAAGTTTGTCATCCATTAACCGTTCAGCATTTTCACGCTTCCTATCCCTATAGTCCTCATAACAGCAATCGCCAATAACATCAGGCAAAATACCGAAAAACGCGAGCTCCTCATCGTAACCAGTCAAGCATTCATGTTTTGGATAATGAAGCTTTCCAGTTCTGTAATAATTGAGAATATGTCTGAATATATCTGGGTCTCTGTCGAAGAAATACTCCCGACTGTCCTCGTCGTAGAAGAACTCCCGTTCTGAGGAACCAAGGAGAGAGTCGGGGTATTTCTCGAGGGTATTCCTCCATGTTTCGAAACGTCTTCCAGATACATTGATTAGGAGTTTCTCGTCTTCTGCCCGTCGACGGTCTTTCGGCACGGGTGGGGGAGGTAAGGGATGCGTG
The DNA here is from genome assembly GCA_019049475.1 of Eueides isabella. NCBI lineage: Eukaryota > Metazoa > Arthropoda > Insecta > Lepidoptera > Nymphalidae > Eueides > Eueides isabella. The sequence continues at coordinate 9,475,725 of CM032406.1, forward strand.
GCTATGGGGACCCAGCCGATGGCGGCGGCGCGCGCGAACGGCAGCCATGCGGCGACGGACGCCATCGCGTGCTGTCGGCGCCACCGTCGCCGCGATACTGAGCGTAGCCGACAGCCGTGCCCCCCGCGTCGCGCTATTTCGGTATACCCGCCCAGATGACGCTGTGTTACCAGCTTCTCAACTGAAATAGCCCGTACACATGTTTCAATTTTATTACTATTGGATTTATGACGAACATTAAATTAAAGATTGTATACAAAAGCTTTCGCACTTTCAAATTTTTATATTACAGCGTAAACACAACCACGTTTTAATGTATCTATGAATACTAACATCGTAGGACTTGCTATGTGTCTTTTATTTAGATCTGGAAATTTAAACTTATTAAAAACATAGATATTAACAATATAAATAATAAAATCGTATAGAAGTTCAAAGTTTAAAAATCTCATACAAAACTCCCTTATAAAAAGCAGACAACCCACCCTACAGCAACCCCATCCCGGGTAAAATGGAAACACGCGTGCGCGAATCGTGACGTCACTATCTAATAAATTGATTTTCAGCTACCCGTCCCTTTCCCTCTCATTACGATCACTATCTATCTATCCACCTCACACCTAAGCGCGGGTGACCTTTTGCACGTTTTTCTTAGTTCCCGAGATTTTTTTAAAAGGCCTTTGTCTTTGCATGTGAAAAGAGGCTTCCAGCTTCAGGGCGTATTTCTTAAATGAATTTTCTTAAGAAACGTTTACCGTTCCTTAAAAAGTATGGAAAATGAATTAACAAGTGGTCTGGTTATACATTGATTTGACACTTAAAATAAAACGGCGCGTTAATCTCGCTAGTTATCTAGGACTTCTATTAATGGTTCATTCATTTTGATCGATACATATACATGTACATACATATTTACCCACCTGTTATAGCTGGCGTTTAAAATGTAATTTTTTACGCGCTGGTCGTAGATTCGATTTATGCTCATGGTTTAATTGTAATCATCTCCACGCTATATCCCGCACAGGGCATTGGGAACCTAATGTTAAAATTACTTTCTGTTCCCCACCTTCCACCAAGTTTATGTCACTGTATGTTGAGTGCGGGAACTCAACGCCGCGCTTTGCTTTGTTACCGTAGCGAAGAAATGAAAATATTTCATATTTTCAGCTTCACGCTGTATCCCGCAAGAGGCAGGGTAGGCAGAGGGAACCCGGGAACCTAGTATTAAGAGTATTAAGACGCTCCGTTCAATTTTCGTTCCCCACTTTCCGTCGAATTTGAGGCATTGCTTGTTGAGTGGCGGGACTCAACGCCGCGCTTTGCCTTATTATCAGAGCGAAGAAATGAAACATTAAATATTTAAATTGAAAATATTAAATAATTCATTTCCTCGACTGGGGATCGAACCCAGAACCTGTTGGTTACAGTCTTGTGCCGTTGCGCCACGACAGGCCTCTATATTTTTAATTAAAAATATTAAATATTTCATTTCCTCAAGTAAGAATCGATCCTACAACCTGTCGCGTTTACAGGCACACGCTTGTGCCCCTGCGCTACGATAGGCCTCAATCGTTTATGTAATACTAGCCTTTATCCTCGGCTTGCCTCGCGTGGTCAAGTGGTATGATTGACAATTATGTAGAAAGAGCCGGAAGTAACTGAAAACGGTTAATTTTTTTTTCCAGCTTCACGCTGTATCCCGCACTAGGCAGGGTAGGCAGAGGGAACGAAAGTGAAACCTAGTGTTATGACACTCCGTTCCACTTCCGTTCTCCACGGTTGAAAACGGTTAATGTGATTTAATATGGCCTTTTTAAATAAGGGAATATACAATTTAACATGTTTTTTTTTTTAATTCTAACCAATAACTCCTGGAGATCAATAATTCAAAGAAACTGAACAATTTTATAAAATTAGCAAAAATATTTAAAGTTAACAATATCATAATATTTTTTTTGTTATTTGTTAATTTAAGATAACCTCTATAGACTTTCTGTATTTAAATTAATTTTCTTTCTTTTCTGTGTCTATACTTTTAATTATTATTATATTTATATTTTCTTTTCTGTTTCTATACTTTTAATTATTATTATATTTATCTAACTTTCGTCATGGTTTGATTCCGACTGATAGAAATTTTGTTCCAAAGGGTGTTCCCCTATTCCGGTAATAAGACAATCTGCGGCGTTAAGTTCCGCCATTCAACGCGCAATGGCTCGAAAATTGAGGAGACAATTAAGAAAGATGTTTCAAAACCATCCTTTATTGCATGTATATGCAATAAATGAGGATACAGCGTGAAGATAAAAAAAAACAAGTTTCCAAACATAAACTACTCAGAAAATAAAGTATGCAATAATTATGTTACTTAAATTGTAAATAATATTTAAATCAAACCATCAAAATTGTAACTGTAACGCTTTCATTTTATTTTATTATTCAGAGAATATTTGCATTTCCGTTGTCCCTTACTTAACTGGGTCACGTCTTCAAACCCATCATGAGCTTTTTCGAGCGTTGATAAAGCTTTCGGAAATTAAGCTTGGTTTTTTACAATTGTTATAACTAAAGAGGCCTGTCAAAAATGCGACAGGTCACGAGTTTGATCTCCACTCGAGGTAATGAAGTATTTAGTGTTTCCTTTTCTGCATTCGTGTAACTAGGCAAAGTTCAAATCCGCGACTCAGCACTCAATGTCTCCAATTTGGCGAAAAGCGAAAATTCAAATTCTGACTAAGTTTAATTTTATTAATAAACAGCTTTTTCTTCATTATTTTCCAAAAAAAAAAAATGTTATATTTTTGTATTATATTAAGTAAAAATTTTTTGCAGCTTTACGCTTTATCTCGCATACGGCAAAGTAAACAAAGGGAACATGGGAACCTAGTGTTAAACAACCGTATTACATTGCGTTGTTGTTGGCAGCACTTTATGTTGTGCAAAGAAATATAAATATGAAAAATTTCCTTTCCTCCACTGAAGATTGAACCCACAACCCATCATATTTTCAGTTGCACGCTTATGCCCCTGCGCCACAATAGGCCTTTAAAATTAAAATATAATATATTATATATAATATCGTATCTCTGGTATTTTATTTAAATACCTTACCCAGACTAGGTCACGTTTTGCTTCATTTTGGTCCCAAATGTAGATTATTTTTAGTTAAATATTTAATTAATATCAGTATACTATTTTAAAGCAGAAACCTAACGTAGGCCTGTCGTGGTGCAGCGCCACAAACGTGTGACTGTAACCGATGGGTTGTGAGTTCGATCCCCACTCGAGGAAATGAAATATTTAATATTTCAATTTAAATATTTATTTAATGTTTTCATTCTTCGCTCTACTTCGTGGCTAAACGCGGCGTAGAATCCGGCCACTTAACACGTAACGTTTCAAATTCGACGGAAGTTGTGGAAAAGACGTGGAACGGTGTGCCTTAACGGTAGGTTCCCAAGTTCCTTCTGCCTACCCTGCCATGTGCGGGATACAGCGTGATGCTGAGTAATGTACAGGAAAAATAATGTTAAAACTCTTCCTTTCCAATTTCTAGGATTTTAGTAGGAAATTAGTAGGACTCAGTGACGCTCTTTTTTTTTTGTTACCAAAACGAGAAAATGAAAATAAATCATATCTCCGAGTGGATATCGAACTTACAATCATCACGTTAACAGTTATATTCCGGATTGCCCGTTGCACATATACAAAATACTTTCTTATCTTTATTTATTTGCTAAACGAAAACCAATTAAATACATTAATATACATCATATCACTCATCTTCACTTTATTGCCTCTATCTCTATTTGGCATGATACCAGAGTGAAGAAATTAAAACATTTAATGTTTAGTTTGAAAATATTATATATTTTATTTCCTCGAGTGGGTATCGAACCCACAACCTATCGGTTAGAGTCACACACTCGTGCCGCTGCACGACAGGCTTCATGTATAATATTCATCGAAACGTTCTTTCTAGCATAAGTTTATGCATTTTAACTTTATAAGACGTTCCTAAGAAGTAATTCACTCAAGACCTCTGTTGACCGGAAACTGAAAAAGGTCTCTTTTGGGGGCTCTTCAATATATTTTATTGGAGTTAATACCGCAATGGGTATATATAGAAATATAAATAAATGGTTAACGTTAGTATTTTATGTATTTCAGGGTTTAGGTAGTAGGTACCTCAAAAGCTTTTACTCGATACTCGATTGTGTGTCTGTCTAGATAAAATAAAGTTTGACAAAATAAAAAAATAATCTTCCGACTGCTTAGCGAAAAGAAAAAAAAAACAAACCAAATAGTTTATTCGGATTAACATTCTTCCGTCACCTTCCTAAGAACACTTGGGTTGCTACGACCAATATAGCGATATCTTAGTCAATTCTTCTACTTATATAATAAATTCGTTCAGCGGTTGTGGAGATATCAGGTAAAAAAAAATTTTTGCATATAAGTAAACAAAATACGCGCGAAAAATATAACTCTTGCTTTGCAATCGGGTATAAGAAACTTGCCACCCAAATATTTTGTATATAAAATCCGAAATTTCTTCATAAAAAACGTGGAAAACTAGATTTTTTTTTAGACGAATTACAGGAAAAAGTCTATTACAAACTTTTAGTTGTACTTCATGTTTTAAAAACATTGAGTGCATTCGCCCGCAAATTTAAGTTTGACAACTTTTCTCATTTGTCTTTTTAAATAACCGAAATTAATATAATACACCACGTACTTAGAGGCGTACCATAAATTGTTGATGTCTAGACTGATTAATTATTATAATGGCCTGTTAATGTTAAAATGATTACAATTATAATTTAATAAAAAAATTGTTTTCAATACCAATGTTTTCAAATTCAAAATTCAAATTCAAATATTTTTATTCAAAATAAGAAGTTACAACCTCGTTTTTTGAACGTCAAACAATTTACCATCAGTTCACTAAAGTTACTGCCTCAGACCTGAGAAGAACCGGCGAAAGAAACTCAGCGGAACATGTCCATTCTTTTTTTTTATCAAAAACTTTACATTATATATTTAAGTGACAATGATACACTTGAAAAAGCCTGGAGCGAGCATTTTATTCCCAAGGCGTGTTATCATTTACAAAATCGTCAATATGGTAATAACCTTTAACACACAAACGTCTTTTCACAACTTTTTAAAATTGTGAAACAGAAAATTCTCTGACGATTTCTGGACTCGATGCAATCGAGTTACAGACGCACTAAGTTTAAGCCTATTTCCAGTATTAATATTATGTAAAATCCAATCCAATGTTATGTATGTCAAGAAAAATATTAATAAGCTTACTAAAATCATTGATGTGATTTTAGTAAAGTTATTAATATTTTTCTTGACATACATAACATTGGATTGGATTTTAGAAGGAATAGAGTATGTGAGATCACAAATGTGTAAAATTCAAACGCCATAACATCATAATTGTGAATGTGAAATTATAATTGTGAATGTAAAATCACAACTGTGGAAGTAAAATCGTAACTGTGAATGACAGATCACAGCATTGAATGTGAGAACAACGTGTGTGAATGTTAAATGACGTGCGTTCTACAATTCACAGTTTGGATGTTTATTCACAAATTACATAAAAAAATAATTTTATAGTTCATATTGGTAATAGGACTACGTTCATTTACGTTAAACTTAACGAAGTAGATTTGGAGTACGTATATGACGTAGACATTAGATGTATAGGTACTATAGGTAGGTAATTTACAGTTTCTTTTACTCTGTACTCAGAGAGGTAGGCAGAGGGAACCTGGGGACCGAGGATCAAAAAGGTGTGTTCAATATAAGACACTTCCGCTTCCGTTTTGTCTAAGAAAGTGCTTAGCGAAGAAAATACTCATATGAAATATTTAATTTCCTCAAGTGCAAATCGAACCCACAACCTATAACGATTACAGTTACTGCCTCTGCACTACAACAGAAACCCAGATAATTTAACTTTATATAAATAAGTTTATTTATTATAATTATAAAAGTATTATGTTAATATAACTCTATCCTTCACCAGTGGTATCACCCCCAGAGTTGTCACATTGTAAAAGCCCAAAGTAATGTAAACTGCAGGTATAATTACATCAAAATACTTTCTTTCTTAGCTTCACGCTGTATCCCGCACGAGGCAGGGTAGGCAGAGGGAACCCGGGAACCTAGTGTTAAGACACTCCGTTCCACTTTCGTTCCCTACTTTCCGCCGAAATACTTAACTTAATTTAATTAAAATACTTAACGTAACATATTTTGTTTTTCAGCTTCACAATTTATCCCGCGTATGGCAGGGTAGGCAGAGAGAACTTAGGAACTTAGTGTTGAGACACTCCGTTCCGTTTGCCACTTTCCACTGGTTTTGAGGCATTATATGTTGGTACAAAGCCGCTAACATAATGTAATCTATAAATTTCCTCGATTAATAGAACAAAACACTTATTCCTTAAATTACCACATTTCACCAAATATACTCTTCATCCTTCTAATATTAATTATATAAATTCCCCAGCGGACGCTTTGCACCTAACTAATATCGATTTAACTAAAGTTTGACAGGTATTTAATGCAATGTTCTATTAAGGCTTTAGCTAAAGTTTGAAACTTTCAAAGCTCAGATCAAAATGGATGGGAAGCGCCGGTTTCTTAAGCGATATAAAGCTTTCGAGCTATTTTCGCTTCTCATTATTTGTAAAGACAGTATCGTTTTTTTTTTCTTTATATTTTATTACGTATATATAGGCGAAGAGCGAATTTCGCTTTTCCCCAAATCGAAAATTAGCATGTTGAGTTGCCGGAAATAAACGCTACGCTACCCTTGATGCTGTTTTTTCGTTTGTGTGTTCATCTTTTTCGTTAGGTTGCACGGACAAAATAAAACGCGTAACTAAATTAAACGGCCATCCACGTCATAATTTTCCCAACATTTGTGAATTTTGTTAAAATTTACTGGTAATAGAACATCTAATTTTGTCTTTCTCAGCTTCACGCTGTATCCCGCACATGGTAGAGTAGACAGAGGGAACATGGGAACCTAGTGTTAATTAAGGCACTCCGTTTCAATTCCGTTACCCACTTTCCGAAAAATTTGAGGCATTGCATGTTGAGTGGCGGAACTCAACGCCGCGCTTTGCCTTGTAACCAGAGAGACGAAATGAAAAACATTAGATATTTAATTTGAAAATTTTAAATACCTCCACCTCCTCGAGTGAGGATCTCGAGTGAGGATCAAACCTACAACCTGTCGGTTACAGTCACACGCTTGTGCTGTTGCGCCACGACAGGCCTCTAAATCAGGTTAATTTTATCTTTACATAGATGTTTTTCATTACGTTTAGATCAAAACGGCAGCTTAAAAGAAAGAAAACCGGACTTTTTTAAGGACCTAAACAAATGTGAAAAATGTACTCGTTTAAAATAATATTCAAGCAAAGTTTAAGCAATGAATTTTATAACAAAAGTAAGGAACATGAGACCGTAGTGTAAGAAATAAACTTTATAAGAGAAAAAGAAAACAGAAAAATAGCTTAAAGGAAGTTTTCGATATTGCAATTCGACAAAATTGATTTAATAAATTAGTGTTTTTTTTTTATTTCACTAGGCTCATAAATACTCAACTTCACGCTGTATCCCGCACGAGGTAGGGAAGGCAGAGGGCACCCGGAAACCTAGTGTGAAGACACTCCGTTCCACTTCCGTTCCCCACTTTTCGCCGCATTTGAGGCATTGCGTGTTGAGTGGCGGAACTCAACGCCGCGCTTTGCCTTATTACCAGAGCGAAGAAATGAAATATTAAATATTTAAATCGAAAATATTAAATATTTCATTTCCTCGACTGGGGATCGAACCCAGAACCTGTCGGGTACAGTCACACGCTTGTGCCGCTGCGTCACGACAGGCCTCAATAATCAGGCCTCATAAATACTGAAAATATATTTATATACAGTATTTTGTTTGTCAAAATTACTACAAAATAATTATTGTATGAATTGACTGAATCTTAAATTTCCTGTCGCGGCACAAGCGTGTGACTAAACGACAGGTTGTGGGTTCGATCCCCACTCGAAATTAAATATTTAATATTTTCGAATTAAATATTTAATATACCTATTTAAAAGTAATTTCAATAAATAAATAAATAATGTGTGATACAATAGGGGAAAGCCGCGAGCAGGTCGCTAGTATTCTTTTTATAAATTTAAATTTATTAAGCCCTTTTGGCTATAATTAGTTTATATACCTCGATATTGTTATTATACTTTAAGACTTTTATAGTAAAAAAAAACGTCAAAGATTATCGACGTTTTTAACAAAAACAAATATTATTATTGCGCTATTCCTTATTCCCAGAGCGAAGAAATGAGAAATTAAATATTTAAATTGAAAATATTAAATATTTCATTTCCTCGACCGGGGTTCGAACCCAGAACCTGTTGGTTACAGTCACACGCTTGTGCCGCTGCGCCACGATAGGCCAAAACAAATATCATTTCCTATGATTTGCCATTGCAGTGCCATCTATCGACAGTATAGTAATATACTTTTCTTTCTTTCTTTTAGGTTCACGCTGTGGTTATGGTACGCAAAATGAACCTGGGAACCTATATCTGTTCATTCATACTCTGTCCCCAATACAACACTTCCGTAGCCCATTTCCTGGAACTAAAACTGGTTTAAACTTCTGGAGGCATTGTATTTTTCATTGCCACGTTTTGCCTGACGTGAAACAGTGTTGTTCATTTTAAGAGATTTAAAATGATATTCCAAATTTAGAAAAAAGGAATTCCTGTTTAGAAAAAAATTACCCTTTTTGACTTAGATTTCGACAATCCAGGTGAAAGTAGGACACCGTATGCCTTATAAACTAAATAAGTCACTATGCTCTGCGATAAAACTGCGATAAAACTGCGATATAGCGAATGAATAGAAAAAAAAATTATATATACATATTAATTATTTCTTCTTTTATTTTAAAGAGCGGTGCTGAATTTCACAATTTAGGCGGTGCGGTGAAAGTGGTATATATTAAGACACTTTTCCCTCTAACTACTCCGCTATATTGCAGGATATATATTGAAAGTTATAAAAAAAAAAGTTACTTGTTAAAGTAGTGCATATACTTATATAAGTAATTTCACGCTGTATCCCGCACACGGCAGGGTAGGCGGATAGAACTTGGAAACCATAATGTTAAGAAGTGTCTTAACAGCAACAGAGCAGGTCTTTGAACGGAGTGCCATTTCACTTCCGTTCCTCAGTTTTCGTCGAATTTGAGGTATTGCGTGTTGAGAAGCGGAAATCAACGCCGCGTTTTGCCTTGACCAGAGCGAAAAAATAAAAATATGAAATGTTTAAATTGAAAATATGAAATATTTCATTTTCTCGAATGAGGATCGAACTCACAACCTGTCATTTAAAGTCACACGCTTATGCCGCTGCGCCAAGAAAGGTCTCTACCTATATAAATATAGGTGCTAATATTGTTTTATTTTAATAAATTTTATTGCCATATCTATAATACATAGAGCATTGCTTAGAATAATTCTATGTATTCTAAGCGCAGCGTTGAGTTCCGCCACTCAATGTTTCTTTATATATTGTACATTTTTTTAACTTCACGCACACGCGGCACATAATAAATGGTAAACAGAGGACATGTTTTCATTTTCCCAAGTAGAAATCCACCGACATTTACTCGTATTTGTACACCTGCTTGTTACGCTTGTACATTTGCGCCACGACAGAGAAAACAGTCTTTTTTTAATTTGTTAATTCCTTCAAATGGAGATCAAACCCATCACCATCTAAATGACGGTTTCAGTAATCAGATATACCACTGCTGCCACACTTGGAACAACCAATAGCTTATTTCCTAAAATATTTGGATGAAAATGGAAAAAAAAAGGAAATCATTACACTTTATAAAATTTACATTTAATCTTACATATCCACGTACTATGTACAAAGAGAAAGCGCACTATACATGCACAAAAATATTTCATTATCTATTCTCACGTCATGAGTTACAACCACTTTTTGAATCGGTATATTAAAAAAGACCCATGCCAAGGAAAAATAGAGTACTGAAAGGTTCTTAAAATGTTGAGTTTAATTTTTTTTTATTTAATATGTTGTTTTTTTTTTAACTTATAATATAATTAGCTTTGTTTTTTATACGTATCATCGTGAAAATTAGGAATTTGTAGTGCATTCTTTGGATTTAATATTTTTTCACTACGTTTTTTTTTTTATTTTAACATATTTTAAAATAAATCACGTCTGAGTAAATTCTACTTTTATCATTTCGGTCTATTTTTCTAAAGAAATGTGTAATCTCATTCAAATGACAATTTGAAAAATGTTAAAGATTTTTTTTTCTTATTGTAAGTGTAAAAAGAACCTGTTAAATAACACGTATAAAGTTAAATATTTATAAGTTCTTTTTAATATATCGACAGACCAAAATATTTGAACATCTCAGTGATTAATTAAAAAAATTAACACTTAGGTTAAAGTTTTGATACAATACTCAAGAAAATTTCAGAGGTTTTTTCACGTCACGATTATTACACATTGATTTCACAAAAAAAATGAAAAAATAAAAAAATATATATGATTAAATAATGATAATATTTGACAAAATATAATATTAATAATATATATTTATATTATAATTATTTATAATATAAATTTGACTGGTTGCGTTACACATTTATGTATAAATAAGTTTCCAAGTTTATACTGTTACAATTTTTTTTCTTTGTGCACTATTGGGAGCTGAAAATTAGTTTAATTTGTCGTTTTGCTGGTGAAAAGAGTCAACCTCCATATTATCGTAATATCGATAAATTATATTTTAAAAGAGCATATTGAGTTTCTTAACGGTTTTTTAACTTGTTAAGTATTACATAAATTGCAGCCCAGAAAGAAAGTGATCTAACTCAAAAATTTACAATTTATGAAAAAAAAAATTTTTGCAAAAAGAGACATTTTGAGTTATGTCACTTTCATTCTAATAATGTGATTTTGCTTAGTTCCCAAAACAGATATTTGTCTCGGATGAAAATTGAACTTTACAACTTCTAGTTAAGAATCCAGTGTTTATAACCACTGGACTAAAAGGAAAATTAAACATGTAGTTTGTAAATAACATTCAATTCACAAACCAAAAATCGCCGTCTTCTTATAACACTATGTAAATTAAAGTTTACTTTTGAATAAAAATACAGTCATAGCTCCCTTTTCTTTCAATTTAAAAGAAAATCTGCCATTTTTTTGTATTATAATATTATTAAAATTAGCATTCTCTACATACCACAATCATCCATTGAGCCTATACACACATAAAATCGACTTTTTAAATTATTAAAAAAAAAAGAAACAAAAACAAATAAATTGCACTTCTTACTCCTTTGGTATAGATAAGGTATATAAAAAGTTAAAAATGTATAAATAAATTATAACTAAGTACAAATTAACTACAATACAAGATTATTGGGACAAACTGATAGTACAGACATAAAATATTATATCTTATATATAAAAATTACAATATTGGTGATAAAAGAAAATCGTATATATTCTATCGCAAAAAGCTAACTCACTATAGAAAATCGGATTCTCTCCACAAAAAAAAAGTAAAAAATAATTTAAAACAATCTGGTATTCTAAAGAACGACAACATCTAAACAGATCGCCATAATAATACATTTTCTGCCTAATATAGGTATTTTAAGCATTTTATTGATACTTTTCATACACGTAATAAATATACTACGTTTGCACAACTCGGACTAGATTCCTTATAAAATACGTGAAAGCCTTAAATAATTTACGTCTAATATAACATAGTAATATCACGCACGAATTAACTTTCAATGTTGCCACCATTACTTTCAAATATTTGTATTCATATAAAAAAAAATCTGGAATGTTGTTGAGATCTCATGACTAGAGGGAAAGAAATTATTCTAACTGTCAATATACAAGAAATTATATTTTTATAGATACTTATAATATAGTAAAAAAGAGTTATTTTATAATACGTTAAGGTGTTATTCACATTGAATTTTGGTTTAAAAATTTGAACGTAACAAATTAAGAAGTACCTTCTCTTCCATCATATCATGAATGTAGCTGTTACAATCAAATTATTTTTTTAAATGACTTTAACTATACAAAAAATACATAATTCAGATTTAGCTGAGTTCTATAAATTTCTGTAAATCGACAGTTGTATACAAAATAAAACATTTACTTAGCGTTAGTAATATTGTTGTTCGCGATCCGATTTGATCGGATATTTGCTCTAAAGTCGCTTTATGTCAGTATAAATGATAATCTGACTTTATTTATTGCGCTTTCTACTAACTATGAAAGCAAAGAATCGTTTGAACACATTCGGACTGACAACAATAACATATAACTGATACAACAATGTTATAAAAAAATGACTGACCTGGATACATAAAAAAATATTCAGGATTGTAAAAAATAATATTAAATTTGAAATAAATTTAATAGAAAGTAGGCAAGTAATATAAAAATAATAAGCAATGATCTTGATGAGATTTCAAATCACACATGAATGTTATTTCGGTAAGATAAATATCACTATGGATTTTTTGTATCCTTTGCAAAATGCGAGGAGTATTTTAAAAAATTAAAAAAACGATGAAAACATCATTTTTAATACAAAAATATGATAAAAAAGCATGAATTATATGTATATATGAAAAATGTATTCAAACGATTATTAACACGCTATAAATAAATTAAAAAAAAACCATACATATCGTTTTATCTAATACTGAAGAACAACTAAATAGCTATTTGATTACGCTTTGACTAGAAACATTAAATATTTAGAGATCAGTTTATTTTTCAACGCCACCACACTGTAGTCTATTCTCACTTTAGAGTTGTTCGGTGTTCGAATGTCTTGAATGTAAAGCTGAATCACTATATCAAGATATATAGAATAGTAAAGTATAGCGTACCATAGAATAGATAACAAAAAAATGTTAAAGCCAAGATATAAGCTCACGTCCTTTTTATAATATTTCCAAGAGCTATCAGTCAATTTAATTTATAGCAAAAATATACGGTCGTTACAGTTTTTTATATGAACTCTTCAAGAAAATGTAATTAGTAAATATTCGAAAGAAATAACATGATAGATATATTTATCATACCAGTAGAGCTAAAACAAAAATTTAATTTAATTTTTAATTAGGACGGACTTTAAATAATCTTTCAATGTGAGTTTTAAAATTGTTATGTATTTTAACGTATTCTGCCGGTTTTGTGTTTTTATTACGTTAATTTTGGTAATAATCTAATAATATTCTGACTATATATAAACATTTTTTTTTATTTCTATTTCAATATAAAAATATTCAACAAGTCACTTACATTAATATGCTAACTGATTAGAATATGTGAGGAACGAACTATATATGTTATTAGACATAAATAAAAATAAATTGTGATTCTACAAAACATAACAATTTTCAAGAACCCAAATGTTAGAACTATATATACTTAATATTAGCGCTCAGCTTTCTAATTCAACTTGGTAGAACATTCGAATTCCGAGATAACTGCATAGTTTTCTCAAAGCACTAGTAAGTGATGTTGAGGTATGGGGCGTCACAAAAGGTGATCGTCTGGATCATCGTGATCCTCCTCAGATTCTGCCGAGTCCAGACTTGGGACGTGATCCAGATCCTGGATATCACACTGCTGGTCCAGTTCAGTTGATGGTGCATCATCGTCCTTCCACTTGTCCATTGATCTTCTTCGTGCGTTCATAAAGAAATTACCAACTGTTGTCGGCTCTAAGCCGAGCTGCCTAGCTATCGTCACTTGCATTTCTTTTGACGGCCGTTTTGTTTCCTGAAAATATTGACATTGAGTTTAAATATGATATATCTTACAATATTATTTCTCTCTATCTGGTTAAGTAATATAGAAGGTGACGGTAATAACCGTCAAACAATAAGCAATATGAATTAGTTATGATTCGATCGAAAAATGAATAAACTTTTTCAATTCCAAAAAAAAAAATAAAGAAAATTTATTTTTCTTATAATTGAAAAAGTTTATCCATGATATATGAAATCAGTACAATTAAGAAGTTGAAAATATATTACCATAACTGATTAAGTAATAATATTATGCTTAACGCATTATAGTAAGAAAAATAACAATTATCTACTAAAATACCTTAAAAATAGCTTGCAGAGTACGCCGCTGGAGATCTGTGAAAACCAAACGCGGCTTCTTCGGGGAAGGCAGAGTATCCGAACCCATATCCTCCTTGCGTTTGCAGTCTGAAATAATAAAAATATTATAATGGTTTCTAGAAGTGTACTTCATTAAAGCCTACTCTTTACTACAGATTTGAACACCAATCAAATATATTTTTACGCGTCTCCCGAATACTCCTTGCAGGAGTGGTAGCTTATGATATATTACTTTATTTTAAGCTTTTGGTAATATTTAAACATTGTGTACTGGATAACAAAAATCCAAGATCACCATTTGTATGTATATAATTCAAAAAAATAGTCGTTAAAAATGTTAAAATTTTCTAAATTTTAACACATGACAATTCCAAATATCAAAAAGAAAATAGAATATGACCTAACGCGATTATTGTCTGAGTTGAATATCAACTTATTATCAATTGCACAACGCAAAGGTAACAAGGAAAACAAATGAAAGAAGCCTTTTATGGCACGCAAAGAAACTATTTAATGTGACCCATATGTTATGTACTTACTGCCTCTCTGCGGAATCTGGGCCGCTGCAACAAACAAAGATCATAATTTTAGTACATTTAAAGTAATTTAATATTTTACTTCACCTATTTTCTAGACCATTTGAAGCCCTTGCAATCTATGGACAACAATCATGCCACTAAACACTGAATACTTTTAAGCCTTCATTCGAACATAAAAAATGCTAAAATAATAATAGAAAATTGTTCTGACAAGAAAAAAATCGTACGAATGAAGATTCAAAAGTAAATGAACAAATCTAAGAAACTATTCACAAAACTCTAAATTCTAGAATTTTTTTTAACTTAAAATTGAAATCTGACTTTGTCTAATAAATTAGTAAATAACCTATGCAATATAACAATTTTGTCTGTGAACATCTAAAGATGGTCATAAATATTATATTTTATACATTTTTGTCTTGAAACATATTGGAACAGAGCACAAATTGCTTAAATGTTCCGATCTGATCAATATATTCTAAATATGAAATTATTATAAATGCATACCTGGCGACAATGTAAACAACATTAATAACTGATCTGAAATCTCTCAGGCACCTAAAAATCATATATCAAAATCTATTGCAGCCCGGGCGCGGGGGGGAAAACAAAAAGGAAGGGAGAGGGGCAGCGTTAGCAGTCTAACATACATCTTGGCCTCTTGAAGCAACCAAAATACACTTACCTAATGCTAAAAATGTTATAAAAACTAATAAAACAATAACAATAATCTCGTTGTATAGACAGTATCGTTGCCATGTATACAATTAAGTAAATATAATATATGTATATATTAATAAACATATTGAAAGTGCGGGAAATGATACTGCCTATTCAAATAAAAACATCTATACAGAGCTCTCTAGAATTTACACATTTTAATAATTGACCAAAAAAACGGAGACGTTGCTTCCTCTAAGGCTTGTCACAAAGCATATTTTGTAAAACATACATATATATATACTGCTATAACAAAATTTTCATAAAATACATACGTATATACGATATTACCTTTGCAACAAGCTATTCAGACTTTGAAATACCTATTAGAAACCAAGTCCACTGCTACGCAGCCAAGGATGGGTAGTGTGGTCAGGAATATTGGGAAAGATCAATTAAAAATAATATAGTTCACTTAAAAACCTTAAACAAATTATAAACGAGGATTGAAAAAGATCCAAAGGTCTTGAAAATTAATATAAAAGCAGTAATGACAGGAATATGGGCGATAGGAGGTCATTCCTGGATTCAAATCAGGGAAGGACTCACAAGCACGAAACGTCCCCGGCGGGCTCATAGGCCGGCGTTTCCCAGGGCGGGGGCGGGTACATGGGGCCAGGCGCGGGGTGAGCCTGATACTCCCTGGGATAAACCTGCTGCTGCATGTTGTTTACATTGTCGCCTTTTATCGGTTGGTTGGGCGCATCTGTAAAATTAAACTGAAATCAATTGTTTCAGTGGTATGGTTATAATGGTAATCGTGAAATATGAAAGCTTAAAGTCGGTTTCGGTACTTGGTTCATTATATAACGTAATATAAATAACCATAGTAAAATTAACCATTTTTTTAGTAAAGCCAACTAAACATACAAAATCTTCAAGTTCATGAAACTTTGGCCTATTTGCAACTATCGAAAATAGAAAGAAACAAAATATTTTCTTCACAAAGAAAACTAAATAACAATTGAACACCAATAAATGAACCTGCTAACAATCCAATTTGGGCAAAACCCATGGTTAGTAATGAAAAAAACCATAAGTAGTCGAGATACCTAAATACCACTAGAACAGTCTACGAGGGGGTCGCGCGATCGATACAGCGGGCGGAGTGTGACGTCACGCCGGGGAAGGGGGGTACCATGTGCTCGTCGCCCGTTCCCTAACATTTTAATGCTGTTTTAATCTTTGTATGTTTTAGAGAGGTGTAGATTGGGTTTTTACAATGAATTTGACTCGTTATGGTACTAAATTGCCGTTTTATGGCAGTTCCAAATGGATTTTTCCATACATTAAGGTTTTGAGCACATCTTGATAATGAGAACGAGAAAAGTTATACAAAGAAATGATACTAACTATTGTATTTTATACTATCAAGAAATTTATAATAACTTTATTCGATTGTGAAAGTAATTTTGAAATATATATTAATAATAATATATAATAACACTTTATGTAAGAATGACTGACGAAAAACAAACAATTGAGTATGCCTTGGTTTTGTGAAGTATTAAAAATATTTTCATGGAGGCCTCTCGCGATGTAGAGGCACCAGCGTGTGACTCTAAACGGGATTCGATTACTACTAGAGACAATGAAATATTTCATATTTTCAAACTAAATATTTAATGTTTTGATTTCTTTTTTTTAACGAAGAAAAAGCGTTGGGTTCCGCATCTCACATGCAATGCCTCTAAAGGCAGGCAGGCAGGAAGTGAGGAACTATATGGAGTGTCTAAATATTAAGTTTCCGAGCTCCCTCTGCCTACTTTGCGAAGTGTATGATAAAACGTAAAGCCAAAAAAAATATTCGCATTCAAGATGCCTAATAATAATCCTAGAGCTCCTACATGAAAATCGGCTTAACTTTAAACAATCGTAAGCTATGGGAAAGTTATAAAATAAATAATTAAAGGATACAATTCGTAGAATATAACTTATATATATAAAATCAATTTGAGATCTACAAAATAGTTTTTTTTATATATAAAAAAAAGCATTCTTTTATATTCAGTAATACAAAAAAAAACTTTTTTCAGCATAATATCATATAAGTAACTGAAGGAGTATTCGAAGAATCCTCATGCATAAATGTAGCTTGGTAAACATATTACTTTTTTAATCTACATCCAATTCGTATCACGTCATATTCCGTTATATGAAAATGTGAAAATTGAATATTCTTTCTGCTTTGTCAATCTTGGCTAGGCCAATTCAATAAAGATATTTAAAATAAAATCTTTTACGCTGCTTCTTTTTTCTTTTGATAGAATTTCACCTATACTTCCAGATATTGCACGCAGAATGGCGAAACTCAACGCCGTGTTTTTTTGTAACCAGATCGAAATACATAAAATAATTAAGATTTTTTTTATTTCTTCTTCGTGTTCTATTTCGCATAATAAGGACGAAAACGTACACTAAAGTTAAGGCATTTCACCCTAGTCATTCTGCCCGAAATTATTAAATATTTATCTCTATCAATGTTTCTTTTCCTGTCTTACTACAAAGTTAATATTTTCCGCAAATAACGATAAGTAGAGCAGCGCCCTGATAACCAGCTACTCAATATGATATATTTTTATTGCTCATATAATGCAAAAATTAACAAAGTATGACATGTGAATCTTGAAACCCAAAATACTTTTGGTTGTACGTGTATGTGGGAATGCCACAGGGCAGGCGAAGGGAACCTTGTGTTAAGACGCTTCCGTTCCACACTTTCCGCTAATTCTGGAGGCATTACATGTTAATTGGCGGAACTCAACGCCGCGCATGAGAGCGCAGACCAGAACAAGAAAGTGAACATACTAAATATTTTACTTCCTCGGTTCAAGCCCGCAAATTGTCGTTGTTACAAATAATTTTAGATTGCTATATTGAGGCCTGTCGTGGCGCAGCGGCACATGAGTGTGATTGTAACCGACAGCTTCTGGGTTCGATCCCCAGTCGAGGAAATGAAATATTTTATATTTTCAATTTAAATATTTAATGTTTCATTTCTTCGCTCTGGTAATAAGGCAAAGCGCGGCGTTGAATTCCGCCACTTAACACGCAATGCCTCAAATTCGGCGGAAAGTGGGGAACGGAAGTGGAACGGAGTGTCTTAACACTAGGTTCCCGGGTTCCCTCTGCCTACCCTGCCTCGTGCGGAATACAGCGTGAAGCTGATAAAATGAAATAAAATAAATCAATCTTATGAATAAATAAATGAAATCAAGAATATCATGTACAAAGTAGTTTTAGTACAAAAAAATAAATGACATTTAAACATTTTTTGAAGGTTCTGTTCTCAAAAGGTAAAAACAGATCCCTTATAGGATCACTTTGTCAATCCGTCTATCAATACCATTAATCTTGAGGTCTACAGTTCCTTGGAGCATAGAAAAAATCAAGCTTCTCAGTTAACGCTATTAAAATAACCATTATTTTGGTGTATTTTGTATGAAATTCGCCGAGTAATCAATTTTTGAACCTACAGTTAAATATGGCACGAAGTGAGAATTTACGGCAAAAGTGAGGAGAAAACTCTGAAATGTGACAATCTAAAGACATTTTAGAAAAAATATTACAAAGTTATATTTATAGTTCTATTCATACAAAACAAATGGACACGCCCGCAAACTTACGTTTCTCACTATTATTCGCTGCATAATCAAAACTCCTGTACTAATTTCATATTTCATAATTAAAATGAAAACCTGCAGTAGCAGTAAAGGTATAACTATTAGAAATTTATAATTTTACTTCATTTTATACAAGATATGTGCCTGCAAATTTTTGTTGCAAAAACTACGAAATTTGACAATTTTTATCGGCAGGAGGTATTTCTCATTGACATAAAATCCTGAACTAGGCGAGTCCGATTCACACTTGACCGGTTTTTTTATTATTATAATTACAGCGAGCGAAGCGAACATGAAACAAAGCACCCCAGTAACTTTCATTCTCTACAACATTTCTCTTCCAATGAGATTGCAACTTCGGATTTAAATCTAATCTGATATTTATTACTTTGAAACTGAAACGTTATTTTTAACAAGTTATTTTTAGCTTCAAATTAGAAACTAATAAATCTTAAATGAAAATATATCATGGAAATATATATAATATTTAAGAATACTCACTCACTCAGGTTCACGCTGTATCCCGCATATGGCAGGGTAAACAGAAGGAACTTGGAAACCTAGTGTTATGGCACTTCGTTCAACTTCTGTTCCTCACTTTCCGCTGAATTTGAGGCATTGCGTGTTGAGTGGCGGAACACAACACCACGTTTTGCCTTGTACCAAAGCGAAGAAATAAAAACACTAAAGGTGAAAGAATATTAAATATTTCATTTCCTCGAGTGGGTATCGAACCACAACCTGTCGGTTACAGTCACACATTTGTGCCGCTACGCCACGACAGGTCTTCAAAATATCAAGTTTTTAAGAATTAATATATATTTTAAAACTACTAAGCACGTATGCTATATTTCGTAAGTATATTTATATCATAAAAGTAACCATATTTTTTTAGAAAATAAATGTTATGTCGAAATAATCCGCTTTGGACGCGCTCAACAGTCAAAATTTCATCGAAATCACTACTAAATTTTCGAAACCGCGATGAAACGTGCGTGTGGGGCAATTGGCATCACAGTTTGTGTTATAACCTGAGTGAGGAAACTAAATAATTTAGTCCCTTGAATCAGAATTGAATCTACAACTGCATTCACAAACAGACGCGACGCCGCCGGCCACAATAGCCGGATGACGACCGACGATTTAAAGAGTACTCAGCTTCACGCTGTATCCCGCACAAGGCAGGGTAGGCAGAGGGAACCCGGGAACCTAGTGTAAAGACACTCCGTTCCACTTCTGTTCCCCACTTTCCGCCAAATTTGAGGCATTGCGTGTTGAGTGGCGGAACTCAACGCCGCGCTTAGCCTTATTACCAGAGCGAAGAAATGAAACATTAAATATTTAAATTGAAAATATTAAATATTTCACTTCCTCGACTGGGGATCGAACCCACAACCTGTCGGTTACAGTCACACTCTTGTGCCGCTGCGCCACGACAAGCCTCATTTAAAGAGTAAGCTGTCTAATACCTTTCTGAATAAACATGCCAGTATGCAAATTACAAGCAAGCCGCGACTATTAAAATATTTATTACATTAATAATAATAATAATTATTATATTCACCCCTTTTTACAATAAAACATTAGCACCCCCATCTAACTACAACCCTACTAACACGCCAGCCGTCATAGTGACGTTCTTATCGATTGTCGAATCGATACTCGCAGCTGACGTTCGCGATGTTTGTAAACTTTGATATCGATTTTTTTATATGTTTGCTGAAAAGTGGGAGTGTTACTAGATACTAAGGTTCAAGTGCGTATATGTACATGATTTAAAGTACAATACAATATATATAGGAGGCCCTAATGCTGAGACGCTACGCTACCCACTTTTTCCCAATTTTCGAGACATTGGCAACAGGCATGAGTGACGAAGCTCAACGCCACGCTTATTATCAGAGCGGATAACATATTCATATTTCAAAAACTTTTTTAGTCGCTAAAAGCCCAAAATAATCAGGTGACAATGGTAAGCAGTTCATATGTTAAAAACGCTTGTAATTTTATTAAATTTACATCAATAATCTCTACCTGTTTAAGATAACAAAATCTCTATATAAAAGAATTAAATAGAAAAAAAAATTAAAGTTATTTTTTACCGCTTCACGCATATAGCAGTATAGGCAAAGGGTACCTAGTGTTAAGACACTCCGTTCCGTTTCCCACATATTTTTTTTAAGAAAACTAAACTTTATAGCTATAATACACGAACAAAATAGTTCATAAAATTTTTCTAACAGACTCTACAGACACAATACAGTTATCTAAATATTATGTGAGCAAAGCGTCTGTAAACACGGAGATTCTAGGTTCAATTTCCACTCGACGGAATGAATTTATTTCCTCGCTCTGATGACAACACTTAATGATAAGTGTCGAAATTTGGTAACAGAAAATCATTACAGCATAAAAAAAAAACATGTATATTTATAAAATATAGAACTGTACCCATTTCATGATTCAAACAGTTGCCTTTGAATCATTCAACTTAAGTACGTTAACTACACTCAACTTCACGCTGTACCCCGCACATAGCAGGGTAGGCAGAGGGTACTTGGGAGCCTTGTGTAAATACACTCCGTTCCACTTCCGTTTCCTACTTTCCGCCGGGACACAACGCCGCGCTTTGCCTTGTTACCAGAGCGAAGAAATTATTAAATATTGAATTTGAAAATATTAAATATTTCATTTCCTCGAGTGGGATCGAACCCACAACCTGTCGTTTGCAGTCAGACGCCTGTGCGTTGCGTAAAATATTTAATATAAAAGATAAAAAACGCATTCTATCATAGGATAGATATATATTTTCGTATAGTTGACCTCTATTCCCTTCACAAAAAGTGTATCAAGCCACCCCTAACAAATCCGCTTACAACCCTAGCTTCGTTTTCACCGTCATAGTGACGTGCATCGTCGCCATCGATTGTCGACGAATCGATGCGTACAGCTGACAGTTGTGATGTTTGTAAACTTAGATATCGATTTTATTTAAATTAATGTTAATGCCCCCATTTTAGATGCGTTTCTTATATGATATTCAGGTTATCTTGGTTATTATGCGAACATTGGTTATTATATAAAATAAATTATGTTCTATGGATAAATACTTAGATTAAAATATGTGAGTAGATATAGCTACAGACGTAAGTCAACATCTAGTTACAGGAAATATTTTAGTATCACACTTTCAAAATATGTAATTAACAATGAAATTTAATTTCAATTTGTATCTAAATGTTTGATATAGTTACTTTTGTTATTAAAATGATATAGCAAAAATATACATTTCACTAAATATTGCTTCGTTTGATTTTCTAAAATTAAAATACTTTTTATTAACTTACTTATAATACATATGTATAAACAACTGAACTCATGCTGTATTAAACGTACCTGCTAGCCTCAACGCCGACATTCTCTGAAATTCAGGCTCCTGGAGCCATTTCCACATCCGCCTGAACGTCTCCCTACCAGACTTGAGCTTCGACCACGGCTTCGGGTTCCGGAGCAGGTCACTTAGCGTACCCTGCGACCGGCAGAGTACCCTCTGCGCGAATATCGCCTGAGGGATGGAGTACCTCTTCAATTCGCCACTTATCCTTTGAGCCAACTCCTTTGTGTTAATCTCTTCAGTGTCGTTCTGTGCTTGAGTCTGTTGTTGGTCCTCCCTCGCCTCCCTCGCTAAAAGCGCCGCATTGAGGTCCAAGCCCGGGCTGGGCAACGGAGGGGTGGGGGAGCGCCTTTCAAACGAATTCGGGGACGCACTCCGTCTGCTGTATGCTGATTGTGGCGACAAAGGTTCATTATACGGTGCAGGGGACAACGAGGCGTAGGACTGTTGCTGTTGGATGACAGTAAAAGTGCCTCCCGCATGGTACGCGAATTTATCCGAAACTGTACTTATCGGGGGTAAAGGTAAAAGAGGAGTTAACGTGGCGTACGACGCTGGCTCAAGCCCTGGTGGCGTTAGACGTCCGTTTACAGCTGATAGTGGATGGAAAGCGGCATCACCGTCGGGCAGTAAGTCCGCAGGGGACAGTCTCGGTGGTGAAGCGTTGCTGGGTGCAACTATGACGGTGAGCGGAGCGCGGTCGCGAACTCTAGTTTCGTCCATG
Organism: Eueides isabella; assembly: GCA_019049475.1. Lineage (NCBI taxonomy): Eukaryota > Metazoa > Arthropoda > Insecta > Lepidoptera > Nymphalidae > Eueides > Eueides isabella. The sequence goes on from CM032406.1 coordinate 9,498,992, forward strand.
GCGCGCGGCCGGCGGCGGCGGGGTCGCGCGGGCGACTGGAACACGCCTGCGCGGCGCACCCTTCCGTCCCCTCGGTCCGCCTGCAAACACCCCTACTTTGTCACCCTTGCTAATAAAGGTCCTATGTCCACTGTTCTTACTCTATTAACGACTCTGCACCATTGAAATAAAGCTCAATTATCCTTGTAATAACACCACCAGTCCTGTTTTATGACGTGAACACTACAATGCACCCTTAGGTTGCCCGGCGGTACCAAAATATCTGTATAACTAGCGTTTTCTATAGTTCACTGTCCATTACAGCTATTTGTTGGTCGAGGAGAAACCACTCTCTTTTGAATAGGCAATGTATAGTACCTTTGAGCATTATGTGTAAGGGTTGAAAATGTCTTTTGTGTGGTAGTAGCGTATGCCCTCGTTCGAGGTACTGTCACTCGGGTACGCGCTACCTCGTGGTGGAAGTTCCAAAGGAAAACCATCTTATTTAGCTCCAATTCATTTTTAATGATGACTTACGCTAATGCTATGAGGAAATATAATTACTGCTTATTAACAGCTACACTTTTAATAGGATGGTACATTCCTTGACTATCGCTTAGCAAGTTAATATTATTGTATATTTTTATGATTTAACGCTTAGTTTTTTATATACCTTTTTTGTACAAAATTTTTACAACCTAGTGCTAAGGCACTCAGTTACCCACTTTCCGCGGAGTTTGTTAGACATCGAATGACGGAAATCTATGTATGAAAATAATAATTTCCCCAAATATGGCCCCATATACCAATGATGTAGGCAGACGCTAATTCATTGTACCAAGAGGGCCTTTGTTATAACTACTACTATTGATGAACTCACGTATATTTGACAATTCAAAATTGACTTTACAGGTTACAGATTCATACCAATACATTCTTATTGGCATTCATAAAAATACAAAATATAAAAATAAAATTAAATCTTGATTTTCTTTATTTCACTATTTTCTACCTAGTGGATGCTATCAACTAATAGCAAATAACTATCTATATGATCTATTTCTTCCATCTATAAACAAATTGTAATATGACTATCATTAAAAAATTATAACGTTAATGATGAAATGATGATTGAGGTCTGCCGTAGCGCAGTGGCACAAGTGTGTGACTATAATCGACAGATTGTGGGTTCGATCCCCACTCGAAGAAATGAAATATTAAATATTTTCAATTTAAATAATTCATGTTTTCATTTCTTCACTCTGGTACAAGGCAAAACGTGGCGTTAAGTTCCGCTACTCAACACGCAATGCTTCGAATTCGGCGGAAAGTGGGGTAACTAAATAGGAATGGAGTGTCTTAACACTACGTTCCCTCTGCCTACCCTGCTAAGTGCGGGATACAGCGTGAAGCTGAGTACAAAATAATAACTGGATAACTTTTTTTTTTAGCTTCACGCACACAAGGTAGACACTCCGTTTCCGCGTTATGACAGTCTTTCCGCCGAATTTTAGGCATTGCGTGTTGAGTGGTGGAACTCAACGCCGCGCTTTGCCTTATTACCAGAGCGAAGAAATGAAACATTAAATATTTAAATTGAAAATATGAAATATTTCATTTCCTCGACTGGGGATCGAACCCAGAACCTGTCGGTTACAGTCACACGCTTGTGCCGCTGCGCCACGACAGGCCTCAAACTGGATAACTTAAATATCCAAATATTATTATCATTAATATTAAGCAACTAAGAAAATTTTAGAGTTCTTTAAAATACACTGAGATCACACATTGAGTACTCACTCATTGTCATCATCATATCATTGGTTATGTAATTATGTTTATTAGCAATATATGGTAACTAGACAAATGAAGATATTAGATTTTTTAAAAAATCACTGAAAGAACGTAGTGTCTCGACACTTTGTTCCGTCTTCTTACCCTCCTATAAAAGGTATACGGCGTGGCAAAAAAGCCCCTGTTCATCTCACTAGACTCTAAGCATAATGGTCCGTCCGTATTCAGAACTGCATTTAAATTTATCATCCCTCTCACAAAGCGGGTTTTTTTTTTTCATTTTCACAAAAAAGCATCTCGGTTAAAAAGCTACTTACAAAGGCTATACATAAATTAATATTTTTCATACACACATACATATACATAAATCTAAAATTATATTATATATAACGAGTTACTAGAAGGTAATGCACAGACGGCCACGCGCCTAACCCCGCTCGACACCTGGCGTGCGACAAAGGCATAATGATGGTCTTGGAAAACATCGATATAAGATATTATATTTCATATTTTTTACATATTAAACTTTTTTAGGCCAATAGGCTTTTATTTATTTAAAATAATGTTCTACTTTAGTCTTCATATAGGAATACATTACTTATCTAAAATAAGTTTGATTTAAAACAAAAGGAGCAATAATAATGACTATTTAAGAAGCTTTATCATTTGATACTTATCAAATGTTATTGTAATCATTTAAACGATTTAACCACGAATTAGTTTCAAAAAATACATATTGAATTAATTTCACTTTTGTAATATGAAATTATTCAATAAAACTTGCGCCTTGAAAGTTCAACAATTTTCTAATTTCATAGATTCACATTGGATGGATAACATGCATAACTTATATAGGAGTTCTATTAAAAATACAATTATAGTATATAAAATCTATTAATATAATAAAATACAATTTTATAGAACTAAAAAATCGATATCGATGAATATAATATTGAAGAGACGCACGCACCACCCCTACGTTCTGGCCGCTCTAGAGACTGAGCTCGGAATTACATCACGAAACAATATTTCATTTCTATTTAGAATATATTGCAAACTAAAAAAATATTTATTAAAAATACTTAGTTACATAGTAAAAATGTTATTCGACTGTTATTTTGATATTTGTGGTTCAAAATTCATTTGAGACAATATTTTTATTTAAATTTATATTATCTATACATACGATGGATCTGTAGCTAATCGCCATCTATAAATTGAAGATTTATGGGAAAATAATATTATGGGGATGCTCCCCATACCAATATTGTAGAACGTAAACTTTTTTTTTAACTATTTGTCAATTTGTCGGTTTATATATTACGTTTACTCATGGTTATCTCAGAAAGTGTCTAACCAAATTAAATTCAATTCTCACTACTGTATTTTAACACACTTTTCTTAACATATAATATTTCATTTATTTAATTCGTTTAAAAAATAAAAAAAGGTTATATCAGTTTTAAAGTGTTTCATTCGACAGAATTGCTACAAAATGATTGTTTCATAGAATAGGCTGAAATTTTAGTTCTCAATGTATGGTTTATGTATTATGCATGGTATGTACGTTTTTGTTGTATGATATTATGTATTTTTAAAATTATAAGGTTATTAGAGCACAAAAGTAATTCAGATTAGTTAATAAATGGTTGTGAAATCACGTTAAACAACTATTAAGAATATAAGTTCAACTGTTACCCATAAATAAAATACTATATACATTTGCAGCTTTGTATCATTATATACAAAGTCAGCTTATTTTATAATATATGCACATATATTACAAAATAGACAATTCGCAGTATTGAATTTGTTATTAAGAAATTTACGCTTCTTAAAAATAACTCCCAAAATAAATACAGCCACAGACGACAAAAATATATATAATATATACCAATCTAACTACTTTACCATTAAAAATATAAAAAATAGCTAAAACACAAAAGGCGACAAAGATAACAATCGTTTTCACGAAAAAAAACTTTATATGCATATCACCCTAGCGTTTGGACCCTCTTATTAACTTACAGCTGCGCACGCGCACGCCACTGACGTCATTGTATCGATTTTTTCAAGCGTATCGATCGCACACCTGTTTCCACCACTACCACTACCACTACCACTACCGGGTGCAATGACCTCGCCATATGTGTATTTTTTTTTAACTTAAAAGGTTTCCAAATAATAAGAAATTCGATATTTTGATTTTTTGCTATGGTTGGGAGTTAATCAAGGGTGAAGTGAAACTATTGCATCGGTTTGATTAAACAAAGTGATGTAATAAAAAATATTTGTTGTCGTCGTAGTCGTAGGGGCACAGTATCTGGCTATGAACGCGACGGGTGTGGGTTCAATTCTTGATCGATTGAAAATTTTTATTTATTGAAAAATTTAACATTATTAATTTTCCTCGATTTGGTCTAACACACAATATCTTGATTGTTGACAGAGAGAAAAGAAAACAAGATTATATTTTTATTTACACTTAAGAAGTAACACGTATGTAGTTTCTTTTTTTCAAGATAAGAAATGATTTATTTAGTAAAGTGCCTGTGACCGAGAAGAGCCAACTCAGAGCGTCTCCTTTTTACATTAATAATTTGTAGATTCACGTTCATTTATTTTTTGACAATGATATTTGAAACAGAAAATTTCATTTCCAAGTAAACTTATCGATACTTGCTTTGTAACAATATACGCTAGTGCGAGGCGATATATATAGACATTTTGGAGCTTTGAACATATAACTTTAGCCCAGCCCATTTTTTTTTCCAGTTCTTGTCATATGGCAGGATAGGCAGAGGAAACTTGAAAACTTAGTGTCAAGACACTCCGTTCCTCACTTTCTGCCGACTTTTAAGCATGCCGTGTTGACTTGCAGAGTCCAACGCCGCCGTCAATACGTATAATGTAGTCAAATTATAATTAACTATTTTTAGCTCACTACAGCCATTCATTTTGTCTCAACGTAAATTAAAAGAATTCGAGAGAAGTGTTAAGAGAATTATCCTTCACATTAATCTGTAAAGCAAATAATGCAAATAAAACGAACCAAACTACTTAATACATACATTGAGGCCTGTCGTGGCGCAGCGACACATGCGTGTGACTGTAACCAACAGCTTGTGGGTTCGATCCCCCCTCGAGAAAATTAAATATTTAATATTTTCAATTTAAATATTTAATATTTTCATTTCTTCGCTCTAGTTCCAGGTTAAACGCGGCGTTGAGTTCCGCCACTCAACACTCAAATTCAGTGGAAAATCGGGAACGGAAGTGGAACGCAGTGTCTTAACAGTAGGTTCCTAAGTTCCCTCTGCCTACCCTGCCATGTGCGGGATACAGCGTGAAGCTGAGCAGTGAGTACTTAACACATATACTTACAATATATGTATTAAGTATTGTAGTAAATCATATTATATATGTGAAAGTTTGTAAGGATAGATAATTGTTCCACTTTGACGCAAAAATAAACGCTTCTGGATAAAACTTGTCAGTAATATAACTTATACATTAGAATTATATATAGCATAAGCATTTTATATAAAATGTATAATTTTAAGCGAGCTAAGCTACGCTTGGATTATGACTTTTGTATAAAAAAACAAATTTATTCCCATATGTCAGGGAAGACAGAGAACACCGGGTGTCTTAACACTCCGCTCATAATTTTTCGTCCGTATTTCTGCCTCGTTTTGTCATACCAAAAAAAAAAAAAGAATGTAAATTATTTATTACAACAAGCAGGAATCGAACCTCTATAACTACCTCGTATATAATTCAACATTTCCCTGCGAAACGATAGCCTTTGTATGATACCAACAAAATGCGACCCAATCGGACATCGTTTTATGATTACTTACCTAAAGGGTGAAACGGGAATCTTATACTAAGACTTCACTGCCCGTCCGTGTGTCTGTCACCGAGCTATACGTCATAAATCGTGAGAGTTAAGACACTTGAAAGTTAAATAGATTTTTTTTATTATTATTAATTTTAAAATATTAATAAATATTTTGGAAGAAAAATATATATTTAAAAAACTTTAAAAAAAAAATTAAAAAAGCCCCGCTATGTTATTTTTTTTATATGTTGTCAAAATAAATTATGAATTACTGAATAACGAATACTCAATAAAAATAGAATTAAGTAAATACCTAATAATATCAATTTTTTACCGTTTTTTAATTTTTTTTTAATAAATGACAATTAGTCAAGATTATAAATATTTGACTTAAATGTAATTATTACTTATATCATAAAATTTCATCACTTTATTGATTCAAAGTCTTGATTAAACTTAACATTTGAAAAATGTACTTTCTCAAATTTTAAATTTGTACGATATCTTTTATATTGTACGATTTTTAAATAAGCATCATACAAGTTTGTTTTTGTAACTGAACACAAATATCTACATGCTCTCTACAAAAGTGTGAACCGCTAGGAAATGCTGCTACAGTCTTGTATCGCTTTTAGAATAATACAACATTGAGTATCAGCCTTTTATGTATTCAACACTTTGGAACTCAAGTTTTTCCTTTAAATAAACAACCTAAAAGACATATTGAATTATAAAATTGTAGATTTTAAAAATAAAATCTTATGAAATCAATAAAATTATACATTATATATATTTATTTTTTCAATAGTATTTAAGAAGGAAACATTTAAATAAAAAAATAATTTCACATTTACCAATAACTTTCAACATTAGATTCATCATGACCTACAAATATCGAAAATTGATAACTGCGATCATATCGGTTTTACCCTCTGTAACCGTTGCTATGGTAACCCCTTTCAATCCACATAGCAATCATATGCACATCCTCCTCTAACTCCCAGAAAAACCAAACGAATGAGAGTGATAGCTATACTATTGCCAGTACAGCGTCAAACGAGTAGCCCTTAGTAAAATCGATATCGCACAAGGCTAGGCGTCGATTATCCGGTCTATTCAAAGTGAAATCGATAAGGACGTAAGTTGATTTCATTTATATGGAAAATTCAGCTTTGCCTATACAAAATAAAGGTGTTTTTCCTATAAATCGCAATGGTTTTGTCACGTTTATAATGTGAGATAGCTCCGGTAGGCACACCGCGTGTCACGGCATCGACTATTGATTTCTGCGATCGCAAGCGAAGTAACATTTCGATTTATTGGATGATGGAGCGTTAAGTTATATATCAATTGCTTAAGATCATAGACAAATGGCGAATAAATTTGTTTTAATATTGTTATTTATAGACTAATATTACAAAAGTATTTATTTACACGGTATCCCTAGTCGCTCCCTCCCTAAGAAGCCTAGTGTTCAGACACTGTTTACTACTAATAATACAATATGTAAGGTTATTAGTATTACTTTAAATAAATTAAAGCCTTGTCCATTTATGTTTTTAAAATATTTAATTTGCATATGCGTAGGCAGGTAGCCTGGTTTTAATATAGTCCGTTTCATACTCTCCGTCCATTTTTTTTCCCTAATGACGGAACTCAACGCCGCCTTTTGTCTCATTACCAGAACCAGGAAATTATGAAATGATTAATTTCTCCGACATGTTCACAGTTAGGCTCCATGTTGTTTTCTTTCTCCACGACTGTCGTATTATAATATGTAATTTAGTTATATTTTTTTAACCTCGAGTAGCAAATCCTGTCTTATTCCCTAAATATAATGAAAAAATTTCTATAACAAAAAAACACCTAGAAACAGAGAGAACGTAGAGTTAAAACACTCCGTTGCACCCGTACAAATAAATTTTCGAGACGTTGTTGAGTTGCAGAACTCTACTCACTTCGCATTGTTACCAGAGCGACGAAATAATAATAATACATTGTCCTTAATTGTATTTTTAGTTTTTATAAAATAGCCTTACTGAGGGCTCCGTAAAAAGCGAACCAACTTTTATGGTTATCAAATGTTGTAATAAATAATAAAATTATCTATAGCAATTGCAATTTAAAACAAGGCAGAAATACAAACATGACCTATGTATATATGAATCCGTGAGCATCATTTTTTTAGCATAATGGTTCCTTCTTTTTATAGTAGAAACAAAGTAACCTAAGGTAGTTATTGTTGCAATGAGCTACGAGTCACAGTTAATTTCTGTTCATATTTAAAATAACCATTTTAAAAGGAAAGCATTTAAGCAATTCAGCTTCAATCTCCATCAAAAATATTGTATGTATGGAATGAAATCATATTTTTCTTTTATGATTTTAATTTATTTTATATATATATATATATATATATATATATATATATATATATATATATATATATATATATATATATATATATATATATATATATATATATATATATATATATATATATATATATATATATATATATATATATATATATATATATATATATATATATATATATATATATATATATATATATATATATATATATATATATATGAGCAAATACATATATATTTTACCTTTCTGTCGCCCTGGTATGAGAAGGGATAGCAGTCTATCACGAAAATTTGACAGTGCAAGTGGGAATCTTAACATTATGTTCCCTTTACCTAGGTTAGTCAGATTTTTTGGGAAAAGTTTATTTCATATTTTTTTATTATTAATATTTTTTAGCCTATCACCTTCACGCTGTATCCTGTACACAGCAGGGTAGGCAGATGGAACTGGGAACCTAATGTTTAGACACTTCGTTCCACTTCCGTTCCGCACTTCTCTATGGCGGTGCTGTGCTGCTGAGCGTTAAAGTTATTTAAAAAAAAATTTTTTTTTGCTTGTCACGCCCGAAGTAAGGTAAAATTTCAGATTTATAGGTTATGTCAGTTATTTATAAATTACCTCGTGCAAGGCTCGTTTCTTGCGCATTGCTCGCTGCGCATTAATGTAGCCTTATTTTGAAAGGTTGGACATTTTTACTTCACCTATTTTTAGAGGTAAAAAAACCAGAGTGTCAAGACACTCAGTTGTCCACTTCTAATTCGAATTGGAGACATATCTTGTTGAATGGTTGTACTTAATACCGGGTACCCACAAATTAAACAACCAATAAAGGGTTGATAGAAAATATATTTTTTATGTTGTATGGCTCAGTACCGCACCTTATCTATTTTATTCATTCATTAAAATATTTTGTAAAAATGAAAACTTTTCTAACAAACAATTGAATCATAACTAAAGTAATAGATACAAATATTAGTATAAACATTAAATAGACATTTTGGTTCTCATTTTTTTTATATTAATAAAGAACGAACAAAAAAGGCAAATAACAATGATTAATGAACCTCTCTCATTGAAAGTTAGTTAAAAAGGTCTCTATAGAAAGTAAATCAGACTTCAATAGGGTGCCTATCCGAGGGGTTGCATCCCCTAGCTTGCCAAAGGGCTATCACACCCTCGAACGTTAGGTTTTTTAAAAATACTATACTGGTCAACTTAATGAGTACTAGAAAGAGTAAAAAATGTTAACGCCAGCCATTTTATTTCGTGCTTACCTTTTCTTGTTTAATACAAGCGGCCTCCTTTCGGCTTCGCCCGCGTATTTTTTTTCTTATCTCACATATTTTGTTCTTCTTATAGTATAGTTATTGTCTTACATATAAAACAATATCTACATATAGAAAACTAACTAAATATCTTCAATTGACGTAACTTTTTTAACAAGAACCGATTGATATAAAAGAAACAAAAACTAAGAAAAGAAAAAATAACTAATTGTTCAGGGAAAGTTGCCAAAATATAATAGTGTAAGTGAAACTGCAATCTGGTTAGCCGTTTCTGATATTAGTGCGTACAAACGAACAAGATAAAAAAAAATAAAGTACTATTTTAGTCCCTGTTAAAGTAATAAAGTCCCATTTCATACAAGATTATTTTTAATATATCATCCGTGTACAGACAATGATCAGTTATAAATTATACTATAGTAAGTTATATCTAGTATATAGTAAAGATATAAGGAAAACACGCTATATTTCTAGCGGGGTAGGCAGAGAGAACGGAGCGCCAAACGCTACGACCTCAGCATACCTTTTTGGCTTCGTCCATCGTCATCATCTTCTTCATACATGCCCTCTGGAGGGTATACGTGCCCTTCCTCCAGTAAGGTAGATAATGTGTTTTCGAAGTTCAACAGAGGTGACTCCCTCCCTCTCTTACCACTCACTTTTCCTTTATAAACCCGAATTTGTTTAATATTTACTTAATTAGGTAACGTATAAAAATTTGGACGTAACAGGATTCGCACCCGCGCGTTTTGGAAATCGTCCAAACACTCCCCCACTAAACCATACGTTCTCATCAATCTACGTCGAATTTTTTAAATCCATGTTACAACTTATTTGTTATTAGCATCTCTGTATAAAGATTTTAACAAATCCCGCTACCCAAAGATAAGATTTACTTTTTATTTACCAATTGACTATTAATTAATATATTTTTAGTATTTTTTATAATATGTATGGATACTTAGGATTTCAATTCAAAAACAAATTCCGCTACGTTAAAATCTGTATAGGTTTTCTAAATAAATCTCAATCTTTCCTAAGTGTGGACTAACATTAAAAAAGAATATTTTCTATTTTATATTTTTATTATATATTTTTATTCGAGGCCTGTCGTGGCGCAGCGGCACAAGAGTGTGACTGTAACCGACAGGTTCTGGGTTCGATCCCCAGTCGAGGAAATGAAATATTTAATATTTTCAATTTAAATATTTAATGTTTCATTTCTTCGCTCTGGTAATATGGCAAAGCGCGGCGTTGAGTTCCGCCACTCAACACGCAATGCCTCAAATTCGGCGGAAAGTGGGGAACGGAAGTGGAACGGAGTGTCATAACACTAGGTTTCACTTCCGTTCCCTCTGCCTACCCTGCCAAGTGCGGGATACAGCGTGAAGCTGGAAAAAAAAAGAAAAAAAGAAAATCTATTTATATAGAAAAGGGTATAAAAATAAAACTCAATTGTGTTTGTTTCTTTGTATTGCATCAACTGTAACACTTTCAGTTTTCATCGTTATTGAGCAAAGTTTACCTACATTATTATAATTGCCTGACATTTCGCGCGGAATCGCCACCACTGAATTGCATATGGCGTAACATTGTACGGACGTATTTTTTTTTAATGTATTTAATCAAACTATTATTTAATTTTATTTAGAAATAATATGTATTTGCATAAATTATACAGTATATTTAGAAGTTTTACAAACTATAGCTATTTATTTATGTATTGTCGTGAACGCAATATTTGTTGCTGACGATTCCGCAGTGAAGTCGGGCATAACAACGCATGCTATGTCAAATGCTCCGAACCTTCGTGACAATACACACACGGCACAAGTGCCGATCATATTTTGTTTAAGCTTTAAGCACCAATTTTCTTTATAACAAGTCGTTCGAAATAATTAAACGACTAAAATTCTATAAATATCTTACTATGTATAGGTTAAAAATACACGTTATAACATTTTTACAAGTCTATTTTTTAGTTGTCTTGGAAATCGAATGGCACATTGTAGCGTTTGAGTACTTATTATTCACAGTCTGCTTGAAAATTTCGTACCATTGGATTTACATAGACTATACTTAAAACGCAAAAAAAAAAAAAACATTAAAAACTATATGAAATATGTAAAAAAACAGGGACAAGTAACTCTTAACTGTGTACTACTGTTATTCATACAAATTAAAAAATATATAAATACGCGTCATAAGATATTTACAGATAACCATGACAACTGACACAAATCAAATACACTACAAAATAATTAATAAATTCGCTAAATAATTTATGATTGCACATCAAATTCGATGAACTAAGAAACTCGTAACTAGTATTTCTCTATTGGTTAATAATAATTATCTTTACAGTTAATATTTAGTTACGTATGTTATTCCATTTCAGAAATCCAAAGAAACTTAGTTCAAGACGGATTTTTGTTACTTTATTACATAATTAAACATTAGGTCCAAACAATATCATGAATATTATAAATTACATAATAGTTGAACAATTCGATAGATTCTTAAGAAACATCGCCATTCAAGGATCATAACTATTCAAATAAAAAGCGAGCCTAATAGAAAAGTCGCAAAGATTACGATATACATGCCAGTAAAGTACATAATAGGTACGTAAGTGGGTATAATGTAGGTAAGTACTAAATTATAGAATATATTAGAAGTATTTATATTTCAGCGAAACTACGCATCGAAGCTTTACTTAATCGTATAATAATTATTAGACGAGGGTTAACATACACTCTGGATGTGAAATCAACTTCCAGACTGCTGGGACTGGGTGTCCATGAATTATTGTACATTGTTTACAATACAGTACACCATTGACTGGAAAAAACGGGAAGAGAAATAAGACTTGAAGAAGATTGAAAATCTCATAAAGAAGAGGGATTCAGAAAGACAAAAATTAGCGATTGGGATATAAAAATCGAGAAAGAGATCCATATACAAGCCTTCGCGTAAAACAACTCTAATAATGAAGTTACGAGGACAACGCTTTCAAAATAACAATAATCATTTATTTCTAGTTAGCACGTTGTATAGAACGCATCATAAATATACAATATTGTTGTATCTAAGGCACATAATGTTTAGGCTTTCAATTATTACTCCATACCGTAATAAAGGTGCTAATCAAATTTTAGAACAACACAGAGTTGCGACAAATACAGCACTTTTAAAATTTATTACATCTCGCTTGCATTTTTTTTTTATATTATACATAAAGTCAACCATATTAAATTTAGATTGTTCTATTTGTCAAATTAACGTTTGCTATAAATCGGTTCAGTATTTTCAAATTATCTCATATGGAACTACAATACTGAATTTGTCGCAATCACGCCAACTATTGCAAAGCTATTAATAAAAACACTACTGAATCTACTGACGCTGTCAATAAAAAACTTTACACCTCTCATTTTTAACTCGATTAACAAATGCATTGCATACAACGTCATATCAACAATATTTATGAATCTTCCCTTACACTGACCGTGTACGCCAATCATACAAAACGACTATTTCAATATAAGACACGTCCCGAATGAACAATTTAATCACAGTCTAGAATTCTGCACCAATAAATATTTAAATTTGGACGTCATTACAACGTTATGCCGTGAGACGTCGAGTTGGTAGTCCAAATACTGAAAAGCCTTAGTGTGTTTTATTTAATTCTGTATTACTCTTCTAATGTCTATGCTAGCAATTGACTATCTCCGTTCTAGTCCTACAGCTGTATATATCTATCTGTGATAGCAATCTGTTGTAAACCGCCTTATTTATAGAACTCGGTTCTTGCATAGTTTCTATTGAAAAAATATCGCGAGTTAACTGTTAATTGAATTTCTATCTCAGTACCAATAACTAGCTCCACTAAAGCTATATATATATATTTTTAATAATATTGCTCATCATTTATTGCTACGATACCTAAATCTAATCTACTTATTTTAATGGATAGTGCAACGAAAATTGTTTTCAAAATTGTTAAACAAATTTAATTGTCTAAATGAATGATAACGTTCTAGGATGTATATATATATATATATATATATATATATATATATATATATATATATATATATATATGTATATATATATATATATATATATATATATATATATATATATATATATATATATATATATATATATATATATATATATAAAAGGGATATTTGTGTTTATTTTGTATCAATGTCCAACAGAAGTACTTAAACACGAAAAAAAGAATAAAAAGTTATAGAAATTTAAGGTATTTTAAGGTTTTTATACGTTTGTATATTGTTATTATGTTTCTTTAAAATCACAATAAAAAAAAACCAAAATATGACACAAATTTACACCACTCTGTTACTCTTCTTATAACTGGTATTTATAAAACTTTGTTCACACATAAAATAATTATACATAGTTTATGAAAGACATTGACCTAAAATAAAAAATGGGAAGGTCAAAGTTAAAAAAAAACCAACAAAAAAAAGTTATGAAAGAACACCAACCCTACTCTAAATCTATTAAAACGTGTATATATATTTGGATCTCATTAAGTGTAATTTGGCCACAAATTTAGTTCTCACCCCTTTATAAACGTAAGGGGTATATATGTAAATATTTTTTTAAATTTAAGTACAATAAATTCACATTGTAACTCTAATGACTAGCTTTTCTCGTATGGCCACGGATCGCTAAAAATGTGATACGAAAAATTTGCAACCAAAAAGTCCCTTTAGCCAACTTCTTTGGCTCCAAAATGTTTAAATGAGTCCACGGTTTGTATCAGTGGATATGAATCCATAAAAAAAACTACTTACACAGTCCCTAGTATGTAATTATATACGATTTATAAAAGGCACCTATAAAACTTCCCTCGACACCTGTCGAACTACAATCAACTATTATTGCTTTCGATTCGAACTTTCATAATTGACAACATAAGGCGATCTTATTTTATTATATATTTAATCTGTACCTGAATTAAAAAAAAGACCTAATCGAAGCCACAACTGAAATATTTACGTACACTTAGCGAGTTTTTGCATTGAAATTTCGGATCGAAAACGCAATTCAGTTGACACTTTAGCTTCTATAACTAAACTATCATAAGCAAGGCTCGTCTTTCTTAAATATTCGTCAATAAGTTAAAAAAAAATTCTCTGTACTCTATTTATTACGCTTAATCTATAATCATTTTTATTACAAAACGCACAACAGTAAAACAAAACAAAATTATATATCACACTTTCAATCTAATGTTCCGATTCTATGGAAGCCACGTTAGCTAACTGCCTTATAGGTCAGCAAAGAATAATTCACAAGCTGCAATATTATTAATATATTTCACTAAATTACTGGAAGGCTCGATCATATCATACTCGATTTATATTCTATAAAAATATTAGAATATAATATGTTGTATTTTATTTAACTTTTCGTAATGTCATATTTTTAAATATTATATATGGAGTATTGAATTATCACCTAATAAAGGAAAAATTGGTTGATAGGATCCAAAAAAGACGTCCTTATAAAGTTATGGCGTTTGATTCACAGTTTTGTAAACGTCGCTATGACCGGAAGTTGGTATGACATAGAATAAACTTAAAAGAACGTCAAATGAACGCCATCAGCCAATCGTATTTTCCAAATTTAAATTCAACTACAACCGTTGTCGAGTCCGATAATATTTACACCGCCCCATTCCGAGTCCAACAAACGAAAACGATAAATTATTACAATTGAAAGAAATATATATAAATAATTATAAATTGCTATAGTTACAGGTCTATTAACACCAATACGGTTTATTTTAATTTCAAACAATGTTATAAAATATCAACACAAACAAAAATAAAAACATAGTATGTTTCTCTATATTTAGAAAAGATGGTCATAATTGCACATAAAAATTAAATACTTTTTTATCTGTTTACATTTAGAAAATAAAGACAGTAATAAAATTTCATAAATATAAAAAAAACTGCTAACTAAAATTCGTCGGTAGTCGATCTTTAATCGATAACTTTTACTTTGACGGTTAATAAAATATCAATAATAATGGTTGTAATATATT
Source organism: Eueides isabella (assembly GCA_019049475.1). Lineage (NCBI taxonomy): Eukaryota > Metazoa > Arthropoda > Insecta > Lepidoptera > Nymphalidae > Eueides > Eueides isabella. The sequence continues at coordinate 9,514,362 of CM032406.1, forward strand.
AATAATAAAGAAGAAACTAATTCATTTGTATCATGTTATTGACTCATAATTAATTAGGTAATATATTTTGACAAAAAAAAAGAAATACTATACATTATACAAAAATGTCTAAACATAACAACCTACAACCATTCACTTTCATATATTAAAAAAAAATATAAAGAAAAAAATGAATGGACGAACACCGTTAGACTAACGTCACATTAAAAAAAAACAACTGGACTTCACTTCCACAGATCAAAAAACCGACATTACAAAATTTCAAATTTCGAATTACACAGTTCTATGTGTGACCGGGCGCCAATGGGGGAGAGGCGCGGGGGTCCACCTGAGCACAGTAGCGTCCGAGCCGTCGGGCGGGACGGACGTGCCGGACGCGTGCATGGATCACGGCGAGCGCAAGTCGGGCGCGGGCTTGTCTGGCGCGATGTCGTCTTCCACAGGTGCTACACTGCCGGTGTCCATCGCCGCGTCAGATGTGATCACGTTAGATTGGAAAAATCGTTCTGGAATGTAAAAGACTTCGCAATTATGACTTTCCCATTTATTTTTTGTTGGTGGCGTTTCTATATTGCAAAGTGGCCCACGTCGGGCGCCATGACATTCCTCATAGCCCTAAAATATTCTCTGAATTAAAATTATTTTATATAAAAAGAGTTAAAAGCTCTTCATGTTAAGAAAAATATATAAGGAGTTGACAATAAAGGTGTTACAAATAATAAATTATGTAAAGTTACCATCGTCTAAAAGCACGACGTGGTCAGGTCCCGCTGGTGCTGTCATTATGTTAAATTCTTCCTCTAGAGTTGGGAATGGAGCATTCCACCTGAAATGTTTAAATTGAAATTCATTATAATGTCGTTGGGAGAACTTGTTTCTGCTGTATCTTCTTGATCATGGCTGGATAGGCAGAGGGAACTTGAGACATTAAATAGCATAAAAATACACTAAATAAATATAATTTAAAAAAAAAATAATCTTTGATAACCCTCGAAAAACAAAAAAAAAACTATTAAAATTAAGGAATTAGGCTTGTCGTGGCGCAGAGACAAAAGCATGCGACTGAATGTACGACACATCGAGGGTCGATCTCCACTCTACCAAATGGACAAACCATGGCGATAAGTACGGAAATTCACCACTCAACACGCAATGGTTCAAATTCGGCGGAAAGTGTGGAATAGAACGGAGTGTCTTAACACTAGGTTTCCAAGTTTCTTTGGCCTACCCTTTCACAAAGGGGACGCAGCGTGACGATAAAAAAAAATGAATGAATGTAAAATATTACTAAATTTACCTGGGAGGCGCTCTTGGTGGAGCCCTAGGTGCGTAAAGGCCAAGCCCTCCAGGGGGTGAAGCTCCGCCGACTGGTCCATAACTAAACACCTGAAAGATGATCGTAGAATGCTCAAATTAGAAAATAAATAATAAAAATACACATATTTTTAAACAATGTTTGTATATGACCGTACTCATGCAGATGCCTTGTAATGTTAATAATTAAGATTAAAAATCATCCTTATAAAACGATAATTAGACTTTATAATCATTTCGAGTCGTCGTCATAAAGAACAAACGCACTACTAATTATACTGTGTAAATAAGAAAGTTATACATAAATTGAAGGGCTGTATTATTTAAATAAAAACCAAGAAATATAACCTTAAAAGGATTTAAATATAGCAGGAACCGCGTCCAATTTCATCAATTTCAATGTCCATTTCAACAATAACTAAAGATCTATCTATCTTTGATTTTGACATATTTAAAATGAAACTCTTAAACTGCATTAAATGTACTAAACTTAAAATTTAATTTTGCATTAAATGTATTTTTTGAATTATACATTTATGGTCCAATGCCTTAGATAGACAGAGGAAGCATTCTTCTCATCATCAGTCTTCCCGTGACAAGACTTAACTTAGAAAATTTCCATAAATGTATACAAACGTTTAGTTTGTACATACGTGTTTAATCTGGTGTTTAGAGTTCCATTTAAAGCGCTGAAATTATGTAAAACGCTTACCTGTTGAGGTTGCGTATGAAAGTGATTGAAGTGTGATATAGGGGGGTGGCACTCCCTATAGTGGGGGGAGCGGCGGCGCGGCGACGCGGGGGGAGACCGCACTTCAGGGGAGGAGGGGGACCCGCCGCCCACACCCACGCCCACGCCGCCCACTTCACTTGCTAGAAGAACGTAAAAAAAAATATTGAACAGTCACAAAGAGCTCAATAAAACTCATTTACGTGTTATTTATATACTTTGTTGTTTTTCCATAAGCATTTGACATCTTCACGTGGGATAGGATATGGAAGGTGCTTAAAATAATGTGTAAACGTGAAGATGGTAAGAGCAGCTGGTATACGCGAAATGGATTTTGAAAATTTTCAAACTTAAATACAACAATGGGATAAAAAATTTTCGATGATGACCTCAAATTAATTGTAAGTTTATTGTATTATATTAGTCTTTGCATATACGAAAGACTATTATAGTACTCTCCTTGTGACATTACTAATAGACACAGTAATTTCTAATGCTTTAATCACATAATAAAAAGATATAAAGGTTTGTAGATCTAGTAGAGTAAGAGGTACTAGTATCCCCGGAGGTAGTATCTATCTATGATGGCTGTGAAGAGGACATAAATGTTGGTCTAGTATACCTTCTAAAGAGCTGAATGATGAACAAAATATGCATGTAAAATTGAAGCCTGGAAGCGCTTGTTGAAAGTTAAATAGACTGTTCACCGTAGTAACGTCTTCAAACGAAGCCCAATGAGTAAACATGATTTTTTTTATGATGATGATGTAAATGTGGTTTTTGAAATATTCTTGCATCAGAAGAATACCTTGGATCGCCTAATATATAAGAAAAAGGACATATTGCTCTAGCGATGGACAAATTTCATGCACTGTCTATTCCATTAGTGACTGCAAAAGGAACTGCTGAAGATAGGGATAAAAGGAAAAAAAAATATTGGCAATCTCGCTTTTAAATGGATAATGCAAAGAAGAAAACAAAAAAAAAGTTATCATAGGTTTTATATAATTATTTTGGCACTTACGAGTATTTACACTTCACGAGCGATTCTCTTATTTGGACATATAAAACTAGACATCTATTATTATATTAATATGAAGAGTATGGATAATAGCATTATTATCATTTGATGGCAGTTTTCAGAATTAATTATTCAAAATATTTATTTTTATTAAATTATTTTATTGGAAAAGGAAAAAATGTTGTATGTAACGAATAAAATAAACAAATATTTATTGCTTTTCTATACCATTTTACAAATGTTAAAAAGCAAATCATACCAGTGGATCTAATAATGGTGACAGGCCTCGCCATTGGCGGTAGAGGTGGTGGCGGCAGCATGGAACTGGTAAAGTATGGTGGTTTTGGGCTCCTCGATAGACTGTGCACCTGCAAATAATATAAAACACGTTTTATTACATAAAAGACTAATTGCTTTCTGCCACTTTGCTTGCGTTGACGTAAATCTGAAAAAAAGAGAAATTTTAACAAAATTCTTCCCCTAGAAATTTTGACAACCATCAACTTTTAGCCATACACTCACTAACCTGCAGTTATTGTCATAAAATTTCATAAACATATATTTAAAAAACCAAATAACACGTACAATACGCGTTGCAACGTGTATATCACTTGCAATTTTATGCATTCTTATAGAAAAATATTAACATTCTGCAATTTCTTCTTTCTCTATTTAAACTTATTTTTTTTACGTATAAATATTTTATTTTACGTATTAATACAGAAATATAGAAGCTCACCTGTAACTGCTGCACGTCTGTGGGCGGCTCTTGACACACAAAAGTGACAAAATCACCGAGCGAGTCCTGCGGGGCGCCGTCGTACTTCGCACTTGAGTGTTGGCTTGTTAACGCTTCAGACGCTGTTTTCAGATCATTTAATGTAATGAATTATGTCAAATTAATATTTACCCAGGATAAATAATTATAAGATGTTATTGTTCTAATGTATTTTTTTTATCTGTCATTGTTTCTCTTCTATATGAGAATAGATAAGAAGTTTAAAACAATTTTAAAATCAAGTAATTAATTATTTAAGTGTAATCTTAACTTGTTTAGCTCCATTAACTCTAATAACAAGACATAGTACAGCGTTGAACTCTGCTACTCAACACGCGTGTGCGTGTGGATAAGAGTGCTTTAATATAAATTTGTATTTTCACACTATGCTATATGGGATACAGCGTGAACTTAAAAAAAATGTTACCAGTAGGATGTGTATCCGTGGGAGGAGGATGCTGGTAGAAGATGGTGTTGGAAGGCACGAGTGGCGCTTGCGCTGCGCTCAGACCAGCCGAGCTGTGAGGGATACCTGAAAGATACACTGTAATAATTATTTATTGCGGAGAAACTAAAATCACACAATTATATTGAGTATCGGAACTCAACGCTATTATTTTAAGTAGTCTTTTCCATAAATCTTAACGTAAATTATGTATGGATAAGTACTAGAATGCTATATGATCTTTTTCAATTTATCAAACATTTTCAATATTATAAAAATCAATTTATAAAATAAATTATATGTTTTAAAATCTATTTATATTGCTTTCTACCTTACGAAAGAACAAATAATTAATTGAAAAAAATAAAAAAATACACATATTTCCTAAGGAGAATCTCAACACTCATTTCTCTTACCTAACCCGCTATTTGCGGGATATAGCGTGAAGCTAAGCCAAAATAAAAAAAAAACAAACTAATAAAAAGTCACTGACCGCAACAATGAATACATAATAAACGCAATGATTCATAATATAATCTTGCACCGCATTTAGTAAGGGAGCCGTGTAACGCAGCGCAGTCTGAATACTAACTAGCCTATTTAATTTGTATAGAGCCTATGTTGTATTATAATAAGTACTTGTAAATTGATTTGTAGATAGGTTAGTTTTGTTTTGATGACATTGTGTCATTGAGGTGTGCTTAGGTTCTAATTTCACTACGGAGAATGGCTGTATCCCGCATAGTGTTTTTGCCGTGTGATTCCGGCTTAGAATAGGATCACCCTGGTACTGATGGTGACGTAAGAGGCGACTAAAGTGCGTGTGGTAGAGTCACGTTGTCAGAAATGGCAACACGCATGGGCAGACTCGACCGGATCATTACCACCCCCGGTATTTAAGACCGGCGTTAAGTAGTGGCTTTGGCCACTGCGTTTCGCATTAGGTAATGCCGGGCCCCGGTGCCCTTCCACCTTAAAGGACGGCAACGCTCCTGTAGCTCCTCTGGAGTTACACGGGACCGTGGGCGACGGTGATCACTTACCATCAGGGGAACCGTACGCTCGTTTGCCGTCTTTTCCATAAAAAAAAGTGAGGCAGGCAGAGCGAACTTAGTGTTAAGACACTCTGTCCCCCAAATTCTCTCTAATTTATGAAACACTATATGTTAAGTGGCAAGATTTAACGCCGCCACGTGTCATTTTCTTCAGAGGGCTTCAAAGGGTACATCTTTGCGCTGTGCCCTCTTATTATAAATGAAACGCTTATGGATTCCCGCTCTGGAGAATGTATTATTTTAGTTCCTGGGCTGGTATTTTGACGAAGCGCAGCGTTAAGTTTTGCCACGTAATACACTATGCCTCAAAGATTGGGTGGAAATTGTGGAACGGCGATTCATAAAATTAGGCTTTATCTGCACATCCACAGTCTTAAAATTAGAGTTTTTCTCCCCATCCAGCTTTATATTAGATACAGCGGAAAGCCAACAAATAATATCTTTTATTCAAACTGATCAATAAATACTATTCATTATAAAAATCGAAATAGTTGTGATTTATCCAGACCACGTTGGTAATCATAGGTTCGATTCCAACTTGAGGCAAGCTAAAAATAGCAATAACAACATAGGAAACACACACTCACTAAAGCACTGTCCGACCAGCATGGCAGAGGGCGTGCCGCGATCTGCCGGCGGCTCGAAGGGCGCGGGACTGTTATACCCATAGTAAGCAGACTCTAGCTTGATGCCCGAACCGCCTGGAGATTCTGACCCCGTCTCTTGTAGGATTGACGCTGGATGAACAGTAATGTAAAGTTAGTTTATGTAGTGAGAATTATACTTAAAAAAACACTTTTATTAGAAAACGGTGAAAAAATATATATGGGATTTAAATTTGTGCTTCATAAAAATCGTTGTGATCGCTTATATATTTCTGATCAAGCTATGTCAAAATTTTTATAGGTACGTTATATAAATTATTATACGTTTCATTAAATGGTATTTTATTTTCCAAAGTGTGGAATAACACTTCTCAAAAACATGATAAAAATATTTAATATATTTTTTTTTTTATACAATTATTTTTGTGTTGCGTGCATTTATAAGAAAATCTCTACAGACATACTAAAACAAACATAAGTTGTAACAATTGACTTACAGTTTCGACGTAGCTTGATAAGAACGTATATTCGTATATTTTTTTTATATTAAATAAAGTATCCTTGCATTCCATATATCAATTGTACGAGTCTGCATAGCGTTATAGGGCAAAACATCGAGTTTCACGCTATTTTCACGCTGTATACTGCAGAGTAGGCAGAGGGAACTTGGGAACCTAATGTTAAGACAGTCAATCCGTTCCTCTCTTTCTGTCCAATTGGATGCTTTGTTACATATTCTCGAGTTCGGACCCACAACTAAAATACACACGCCATATAAAATAGTACCGTTACTAAAAATAGTAACTAATGGTACAAATAGTGTCAGTATATACTCATTATTTTCGTCACATTTATTTATTAACAAAATAATACAAAATCCGTCATTTAAAAATATAACCGTTTGTATAGTTCATTCATATACGACGTGTTGAGAAAGATATTTAAATTTAAAATTTAAATATTAGGGCTGCCAACACCCTGACATTTATTACTAATTAATATATCCAATGTTATATATTTAAAAGTTTAACAATAAAACAGAACAATTACACACCAAAACATGCAAGTGGTCACCAAGAAATTTTTGAAGATCTACTTTAACAAAATCAAAGAAAAAAAAATAATTCTAGATTTGTGCCTGGTTGACAACCCTTACTTAAATTTTACACACACATTCATAAAAAAATAGTGAAATAACCAAAAAAACAAACATATTTTGTATTTTATAATAGTTTAAAGAGTTATTTAAATGCTTAGAATAAAAATAAAATTGATACTCCATGTAACAAAATACCGTTTTTATAGCCGAAGAGACGTTAAAAAAATAAACTGACAAATAATAAATTTTAAATTAACCATTTTATATGGGCTATATTATTGTCTAAGGATTTAGGATGCAAATATTTTACATGGAATTTCATATGAAAATACAATAAAAAATATTGTGAACTACTAAAAATTCAACATAAATTACCTTTAGATAACTTCCATAATTCTTTCGACGAGAAGACACCTGTCGCTAAAATGATATCGTTGCAAATAACACCGTTGTATGGATTATGGGTATATCCTGTAACCCATTCGATATATTATAAAAAAAAAACGACATGAAAATTTCATTCCACGGCAAACAAGATAAGGGAGCTAACTCTAAATAGTAGAAATGTAAGGACAATTTAAATGTGACATTTATCGAGACATCAATTTTCTATGAAAAAAAAAATAGAACACACATCGAGTAATTGTGCTATTTTGAAAGTACTTTTTTACTTTCTATAAATTTTTATTAAAAAAAAATATCAATTAAAATCTATTTTTCTTATCCATCGTACCTAAAAAGTTAAAAAATATATAAAAATATATCATAAGAAGGGATCTTTAAGAAGGACATTAAAAAATATTCTTAAGTCAAGAAATCTTTTAGCAGCAGCGCTTTGAAAATAGCATCAATTCAAAAACATAAAAATGTAACTTTTGACAGCTTTATCGTTGCTTTAAAGTAATCTTTATAACAGTTGATTTTTTTTTTACATAAATAAAAGTATTGAATCAAAAAAGACCGTTAATATCTAACAAAGCAACTAACGAACAGAAAAGCTGCATAGAGTTACATTTAAAAACTAAACAATAAATTTAGAAAGAAAAGTGAAAAAGAGAAGGAACACCGACTACAGTACAGACAATAAACACCAAATCTCAACAGACCAAAGTAAAGCATGAGGTGCAAGCGTACACAGTCAGTCCAGATGCACAAATCTAAAATGGTGACCACAATTGTGCAAAACCAATCAAAAACTTTTCATTTGCGAACTAAGAATGGTGTTCAATAGACAATGGCAATTAAAAACTAAAATTCAAATTATATTTCAATAAAAAATTGAAACAAACAGTTCTATAATCTCAAATATTTATTTCTAAAACGTATAAAAATCTTAACGTAGCGGGATTCGAACCCGCGCCTCTTAGAATACGTCCAAGGCCAAAATAAACTATCTTTTAGTATTTCTTGCATTACATATTGTTTATATTTCGAAGATTTTTATTGCCTCTATCGAAATTTTCATACGTCGAATTTGTAGAAGGCAGAGGCAGCTTTTTCAAAAAATACTCAAATAGGCTATCTTCTGTTAACTTTTGTGTACCTTTTTGAACACGGGGAATTAACTGTTTTCAATACTCTGGTTATTATTAAAAAAAATATAATATTAGACAAAACGTGACGTTGGGTCCCGTCACTCAAAACGCAATATATAAAAAATTTGGCGGTGTGTGGAGAACGAAATGTATCAATACAATGTTGCTTCTTCTTTTGATTATTTGATTTTTGATTTCGATAATAACATTAATTAGTTTACAATTTTTTTAAAAAAAATAGTCCCCTGGTGTAATTTTTTTATATATAGAATTGAACCTGTGAATTACAAAATTTTCAAAGAATTTAAAATATTAGAAGCGGTTTAATAAACTGAAATAATAACTAAGTAAGGCAAAAAAAAAAATGTTTAGGAAAAAAACCTTTTGATAATAACGAAATGCTAGCTTTTGTTATTCATACATATAAATAACCAGTCGTCACTTTTATTGCGTATTTTAATTTTGTGTGTACTTTAATATTACTTAAAAAATATAAAATCTAACTTTTTCTCTTTCTTGTACAAATTTCAAGGAACCGTTTCTTTAGTACTTTACTATACTCCCTAAATTATGTGTCGTACAAACATACATTTTAGCTTCGTTTGGGAAAGAGTCACTGAAAGAGTTTAATGCAATATACAAATTTACAACAATATACAAATAAATCTTATACGTCAGAACAAGTTGTTTTTTTTAGCTTCACGCTGTATCCCGCGCGAGGCAGGGTAGGCAGAGGGAACCCGGGAACCTAGTCAAATTCAAAAAAAATTTTTTTCAAATTCAAATATTTTTATTCAAAATAAGAAGTTACAAGCTTCGTTATTTGAACGTCAAACAATTTACCACCAGTTCACTAAAGTTACTGCCTCAGACCTGAGAAGAACCGGCGAAAGAAACTCAGCGGGACATGTCTTTTAGTGTCAAGACACTCCGTTCCACTTCCGTTCCCCACTTTCCGCCAAATTTGAGGCATTGCGTGTTGAGTGGAACTCAACGCCGCGCTTTGCTTATTACCAACAGAACAAGTTATTGTGTATAATTTGCTAAGGTATAATAAGTTTAAACGAGCAAAGAAGTATGGGTCGTTATTGTTATAAATATGAAAGTTTGTAAAAATGGAAGTTACCCATTGACACGCAAAAACTACTGAACAGATTTTGATAAAACTTTATAGTAACGTAATTTAAAATTAATTCAATATCACATCTAAATATTATAATAATATAGTGATATATAACATGTAAGCTTCGAAACCAAAGCTAGCATTTCAATAAAGGAAACACCATTCTTAGTTAACGGACACGACACGACACCGACACGAGGTTACCTTTGTTCTTAGCCTCGTGTTCATTCTCTTTGTCCCTAGTGGGGTGTGGCGAGAGAGATCCGCTTAGAATATCTGAAACATATCGATTATATGTACTAATTTATGTATATATATCCAATTAATATAAAAATGTGATAATTTGTTTGTTACCTAGATACATGTTAAAAATCTACTGAACATTTTCATATAAAATTTTGTGTATGGCCAACTTGTGCCAGAAGCAATAACATCCTGGGCACATAAAATTGCGTAAAAAGTGGTTTCAATATATTTTTTATTTCTTTCTAGATCTAATATTTAAGTCAACAGCAGCAACTACAAAGGCTTTTCTAAGTATATGGAAAATCTATGATCTATATAGAAAAAGCTCACTAAAATTAAAACAAAATTTATACAGTCACACGAAGAACTGAGTATTATCAATATTTTATTCAACTATCTCTTTAAAATTATCAATACTTTAACTAAGACCCCGCAGTCACTAAGTAAGCACGAAAATGAACTATGTAATTTGGTTTAGGCAGCTAACTAAGGTGTCCAAAATACCATCCAATTATCAACTGTATTGAGTATACGTGCAGAGCAAGTTTCAGTTTTTATAAAATGACGGAAGTCTGGCGGCCGCGAGCTCTTATGCTATTTCTATTTAATGCCCCAAAGAAAAAACTACTTATAATTATAATAATAAAAGCAAAACTAGATAGACAACAAAACCAACACAGACCTCTCAAGTACACATATAGGTACTATTTTAACATCTAGCCATTTTTTTAGATAAAATAAAAATTGCAATAATATAACAGCGTTGATGATATTTGATATTGGTAATTATATAGAAATAGGCTCTCAATGCCTATCGATATATGAAAAAAGGTGGAACGCTAATATTTCTTGCACCAAATAAATCAAAAATCATCAACTTCCGGTCCAAAAAAAATAAAAAAAAGCATTAAAGTATCATTGAGCGAGAGACCTGGTAGACCGTCGCTCCCATTACCATAGCTGTTGATGAAGTTCGCGAGGTACAGATCTAACTCTCGGACAGACACGTTTATATGGTACGGATTCACGCAGAGCCCCGGCTGGGTACATTCTGGATGCTTCTCTAAACGTTCACCGTCTGTACTCTCTAAGGGTATCGCTTTGAACAATATCACCATTACTAGGTCTAACCGCCACACCTGTAATTTAAAGGATTTTGGTTTTAATTATATTCTATTCTAGCTTCACGCTCTATCCCGCACTGGGCAGGACTCGCAGAGAGTACTGAGTAATTTAGTGTTAAGACACTCCATCACTCCGTTGAGGTATTGCGTGTTCAGTGGTGGAATTTGAAAATCAGACTTTGCCTTTTTTGAACAGAACGAAGAAATGAAATTTTTCAATACTTTCATTTGAAAATAATATTTATTTTTGTTTCTCAAGTGGAGATTGAACCCACAACCATTCTCTTTTACTAAAATTTTGTATAGTATCACGTCTTATCTCGTATGAAAAAGGATTACCTGACCTATTTAACACTAATTTACAGACGGAAGCTTACACATAAAACTTCCACTTTTTTGCCCAATTTATGTGATAGAATATACTACATGATTAGCTGAGGAACTCAATTGCAGGCTTGGTCTTTCTACCGCCAGAGCGAGAAAAAATAATAATTCGTTCCTCCTCATGAAAATTTAGCCTACCACCATCCAGCCTTGGTATAAATTTAACATGCGGTACAGCTAATTTAATCTATCCACAGTGGTTAAAGAAGTAGAGGACTTCTTGACGTAGATAAACGGTGACTAGCGTGATGATTGTACGTTTGATCTCTCTCCATTGGGGTGTATAAAACATTTGCATTTCCGGCTCGGGTGACAAAAATGGAGTTTAATTTGAAACGGAAATCGAGAATTGGGACTGCGTTCTTAGTACAAAGTTTTCTCTATCTACGCTGTTCTATTAAGGAACATAGAATAAAAATGAATGAATAGAGATTAAAAAATTAATAATAGCCTTATTACCTATTTAGAAAACGTATAAAAATTTTAACGTAGCTAGATTTGAACCCGCACCACTTAGAATTAGAAGAAGCGCGCGGACCACTAAACTAAAAAAATATACTAATGTACTTAACATTGAGTATTTTTCTTTCCTAAAGGTGGATTTACAATTTTAAATTAGTCTACAGCTTAAAAAATATTCATTACCATCTAGAGATCGAAACACGACTTCGCCCGCCCAAGCTTATATACTCGTATATTATTATTTTATTTATATAAAAACCTTGTACAAAATTATAATGATAATAAGGCAAAGCGCGGCATTGAGTTCCGCCACTCAACACGCAATGCCTCAAATTTGGCTTAAAGTGGAGAACGGAAGTGGAACGGAGTGTCTTAACACTAGGTTCCCGGGTTCCCTCTGCCTACCCTGCCTCGTGCGGGATACAGCGTAAAGCTGAGAAACCTTAGACAAATTAACCTTACCGCGCGGGTTCAAATCGAGATACGTTAAATTTTTTATACGTTTTAAAAATATATATAATTATAAAATTAAAGCAGGTTACCTTATCAGCTTGTCTTAAGCAGTCTATCCTCCTCATTTTGCCCTTCTGGTCTGGATTCGACAGCACACACACCGCCGGCCTCTTCCCCGTTATACTGAGCACGAAGTCCTCTCGGCAGTCCTGTGTAATATCCTTGCGTAGCTTCCCGAGTAACCGTGACGCCCATTTCTGTTTCACTTCTGCTTTTTCGTTCTGGAATTTTTTAATGGATGTTTTAAAGTTAACAATATGTATAATTTTGGAAAAACAGCTTTTCTGTTAGTAAGGTGGAGGACTTGATGTTTTATATCTTGTATATATTATATAATAATAGTATATAATTTTTTTTTTTTTTTTTTTTGTTTTTTTTTTTCAGCTTCACGCCGGCACCCCGCACTAGACAGGGTAGGCAGAGGGAACGGAAGTGGAACCCGTTCCACTTCCTTTCCCCATATTTGTTTTATTTATTTATGTTATTTCTTAATTCTAACAGCATTTTTCATTCGTGCCTTTTTTATATTAATATTTTTTTATTTTTACATTTCATTACTCACACTAATTTTTCAATACAACTTTATTTTATCAAAGTAATTTGACTTTATGATAAAAAATATTTTATAATAATCTTATAATATAAATCTTGATTTTTGTAAGTAATTTAGAATAATTCACCTGCATATTATACGTTAATACGAAAATTACCTAACAATTTCAAAAATTTACATTTTTTTTATGGACAAGACACGGCAAACGAGCGTACGGGTCACCTGATAGTAAGTGATCACCGTCGCCCACGGCCCCGTATAACTCTAAAGAAGATATAAGGTAGATGGGCACCGAGGCCCGGCATTAACCAATGCGAAAAGCAGTGGCCTAAGCCACTACTTAACGCCGGTTTTAAATGCCGAGGGTGGTAATAATCTGGTCGAGTCTACCCATGCGTGTTGCCATTGCTGACAACGTGACTCCCCCATACCTACTTTAGTCGCCTCTTACGACACCATCAGTACCAGGGTGATCCTATTCTTAGCCAGAATCACACAGCAAAAATTTATGTAAATCTATAGAAAAATTGTAATAAACGTATAAGAATTTCAATTTAGTTCGATAACAGGTATTTGACCTGTTTAATTGACCAGAGTGCTTGGAAGGTATCAAAGAAAGTTCTTTGTCTCTTGCTACGTTCTACCTACAAAACACTGCCTAAAAAAAATTGAATTTACAACAGTTTCCCAACAACAATGATTGATGAACTCACATGACTAATACGCTTGGAAAATTTGTTACAAAATTCAGTACACAGAAGAAGGTTATATGGGAATTTTCATTAAAATAACATATGACGTGTTAAGCCTTCATTTAGTTTAAGTAATTAATCAACTCTTGTTATTTATGCATATTGTACTCTCATTTAACGGCCCATTTGTTAGGAGCACCAGCTTAGCTGACAGCTTAGCTTTTAATCTGTATGGGAAAGTACATGCCGACAATTGGTCAATTTTAAATCAATTATATTGTAGGATAGATAGTTGATCTGGCTGTTAAAGAGATAGTTATAAATTTGATTTTCAAACATTTATTACTCTCTCTCTCTCTCTCTCTCTCAGCTTCACACTGTATCCCGCACGAGGCAGGTCAGTCAGAGGGAACCCGGGAACCTAGTGTTAAGACACTCCGTTTCAATTCCCTTCCCCACTTTCCGCCGAATTGAGGCATTGCGTGTTGAGTGGCGGAACTCAACGCCGCGCTTTGCCTTATTACCAGAGCCAAGAAATGAAACATTAAATATTTAAATTGAAAATATTCAATATTTCATTTCCTCAACTGGGTATCGAACCCAGAACCTGTCGGTTACAGTCATATGCTTGTGCCGCTGCGCCACGACAGGCCTCCAGGACATTTATTATCTACTAAATTGTTTTATATTTAATTTATTAGTATTAGTTAAGCAGAAAAAATATATTCTTGTAAAGTACGTCAGTCTTGAAAAGTTTTTATTTACAAATACGAAAATTCATAGCAAAACAATAGCAAACATCTTGTATTACACAAAAACATTTCTAAAAGATCTGTTCCCTGATGTACTCGTACATAGATATGGTTTACACTGCAGATAAACGGAAGCTCTAGATGTTTTAATTCAACATAACTAAAATATATTCAATATTTAATTTCTTTAAGGGACACGCTATATCTCCCACATAACAGGAGAAATTTAGGAACTTAGTGTTAAGACACTCCGTTCCCATGAATGCACTACCATCCTACACTTTCCACGGAATTCTTGATGCTTTGCGTGTTGATCTTGAGTGGCGAAACTCAATGCCTCGCTTTGCCTTTTCTCCAGTGCAAGAAAAAGGAAAATATTAAATATTTCATTCCGTTATAAGAGAATAAAATCCATTATTTTTGTAAGATATTACTTATTATGAAATGGAATCCAACACCGCGATTCTTTGATTAAATATCCTCTAAACTAGAAGTATAACGTACTGTCACACGCTTTTGGCTCTATACTTCCGCCCAATTCTCACAAAATTCCGTGGAATGACAGAACTGATCGCTGTGTATTGTGTCCCAGAACGTAAAAAAAATATATTTTTTAGCTACACGCTGTATCCCGCATATGGAAGGTTAGGCAGAGGATGCTTCGGAACCAACTGTTAAAACACTCCGTTCCGTTCCCCACTATCCGCTACCGCACTATTTGAGGCATTGCGTGCTATGTGGCGGAACTCAACGCCGCGCTTTACCGTTCGTATGAATTGTAACGAACGGATATCGAACCCTTACCCCCGCATTTACACACGCTGCCCTAAAATCACCGAAATAAACAAGACTATAACCATTTTTATTCAAACTGCAAGCTCCTAAATTCAACGTACAAACAATTTTTTAAGACAGAACATAAAATTCAATACTAATTTTGCGAATTAGCTTTAAATCATGAGTTGCGACGTAGGAATGGTACATTCAACGAATATCTTCACCGATAGACGCATTGCGACTGCCTGGAAATGCAGACATCTTTGTTTTGTACCTTCCGCATCGAGAATCTGTTAACTCGTGTTTTTATTGAAAATATTATTCGAAATGGTGATCTTGTTTTTTTAAAATAAATTTTCGTTTGTAAAATAATGTTTTTTTATATATATTTTTATTTAATCACCACGTTACATTCCGCCATAGTGTAGTGAAACGTCGGGAACGGAGTGTCTTAACACTATGTACCCTATGCGAACTTTGCTGATATATATCCGAAATGCAAAATGAAGCTAAAGCAACTTTATCTTTTAGTAGGTAACATATAAAATCAGATGGCAATACGAAAGAAACGGAGGGTCTCAACACTACGTTCCCAAGTTAACACTGCCACGAGCGGGATACAGCGTGAAGTGAAAATAATAATGGCAACATGTAAAAGTTTTACATGACAATATTACAAGGAAAGTAAGATTATAAATAGCGTGGTCTCACAATTTTCTCGATAAATAAACTATATACAACAAGAAGGATTATTCCAATATAAATAAATAAATAGTCCATGAGATAAACGCTTTTGACGAAATACATTTTTTAGCGTTATAATATTACGGCAGAAATACAAACATAGATAATTTTCTTAAAAATAATATTAACATCTTTAATATTATTAAGTTGTGCAGTCGTGATGCAGTTCCGCAGAGGGTCCCTCTCATTTACGAACTTTAACGGATTCGTTTCGAATTTTCTTGGGGAATTCTGTAATTCATGATTATGGGGTCGATCACCCAAAGTACCCCACCCCAAAAGTATGCATTAAAAATAATTACATTTACTCTAGTAATCTATGGTACAGCGTTAAGATCCACCACTCAAGAAACAAAACCTCTCAAACTCTGTAACGAAATGACTTCAAATTTTATACACCCTGTAACCACATCGCGTTATCAAAAGCTAACCTTATATTTTATTACACACTCACTATCCTACTTCTTTTGTAACCATTGTTCAGATACAAATCAATAAGAACGGACCGAGACGAATATGTATGAGTTTATCCAAAAAGTTTCAGTGCTACATTCATCACGTCTGCGGTAACAAATATCTTGTGCAGCACTCAAATATTTCTCCTTTATAAAATATAGGTTATGTTTCATATGAATTAGTATCCATCTCTGTACTGATACAATAAAGTTGTACAGTTCGTTTGTTTGAATGAGCTAATCTCCAAAACTACTTGTGCAAATTGAAAAATTCAAGTTTGAACGTCAATATTTATTTATTATTCCAATTTCCGGATGAACTATAAGTCACTCACTCAGCTTCACGCTGTATCCCGCACACGGCAGGGTAGGCAGAGAGAATTTAGGAATGAGGGAATTCCCCACATTCTGCCAAATTTGACACATTGCGAGTTGAGTGGCGGAACTCAACGCCGCGTTTTGCCTTGTGTGATGAAATGAATACTTTAAATATTTAAATAGAAAATATTAAATATTTAGTCTCCTCGAGTGGGGATCGAACCCACAACCTTTCGGTTACAGTCACACGCTTGTGCCACGACACCCCTCTAAGAAACTATAGAAACTATAAGTATATCACTATATATATATTTATATTTTTTTATTTTATACACAGCCAGAGTAGTTAATGTTTTGAGTCAAACATATCTCTTAATTATTATTATTATTATTAATTATTATAATTAATTTATTATTGTTGATTCCTTTAGATTACGCGAATCCAAAGATTTAAATATATAAATAAGCAATGTAACTTTACGCAAGCTTTTGATACAAATAAATTATTTTATTTTAATTAAATTAGTACTTATGAAAATAAGATCCCATACTTAAAACATTACAGATATATAACTGCTATTTTCTATCTATCTAGTTCAGAGAATTAGATTAACTAGATTAGATTAGATGCAAGAGGGAGGAAGATGTGCTAGAGGTTGCAACCTCTTAGTAGTTTGACGGTTTTTAAATAGCGCAGGTTCGAGTCCTGCTAACTTATTTTTTTGTATTTATATCGCTAACTCATCATGTAAACACCATCATATTCACCCCTAATTATAAAAACAACAACAAACATATGAACGTAATTAACACACTAACACAACCCACGAAACCCACTGTGACATGGCCTTTAACATCCATACGCTGTACTAAAAAACATATTTTAACTCATATATTTTTATTTTCAATTTAAAAATACATGTAAAATATAACCCAAAAAAAATATGTAAAATTTTGACATTTTAAAAGGCAAAAAGAGTTCCAACGGAACACGCATGTCCGGCAAATTCATTTTCTGAGCGTGGCATATAAATAACTGTTATAATACAAAGCTTTGCATTCTCTACCAAACAAAAATTGCAAATGTAACCACAAACAGTTTGTGTGTATGTAATATTTCTATTTTATAATAAACGTCGTGGTCAGGATCCCCTAAGAGCGTATTCAAAAGAGCGAGTATCATTTTCATCAACAACTGGTCGGCCGCAACTTGGTTTGCGGAGAATTGCATAAGTAAAATGGAAAATCGAACGGAAAATCGAACGGAAAATCGGTTTTGTCGTTCCGTTGACAAATTCTTTCTTATCTCAGGTTCACGCTACATCCATCGTAGGCATCGTAGGCAGGAACTTGAGAACGTAGTGTCAAGACACACCGCTACATTTCGTTCCGCCGAATTTGGCATTGTCTATTGCTATGTTTGCTTAAACTATCAACATATTCAATTATCTAATATAGCAATATTTAAATTTTCTATGTCTGGTAATTTCATCTGTATTTTGTTGGTCTGTCAGTCAGTCAGTAAGTAACGATAGCGTTTTATATATTTACTTTTATCAAAGAAAAAAAAGTTATTTTGGGGTTAAGGCTGTTGTGCATATAGTAGGGTAAGTGAAAGAACCGTGGAACTTTCCGCTAAATTCTTGAAGTATTGCGTATTGAATGGCAGAAAGAAATTAAAATAGAAAATATTTCATTTTCGAGTTGGGATCGCACGTACAACCTGTCATTTTTACGGTCACGCGCTTGGGCCTATGTGCTATAATAAGTCTCAAAAATTAATAGTGTTACATTATTTTAGTTAAAACAATATGATACTATTAAAATGGAAACAAAATATTTCAAATATTTTAAATTTTGTATAATACAATCGTAATAATTACATAATTACAAAAAAAAACAACAAACAAAACATAATAATGACTTTAAATTTTAACAATTATTATAGTTAATCTCATACTAAAACTAGAAAAATTTTTAAAGACATAGCAAAATTAAGATAAATAGCCCGCATCTTTACGGAACTCAACTAACTAAAATACTTTTGAAATCCCGACGTTTCAAACACGTTGCAGTAGACCGTGATAGACAAATTAAGATTGAACACCGTTTACTATCTTCTTCTTCAGCTTTACGCTGTATCCCGAACATGGCAAGGTAGGCAGAGGGAACTTAGGAACCTAGTGTTAATACACTCTATTTTATTCCCCAGTTTCTGCTGAACCATAAGGCATTGCGTGTTCAGTGGCGGAAATCAATTTCACGTTTTGCTAGAGCTAATTTCAATCGATAATAATAAATATTTAAATTTCTCGAGTGGGCATCGAACCCACAACCTGTCGCGTTAACAATCTCACGCTAGTGCCCCTGCGTCACGACATGCCTCACAACAATCGAATCAAATAAATACAATAAACAAAGTAAAAAAAGTAAAAAAACAGCAAACTTCAAGTAAAAAAAATAATATTTACCTGTAATTCATACTTGGTGTGTCGCTCCTCCTCAAGACTCATCCGTTTCTCGTGTTTTTTGTAATATTTCCTTTTGGCCGCTTGTAAATTGAACCACGTGTACGAAAAGGACTTTACAAAAGGCATCAGGGCCTCTATGAACGGATGGAACTCGTCCTGTAAACATTCAAATGATCGAGAACATTTAAATAGATTTTTAGTTTTTTTAATAAAAATTGGCACCCAACGTGGGACTCTTTAGAAAATAATATTTATTATATATCTATTGCAATAATAATTATAATCCTTGAAAATCAAACAATTCTGTATTGAATTTGATAATTTTAATTCTATTTTCATAAAGTTATTAAAAACAAATGGTTATAAATATACATTTACAGCTATTATTCTTGCACTCGAACATTATTTACATCCAAAGCATTCATAAAGTAAGTAACATAAATCATCAGAGGCATTGGTAAGTCCATTATGTGACGAGGAATTGGTTTATTGGTTTTCTTTAGCAGATATTTTATTACATGATATAGTAGGAATGACGAAGTGATAAGCTCTAACGAAAGATTTACGGCTAAGCCTAAAAACGTTATATTGTTATTTCTAATATATTCTATGGAATTATTTATTAAAAGCAATAGATATGCGCTGAATATCTATTTATTAGAATATTTTTATCGATAAAACTGTAGTTGAGGCTGTTTTGGCACAACGGCACTGGTTTTGATTGTAAACGTGGCAGTTTGGGTTCAATTTCCCTTCGAGAAAATGTAGTTCTAAAGTTTCTCCTAGTAGTTTTAAAGAAACAATCGCAGTGTTAAGTTACGCCAAAATGAAAATGAATCTGTTTTTAAATAACTTATACGTAAGCCCCCTTCACTCGCACAGCCAAATCAAGAATATTTATATTCAAATGAGACATGAAGTCAGACTAGGAAGTTCGATAGGGTTTCCCATCAGTATATTGTACAGCATTGCGATTACTAAGCTTTTTAACATAAATAAAACAATGCCGATGCCTATCTACACACATTGAAGTACAATGTAATTCTTCTTAGAATTTTGCTAACTTCACGGCGCTTTGACACTTTTGAAAAAAAAAAAGTTGCTATGTATTTTTTTTTAAATTATCACGCTTTATCCCGCAACTGGCAGAGAAGACAAGAGAAAAAAAAAACAAGAGTAGTATTTAGATCGTCACGGTTAGATATGTAGAGATTTCTATTTCCATTTTTTGTCGCCAAATTTTTGAAGTATTTATTTTATCATTAGCCATTTTATTTTATTATTAATGAAATAAACTCATTTCTCTAAGAAATCAAATTCATAATTATCTACAGTCCGATACAAAAACGCTGCGTCAAGACGGCGACACACTTACACTATAGTTTTGAAGTTAAACTAAAAATTGAATAATCAATTCTAAAAATGTAAAGTAGCAGTAAATTTAATTTATAAATATGTTATTTAGAAATTTATTATTATATAGAATATTTTTTTCAATAAAACAAAAACAAATATAAATAGACAAAAATTATAATTAAGAAACTAAAAGCAAAAAAATCTGGCCATATGTCAACTGAGCATAGAACGAAACGCATCCAAGATGTTCTGAGAAACACTCACGTACCATATCAACTTTGCTTGAGCAATAAATAAACTCTTAAATCACATTTATATGACACGATCTCACAGTGAAGTAGACGTATATAGAAATAGAAATGTAAAAATAGTTTTCAGTTTTTAATCATAAATACCGTAGAGCTGTCGTAGCCGTCGTGGCATAACATCCGACTGTAAAGGTAATGGTTGTGGGTTCGATATTTACTCTGAGGAAGGTATTATTATTTATTTCTCGCTTTCGAAATAATATAAAAATGACGTTGCGAATTGCCACCTTGGACCTTATGACCTTATGACCTTACACGCTGTTACTTTTACCTGCTCTGTCCCATGCTGGAAATAGAATAAAGTTAGAAAAAAGTTCAATTAGTGCAAAGATTAACCAGACTGGGCCAAAAAGTTCAATGGATAAAAATATGTACCATAAGCGTGAGCGGTCGTGGAGTCGATACCCACTAAAGTATGTGGCATCAATTGTAAAATTAAAATAAAACTTTTGTTTATTTTCTATTTTTTTCTACTGAATGGCTTCCATAATAATATATACGTAATAAGTAAGATTATTTGCCCGAACATATTATCCATTCAGGATTTAGACCAAAAAAGAGGTCTAGAATAATTGTATCACGAGATTTTCATCAAAGAAACACCCTCCATGGTAATTTCTTAAATAAACAAATTTTAAAAATATCTTCTCATTAAATGGCATTGTCAACTATACTTTTAAATAATACAAATACTAATATAAGAGTGTAACCTTAGGAAGTACTGGTTCAAATTAAAAAAAAATCAATCGTCGTGTGTCACATTCACAAGTAAAAATCCTTACTAATCACGTATTCATCGTGTGAAGACGCTATTGTTGTTTGATTCATAACATAATGCATGCAAATATGTCAGCTTGATTTATACGGAATTTGCTTCAAAAGCAAAAAAAAAATATTTGTAACTGTAAAATAATCGTAAAACGTATTGTATTGTTTGTCATTCAATGACTGAGGAGAATAAATTCTTGGAAAGAGGCGTTGCATTCAGAGAAGTGCATATGTTGAGATTGTGTTAGAAAATTTACATACATGTTTAAGGATATGCTTAAATTATACGTGTAAATATATGGGTGGAGATACTATGAGGTCATTACAATGTAATTATATGTGAATTATTTAGTATTTTTTATAGATATAAGTGAGAAGACTTCAGAAGAACAGATCCATTAAATAATAAATAGATGTTACAACTAGCACCTTGGCCTTAGTGATACAATACATGAGACTTAATGTAATAATATAGCCTGAAGTCTTTCTCAGTGAGTAGAATATTCAGCTTAACGCTGTATCCCGCACGTGGCAGGGTAGGCAGAGGAAACTTGGGACCACATGTTAAGACACTCTGGCCCATTCTCCACTTTCCACAATATATGAGGCATTGCATGTTAAGTGACGGAACTCAACGCCGTGTTTTGCCTTGTTACCAGTACGAAGAAATGAAAACATTAAATATTTAAATTAAATATATTGAATATTTCATTTTCTCGATTGGGGATCGAATCCACAACCTGTCACGTTAAAGTCACATGATTGTGCCCCTGCGCCACAAGTCACAGTGAGTATTCACACACAGTTGATTAAGTTTCAAGACGAAAAAAAAATGTATTACAATATTTCGAATTTAACAACAATATCGAGTAGCTTGAAATCAGTGTATTTATCTTAGGATACTGTATTAGAAGAGAAAGTTACTTATGAAGAGATCCTTGCTGAAAAGGAGATCACTGTAAAAAATATCAAAATTTTTTCAAGGTCAATATACAATAATCATAAAAATCCCCATATATCTTCAATATAGCATTTACTACACACCCACCCACACAACACATCAATGAGATATGGAAAATACCAAACGTTCCAAGTATAAACAAAAGTCCAGTCAAAACATCGGGTTGAGTTGGCGAGGACGCTAGACGTGCCGCCGCCCTGCCAAGGAGTGTTGGCACCTGATGCCACGTGGCAAAGTTGCCAGTAAGTTGACCATATGGCAGGGTGATTGCACTGGGTTAATAGGTGAATGTGAGAAGTGTAGTTCAAGATATCATTAAATATTTTCGTTAGAGCCAAGTCGACAAATAATTTGATCTTATAAGGTTGATGCTTGATTTTTTACTTTAATTGCGACTGGTTCACTAAAGTTAACGCCTCAGACTAAGAATAACTGGTACCGTTAAAATCAGTCGTAGCACAGAGGTACAAGCGTGTGAATTTTGCTTTGCGTTTTGGGGTCTCCTTCTCTCAGTTTCCTCCTAACTATATTCTATAGCTTATAAAATAAAAAAAAATAATAGTTAAAAATTTTAACTTACAATTTCTTAAGTAATCTCAAGTTTTGGTATAGACTCTGCCAAGAAAGGTATATCGTAAGCAATGGATCTATATATGGAGGATAAGAAGAAAAATGATGAAAAGAGTGATTTTTACTCTTCTTAGAAACCAAATACTAAAAACACATACGCTTCCAAACCATAATACTAAATTTACTCGAAAATTTAAAGGAAATCACAAGAAATCTCACTAATAGATAGGAAATTATAATAAATCATAAACATCCTTTTCGCTCAATGAAAACACGAGGCGAAGATTTACTTTGAAATACAAACACACGTCACATTAAATACGATGCGTCGTAAAACTATAGAAAAGGTGCAAGCTTGTATGAGAAACATATTCTAAACAGAACTTGGCAACAGCTAAATTCACCTCTAAACGTATATTGGAAAAGAATCTAGAAATTTTTGTAATTTTTGACGTATTGTTTATTTATAAGTAATTTAACATTTAACGTATCTGTTACTGGCATAAAAGATTTTTTATTATAAAATTAAATAGTATATTTTAGTTATAAAGACAAAGCGCGGCGTTGAGTTCTGCCAATAAACACGCAGTGCCTCTAATTAAAACTAAGTTTTCAAATTCCCTCGTCCTTCCCCTTTACACTGCCATATGCAGAGTATAGTATGGAGCTAAAATGAACATATCGTGTTCTTTAATCTAATACGAACCAAAACTTAAAAGCATCACTTATTATTAAAACTTAAAAGCATCACTTATAAGGATATTTACATCCATTTGTTAAAAATAGTAAACTTTTAAGCTACAAAAGTCACTAGATTATATGTTTATATAAAAACAAAAATAAGTTAATTCATTTAATAATTGCAAAGAAATTGATGACCAACAAGATAAAGTGTGGCGTTGAATTCCGCTACTCTATTCACAATATCTTAAACACTGGACGGTGCAAGAAAGGAGTGTCGTAACATTAGGTTCCCGCTACCTACCCTGCCAAATGCGTGAAGTAAAAAAGAAGTTAGGTATAACAAAATCGGGTGACAATAAAAGAAATAAACAATAATGCTTTTGTCAAATCATTGTTAACGGTACATGAAATGTAGACGTGCCTCGACAAAACGTCAATGTTCAAATCCATACCGCTGATTCATTCAGCTGATATTGCTCAATGATTTACTAAAAATTATATTACTGTGGTTTTAAATTTATATATACCGCATAAATAAAGATAGAAAGGGCACCTAAAGTTTAGACACTACTTTCTCCATGCAACACTGCGGAATTCAACGACACTGTTTAATTACCACAGCGAGGACATGAAAATAATTCATTTCTTTAAGTAGAAATCAAATTCACATTCCTTCCCGTTTACAGACGGATGCCATGCCACTTGGCCAGTGACGGCCACAGAAATAGACCCCATTATATGCTAGATTAGAGGCTCACGCCTGAAATTATATAAAAATCTAGTAAAATATCAAGAACTATTTATAACGATACTGAAATTAAAAAATAATAAAACGTAAACATTCAAAATAGTGAAATCTTTGATCACATGAAAAAAATATGTTTTAAATCGTTATTTAGACTGGAAACAGAAAGGAAAATTATGTGTATATTTTGTCACAAATTTTATAAATCAATAGGTCCATCATCAATGGGAGACTACAAAGCTAGAATGTTTGTAAACTAACGATAAAATCCCTTACCACCGTTCTGTACTATTAGGAAAACTTCCAAACGCCACTGCCAAAACACTGGAGTGCGTTCACCCTGAACATTTTGGCGGCAAATCGCGATTCCTTCATTATTTTTTCATCTGAGCCGAATTTATTTTATAGATATTGGCGCTGCTTCACTGGGGATGCCCGGTTGGACTTGGCCCTGGTACCGCTTGGCGTTCCTAACTAGGTCGACGACGTCACAGGAGCTTTAGCCAAAATTACGCCACACTTCCTAGTATGAGGTCGTAGTACAGTGGACAGCGTCTGACAAAAAGTGAGACATAAACGCGACGGAATTCCATTCCAATTCCATAAGTGAAATGATTATGTTTCATTTCTTTCCATTTTATTGTTTGGTAGACGAAGTGTGACGTTGGATTTTGCCACTTAATAAAAGAGAGTACGAAATATCTGGAAGCTAGGCTAGACTTTCAAGTATGCTATTGAGGATATACCATGAAGCGTTTCTTTTTACTTCCTCAAGTACAAGCCACGAAAAAAAGCCACGCACCTTTGGCTCAACAGGTCTGCCGCTTTGTGGACAGAACACGTAATTCTACAATAAATCCCCATTGTTGTAAACTGAATGCAAAATTCGATTATATGCATTTAGGTAGTTAACCTGCACGCATCGAGAATGCAAATTGCATGAAGCTTTTGAACGAGGAATTTCTATAAAGGCACAAATCTAATGTACCAATGCAACTAACTGTCTATGTATATGGAAAATGGTTGTATTTCACTTAGGGCCTTGTAATGTGCCAACATTCTACGGTAAGTGATGGTAGGACGAAGGGCTTGTTTATTAAACGCGACTAAATATTTTTTTCGAGATTGCCTCAAAATGTACCGAATTCGGTGTAAATATGTGACTGTCGAACACTGTCAAATAGATGGGAGAACTCTGTTATTAAAGAATTGAACTGTACTAAATTTTGTATATAATGACTCATATACTCCTAATGTACAGTTTAAAATTTTAGTTAGTCATATTATCACTAATTACAAATATTTTTTGCTGATATCAAAAAACTGTGTAAAACTTTTTCAGACATCATTTGGTGCTTCTAATAAATATAAGAAAACTTAATTGATTTTCTTACAATTTAAATCTAGGTCGCGCAGTCAAAGGTGCTACAGATTGAAAATACAAAAACGTATACCCTGAAAGAATACCAACTTTACGACACATCGTAAAAACCGTGCGTTAGTAAAAACACATTGAAAACCAATCTCCTAACTGACCATCAAAGAGCTTTTGCGCAATGAACGTATGGGTGACCTTCATTTTATTTTTTATATATTTAAAAAAAAAAGCAATAGATAATTAGAAGACTCACGAGACACACGCATAACATATTTATTTTAAAAATATTTTTGTTTCTTTGCTTTGCTTATATACGTTAATATTATAATAATATCTGTGGTATATCAAAACTAATTGAAAATAATGAAGTCAGTCAGTCAGCCAGAAAAATATTATTATTTTATCGTTATAAATCGATAAGAAATAAACATAAACGAGAATTTTTATGGATAATAGCTTTAATTGTATATTATACTTAAAAACACTGTTCAAAATTGTATATAATTTAAAAAAAATATATAAAAATTCCTTATAAAATAAAGTCATTGTTAAAAATATTTAATAGAACAAAATTTCTCAAAACTCGAATATATTTCTTATTCTAAAGACGAAATATATCATTTTTTTTTCAAACTAAATCTATAATCAAATATATATGAAAAAACTGTATTACAGTGTTATTGTTGTGTATATTTATATAGTTTTACAAACAAGTTGAAGACCAACAGCAGCTGAACGGTTTGCGCAGAAATAGAAAATAGTTTCAAGAACTAAACGCACCGTTCTAGTTATAGCGGATATATACATATATTTATTAATAGTGACTAATTTCATACTTATTGTATGTGTTAGCGCTGTATTTTTTTGGTCAAAAGTGTCATTGCAAATTAATAAATATAACCTAAAATTTATAATTTAAATATTTTTATATTTTTTTTAGGTATTTAAATATTTTTTTTTGTGTTCTACATGCATTTAAAATTAAATAATATAATTGTCAAATTCGGCGCTAAGCAGGGAACGGAAGTGGAACGGAGTGTCTTAACACTAGGTTCACAAGTTCCCTCTGCCTACCCTGCCATGTGCGGGATACAGCGTGAAGCTGACTGAATAATACAATTGTTCACTTGTATATATAATTAATATAATTGTTGTTGTAAATAGACGTACAGATTTTGTATGAAAACATGAAATTCCGAATTAAATTAGAGTACACGCCTCTACTACGGCCATGCATCATTATGCACTCGAGTCAACCTTTCTCAAAAGCGCCAGCTATCAAATAGCATTACAATTCGATATGATATCAACTAAAATATATCTTCTCTAGATATAGAAACGTATATCATAATATTTAGTTGACCCTATCCTTTAAGAGACTCAGTGCCATGAATATACTTCCATACTCAACTTTCCGCCAATTTGCGGAGGTATTGTTTTATGAATGCTAGCAAATTAATATATTAAATATGTCAAATCCGTTACATTTAGTTGCGTCCTTGCAAGCCTGCGCCATGATTGGCCTCAAATTGTAAGTTCATATAAATACGTATATATATCACATGTTGACACATATCATCATAATAGGAGGTAGAGGTTTTTTTCTATATAGACAGCAATTTTGAGTTGAATTAAACACCCTAAGAAATTATATTCAATTATCAATTTCCTTTAAATATTCATATAATTGATTATATGATGTAAAATTTTAATTAAAAAAAAGACATGTCCCGCTGAGTTTCTTTCGCCGGCTCTTCTCAGGTCTGAGGCAGTAACTTTAGTGAACTGGTGGTAAATTGTTTGACGTTCAAAAAACGAAGCTTGTAACTTCATATTATGAATAAAAATATATGAATTTGGATTTGAATCTGTATTCAAATAGGTCATTACAATTACTCTTGAATCATCAAGTAACATATCCTGTAAATTGAAAAATAAAATATTATGAATGTCATAAACTTTAGATTCTATCTACCCATCCTCGAATAAGATCAATTAGATTACATAGATAACTATATATTGTTAAAAAAGTTATAACTTACATTTTTCAACC
Source organism: Eueides isabella (assembly GCA_019049475.1). NCBI lineage: Eukaryota > Metazoa > Arthropoda > Insecta > Lepidoptera > Nymphalidae > Eueides > Eueides isabella. The sequence continues at coordinate 9,542,381 of CM032406.1, forward strand.
AAATGATATTATTTTAGTACCCCGATAAGCTATCCAGTTTGCCACTTTCCGCCCAACTTCGAAGACATTTTATAATGAGTGCCAAAAAAAATCCCCAAGTAGGAATCGAACCTACAACCGTTATTTTTACATTCAAATGTAGTACAACTGGTTTACGATGGCCTCCATATAACAAAACTTTGTCAAACAAAACAGTCCTAACACTTGCCCATACCTTAACGTAATACAAAACTATTACATAAAATATATCAAATTTTATTTCTCTTACACAACATTATATCAATTGTATTATGAAATATTAAACAATTTATTATATTATAGAAATATTCAAATGGAAGAAACTATAAAAGCCACATGTTTAGAAATCACTTTATACATTGTCTGCTAAATCAAAGGCCAATCTATTTTCGATGCAGCTCAAGTCATATAAATAAAACAACCACTTGTATGTCGTACATTTTGTACGGTGGACGTAGAGTGCTTAGTGACACAGCACTCTGCTTTTATTTAATACATAGCTATAAAATTAATAATATAGATACGTTATCAAAACCGAATTATATATATATATATATATATATATATATATATATATATATATATATATATATATATATATATATATATATATATATATATATGTATATATATATATATATATATATATATATATATATATATATATATATATATATATATATATATATAATTCGGTTTTGATAACGATAATATAATAAATCAGATTTAAATAAATATTAATGCAATCATTACAATACAACATAAATACAACATTTATGTCCGTATATGTACATATGTAAATACCAATGTACTATGAAAAATTAAAAAATTAAAATATTATATACACATTCGCTATGTATATAAGGGATGTCATGGCGGAGGGGCATATGCGTTCGACTTTAATTGAGAATATTGAAATGTTAATTTATATTTATGTTTTCATTTCATCGCTGATCTTCCTGGTAATAAGACAAAATACGATGTAGAGTTTCGACACTCAAAGTCAATACTTAAAATTCGGCGAAAAGTAAGGAGAAGAAGCTTTTTGCCGTGTGATCCCGGCGTAGAATAGGATCACCCTGGTACTGATGGTTGCCGTGTGATCCCGGCTTAGAATAGGATCACCTTGGTACTGATGGTGTCGTAAGAGGCGACTAAAGTGCGTGTGGTAGAGTCACGTTGCTAGTAATGGCAACACGCATGGGCAGACTCGACCGGATTGTTACCACCCCCGGCATTTAAGACCGGCGTTAAGTAGTTGCTTTGGCCACTGCGTTTCGCATTAGGTAATGCCGGGCCCCGTGCCCATCTACCTTAAAAGACGGCAACGCCTCTGTAGCTCTTCTGGAGTTACACGGGGCCGTGGGCGACGGCGATCACTTACCATCAGGTGACCCGTACGCTCGTTTACCGTCTCTTCCATATAAAAAAAAAGGAACGGAACGGAGGGTTTTGACACTAGGTTCTAAAGCTCCATTGCGGTATACAAAGTGAAGCGAAACAATCGGTATATCCAGAGTTAAAGAGAAAATAACTGGAACTCATGATCAAGAATTGCCATTTAAACTATGAAAAATTCAGCAAAACTTAAAATAAGCTCTAACTTTAGTAAATAGAAACAGCTTAAACTGAAATGTTGTGAAAAGTTTCAAAAATACTTTAAAGAAAAATATTTTTTTCTTCTTTCTTATAGCCATTTAAGCCAACTTCAAATTTTAAAATAAATGTAATCAATTGATACAATGTAACTTTGTCGTTTTATCATCTTTTAATTTTTTAAGTGTAGTGTTAAGTCACTCAGTTCCTGTCAGACAATGTTCCACCAGTCCATGACGGTCTTACTATGAGTTTTGATATTATTTAATAACAATAACTATTCTGCTATTGTACACTACACTACTACTTTTACTATTCTACACTATTAACAATGATATAAAAAAAGTAAGTTTCCGCGAAAAAAATACCGAATTGAGGAAAAACCTATTTCATGCTGCCGCATAGCATGATAGGCAAATGGTACGTAGTGTAAAACACTTACCATTTTCCACCTATCTTTTCATATATTACCTGAAAAGTAATAAACTTCTACTTTCTCTATCAGAAAATAGAGCAAGAAATATAATAATACTCCACCAAGCGGGAATCGACCTCACAAGCATCGTTTTATCAGTCAAACGTAGTCTCACTGTGCCATAGTGATTTTAAATATTACAATTACCTTATAAAATATGTACGCCGCGAACAAAAATCGCTATAAGCATGACCGCACACATGCACTCAGCGACCTTCCTCGTAAGAGCTTAGGTATATCAGCGCTACAACTCTAATGCAACGGGATTGATATTATATTTATACATACAAAATGTACATTTCAATACGTATCACAGTGTTTTAGGCAAATAGGTACAGGTAATAAAATAAATGAAATGAAAATTCATATAATTATATGAAATGAAAATTCATATAATTATATGAAATGAAAATTCATATAATTATATGAAATGAAAATTCATATAATTATGTAAAACTCTTACGTTACTGAGTGACTAACAACTTACAGCTAACGCACAAGTTAGCTTAGCGTTAGGCAGGAACCTACGCGGCGTAGAATACTGAAAATTAATATGTTATGTCCTTAAAGAACGTAGAGAAATACTAAGAAGGAGATCCACGAGGAAAAAGTAAACGAAATCCTTTCTGTATTTACGCAAATGAACAATTTTATATAGAAATATTTACAAAAAGCACTGTATTCGTTTACTGGGAAAATTAAACGTTAACGTATATGGTAGCACTGTATTTAGTTTACTCCGCAAGAAGTCGTGTTAAACATTTGAAAAATAATCGTAGTTAACACAAAATGGAGATTAGAGTCTCAACACTAGATATTCTCTTTTCACCTTGCTATGAGGAAAAAAAACGTATAATTGTTTTTTATACAAATAAAATTTACAAGATAAATATGCTGACTAAACTAAACTAAGGACTATATGAAAAGTCGTGTTTTATGCATAATTTCTCCTTTTTTTTATTTTAAAATAAATTTTACTTCAAGTTATTTAGCTTTACCAATCTAACTAGTGGAACGTGAAGATGGTGTTAGCATCTCTAAAATGAGCGGAAAATTGTTTGATGTAGGTCAGTTATTATAACTACCTTGCATGATACGAGGAATCAATCAAGATCAAGACACGCGCCAGAGTGTCCAGCCAAGTTAAAAAACTGGGAAGGGACAATACATGTATTTTACACAGACTATTTATCTCAAACAGTTATTAACAAATTAGCTTGACTTCTATCCCGACGATTTTTTTTTTTATGGAAAAGACGGCAAACGAGCGTACGGGTCACCTGATGGTAAGTGATCACCGTCGCCCACGGCCCCGAGTAACTCCAGGAGCTACAGGAGCGTTGCCGTCCTTTAAGGTGGAAGGGCACCGGAGCCTGGCATTACCTAATGCGAAACGCAGTGGCCAAAGCCACTACTTAACGCCGGTCTTAAATGCCGGGGGTGGTAATAATCCGGTCTCTACCTCACGCACTTTAGTCGCCTCTTACGACACCATCAGTACCAGGGTGATCCTATTCTAAGCCGGAATCACACGGATAAAAAAATAAAACTCGGCATCCATATCGATATTCCACTATTGTCGGTGAAGTCTTAACTTGGCTCTCATTTCACGATTTGATGAAATTAAATATACAAAGAAATATTATTTTAATAATAACCTACGACGTACAAAAGACAATTCCTAATTCCCCTTTCCCATAGAATGGACGCATATCCTATTCTCTTTTAGTACCTTCCCTGCACTTCCTGACCTAACTACTTGCCAACATTTCAACTTTCTAAGTCCAGTTCAGTTCCAGGTTTTATATTAAATAAATTTAAATAAATCAAGAGGGCCTGTAGCTTGTCCTGTAACTATGTAATCATCATAGATAGATCTAATCTCGTAAAGAATACTAAGTTAAACCAATGTTACTTACTGGTATATTTAGCTAAAATTTATTATATTGTTAAATATTAAACTATAAAGAAATACAAAATATATTATAAATATAATAACATATATCTGAATGACTTGTAAAAAAATATACAGCTTAAAAAAATATGACTTACCAGAAAATAGATAAATCACACAAATTAACCTCTAAAATTTGACATCTGACAGCTCATTACGTACTCAATGACAAAAAAAACCGCTAAAACAAACGTCAAAACTGCGCACAGAGTATAAAAGATAAAATCTGCTTTCAAGAAGCGACAGCGATCGCATTAAAACACACCAGGTTTATTAGAATTCCTCTCCGTGTATGTACGTACGTGCCTTCTAGCATACATCAGTAACCCAAGACATCCGGGAACCGCAGTTAAACTTTGTATGAACGTAAAGTGTCCTGGAGCTAAACTTACGGGTTAAGTAATTTAACTGTTAAATAGATTGTTCAAGATTAAATTCATCTTGTGTAGAAATTAAGGAAAAGAAAAATGTTTTTTACACTTATAAGTAAAAGCAAACAAAATTTAAAGATATTAAAGTTATAAATATTATGTTTAATTATCAAAAGGATTGTTTTGATTTTGACATAATCTAAGAGAAAAGATTTTACGTATTTTTAGCTTTACGTTGTACCCTGCATATAGTAGGGTAAGCAGAGGAACCTGGGAAATAATTAATCTCATTTTCTCGGTGTGATAATGAAACAGTTAGAAAACAGTAATTTCTCCACTGAACAGACAAGTGTTGAACATTATTACACTTGCGTAGGGATGGTCTGTCTTAACACTCTCAGATTCCAGCTGCCTACCCTGCAATATACGGAATACAGCGTGAAGCCAAAAGAAAATCTTTTCGTTGTTCAGTTATTTAAAGTTTACATCCACGGAAAGAAATTCAAGGACAGAATCAAAAGAAAAGAGAATAGTACTAGTCTACGAAAATAAAAACACTTCCAAGCTTAATTTAATTTAACTTTCCCATACAATATAATAAATATTTACGATCTGTCAAGAACTTAAAAGCAATCGTATAACCTGATAACTAGAAAATTGCATCGAGACATATGAGTCATCCTAGAAAGTTTCACAAACTATTATTTGGCAACTCTTAAAATAAAGTCTCAAGGTTGACAGAAAATTAAAAAGTGTATTATTAATCAAACGAACGAAGTCTACGGCATGTCAGTGTACCGGATATATTTTTTTTCTGCTGTTGATGAGCTGATTGCCAAAATTTCTTTTTCATTCTGCATTTAAAAAAAAATCTTTTAAATTATTTTGTACTGTAACAACATTCAGCTTTACGCTTTTGTAGTTGGGCAGAAATAGAGAAATTAGTGTAAAGACACTATGTTTTGTTTTCCACTCAAATCATGAATTGAGTATCTTTACGCCACACTAAATTAAATTTTAATAAAAAATCATAGTTTAACCTCTAGGTTAATCACTCCAAGAATTGACTTTGTTTTATTTTTAATAATAATTTTAAAATATATTGAAGTTACTAAATATTAAAAGACTCAACACGCAATAGCTCAAGAATTGGGCGGAAAGTGAGAAACGGATTTTTTTTAAGGAGGACGGAGTGTCCTTATACTAAGTTCATAGGCTCCCTCTGCCTACAATACTTTATGCATGATGCGGAATGAAGCTTTACATAACCATAACAGTTCTTGAAGAAAGTTTTATTAAACGCTTTATACATAGTAAATAAAACTTTAATGTCCAATCTGCATTAGCCGATGAGGAAAAACAAAAGCTCAAATATAAGTAAGCTTAAGCGAAAGCTTCTTTACTTAACTAAGTGGAAACTTAGACCGGTCTAATGGAACATCAGTTACGTTTGACTGAAGAAGCATAATGAGCTTTAAGGGTGTAAAATTTTATTTTTTTATATAATATGTAATAGCATTTTTTTATATATATGATTTTTTACGTTTAGGGCTCTGTGCTCAGAGGGTAAAAAGGGACCCTACTAATAAGACTATGCTGTCTGTCCATCTGCCTGTATCTCATGAAGTGTCATATTTAAACTATTTAAATTTTCACAGATAATATATTTTTGCTGCTGTTATAACAATAAGTATAAAAAATAAACAAAATCAATACTAAGGAGGTTCTCGTTGACATAGATAATGGTATTGAATATTCGTACGCGAATCCGACTCGCACTTGCCGGTTTTGATGTGTTATTCATTGTATACAATGCATTTAAAAATAAAGAAAATCTATAAAAAAAACCTATTATGTAGAGTTTTTGATATAACGTTGATTACAAAAGGTACTATATATTTATGCATAAGATACATTTCTTTATTTTTTTTTATAAGATACATTTCTTTTTTTTCTATTCAATTCACCGTTCAGGCCGTTTTGGAGTAACAGTATCGTATTTGGCTGTATATTTGACAGTTATGGCTCCTATTACCATTCAGGGCAATAAATTATCGTTACCTTATATTTATAAGGTAAAATGCGGCGTTGATTTCCACCATCAACATATAATGTCTCTCGTCTCGATTATTACTCCAGTACTGCCTACCCTGCTACATGCAAGATACCTGAACCTATAGTACGAAAAAATAGTAAGTAATAAATATAAAAAGACAAATCATGTATGTAGAGTAAAAACCGTTATTAATTAACTGAGTGTTCCTTCTAAACATCGATCAACAAAGTTAATTGTTAGTAAAATCGTTTCTGACTCTGTAATCCGTTGATCCGCTTTAGTCTAACGTGCTACGAGGGCGCAATTGTGTTGTATTTTCATATTGCAGGCAAAAATATTTTGTTTTGTTATACAAATTCCTAAATAATTATATATAGTTTTTTTATGTTAACTTCTTGAAGGGAACATGGGAACCTTTCCACCAAATTTTGCACTATTGCTTGATGAGCGGAGTTCAACGCCGTGCTATTCCTTGTTATCAAGGCAAGAAATTTACAATTGAATCCACAACCTATCGTTCTTAGAGTATCACGCTCGTGTCTCTATGACTCTACTAGTTAATAATTCTTAATTTAATTTTGAGATATCTTCTCTTTCAGCTATGCTGTTACTTTGTAACAAGAATTGTATATGGGAAGGAGGATAAGTATAATATGCGTATCAAATTGTGGCGTTGAGTTCCGCCGCTTAACATGCATCGTATCAGTTTTGGGCAAAAACTGGAGAACGTAGTGTCGTAACTCTCACTCGTAGTGACTTTCTCTGATTACTCACATTGTAATATACGGAATAAAATCAATAAGTTACAGCAGCAGCAGCCATATATAGTAGTTAGTTAGAGGGAACCTGGGAACCTAGTGTTAAACTCTAGTCCATTACCCAAAATAACGGCTTTATTTCTAGAAATATTCATTTCGGAAAGACATATTATTATAATAGCATGGATAATCAACATATCACTTATCAAATGCAACAATGAGGCCTGTCGTGTCGCAGGGATACAAGCGTACCACTGTAACTTAGGACGCACAAGTATTGGTTCGATCCCCGATCTAGGAATTAAAATATATAATATTTTATTTCTTAGCTTTCGTAAACAATTTCTGCCACTCAAAAAGCTACATCTCAAATTCGGCGGAAAGTACAGAAACGACATAATCCTAGATCCGAAGTTCTCCCAACATAGCCTTCCAAGTGACAAAAAAAAAAAGAATGGACATGTCCCGCTGAGTTTCTTTCGCCGGTTCTTCTCAGGTCTGAGGCAGTAACTTTAGTGAACTGGTGGTAAATTGTTTGACGTTCAAAAAACGAAACTTGTAACTTCTTATTTTGAATAAAAATATTTGAATTTGAATTTGAGTGCGGAATACAACGTCATGTAAAGTTTCTAATCACCCCTCAAAGCGATGTTATCGCACTGATTAAACGATATATTATGTACCGCTATACAAAAACGCGGATTAACAAAAGCTGCATAGTTTTATATTCGCCCCGCGTCACACAAGGTGAGGCGAGGACGATGCACTGGCCGCACTCACATTCTAATCACGATCATCAATTTTTTCCTCGACAATGGCTCGCCATGTTGTATAATAAATGTTATGTTAATATAATTGCTATTGTTTACTAGTGTGTCATTGCGTAATGAAGTGACGTTTTTCGCGGTACAGATTGGTTTGGGTAAAGCCTCAAAATAATGGGGCTTATTGATGGACTTTGCTGCTTTAAAATATTTTTTTTGTATATAGCAGAGTAAGTAATCTAGTCAGTAATAAAGGCCTGCTGTGGCGCAGAAGCAGATATGTATGTCTGTAAACGTTACAGGTTGTGGGTTCGGGTTCTCTAGAATGGGGATTCTAGGAAATGAAATATTTAGTACTTTCAAATTAAATATTTAATGTTTTCATTTCGTCGCTCTGGCTACAAAGCAAAGCGCGGCTCTCCGCCATTCAACACACTATTATTTTTGCCATAAATTCGGCGGAAAGTGGAGAATTGAACAGATTGTCATAATACTAGGTGTTCCGGAATATTGGAGGACCTAGTATTACGACACTCTGTCTAGGGTAGACAGACCGTGCAGGAAACAATGTAAAGCTAAAAAAAATAACTTAGTGTTCGGAGACAGTCTGTTTTTTGTAAACCATCGAAATTTAAGAAATATTTGTTATTATTTTCTTCACGCGTTGCCTTCAACAGCAGTATTTTTTACGGGAACCTCGTTCTCCATTTTTCGCCAAATATTTGTAATATTGCATGTTGATTTGCGGAATTGTCCACCATTTCTTTGTATTATTGCTAAGGAAAATAAATATTCAAATAAAAAATAACGTCCTAAAATGAATATTGCGTTTTGAATAGAGGAACTGAATTTTATTCTATCCTTAAATATTGCGGTCGGTTGTTGAACCATGTGAATGTGAACATGAAGGTTGTTAGTTCGATTTCCACTTAAAGAAATGCAATTATTTAATTTCCTATCACTGATACAAGGCAGAACGTAACGTTGAGTAACAACATTCAACATTCGGTATAGCCAGCGTGAAACTAAAAAAAAAATTAGCACCTTCGTTTTGCTTATAAACTTTTTAACACAAAATATTGACCTAATGATCAATCATTACATTAAGTCAACCGATTCTAAATTATGATACATTCAGTTTTCTTAGAAAAAAAATAATATTCACGAACTATCCACGTGTTTATTCAGTACTTGATTCATACGAATCAACATAAAATAAAGTTAAAGTTTGCTCACAATACTAAAACAACCCTAGACTGATTACCTCAAATTCATTGAATCTTAACAGAACGTCGATTATATAAACGCTATTTCGTAATCACAAGTGAACTAGAGCAGATCTACACAGATCTGACGATCGCAATCACGTACCCGTAGCTCGCACTTGAAAACGTGAAGATAACTCAGGATGCAACCATTAGTGTAATAGAAGCCGTCGAGCGTCCAAAATCATGCAAATCCCGCAATCAAGCTCGAAAATCGGCGAAAATTATTCACATGCAGTCTAACTGCAAATCCAGCTAAGACGACGACGTCTCGAACACCAACGGATGACGTTTAACGGCAATACTATGCAAATATATCCCGGGGCTGTCCGGGATACTGCGGGATTACAGTTACCCACATCACTAATCCCGTGTAAGTTAGTTCACTGTTGTCGAGGGCTTAACGTAAGATATTGGGCTCGTATGTTTGAATATTGGTCTAATGTATACACTGATAAATGCACTAGTGACGTCGAGTTATGACAATATCGCCTCGATAATTTGCTCTGCGCGGTTAGTGCCGGCGTGCACCATATACCATAGTGATGTGCAGACCCCTCGAACGCAATATCGATATTCTGACAATGCAATAAAATTATTATACGATCTAATCGCATAATGGATTCGATCATAAATCATTAATAATAAGACATAGCTAGTTACATGAGAAGCAAATGAAGATGGCGCCAGACGGAGAGCACATTTAAATCATACATATATTGATCATTAATTCATCGCATAGATCACACTCGGAGAAAACACTTGAAATTCTACGCCGTCCTCGCGTATCTACGGAATACCAAGTAGGTAACGATACCGCCCCGCAATGCTCTTTATTAAAATTAGACAAAAATGCATTTCTGCAAATAAAGAAACGAAAGTCACGTCTCCACTTAAGTGCCGCCCGTTTCAATAGCCCCCGACGTCATTAGGAAGAAAGAAGTAATTAAAAGTCCGATAAAAAATCTCAAGAACAAAAGTCGGCGTCCCGGACGCAGCATCCCGGCGCGTACGTACGATGTAGTTAGTAGCTAGTATTGCTAGTAAACAATCCATAATCAAAAAAATCAGCAAGTGTTCACTATAAACAAGATAGTGTTTGGCAAGGCTGCAAGGCGTTCCCGATTAGACTGCGCCATCATTCCGTCGGTTCATTCAATATTTTTTTTTACCGAACGCTGTAATTTCTTGGCTCGAACGCATCCGTTTACATGCCAAACAATAAATTTATTAGCCGAACGGAGGAGTGGCAACACTGGACCGCGTCACTCGTCAATACGTCACCGATTGCGTGGAATTTTGAGCATTTTGGAAATGGATTTGAAGCGGCGAGATCGAGCTGAGCGCGCTCATTATATAACACGCCGTCAAGGTGACTCGTCCGAACCCACTACTGTATCTATTTTAGTTCGAATTTCATAAATATCCCGTGACAGCTCATCTCTCCTCTCCCGCGTGCTTCGCTTCGGCGGCCATCTTCGCCGCGAGTTGCGTAACTATCGTTCTCCGATGTCGCACCGAAATATCGACGGAGCGTCCGCGTCGTTCCGAAACGCCGGCGGCGTCCTTGCTAATTTTAAAGTCCTTTCCTAAAGTTTATCGCTTGTGAGGTAATGGAGGTGTGACGTAGCGCTGGCAGCGGCCGGACGCGTACGGCGAGCGGGCGAGAAAAATTGTCGGCCGCGTGCGAGGTTAAATATAGCCGCGTCCCGACGCACCTTGGCGGAGCGGGCGGCGCGGCGGCACAGCCCTAGTGCATAATGGGCTCGATACCATCGGAAAACTAATCGTATATTACCGCGCGTGTCCGGCGGCAGATGCGCCGACCCGAAATTGCCGGCGACCCACCATCAATATAGCCGACCTAATTGAATATTATACGGCAATTTGTGTTACCGAAAATCTGGCTGGGAGTATGCGGTGGCCATATATAACGGCTAACGGTGTTAATGTTTTCTATGGGCTTGACACGATGCGATGCAGTGTTGCAGAACTAAATATAGACGAGCTGTTTTAGCTCTGGGCCTTAGCGTTTGCGCAACGTCGCCTCGCCAGTGCTCCGCGAGCGAGACACGTTCTATTATCGGAAAAATGGACCGATATGTTGAGAAATATTGTCATTTTCTCTCTCTCTTAACGCTTTCTATGACATTCTTGGGAGTTTTTGAATCACATAATGTTTGTTCCTACGAATTATTTACAAAAAAATCTTGTGAAGAAGACATTTTTAAATGAGCATAAATCGCGATGATAGACTCAGAATTCCGGTTATAACATTCTAACGACTCAAGAACCGGGTCAAACGGCTAGTTAAAATATAAAATGGTTGGTTGACAGGCCCATATATAAAATTAAATCGGGAACTGCAACGAAATGCGCACCAACTCACAAATAAAGTGCAATACTTAATTTAAAATTTTTATATGCTCTGTTTATATAAGTATAGATTAGCTAGCCTAATTTGATTCTTGTTATGTTTAGCACATATATATATATATATATATATATATATATATATATATATATATATATATATATATATATATATATATATATATATATATATATATATATATATATATATATATATATATATATATATATATATATATATATATATATATATATATATATATATATATATATATATATATATATATATATATATATATATATATATATATATATATATATATATATATATATATATATATATATATATATATATATATATATATATATATATATATATATATATATATATATATATATATATATATATATATATATATATATATATATATATATATATATATATATATATATATATATATATATATTAGCAATACGTCAAATTTGGAAATCTTATGTTGATAACACACTCCGTTCCCCACTTTCAGCTGAATTTTCGAAGGAATTGAATTGAATGTGAACAACACTATGAAACGGTAATTTGGTGAAAATGACTTACAATACACCTCTGCGAGACTCCCATGTATGATTAATTTCTCATATAATAATAATTTTAATTCTTGTATAGTATAAGCCTTTAATTTATAAAATAATTTAATAAATATGGCTGAAAAAGTAATACTGAGGAATGTGGCGCTGGTATACAAGCGTGTGCATGTAAACGACAGGTTGTGGCTTCGATTCCCACTCGTTGAAATGAGATATTTTATATTTTCAAATTAAATATTTAATGTTTTCATTTCTTTGCTCTGGTTACAAGGCGTAGCGCGGTGTTTAGTTCCGGTTCTTAACACGCAACGCCTCAAATTCGACGGAAATTGGTAAATGGAAATGAAACGGAGTGTCTTAACACTAGATTCCTAAGCTCTCTCTCTCTCTCTTCAAAAATATATATAAAAATACACGGCTTTCATATATACTCAGGCAAAATCAAAGGCGACAGTTGAGTTTAACGAGAACCCTTATAACTGAATTATGTAAGAAAAGCTCTATGATATCATATCACTACATCTGAAGCGTCGTCACGGACACGCTTAGTATAAAAAGGGGTTCCTTAAAGGGTTGTATACATACATACAATTATATGTAAGTATAGTGAGTAGCTAATCTTAATTTCTTTGTGTTTTATAAGAGGAATACATTAAAAATATTAGAAAATAAGAAGTTTCTTTAAAATAAGACTTTAAATATAAACGATACGATTTTTTAGGCGGAAGTGTGAATGGCCTAACTAACGCACTTGAAATGGCAAAGATTAAAAAAATGAATTTATTATTCCTTAAACCTTTGGCCCATTTAATGGCCATATAAAAATGACAAAGTACTTATTGGAATGCAATAAAATATATCAGCTCCATGCTTTTTCCTCTACAGCAGGATGAACCAAAAGAAAATAATATTTGGACATTCTAATTCTCATTTATACTCATTTTACAGGAAAATGTAATGATATTACCACCAACAATAAAGCACTCACTTACTTAGCTTCACGCTGTATCCCGCTCATTGCAGGGTAGCCAGAGGGAACTTGGGAACCTAGTGTTAGGACAACCCATTCCGTTTTCCACTTTCTACCGAATTTGAGGCATTGCGTGTTGAGTTGCAAAACTCAACCAGAGTTACCAGAGCGAGCGAAGAAATGAGAATATTAAATATTTCATTTCCTCGACTTGTCGCGTTTACAGTCACATGCTTGTACCCTGCGCCACGACAGGCCACTAACAATAAAATAATTTAACTTAACTTATATCTTCACAAAAGTTAAAACTTAAAAACAAAAGAGGGTAGTCATAGTAAATTTTATGGCAATGTTGTTATAACAATAGAAATAGTAGCAGTACGTCATCTTAATATCCAGCCTCTATCGACCACTTAATTCAAAGTTAAGGCTTTATGACTTTCCCAAGTTGTGCCATAACTTCGACTTGATATAGGAAATCTATTCACAGATAATGCTCAAACTACTTTTTGCCTTTAATGGCGAAACTTACAATTTCGCTTGATGATAATCAGACTTTTGATAAAAAAAATAAAGCACATCTTTTTCAGCTTCACGCTATACAGCGTAAAGCGTAAATGTGGACAGAAAAAATTCAATGTCATTTCTATCTAAAACCTAAGAAATTCTGTGTCAGTTGTGGGACTCAACGCAGAATGAAACCTTTAGAGCAGAAAATTGATAATAATTTGTCCACTCGAATAGGAAACACGGGAAACGACGGGCTCTTACTAATAATACCTACAATATAAGCCATTAATATCAAAAAGTCAACAATCAAGACGTTCATCATTCATCATTTCGTTCATGGTCAATGAAACTATGACACTTTAGAATCTAGGGCTTTTGGGCTGCGCTCAATATATATGCCTAATTTATCAAAATCACAAGTAACAATTCCATGTTAGTAATTTTTAATTCCACGCTGTATCCCGCAAAAAGCAAGAAAGGCAGAGGGAACTTAGTACTTAGACACTCGAGCACGCACTGTTCAATTTTAGGGGCATTGTGTGTGAATGGCTAAATTCAACGCCGCGCTTTGTCTAATAACCATAACCGCGCTTTGGTAACAAGGAATGAAAATAATTCATTCTGCGGATCAGAATTGAACCAATAACCGTTTGGCCCACAACGGCTTTAACAGCAAAAAATCATTATATAATAGATTTCTAAAAACTTATTTTTATTTCAGCGTTCTACAGAGTTACTGAAGTTAAGCTGTGGACGTCTTAGCAGTTCGCAACAAATATTTGTGTGGCTTACACAAACATGGCGACCAACTTGGTATGCTGTTCAAATATTCTATACCCCTAAGTATTTAAAGCGTAGCTACGAGTATGTGTAATGATTGGGACAGGTTTCACAGGGGTCACAGGTTTTTGTGGACTATAATGTCGCTTAACACATAAAGTCCCGAAAGATGAGTAAAACCGGGGCACATGGTATGAGTCCATGATCTATATGTGCGGGATATAACGGGAAAGAAAAAATAATGATTTAAGTGAAATTGAAGACATTTTCTTTACTCTACTATTTTCTTCAGATGCTCTTAACTCTGTTTCTTCATACTAAATTCCCTCTAGAAAAATTGCTTTTATATTTACAATGCGTCAAGCATTGTTGTGTTTACACTGCGACTATAATCACTGTTTGCACAGAAAATTAATATTACACAAATTTCTACAAATTCAGAAAAAAAATAAGAAATTGTGATATATTCAACACATTTATTTCGAACGAAAGCTTTCTATAGCTTAAATATACTTTTAAAAAAATGTTAATAAACGTATCCATTATTATATAGAATACTAGAAAAATATCAACGTAGACAATTTCAACTTTTATTTTTAAAGAGTCTGGGAAGGTAAAGGCTTTTGTATCGTTATCAGCAAGGGTGGCTTATTCCGATACTCTATCGAGATCTGTCTCATACACGCTACACTGAGATATGTAGAGACGATATATAACAAATAGAGAGCTCTAACATTTTTATTGTGTACGATAAATCTAGTTACAACAACATTAATTATTAAATAAAAACTTTTTTCAAAAGCTTTAGGTTCACATTTTTTCACAGTGTGAAGCTGAGTAAAGCAGTAAGTTTTTTTTTAAATTAGGGCTATATTTAGCTATATATATTGTAATTTGGAACATTTTTTTTGACCACAATATAAAATATACTAAAATAGCCATGATTCCAATTACTTGCAAGGGAGTTAACTGCATTACATTATTCCAATGCGCTGTAGTTAGTAATAGGAATGTAGAGCCTACTTAAAATTAAGTTTAATTAATTAAAATAAATAAGTTTTATTCATCGATATTTAAATAAATATAATCTTTAAAAGTGAATTCTTTCTTTTAAAATAGTATTTCTGCCCTGTATTATATTATTTAATCTAAACATTTGAAAACGGCTGGATTTTTTTTTTGACAGAAAGGAAATTTTCTATTTCTCATCCTTATATATCTTAAAAAGGGGGGCAACTTAAAGCGGTAAACTCTGCGGGATACATTGTAAAATAAAAAGAACCCTACTTACTCAAAACATGCATCCACCCGTAAAAACCAACACCAACGGAAAATAAAACATTCAAAACAAAATTCAAATATTTATAAGCCGATTCGAAATAACAAAGATCGAAAATCACAAATCAACAGACGAGGTGTTAAACAGCATGTAATACGTATTCTGTAGACACAAACTTTCTCATTGATTCCATCTTGGTAACTTCAAAAGTTACCAACTCCGCCCGCTACCTACTGGAGTTACTACGTTTGAACTGATTTTGATGTCTTCTAAAGCTTTACAAGTTGTTGTTTAAACAAATATTAAGGAACTTGAATTTAAGTTATATTACTTATATGTATTGTTTAGATATATAAACTAAATGTTTATTTTATACTAAATGTTTATATAATACATTCTCCTTCATGAGAATCAAATCTAGCACTAGGATGGACAATTTTTTTAAATCATTACAATTTTATTAGCTTTTCATTTTTTTTCCAGTTTCAACCTATTCATCTCTTTCAGTACAAAAAATACTTTATAATTTTCACCATCCACATGTCCTTCACGTATATAATAACATACACGCTCAGAGCTTTAAAGCTTTCTTTAAATAAACCTAAAAGAGCACAAAATTTTATGATATGATATCTCTTAGCACACTTTTGTATTTGCAAATCAACAAAACATAAAATATTATTCCTTTTTAATTCTAAAAAAAACGCATAGCGCAAAACTAGCTAAGAAATATTCACACCGTTATGAAATATATTTACTACTCAAACTTTTGCCAACTCCTGGCAACTGGCATAACAGCCAGCCTTGACTCTGGTCACTGTCAATGCCATCTATCAAAAATAAGCGACGGCCATCATCAGGCTTACACGTGACTCTACGGTATAAACTTACTTTAAAATTAAAGAAAAGTAATGAAAGAAAATAATTAAAAAATATATATATAGCATTGTATAGCTATCTCAAAGACATTATGTGAAACGTTCTCTAAGATAGACACAATATCGAGTTCGATCTGGATTGCGGACTCAGCGGATTGACAACACGTAAGGGTAATCTTGGAACCACCTGGGAATAATTACGATACACTCTGCGAAAATTATCAAAAAAAAATCTCTCACATGGCAATTGAGTACTGTGCTACTACGCTATGAGGATCTGTATACATTAATACGCAAACATTAAAATATTTTTTGAAAAACTGTATTTCTAACGAAATTTCAGCGACTGCTGCGTATTCAAAATAGTATCTTTTTAAATAATTATGTAAATATCGACTGAGCTTAACTCATATGACAATATACCAGCACAACATATATACCACGTATAAAATACGAATCTTTTTTTTTTATTAACAACATCAAAAGTAGAGCCCTCATATCTATTACAACCATAGAGTCAGAGTTATTTTTTTATGTAAAAGCTCCTTAATACGATCCAACATATTTAAATCAACATATAATATATAATTATGTTGTAAACTAGGCCGTGTACAACATATACATTTCACATCCACATATCAGGTGGCAGGTTGTATTATGAAGTTCTCATTGTTATCGCGCAAAGTGCACGTAAGCGCGTGTGCAACCAGCTTATCTTAGAGATCATAAATTAACAAATAAATAATATTGGTAGCTTTAACGCTGTTGCGGCGTTTTGATATTATAATATCTTGCCCATTAGGCAGAGAATACCTACAAAGCTCTACAAAACTGAACATACATAGACATAAAAAAAAAACAAAAATTTGATATGCATGTCAAGTAATATATAAGTTATATACTCTCCAGAAATGCGTGATTCATACGAAAATATGTACTGTTTTGATTTTAATAAATTTACACTGCTATTTAAATTAGAATGTGCTTTTTTTTGCCAGGGCAGATTACATGGCGCGATAGGAAGAACTTGGAATCAAGTGTCTTAATATTGAAATAAAATTAAAAAAAAAATAATTAATAAAATTTCTATTTTTGAAAATAAAAACTATCAAACAAAATCTTCTCTCTATAAATCTTTGTAAATATTTCTAGGCGGAATGTTAACATTTACACGCAAAAAAAATACTAAATTTGATCTCTCCTAATAAATTATATAAATACCAAAATCTTATACAATATTTCATACATTAGTATGTGTATTTATATACATATATTCAAACGCCTGAATATCTAATTTAATAAAGCTATTCGGGCATAGTTAAGAGGAAACGCCGTATTATAATACTGTACGATCGTAAAAAAGAATCACCATGTCATAGGCGACAGATTTAGCCGCGACTGACTCAGCTGAGATAATTGGTTTGAAATATTATAACAAAATAACGAATAATATATATATGAAATTAACAACCTGATAGTTTCAGCCTGCCGTTTTATTTGCGTGGACTATGAATTATGAAATAAGTTTGATTCCAATTCATATTGGAATTTCGAGGAATCATATGGGAATCCTTCAATTCAGTACAAGGCCTACCTACATACAACCTTAAATTCAGGTATATTTGTTTCTGTTCTGCATTGCTTGTGTCAGTCAGTCAGTCACTAGTACAAAGTTTTACATCTAGATAATTAAAAGAAAAAATTGTTTGGGCGATTGTGACATTTACGAAAGAAATGACAAAATAAATTATGTTGTGTAAAGCTGTTTTACCTCGATACAATATAATATTAATTCTCAACAGCCGACGTACTCAGCATTAGTTTCACTTACAAAAGTTTAAAAATTGTATGATAATATGTGTAAACATAAACATTTAATTTCATAAAAACAATTGGGTGAGAGATTTAACAAAAAAAGATTAAATATAAAAAACTATATATATATATATAATTTTAAATATATTTTATCGGTAAATCGCATTAAATAAAAAAAAAATGAATGCAAAATTTGAAATGCAAATAAATCAATACATGAAATATCCAAGTATTCAAAGTTGCTTTGGCAGGTGCCGCCAAGTTGACACAATTAACGTAATGGCATATAATCTTTAATACATCACAAAAAAATATCTGTTAACACACAAAACAAATTATCAATTCAAACCAGTAGAACAAACTGTCCTATTTAAAATAGAAATATATATAAATATAAACGTAAGAACTTACCTTGAACATCATTCTCTTTTAATAAAAGCCTTAACTAAATATTCAATTCCTATAACGTACGTAGCCTACGTTGTACAGTATATCGTAAAATAAACGGGCGGTAAGCTGATAGCCATTACGTAATATAATTAACCAATCCATAGAGATAATTGATTGTTCATCAGAGCTTAAGCCACAGTTTTTCAATACCAAAAATACCAATCCTCTAATGGACTTCGCTTTGCCTTTGATTTAAAAAAAAAACATAAATGTTTTAAAAAATAAAAGGGTACGTGCATAACATTCTTGCTGTAGGGTAGTGCAGGAATCATGCACATTTACAAACTTGGAAATTCGACTAGAATATGTTTCTTTTACTAGAATATGATCGATTTTTATCTGTATTTGTAAGGAACAGTAAAAATATTTGTAATTAATTAAATTCTGGTCGAATTTAGGAAAAAAAGAAAACAAAAACGAGATCAGTTATATACAAGACGTTTCTGCGTAAATTAAATTTATTTTATACCAAAATCTATATTAAACACACACATTATTAAAAAAAAAAGATTTACGCAAAAACGTTAATAGTGACTAATATATAAGTACAGTGGAGCCGATCGTTACTAGTTAGATTTTAATAGGAATATTATAATTTATAAAAGGTTTTAAGAGGCAACCAAAAAATTGACAGTAGTTTTAGCCAAGATTGTAATCTTAGTTCGTCCAGTTAAAATCTTGAAACAATCAGCTCTATATCAACATTAACAGTTAGTGAAAACATCCAAACACCGAAAGTGGCAAGGTGATAGAAAGAGAAAAAAATAACACGAGAAAGGGACGGGGATAACATCGAATATATTTGTTAAAACACCGATGCGCGGGCGCCGTGCGACTACCGGCCGGGTATTTTTGGCTGGATTTTTTTATATATTTTTTTGTGAAAAACACTGTTTTTTTTTACTAACTGAAACGCTTAAAGATCTATTATATCTATTTTTTAGGTTAACTTTTCGTTGGGTTAAGATATTATCCGTTATTTTTTTAATTACTATTCCATTACACTTGAAAATTGTTCCGTTGGAATATTTTTACCGTTATTTTTTATTTAAAAAAGCACTTTGTTATTGTTTTTTATTTACTTTAAGTATTTTTAATCATTTGTTATTAAAATTATGATATATTTTGATTTGCTTTGTTTATATTATATATTATTTTGATGTCTCTCAGTCTTCTTTATTTCTACATTTTTATGTACAGTATTTCTTCATTTTGTTTTTTATTGATAATAGAAGTTAAATCGTTTTTATAAGCACTTTGTACTCCTTTTTATTAGCACTAGTTTTTAACATGGTTGTTATTAAGGCTGAATTTTTCGGAAAATTAATATATTTATAGCTTATTTGGTTTAACAATGACGTAATTGCTCTTAAGAAAAATTAATATTTAAAAATAAATGTCTCATATAGTATTTTGAAAAAAATGTGTCATGCTATGACAAATGGACAAAAATTTTAGAAAACACTTCACTGAATTCTATTGCAATTTTAAACGTCCCCAAAAATATTTTTCCTTACAAGTCTTCCATGTACAGACAGCTATTACTTACATTGTTGTTATATATAAAGAATTTGTTGTTAGGACCTAAACGCAGCTTCATTCTCTTAAGCTTCTCTCAAATATTGCAGCCATATTTGTGTTATTCTGATGTCTAAGCTATATTAATGTACCTACAATTTCATTTCAATCCGTTCAATAGTTTATCGCTAACATGGAACAAACATTTTTACCAACTTTCGCATTTATAATATTAATAGGTTTTCCATGTAAGCGTAAATTAACGTTGTAAATAGTTTTGTATTTTTTTTAAATAAAGCCAAAACTTCCGCGGAAATCAATTGACTGTCTGTGTTTCTAAATTAGCTAAGATCTCCTAACAATAAAATAGAAAAAGAAGTCTATACAATAATAATAGAACTAGACAAAGCTCTACCCCACTATGGAGCATAGAAAGAAAAGCTTATTCAAAGTAAAGTTGCCTTGAAAAATGTTATTCTTGTCCTGTTAAAGCGTCCGTAGCGCTTAGTTGCTAAACGCCACCGTTTTGCGGCGAATTGAAATTGCCTGGTTTTTTTCTTATTTACTTCTACTTCCTTTATATAAAATGTTTTTTTTTTGTTTTACGTTGAGTACTTCTAGTGTTGAATTGTAGTAGCTGTGACTGTTGCTGGTTTGAATTTAAATTTAAATTGTATATATGTAAGTGTTCGTTTACACGTTACATACTAGATAGCAATAGGCTATCTAGCGTAACACTAGGTTCCCAAGTTCCCTCTGCCTACCCTGCCATGTGCGGGATACAGCGTGAAGCTGAGTGACTGAGCAATAGGCTAAAATATTTTAAGCTCAAAATGTCTCGTTTCACTTCCTAACACTGTACGTATTGAGTGGTTAAATTCAACGCCGTTCTCCTTATAATTAATTTCCTAGAGTAAGCATCAAACCTGTTACATCATAATGTATTCAATTAACTTTAATAAAAAAAGATATGTAAAAAAATTGTACATTCAAATATTAGACAACTTTCAATTCATTTTATAAACAACATCATAAAAATCGAATATTCACGATAAGCTTTGTGTACTTTAAAGTAAATAAAAATCTAAGCAATATTCCTATGGCGTTGGTGCTGACGCTAGACAACGACTAGCAGAGCATTGAAATGGAAAATAAGTAAATACTATAAGAGAATCTGTGTTGTAAACGTTTAGTACAATGTACTACGTATAAGGTTTTCTCCAGCGGCTTCGTCCGCTTGGTTAATGGGAAATAACTAAGAGATAAAATCGTTTTTACGTACTATAGCTTTAAGCTTGAAGCTTTCCTTGATTAAATTACTATTGAAAACAAGGATAAATTTTCAATTGAACGGTAGTTCCTGAGGTTAGTATGTTACACAAATAAAATATTCAGTTTTATATTATTAGTTTACATTGATTCGATTTTTTTATATTACATCTAGTAACTGTCAGTTTCATTATGTGCAAAGTGCGATGTTTTCTTAAATTTATAACATTTTTCAGTAATTAAATTGAAAAAAGTATATCGCTAGTTTTTATTATTCTTTTGCCAATTAAATAACAAAAACCCTATCTCTTATGCAATTCAAATATAATATTTAAATAAACCGAAAGTACATTATAATATCGTTAGACTATATAATTTACTCTCTTGTCTTCTTTTTCTTTTAGTAACACACATATCACTAGTGTTGAAACACTCCTTACTTGTTTTTCGCCTAATTTCAAGAAAAAAAGAGACATTCAACGTATGCGTAACTCAACGCTGAGCGTTGCTACAGCAGGGAAATAATTAATTTCCCAAAGTAGGAATCGAACTCGTAACCATGTTTACAATTAGACATCACGACGACCTAATATTACTTTATCAATGTTTAAAATACGAAGAAAATTCAAGTTATTTTGTTTAAACTTTTAAAAAACTGTGGGTAAGCGCTGGCACGCGGCGGAGCGTACAGCTTCAGGTGCGTTTAGCATTTCTATTATTTTCTGCTCTAAACTTGTAAGCTTTTCCAAGCATATTTGCTATGTTTGGGCTTATACAGTTAAATGTACATTCTTTAAAACATTTCAACTTTTGTTTATTTATAAAGTTATATTAGATTTTTTGTAGGATTATATATATATATATATATATATATATATATATATATATATATATATATATATATATATATATATATATATATATATATATATATATATATATATATATATATATATATATATATATATATATATATAAGGAAAGCACTAAGAACTTAGACCTTCGTCGATTCAGATAAAAAAGTAAAGCTGTTTTTTTTTTACTTTTTTTATTTTATTGTCAGCTTCACGCTGTATCACGTACATAGCAATCTGCCACTGTTCCCACTAAAATTACTACTAATTTGCGAACTTAGTGTTAAGACACTCTGTTCAGTTTCCTACTTTTTACCGAATTCGAGGCAGTGCGTGTTGAGTACCGGAACTCAACGCTGCACTTTGCCTTCTTACCAGAGCGAATAAATGAAAATATGAATTATTTCACTTCTTCAAGTTGGAATCGAACCCACAACCCACCGTATAGTGTCCCTACGCCACGGTAGGCCTCATTTTTTGCTTTTTTTTGGTACCAATAAACCTAAATATAACAAAAGTAAAGGGGCTACTGTCCCATTTTTTCAATAATTCCTTTAACGTTTTAACTTATTTATACGCATGTATGTTAAACGCGCTTTGCCAAACGGTTCACCATCAACCTATCAAACTGATAGCGTATAAATTCTTGTAAATTGTTCGAAAATTATTTACATTGGCATATAAGTATCGTCGTTAAATTATATTATGCTATTATAGTTTTATTCTGTTTTATAAATTCATATTGAAATTTATAATGGAGAGAAAGGAGGGATATTACACTGTGTATTATGTAAGAGGCGCAGTGGTAAAGCGTTTGACTGTAAATGAGACTGTGGGCTTGATTCCTGCTCAGACAATTGATATCTCAATTATCTGAAATTTAGGTAAAAGTAAGAGCGGAGTGTCAAAAGTGTTTTGACACTACGCTCTTACTTATAGCCAGATTTACGGCTGCTTACCTTTTCATAATATGACGATAAGTTATTCCAATATTTATAAACATACTATATTTGTAATTTGCTAAATGTAGTTATTCCGGCTTTTGCCGTATATAAAAGGGTAGGAAAATAATGCTAAGACACATCCGTTCTCCTCTCTCCGCAAGTTTAAGATATTGCGTGTTAAGTGACTATACACAATGCGGCGCTACTTCTACTTCTACTCGAGTAGAAAAATGAAAATAATATTAACAAAATCATTTCCCAGAATCAAAACCACGTAATTTATTCTACAATGCAATGGCCAACAATTTTTTATCACACAATTACTATATATCCAATCAAAGAAAAGAAACTAAATAAAACAAGCAGTTAAATATTATATAGCAAATATTTCATATTATTAATATGTATTACGACAAAACGCGGCGTTGAGTTCCACCACTCAACACGCAATGCCTAAAATTTAGCGAAAATCGAGGAATGGAATGGAGTGTCTTAACATTAGGTTCCCAAGTTCCCTCTGTCTACCCGGCCATGTTACTATGATTATTATAAATATAAGTATTAGATATGATATATACTAGATAAATACACAGCATAAAAACCACCCCTTCCCATGAAAACGCGAGATAGAATGAATTCCTATAAGGAAATCCTATAAGAATACTGACACTGCAGAGCACGGTACGATGGCGTAGTGCAGTTACTCACCATATTGATTTATATTTAATACAGGATAACTTTTTTTTTTGTGTAACAAAAAGTATTTTTATTTTTTTTTCCAATATTATATATATTTAAGATATATATATGTATTGTATATTAAAGAAATATTATAAAATTTCTAGAAAGTGACTATTGAAGCCTAAGTATTGTAGAGATGACTCATTTAGGCAATTGAAAGATCTGCAATAGGACATTTTCTGGTTTTATTACTTTTATATGTTATTATGCCATTTTTTTTTGTAATTTTGTTTATAAATATAAAGAAATAGTTTTTTACTGTAAGATTCAGGTTGTAAGTGATATATTGGTATGACTTATGATTTTCGACGTGTGATATCAGCACGTTAAGACACGTGGTGACAAAATTTCAATATACTTTATGTGTAGCACGAAAAATGATTATATCTATCTTTATTTTAACTTTTACATATTTTTAACATAGAATCATAGTAAAAAAATATATAAACCTATAGGGACTACTTTTGCACAACCTTTAAGAGCTTTATAGCTTGCCTTTTTTTGTATTATTAAGTAAGCTTTGAGCTTTTGGTTATATCCTATTTCTACTAACAATTATTTATCGTTATACTTTTATATAAAACATTTAATATACACAATTTATATTTTTTATTATTTTGGAAAAGTAAATTCTCATAAAAATCTGTCTTAACCTCCATATGTAGAAAATTTAAACTCTATTTTCGGTACAATATAATTTCAACCAAGTAGGTCAAGTAACGTCAATTTGTATAGAAATTTGCTGAGATATAAATTAAGATAAACAATGTATACTCACGTTTTTATAAACCACTATTACAAAAATATGCCTTTTCCTTTAAATTTCTATATTTTATGTTTAATAAAAAAATATTATTTTTTACACAAATTTATATTAAAAAACACATACTTTAACAATACTTTACAATAATATATGTAGTTTAATTTAGTTTCTTTTATTTATGTTTAAGGAAAACAATATTTGAAATTGCAGGCTACTTTGCAACTAAAATGTACATAAAGCTCTACGCAACTGGAGCTTTCGTAGAGGTCACGCTCTAAGAGTACTATCGGTTATTTGGCACAGATTATTTTTTTCTTTAAGCGAGTGTTTGTACTTCAGTTGATTTATTTTTGTGTTTATATTGTTTTTATGTGTTTAATTCGTTATTGTTTTAACAAGCCGTAATTTTAGTTTACTTTTTGTATTATTGAAATATATATTTTTGTAAAAGATATATTTATTATTTTTATTTAAGTTGTACGTTATTTTTTATATGTTTTATATTATTTTAATATATTAAGAAATTTATGAACTTTTTTATCTAGAAATTTTGATCTAAAAACATTTTTTGAACGTAACATCTAAAGTGCTTTTGTATTTTTATATTGTTTTATTAAGCTCGAATGTAAATAGCCGTCGGCAACAAAGTAGCGTATTCTAGGTTGATCCGATGCGAAAAACAAACGCCTAGGAAAACATAGCGCCCGAAGCTTTGCACGGTGAACAACTTCGGCCGTCTCTACCGCTATCGATCTGTTTACAAACTTAACACAAACACTATACAAAATCACCAAAAAAAAAAACGCTGATACAACGAAAAAAAACAACTTATATAACAAATTGAAAACCGATTCGCGCGTAAATTTGACGTTTGACAGTTTATTTTTTTTTTCTATTCACGTGCGCCGAAAATACACGGGCGGCGGTCGCGGCGGTAAGCGACATTAGCTCACAACATCTGTTAATATGATCATTGTTAATTACATATCGGCGTTGTTAATATATTTGCACCTGTCCCGAGGAGGGCGCTTGCAGGTAAGTAGCTACGTCGTCCACCATGCAGGCTCGCGGAAGGTCGGGTAGGAACATAATACGCTAAAAGGCGCGCATTGCGTGCGGGCTGCGCGGCGCGCCGCGTCCGACTGGCGCTGTCGGCCCCGCGCCGGGATTCCCCCCTGTCGCCCCCCCTTGGTTTAGGGTTGTACGGATTTTCCGGGTGGGAAAATATTTTTTTGTATTTATTTATATTTTTTTTTTGTAAATATGGTTGTTTTATATTTAATAGATGTATTTTGAGTGTATTGTAGGTTATTGTTGTTGATTGTGTCGCGTTTTTGACAAAGATATATTTTTTTTATAACAATAGAATATTAATAATTTAAGATAATCATAACAATATTTTTAAAGTAATCTTTAGTATAAATTAAAGAAAAAAAATTATGGGGCTTAAAATATGACATAAAAATTAACAAAAAATTAAATAAATATAATGTTAACCCTAGTAACTTAATATTTCTCTTTATTGTTGCTTCTGCAACATTTTTTTTAAATTGATATTATCCAATAGCAAAAAAAATTAAAACTAAATATGATATATATAAAAATACCTATTGTTAACTCTATTATATAATACATCAAAGATTTTTTCTAGGAAAGATTTTGTCTCAATACTCATTTTAAAACTATAAAAAAACAAATTTTCGCTTCATAAAAAGCTATTTTTTCATATATCAATTTCCCACGAAACCAACCCTACAGCGTAATGCATGCTCTCGCTGCGTCTCGGCGCCGCTCGGACTCGATCGGTAAACACTCGGCTATAATCGGAAAGCTCTCGTATTAAACAGAGACAGCTATATAGACATGACATTATATAGACACAGATAATAATCAACCTTAGTCAGTTAGAATAAAACATAAATTTCAATGCAACGAAGAAACCTTCAAGTGTTTTGAAATATCCTAATTTATCGAGCTCACTTCCATCGGTATGCGCCCTTATTCTAAAGTAGTAAAGATTATTCTTGCTTGCAAACATTTTTCAGCTGACGCGTCTATAAATGTCACGTATTGGTTATGTGTGTGTGTCTGTGTATGTGTGTGTTGAAAACACATCTTGGGCGGATCGTAGCATTAGGCAGTTTTTTTTTCTCGGCTAATCTAATATTTCGTTTTTTTATATGCATGTGTATTTATGAAATTGTCGATAGTATTTTTACTGTATAAATATTTTGGTAGGGCAACTTTCTTGATTTGTGTATTAATTAACAGCTTTTTGAGTAAAAATATATGAATGAATATACTACTAAAGTATTATAAATACTCAGCTTTCCTACAAACAAATAATAATTAAGTATCAGTCCATACAATCAGCAAAATAAACTAAGAACTATCTAAAATATAAATATCTAAAAGCAATTTTACATTCTAAAAATAGTCGACACACACGTTAATCGTATAATGCAGATGTGGATTAATGCGTCTTGCGCAATAATCACGAGTTCGATTCTCCATTGAAGTTAATTAATTGTACCACAAATTGGTTTGTACGTATATAGATTGTATTGGAAAACGTGTTTTGGATGTTACTGTAGTCGTTATACTTGTACTCCTTTGGCTTGCTACGATCACTTTAGTGTAGTTTACTTGTGGGCTTTAAGACGTATGGTATGGTAGTGGTAAAATATTACAATTTCTCATAATTCTTACAATGTGAGGTGTGTCATAGTGAAGAGAGACAAACGTGCGACTGTAAGAACTATAGGTTGTGGATTTGATTCCTGTTCGAGGAAATTAAATCTTTAATATTTTCATTTCTTCAGCAAAACGCGGCGATCTCTGATCACAACAGAGACTCAACACATAATGAATTTCGGTGAAAAGTGGGGAACGATACCCTTTGTGACACACTAGCTATATATATATATATATATATATATATATATATATATATATATATATATATATATATATATATATATATATATATATATATATATATATATATATATATATATATATATATATATATATATAGAGGGATCGGCGAGCTGGGAGTACCAAACAACACTATGATCTCTACATAGTTCATTCCGCCTCCTCCTCCATCTCTGCATATATGCCAGGGTGGTCCTATTACTGTTTACTTCCTCCTGTGTCATCGATATTGTGAAAGGTCAAGGGAATTATCGCCTTGCCTCTCTGTATTTATCAAATAATTATGGATTATAATCAAGCCGTTCGGCCGTCGTTTTACTAATTAAAAAAAGTAGTAACACTATTACGTAACAATATCCGTGAAGGTTCTATAGAGAAGGTGAAAAAATTGGAGATGGAGAGATATATATCCTAAGAGATCACCTTCCTCCTAAATTGATTAGGATAAATATATAGGATGTAGGTAATGTTTATATTTTAATTAATTCCTGGATGGTTTGAAAATTTAATTTGACTCACTCTATGGTACAGCTATGTAGTCACTGTACTTTAATAGATTAGCTAAACAAAAATAAATATATTCAATTGAACTAATAACACTGTTAGTATTGTTAAGGCGTTGATTCATAGTTACACTTTTTAGCATCCAAGAGGGCGCGGGTTCAAATACCGCTACGATAAAATTATGATATATTTTCTTAAATATTTTTCTAATATGTATGAATTAATAATAATCTAAAATTTAACATTTATTGTTTTAATTTATTAAGTGGAGAAATCAATTATAGTATTTCAACACATCGAAGGACGCCAAAGTCGTTACAATTAGACAATGCAGCTTTTTGTAATGAAAATAACCGCTTCACTGTCCTTGACATCTTTAGTTATTTATCTACCTCTAGTTTCACTCTGGATATCAATTAGATCATAGGTTCAGTTGTTTGTTCCCAGCAAGAAAAAGTTCTAAATTTA
The DNA here is from genome assembly GCA_019049475.1 of Eueides isabella. Classification (NCBI taxonomy): domain Eukaryota; kingdom Metazoa; phylum Arthropoda; class Insecta; order Lepidoptera; family Nymphalidae; genus Eueides; species Eueides isabella. The sequence continues at coordinate 9,571,279 of CM032406.1, forward strand.
GAGAAATATTCTTTAGTGATTACTCCGAAGTTGCTGAAAGAATGGTAAAAGTGTAAAATGGTACCAAGGCAAAGCGCGGCTTGAGTTTCGCCTACCTCAATTATACATAGTATTTACTTCACCCTTTTTCTTACGAAGCTGGGTAGGCAGATTGAACGTTAGGTTATAACACTCTTTCTCCCACTTCCGCTTCCGCCTAGCAAGTGAGTGGAGCGCGCTATATTATCTCGCCAAAACGAATAATTTAAATTGATTCCCCAGGGTGGGAATCAAAGACACCGTCACGTTTGCAGTCAAATACTTGGCCGTTGCCTCACGTTGGCATATACATGTATAATTACAGCAAAAACCAAATAATCTGACAAAAAGTATTATAAAAAAAGCACAAAATTTGATATTTATAGCAATTTCAAATAACCTATAGATAGTTCCGTTTCCGAGCTATCGCGAAACATAAAGCCGGACATGCGGAATTAAAAAGAGTAATTGCATCGGCGCCGCGGGCGAGCTATTTTTTGTTTCAGAAAACCGATATTACAAGTTTTTAGAGCAATGTTAAACTAATATTAGTTTAAATTTATATCAATTTTTAATATAAACTGTTGTGGGTAACGTAAGTTAGTGGTTACTTTGACGATTGTAAGTTCAATTCCTTCTCAGGGAAATATCTAGCTTGTTTTTTTTCCACTGTATCAGAAGTGCAGCGTTGAGTTCCGTTTACAGGCAACGTTTTAATAAATAGTATTTCATTTTGGTAAGATGGATTTGTTAATCTTAATATAATTCAGCATTCATTTTTAAGGTGGAATTCTTTCTACAAACCGAAGTAATAACATTTAATGTATTTATAGGTTAACAGTTATAAATACTGTAGTACTGTATAGGATGTATCTTATAAATTCACCTTCCTTAACTTCACGCTGTATCACGCACAGGGTAGGCAGAGGGAACTTGGGAACCTAGTGTTAAGACACTCCGTTCTACTTCCGTTCCCCACATTCCGCTGAATTTGAGGCATTGCGTGACGAGTGGAGGAACGCAGTGTTTTGCCTTATAACCGAAGCGAAAAAATGAAAACATTTTATATTTAAATTGAAAATATTAAATATTTCATTACCTCGAGTGGGCATCGAACTCAAAACCTGTCGGTTACAGTCTCTCATTCATGCCACTGCGCCACAACAGGCCTCTATATATTTATTATTAACTATTTATACTAATAGTTACTAATAAATAAAAATGAGTGAGTGACTAATAAATTTAAATGAGTGAGTGAGTGAGAGTATAAAGTTGACGAAATTGTTTGGTTAAGCTCTCTACACTTAAGAACTGTTAATTTGGTAAATTAATTTCGTAATGGATATACATTTATTGAGGAAGGCTATATTATATAAATATCTCTAAAAGATCGTGGCGCAGTGGCACAAGCGTGTGACTGTAACGGACAGGTTCTGGGTTCGAACCCCACTCGAGGTAATGAAATATTAAATATTTTCAATTTGAATATTTAATGTTAAAAATTTTCATTTCTTCTCTTTGGTACAAGGCAACAGCAGTGTCTCAAAATTGTATAGTGGAGCTATTAGAAGTGCGTTAAAAAAATAATTTTAAATTTTAAAAAATCCTGACTATAAATAAAAAATGCTAAAAAATCCCATTATGACAGTCCGTTGCCATTAACACAGTACACTTCTTCTTCTTCTGCCGAATTTGACACATTACATTAATTAATGAAAGTACTAATTATTTAATTTCCACAAGTGGAGATTGAACCCGCAACCTATCGCATTTACAGTGAAACACTTGTGTTCCTGCGCCACGATATGCCTTAACACTTAAAGTGCTAGTCCAGTTTTCATAAATCGTATCATTAGTTCGTTAACTACGATTCCAACAACAGACTCACAAAAAGACAGACAGCTCCAATTAATAACACCTCTTTTTTCACTTCAGGAGTTGAAAAGTATTATATATGTCAATATTTTAACTACCAACAAGCAGAGTTTAATCAAAATCAGTTCAACATATCACATATCGATCGCACTTGTTCACATAAGTCTTAACAGTCAGGACACGATAAATTTATACATGTTTTGAATGCTAATACCATAAATGTATGGTATTTATGAAACAAGCAAAGCTCAACGCTATGGGAATTATGAATTATGTATAACACAACTATGGTACATATATGTAACTATATTATTATTTTTTTTTTTTCAAAGAGAAAGTTATTTTTGACTTATTTATTATTTTCTTGCTCTAGTTAAAAGCTCATCAAAACACTGTTGAATTTTGCCACTAACTCGAAACAGATGTTTCCCTCTCTCTCAGCTTCACATTGTATCCCGCACGAGGCAGGGTAGGCAAAGGGAACCCGGGAACCTAGTGTTTAGACGCTCCGTTTCACTTCCGTTGCCCACTTTCCGCCGAATTTGAGGCATTGCGTGTTGAGTGGCGGAACTCTCAACGCCGGCAATCATTTTAGAAAAATAATTTCTCCAAATAGGTATCGAACAGCCAGCGTTTTTACAATGACATAGCGACCTTTTGGCTTCACTTCCGTCTTGGCGTGAAAAAAACAAAACCAAATGCAAATATTCATAAAAATATTAGTCACTATTTGGTAGCGACACAGCACAACTTCCACGTCGCATCCCATAATAATTGTGAGTACTTCGTGCGTAAAGACATACTTTTTGGTGCTTTGTTTTTCCTCTGAGCTATAGCTAAAGCTTATGTGTGGGAAACTTACAAGTTTTATTGTTCATTGTCAGTTAGAAATTAGTATTTTTTTAAATATAATTTAGTCTTTTAGGTGACTAACAGACACCACAATGCTGGAACTGCATAGTGATAAACGTAGAATTTTCTGATATTTCATATTCAAAAGAAACTATGTACACGTATGTTCATTTGAAAGTTAAAAGGAGCGTCGACAGACGATTTACAGAAATTTGTAATGGAATGATACATTAGGATCTAAGTTTTTAAGTTTACGTACATATCATGTTATGTCAATTGAGCCATCGTATCGTGGCTTAGAGGTACAAACGTGTGACTGTAAAAGGGTTGTGGATTCGAACCCTACATTTTATAGCTTCACGCTGTATCCCGCACGAGGCAGGGTAGGCAGAGGGAACCCGGGCACCTAGTGTTAAGACACTCCGTTCTACTTCTATTCCCCACTTTCCCCTGAATTGCGTGTTGAGTGGCGGAACTCAACGCCGCGCTTCGCCTTTTTACCAGAGCGAAGAAATTAAACATTAAATATTTAAAATGAAACAATAAATATTTAAATTGAAAATATTAAATATTTGATTTCCTCGACTGGGGAACGAACCCAGAACCTGTCTGCCGCTGCGCCACGACAGGCCTACACAAAAAAAATATTTTGAGTGGGAATTGAATCGACTGCCGTGATATATTATATATTACTTTCTACTTTTTTGCCTCTGTCTCTTTCTTATCTTAATATTATTAACACTAAAAGAATTTCAGCGTATACATTTATAAAATAGTAGAACATACTTTGAACGTACAAGTTATTGCAGTGCATTACGTCAATTTGGTAAACACACTACATCTATCTATCTTCAAATGAGCAATATGCCCTGAGTAACCCTGTTGGCTTCTACAGCGTCACCGGATTTGGGGAGGCCAAGCTAAAAGAGCTATGACCTTAGCTTGTTTACCGTGGAAGGCTCCAAAAATAGAGAAAAAAATTGTCGCAAGGGCGTCTCCTGTGAGACTCAGACCGCGACCGTTTTTAGTGGAGGACTTTACAGAGCTAGGCCTACTACTTCTTGTATTTTTATCGTTATTCGGTTAATATATATATATATATATATATATATATATATATATATATATATATATATATATATATATATATATATATATATATATATATATATATATATAAAATGTTTCACTCGCACTACTTAATTAACGAGGCATCGCGTGTTGAACGGAGAAATTAAAGCTTTCTCTTGTTATCAGCACGAAGAAATAAAACTAACTTAACCACAAATAAGAATTGAAACCACAATCATCACATTTGCGCTGTACCGTTGCACCGTTACGGTCTCAGCCGTGAAACTTAATATATACATATATAATACTTACAATTAATTAAGCTAGAAGGATATATGAATGCGACTGCACTTAGCGCATTCAGTTAAATACTGATAATAATTTATTCGAACTTGATTAGTAGTAGGGATGTAAAGAGCAAGAATATTACGCCAGTAGTTTTGTAACACAGAGTAAGTCTTGGTAGAGGTTGAAGGAATTAGTAAAAAAAACTTTTATTACTATTTTCAGGTTCTAAATTGGGTATTCATTTATATAATGAAAGCAACATTTCGGGAACTCTAAAACAAATTGTCTATTTATATTCGGAAACTTATTCTAATATATTTTTATTTAAAATCATATATTGATATGGAAATAATCATAAAAAACAGTGAACATAGTAATGTAGTTCGACTTCGCTTTTAAATCTAGATTATTATTACCATTGATCTGTAAGACTATTAATAACTTTCCATATTAACCAAGTTTTTTGCATATAATTAGAAATAAGAAATTAAATTGTTTTGAGTAGAATAATAACTACATAACATGTAATTTATAGATGCAATATCAATCTTTTTTGCAAGCATTTCAAACACATTTACACTAAAGCAGTAAGCAATTAATTTGGTAAAATGAACGCTGTGAATTAGTATCACATTAAAAATAAATTACCTTCATTTCGTTTCTAAGGCGACGCGCGGGGTTAGTTTCGCAACTAAACACGCCGTGTTCCCTATTTACCTTGTGGGATACAGCGTGAATAGCATTATAGTGCGTATCGTATTTAATTATACTCAGCTTCACGCTGTATCCTGCACATAGCAGGGTAGGCAGAGGGAACTTGGGAACCTAGTGTTAAGACACTCCGTTCCACTTCTGTTCCCCACTTTCCGCCGAATGTGAGGCATTGTGTGTTGAGTGGCGGAATTCAACGCCGCGTTTTGCCTTGTACCAGAGCGAAGAAATGAAACATTAAATATTTAAATTGAAAATATTAAATATTTCATTTCCTCGAACGGAGATCGAACCCAGAACCTGTCGGCTACAGTCACACCTGTCGTGGCGCAGCGGCACAAGCGCAAAAGCGCAAAAGTCAGTTCCCAAAAGTCAGCTTCTACGGACTGTATTTTGTTTTTATATATGTACATATAAACCGAATAACGATAAAAATACAAGAAATAGTAGCTATATATAACAAATAGTACATAAGAAGTAGTAGTAAGAAATAGTTGCTGTAGTTTTCTATGCCTATCATATCATGTATGGTACTAAAATGTTTACGATATATGTTTGTGTGATAAAATGTTTACCCTGTCTTATACTAAATATGAGATATAGTTATTTGATAAAGCAAAAAGATTTCCTTGTTTCTGTTTGTAATGGATTAACTAAAAAAACTATGGAAAATATTGTTAAAGTGTTAATCTCAGCAATAAAAAAAACTATGTACTAAAATGGACTACATTTTTGTAATAAATATGAAAAAATAATGTTTTTTTTTTAGCTTGACGCTGTATCCCGCACGAGGCAGGATAAGCAAAGGGAACCCGCGAACCTAGTGTTAAGACACTCCGTTCCACTTCCGTTCCCCACTTTACGCCGAATTTGAGGCATTGCGTGTTGAGTGGCGGAACTCAACACCGAAATTATATAATAATTTATTCGAAATTCAAAAATGTAAAGTCAATAATTAATTTTAAAGTTCAAATTCTAAATACACATTCATAATTTTAACTTAAAAATTAACTATTATATCTGCAAATATTTTGAATAAAAAAAAAACAACAACAAATGTTTTACTATAAAAAATACATGTATTTATAAGTTGATTTTTTTTTACTAAACGAATTCCAATTTTACTTTATTTACGCTGTTTAAATTCATTGTTGATTTTGGCGTTAAATTGAAGTTGCTCCGTGCTTTAAAAGCTCATGATTTGTTTGTGTTGATTTATCACAAAATTATATCAATTTCACCATCACCTAATGAAAATTAAAAAAAAAAAAAAAATTCTTATATTTTTGTGCTAATAATCTCTACCAACCAATTGCTCTATGAATAATCACAGAGCAGTAAATCTAATATAACACAACTAAGAGACTCAAAATCCAGGGTCGTATATTATATTAGGCCGGGAACAGACCGGCTAAATTATTCACTAGCTCGTGTGCACTCGGCTTAAATACAGATTTGATTTTCACTACACGTTCCTTTGAACGTACGGTGAGAATAATAAAAGTTACTAAATTGAAGAAATAAGTAAAAACGTATTCTTTATATATATATATATATATATATATATATATATATATATATATATATATATATATATATATATATATATATATATATATATATATATATATATATATATATATATATATATATATATATATGTATATGTATATATATATTTATATATATATATATATATATATATATATATATATATATATATATATATATATATATATATATATATATATATATATATATATATATATATATATATATATATATATCGGTAATGATCAATTAGCCTAGATAAGGCAAAAGCTTTGAGATGTTATGAGTTCAAATATAATAAAACCTTAGTTAAGCAATGATTCTTTTGTTACTAATTAAATATATTTACTAATGTCTTCTTTAAAACTTAACGTTGTATCCCACACACGGCAGGGTAGGCAACTTGGAGGGAATATGAGAACCTAATGTAAAGACACTCCATGTTCTCCATTTTCCGCCGAATTTGAGGTATTGCGTTTAAATAAATAAGTAGAAGACAAAGCGCGGTACTCAGTTCCGCACATCATCACAATGTGCAAAAAGAGAAACTATGTTGAGGAAGTCTTAAAACAGTACCTTTTCTTCGTACCAATGAAAAAAATGCCACAACGTTTAACATTCCATTGTTTCCTTCTAGCGTGTTAAAGCGTGAAGCTAACTAACTATTGAAACACCACCGCATCTAAAAAAGACTTTACAAATTTTCTTTTAAAAGAGGCTTTATTAAAAATCGTATAAAACCTTACAGTATTACTTTCCAACTAATTACAGAAAATAAAAGGTCCGTAGCGCCCGCGGCGTCGATGCAGTTACTCTTTTTAATTTCGCCTGTCGGACTTTATGTTCCGCGATAGCTCGGCAACGCGCACTATCTATTGGTTATTTCAGAATTGCTGTGAACGACGTCAATTTTAATTTCTTTCACTATAAATATAGGTTTTGAATGAATATGTGTTTAAAATTATATTATGTGGTCATATTATTGCCAAGGCCTGTTGTGGCTCAGTGGTATTAGCGTGCGACTGTAAACGTGATAGGTCATTGGTTTGATTTTTTTTTATGGAAAAGACGGCAAACAAGCGTACGGGTCACCTGGTGGTAAGTGATCACCGTCGCCCACGGCCCCGAGTAACCCCAGAGGAGCTACAGGAGCGTTGCCGTCCTTTAAGGTGGAAGGGCACCGGGGCCCGGCATTACCTAATGCGAAACGCAGTGGCCAAAGCCACTACTTAACGCCAGTCTTAAATGCCGGGGGTGGTAATAATCCGGTCGAGTCTGCCCATGCGTGTTGCCATTACTGGCAACGTGACTCTACCACACGCACTTTAGTCGCCTCTTACGACACCATCAGTGCCAGGGTGATCCTATTCTAATCCGGAATCACACGGCATTTTAGTTGAGGAAATGAATGAATATTTTTAATTTCTTTGCTCTGGTAACAAGGCAAGGCGCGGCGCTGATTTCTGCTACTATACACGCAATGCTTTACTTCCGGCGGAAAGTAAGGAGTCGGAAGTGTCTAAATGCACAAGTCCCACAAAGCAGTGGGGAACAGAATAGTGTCTTACCATTAGGTTCCCCAGGTTCCCTCTGCCTACCCTGCTATGTGCGTGATACAGCGTGTAAGTGAACAGACAAACATCAACCAATTGTCTCACAAAGCTGAAAACTTACATTTTATTTATTTAAATGAATCCAATGATTAAATAAAAGGCGTCCCCGCCTCGAGCGCTCTATAACTCTACCGCTATGGCTGCTGTACGACTATGTATACAGCGATAGCTCGTCGCGCTATCTATTGCGGACGTATCGGTTATGACTATTTGGAAATTGTTGTGAATTACGATCTGTTTATATATGCCATGATTGTGGAAATCGGGTGAGCTTGATAGAATTCACTGTAGGTTCGATTCCCAGGCAGAAATTTATAATTAGTGTAGGTTTATTTCACACTAGGTTCCCAAGTTCAGTGTAGATTTATTTTACACAAGGTTCCTAAGTTCCCTCTTGGGAACTTGAGAAGCTAATGTTAATACACTCCAGAGCGTTACCTAAGACAAGAATGGAGATAAAAATAATTTCTTGCCGCGTTGATTCCACTTAGTTGATTAAATATTCTAAATGGTTACGAACATTTTGAAAAGAGGTGAAAGAGATCGCCATGTCTTTCCGCCTATCCTACAAAAATGAAGAATAAATAGAATTTAAGGCAATCAAGCGTGAAACAAGCGTGCTTCTGACAAATATGACAGATTTGGTTGTTGGTTCGATCCTAACTCGCTCTGGTAACAAGGACAAAGCGCGGCTTTAAATCTTGCCACTTGACCCACAATGCCAAATTTGGTGAAAAGCTTGTGGAAATAAGGTGCCTTACGACTTCATGCCTAAGTGTCTGCCTTCCCTGCCTATATGCGGGATAGAGCGTGATGATAAAAATAAAAAAAAACATAGAATAATATTTTAAAACCACAATATATGCTCTTAAGAGCATCTTAAAATATCACACAAAAATACGTTAAAAAGGCTTTCACTTTAGTGGTGATATTTCCACCGTCTTTTATTTAACGCGGCGACACGGAGCATACTCGTAAGATTGCAATTTGGTCCGCATTAAAATTGCCAAGAATTTGTGAATATTGGATAGGAATTTATATTACGTGAAGACCCGCGGACGGTGTTATTACAGGAGCTAAGAATGTGAGGGAGACATGACTGTTACAGAAAAAAGTGGTAAAGCATAGAAACATAAGGATGTTTCTCTTTTTTTTTTCAGCTGTCAGTCAGGCCAGGAAGTCAGGAAACTTGGGAACCTAATGTTAAGTTAAAACTCTCCGTTATATTCCCCACTCTCTGCTGAATTTGAAGTAAACTAGCGAAACTCAACGCCGCGTTTCACCTTGGTACCAGATAGAAGAAATGAAAATATTTAAAAATATATATTAAATATTACTGTTCTGGGTTCGTTCCCCAGTCGAGATCCACGCTTGAGTCCCTGCATCACGGCAAGTTTCATAAGTATTATGAAATGGTGGTAAGTGGTATGGCACCAAATATTAAGAACTGAGATACAACACGTAATTTCTTGAAAATTTAGAATCTGTAATAGGGAAACGGAATGTACGTTTCTTAAAAAACTATATATAACAAAAGTTAAGAACTATAATAATTACCAATACAATATTAACACGTGAGGAACTGTCGTGGCGTTAGGGAAAGTAATTCATATTTCCTATTTACTTAACATGCAACGCCTCAAGATTTGACAAAGAGTGGAGAACTGAACAGTCTTAATGAGACTGGAGAGACTTAACTCTAGGTTCCCAACTTCCCTCCTTCTCCTTTCAAGAGAAAACAGAGATATTTACGAATACATAAAAAATACTTTCAAGATAAATACTTCAATATTTTCTTTATTTCTCCTCTGACTACCCATATTGCGGGATAAAGCGTGAAGGTATTTTTTTTTTTATTTATTTACATTTTATCCATATCCTCGGTCTATCTAAATTTTCGTAAGCCATATACACACGAGATTATATTTTGATGTAGCGGCGCAGTGCAAACTTGGCAATTTATCGTTTATACCAGTGACGTATACATTACTTCTCACTATCTCTTTAGTTAAACTTAAGGACCGTTTAAACTTTTCTTCTATAATCATAAAACATGACGTCGTGATATGACTGCTTTTCCTGATAAAAAGCTATTGTTGCTGATTCAAATACTACTTAATAAATGCTTAGATTGTCTCCCATACATGGTATAGGCAGAGGGAATTAGGAAAGCTTGTGTTCAGACTCTCCGTTCTTTATTTTCCATCGAAATTTAACCATTGCGTGTTAAATGGCGGAGGTTATTGCCGCGCTTTTGCTTCGTAACAGGAGCACAGAAATGAAAATATTTAGTATTTGATTTCCTCAAGTGAATATCGAACCCACAACCTGTCGTGTTCTCAGTTGTACGCTTGCACCACGATAGACGTCTTCTTTATTAACATTTTTGAAATGGTATTATGGTTTGACGACATGGCCTTCATCCCTGAGGTCAAATTGAAATAGGTAACAATTTTATACGACACATGACACACTTGCAATAATTCTGACCGGAAGTTACATCTAAATAGTTAATTTTGCCTTCCTTGACATATATGTATATATATATATATATATAAATATATATATATATATATATATATATATATATATATATATATATATATATATATATATATATATATATATATATATATATATATATATATATATATATTGTATTATATATTTTATATTATATAATTGTATTATATAAAATAAATATCCACTTTGTAAGCCAAGTGAAAAAAAATTTAATGGTACTTTCCCTTTATTTGAGTAGTAAATTATCAAACTTAACGTTCCATGCATGATATTTAATATTCTAACTACTTTTGGTTAAAGTCAGTCAAGGAAATGAAAATATCATATTCTCAGAATCTAAAAAGGAGCCCATGATCGTCGGGTTATTAGTCAGACACTGTGGCGCTGCGCCTCTACGATGTTGCTACGAAATTTGTAGATACATCTGCCTCAGTAGCATGGTGTATATTAAAAATATTTTCTCTCCATGCCCTTTTTCGACACTGACCAACACTTAAATTACATGATAAGTATGTTATATATATATATATATATATATATATATATATATATACATATATATATATATATATATATATATATATATATATATATATATATATATATATATATATATATATATATATATAATCGTATTATCCTAATAGTTTCATTAGTTCATAGTAGTATATCTTTTAAAACAAAAGTTGTGGGTTCGATTGTTTATAATTTGAATTTCTCGCTATGTTACTGAAGCACAGGGCAAGTTTGACTCTTCTGATCAATACGCAATACCTTAAGAATTCGGCGCAAAGTAGAAAAGTAAACCTTATTTAAGACATAGTGTCTTAACATTAGATGCCCAAATTGCATACAGTGAAAAGCAAAAAAATATTTTATAAGCCTATACTAAGATATAAGTTAATTGACATAATACATGACAAATACCTTATCCTTTGACACTAGTCAAAGGTTAAGGTACTGACACAAGTGTCAATACACTCTCCAACCAAATTCGAAACACTGCGAGCTGAGTGACACTGCTGAAATAATTGTGATAATCAGATCCATTATGATCACGTTTTGAGGCCTGTCGTGGCGCAGCGGCACATGCGTGTGACTGTAACCGACAGGTTCTGGGTTCGATCCCCAGTCGAGGAAATGAAATATTTAGTATTTTCAATTTTAATATTTAATGTTTTCATTTCTTCGCTCTGGTGCGAGCAAAACGGGACGTTGAGTTCCTCCACTCAACACACAATGCCACAAATTCGGCGGAAACTGAGAAACGGAAGTGGAACGGAGTGTATTAACATTAGGTTCCCAAGCTCCCTCCGCCTACCCTGCCATGTACGGAGTAGAATATCATCACATTTACCATCATACGCGGACACACTGTACCACATCGGCCTCAATGTTGTTTTTTTTATCAAAAATAACAATATGTTGATTACGTTTATTATAGTATGTATATGTATTATATATGTTAAGTATATACATATAAAGTATAAGAAATTTTACGAACAATCTTATCTCTTAAAGACCGCAGCCTACATCATAAAGCCTGTGCACAAAACTGTTTTTTCCCTACTGATTTATACCACGCTTATCGCGCCCCTGAATTTATTTGTCTGCTCCCTGCAGCACACCATTGGTGGCTTTGCGTGTTGAACTATAAAGATTGTAGAATTGATTTTCAACTTTTTTTTTTTAATATTTTTTATTTTACTTAGACAAACGGCGGCGTTTAGTTCCACCGATGAACAGACAATTGGGTGGTGCCTGGAGAACAGAGTATTTTAACACTGGGCCTGGGCCTGGGCCACCCTCTGCGTTCGCTGATGTACAGGGAAAATTGTGAATCTGCAATTTTTTTATATCTTTAGGTTCCCTCTGGAAGGCAAGAAAGCGCAGCGTTAAGTACCGCCACTGGATTCCGTTTGACTATTTTAATTTATGCAGAAGACAAAAATAAATGCTTTATTAGTAAACATAAAAAGCCTCATTAATCGGCAATTTAACGACTTTTCTAAGTAAATAGTAAATTGTTTTTAACGAAATTCCCTACAAAATATACTCAGCAATAAATATTTTAAGCCATCATCAAGATGAAGATGATCGAAGTCTACATTTTAAAGTAAAACGTGTAGTGTAACATTGCTTAGAATGGTTCGTAATGTAATGTCAAAGTAGATGCGGGTACCAATTTCCATACCTCTTTTATTTTCATATCGACGTTCTAACAAGGCTACCGTAATATTCCGAGTATGAACGAAAAACAACGTCTTTCTTGTTTATTTAGTCAGCCCTTCTTTTCGGGAAAAAAGGGTAGCTAATTCTATATGGAAATGTTAATTATGTATATATATTTTTTGTAATGTACATATGTGTGTTAATACATCAATATAAAACGGATGGTTACGAACTGAGTATTTGACAGCTGACGTACGGCCAAAGCCAGAAATTACTGCGCGTACGCATGCCAGGACATGTAACAAGAAACCCTGAATTGAAGCTCCTTTCCCGACACATATATGTATTAATAATCATTAAACAATCTTAAAAAGCACGCTTTTGGGTACAAATAAACTAAAAATGTATTGTATAAACATGGAGGTTTTGCAAATCGAATGAGAATTTATATATATAAATATAATATATATATATATATATATATATATATATATATATATATATATATATATATATATATATATATATATATATATATATATATATATATATGTATATATACATATATATATATATATATATATATATATATATATGTATATATATATATATATATATATCATTGCCATATCTAAATTATCCTAGTTCTACACCCCGTAGTCTCGACTCTCGGGCGCGGTAATTGTACAAATTATAAACATGTGACCGAGTGCGCGACTGACGCGGATTACAGCCGCCGCGCCGCGTCGCGTACTGCCGCTGCAGACTATTGTTTACTTTATTTATTACTTTGGTATATTCGGTAATTGAATATATGTACATGTATACATAAAAATGTGTTCGTTTTGAAAGAGCGTAAAAAAAGCTAATTTCAGGTCTATTGGCGCGAGATATAAGTTACAAGTATATAGATCGTAACTTTAACAATGCTTTTAAAACAATTTAAAAAACATTGAAATAAATATTTTTTTTATTTTTGCAAATATATGTTATATATGGGGCATACTAGGGCACTAACTGGGGTCTACCCACGTTAGTGATAGTGCAATATAGTCGAAAATTTATTGAACCAACAGAAAGGTAGTATATCTTCATCTTCTATTCTCCGATACTTCAATAATAAATTATCTGATTACATATATGAGCGAAAGAAGAGAGGAAGGAGGATTGATCATATATATACTCGTATAGTGACAGGTGATCACTCCAGGACTTATAGTCCAATAAAATTAAGGCTACATTATCTTACTAAAGTTTCACAAATTAGAGGCCTGTCGTGGCGCAGCGGCACAAGAGTGTGACTGTAACCGACAGGTTCTGGGTTCGATCCCCAGTCGAGGAAATGAAATATTTAATATTTTCAATTTAAATATTTAATGTTTCATTTCTTCGCTCTGGTAATAAGGCAAAGCGCGAAGTTGAGTTCCGCCACTCAACACGCAATGCTTCAAATTCGGCGGAAAGTGGGGACCGGAAGTGGAACGGAGTGTCATAACACAAGGTTTCACTTCCATTCCCTCTGCCTACCCTGCGTAGTGCGGGATACAGCGTGAAGTTGAAAAAAAAAAAAGTTTCACAAATAGATCTAATTAGAAAAAGTCAAGAATTGTTTTTTTTATCCTAAATTGCATTTTGTTATTTGAAAGGTGAAAAAATGTTAACACCTATCTGAAAAATTCATTACGTTGACAGTTGCAATTACACGTTAAAAATAGATAGTGTTAAAATAGACAGTAATTATTTTCTTATGATATAATAATATAATTAATAATAACATTGTATGTTGAGTGGCAAGAAAGTTAAATATCTAATATTAAGGTAAAATAATAAAGTAAAAAAGCCCATGTTGTAATAGTTTTCATTTCTGACCACTGTAGTCCGGGCCTCGCTTGAAATTAGAAATATTTCTATACAAACAAACATACTAAATTATTGATTGTTAACACGTAACAACGCTATTATAATATTAATTAATAAAATATATTAAAACACAAAAAAAAAAAAAAAAAAGGCATAGAACGTATACAACGTCAAATATTCCCAAACACTAACAAAAATCTAATTGGAGACAAAATGGGTGCAGCAAAATGGAAAATGGCGAAGATCGAGTCAATAAATGCAATAATTGACGGAATAGACACGCCTAATATTAGCTTGCTAGCGCACTTTCAACATATTGCTATTTTTTTTAATGAAATTGTATTTTTTTTATATATACAGCTTCACGTTGTATCCTAGGTTCTTATTAAACTACTCTACTCACGCTGTATCACATGGCGGGGTACGTAGAGAGAACTTGGGAATCTAGTGTTAAGACACTCCGTTCCACTTCCGTTCCCCACGTTCTGTTGAATTTCAGGCATTGCGTATTGAGTGGCGGAACTCAACGCCGCACTGTACCTTGTAACCAGGACGAAAAAATCATAACATGTAATTTGAAAATATGAAATATTTCATTTTCTCGAGTGGGCATCGAACCTTTCGTTTGCAGTCACACGCTTGAGCCGCTGCGCATAAAATTAAAAGCAGGCCTCTTTTTAAAAATATTTTATTTATTTTGTTTCATTTAATCACACGAGTAAGGACTACACCCTTACTTTCGTTCGTTAATCAGTGAGTAGGTAATCAGGTTTTGATTCATACTTATATATGTAAAGAAACTGCATACCCCACATTCCTTGTCCAATCGAGACATACATAATATCAGCCACACGATTAAATATTTAAAATATGACAATAATTTTGGTAAAACAAACCAACTAAAAATATATAATATACAAAATTTGCATAAGTTGCATCCTAACAAACCACAGTGCAATATAGAAGTGCATAGGCATTTAGCATTTGGACTCTGAAGCTAAAAAGTAACGGCGTCGTTATGTAACTTCCTAGGCGGGCACTAACTGCTATAGACGCGGGCAGTGAGCTACGAAACTGTTTGGATATGCTTTTATATTTTTTTATATCATATATAATACAACCGTAAAAATATCCTTTTTTTATTCTCTCAGAGATTCTTGAGCTCCCATGCTGTAAATGGCCCGAGCTGTTCTGCTTTGAATTGCGAATATATATTCGATATCAGCAACATGGTAATATTCCATAGGACAATATGAAATTAACTAAAGTACACTAACCAAGCAGTATCAATATTCGTAGGCCTGCCTCATAATTGTAATGAAAAACGAAACTAAAAGAAGACCGATGGGGGGAAGTTGTTAATCTAGGATTCGTTTAAGAATACCGTAATTCCGTAACTTTAGGAAGTTCTGGTCCGCAATGAAATGAAACCCATTTGTAATGAACAGTCCATTGGTCGACAAATGACAATCTATACACAATTCCTAGTTATTTCCAATTGGCCACGCAGGCGAATATTGAATTTTGACATTTTTAAACTGTCTATTCGTCACTACAGCAAGGCGTCCACTGCGAAAAAGAAATAAGCGTGTAAAGCTTTTACAGAAGGGACATCCTTGTAAAAAAATACTTTTTCAGACGTTTTATAAAATTTCAAAGTAGCCGTAATTTAAAGCTGAACCTCATGGAAACCATCCAAGCGATCTCACCACTAAGTCATACGTTCTAATCATGTAAATTATATTTTATTAATACAATATTTTGCTTACTTATATTGTTAAAAACACCGTCTCTGTAACACAAGAATAATAAATGACAATTATAAGCAAAGTAAGAATACAAGGCTCAGTTTCCAATCTCGTTACTTACAAATTTTCTTAATCATTTCTAAATCAAGTAAGCTGGTATAAACTATACCACATCCAAATACTCTACGTACGAACTCCACAAATACAGATTCGTTTCGCGCCATATCGCCGAGTTTTTCCTCTCTAATTACGCCGCAACGCCAACGCCGTTTGTGGGCCCGCGACCCGGAGCCCGGAGCGGCAGCTAATCGCAATTGTAAGATTACACTACTATCTCCCTTAATGACAAACCTAAAGTGTATGGGGATCGTTTATGTTAAATAATACCATGCTCAGCTTTAAACTTATAATATAACGTCAAAAATCATACAACATAATCATATAATGTTACGTGATGTAAGATTTTCCACGGCTTCACGCTGTATCCCGCACATGGCAAGGTAGGCAGAGGGAACTAAGAAAGTTAAAGGTTCATACTCTCCGTTTGGTTCACCACTTCCCGCCGAAGTTGAGGTGTTACGTGATGAGTGACAGCAATCAGCGCCACCTTTTAGCCTTGTTACCAGAGAAAAGAAAAAATAAAATATATGATATTTTAAATTTCAATTTAAAATATCATATATTTTATTCCTTTGAGTATGAACCAAATCCACAGTCTATCGTTTATAGTAACTCGCTTGTGCTCCTCATTAACATTACTAAAGACTGTACTGACGTTATTAAAAATATTATAAAAAAAAGAAATTCATGTTTGTTGCACTTTCATGCGTAAACTATTAAGCGGATTAAAATGAAACTACAACTTAATATATAAATCTTATATACTTATGACAAAAATACGTGTAGTTAGTCGCTAGTGATTAATACTATATTCGGTTTAATTAAAGGCAGGCTGTCGTGGCGCAGCGGCACAAGCGTGTGACTGTAACCGACAGGTTGTGGGTTCGATCTCCACTCGAAGAAATGTAATATTTAATATTTTCAATTTAAATATTTAATATTTTCATTTCTTCGCTCTGGTACAAGGCAAAACGGGGCGTTGAATTCCCCGCCACTGAACACGCAATGCCTCAAATTCGGCGGCGTATCTTAACACTAGGTTTCCAAGTTTCCTTCTGCCTACCCAGCTGTGTGCGGGATACGGCGTGAAGCTGAGACAGTAAATAACTCTGGCAATCATACAATGCGTTGTGTTCCGCCACTTAACACGCAATTCCTCAAATTTTTAAAATTAGGTTCCCAAGTTCCCTCTGCTTACCCTGCCATATGTTAAACATAAAGCTGATAAAAAATTGAACTAAAATAAAAAATAAATTAAAATTATATTAAATTGTGTGTCTATTATGATTATTTTTATATAACTAAATATTATTTCAATAGTAACCATTAAAATAAAAGTCAACATTTTACACACAAAAATAAAAACAATTTATTACTTATTTATTTTTAACATATTTTTTCTTTGTTTTAATTAAACTACTAGAATCATCATTAAGCTGTTGGAAGAACGCTTTCGACGTTTTCAATGACTTGTCATTACTTTCATGTCCTTTCACTGTATTCCTGTGATTCGTTACATCAGCCACATGACCCTTTTTCCGTTGCAACACCTTCTTTTTCCTTCTCTCCCTATTTTTATCTGTTTGCGTCCTCTCTTCTTTACTCATCAGGTCTCCTTTACGTTTTCTCTTAACCTCCTCAGGTGCAAGTAAGGCTGCATCACTTGTTGCTACAGGAGCGACTTCTTCCATAGAAATGGCTGGAGTATTACTTACTATTTTAACATCAGCCTGAGGTGGTTTAGGTGTATAATGGTAATGGCACAATGCATCTAATTGTGCAAACAGCTTCGTCATAGCATTACGTATTTCAGTGTGACTCTCTGGTTCTTTGTCTTCTTCGACATCACCTGATTGCGCTTGCTTTTGTTTTAAATATTCAGTTTCGTAAACTTGCGCTAAACTTAGCTTACTTTTAGAATGATCAAGAATTTCTGGCTTTTTGAAGAGAAGCTGGTCATCTACAGGTTTTTCCTTTCTTATAACATCGTCCCAAGCTTTGTCTTTTATTCTTTGCCTGATTAAACCTTCTAAAGTGACAGTAGTTTGCTCAGTTATTGTAGGAGGTGGTCTTGTTGTCAGATCAAAATCTAACACTTCTTCCAGCAATGAGTTTTGAGGTCTTTTACTAGCATCAATTTCTCCTTTTAGTTGCCATGGAGCTTCAGTTAGCGTTTTCTCTTCTAATTTAGATATTTGTTGCTTTAATCTTTGTTGACGCATCTCAAATTCAGATTTTCTCTCATCCTTTTCAGTATTTCCATTTAACTGTTTGTTGGATGCATTTGATTCTTCAATGCTATCATCAGAATCTGAATCGTCAGAATCTGGTTGTTCTAATCTTATTTTTTTATTACCTGTCTGTTCTTTGTCTGATTGAGCTCCTTCACTTTCTTCAGAGTCAGGCTCAGCAAACCTTACCTTTTTCTTTTTATCTGTAACAATGTCTTCCTCAAGAACATCATTTTCTTCACCATATTCTTGATCATTTCTTTTATCATCATTATCGTCACCATTTTCTTCATCAAAGAAATCTGCATACATCACTTCTTTGCCTCCCTCATCTTCTGACCCTTCACTATCTATGTCTTCAAACATATCTATAGATTCCTCATCCTCATCTTGGCTTTTTTTATCACTTTTACCTTTTTCTTCCATTTTCTCTTCATTAATTAAAAACTTCTCCATGTCTTGTAATTTGAAAAATTTATCATCAACAATAGAAGTTTTTGTTTTATAATTGGTTTTATTTTCTGTCTTTTTACCTTTTATTTTATTTTTCTTGTGATTTTTCTGTGTAGATAGGACATTTTCCGAATCATCGTCCTCGTTAAAACTCATCTGATCCTCATTAGACACTTCTTCTGTCTCATTTTCAACCAATTTAACAGGGAATGTTAGATTATTTTTACTAGATATGCAATTAGCTACTTCCCATACAAGATGATCCCAACATTGTGAATTTTGTAGTTCAATTTGTTGCCAAATTTGCTCTTCGTCGAAATCTTTAACGATTATTTTAGACAGAGCTTGATCCGTTTTCGATTTTCTATTTTGTTCTTGTGACTTTGTAAAATCGTATAGCGATTTAATTAAATTCTGAATATCACCTTTTATGTCCTCTTGTACCGCCAAATACTTTACTGGTTTCTCAGTTAATGTATGGAATTTGTCTATCATGTTATCCATCTTGTTGCTTGCCATTTTATACATACTTATGAAAACTCAAATAACTTTTGAATCATTTATATAAATTTAATGTGATTTTTGGTTATTATTAACAATCACAAACACACGAGGTTATACATTTTTGACGTATACTTGACACTTCAGAAACGTGTGATTTTGACATTCTTATGTTGCTATATGAGATATTCAATATCTTATTGATGATGATATATAATATTAAATATTTTAATATAACAGCTTTTCTTCTTTGCAAGTTCCTAATATTTTTTTAGTACAAGGTACTGATTGTGCAATGTCAAATATATATTTTTCTATTCTTTTGAAAGCTAAAATAAAAATATTAAGCCAAAGAATTGCTCTTGGTATAGAAGTTTATGTATTAAGTATTTTTTTCACGAATAAGGCAATGAAAATTTACAATAGCAAAAATTTTAACCATAAAATATTTTCTTTACTAGCTTATTATTAGTATTTTATTGTAAAACAAAATGGAGTATGGCAACACAATCATCTGCTCCGAGCGGCCATCTTTGTTTATCGTTCGCTGATCTTATTTTTCAGTGCTCATTTGTCATGTAACGTGTTTATTTATTTTCTTAGTTATTTTTTGTTCATTCAAGGCTTTGTTTTTGTAATGGTTGCATAATTAATTTCGTTTAAAGATTAATATTGTGTTATATATAACGATAAGCCATTTATTTTTGTGAAAAGTTGTTTTATAAGGTGAGACATAACTGTTCTGAATGCAAATTGCAGACGCTTATATTATCTACTACAGTGCACATCGATCTCATTTTTTCCTATAACTAATTCTTCCGCCTACATATTGATAACCTGATCTAAATGCCAAACGCTCGTGTGATAATCAAAGTGAAAGTCGAAATGGATTTTGTCTTCCGTACTCTCGATGGCCATCTAGTATTCGTTAATTTACCTAGCAAATATTTTTATAATTTAATTTGATTATTATCTATTACCTATGTGTCCGTAATATATATTGATAATTTGATATCTTTTAACAATCAAGTATAATACGTTCTGTTCTTTATTCCACCTCAGTTAAAAATATTTTCAAAAATTATTCCTTTTAATGACCTAAGTAAGCTATGATCAAAAGTATATATAAAAAAAAACCAGCTAAAACAAATATTTTTATTATTATAACAATCAACAATCAAAATGAAAATTTCAATAAATATATTATTCATAGAATTTTATATTTACAATTACCAAAAATAATATATTGACACATATATTATGTTTTTTCAGTGACAATGGATGCACAAGATCAAATGGAGTTAAAATATGGTGCAGGCAATGAAGTTGGTGGCTTGGAATTATGCATTGTCTGTGGAGATCGGGCTTCTGGAAGACATTATGGTGCTATAAGCTGTGAAGGTAAGCATTAATTACTTTACTTAGTTCCCATTGCCCAGTCTGCTTTGTCGATTGAAACATAAAAAATACTAACATTTAAAAGTATTTTTTAATAGCTTCATGCTGTATCCCGCGTGAGACAGGGTAGGCAGAGGGAACCCGGGAACCTACGGTTCCACTTCCGTTCCCCACTTTCCGCCGAATTTGAGGCATTGTGTAAAGAGCGTAGAGTGGCAAAACTCAATGCTGTGCTTTGCTTTATTACCAGAGCGAAGAAATGAAACATTAAATATTTAAATTGAAAATATTCAATATTTCATTTCCAAGTCGCATCCAGAACCTGTCGGTTACAGTCACACGCATGTGCTATTGCGCCACGACAGGCCTCATAATTTTTATTAAACTTATAATTATTTTTTTTTTTAAACTTATAATTTAAAAAATATTTCTATTAACAGTATAAAAAATATGTCTTTTCCAGGCTGCAAAGGTTTTTTCAAAAGGTCAATAAGGAAGAAATTAGGATATCAATGTCGAGGTAGTATGAACTGTGAAGTGACAAAACACCATCGCAATAGATGTCAGTACTGTAGGCTGCAAAAGTGTTTGGCTTGTGGAATGAGAAGCGACTGTGAGTATCTTTATAATTAACAAATTAAAAATAAATATTTTTAATATTAAAATATATTTATTTATTACTAAGTGAAAAAAGTTTACAAGGCAGGATTTGAACTTGTGCCCTTTGGAGATGTTCAACCTAATTACTAAGCTGTATGTTCTCATCAAGCTAAATTTAAATTTATTAGTTTTACAACAATATAAGGATTAAGGCATCTTAATGAAGATTTATACCTAGTATGATACTCAGCTTCATGCTGTATCCCGCACATGGCAGGCCAGGCAGAGGGAACTTGGGAACTTAGTGTTAAGACACTCCGTTCCTCTTCAATTCCCCACTTTCCGCTGAATTTGAGGTATTGAGTGGCATCAACGTCACGTTTTCGCGCATCCTCTTGAGTGGGTATCGAACCCACAATCTGTTGGTAACAATCACATCCTGGTGCCGCTGCACTGCGTCAGGCCTTATATGTATACACATGGTAGATAAAATATACATACAATATTATAAGCATAAACATGCTAATTCAATTTATCACCATAATGTACTTGTTAAGTTTTAAATCACTCAATTCATATAGTAGAGAATACAAATCAATATTTTATATATTTTTTAAAATGTTAAACTACACAGAGTGAAACACACTTATTTATTATGGCTAAGTGATGGAGTTTGGACGGATTCTAAGATGGGTTCAAATCCTGCAAGATTTTTCTTTGTTTCCTAAATGTGTGAATTATCACTTAAAAGTTATAAAAAAAAAATTGTAAATAGCATTCACTTTTATCAATCAATAAACCTAAGTCGGTATCGTTGGATGGCGGAAATTTGTAAAAATCTACTTACAGATATGTAAAAATTAGATATATAAATTGCAATAAGTGTATAAGAATTGTGAGGTGCTTGATGAAAACGTATGGCTTAGTGGTCAGCGCACTTGGGCGGATTCCAAGACACGCGGGTTTAAATCGCGCTTCGTTCAAATTTTATACATTTTCTAAATAAATAAAACTCTAAAATTGCAACGTGTCTGGACATGGCGAAGGCCTTCGATCGTGTATGGCACAGGGCGCTCCTTGCGAAACTTCCATTCTACAGGTTTCCCGAGAAATTGTGCAAGTGCATCTCTAGCTTCCTCATTGGGCGCAGCATCAAGGTCGCTGTCGACGGTTTTTCTCTAAATATATGCCCGTGAACGCCGGCATCCCCCAAGGCTGTTTCTTCTGCATATCAATGATATGTTGGAGGACTCTAACATACATTGTTATGCAGACGATAGCACTGTGGACGCTATATACTCAGGTCATGAAGTCCTTCTCGGGAAAACGTCGACCAGTGCCGAAATCAACTTGTGTCTTCCGTTGAGGCATCCCTCCAGAATGTCTCCGTATGGGGTGAAAAGAACCTGGTAAAATTCAACCCTCGGAAGACACAAGTCTGCGTGTTTACCGCTAAAAAAAACCCCATTTGTCGTATCACCAGTTTTCGAGAACACTCCCCTTAAAGCCGCGCCCTGCCTCAGTATATTGGGCCTCAGCTTTTCGAACGACTGCCAGTATCGTGATCATCCGGAAAGCAAGGTCAAATTGGCCTCGAAGAAACTGGGGGTCATCAGCAGAGCGAGATAGTATTTCACGCCAAAACACCGTTTGACCCTGTACAGGGCCCAGGTTCGGCCTCATATGGAATACTGTTCTCACCTCTGGGCTGGTGCACCCCAGTATCAGCTTGAACCATTTGATCGCATACAACGTAGAGCCGTTCGAATCGTTGGGGACCTAATGATCTGTGTGGGGCTTGATACTTTGGCTTTGCGTAGAAACGTATCCACCCTGTGCGTTCTCTACCGTATTTATCACGGAGAGTGTTCTGGAGAGCTGTTTGACTTGGTTCCTGCCGCCGTATTTTCCAACCGCACAGTACGTTACAAATTATAGTACCATTCACACCACCTGGACACGTGGACCTCGACTACTGTGCGGTTTCGTAAGAACTTTCTTCCACGCGCCGCACATCTGTGGAACGGCCTACCCGCGGCGGTATTTCCAGGTCGATACGACATGGGTACCTTCAAAAAGCGCGTCTACCTCCACCTTAAAGGCCGGCAACGCACCTGTAGCTCCCCTGGTGTTACACGGGGCCGTGGGCGACGGTGATCACTCACCATCAGGTGACCCGTACGCTCGTTTGCTTTGTCTTTTCCATAAAAAAGAAAAACCTTTAAAAATATACATATTTAGATATAATATAATATTTAGTAATATACATATTCTCATAGTTTATATTTAAAAAGCATATTTTTGTCTCCTGAGAAATTGTTTAATGGACTGTTAGGACACTCTAAGCTGATGATATGTAAATAAAACAATCCTTTCGGCCACAACCAAAGAAATAAAATATTTAATATTTTCATTACATTGCTCTGGTAATAAGGTAAAGAGTTAAGTTTTGCTACTCAACACTCAATGCCTCAAATTCAGTGGAAACGGAACGGAACGGAGGAACTTAACTCTAGGTTCCCAAGTTCCCTCTGCCCTACCTAAAATTATAAAAAAAATAAAAAAAACATCCACCGAGCAGTAATTCTTGCTCTCTATGGACAGCGGTTCAACACGAGAGGAAGCCCATAGTGGACAAGGTGAAGGGCGAGGCGAGGGACGCTCACGAGCGACAAGCCGCTTATTCTAAGCTACTTGGACTGGCTGGACAAGCGCAAAACGCTCAAGTATGTTTGTTTTTTTTTTTTTTTTATTAAGATTTATATATGTATACATAGGCCTGCCGTGCCGCATGGGCAAAGGAGTGTGACTTGCAGGTTATAGGTTCAATCCCTACCCAAGGAAATGAAGTAGGATATAGCGTGAAGCTGAAAAAAATGCTATATTTCTCCTTTTTCATTGAGAAAATTACCCTAGTCAGAAGACAAGTCGCGGTGTTTGATTCCACAACTCAACACTCAATGTCTCTAAAACAGAAAAGTGCGTTAGAATCGGAATGTCTTGATTCTTTATGCTTCACGTTACTTAACGAACTTATTTTTTGCTGAAACAAGAAAGTAATTGAGATTTGTTTCAAGCGTTTCAAGTTGAATTCAAGCGGGCGAAGCCGTGGACGGGTCCCTAGTGTTATATATCTTTTCTATTCATATGTATAACTCTTCAAATTGTATTAAAAGGCCTGTCGTGACACAGCGGCACAAGCGTGTGTCTGTAACCGACAGGTTGTGGGTTCGAATCCCACTCGAGGAAATGAAATATTTAATATTTTCAATTTGAATATTTAATGTTTTCATTTCTTCGCTCTGGTAACAAGGCAAAACGCAGCGTTGAGTTCCGCCACTCACACCGCTGCAATGCTTGTGGCACTCGGCGGAAGGTGGGGAACGAAATATCTTAACACTAGGTTCCCAAGTTCCCTCTGCCTACCCTGCCATGTGCGGGATAAAGCGTTAAGCTGAGTAACTTTTATTTTCATAGATAAATCCAAAGGAGGAACCGAATGATGCATTCGGTGCAGTGTCTCCGGCTGCACCGGCTTTGAACTTTGCCCTCGCCGCTGCTGTTGCATTTAATAAGGGAAATCCAGGTATTTTTTTTATTTTTTTTTAAATGTATACAATAAATTGTGCATAGCAAGATTTGAACCCGCACCTCTTAGAAACCAAGTCTAAGAGGGTTTATGAACTGCATTAAATATACTGTTTCTAAATAAGTATTTTTCTTTGTTGGGTGTGAAATGGAAATTCAAAATTTAATATAAGGATTTTTTTCTTTGATATATTTTTTATCTTTTTTTTTTTGCTTAAATATAAATACTAGTTTAATTGATATGTATGTACATTAAATGTGTTATTAAGATATAATATTGTAATAATAAATATATATGTTCTAATTCTTTTATTAATTTAGTTTGCAAATGCCTATTTTGTTTTTATATAATATTTTCATTGTTATTATCATGTACAGTATCGCCATACTTGGGCGCGGGGACTCCCACGGACGTGGAGGGAGCGAGACGGCAACAACTAATGCTACAAACGCAGTTGGCTAAGAATTTGTTCAAAATGGGACAATTTGGTATGTTTAATTTGGACTTTATTTTCTTAGCTTCACACTGTATCTCGCACATGCCAGGGTAGTCAGAGGGAACTTGGCAAGCGAGTGTTAAATATTTATTAAGAAAATATTAAATGTGATATTTCCTCGATTTATAACTTATTTTCAAATTAAATATTCAATGTATTAATTTTTTCGCCCTTGTAACAAGGCAAAAGGCGTTAAGTTATGCCACTCAACACTTAATGCCTGAAATTCGGTGGAAACCAGGGAGCAGAACGGAGTATCTTAACACTATGTTCCCAAGTTCCATTTGCCTTACCTGCCATGTGCGAGATACAACGTGAAGCTGTGTCAAGACTTTTAATTTGATTAATTTATACTGTACATAGCATAATAGTTAAAAGTAAAATGGAAAGCTCGTGTTAAGACACTCTGGTCATATTAAGACAGTTTTGTGTTGCAAAACACGGCGTTAAGTCCCGCCATCACACCCCATAATATCTCAAATTGAGTTGACGTGAGAGTATCTTAACACTAAGTCCGCAAATTCCCTCTGCCTACTTTACAAAGTGAAAAAATATGTAATAATTATTTAATATATATTGTATTATGTTGTTAATAGGTGCAATAAATGAATATTTGCAATCTGCTTACGGCGCAACGCCACCAGAGGTTCCCTTAGGTGCATTACATGCGGCGGAGACACCACAGAATGATGGTAATAACATTTTTTTTCTAAAATGATATTTACTTTATTAATTATAATTGCATATCTAATTATTATTTTATCTTTATATACAAATAAAGTGATAATAAACAAAATGTTTAATGAAATATGTGAACGCGTACTAGATTCTGTGGATCTTTAAAGATGGATGTCCGCTGTCACCATCTTTTTTAAAATAAACACACTCTTTAATAAGGGAAATTTTTAATGTTGATTTTGGTCAATGATCCAATTGGAAGAGTGAATTATTTTAATTTCCTTCGTTGTTACAAGACAATGCACAGCGTTAAGTATCGCCATTTAATGCCTCGAGTGTCTCGAATCAAAATATAAAAAAAATAAAAAATACTCTTTTCCTTTTCCCCCATAGCGGAGGAATCCTGCATACTTCCACCGGACAGCCTCCAGCTGCCGCTGTCGCTGCCGGCGGGCTGCGCGCCGCCGCCGCTGCGCCTGCACGCCGCCTGCGAGGCCGCCGCCAGGCTGCTCGCCGCGCTCGCGCGCTGGACGCTCGGCCTGCCCGTCGTGGCCGCGCACACGTGAGTGCGGCGCGAGCGGGACGAAGATAGTGATTGTGTGTGCCGGTGCGAGCGGGATGGAGATAGTGGTGGTGTGTGTCGGTGCGAGCGGGACGGAGATAGTGATTGTGTGTGCCGGTGCGAGCGGGATGGTGATAGCGGTATTGTGTGTCGGTGCGAACGGGATGGTGATAGTGGTGGTGTGTGTCGGTGCGAGCGGGACGGAGATAGTAAGCGAGAGAGTGAGAGCGTTGCATCGCTGTGCTCACGTAAGTGTGAGCGGGACAGAAATATATCATACAAACCTATTTAGTCGTTAGCAGTCAGTAAAATGAGATAGTGTCACATATATGTATAGATATGAGTGAGGCAATGTATCTTCTCGATAGTACTGAGTGAGACGCACGTATAGCTTGTGTATAGGAGTGAGTGAGTTGGCGATAGTGCCGGAGTATGAGTGTAAGACCCAGTTTCACCAGTTATGAATAAGTAGTTTCAGATAACTTATCTGGCATTTTCTGCAGATATTCCTTATCTAGTAGATAAGGTTATCGGTACTATATGAGCTGGTAGTGAAACTGGCTAAGTATCTATTGATGGTGTTTATAGGTGGGCATAGTGCAAGTGCTATAGAGAATATATGTGTGGATGAGATGGAAATACGACGTAGGTGTGAGAGAGATGGCTATATGGGTGTAACTGAGATAGTTGTAAATTTTGTATGTGTTTGCTGTTGCGACGAAGATAGTGAAGATGTACGTGCGTGCAAGTGAGATGGAAATAGTGCGAGAAATTAGGTGTGAGTGTGATAGCAATAGGGTGGCTATATTGGAGTGAGGGAGATAGTGATAATATTTGTGTATGCCAACTAGTAAGACAATAGTGAAGGTGTACGTGCGTGCGAGTGAGAAAGAGATACACCTGCTAGTCATGGTCGTGTGAGTGAAAGAGAGATAGTGTAAACTGTAAAGAGATGGATCTAAGTGAGTTTGAGATTGAAACATGAGTGGGCGGTACAAGTGGGACAATTTAAAAGATTGTATATATTTTTAATCCTATGACATATATATTTTTCAGCTTCACAAGAGTAGGCAGAGGAAAGGCACTTAGTGTTATGACACTCTGTTCTGTTCCCCACTTCCCGCTGAATTTGAGGCGTGTTGAGTGGCGGAACTCAACGCTGCCCTTTGCACCAGAGCGAAAAAAATGAAAATATTGAATATTTCATTTCCTCCAGTGGACATCGACCCACAAGCTATGACGGTCACAAACACAGGCTTGGCTTGACTTGGCTCCAACAGGCCTAATTAAATATCAAACTAATAATTCCAGATTCGAGATCCAAGTGACGCTCCTCCGTAAATGCTGGCCGGAGCTGTTCGTGCTGGGCCTGTCGCGGTGGTCGCAGGCGCTGGGGCTCTCCACTCTCCTGCCGATGTTGTCTAACCACCTGCAATCGGAGCTGAGGGAACGCGGAGAGCCGAGACACCAGCCTGAGCCGGTCACTGATGTTGGACACCCTGAGGTGGGTCGGTTTTTGTTTTTGTGTCTGTTAATAGGTGGTATGTTTTTTAAAATTTTGTTTCTTTTTTTTTATGATGGTGGTATGGCACTCTTTTGTTAGAGCTTACTGTGGACGCTAAGTGAGATCTTATTTTTTATATACTGTCTGTCTTGTTACAATTGAATTTTAAGGATACTTTTTTAAATGTATATTCCATTTTTTGGACAAAATATTAAGTTTTCTCGCGGTATGTCAAATTTTGCCCGTCACTCTATTCTCTTTAAGGCTGACGTGGCAATACCCATACGAAGGAGAACGATAATTTCATTTCCCCGCTTTGATGGAATAACATAGTACTATGTTGGGGTCCTCGGTAGGTATAAAATTTAGTACAAATTCTACAATGAACTGTGTCCACAACACAAAGTTCCCTTCACCTATGGGGCCGTCCATTAATCATATCATATGTGGTTCGAAAAGAAGGGAGGGCGTTCGGTGAAAATCACGAAATATCACAAGTGGGTTAGGGGTTGCGGTGAAATATCATGTGTACATATAAGAAGGGAAGTAATAAGTTTAAACATCACCTACCACCAAAAGGGAAGGGGGGGTTGAAAATGCTAAAAAAAAAAAACCTTAACGTGATTCATGGAGGGCCGCCTAACTACAGGAACATCTAGTAACATTATAAAAAAGATGACAATTGCTTCCACAGATAACAGTATCGGACTACACAGACGAGCGCGTGGCGGAGGTGTCGTCCACGCTGCGGCGGCTGCACCAGTTCCTGGCGCACATGGACCAGCTGCACATATCGGAGAGGGAGCACGCGCATCTGCGCGCCCTGTGCTTGTTCTCGCCGGGTACGTGTGCGCGTGTGTACGGGGCGCTGGGGCGGTAGGGCGATAGTGGTTGGGGACTGGGGTGGTAGTGGCTGGGTACAGGGATGATAGTATTTGGGTTAGATAAGCTTGGATGATAGTGGGGGCTACTTGTGTGGGGCGCTGGGGTGGTAGGGCGATAGTGGGTGGGGACTGGGGTGATAGTAGTTGGATTAGATTAGCTTGGATGTTAATGGTTGGGGACTGGGATGATAGTGGCTGGGTACTGGAATGATAGGGGGATAAGGTAAGCAGGTGGTGGGAAGAAAATTTCGTACTTTTGATTCTGATAGATACTAGGATAGTATCAACGATTAAGAGTTAAAGATTACCTTTAATTAGCTTTTCGTTGTATCCCACACTTGGCTTGTTTGGCGGAATTAACTTAGGAACGCGGTCAAACACTACGCTCGAATACGAATTTGAAGTATTACTTTTATTTTTTTTAACTTTGAGTAACGGAACTCAACGCCATGTTGCCAAAGTGAAGAAAACGAAAGTAAAAAATATTATATTTAATCCAGTGGCGGGCATCTAACTCCACTACCTGTTGGGCTCACAGTCGCACACTTGTGCCGCTGCGCCATGACAGGCTTGTAAGGCCTTTAATGAGTTAGTTATAATTTTATTTAGTGTATTTTTATTTGAATATTTAATTTTAATATTAACCATATTATTAATATAGATGGCGCACCAGAATTCCTAACCCGCAAGCTCCAAGAGTACCAATCCCGAGTGCTCCGCTCCCTGGGAACCCCCGCCGGGGAGCGCGCGGCCGCGTTGCTGCTGCAGTTGGCACCACTGAAGGGATTCCCCGCCGCCTTCATAGAGGACGTGTTCTTTGTGGGCTTCGTGGGTGATGTTAGCATTGATGATGTTATACCTTATCTGTTGAATGCTGAACGTTAATTGTTAGTTTATACTGTGAAATTTACATAAATTACATTTTATAATTTTTGATATATTTAATTAAAGTGATATTCTATATATAGGAAAGGTTGCTTTTTTTGAAAAGAGATTAAAAAAATAATGGGATTTGATGGAGAAGGTATGGCTTATTTGGTCAGAGTGCTTGAACAGAAACTTGTCCAAAGAGGCGCGTTTATAAATTTTCTATAATAATGTTTAACTTTACAATATTATAATTGGTGAAAGTTTTAATAGCTGATATCTGCTTTAAGTTCGCCCCGCTACTTCCATAGAGAATATATTATAAAAATGGCGTTTTATAAATAACGAAATTGTGAACGGAGTGTCTCAACACTAGGTTTCCACGTTTTCTCTGCATAATCTGCCATGTGCGAGATACAGCGTGAAAACAGAAAAGCAGAAAATGATTTACATGTGAAAGAGTTGGTGGACCTCCTATACAGTTTCCCTAAAATGGGTGAAGTGTTTAACAGCTGGCAATACTTGACAGCTGTCAACATTGATATATGATATGATGATTTATGCGTTTTAATATTTTTCTTTATTTATTTTTAATCTTTGGCTTTAAGTTTATATAATTTTAGTATAATTATTGATTTATTAACTTTTAGTTTTAAATGTTCTGCAATAAATTATTGTTTTAGTGACATTTACTTAAATTTAATTTAATCCATATTTTTAAATAATTAATAATGACGAATGAGATGAATATATATATATTATAAATTTACTTACTGTAGTATAGTAACATGTCTTCCTATGTATAAGAAATATTGTCATATTGAATTTAGTACTAATATTTTTTTGTGTCTACATATATTTTCCTAATTGTTGATTGGTTTTTCCTGGGTGAATTGAGAAAATCTAGTGTTAAGACACTCTGTTCTCATTCAATTTCCCACTTTCCTCTAAATTATTGAATCAATCAAACAAAATCAATATAACGAACATACATAATATTTTACTAACACATTATATATGTGTGGCCACTAAAATAAATGATTTTTTTATTTATATAAAAACATCAAGAGAAACAACTTTTCGCTTCAAATTCGCCTTAGAGTCAGGAAGGGAAGTGCCCAAATGGGAACAGAGTGTCTTTTTGATAAAGTTTTCCCATTATAACTGGGATACAACGTGAAAGTAAAAGAAAAAATAAAGTATATTAAATTAGACTTATATCTTATCTATGCTATATACAAGATGAGCGTAATTAAAAGAAACGTTACAAAACGTCTATATTTCATGATTTATTTAAAATATCCTAATATATATTAATATTAAATTATTTTCTGTCTGTCAATTACAAGTACCGTCCATTAGTTTAGTTTAATGTAAGAATATTTTATTTTATGTGAATGTATCAGTTATTTGACGTTATGAATAAGAATGTAGATAACTTAAGTGCCTTGCTAATAAAATATATTTTTAATCTGTCTTTTTTATTTTGTTTCTCGTTGATAGATGAAATAAAGTCCATTTTTTTTTTGTAATTTTTAGATGTTATCATTTGCACTGCTTTTACAGTTTTACTATTAGTTTTTGGGAGAGGTTTCTGATGATTAAGAAATGTGCGATTTAAATTTAAAAAAAAATCCGTTGCAACATCGCATAGGGTAAAGAAAATTCAGGTTTATAAAAATTGCTTCATACGTTTGGGTGCAACGATGACACAGGCAGAAAAATATATACGCAGACGCGTCAATATTAACTATAATGTCTCTCTAGTAGGCTTCGTAGAGCTTTTAAACGTTGAACCATAAACAAATTTTTAATAAAATCAGGTAAATATGTATAGTTAATATTTTCAATTTAATTATTTTCATTTTGGTAACAAGTCAAAGCGCGGCGTTTGAACTCCGACAACTCAGCAAGCTCAACACGCAATGCCTCAAATATTATATATACGAAGTGTCTTTACACTAGGTTCCCAAGCTCCCTCTGCCTACTCTACCATGTGCGGGATACAGTGTGAAGCTGAATATTCATATTTAACAGGAAAATATCCAATACAAATTTAAATTTGTAATTCATTTGCTACAAAAGGCGACTGTAAAAGCAACAGATTGTGGGATCGATTACACATATTTGAAATTTTGAAATTAAACGCGCGGCGATGAATTCCGACACTCAGGGCACAATGCCTCAAATAAAACGAGATATATATATATATATATATATATATATAATATATATATATATATATATATATATATATATATATATATATATATATATATATATATATATATATACATACATATATATATATATATATCGTCGCCTTACACGTTACGTTTTATACAATTCCAAATATAAATTTTTATTCTGTACTAAATGAAATGGAATTAAGATAGTGTTTTATTTTCATACTTTAAAATGGTTAAAATAAACCTGTTTAGCCCGTTTACATAAATATCGTCGATATTTATATAAAGGTATCGTCAGTTTATGTAAACGGGCTTAATGAGTATTTTTTTTATTATTAATGAATTATTGTTTTTTTTTTTTTAATTTACGCTGAATCTTTGTAAGGAAAGACGCGTCAAAACCTGGTGTTAGGAAAGTATGCCAAATTAAGAAAGTTTCAAATTTTTATTACATTTTACTAGTTTATTAAAATATTTCACGTTCGTGCGTCGATACTCGTCGCAAGTACACGAGTCTTGTGTAGTTATACAAGCGTCAACTATCTTTTTTTTTATTCTACCCTCATGAATTTTATATTTGATCATGGATGAAATCAATCGAGATTCCGAAATTTTATCGATCCCCAGTGATTATGAGGGTGATCCGGTTTCGTGTAATGAAAATTTAGTGCAACAATCAATAGTGGAAAAAGCAAACGTAGAAGAATATCGGCTAGTTGAAAAAAGACAAAGATGTGACAGTGGTGAAAATAAAAGTGGAGAAGATGATTTTACTTTAGTGCAGAGAAAACCCAAGCGTATACTTAGAAGTACCTCTACACTTGATGAAACTTTTGATGTGAGCCTATCGTCTAGGCAGATGTTACCTAAACAAATAGGCATGGCTAAGTTGATGAGGTCGGAGAATATTAGTAATATTTTGAGAATGAATTATAAAGGACCATACAAGGTTATAGTTTCATTTAAAAACAAAATTGACGCGGAAAAATTATTGAACAATAAAAAAATGACAGAATTGGAATATAGATGTCAACCCACCAGTGAAGTCCAAATTTCTTATGGCGTGGTTAAAGATATAGATTTAGACATCGATGAAGAAGAGATAACAAAAGTGTTTAAATGTGATGTGGAATTTGTAGCGGTTAGACGATTTAAAAGATTGAATGAAAATAGTGAATGGGTACCAAGCTTAACAACTCGTGTGGCGTTCAAGAGTTCAACCTTACCCTCGTATATATTCGGATACGGGTGCCGTTTTAAGGTTGATCCCTACACCTTTCCAGTTTCGCAGTGTTCGGGATGCTGGAAGTTCGGCCATTTAAAAAAAAAGTGTCCAACCAAGAACATTAAATGTCCCAAATGCGGGCAAGATCATCCAGATTGTGATTCAATAAAATTTGTTTGTTTAAACTGCAAAGATCCACACATGGCGTTGGATAAATCGTGTCCAGTTTTGTAAAGGAAAAGGAGATTAGGTTGATCATGTGTCAAAATAACTTGACATATAAATGTGCCCTTGGTACATACTGCCAACAGAAAGGACCTGTCAAAGAATCTGGAGCAACAACGCAAAATTATCATACTGAAATGTTCCCAATAGTGAACAAATCATTAGACCAATCTTCAAGACAAAAAGAACGTAAACATAATTCATATAGGGATATCCTAGTAACAGAGGTCGAAATTCATCCAAGGTCTAAATCTTTTTCGGATCTGGCACATGACTCAGCTGAAAATGACACTAATTCTATAGTACAAAATGTAAAAAGTCAACATAGTTCTAGAAAAAAGAGTTTCTCAAAGAAAGTATATTCTTTAAATAAACCTTTCCAAGTTATAGCAGATAGAAGTAATAAAGGTAATATTAGCAAGAATGGGGATAGTAAGAAAAATTCAAAATTTGAGATTTATAGGAAAAGTTAAAGAAATAATTCTGGCCAAAAGAGAAATTAAGGAGAAGATTTTTGATGTTGCTTGGTTAATTGTGGCAGAATTAGGTGAATTGATGTCAACATGTGTAAAAAATAGTTAGTGGATAGCTAAGATATTTTCTTTCTTCGATGGCTAGCAAAAGTTCCAATATAAGTGTATTAAATATTATGCAGTGGAACTCACGTCTTAGACCAAAGTTGCCAGATTTTAAATTGATTCTGAATAGAGAAAAAGTTCATGTGGCCATTATTAGTGGATCATGGTTACAGGCGGGATCAGATTTAAATATAAGTCAATATCAAGTATATAGGAATGATAGGATAGATTCATATGGGGGCGTGGCCATTATTGCTCATAAGTCACTCATAACCACGTTAAGTTCAATTAGTGTACCGAATTGTGATATAGAAATTGTGCACGTCAAACTTTCGAATAGTTCAGTTCTAAAAAGTGTTATCGCAGTGTATTGCCCTAGTAACGTTAATACTACACAAACTCATTGGGATTACTTATTTTCTTTGTTTCCAAAAAATACGATAATTGCTGGTGATTTCAATGGGCATCATACCTGTTGGTCGAACAGAATAGATACAAGAGGAAAGCAACTATTTGATAGTTCTCTTGAATATGGCTTTATTTCTATCAATAGTGGCAGTCCTACCAGAATTAAGTTGGTTAATGGGTCCTTACAACAATCATCACCGGATATAACTTTCTGCTCCACTGACATAGCTTCCAACTTGGACTGGAATGTTACTAATGAAAGTCTAGGTAGCGATCACTTGATGATTAAAGTGGTTATAAATTATAAAGAAACCATATATTTTTCTGAAAAACGCAATTATTGTAAGGCTAATTGGAAAGAATACAAATATTGTTTAACAAATACATTTGTTAATTTTATTTTTGAATCAAGTTCAATCAAAAAAAAATCAAATTTTATTTTTGAATCAAGTAATTTGCAAGAAAGATATAATTGGTTTATGGAACAATTAAGTAGAGCTGCGGACAAAACTATTCCCGTTATTCGATATTGTGAAAATAATCGTCGGAAATTTATACCCAAACCTTATTGGAATCAAAATTTGTCAAAAATTGTAGCTGAAAGAAGATTGGCGCTTAAAAGTTTCAGACGTAATCCAATACCGGATAATTTAATTATTTTAGAACAAAAAATTTTGGAAGCTAGGAAATTAATTACTGCAGCTGATCGTGGTAGTTGGCATTCATATTGTAACTCGGTTAATGAAAGTACGAATTCGACTGATATGTGGCATAAATTGCAATGGATGAAGGGTTTGAGAAAGACTAGAAGAGGTATTACTGACGAGAAAAAGGAAGTATTATTATCCAGGTTGTCGCCAGATTATGTATCGGTAAACAAACCTTCCTTTCATTCACGGAATGATATTTTACAGCAAGAATTTACTTTTTGTGAATTGGACATTGCTTTGAAAAAGAAAAATAGTGCACCTGGTCGTGATGGAATCTCTTATTCAATGTTATTTAATCTACCTGATAAAGCAAAACTGTATTTATTAAATTTATTTAATTTAGTTCTCAAATCGGGTTATATTCCATATCAGTGGAGAATTGTGGAGGTTATTGCTATTCCCAAGCTAGGAGAAGATAAATTAAGACCTATATCTTTAATGTCATGTGTTTGTAAAACTTTTCATAATATGATTAAGGCGAGGTTAGAATGGTTTTTGGACAGAAATCATATTTTTTCTCTGCATACTACAGGCTTTAGAAAACGTCAGTCTAGTTTAGATAATTTAGCTTGATTTTACTTGCGCAAAGATCGTGAATTTGATTAAAATACTTAAAGTGTTAGCGGGTCCAGGTTGGGGAGTACATCCTCAGCACTTACGTAGAATATATCTAGCATTAGTAAGAAGTAGGATAGACTATGGTTCATTTTTATATGATAATAGTGCCAATACTCATTTACTTAAATTAGATAGAATTCAGAATACAGCTATGAGAGTTTTTGGTGGATATATAAGGTCTACCCCAACACATGTCATGGAAAGCGAAATTTGCATTCCTCCACTATTTATAAGAAGACATTATTTAGGTATAAAATATAGCCTAAAATGTATGTCGGTAACTAAGAATGAGACTATGCAGTATATTTCGCATTTAAGTTTATTGTGTAATAATAGTTATTGGGCTAGGAAAAAGAAACCTTTATTATCTTTGCTACACTTAAATATTAAAAATGAAAATATAAGTTCGTCACGTCTTTTGGACATGTTTAGTTTAAGTACTTGGATGTCTGGTATAAATATTAAAAATATTATTAAAACAGATTTAACTTGCATTAGTACTTCAAAAAAATATTTAGACTATAATATTGCAAAATATGAGATTATTCAGGAAATTAATCAAAATTATGATGGGTGGTATTCAATCTTCACTGATGGGTCTAAAATTAATGTAAAAATTGGGTGTTCTTTTTTTGATGTCAATAGATTAGTTGGTAGGATGTTTAAAATTAGAAATAATATTACGATAATGACAGCGGAACTTGCTGCGATTCATAGGGCACTTATTTATGTTTCGAGTGTTAAATGTAATAAGGTTGTTGTCTTCTCTGATAGTAAAAGTGCATTGCTTCATTTAGGTAAATGTATTGAAGGCCATAGAGGCTTATCAATTGCGTACAAGTTATTGAATGAGGCAATGAACTTAATTCATAAAGGTGTGACTGTAAAGCTTCAATGGATTCCTTCTCACCTTGGGTTAAAGGGAAATGAGGAAGCTGATAAATTAGCTAAAAAGGCTTTAATTCAAGGAAAAGATTTAAATTTATTACCTGACTATTCTGAAATTTTAATCAAATATAAGGATAATTTGAGAAAAATGTGGAAAGAATATTTCGATGAGAGATCAAAATGTAAAGGGATTTGGTATAAGGTTATTCAGAACAAGCTTCCTCATGTTCCCTGGTTTAGTGATTTAAAATTGACGCGCCAACAAATAGTTATGGCTCTTCGGCTTCGTTCTGGACATATTCCTCTAAGAAAATTTGGCTTTCTCATGAAAAAAATAACTTCTCCGAAATGTGATTTATGCGGAATGGATGAAGATGTACATCATTTCTTGGCGGAATGTTTTTTCAACGCTGATGCTCGTCGCAAACTATGTTGTCGTTTTAGCATAAACGTAATGGATGTAGGTATTTTTCAATGTCTACTATCTAAACCAAATTCTGTTGAGGCTAAATTGTTATACAAGTTTAAGGTTAAATAATGTACAGTATATTCTAGAAAAACTTCTTGTTAATATTGAGGATATGTAGATTGTTTTGAGGGAACGATGGGACTGACATTTTTGTACTTTATTAACTTAAATAGTCCCTAAATAAATAAAGATTAAAAAAATAATAATTAAAATATTTCATATTTTTAAGTAGTGAAAA
Source organism: Eueides isabella (assembly GCA_019049475.1). Classification (NCBI taxonomy): domain Eukaryota; kingdom Metazoa; phylum Arthropoda; class Insecta; order Lepidoptera; family Nymphalidae; genus Eueides; species Eueides isabella. The sequence goes on from CM032406.1 coordinate 9,608,992, forward strand.
TATAAAATATTTCGTTTCCTCGAGTGGGGATCCCAGCGACCATTCGCACGGACTGGCTACGCCACAATAGGTATCCAAAATCAAATTCTTTTTTTCATATATTTTCTGCGCGTCTATATATAGTGTTGATAAAACAACCATGACAAGCTTTTTTTCTATACTTAACATGAAAAAAAAACTAAACTCATCATTTATCTCATTCATTATTTTTATGAAGTCATTACTTCAGTTCCACGTCACATTAAAGTAAATAATTAATAAGGAAAATGTCATCAAGATGATTCTTTGGTTTGTTAATCAAGATCTCTTATCATTTATCATTGATACTAGCTGTTGACAACGGCTTCGCCCGCGTAAAATTAAACTTATTCCATGATACCATCTGATTTTTAACTATTTTGAGCAGCTTAATTCTCTTTCGAAAGAAAGAATGGAGTTTTTTTTATACTTGAGAATAAGTATATTATATATTATCGTAGTTTGTGCATTAGAGTTGTACTAAGATAACATTACTTTCATTGTAAAATTTAACGCAAATCTGATTATTTATCTTCTTTACTCGTATATAAAACCATATTTTCCTATAGTGTCCATTTGCTTTTTGTATGGACTTATATAGATTATTAAAACATATATATATATATATATATATATATATATATATATATATATATATATATATATATATATATATATATATATATATATATATATATTGATATATTGTCTATTCAATAGATACCATAAGTTTTTATTCGACTTTAAAGGTTTGGAAAAAAGACTTTTTTTTTTAAATAGTTTCAAATTATATTTATTAAAGATTTAATTGTTGCCCAAAATTATGTTAATGTGCCTTAAAGTAGTTTTTATCATTATAATCAAGCAATTTCGTTCTGGAGTTACTTTCAAAAAATTATAATACTTTCGAATGATCCACCAATATTTTTCAATGTACTCAATTTTAGACATTGATTAGAATTAATATACTAATTAAAACAATGCTGTGTACACTGCGTTAGCAGTTTTTTTCTCAGTAGCCAATATGTATAGATTTGAAACAGTACTGACTCGCGAAAAAGCAACATAAAGCTGTCCAAGGGTAAATCAACCAGTCCTAAAGTCGATACCAGCCGCTTTAAACGTTTGATCTTATGACTTATTGATTATCATCGCAAAGCAAGTTCTCGCTGAGAATTGACAACGTTTAAAATAGAACGAAAACATCATCGCACCCAGTGAGAGATTTTGCTTTAGCAACATTTCTTTGCATAATTTTAGCGGAGTCAAATTTCTCATCAGCATTACTGGTACCAACTTGAAGTGTTGTTTTGTGAGCGGGTAGACCGCTAGCTGCAAGAAAATCAACTGGGTAATTCGTGGCGTCATTTTCATCCACTACCTTATTAAAGTGCAGGAAATACCACTTCATCTCCAAGAAAATTTGCTAAAACCTTTTAATTTATTTCACCAGCTTGACTTGCTTCAATAGCTCACGTCTATTGCCAAGTATTTCAGCAATTCTGATATAGACATTTAACCCAAATTCTCTTCAAGAAGGTGGCCTTCCTTAGTTTTTATAACATTTTAGTGAATTCTTAAGAATATGAACAACTACCAAGCTGGGGTCTCATATTGATTGATAGTTTTAGTTTTTCCATCCGGGGCCATAAATATAAGTATATTTCAAATGTTATCAGCCCTGGTCCCTCGATTTAAGACAGACAGAGCCTTTTTGAAATAACCTGAGAATTAAATTCTATTAACGACCTTTATGATCTTCTTATGTGGTAGACTTATCATACGATAAGGCAGCAATCCTGAAACAATTTTGCTTTGTTACCATTTCGTGTACAGAAGTAGTTTATTAAAGCTATATATTCTAGGTGTGCTTACTTCACTTAGTTACCTGGCTCACTTCAACCCCCAGGAGACACATGTGTGTGTGTTAGCAACAAGAAAGAACCCTATTTGTCGTGTCATCATTTTTCGAGAACACTTCTCTTAAAACCGCACCCAGCATCAGTATATTGGGCCTCATCTTTTTGAGCGACTGCCATTATCACGGATATCTAGAAATCGCTTTCTAGAAATTTCGTGGCCTTGCGGTCAAGTTGGCCTCGAACAAACTGGGTCATCAGCGAGACAGTGGTTCGGCTTCATATGGAATGCTGATCTCACTTCTAGGCTGGAGCTCCCCAGTATTAGGTTGAACCAGTTGATCGCATACAATGTAGAGCCGTTCGAATCGTTGGGGACCCAATGACCTGTGAGTTATTTGATACTTTGGCTTTGCGTAGAGACGCATCCTCGCTGTGCGTTCTGTACCGTATTTATCACGGGAAGTGTTCTGGAGAACTGTTTGACCTTGTACCTGCCTTGGTAACAAACTGAAGTACTATCCATCATCTGGACACGTGACAGTTCACTACTGTGTAGTTTCGTTGGAATTTCCTTCCTCGCGCCACAAATCAACGGTAGCTCCCCTGGTGTTACTACAGGTAACCCGTACCCTACCCGAAAATACAATATCCTGTAAAGACAAAAAGAAACTATGCTCTTTTAACTGTTGGACTGATGATTCACCACATTACGCCTAGGAATACGTTAAAATCTTCTAATACATATTCCACATTCTTTTCAATAATATATAATATACATTTCCCACAATCTTGAAAGAACTGAGATGACATAAACAATATTAACATCAAAGCAAATAACTGCTGTAAACTGGGACTGACGCAAAATTCCTCAAGACTGTGGTCCCAATAGATATCATCTTTAAGTAGCCGAAGTGCCCTGCAAGTTCTTAAAACAAAGGATGCTCTTCTAAAAATAACAGTTTTTAAAAAGGAAAAAGAAGTTGGTCCTCGAACAACGTAGAGTACCTAACAGGCGAAAATATTAACCGTTTTATATTTTATGTTCTTTTTTTATTTTTTTATGAATAAGACAGGGCAAACGAGCGTATGGGTCACCTGATGGTAAATGATTACCGCCGCCCACGGCCCCGAATAGTAGCAGAGGAGCTACAGGAGCGTTGCCCGTCTTTAAGGTGGACGGGCACCGGGGCCCGGCACTATCCACGAAACCACTACTTAACGCCGGTATTAAATGCCGGGGATGGTAACGGTCCGGTCGAGTCCGCCCATGCGTGCTGCCATTTCTGACAACGCGACTCTCCCGCACGTCCTTAAGTCGCCTCTTACGACACCATTAGTACCAGAGTGATCCTATTCTAATCCGGAATCACACGGCGAAAAAGTAATATATCAATAGATTTTGACGATAACTTATAATAAAAAATTAAACAGACTTTGTAGAGCTTCCAATTCGGTTGTACTCATTACGAATCTTGATGCGCATGTATATAACCAGGGGGCTTAAACTAATTACAACATTGTTTTTTTCATAAATAGATTCAATGTACAGACACAACTTTTTTACTGCTTTATTATAGTATAGATAGATAGATTATAGTCTATTTATCACCACTTAGTAGATCTCCAAAGCTATATAAGGTACCTACCTTATGTTCATAGAGTCTAGACTAGGGCAAAATCTTAAATTTTAAACAATGAGTGCGAAAGTAGCGGTAGTGACTGGTTCTAACCAGGGACTTGGTTTTGGTATTATCAGAGGCCTCTGTAAGAGGTTTGACGGTGTGGTATACCTCACGTCATTATATGAGGACCAAGGAATAGATGCCGTCACTACTCTGGAGAAAGAAGGATTGTACCCAAGATATCATCACTTGGACATTTCTAATCGAGAAAGTATAATAAAATTTCGTGAACACATAAAAGATAATCATGGGCGTATAGATATATTAATAAATAATGCAGGAATAGCCTTTAAAGTCCATGCCCCAGAACCAACAGTTGTTCAAGCTGAGAAGACTCTGTATATAAACTATTTTTCTACGCTTTTACTATGTGAAATTCTTTTCCCATTACTTGGATATGGTGCTCGTATTGTGAACATAGCAAGTGACCAAGCTCATCTTTCCAATATACCTAGTTTAGACATAAGAAGTCAGTTACAAGATCCTAACTTGAGTATTTCTGAATTGTCAAATTTCATGAACCAATTTATGGACGAAACCAAAAAAGGTACTCATGCTGCTAAATGGGGAAATTCTTCATATGCCGTGTCCAAAGTTGCTGTCGTCGCTCTAACTAAGATATTGCAGAGACAACTTCAAAGTAAAAGTAAGTAATTTAATTTACGCGGATCTTGACACGAAATATTTGTATTCACATCCGTATCCGCTATCATATACCTATTGATACTTTATGACGTCTTATCACTTGCAATATATATATACATAAATTAGTGTAGAAAATTATAATAAATTTATATATTCTTCTTCTTCCTCCTGGCATTAATCCCGGCTAGAATATACTTATATCAATGCAAGTACAAAATAATCATATATACATATATATGAATAAATGTATATATTCATATATAAGTATATATGATTATTTTGTCCTTATATTGATTATAATTTTTCTCATAAAAATAATTAAATTAGTTATATAACTTAACCATCTATGGTATGGTATGGTTCTATAATTATGGCGTTCCCAGCGTGCCAGTTGAGCACATACGAGTATCACTTCGCCAATGTCACGTTGAATGGAGAAGACACGATTCAACCATCTAAGAGGCAAAAGCTTGTGATTGCAAACGCGAAGGTTGTGGGTTCGATTCCCGCTCTGAATTAATGAAATATTTTTCCTCGCTCAAGTAGCGATGCAAGGCACAGCGTTGAGTCCAATGTTTCAAGAATTCGGTGGAAAATAATAAAAATGGACAACAGCATTTCCGTTTAGAATTTTAACTTTAAATTGCGAAAAATAAATAATTCCTTTTAATTCTTAAAAACAAAACATTCACATATAACATATTATTTCTAGTAATTAATATATAAGGATTATGATTAAAATATAAAATATATGTATACTTACTTTGTCAAATTTAGTCACAAAGTAGAGAATTATGTTTAATAGGGTAGTAAACCCTGTGCTTGACAAAACGTACAGATAAAATGGATTATTTCTTCTATTATACTATAAAAACAATAAATTATAATATTTGAAAATCAGTAGCAACAAATTCTAAAGGTTAGGTACTTATATCAATCACCCATATATAAAGGTCGTATACCTATATATAGCCTATAAAGCTTCAAAGGTCTCTTAGAAAGTAAAAATACAAAGCATAATACATATATTTTGTATAATCGTCATGAAATTCTAATACATTTCCATAAAAAAATATTTACGAAATTGTATCATATAACATTGTAAACTGTATATAAACGTATAGACGGCGATTGTTACTGTATCTCCATACTCTAAAGTAACTTCATATATAATAAACATTGGTAACAAGTAATATAATTATATATGACAAGAAAGTACAAGAAAAGAAAATTTATGTTACACAGCTGTGTAAATACTGTTGTTCGTTTACTATATGGCGTTCGAAATACCAAATAGTATTAATTGAGGTCTATCGTGGTGCAGAGGTACAAGCGTAGAACTCTAAGCTTGAGAGGCTGTCGGTTCGATCCCCACTCGAGGAAATTAAATATTTTCATTTCTTCTCTAAATCGACGAAAAGTGAGAAACGAAACGGAGTGTCTTAAGACTACGTTCCCAAGTTCCCTCGTAATAATATGCAACATACGAAATACAGCATGCAAGCTGATTAATTGATTAGATAATATTAACGAAGCATTTCTTCACTTAGATGTAAAGGTAAACGCTGTTCACCCAGGATATATAAAGACAGACATGTCGTCACACAAAGGCAGTATGACTCCAGATGAAGGCGCAGACACACCATTATTCCTGGCATTGGACGCACCAGATACTCTCCGTGGTGCTTACGTGTGGTGGAACAAAGATATTGTCGATTGGGACGGGGAATTCCCTGGTAACCCAACTAAGTGACGTAGAAAGCTTTAGTTTTTGAAGGTTTTTTCGTCAGTCGTTAGCAAAAATATCGAAAGTGAAAATTCAAAAATATTTTTTTTTGCATAACTGTTGTGATAAATACGTTTTTAAAATAATGCATTATTGTTATTATTATTATTTTAAAATGCCAGACTAAAATTATCTTTGTTAGTAGTTATTTAATAAATAATCACAATTTTCACTTTCGTTATTTTACCTGGCGGCTATTATTTTATTTGAAATAAATAGCACATTTGATAAACTAGTTAAGTTAAAAGGTTTTTTTTATTTACTCTCATTATTATAGAACTACAGACGACCTCAAGACGACCTAAAGTTTATACTGTAAAGTACCTGCGCACCGGTACCAACCTCAGTCTTTTTATAAGAAAGTACAACAAATTAAATTAGAGTGGCTATATATTTAATATATTAAATATTTTCACACAAAACTATGACTTTTACAGTAACTTTAAATAAATTTTTATAAGTTTAAAAATTAATTTCTTATAAAACATTGAAATAACGACCAGAACGGGTGCATGTTGGGCATGTGCGGGCAACAGTGTATGAAAAAATAAAGGAAAATTTTAACCAAATAATAAATATTTAATATGAGTAATTCTATCTTAAACATGTACATTTATAAAAATAATATAGTCTGTATTTACATAGTAATGTTGATTATAGATTAATATACTGTTAACATTATAATCTGAGACCTGTCGTGGCGCAGCGGCACATGCGTGTGACTGCAAACGTCAGGTTGTGGGTTCGATCCCCAGTCGAGAAAATGAAATATTTAATATTTTCAATTTAAATATTTAATGTTTCATTTCTTCGCTCTGGTAACAAGGCAAAGCTCGGTGTTGAGTTCTACCACTCAACACGCAATGCCTCAAATTCGGCGGAAAGTGGGGAACGGAAGTGGAACGGGGTGTCTTAACACTAGGTTCCCGGGTTCCCTCTGCCTACCCTGCCTCGTGCGGGATACAGCGTGAAGCTATAATATTTAAAATTATATTGTGTAGGGAATCCTCGTAAATGGGTTATATAAACATATATTACTTAATTTAAAAATATTTGAATTAAACAATACATATTTTTTGAAATCAATTAATTTATTTTACAAAAAATCTAATAATTAATCATAAATTACATTATATAAAAACTTTAACATAATACTTAAAAAAATACTTTAACCGAAAACTGTACAATAGTGATAAATTACTTAAGAAAAACAAGCCCAAACTTTCATTAATATTAACGGTCGGTACCCATGTACCCATTTTACACAGTTCCTTGTGAGAATTTGAGTGATTATAGAATGGGTTCTGATTGTTAATCCCAATAAGCGATTGGATGTTTTCCTTTTACATCTTTTATTTACCATTTCTTTTTTATAAATTACCTTCGTTAGGATTAAAAGACGGAAATTTTCGCAATATTATAAACTATTTGAGGTAACATCCTATGGATTTGCACCCAGTTTATAAGTCTACTATACCATCATTGCTATATACAATTGCTATTATATCTTAACTACGATGCCCGCAATATAAGCGCGGACTAACGAAATACTCATTTATTATTTTATTACTATAAAAATTTACAAGAATTATTTTTAAAATATGTAATTTCAAGTTATATATTTCTAAGTTGTTAATTGAAATAAAAATATTATGTTACAAATTCACAATGATCACTGTTGATAAATAAATTAATAGTGTCATAGGTATTATTTAGGAACAGAGTGTTAAGTCACTCTTTTTATCACACACCGCAACATAATTTTACTATAACAAAAATATAGTTAACACTACTCAAATTCAGGATTTTTGCCTTCCCAGTCCACAATTGTACTGTCACACCATACATATGCCCCTCGGACTGAATCCGGTGCGTCTAGAGCTAAGTACAAAGGAGCTCGAGCACCCTCCTCTACTGTAAACTCTCCTGTATAGGAGGACATGTCTGTCCGTACATAGCCGGGGTGAACTGCATTTACTTTTATATCTGAAAAATAATATATAATATTAGGTATTTATATCGCTGATAAGTTGTGTAGAAAATCGTTTATGTGAACTTGCATGCAAGCAACAAGAAATAGTAGATATCTATAAATGAATTGATACTTTGAAGCCTATCCCGGCGCTAGGACTGTAATGGTGCAGTAATACAAGCGTGCGACTGTAAACGCGTCTCGTTGTGGGTTCTATCCCCACTTGAGGAAATGCGGAAATTGCGAAAATTGTGACCAAAGCGGTAAAATAATAAAAAAATATAAATATGTATTTCATTTGATAATATAATTTGAAACTGTTATATATTCATTTAATTTCTTCACTCTAGAAACAAGGCAAAGTGCGACGTTGGGCTCTGCCACTTAACTCCAATTGCCTCATATTTTGCGGAAAGTGGAGAATGGAAGCATTTTAATGTGAATAGAAGTTCCTAAGTTTCCCCTGCCTATCTTGCCATGCACGTCACATAGCGCCAAGCTCATGAATATACTGATTTTGTAAAGTAACAATTTTAAATTAGACTAATACAAATTAAATTTTCCTCAAGTATTAATATTCACATATGACGATACATGAAAAACCATGACATGACAAAAACTCATTATCTTCATGAAAATCTATTTATAATAAAATAGCAGTGTCATCTTCGTGAACAGCTTCAGACTCAATTAGCGAACACCTCCCTTAGCGAACTTGAGATTTCCATGATATATTATTACTGTTGTGGGTTCGATTCTTACTTGAGCAAACTAAATATTTAATATTTTAATTTTATTCGCTCTAGTGACGGCTCTATGAGCCAATGAGCGGTTTGAGCTCTGCCACTCAATATACAATGCCTTTTGAATACCGCAGAAAGTAGAAAATGTTTTATTGTTTGTTGATCAAATAACAAAACAAAGCACAGTGTTAAGTTCCGCAACTCGTCATGCATAATCTCTAAAACAGAACGGTCCATAAGTAATGGCGTGTCACACTTAAGTTTCCTCTCTCTCTACCTCTCTCTAGCATAGAGTTAAAATACGTTTATGAATCAATGGTTTTATAATTTACTTGCAAGTATTTGCAGGAATAAAAAGCCATACAAATACTTGTAATTAACACAGCAATGATAATATGTCGCTATCGTGGAGTAATTTGTCCTAATATTACACGTAATGGTTGTGGATTTAATTATAAGCTATGTATATAAAAAAAGCTATCGATTTTGCATTACTTTGTGTTTGGGAAACAAAAATTAAAGTCTTTTAAATATTTAAAAGACAAAAATTCTAAAAAAAACCTATTTTAACCAATCCTTACCTCTATCATTAACGAGTCGCTGCTGTACCCTCGTAAGCGCAGCGACACCAACTTTTGAAACAACATACGCAGAATTTCCCCATTCTTTCACATGCGTCCCTTCCTTCGCTGCCCTCACGAACTCATTCATCAACTCCGTCAACTGACTGATAGTTAAATTTGGGTCCTTAAGACGCTCCCGCAGCTTTTCGCTTGGAATTCTACTTAAATGGCCGTAAGAACTTGACATATTAACCACACGAGCTCCATTACTGAGCAAAGGAAATAACATTTCACACAATTTCACCGTAGAAAAGTAGTTTACATGTAATGTTTTTTCGGCTTGTACCGCTGCTGGTTCTGGAGCATTTGTCTTAAAGGCTATAGCTGCGTTGTTTACTAAAAGATCTATTTGTCCATGGTTTTCTTTTATATTATCACGGAATTTTGTGATGCTATTAATGTCTGTAATGTCCAATTGATGATATTTTGGGTAGAAACCTTCCTTTTTGAGGGTGGTTATAGCGTCTGCGCCTTGGTCTTCATATAAGGACGTTAAGTAAACAATACCGTCGAAACGCTTACAAAGCCCTCTTACTATGGCGAGGCCAATTCCTTGATTTGAACCCGTTACAACAGCTACTTTGGGAGACATTTTGTACGCTGATAATATTATGATAGTATAGTGCAGTGATATGTGCCTTATATACTGTTAAGAACTGTTTATAGATAACAAATTGTTATCTTAAATTTACTTATTCAACAGATATTGTGGTATTTAGCAGTCTAATTCATTCAATAAGTAGCAGGGCAGTATGTGTTGGCATTTTATAATCTGCAACGATGAATTTTAATATATAATTTAAAAATTAAATACGAAAATTCTTTAAGATTTTTATAAATCAAAACTGTCCGAATTGCAAAAATAAACAAACATCTATTTATATATAAAAACCAGACAATTACGATCCGCTGAGAGTTTATAATTACATATCAAATGGAACCTGATTTATAAAAATCGACAAGCTTTGCGAGTTTACGATCGTACGCAACGCAATGCGTCTTTTTATAAGAAATGAATTAAACGTCTACTTTTGGGATCCTATCCTTTATTAATTTTGTAAATTCTCATATTTTGTCATATTGCGTAGATACAGGTTTTAATTACGCGGTAAAATTTACAGAAAATGTTTAGAATGAAAATGCTTTGAATTTCAATTCACTTTTGAAACGAAGCAACGATGCAACGAAGAGTATTAACACGAGATTCCCTCTGTCTACCGCGCTACATGCGAGATATATCGTTAATTGACAGTGATAAAAACATTGTTCAAGTACAAAAATTTCAACTGCATAGAAGTAAAAAGAAAGAAAAAACAAAATTCATGGTTAATTAGATTAACAGTCGGGGCCCATTTAAATTTAACGCTCCTTGGGAAGATTTAATTCGTTTAAGAAACAACTGGTCAAACAGCCTGTTCTCTACAGCGTGTACGTCGAGTCTATAGTATGTTTGTATGTATGACATATACATACAAACATACATAGACTTGTATTAACTATTAATAAATTATCCTCTTTTGGGTCGTCTAATTGGTTGAATAAGGCGAATCCTAAAACAATAAGTACTTATGGTCAAGTGGGCAACGAAAGTGGAACGGAGAGTTTTAACACTAGGTTCCCGGGTTCCCTCTGCCTACCCTGCCTCGTGCAGGATACAGCGTAAAGCTGATAAATAAAATAAACTTATGGTCAATAAGTACTACTTATTGTTTTAGAATTCGCTCTTTTTCACTTAGAAATCCCAAAAAATGTTATATTAATCCAAAAAGATATAAACAAAAAATATTTTGATCAAATACGTACCTATTTAAATCTTCATTTTTTGTCACATTAATTGATCACAAACAAATATAACAATTACAAAATATTTTTATTTAGAATAACATATAGCTATTCAAAAGGGAAAACTAATATATAACACCAAAAGTCAATAGTAAATATTTACAATTATTGGTTTATTTGAAGCCTTGCGATACGAGCCGCGGTTGGACAACAAATAACATGCTCGAGGGATGCCTTTGCCTAGTGTCAAAGATTAATTAAATACTATAGATGAGGCACCTTGAGTATGTGAAAATAAATTATAGGCTTATTTTTAAAGAAACAGTTTTTAATGGTGCAATCTAATAAAATTAAATTTAAACTTGGTAAAATGCGTTGTTGAGTTCCGCCATTCGACACTCAATTCCTCAAAACCGGCGGAAAGTGGGAAACAGAAATGAAACAGAGTGTCTTAACACTAGGTTCCCAAGTTCCCAATGCCTACCCTGCCATGTGTGGGATACAGCGTGAAGCTGAGTAGTAAATTTAAACTTTAATTTTATATGTGACGGTTGTGATATCAATTATTATTCCTCAAAAATGTCACAATTCGACATAACAGTTAATTCAAAACTTATCAAAAGTAAAGAATAGTATTTCTATCATCTCCTTGCCTCACGTTAAACATTAACTGTATAAAAATCTTTGTTTTATTGTTCTACCAATTTGTAAAGTTGATATTGAATTGAAGATATTTTTTAATGTTAACGAATCACAATGAGAAACAGTCATTCTTTAATTGGCCGACACTCATTACATATGTACATATGTAGACAGACATTTTTATGAATTGCTACAAGTCATTATTATAGTTTTATCATGCTCCGTAGCCCAATCTCGAACGATATTCTCTATTCTTATGTCCTAGAGGCTCTTGCCATGGAGGCAGGAGTGGTTGCTATTCACAGTATATATACTCAGTTATTTGTTATCTACTGTAGGAGAATGGTTTATTCGCATCACAAGCTGATTTGACTTGCGTCGTTAAACGCTACAAAGCGGAGCTAGGTGAAATAAGGGTGAAAGATCACTTGTACTTACAAACATTGTTTTTACTCCACACTCTCCCCGAGGCGTATATAAAGTAAGGCGATGATTCATATTAGGTAATCGAATGGAGAGGCGGTGACAACTATTCCCGCAGAGTCCTCCACTTGCTAAGACAAAATTCACGTCAATAAACAATCGTGTTTAAAGGGATTGCAGCGTCCATCGAGCATTAGATTAAAAGAATACGAGTCTTAAAGGATAGGAAAATTTACAAAATTAAAGCTTTAGTCAATCATCACGAGCAGTTTGGTTTAATTAGTAAAAAAATTAATACTACTAGACTTCCTCCTCCTTCCTATCTCAAAAAGAAAAAAAACCAAGAAGCCTAGGATCATTTTGCGCATCTGTCAAAATTCAATTATTTATCTCGGGATCTCGTTGAGGTAGCGAGCTGAATTTCCAGTTACTTATACCACGAACCTTTGGATCACAAAAAAATACATATGCATCATGCATCGTTTTTGCAACAGTTTGTATAGAACTATATAACTCCCCGTAATTAATTCAAAAGAATCGGTAAGCGCGAATTCAGCTCGCATTTGACTGTTTATATTCAATAAGATTACTTTTGAAAATAAAATTAAACTGAACACTCATTGGTAACCTTGAAATACCAAGAAAACATACGGTACGCCATGAATTTGTGAAAAATTTGCAAGTCATGAATGCTATCTTTTATCAGCACCTACGTAGACTTTAATTGCATAAAGTCGATATTCGCATACACATCGCTTACTCATGTGTTCATATTTATCATTTTGTCATAGATTAAGACTATTTACAAATATTTAATGGTTAATACATTGTTGCCTCTGTGAGGTCACCTTGTAAAATGTATTTTATTATTAAATACGTTATAGTGGACAACGGAATGTCTTGTCATAAAAGCTCTCTTTCTTTATACTTACCTAGCTTGTTGTGTAGCGTGAAGTATTTCGACTATTTTCGTTTACTTTTTTATGTTTTCATTTTCGTTTGAAAAACGAGATTAAATCATTAGTTATACCTATTATTTATAAAGTTATTAAAATAACATTCCTCTAGAAATGATTAATACATACCTACATATAATATTGAAGAATAACTTTTTAATATATAACCATATATATTAAAATAAAATTCGAAAATATCATACATTTATAAGCTAATCTAGGTATATACCTAAAAGCAAAAAAAAAAAACAAAAAAAAAATAAAAGAATAACAATTAGTAGAACCCGTTTACTTCGTGTAATGTTGAGCATATCACAACTGCGCCACTTTACGTACACGTACACACCTTGTATAAACAACATAAATTCGACAAGTCATCGTACCGTAGTATCAGATAAACATTTAACTTTATGATAAAAATTTAATATAACGATCTATAAACAGTATCTATCCATAATCAGGTAGCTTCGTTTTACACGTTATTTTATTCATTTAAGACTAGAAGCCCAGTGTGGTGCAGAGTAAGAAAGTGAAAAACTCCAGTTTTTCACTTTCTTACTCTGGTATGAAAACAAAGCGCGGCGTTAAGTTTCGCCACTCCACACACTCTCAAAAATCATGCGAAAAATGCAAGATCTTAACGCTAGATTCCCTCTGCCTTTCGTGGACTATTGTGCCACATTTTTTCCAATATGCGCAAATGTACATATCATATTCATAATAACCATTTAATATTAGAAAAAGAATAATATTATAATATTAGAAAAAGAATTCCAAAGGAGGTAAAAAAAAGTCCCCATAATCTTTACACAATGAAACGCAACTAAACTAAGCACAACTACTATATAAAACTCTACAAACATGTCCGATGAAAACAAACTTCCTTCGCTTACTTAGATAATAAGTAATAATGACAAAAATCAGACGAAAACAAAGTAAAATAAAAAAAATATAAGTACCGTCCTCCATTTCCCAGTTAAATTCAGTGCACTTTCAATATTTTATGAAATATCCCCATAAAAAAAAATATAGCAAATGACGTCATCATATGATGACAAGTGTATTATTGTTGAGTCTTATCAGGAAATTAGAAACTAAACGTTGTTATTTAAGCGCAGTGTTCCATGTTGATCACACGTCTACATTATAAAAGGTAAATCATTTTATTACTTTCTTATCTGCCAACTAAGTTCTAGATCTAAGGGTAGGCACAGAATAAACAGTGACTGAGTAAGTAAAATATACATTAGATTTCCGTTTCCGTTCTACATAAATCTGAGATATTACATGCGGAACTCGACACCGCACATCACCGCAGTGTTCAAATAGATACACATATATTAAACTTTTAACAGCCTAAAACCTAGTGAAGTATATAAGAATAATCGATCGATCAACAATATTGATTTAATATTGTTTATAAGCGTAACTACAAATTTACCTTTAGAAGAATCTGTACAACATTTATTTTTGAATTTATTAGGCATTGGATTTGAGGAAATATGTATGTTCACCAATATCTTATTAGCATGAAAAGGGTTTTTTTCTGAGTAATTTATAGCACAGTATGCCCCCATCAGCGACAGTATCTTTCAACTTGCCCTACGTATAATACCTATATTACTGAATAATTAATTTTTCGCTTAATACATATTTAATTTTTAACAGGTAAATTTCGAAATGTGAAATAACATCATATTTTTTCTTACTATATTAACAATATATTTAAATCTTTTGTTTTTGAATTTCCAGAATGGTTACAAAAGTTGCTGTAGTGACTGGATCTAACAAGGGCTTAGGATTCGGTCTAGTCAGAGGTCTTTGTAAACGGTTTGATGGAGTTGTGTATCTAACATCGCGTGATGAGAAAAGAGGACAGGACGCTGTCGCAGCACTCAATAAAGAAGGACTACATCCAAAATACCACCAATTAGACATCACAGATAATACAAGCATAATAGCATTCCATGATCATATTAAAGAAAAATATGGGTATATCGATATTCTGATAAATAATGCTGCGATTGCATATTTACATGAAGCCCCTGAGCCACTCATAGTTCAGGCTGAACATACGTTATTCGTAAATTACTTCTCTTTTCTCTCCACATGTGAGATATTGTTTCCGTTACTGCGTGATGGTGCTAGAGTGGTCAACATGTCGACACGGGATGCACATTTAAGTCGCATTCCTAGTCCAGAACTGAGAAAACGTTTGCAAGACCCTAATTTGACAATCCCTGAGCTATCAGAAATGATGACTCAGTTCGTCGAAGCCGTGAGGGCTGGAACAAATGGACCTTATTGGGGAAATTCAACGTACACTATTGCCAAAGCTGGTGTAACTGCTTTAACTAAAATACAACAGAGAATGCTTAATGACCGGGGTAAGCGATTTTTTTTTTAATATTTTTATGATTTTTTTTTAAACATTGACATGTGCATAATTGTACTAGATGTCAAGTCTAAACTTTTCTGAAAAATAATAATGCTAGTACGTAAAAAGCAAAGAGAGTCGGATCCTATAAACGAAATTCCGTTCCATTAACAAACTTCAGTTCTCCAATTTTCACTGAATTCTGGAGGCGTTGTGTGCTAAATTTTAGGAACTCAACGTCGCACTTCGCCTCACTTTCATAGTAATGACATCAAAATATTAATTATTACACTTCTTTGAGTGGGGATCGACCTCATGACCTGTCCAGTTTAAAGTAGCAAGCACACTCCTACCCCCGCACCAGTACACGCCGCAGCATCTTATTAAATTGATTCATTATTTACCAAATTCTTGTTTTATTTTGCAGATATAAAAGTGAATGCCGTACATCCAGGCTTCGTAGACACCGACATGACCGCTCACAAAGGCCCAATGACTGTCGACGACGGAATCCAAGCCCCACTATACTTAGTCCTAGACGCCCCAGATTCAATACGAGGTGAATTCGTGTGGTACAACAAAGAAGTGATCGACTGGGACGGTGAAAGACCAATTGAAGTTTATTAGAGATAAAAAGTTTAAATTATCTTCCTATAATTTATATACTTGTGTTTTGAATGTTCAAAAAAGCTTTATGATACCTAATATCATTTAGATTTTTCAAGGAAAGCCATTAATTTAAGCACACTGTTACAGTTTCACACTGTATCCCGCACATGGCAGGGAAGTCAGAGGGAACTTGGGAACCTTCTATTTTAGAGACTCCGTTCAGCTTCCCACTTTCCAATAAATTTGAGGCATTGCGTGTTGATAGCGCAACTCAATGTCCTGTGTTGCCATGTTACTAGTGTGAAGAATTAAAATATTAAATATTTCCTTTTCTTGAGTGGGGATCGAAGTAGCAACCGGTAGCTTTTACAATCACACGCTTGTTCTCCTCTGCCACAACAGGCTGATATCGGCGATTCTTTATAAAACCTCGTCTGAATCATTGAGTGATTTAGACATTTTAATAAGGCTGATTTATTTTCAAAGTAAGATTTTTTATAATATTACAGAAATAAATTTAGGAAACATGTAAATTGCATTTTTCAAGTTATTTACAAAAGTAATATATATATGATAAAATGTTTTGCTATTTTTATTTAGTTTTTTCTTTTCAAATTTTCTACTATACTTGTTATACTGACAGACATGTCATAAATCGATCGATCGATCGATATTTAAATTTGTTCTAATATAAATCATATATTTTAGAGATAAATCTATCAAAAATAGTGTTTCGTTATAAATTAACATATTAATTTATAATACTGCTACTATTATTACCACAAATCTCTAATAAATAAACTAAACGAAAAGATATTTATATAATATTTGGACGGTTTCCAAGAGGCGCGGTTTAAAATCCTGCTACGTTCAACATTTTTATACGCTTTTTTAATTTAATGTTAAGTTAGTATTTTATATCCTAAGTGCAGAATAACACTTCAACAAGAAAGTAAAAAAAATAAATATCACCAATACTTGTCTTACCTTGTCGCCAGTGTTTCCGAAATTACAATACATTTTTAATAATTAATTTGTAAAGTAGATTAGAATGTTTTAGTTTTTTTTATATAATAATTAATCTAATATATATTGATTAATCGTTAAGTATTGTGTTGAGGTGCATTTTAAAATAAGCGCCTAAAAATTTAACTAGTATCAAGGTGACACGTGACAGCGCTACCGTACGTAAATTAATTTGAAAATAATGTGAACTCACGACCAGAGTAAAGAAAAGGTGTTATAGCAAATTTAACAATATAAATTAGATAATTGATGAACTATAAAATATATTTATTAAATAAATATAAATTTTAAAAATATTTGAATAGTAGACATTTTTTCACAAAAAAAACTGGAAAGGTCAAGGCCAATACCATGGTGGCAACAGTTATCTATTCATGTTATTTGACAGACCACAGATAAGATATCAATTGTTATCATTTCTTCAATTTAAAATTTAAATAATATGTTTAGTTAAACAGCACACAAATTTCTTATACGAGAAGATTTCAACCACAAAATATAAAATAACTTCAAAATTAGCTGTCGTGACTGGCGCTAACAAAGGCATCGGTTTCGGTATAGTTCGAGAATTTTGTAAACGTTTCAATGGAGTAGTATATCTTACTTCACGAGACGTAAAACGAGGATTAGATGCGGTTGCAGCACTGAAGAAAGAAGGTTTTAGCCCGAACTATCATCAATTGGATATAACGGACTCGGAAAGCGTAATATCGTTTCGAGATTATGTGAAACAAAAGTATGGATATATAGATATTTTGGTTAACAACGCCGCAATAGCTTTTAAACACGATTCGCCTGAACCAGTAACAGTGCAAGCTGAACAAACATTATTTGTAAACTATTTCTCAGTGCTATCGTCATGTGAAATATTATTCCCATTGCTACGAAATGGAGCCCGAGTAGTCAATATGTCAAGCCGGGACGGTCACTTAAGTAAAATTCCAAGTGAAGATCTGCGAAAACGCTTACAGGATCCAAATTTGACAATTCCAGAACTTTCTTCTTTAGTCAATCAATATCTAGAGGCTGCCAAGCAAGGGACTCATGCAAAGATATGGGGCCACTCTTCTTATGTTGTTTCTAAGGTTGCTCTTACTGCATTGACAAAGATACAGCAGAGGATGCTGAATGACAGAGGTAAGAAATAAATATATATATTTTTTATTTTTTTGGAGCTTCGCTCACTATCCTGGCGTTTATTTCCCCACCACTGACCCTTTTTTTCTGCCTATAAAAGGTACAGTTGTGAGGTCCATTCTCAAGTTTAAGTTTCAAATATTGGGCCATAAATAGGGAAACATATAGAAAACCTGTTATGCCAATCTACGGGATACAAAGGATAACTAAAAACTTATTATTATAATTATAATATTTCTTTATCAAATATACCTTTCACACAAAAACTCAATTTTCCAGATATTAAAGTAAATGCTGTACATCCAGGATTTGTCGACACAGACATGTCTTCACATAAAGGACCTTTATCAATTGAACAGGGCATTCAAGCTCCGGTGTATCTAGCATTAGATGCACCAAATTCAATCCGTGGGGAATATATTTGGTATGATAAAAGAGTTGTAAACTGGGATGGGGAGAAACCTCATGAAGACCATTAAGATTTAAATATATTATAAATCTAAATTAGATAGGATTTGTGGTGATATAAAATCTGACTGTTATTGCAATAATTGTAGGTTAAATATCCACTTGGAGAAAATGAATTTTTTTAATTTCACTACTTAGTATACAATGTCCTGGAAAAGCAAGAAGTGAAAAAACGATTTCCACTGCCTTTATTTTTCTGTTTTTATAATTTTTCTTTTTTATTTCTTATCTGTTTTTATAAAAATATACAGTTATATTTATGTTTTGTTGTTTTATCTCTATGGGATATATTATATTGGTCTCTTATTGTTTTTGTTTTATTTTATTATTTTAATCACAACAATGTTGAATATATGTGCTATAGGTGCCAAGTGTTCAAGCTCTATTATTTTACATTTTTTATATTTGTTAAGTTGGTAGTAATTGTATGCTTCTGACATTTTTGTTTCATTGTAATAAAAATAAAAGTGTAAATGACTACCTCAAAAACAAATGTTCTTAATATTATACAATATTTTATGATATTTTACTAATGTTAACATGTTTACCTCAAATAAAAGAAATTTCCTATATATTTTATACAATTTTCATATTAAAAAGCAAAATATATTTTAAGATAAGTGTTTTTCTTTTTATCGTTATAACTATTTGACATGAAATGTCTGCCATTTGTTTGATTAAATAAATAATTTTACAAAGCAAATTGTTCTCTATTTCTATTTTATTAGCCTAGTAAATGTTTAAAAATTAATCGGTGAGTTTTTAGATTTTATTGCAATAGATATCAAACATTTTGCATTTCATTATGAATATATATTTTTAATTTCTATTGCCCCGTTTTTTTTAGAATTTAAACTGTAAAAGTATGAAGATATTATGTTTCACTTATTAACTATATTTACAGCAGACTAAATAATTGCATTTCTATAAAAAAAAAAAACAATATATGTATACATTTTTGAATTTTATTTGTATAAAAACATTAGGTATATCTATTGTATTTATTATATTGTATTAAGTATTAAAAAATCATTGCATTTTGACATTTTTCTGTTTATGTCAACATACATCATACAAACAGACATATATGATATATTTATCATAAACACATGGATATAATCCATTACTTTATAAATCAAATCCATAAATCAAAACTGTATTACACTATTATAACTTTACCTCGAGATTGAAGACGGCAGAACTTCCGTTTCAATATCAACATCTGCATTCGCGTCTGTATCCGCGTTTAGCTATAGGGATGCAGATATGGCGCAAGTCGAGGCTAAGGAAAGTGAGGGAGGGAGGTGTGATGGCGTTTGACCAATAAGAACTAAGCGTTCAGTGACACGATACTACATATTTGACTAAACTCGTTCGTAATAACTTTAGTGGAGCTTATCGTACGAACGTTTTAATGAATTAAATATTGTTTCAAGCAATTTATATTCTATACTGATTAAATAATTGAATTTAAAATGGCGCCACCCTTGCGAAGTGAGGTCTGGGTCTATTTTAAACCTGATGAACAAGATCCGGAAAAAGCTCAGTGTAAAATATGTAAAAAGATTTATTCTCGCAAGGGACGTACCACCACGTCATTGAAAATGCACCTTAAAGCATTACATCCTGAAGAATTTGTATTGTTTGACTGCGCCAATAAAGAGAAAATGCAATATGAAGACGATGCGCAACTTGATACAGGTGAGTTTATTTATTAATTTGGTTTTATTACCAAACAGTACCTAAACATAGTTACTTTTTCAAGCGTAGCCTATGATATATGCAATATAATATTTCTCTGTACATACAGCTGAAATTAAGCTGTATGTACCAAACATAGAGTTGTATTTTTTATTTTTCTTTTTAAATTCCCAACTAATCATGATTTACCACTTTTTTTTTTAGAAAAAGACATAACTCCCCAACATGAAGCAAACAGACAGAAGCTTCTCTCGCTAGAAGAAATTTTTCTTACGGAAAATGAATGCGACAGCAACAATGCGGAATCAAAAAAAATGGACCAACTAATTGGTGAAATGATCGCTCTTCAAACTTTACCGTTTAAGTTTGTGGAAGGCGTTGGTTTTCGTCGTTTAATAAGAGCATTAGCTCCTGAATATAATTTTCGGGGGTGTAGCTTTTTTACTGATTATGTATGCGAAGAGCTTTATGGACGGGTGGCGTCAAGAGTGAAACAATTAATAGAAAAATTCGATTATATGTCATTTTCTTCTGACATTCGATCTGACCCAAGCTCAAACTATAATTTGTTTATCTTAACCTGTTATGGTATAACAGAAAACTTTGAAAGATCATCAGTAACATTGAAATGCGAGATTATTTCCGAGGACCATCGTATTGATGACACAATTGCTCAAAAAATTAACACGATTCTTTCTGAATGGAATATTAAAATGGAACAAGTCCATAGTATAACTTGGAACAAAGGGGACAATGTTAAAAAAGAAATGGAAGCATTTAATGATATAGATTGCATAGTACATAAAATACAACTGTGCGTTCGCAGTTGCTTACATTCACAGGAAAGTATAAAACTAGTTAAACAAAAATGTAAGGAAATAGCGGAACATTTTAACGATAGAATCGCTCAGCAGCAACTTAAAATAATTCAGGACAAAATGAATCAACCACATCACAAAGTGTTCCAACATGGAAAAACGCGATGGAACAGTACATATTACATGTTCGAGCGGTTTATGAAAGTAAAGGATGCTTTATGTTTTTATTTTAATGAAAGTGATATTGAATCTATTTCACACGAAGAATGGAGGATCATAAAATCTTGTGTCAAATTATTGAAACCTTACGAGGAAGTCATGCAGGAACTAAGCAGTTCTCATGTTCTCATTTCATCTGTAATTCCAATGATTCAAGCACTTAGAAAAAATGTTGAGGAGTATTTACTAGGACCCAATGATGGTGATCCCATTCGACTGGCTGCCAATACTCTGAAAACTGAACTTTGTTTAAAGTTTTCCAATTTATTCCAAGATTATAAATTTTTAATCGCCACGTATTTAGACCCCCGCTATAAGGACAGGTTATTTAATCCAGTAATCCAAAGAACGATTAAAGGGAACATTTTAAAGATTTTAACCAATTCCGAGAATAAATCTTTAAGTTCGTTTAATTCTTGGGGAGCTAAAAGAATAAAAATGAGAAATTCGTCAGAAAATTACACAGAACAACCAGTAACGTCCGGCACGGTGTCGAGGCCTTCCTTAATGGACCATCTAGCCTTGATGTTGGAGTCATCAAGTGAAGACGAGTGCCAACAATTGTCAGCAAATAACAGCACTGAGGTTGCCCTCAAAAAGGAATTATTAACGTACAAAAATAAGAAAAGGATAAAATTAGATGAAAATCCACTAACTTGGTGGCGCGTGTATCGCCAAAAGTTCAAAGTATTGTCGTCCCTAGCACGAAGATTTTTGTCACCGTCTGCAGCCAGCTTCCAAAATTACCAATCATTTAGTGGCTCAGATTTAATTAATGAACCACAATTGAAAAGGTTGGATCCTGAGGAGGCAGCTATATTACTTTTTATTAAATACAATGCCCCAATATTTGATTTCACCTATTGAAATATCTTAGCAATATACATTTTATCCCCTATAGCAGTACAGAAATAAGAAATGGATGATCAAGAAATTCAACACCTTATTTTGTTGGTAAGACAAAGAGCGAGGAAATGGGAATAATTTTAATTTGACCATTCCGTCGAATTGAATCTACAATCACCGTATTTACAGGCACACATTATCCTTTAATGGTCTCAATAAATACTGAAAGGTTAATTATATTAAAATGTTAAGAAATAATTTATTTGTTTTTTCATTCCTGTATTTTTAAGAAAATTCTATTAGTTTTTAAAGTAACATTCGCATCAAAATCTGCGGATGTAATAGGATCAGCATCCGCAATATCGTTGACTAAATGTTACTTCCGCTTCGGTCGCATGCTGAAATGGAAATAACTACGAAGTCACATTTCTGTATAAAACATGATACATTCTAAAGCCTGATTTATACTGCATGTAATTTTTTATTGTAAACGACAGGTTCTGGGTTCGATCCCAGAACCTGTGGTTTACAATAAAAAAATACATGCAGTATAAATCGGGCTTGATTTAATATTTACTGTTTTCATTTCTTCGCCCTGGTAACTAGAGATGAGTTCCGCCAGCACTCAGCACGCAATGCCTCAAACTCGGCGGAAAGTGTAGAACGGAACGAAGTGTCTTAGCACTAGGTTCCCTCTCCCTACCCTGCCATGTGCGGGATACAGCGTGAAGCTGAGTGAGTAATAAGTATTAGCGCTGATACGCTGAAACTTGCAAGTTGTAGGTACTACCCTTGACGTGACGATCACTCTATTTCCATTTTTAAAGCTGATATCTTCTATAATATGTTTTATATCTTCACGTTGTTTATCGCACAAGCATACCCTAGACATAGGAAACCTAGTGTTAAGACACTGTTACTATTAAAATACCATCATTCCCACTTTCCGCCGATTTAAGATATTACATGTTGATCGACAGAACTCATCGCCTTCACTTTTGTTTGATGTATCTACCTACCATTAAAGGGCAATTTTAACTTATTTTATTGAATAAGGCATATTACTGTACTAGCTACCCACCCGCGGCGCTTGAATAACAGTGTTTGATTTATCTCATTTTTGATCTCAATTATTTTCATGCTATAATAACATTATCACTTTTAAGACAATGTCTATGTCTACATTGAAAACTAAAATCTCAGCTTACACAATGTAAAAATAAACTATATGTAGCAATTTCATTGCACTAAATATTTAAAATTAATATATTTTTTCTTATTTACTAATCGATTTATATAAAACAAATTAATAAATGATTATATCAAATTAATAAATGTCTATAATCCAATAGTAAAATTTTTATTTCAAATTTAAAATATACACTTTTGGATCGTCACAAACATAAAATGACCACCGGCTCGGAATGCAGTTCTGCTGAGAAGAGCCGGCAACAAACTCAACAGTTGCTCTTTTCAATATTGAAAAAGTCACAATTTCATTGTTTAATACAATAGTGATTATCCTGCATGAAATTCAAATGACCTTAATTAAATACATTTTTATCATTCAAATTCAAGTTCTTGGACAGTGTAATACGCATTCTTAATTAACATTACTTTAACATTTACTTTAAAATTCTCTAGAGGCAAATTCAAAATACACTGCGGAATACTATTATAGATACGTATACTAAGACCCATAAATGATTTATTTACTTTTTGGAGACGATAACTAGGCGTCACAAGTTTGTCCTTGTTTCTCGTCCCAATCGTGTGTCTGTCACTGTCTTTGCTAAAGCTAAATGTGTCGCCGGACAAACAAAATATTGTAAAATATATATTGAGAAGCAACCATTTCTATCTGCTAGGCTGTTCTGAGACTTGCGCATACAATGGCACAGACAAAAATATTAAAAATTACTAATTTTAGGCTCTATTACAATAATACACGTGCCTATATGATTTTTTAAAATATATCTTCTATGTACAGACAGTGCAATCAGATACAAATTTATTGTAAGTACATATTGTTTAAAACAGTTTCAAAAATATCCTTTAACTCTTTTATAATTTTTAGTTGAACAGTTCTGTCGATTAATTACTGCACGCACAAAGTTCTCGAGTTCACCAGTTCCTTCAAAATTTTTCACTTTTGGTTTGATCCTTTAAGTTACTGTGTAAATATCTACTGCTATCCAATATAAACTTACTTACTTACTTAGCTTCACGCTAGCGTGGTAGGCAGAGAGAACGGAGCGCCAAAGGCTACGGTAAAATAAACAATATCTTAAATTGAGACGATATTTCCTGCGATTACCGCATTCCCCTTATAATATAATATAGTATAGAAGTAGGTATAGATTAGTACAGACTCCCACCAAACACTATATTATCATATTACTAAGAGGACCCGTTCATTTAGTGCCGGCGACTCGTCTGATAGGTACTGTGACTTTTGTTCTTTGATAACATTCCTATAGATAAAGATATTTAAAATAGATTTTAAAATATTAAGATTTAAAAATAAATATTTTATTAAGAAATTAAATATTAATATAGTTATCATATACTATCATATATCTTCTAGGGTCTAATTTCTTCTAGACGTACCTAACCTCCAGTATATCAGTAAAAGTAAACTAAAAACAAAATAAAACGATTAGTTTCTTTAATATATAAATAATTATTAGTGATTATTGTAACCATCGTGGGGAGACTGAGTTCATTGTAAGCGCCTGGGGAGTTGTGACTAACAAGACTTAGCTCGGCGTTAAGTTCCGTCAATCAACCCTCGATGTCTCGAAATTTGAACAGTGTGTAGGCGTAAAATAAAAAAAAAGTACTGCTAGCTTATTTCTATCCATTCCATACAATTAAATTCTCAAGATATGTGACGTCACATATATATTTTTTTGTTTTTATGAATTTTAAAGTCTATCAATCGTTAAATAAATTAACCATATTTTTTAGAATACGTTTTACAATAAATATTTTTTTAATCCATATATTTTGTACTTCTTATCTTCTTGTTACTCACGACATGTTGAAAAAAAAAATAAGTCGACTAATAAATATACAAAAATGCAATGTCGTATACATACCTGTTTGTGACGAATTTGTTAAGCCATACAATTTTTATTTTAATGAACAAAAATATATAATTGACTCTCCTTCATACAACCTAGCAACAAACAATAAAAATAAATAAGATAAGATAATTATTTTTAAACAATTTCAATCTGTGATAAAAATTCAATTGTCAATAAACTTTTGGCATATTTTCAGCCGTTACTTTACAAAGGTCAAAAGAACTCTTGACATTGACGTCACCTAGTGATTCGAAATAAATACTTCTGCTTAAAATTAAATCGTTTTAGCACTAAAAATATGATATCATAAAATACTTGCATGGTAACTAATATTATATTACAGGTTATATTTAATCCATTCACCGTATATATTGAGAAGCAATAAGATAATATTTACAAGATACCGCTTAAATTACAAAATGAGCATTAAAATTGCTGTTGTGACTGGATCTAACAAAGGAATCGGTTACGCGATAGTTCGAGGACTTTGTAAACGTTTTGATGGAAAAGTATATTTAACATCAAGAGATGTGAAGAGAGGCGAAGATGCAGTTGCTGCTCTTAACCAAGAAGGCTTACATCCAAACTATCATCAGCTAGATATTACAGATAATCGAAGTGTTACAGCGTTCCGGGATTACATAAAAGAAAAATACGGATATATTGATATTCTTGTAAATAATGCAGCTATTGCCTTTAAAACTAAAGCACCAGAACCTGTTGCTGTTCAAGCAGAGCAGACTCTATTTGTTAATTATTTCTCAGTGCTATCGAGTTGTGAAATTTTATTTCCAATATTGCGTGATGGGGCCCGTGTTGTTAATATTTCCAGTTCTTGTGGCCATTTGAGTCTTATTCCAAGTGAAAAATTACGAAACTGCTTCCAAGACCCCAATTTGACTGTAGAAGAGCTCTCAAATTTAATGAATCAGTATATTGAAGCAGCTAAACAAGGAACTCACCAAGCTGATTGGGGAAATTCTTCTTATGTTGTCTCTAAAATTGGTTTAACAGCTTTAACTAAAATCCAACAAAGATTACTTAATGACCGAGGTAATATTCCATTTATTTCTAGAAAAGATTATTAACATTTCTTATATTATTTTAAATTGCTCTTAAAGCAAATGAGGCTACTTATTATTTTCTTATTTCACTCTAATATCACTCAATAAAGAAAGTATCAAAAACTGGGCCACACTTGAAAGTGTCTTAACTGGTAAATAGTGTAGATAATCTAAATGTGTTTTAATAATTTTCAAAATATTCCAGATATCAAAGTAAATGCAGTTCATCCTGGCTATGTAAATACCGATATGTCTTCACATACGGGTCCACTTAGCATAGATGAGGGTGCTCAAGCTCCTTTATTCCTGGCCCTCGATGCTGCAGACTCAGTTAGAGGACAATATGTATGGAATGATAAGAGAATTGTAAGCTGGGACGGCGAACAACCAGAAAATGAAGATTGTAAATAAAATATGCCATTACTGAGTTTTTTAAAGTACTATTCATGTAAAAAGTGAAAATAATTTTTGTAATATATAAATATTTAATTTAAATACCATCTATATTATTTTATTTGCATATTCATCTATGTTATACATTTTTACAATGAAAACAAGCTTTTATTTTAATGGACATGTAGTATGTGTGTGTGTGTGTGTGTGCGTTTAAATTCTTGCAAGCGGACGCATCCAAGTTAGACACTATTAAAGTTAATTCTGATGACAATGAATTTTTATGTAATTAATATTGTTGTTAATATAAAATGGCCATTGTCAAACAAAATATTGGATTATAATTTTTTGTGAAACTAAATATTAGGATCAAATTAAAAGCCTTCATTTGTAAAACACAAAACTTCGAAGAAAACAAGAAGAAAACACAATTCAAATTGACATTTTGTTTTAAGAACTGCAAAAAAGATTAAAAACTATGTACATAATGTAAAAAAAATCTTTAATAATATCTTTTTGTCTCTATAATCTATGATTATAAAAACATTATATAAAGTGACATTTATTTTTATTCTTACAAATACAGTGTTAACTCTTTATAACTTTAACCTTTTATAAATATAAACTCCCTATGAAGTAGAATTTAGCACAACTTTGTTGGTATATGTTAAAACCCATATACATATATTGTTCACTTCATATAACGATAACCAAAATGGCAAAAAATGCTCAGTCCCTTGAGTTTTGTTACAAAGAGTATATTATTACACTGTGTTTTAATCATTATAATCATCACAATTTTTCACAAAATAAAAGATGTCAAATAATATTATACAAACAGATCATTTTTAAAAATAGGTAGATATATCTTTTTAAAAAAATATATTTCTTTACAAATAATGCCACCTAAGTAAGTCACATAATAAAATGTCAAATAAAAAAAATGAAAACAAGACAAATCTATGGTCATCAAGCTAATACCTTAAATATTATTTCAGTCTCATATGTGCATATCAAATTTAGTTCTTTAAATTTATTACTTATGTATTTTTATTTATAAATTGGAGGCAAACACCACTGTAACGGCGTTGATCAGAAGCCTAATAACTAATAAATAAAAAGAACAAATCCAAATAATGATTTCAATGTCAATAAATTAAACAGAACTTATTTGCTTTCGTCCCATGAAAATTCTAGATCATTCTCCAAAAATCCATTTATTTCTTTGATAGCTTCCTCCAGGGATGGATATTGAGATATTGAGGTAACAGAAATATCATTTTGTTCTGTTGCTATTGGTATAAGTTGCCAGTTATCTGCATTATTAACTATTGATTTCCTATCTATCGCTGCTTTATTGCTGAATCCAGTATTTGTTATAAATTTCATATTTATCGTACCCATTGCATAATTGACTCTTTGTTTACATTCCACTATTTTGTAGGCATCCTGTTTAGGTATGTTAAGTATTAAGAAAGTTCCAGATGGTTTTTCAATTGTAGTTTTTTCACAACTGCATAAGTCCCATAAATTTATATTATACCATGGATTTTGATAATATAAAAGGGCTTGTAAATCTATTAAATTTCCATTAAAGTCTGGTATAAATAATGCACCGCATACTCGTCCTGGAATATCTCTTTGATCTATTACATCTAGTTGGGACTCTCTTGATAGTTTTAATTTTGCAACATTTTCTGTTAACCAAGCTAAAGATTTTTCATTATGACACCAAAATTTTACAACTCCTTCATTATAAGTTGGATTTTTGTCAAATGATGGGATGTTTATTTGTTCCAATTTCGTTTTTTGATTGCACATTGCAAATAAAGCGTTCTGAAGTTCTCTCTGTATATAAGTTGCCTCTTCTACCGTAAGATCCGCTTCAGGATTAGAGACTGCTACATTTAAATATTTAAATTTATTAGCGGTCATACTAATTGTTGTGTTATTATCTGTTCTTCCCCTTTTAATGTTATCATAATTATCATAATTATCATGTAAAACTCTTTTTTTGGTTTTCTTTTGTACAGTATTTACTTTAG
The DNA here is from genome assembly GCA_019049475.1 of Eueides isabella. NCBI lineage: Eukaryota > Metazoa > Arthropoda > Insecta > Lepidoptera > Nymphalidae > Eueides > Eueides isabella. The sequence goes on from CM032406.1 coordinate 9,637,918, forward strand.
ATGTACTCGCTTCAAGAACTGTACTAACTTCATTAATTTTGTTTACTTTACTAATTGCATTCTCATTCTTCTCATTCTTCTTATTAATTGTACTGAGTTTATCAAAGGTACACTCTACCTTAGATCTACTCAGTTCATTACTTGGGCTCATTTCATTAATAGAACTGAGTTCATCAACTGTAATCAGTTCATCAATTGTGCTTGGTTTATTAATTGTACTTGCGGTACTCGTCTCACATAGATCTTTATTTGGAGATTTGTTTTCTTGATATATATCTTCAGGGGATGTAAAGTAAACATCCTTTATTGCTTGTAACACTAATAATAAGCTATCGCAGACTGGAATTACACTTACTTGTATTCCATAAATTCAAAATATTCTTTATTCAAATAGGCTTTAGCAAGCACTTTTGAATCGTCACAACATAAAATTACCATAAAATTACCACCGGCTTGGAATGCAGTTCTGCTGAGAAGAGCCGGCAAGAAACTCAACAGTTGTTCTTTTCAATATCGAATAAAGTCACAATTTCATTGTTATGAAAAAGTCACAATTTCATTGTTATGTGCATAATCGTGAAACACTTTTATACCTAAAATTAAAATTAGTATTTTTTCAGCCGTATGGTGTAGCTCGCATATAGCAGGGCAGGCATCGGGAATTTATAACCTAGTGTTAAAACACTCCATACCCCATTTTCTGCTGGATTTGAGGCATTGTGTTAAGCGGCAGAACTCATCACTGCACTTGGCCTTGTTACCAGAGGAAAGGAATTTAAAATATACTCTACTCAGCTTCACGCTGTATCCCTCACATGGCAGGGTAGACAAAAGGAACTTCGGAACCTAGTGTTAAGACACTCCGTTCCACTTCCCGTTCCCCACTTTCTGCTGAATTTGAGGCATTGCGTGTTGAGTGGCGGAACTCAACGCCGCGTTTTGCCTTGTACCAGAGCGAAGAAATGAAAAAATAAATTGAAAATATTAAACATTTCACTTCCTCGAGTGGGGATTGAACCCATAATCTGTTGGTTACAGTCACACTCTTGTGCCGCTGTGCCACGATAGGCCTCATAATTTAAAATAAAATATTGAAATTAAAAATATTTAATTTCCTTGAGTGGGGATTGAATCCACAACCAGCAGTATTTAGTCACAAACTTGTGTCCCTATGCCATAACAGGCCTCTTATGATATATAAAATTAAATAACTAATTATTTTTAATAATTCTAAATATATCTAAAAATATTAATTATATTACCTTTAGAGAACAATTTTCTCTTATGTATATTTTTCAAAGCAACAAAACCAGCCTTTGACACAGCATACGGAGAGTTCCCCCATACAGCTTTATAATTATTCTTATTAGTAGCCTCTAAATATTGGTTTAACCAAATCTTTAACTGATGAGAAGTTAATCTATTATCTTGTATAGTCTTCTTTCTACTATTGTTGGGAATAACACAGAGATAGTCATATTTTAAAGCATAGTATATCACAGTGCTACTACCTTTTTTTAATAAGCGAAATAATACTTCACACACCTTCAGAATAGTTAAACAATTGAAATTGACTAAAGTGCTAGCCTGTATGTCAACAGGAAATTTTGTATTTGCTTCTAAATTATATGTACAGTTATTTATCAATACATCTATGCCACCATAGTTTAGTAGTATATCATTTTTTAATTCTTTAATTTTTTTATATGATGAGAGTAAGTTTAGAAAATTTATGGAAACAAATTTTAAGTTAAGATCGTCTCTCTTTAAGGCAGTTATATTATTTTCTTTTAGTTCGTTATAAGATATAATATACACTGTTCCTTTACAATAATGTGCGATTGGTGCGAATCCATTGCCCACCTCCCCTACAATAACAGTTACCAAAGACGCCATTTTGTATTCTTTAAAATATTTAATAAACTAATGCACAATTAAATCGCTTTATAAATGAATATTATAATCTAAATATTTTGTACTTATTTTTATACTATTGAATAGTTACAGCACACAACAACTAAAATTAACTAAATGTAAATTTAACTCGTATACATTTAATTTAAAATTACGCAAAACTACCGTTTTTCGAAATTAAAGTTTTTAAATAAAACGTTAAGTTTATTATTTAAGTTAAATCAAGTTTGACGTCTATTGATATGGACATCAAGATTGAGAGTAAGGTCTGCGTTCAGAAATAGTAATACTTATGAAGAATAAAAAATATTTTATATCATATATTTGATTTAAAAACAACTCAGATACAGAGGGCTTATGCAGATGAGCTGTAAAGGACTACAAATCATTAGCGGAATTAAAGAGGCTTAAGATTTTTGAGAGCGCACCAGGCAAGGTCAAAAGCAGAGGGGGCATGAAAGTAGACGATCAATTCTTTGTTTTATTCAATCAAGAATCAAAAAATATACAAGAAAAATGAGATAAAAAAATGAAAAATACAAACTAGAGGCAAATTGAATTGAGTCTAATATTAATTTTCTATGAGCCTTTGTGGTAGAGTAAGGTGCCAAGAGAGATGAACATTAGAGAATTAGGTAAACTGTTACGAATGACCCATCAAAAAATTTAAATGTTTTTATTTTGACCATTTTAAAGGGCATCAAGTCCCAAGCCGCACCAGGCAGCAAATACCCTAGCTACGCCACTGCATGTAACTACACCCTTACTTGCATTCTTCCGGCTCATATTCTTTTATAACTTCTAGCTAACGAAAAGCAAACCAACTTAAAGCAAACTTCAGATATATAAGCTGGATACTGATTTTATTGCGACAAAATTTTTCTCATTGACGATATCATTAATTTTGACAGACCTTTGTCTGTACTAATGTGAGGATTTTGGGGATTCAGACATAGATACCCATCTATGTCTGATCCAAACATTTTGGATAGAAGGGCCTGCCCTTCTAGTGGATGAATTAACTGCAGGCTTCTTTCGAATCCTGTCGGCATTCTGAGGGATGAGCAGTGTAGCGTAACAGTGTTCCCTCGGCGGCGGATAATTATTTCCCAAAGGATTTATTATCTGGGCGATAATCACGCGTCGGCAAATAATCCGACGTGGCGGTACTCCGCATGTTCCTCTGACTAGCAAAGGACATGGTTTCAGGAACTAGGACGGGTGTGGCGTTAACTTACTCTATCGCTATGTAGGTTCAATAAACAATGTACCAGCGCCGAAAATATCGGAATTTTACTCATGGTTGCGGTCATGTGTGGAACCACAACACAGACACCCTGCTTAAACAACTTCTCAATACTCAGACGAAGAGCTGCGTACGTACGCCGGACAAAGTGTGGACTCTATACTAGAGAGAGTGACAAAATTCAGATACCTTAAGGGCACAAATGTGCGTAAACTAAAGGACATTGCTGTAGCCTTGGCGGGCATTATTGAAACTCTAGTCACTTGTATTGAGAGCGAAGAAGTTCCCCGAACACATGAGGAGAACCGACCGGTTTACCGTAAAAGTAGATAAACTACGGACGGAATTGCAATAGTACAGTAAGGATATGCAGGAGCTAAGGTTGGCCCTAGCAGCCTCTAAAAGGAGAACTCATTTGCCCGTTTTGCTGACATTGAAGAGCGTATTTTGCCAGCGAAAAGTATGCGTCCACCGTTAGCGGCCAATTCTAGACCACAAACACCGCTTGACCACATTCCAAAAGTGGCGGCACTTCCAACGACAACAGAAATTGGGAGGTATCCCATTGCAAAACTCTTTACTAGAGCCCAAAGTCCGAGTCTCTGCTATACAACAAGTCAATGTCGTTGAAAATAGAGAAAATGAGGATAGTTCTTAGACAACAGTACTAAGGAGGGGTGAAGAGGGCAAAAAATCTTCCCGCGTGACAACAGGAGCAATGGTACTAGTTAGGCATAGGCCTAATGTAGCTAAACCACCCCGCACCAAGGCGGTTATTATAACTATAATGGAGGAGGGATTGGTAAAAGGTGTATCCTACACCCAGGCATAAGAACGAGCGCAGCAGAGTATTAATCTGACGTAGTTAGGAATATCCGAGGGACTAACTGATTTATGGCGCTCGATTGCTGGAGCAATCTGCCGTGCACTGCTTCCAGCAGGCGGATGAGCTATCGGAGCGATTGCGAGTAATACTTAATTGGATAGCCGTAGTGACTAGGCACCGTTAGAACGCCTTCAAGTTATTAGGACTCGATGACTCAGTCTCTAGAAATAAGATGGCTAGCGCCGTCGTGAATGCAAGTGGTTGTACAGTCGACGCTGTTACTGTGTCTGAGCCCTTGGTCCTAAGGGCATAATGGCGGCGGTGCCCATGTGAATCTGCGCAGGTACTATCAGTGTATGTTTTGAACTATCAACTATCAACTATCGTGGAACGCCATTTTCATTTCATGGACCGCCAAATATTTTTATCGCTGACGTAGACCCCTTGCAGGTTGTCATAGACCCCTAGGGGTCGATATAGAACACTTTGGGAATCACTGATCTAATACATAAGTAAGTCATATCATCTAATACATAAGATTTGATATCTTCTCTCAACCAGCGCAGATGATCCTACCCAGCGGGCTAGCTCGAGGGTGCCAGAGGTGGTCTCTAAACAAGCTAAACATAGAACTGGTCAAAGAGGCTGCGATTGTGGCAAAGTGGAGTTACCAGGGAAATATTTTGGCCCTAGCTCCAACGTTGATGTGCTGGCAAATCCGTATATTAACGAAAGAAGCTGCAATGCCAAGCGTCCGCCAGAGTCCTGCCTGTCGTCATGTTTCCTGGTGGATGCCTGAGATTACCGCCCTGCGGGCATCCTGCAACCTAGCCCGACTAGCGTACACAAGGTGTAGGAGGAGGGATGGTCTCGATTGACTCGACTCTCAATCATAGCCGATATTCCACTGTAACGGATCACTGTGGAGTTCCCCTAACCGACACTTCGTCGACCAACCTGGCCATTAGCCCACACGACTCTGTTTTAAAGGTATAACAGCCGCCGGAGATACAGAGGTACCCCATGGTACCGGAGCGCCTCTCTTGACGTCTCAAAAGGTCCAAGGCGTTCAGGACATCAATCGTAGAACAACCGGCCCTGAACCCGAACTGAGTCTCTGAAAATCCCGCTCCTACCTGCTCTAGGTACTTCTCCAAAAGCTTTGCCGTCTCATTTAGCAGCACTATTTGCTGCAGCACACTTTGCGTATTAGGCACAAACCTCCTGCCTGAAAACACTTCTGAAACTGACCAGTTAAAAGGCACTGATCAAGCCTTCCTTCTGGGATAAGCATTGGTAAGAAGGTATTGGCAGCCTTCCTTCTGGGATAAGTGTCATCTGCTATGCAGATGATACTCTAATCACGGCCAGGGCACCATCTTACCAGGAGGCGGCACGTTTGGCTAAAACTGGCACGAATCTAGTCGTCGACCGCATCAAAGTACTAGGTCTGACGGTAGCCATGCATAAAACAGAGTCTCTTTTGTCGATACCTCATCACCATCAGATTGCACCTCGGAAGGTGTCGCCGGTGTGCCACGAGTGTAATGCCACCGTTGATTCGGTATATCACATGCTGGCTGAATGTCCCTTCTTTGCTTGAGCCCCACAACACCATGCCTTGTTGGCAGTAATGGGTAAAGACCTCTCATTGTCCAGGGTGGTAAAAGTCATACTTGACTGTGAGAGGCCGGAACCGGCCTGCAATCGTCTCCTTCTGTAAATCAGTCATCACATTGGAGGACACTGCGGAGCGGGAACGTGAGTCGAGCGCTAACGCAAACCCTGTCCGCCATCGTAGGCCAGGGTAGGAGAAGCCGCTTTGCGCATTTTCTCCTCTCCCTGCCCTGAAGAGCTACAGCAGGAGGGTCATTCTATTCCTCATGCAAGAAATCGAGTCTGCGGGTGTCCTAGAAGAAACCACAGAGCACCGTGAAGGTGACGGTGGCCCGTTATAGGCGGGCTTTCCACCGAGCTGTCGTTGTGGTATGCATGATAACGATACTGCGATACTGCGGCGTCTCGGATAGGTAAAGAGGGCTTCCGCTGGGTCTTAGTTGGTAAAATTGGACTTTCCGATGAATCTTTGTATAAAATATATACCTGTCCTCACCCTTTCTTTTGTTAGATATTCTTTTAATAAAACCTCCTATCAGGAACCATCCTAAATTAACTGAACTATTAAATTAAAATAAATCTAACCTAGTCTATACAACGATACAAACACTTACGATAACTAAACGTTTTGTTAGTAAGGTTTTATTTTCACTATTATATATTGTTTTCAAAATGAAAACTGAAAAAAATAACACTGTAATAATGAACTCTCACAACCACATGTGTTAACCAAAAATACAGTAAAGTCCTACTTTTTATTAAAATTATTTTTTTTTTTTCCTGTGCTACTATAACACGAATTACTTTAGAGCTATTACAATGAGGAAATCAAGAATTGGCGACGTCTAATATCTAAAATTTACAATATATTGTAAAAAAAAATATGTTTAATTATAGGTAGGTTAATTTTATAAATTTCAATAAAACAATTGCAATATTTTTTCTCTTTTAATACAACACGGATATGTACAAAAAAAATAATAAAATTTCGACATTTCTAATACAAGTAATAAATAAATTAAATATTGTTTATATTAGATAGCTTATAATAATTATTTTAACTAAATTATTAAGTAACAATTGACCGTTACTATTTAATGGTAAAAAAAAACAAGAAAATTCTTCACTGAATTTAAGAGATCATAGTAATATTTAAACTAATCTAATAATGAATTAAATTGTAAAGTAAACAAATGTATTTTATTTTTTCAAGGTCACAGCTATATTTAAATTAAAATTTCATATTCAAATAAATTCAATTCTAAATATCCAGGGATGATAGTGTTGGCGCTCTCTGACTACCCGAGAAGATTCTTATTTAGAAAAATTTTATCAGGTTCACGCTGTATCCCGCACATGGCAGGGTAGGCAGAGGGAACTTGGGAACCTAGTGTTAAGATTCCGTTTCCCACTTTCTGCCGAATTTAAGGCATTACGTGTTGAGTGGCGCAACTCAACGCCGCATTTTGCCTTGTGCCAGAGCGAAGAAATGAAAACATTAAATATTTAAATTGAAAATATTAAATATTTTATTTCCTCGAGTGAAGAACGAACCCACACGTATAAAAAAATAGAGCTAAGCGTAATTTGAACACACGCCTTTTGGAACCCGTCCCATCTTTCCATCCATCTATCTCTATATATTTAACTTTTTATTTTAACGATTTTTGTTTCTTAACTTTTGATTAACACTTTAAAAATAGCAAAATGACCGGACAAAATTTCATGTAGCATTTGTATTAAACTAAGTAGGAAATATAATACTTAGGAATCATATCAATACATCTTAATTTACTGACAGGAGGTTACCAGTTCGATGCTCGCGGGATGCATTCTCCTACTATTACTCATATTATGTAAACCATAGGAATATTAAAAAAAAAAGTTACGTCTACTCTTTCATGGTGAAATTTACATATAATTATATCACATTTACAATAAAATTAAACACAAAGTAAATATTTTATTTATATTAAAAAAAAACCGATGTTGCCAGCAAAATAAAAACAATAATTAAAAAAGGCAAAGCACATATTCATATTTATAACTAGTTTATTACTTGATACAATATATGTTTTATTTGTATTCATATAATGTAATCAAAAGCGTTTATTTTACCTGTTTTTAATATTTAATATATTGTAGGCAGTGTCAATATAAAAGCATCAAAACAAAAATAATTTATTTATGTAATATATATATATATATATATATATATATATATATATATATATATATATATATATTTATATATATATATATATATATATATATATATTTATATATATATATATATATATATATATATATATATATATATATATATATATATATATATACATACATATATTAGTAGTAACTATGTTTGATGAAAATAGGATTATCAATTTTAAGAACAATTTGACAAGATGCAGTAGTGTATTATTGCGTCAGGGCATTTTTATTAAAAAAAAAAATGTTTGCTTGTAACATAATTGGTCAACAAATGAAACATGTCATGACTAATTATAAGAAAAACATAAATTTGTTTGTTAATAAAATAAGTATTATTTATTATTTATGTTAATAAAATAAATAGCCAAATTAATTGATATCATAATTTTAAAACTTAAAAACAATACTACTTCCCGTATCACTGACATAGCATATAGTGTTATACATATATCACTAAAATTCTCACTAACACTCATCACTATCAGAGATCTACGCACTATCATTAAAACATCACAATCTAAACATTTATTAACTATTGCAACACCTGTGATTTATCACTATGGATATTTCTATTTCTTTTATCACTTCTGGCAATACTGAGTTTAAAAAGGCTTTATATACTCATATTTAATAAATTGTGTTTTTGATTATTGCATTTATAAATTCATATATATTGTCCACTATTGCTGTAATTTCATATTTACACAGTACATAAGTCCTAAGTAATAAAATTTAATTCTTTTTTCGCATCTAGCAACCCTATGGAATAAATTTCAAGGGGATTTACTCATATTGGCAAAAGCATTATTTTCATTTGTTATTCGCCATTATTTAAATAAATCAACATTCACGCTGTATATCCAAAAAGGTTTCGAACGACGGCACTTCCAGGTCAGTTTCCTTCTTCACCTCGGCCAGCACCTCCTCATTGATACTCAAGGGGTCTTCACAATTCATATTGGCTACAGCGTTTTTTATCCTAGCATTCATTATTTCGTCCAAATTGTCCACCATTATTAGTTTCCTTTTGGTTTGGGCTTTTATTTCCGCTCGGGTCATGTTCAAGTGTTTCAATTTGTAGTGTACTTTCACGTAAGATTGCGTTTTGAACTTTTGTCCGCATTCCGTGCAGGGGTAGGTCTCGCCGGAGTGGCTTTTGACGTGGCGATTGAGTACTTGGCGATTCTGTAATTTTAAATAAGTAATAATAATAGATAAGTAATAATTTTTTGTAGTTTTTTTTTGTTTTAAATACTGGCATTATTATATTTTTCTCTATTTATGCTAAAATTAATGCGAAAAGAATCGGAATCTCTCGAAGAAGATAGAGGCTGATTTCCCGTACATGGGTAGGCAGAGAAAACTTAGGGAACTAGTTTTAAGACACTCCGTTTTGTTTCCTATTTTCCACTGAATTTATAGCATTCCGTATTGAGTGATAAAAACAAATAAAAATTTTAAAACATTTAAAACTAAACGGAATACGGCCCTGTGTCTCAATATATATTTTACAATATTTTGTTTGTCCGGCAACATATTCAGTGCTATAGCAAACACAGTGACAGACACACGATTGGGACGAGAAACAAGGACAAACTTGTGACGCCTAGTTATCGCCTCCAAAAAGTAAATAAATCTTTTATGGGTCTGAGTATACGTATCTACAATAGTATTCCGCAGTGTATTTTGAATTTGCCACTAGAGAAGTTTAAAGTAAATGTTAAAGTAATGTTAATTAAGAATGCGTATTACACTGTCCAAGAATATTTTAATGATAAAAATGTATTTAATTAAGGTCATTTGAATTTCATGCAGGATAATCACTATTGTATTAAACAATGAAATTGTGACTTTATTCAATATTGAAAAGAGCAACTGTTGAGTTTGTTGCCGGCTCTTCTCAGCAGAACTGCATTCCGAGCCGGTGGTCATTTTATGTTGTGACGATTCAAAAGTGCTTGCTAAAGCCTATTTGAATAAAGAATACTTTGAATTTTGAATTTTGTCGTAACTTTTTTAAATGTGGGTAAACATAAATTTATTAAAGATGTTATCGTCACATTACTTAATTCTTTTATGACTATCAACTAATATATAGTATATGAGTGTATTTGTTTAATTTTTCTGTGTATAACGTAGTATATTAATTTTTATATATTTTGTCGTCGTGTGTGCGTGTAGTGTATTCATTTTTCTATATTTTGGCGTCATGTGTGATATATTAATACTTATTATTATAATGTTCTTTGGTCATTTGTATTACAATGTTCTGCTTGATAATAACGCTCACAAAAAATAATATGTACCTACTAAACTAACTGTTAATTCTCATTAAGTGAAATGTAAATTTGTTTTGAGAAATAAATAAACTCTTTAACCACAACAAGCGTAAGTGGTGTCGACTGACCGCGAACATCTTCCCGCAGTGCGCGCAGGTCTTGTCGCGCGGCGCGCGCAGGCGCAGGTGCACGGCGCCGGCGTGGTGGCGCAGGCGCGCGGGCGTGCGGAAGGCGCGGCCGCACGCGCACGCGTGGCGCCGCAGCTGCAGGTGCGTCCACTCGATGTGCGAGCGCACCTCCGCCTTCGTGAAGTACATGCGCTTGCAGTAGTCGCACTGGAACCTGCGCAACCCAACGAACTTAACGAGCTGGAAGCTGGCTGGTAGACACTCTAGAATTGTAAGTGACTACAGAAGTGCCGTGAAATGTGAAAAAAACAGTAAAAAGGACCACAAAACAAAAAAAGAAAATATGGCATTTGTCTCCTTACTTTGAAGCTTTTTATAGAAAAAAGCGAATATGTAATAAGAAATTAAATAATACACTTAGGTACAGAAATTCATAATAAGATAAAACTGCTAAGGATAAAGTAATTGGTAATTCGGTGTACAGTGGTCTTTTAAGAAACACGTAAAGAAGTCACCTGGGCGGAGCGTTAATTCTTCATATTTATATGAAGAATTAAAGCTCCGCCCAGGTGACTTCTTTACGGTAAATTTTGTATTTTAAAATCACAAAAATAACTATTATCAGCTTCACACTGTATCCCACACATGGCAGAGTAGCCAGAGGAAAGTTGGGAACCTAGTGTAAAGACACTCCGTTCCACTTCCGTTCCCAACTTTCCGCCGAATTTGAGGCATGGCGTGTCGAGTGGCGGAACTCAACGCCGCGTTTTGCGTTGTACCAGAGCGAAGAAATGAAGACATTTAATATTTAAAATTGAAAATATTAAATATTTCATTTCCTCGAGTGGGGATCGAACCCACAACCTGTCGGTTACAGTCACACGCTTGTGCCGCTGCGCCACGACAGGTCTCTATTGGTATTTAGTATTACTAATTTTCATATGTTACACAAATAGTTAAATATAATTCGGAATTAGCTGGCCTGTGTTTAACGAGGCTTTTAGGTCGGATTCCCACTCGAGGAGATTAAATATTAAATAGAATAGTTAATGTTTTCATTTTTTCTCGCTGGCAACAAGGCAAGAAAAGAACATAGCGTTTCGCCATTAAACACGTAAATCGTCAAGATTGGCGGAGTGTTTAAACACTACTCTTTGCCTACCCAGCCATGTGCGGGATACAGCGTGAAGCTGACTAAATTATAAATATATATTTCTTATTTTATTAATAATTTAGAATTGTTAATTAATAATAGGTATAAATGTGTCCAACTAATTTTGAATTTTATTTATAATCATTATAGCGTTTCAATATTGTGTTATTGTTGTTTAAAACAAAAATTGCAAAATATATCTTAAAATCGCTTTTAAAATCCTATAATTACTAAAGTCAATCGACGTTTTTTATTTATCAATTTGGCGGCTGGTCTATGTGCTTAGAGACATTCGCAATTGTTTGAAGTAAGAATCATAAAAAATTGGCGAGGCGTTTGGTCTTTATAGACACACATAGACTTAGAAACTCATCACCTCCTTTACGTTGCGCAGTCGAGTAAAGAGTAATAAAATACTAAACTGAAATTTAAAAAATGTATAAAAATTTTGAACGAAGCAGGATTTGAACCCGCGCCTCTTGAAACCCGTTCAAGCGCTCTGGCCAACTAAGCCATTCGTAAGCTAACAACATAAGTTGTAACAAGCGTATAACAATTTCTACGAAGCTTGGTGAGAACGAATGGCTTAGTTGGTCAGAGCGCTTGAACGGTTTTCAAGAGGCGCGGCTTCAAATCCTGCTTCGTTCAAATTTTTTTTAATTTAAGTTTAGTAAGTAATAATACTATTAATCCAAAAAAAATAAAACCACAGCGTTGCCAGACATATCTGGTTAGATAAATTTCCATATACTGCTTTAAATACTAACTTCTTAGTATGATCCATGTGCATTCGCTGCGTGTGCCGGGACAGCATGGCGCGCGTGGTGAGCACGCGCCCGCACTCCATGCACGTGGTGTTGCCATTACGACTGAAATTCATCATATATTTTGTTTATTTTTAACTTATCTTATATTTATTTACAATATACTAAAATATAATTTATGAAATTTATTTTTAGGTTTTGAAAATTATATATATTTTTTTTATAAATAATATTGCATTGTCATCGGTAATTGACAAGAATGCAAAGTTCCAAGTTAAACTATTTTTTTAAAGTCATATGAGTTACATACATAGATACGATTGAAACTAACAAAAACGTGTTACAAAACTACAAAAAAATATATAAAATTATAAAAAGTCTACTATTAAAACGCTCAGTTCCATTCTCAACTTGCGTATGTGTGTGGCGGAATCCAACTGGCGGAAACAACATTTAAATTGAAAGTATTAAATAATCAATCGAAACCACAACCTGAGTTAACAGTCTCACGTTTGAACCCCTGCCAATGCAGCTTCACGCAGTATCCCGCACGAGGCAGGGTAGGCAGAGGGAACCCGGGAACCTAGTGTTAAGACACTCCCTTCCACTTCCGTTCCCCACTTTCCACCGAATTTGAGGCATTGCGTGTTGAGTGGCGGAACTCAACGCCGCGCTTTGCCTTATTACCAGAGCGAAGAAATGAAACATTCAATATTTAAATTGAAAATATTAAATATTTCATTTCCTCGAATGGGGATCGAACCCAGAACCTGTCGCTTACAGTCACACGCTTGTGCCACTGCGCCACCACACAGGTCTCAATACAGGCCTCGCGATAATCGTATAGTAGTAAAGTTTTTCCGACTGGCGAACCGCTCTCGCACGTCACCAGTCGGAAATAAAATTATAATGTACGAATTATAATATAAAAAAAATCAATTACCTATCTTCTTTCGATCCCGAATACGATCGTCCAGTAGGATTTGGTATCACAGTGCCATCTTCATTTCTGAAAAAAAAAATATGATTAATATTTATTTATTTATATCAAAGTAATTTCTGCTTCAGTTAAAAAAAGAGGCCTGTTTATAATTTTATTGCGAACATTTATTAATGTAAAAAAATATATATAATTATATGTTTTTTATTTTTTTTGCCCCAAATATAAAACAACTCTAAACGGTGCATTAGATTTATATGCAATTTTTAATATTAAATATTTTTTTCAACATTAGTTTGTCTTTTTTTTTTCAGCTTCACGCTGTATCCTGCACTAGGCAGGGTAGGCAGAGGGAACGGAAGTGAAACATAGTGTTATGATACTCCGTTCCCCACTTTCCGCCGAATTTGGGGCATTGCGTGTTGAGTGGCGGAACTCAACGCCGCGTTTTGCCTTATTACCAGAGCTTTCATTTCTTGAAACATTAAATATTCAAATTGAAAATATTAAATATTTCATTTCCTCGACTGGGGATCGAACCCAGAACCTGTAGGTTACAGTCACACTCTTGTGCCGCTGCGCCACGACAGGCCTCAGGTTTGTTTTTTATTTTGTGATATCTGTTAAAAATGTTGTTTATATAGCTTAAATTTTAGTTGTTAATGTATTAGGGGTAGTTACAGTTTGGGGCTGGCGTGGTGCTGGCGCAGGTGCACGCGCAGCACGTCGGCGTTCTTGAAGGAGCGGCGGCAGAGCGCGCAGGGCGCGGCGCGGCGGTCCTCGTGCGTGTGCAGGTGGCGCGCCAGGTACGCCTTGTTGCGGAACTCGCGCCCGCACTCCGAGCACACCGCCTTGCGCTCCACGTTGCGCCGCACCTCCTCGTTGTGCGTCCTGCCCACACACACACACATATATATATATAAGCTTTACATCCCGCACATGGTAGCAAACTTAAGAAAGTTAGTGTTGAGTGTGTTGCATTCTGTGCCATACTTTTTGTCAAATTTAACGAACTGCGCGTTTGAGTCGTTACTCAAACGCGCAATTAGTTAAAATTGACAAAAAGGGTTCCGTTGAACCCAACGCTGCGATTTGCCTTGTTACAGAAGAAATACAAAAAAAAATTAAAATATTAAATATTTAATATCCCCAAGTGGGGATCAAATTCACAACTATCATGTTAACACACACTTGCTACAGCCCCACGTAAGAAAATATCTATTTGTATACATAATCGAACCTGCAATCACTGATTACATATTATATAGTAGAAAAAAATTAATAAATTGACTCACCTAACATGACACCTGTACCAGCCCCGCTCGTGGAACACTCGCCTGCACACCGGACACTCCAAGTGCAGGGGGCGCGTGTGCATTTGTTCTATGTGCCTTTTTAGATATTGGGGACGCCTGAAAAAAAAAATATTAAAAAATATTATATTATACAAGTGTATGTGGAACGAAGTGTCTTTACACTAGGTTCCCAAGTTCCCTCTACCCCGCCATGTGCGGGGAACAGTGTGAAGCTGAGTATGTGTCAACTGACATAATGTTTAATAAAACAAAATTAAAACCACACTTTAGTTAATATTTTTTTAAAAAAGGTGGACCAAGCTCTCTGATTATCTAAATTATACACGCCCTTGTCATAACTTATTTATTTTATTAGCATTTATTTGAGGAGATATTTACAATTTTTTGCTACAGAAATATTATTATCATCTGACGAAAAAGAAAGTTATTTATCGAGCACTTTATAAAATTTCAAGAAATTAAAAAAAAATACAAAAAAAAAAATATTCAATATTTCAATTTCTTATAGTCTAGTAACAAAACAATGCACGACATTAAATTCTTGCATTCATCGAAGAGTGGGAAACAAAAGGAAGTACCTCAACAATGGGTTCCCAAGTTCCCGTTACCTACAAAAAAAAAACTACTAACTTAAAATCCCTTCCACAGTGCTGACACACGAAGGCGGCCCCCAGGTGCTCGCGCATCACGTGCGCGGCCACCGTGTCCTTGTCGCGCAGCTGCAGCAGGCAGATGGCGCAGCGGTAGCGACGGTAGTGGCGCAGCTTGTGCCGGTACAGCACGTCCGCCGTCTTCATGCGCGCTTGGCATATGTCGCAGAGATGATCGCCGTTTTCCTGCAAAAATATCATTGTCAGTCTGTCTCATATGCCCATATATCATATCATATGTTTTCTACTACTGATGACTTGCCGTGTGATCCCGGCTTAGAATAGGATCACCCTGGTACTGATGGTGTCGTAAGAGGCGACTAAAGTGCGTGTGGTACAGTCACGTTGCCAGTAATGGCAACACGCATGGGCAGACTCGACCGGATTGTTACCACCCCCGGCATTTAAGACCGGCGTTAAGTAGTGGCTTTGGCCACTGCGTTTCGCATTAGGTAATGCCGGGCCCCGGTGCCCATACACCTTAAAGGACGGCAACGCTCCTGTAGCTCCTCTGGAGTTACACGGGGCCGTGGGTGACGGTGATCACTTACCATCAGGTGACCCGTACGCTCGTTTGCCGTCTCTTCCATAAAAAAAAAATACTGAATACAAAATATTTTGAACAACCGACACATTTTCAAACATTCTATAACCAACTTTACCTATTTTTACCAAAAAAAAGGGCCAAAATGCCCCAAAATCTTATCTTCGAGTGTATTATCATGTGAATATGATAATACTTATCCAGGGCTCCATTTTGGGAGGGGCAAGTCGAGGCCAGTCATGGCGCAGAGGATTATGCACATATCATATCATCGTTCAAATGTTTTTACTATTGAATACAAAATATTTTGAACGAACGACACATTTACAACCTATCTATAACCAAAATTACCTATTTTTACCAAAAAAAAAAGGCCCCAACCCTCTAAAAACTTATCTTCGACTACAATACTAGGGCGCAGAGCTCGCAAGTATGGTATACCATATGTTTCCTACTAATGAATACAACATATTTTGAACAACCAATTATTTTTTTGCTCACTCACTCAGCTTCACGCTGTATCCCGCACATGACAGGGTAGGCAAAGGAAACTTGGGAAGCTAGTGTTAAGACACTCCGTTCCCCACTTTCCACCGAATTTGAGGCATAGCGTGTTGAGTGGCGGAACTCAACGCCGCGTTTGGCCTTGTACCAAAGCGAAAAAAATAAAAACATTCATTATTTAAATTGAAAATATTAAACATTTCATTTCCTCAAGCGGGGATGGAACCCACAACGTGTCGGTTACAGTCACACGCTTGTGCCACTGCGCCACCATATTTTTTCAAACATCCTACAACCATTTTTACCACAAAAAAAAAAAAAACGTCCAAATACCACCAAAACTGACCTTCGAATGTATCTTCATGTGCATGTGGTAGGCCTCCTCCACCACAAACCCTAGCGCGCACGGCTCGCAAGTGTAGTTCATGTGTTTCCTGCTGCTGTACAAAGTGTGGTGTTCCTTTTGCCTCTCCGTCTCATCGATTGTCACAATTTCTATGTGTTTTGTTATTTCGTCGGAATATTTTTGGTCTTCCGCGTCAGCTGACAATGGTAATGGTTATTTACAATTTATATTAAATTTAGTTGATTGATATGAAGGTTTAGCTCAGCTTCACGCTGTATCCCGCACATGGCAGGGTAGGCAGAGGGAACATGGGAACCTAGTGTTAAGATACTGCGTTCCACTTCCGTTCCTTTCACTTTTCGTCGAATTTGAATTATGCATTCGGAGTGGCGGAACTCAACGCCGCGTTTTGTTTTGTACCAGGTTTACCTTAAATGTTAATTAGAAAAATATATATATATGAATTGATTCGCGTCTCCACCTAAAAAAAGTTAATAACCTTTTTCAGGCCTAAGTGGTATATAATTCGCTGTGGTAACGAGGCAAAGCGCGGCGTTGAGTTCCGCCACTCAACACGCAATAATTCCAGATTTGGCAGGAAACGGAGTGTTTTAACACTAGGTGCTTCAGTTGCTTTGCTTATTTTGCCATGTACAACAAATGTTGATACAACGTGAGCTTAAAAAAATCTTAACAATACTAACTTTTAGGTTTGCCCTTAATTGTAGGCTTGACGTTTGGTTCTTTCTTCTGAAAGAGAATAATTTTGCAAGATTATTTATCTTAGATAAATATGTTTCGATATTTTTACTTCCTAAAATTGTTTTTATGATAAATAAAAATTGTTCTTTTAACTACAAATTTAAAAGCTAAAAAAAATAAATTAGTAATGTTTAATTTTCATACATATTAAGTACTAAGCGGGCCAAGCTGTGGGCGTTAAAATATCAAAAAAGTTCGATTCCCACTCGAGGAAAAGGAATATTAAATATTTTCAATTAAAATATTTAATGTTTTCATTGGTATAGATGGTAATAAAGCAAAGCACGGTGTTGAGTTCCGCCAATTAACATACATTGCCTCAACGTCGGCGGAAAGTGGTGAACGGAAGTGAAACAAAGTGCCTTAACACTAAGTTCCCAAGTTCTCTCTGCCTACACTGCGATGCGCGGGATACAGCGTGAAGCTGAAAAAAAATGTTTGTATAGTTTTATTATATGTACATATTTTATGTTTGTATAGTTTTATTATATGTACATATTTTGTATTGCCAATTTTTTGCTCAAACGGTGGCTATTTTAATATGTTTGCTTCACTCTTGTAAGTTTACTATCTTTTTATTTAACCAAACAATCATTATTGTTTCTTCTCTAGTTTACGTCACATTGCCAATATAAACTTAGAAACAATTCAAAATAAGAATGAACAATAAGTATGCTTTACACAATTATTGTGGGTATCTAAAGGCAAAATTTGTGAGTACATATGTACAAATTTGGAATGTCATATGAAAAACCAAAACTCCATAAAACTTTTGAACTCTATAAACAATCACAAGATTTAAATAGATACTATGTATCTATTTAATAATAGTATATAATAATAAAAAAAAATAATCTTAGAAAATTAAAATAATAGAAAATTGCTAAAAATATTGTAAGTTGGAAAGTAACTGTCAGTCTGTTACGCTTTCACAACTAAACTACTGAACTGAATTTAATGAAATTTAAAACAGAGCCAATTCTGTATACATTTATTGACTTCAAAGGACACAAAGGACTTAATTACGATGGGTTTACATCCCCAAAGATGATTCTTTGGTGATTCTCTTCTCAAATGTTTTTGAAAGTTAAAATATAGTAGTTAAAAATTAATAGTTTTACAAAAGTTTGTCACTGTTGAAAATAAAATAATGAGTGCACTGAAATCATTTGCAAATTTAATTGTGGATATCAAAGTCTATGGTATGTTTTTTTTTTCAAATCTTAAGATATAAAAAAATATATATGATTATTTAAGAATTTACTTAAGAATTTAAGAATTTATGTAAGAATTTTCCCCATATATATTAGAACACAAACACATAATCATGAAATTTTAGCAGGTGAAGCAGTGAGTTGCTAGCACTTTATAAAATATATTGTTCTTTTAAATACTCCATACTCAATTTTTTTAATATGTCTCATTGTATCCAATAAAATTTTACTTTGTATTTTCATATTGACTTTTCTTATTTCAATAATTTAATCAATGTTCTGAACATTTACATATTTGTAATCAATTTATTATCAGATGTCACAGACTATTTATTACAAGCTATTATGGTATGGTATGGTATATGACTGTACTATGGTGGTTATAGGTTCTTTCTTTTTTTTTTAGGATATTGAATTATTGTTATTTCCCTCTTTCTGGTAACATTAAAGAATGTTTCACTTAATGTACAATATCTAATTTATGTACAAAATTTAGAAGGGAGTCTATTAATATTAGGTTTTGTTTGCTTACCCTCCTGTATAGGAGAAGTAAAGCCAGAAAAACAATATGAGAAAAATATAATGTATTAAAGAAAAATATTGCTCTATGCAGTGTTTCAAAGAATTGCACTAATATTTTTTTATATATGATGAAGTAACAATATTGAAAGAGTATTATTAAAAATATTTTTTTACCTGTTTCTTAGCCTTTGCAGGTAAATAATCTTCATCCTGGCCCTTTTTAGGTTTTTTCCCTTTAGCTTTAGGTTTTGATCCCTTACTTTTTGTTTTAGTAAGGAAGCTGCCACCACCTTAAGTAAATTATATTTTATTGATATGTCAGTACATTAATAAATAAATTAATTTAAATATTGCAATTTATATAATAAAATAAAACAATATAAACGGCCATATAGTATAGCATCTAACTAAAAACACATTGGTTGTTACATTTGATTCCCACTCTCAGCGTAAATGAAAATTTTATTTCTGCCTGTGCTGTTATTAAGTCAATGCATTCTGTTGAGTTTGAAAACTCAATTTATATGTAATTAATTACAATTAATATCATAATTTTCCTAAGTAAAATCTAACACTATATGTTAGATGAAAATATCATCAACAGTTACCATCAGGCTGCCTATGAGCTGAAGGACTTATTTCAATACATATATCAGGTAATATATGTTCCTGGGGCTCATGTGGATCATCATCACAAGTATCGTCATAATCTTCTGGTTCAATTTTAATATTTGCATTATCTGGTATCTCTTGTTTCACATCTTCATAATAATTTGTAAATTTTATGCCTTTTGAGTGAATTTCTTCATTCTGTTCTTCTTTCAAGTTAAGTTGTTCATCATATTGCTGGTCGGTGGGCTCTATTTTTATTTGGATGAATTGTGGCGTATCCATGTTTACATATATATTTTGTTATCACTTAAAAATAATTATAAAGACACTTTAATTTTATTAAATTAAATATTTATATCAGTTATTTACGATACAAATTGTTTTAACTAATATATAAATAAATACCTCAATCATTATAGGCGGCACACTAAAAGAGTTTAAGCGCTTAGAAAAATTAAAAAAAGCGTTTTTTTAATATTTTTTATATTAACATGATATTTTTAATAATTAATTTTCTATTAGTATACGTAAACCGAATATGATGTACCGTTCACTAGCAGATTATGTGATGATGTATGTATGGCTTCCACCGCATTACTACGAAACTTGTATATTGTTAGCCGCTATAACCCAGACATGTAAAAGATAGCTAACCACTAAACTATCATATATATTTAAATTATAAATAACTTTATTTATAGAAATTAGAACAAGATAATCATTTCGCAAAACCAAATCTGCCGATAAACGATAAATCTTAATCCTAAATTTGATAGATAACATAAATTGTCAAAATCAAGTGTTACTATATAATAGTCCTTCTTACCAGTACAAAATTTTTTATTTTGATTTTTTTATTCTAATATAATGAAAAAAGAAAATAGAACACATAAAATAATATGTTTTGATTATTGCACTTATCATGTTACTTTTTATAATTCAAGATTTTTTCTTTGAGATCATAATAGCGATATAGGATAATATTTCACTGTAGGCAGTAATGGATTAGACCTCCACTGCGTGAAAATGATTTTATTTAAATTATTTTCATTTATCCGCTTTGATTCAAAAGGCGCGAGCACAACACGCAATTTTTCAGAATGTTTTTACATTAGGTTCCCTCTAACAATGCGGAAAGACCCATAATTTTTCTAGTTTTGTTATTCTATATATTTCTTTTATATTTTTTTTTCTTATTTAATGTTTTCATTTCTTCGCTATGGTACAAGGCAAAACGCGGCGTTGAGTTCCGCTACTCAACACGCCATGCGTCAAATTGGGCGGAAAGTGGGGAACGGAGTGTCTTAACACTAGGTTCCCAAATCCCTCTGCCTACTCTACCATGTGATACAACGTGAAGATGAGTATGGATTTATTTCTATTAAATTTAGAATTGTGACAAAATAAATAAAACTATGTTCTTTCTTTTTTTTCAATGCATCGTTCTACTATTCAACGTCAATTTAGTTTTGAGGACCTCGTGACGCGGTATCTCAATACTTCGTGCCCAGATTAACTCTCTATATGCGGCATACATTCATTTCCATAAATCCTGAAACAGATGCTTCAATTGCGCTATTATTAATCGAAACTAGTGGCCCCTGCATGGTTAGGCCCGCTTGATCTGAAGATACGAATATCTTTTTAATATGATTCAAAGGTATTTAAGAGAAATTTGTTGATTATTTTACTTATAAATCGTAATTAAAATGACAAATGAATAGAAATCATAATTTAAATAACAATAATCAGTTCTGTTGTTTCGGAAATTAAACTAGACAGACAATATTAAAATTGTTTCTGCTTCCGGATTGTAAAAATAACTATGTACACATGTAAAAAAATATCATAATAATGAGATCACAGCTTCATTTATACGTATTCTAAAAACGTAGATTTGTCCACTAACTTGAAATTTTGGGTAGTCGATATTTCAATATTTCTTATTGGTAATTTAGATATAGGGCTATTAGAGGCCCGTCATGGCGCAACGGCACAAACTGAGTGACTGTAAACGATAGATTGTGGGTTCGATCCTCATACAAAGATATAAAATATATAATATTTTCAATTTCAATTTTTAATGTTTTCATTTTATCGTTTTGGTAACAAGGCAAAGAGAAACGTCGACTTCCGCCACTCAACATGCAATGCCTTAAATTGGACGATAATTGGGGAACAGGGTGTCTTAACACTAGGTTCCCAAGTTCCCTCTGCCTACTCATGAAGTTGAGTGAGTGAGTAATTGTAGTATAGTAGTTATATTTTATCCTGTTTAAAAAATTTTGCTAACGCGGATATTTTACTATTTTTATAGCGTAGCTCTATTATGGTGGTTCACCATGTTGTAGATCTCCAATTTTCATGTATCAATGGAAAATGCTTATTACGCTCAACGAGTATTAGCCAAGACGATATTTTCCACAATGTATATTTTCATAGTTGAGCTGAATCAATCTCACGTGTCTTCAAAATTAAAAATCCCCAATAGCTACACGTGAAAAAAAATTATCCAGTAGTCCAGAAGATGTGCGTGTCTAGGACTTGTTTGTACAAGTCCTAGAAATAGTAACATATAAGCAGTACAAACATTCAGCAACTAGGGATATTAAGACACAAATATGAAATATTCCTTCCTAATTTATTTTATTATTACTAAAATGTTACACATAACATTATAAAAAAATTAGACAAATTTCGATTTACGCGACTTAAAAAGTTCATAATACATACATTATATTATACGATTCGTAATCTCAAAATATATTTACTTAGCGTTTTATACAATGAATAACATTTGGTATTTATTTTCGGACACACGGGTAATATTAGGTACATATTTAATGAAAAACATTTTTATCAATACTTCCATACTGGCCAAGTAAAAAGACATTTTTGTTTAACAAAAAAAAAAAGTTTACTATTTGGTATTAGTAACAAGGATAATTAACGGTCGCTACTCAAACTGTAGGCTAAACAGAAACGTTGCAAAAATAAAAACTAAAATTAAATGTCATTAAACTCGTCCAGTTGTTTAATACTAATCTAAATACTTTCTTGCACCAGCAATTATTATTATAAAAATATTGACTATTATAATTATATCGGAAGATACTTTATAGTTCCTCGAACAAGTCTTAATGGCGTCACGCAGCGATACTGTGCCGTAAATGTATTTTAAATACATGTTTAATATTTAAAGAAGCTACATTAGAATATTATTAATTTAGTGATAAACAAATATTAGTGCTCTTAAGATGCAAACTTTTAAAAGATCCAGACTAGGCTGAATAAAGTGAAGCTTTTGACAGTTGCAAATTATTATATTAAAAATGCAAGCATATTATTGTACCCCGTTATGGCGCGAACGAAAATTATTTTACAATATGTAATAATTAGAGTTTTTAATGCTAAACCTATAAATCTTATAATATGAATATAAACAAATATAATATTGCAATTAAGCTTAAGCTATGAGACCGATAGCGTGATATGAATGTATTTAATGAAAATGGTTTTATATATAATAATTTGCCTTCACGCTGTATACCGCATATAACACTATAAGTAGAGTATTCGGTACTACACATGAATATTCGATACATGGGGGTTCAAGAGTGGCGCAACTCAACGCCGCTCTTGGAGAAGTGCTCTTAACGGAGAAAATAATGAATAATGGGAATGGTATGCCCATTCCCATTATTCATTATTTTCTCCGTTACAATCAAACGCTGTGCCACTTCGCCATAACAAATTCAAATTATATGGATTTACCTGTAAGTTATGTAATGCTAAAAAAATACCATTTCCAAAAAACTCATTATGCCAAGTTATTAAGAAATATAACAATAAATTAATCAAATAATGTTAGAAACCATTTTCATTAGAGACACAAATATATAATGAAGACCTTGAATAAATTTACAAATAAGGCCATCAGTACAAGAGGTCTAACTTGGAAACTTCTAGAAATACATACACATGTAATGCATACATATATTATAAATTTGTTTTAAGCTTACTGGAAGAAAAACATAAAATTTAAAATAACTTCCAAATGTACCAAAGATCTTTACAGAAATTTGAACCACCATTTTAAAACCTTTTAATCTCAAACCATTTACCATATCCAAGTACTCGATTCTACAATTATTTAACAGCAAAAAGTTAACTTTTATATAGCAGTTATAACTATTTCGATGTAACTTTGTCAATTCCATGTAATGGGAACAAGCGTTAGTTGTGCCACAACTTTTAATCATATTTTTAATTGAATATCCATTAATTTACTTTGTTATATATATATTTTTAATAATATATAATATAAAATTTTGTGTCATCATTCCTGCCATGTCAGAAAGCGATTTATTGTAAAATTATTTATTAATAATTAAATTCAATTCCAGTTGTTCATAAAATAGCAGACTTTTATTAGTTCGACTTGCAATTACTTCATAAAATGCAAGAAGAAATTACCAATTTATGTTAATTGTATTACCATGAAACTTGGCAGTTATATGTAGCTGAGGTGAATATATATTGCTTTGGTATCACCAAGCTTATCTTGATGCTGGAGCCAGTAGAAGTCTTCATACAATGGTCACAAGTAATCACTCGAGTTCAGGCCCACAAAGCAATTGGTGTAGTTTTATATATATATATATATATATATATATATATATATATATATATATATATATATATATATATATATATATATATATATATATATATATATATATATATATATAAAATACTATATATGAAAACCAAAACAATCAGAACTTTCATCAGTTATATTGTAGAAACGTAATTAAAAGTTATTTTATCGTATTTTAATCTAAACGTTACACACAAGTTTAGTTAACAACAATATTGACATAAATTTAATAAAAAATATATGTTAAGTCTTTACACAATTGTAAATTATATTTGAGTGAAGATGATAAAAATAGTGATAGAAACGTGTGATTCTTATTGTATATAAGTGTAAAGCATTGTTGTGTAGATATGAGAGCAAAGATGATCTGACTTATAAAAAATATATATGAAAATTTTTACTTTAAAAATGCCACTTAAATGTTATAATTTCATAATTTTTAGATATATATATATATATATATATATATATATATATATATATATATATATATATATATATATATATATATATATATATATATATATATATATATACATACATATATAAATAGTAAGTTTGTAACCATAGCCCATATCGGTGGGCATACATTATCGTGTGTCACACTTATATATAAAAATCAAAATTATGTATAAAAAATACAATATTATTAATAGTAGCAGTTAGCATATACGATAAAAATATATATATATCTTTAGAAAAAAAATATGAAAACTTTATAAATTGCTTGTTGCATGATTGCACTAATTACATGGCACAGTAAATAAAAATATTCCTTATTGAAGGCAACTTTCTCTTTGATATACGATTATGAGAAAAAATATACAAATATACTGTAGAGAATCGATTATACGGTTTTTAGCTCTATGAAATCGCGATTATCCGGACCATATATTTCATTATTCGTTATTAACCGACTAAATTTAAATCTGGTTAAGTCAGGTATGAATCATAAACTAAAGAAGGCAAGTATTTTTCCTCCTCCTAAAAAATAAAACTCGTCTCTCGTTTATTTATAATCAAATTATTAATCATTATTAATCTCTAAAGAGGATTGTTTCCCGGAAATGACAGGGTAAACATAGTGATTCCTTGATAGTCTTAAGAAACTCCGTTGTGTGTAGAAAGGCGGCTCTTAACGCCGCGTAACAATAATCGAATTTCTACAGTATATATTTATAATAAATATAACTATTACATAAAGTGGAGAACAACATGTTTAAATACAAAAAAAAAAGAATCGTGTGACACCTTTGTAGAATAATTAAAAAAAAAAAATCATTTTGCGCATTCAATATAATAAAACATCACGTCACTTTCAATGTCACTATGATATATAATTAGTACATTATTATATAAATTACAGTTTACAGTTTAGATTGATATAGAAATAATATCAAGATAAATCAGATGATATTAGAAAATAATCAGCTTCACGCTGTGTCCCGCACACGGCAGGGTAGGCAGAGGGAACTTGGGAACCTAGTGTTAAAACACTCCGTTCCCCAATTTTCGCCGAATTTTAGGCATTGCGTGTTGAGTGGCGGAACTCAACGTCAAATAGTATTCAAAAATGATAAATGAAGATAGAGAATATAAAAATGCATAGAAAAAAATGAAAGAGACATTTGCCGAAATAAAAGTATAATAATTTAGTTATATAATTAAATATATAAAGTAAAAATAATATCTATTAACAATCTAAACTGTACGTATGTATGTATATATGTATATAATGTTTAACCAGATGTATTTAGCTGGGCAGGTCGTCGAGAAACTCCACATACGTGAAGGGGAAGTGACCAACTTTGCCGTTCAGCTCGCCCTCCCATTGGCCGTTTATATTCATTTTTGTTACCTGTAATGTACGAAAAATACATTATTTTTAACAATATCTAATTGTATATTATATACATACATAAAATTAAATATTTAATATTTCAATTTCTCAACTAATATTAAGGCAAATCGCGGAGTTGAATTCCGCCAATAAAATGAGTGACGAAAGTATCGCAATACAAATTCCCTACGCGTTTTCCTTTTTCCTGCTTGTCAAGCGCGTGATACGTGTATATATATTCTTTTTTTTGTAATGGATATATTAAAAAAAATAATAAAAAACCTACCTCTCTTAAAGAAATTAAAAAAAAGAAATACAAATAATGTAAAAAAAAGTACATACTTTAAAATAGTTTTTTTTTAACAATTATATATTATGTATTCCAATATATAATTGCAAGTACTTACTTTGAGTAAATCCCCCTCTTGCAGTTTGAGCGCGGTCTTGTCGTACGCGTTGGGGACCCGCGACTGTCGCACTCGCGCCAACGCCGGTAACGTTCGCTAAAAATATTAAATATATATATATATATATATATATATATATATATATATATATATATATATATATATATATATATATATATATATATATATACATACACACACACACACACACACACACACACACACACACACACACACACACACACACACACACACACACACACACACACACACACACACACACACACACACACACACACACACACACACACACACACACACACACACACACACACACACACACACACACACACACACACACACACACACACACACACACACACACACACACACACACACACACACACACACACACACACACACACACACACACACACACACACACACACACACACACACACACATACATATATATATATATATATATATATATATATATATATATATATAAGTATGTATACATACATATATTAAATCGCTTCCTGTACATGAATGGAGGAAGATATATGAGGAGAAATATTATTGTAGGTATTTATTATTGTAACCGAAAAAAATCAATATTTTTTTAAATTATTGCCTATGTGCGTTTGTTCGTGTTAAACTCAGAAATCAAATGCAGTATCCACTATAACATTTTGATAACTTTTCCTCATGACTTAGTGTTTGTTTTATTGTAATCAGTTTATAAATTAAAGAAACGTATTACTATAGAGTATTTTCTACTACAAACATATAACAAAGGAAATTGGTAGATTGTATCTAGTACGTGGCAGTGGTACTCCACTGCCAAGAAAGAAAGAAAGAAAGAAAGAAAGAAAGAAAGAAAGAAAGAAAGAAAGAAAGAAAGAAAGAGGGATTTTTACTAAGTATTATTCCACACTTAGGAAAGAAAATACTAAATTTAAAAGCATCTAAAAATTTTCAACGTGAAGAGGTTTGAACCCGCGCCTATTGGTAACCGTTCAAACGGTCTGACCAATTAAGCCATACGTTCAATAACCCGAGCGCTTGGACGATTTCCAAGAGATGATTTAATAACAGGGATCTTGAGAACGTAGTGTTAAGACACTCTGCTCTCATTTTGAACCTTTCGTTTCTTATTTTCCGCCAAATTTGAGGCATTGCGTTTTGAATGGCGGAACTAAACGCTTTTTTTACCAGAGTGAAAAATAAAAACATTAACATTTCTATTATTTGTGAATAATGTCTTTTCACTGTTTTCCCTCTATCTACCCCGCTATATGCGGGATACAACGTGAGAGGAAAAAAAAATGGATAAATTACCTGCATATTAGTTCCTTTTTGCGGCTGTTTGTTGGTGGGCGGGCTCGGCGGGTCGAGCTGGCTCAGCGCCTCGTTGGGCGGGTACGGCGCGCCTGATGGGTCTAGCAACTGAAATGCAATAAAACAAAAATAATTTTAATATACTTTTAAAGGTTATGGTTAAATTATCTCTTTCAAAATTGAATAAAATCACCGCCATTACACCAAAATTTTGTTTTACTTTCCTTATACTTGTATAAACTTTTTTTTTTGGTGTAATAAAGTGTAAAATAAATAAATAAATAAATAAAATCCTTCTGGCCGATGGAAAATTGGTATAAAAACTCTCCATTTACCAATATACAAAATCATATAAAATAGCAAAAATCCTTAACTATAATACGTATCGGATTAAAAAAAAAATTATACGCGGCGTTGTGTTTTGCCACTCAACACGCTACGCCTCAAATTCGGCAATTAATAAAAAAAAAATTACTAATTTATTTTATTGGAACAGTAATTTATTTACGTATCCTATTCTTTACAATGATTTTACATGAATATTTGAAATTACGTTCAAAATTTAAATTCTCAACTCCCATTCTCTCAGCTTCACGCTATACCACATGGCAGATTAGGCAGAGGGAACTTGAGAACTTATTGTTTTGAGCTTGTACCAGAGCGAACAAATGAAAACATTATTTTTTTTTTGTGCTTCACGCTGTATCCCGCACTAGGCAGGGTAGGCAGAAGGAACGAAAGTGAAACCTAGTGTTATGACACTCCGCTCCACTTCCGTTCCCCACTTTCCGCCGAATTTGAGGCACTGCGTATTGAGTGGCGGAACTCAACGCCGCGCTTTGCCTTATTACCAGAGCTAAGAAATGAAACATTAAATATTTAAATTGAAAATATTAAATATTTCATTTCCTCGACTGGGGATCGAACCCAGAACCTGTCGGTTACAGTCACACTCTTGTGCCGCTGCGCCACGACAGGCCTCATTGTAAATATTTAAATTGAATATAAATAAAAAAACAATCTTAAGCAATTTTATAAATCAACGTAGAAAACAAATAAAAAAAAAAATACTCACCCTCTGTACATACGGCACGGGTATAGACCCGATCCGGCCCTGTGCGTTCCTCGCCGTCCACCACTGCTCCTCATCACGATTGATGACCATTAATTTCTCACCACGACTGAACGGTAGATCGTCTGCGTCCTGGGATTATGGAAATAAAAAAAAAACTATATTTATTTTTCATCTTCACGCTGTATCCCGCACATGGCAGGGAAGGCAAAGGGAATTTAAGTGTTCCGTTCCTCACTTTCCCTCGAAATTGAGGCGTTGCGCGTTGAGTAGTGGAACTCAACGCCGCGCTTTGCCTTTTTGAGAGTTAAGAAATGAAAATATTAAATTACTTCTATGTCACATCAAAAAACATGGAAGTGAAATATTTAATATCAAAAGTCAAGTTGCACGCTTGTGCCCCTGCGAAACGACACGCCATTTAATACACAAGATCGATTTATTAAATATAAAATACAATGAAGTAACATATACTATTAACGAACGAATGGCTTAGTTGATCAGAGCGCTTGAACGGCTTTCAAGAGGCGCAGGTTCATTTCCTGCTTCGTTCAAAATTTTTTATACGCTTTTTAAATTTTAGTTTAGTAAGTACCATATACTTTTATTTACATATAAGTCGCACTCATACAGAAGGCTCGGCATAGGGAACCTAGTGGTTAAGAGAACGGGAGGAGCACACATTACCGTAATCCACTTTCCTTCATATTATCGAGAGAGAATTACCCTTCACATTTTGCATCAATACCAGAAAAGAATTTAAAATAATTAATTTCTCTAAGTACTAAAGAAAAAATAATAAAAAAAATACATAAAATTAAAAACAAATAATTATAACATTATATTTTTTATTACATACTATTCTAATTAAAAAATATATAATTAAAAAAATCTGAGTAAGATTTGAAGTTACAAACACCGCGCATTCACTACAACTGCGCCACAGAGGCGTAACGTACATAGATTAATTACCTATAAAAAAACGAGACTAAACATTCGCCGGTAGCGTTTAAATCTAAAAACAAATACATATGTAGTAAACACAAAACGTTCCTACAAAACAGACTTCGACGAAATCACGAACACTTTCTCTAACTACGTTACGTATAACATGCATTCTATATTTTGATTTACAGTACGATCGACGAGTTGTGGACGCCCTGAAATTAAATTTTCTGAACTATTGCGCATATTATAAATGGGGAAGAAAAAAATCAAAAGTAAGAAAAATTGTAAAATCGTAGGACTTTTCTTACTTATATACACCGTTGTACACCGTTAAATTTGTATATTTTAATAATATATATATATTTAACGGTGGTCATGACACGTCGTCCGTACTGTAGCTTTTGGTTTATAGAAACACTAGCGACCCGCCCCGGCTTCGCACGGGTGGACATTTATTTTTTTAACTCTCGTTATATTTCTTTTTTTCGTACCTGCTTAACTCTTTGTAACTATTTTTGTTTTCAATTTTTAATTTTAACGACTCTGTACCTTAATGCTTCACTATACACTATGTTCGCATAAAACATATACAAAAATTCAAAAATATAAAGGTTTCCTCTTTATAATATTAGTATAGATAAAGGTCTTATCCTTAAAAAGAAAAAGAAAAAAAAAAAATAGAAAGCAAAGGGGACTTTGTGTTAATACACTCGGTTTTCTATCCGAAATCAACACATCACTTATGGTGACTAAAGACACATTTATGGTGACATTTTGTCTCCCAGAATGGGGAAAGCTAAAATAATTTCCCAAATGCAAAGTAAACTATCAACATTACGTCGTTGCGTGTGCCGTACCGTAGCCAAATTCGTCACGGTAATTCCCTAATATATAATAACTAGCGAACTAAACACGGCTTCGCCCGCTATTATAGTGTATTTATACAAAAAATTAACATGTAAAACCTTTTATTTACTATTTATCTAATCAATAACATAATAAAAGTCTTCTATATGAACATTCCAACCGGAAAGACACAAAATAATTAAGAAATCTATACTTATAATAAATCTGTAACTGATCTTTGGTCGAATGTACATGGACGATATATTTAAACAAATCTTATAGGGCTCGCTTATTATTGTGATAGGCCCCAAACTAGTCATTTTAAAAGTTTCGTCTGTTTGTCTGCGCGTTGACAGGATATAAATGTATTTAGTTTTATTGAAATCGGTTAATAAACGACATGAAGCCTGTCGTGGCGCAGCGGCACAAGCGTGTGACTGTAAACGATAGGTTGTGTGAGTTCGATTCCCACTCGAGGAAATGAAATATTTAATATTTTCTAATTAAATATTTAATGTTTAGATTTCTTCGCTCTGGTAACAAGGCAAAGTGGGGCTTTGAGTTCCACCACTTAACACGCAATGTCTCAATTTCGGCGGAAAGTGGGGAACGGAAGTAGAATGAAGTGTCTTAACACTAGGATCCCAAGTTCCCTCTGCCTACCCTGCCACATGCGGAAGCATGTGAAGCTAAATGAGTCGAGTACGTCGATTTAAAATATCATGTTCCACAAAATTGCAACAATTTTTTTATTAATTTACTCAACATTTTCATTTTCAATGTATACATATTCTTTTAAAAATGAAGATGTTATTAGAACAAGAAAGTACTAAACTTAAATTTTAAAAGCGTATAAAAATGTTGAACGAAGCAGGATTTGAACCCGCGCCTCTGGAATACCGTTCCAGCGCTCTGACCAACTAAGCCTTTTGTTCTCACCGAGCTCCGTCGAAATTCTTATACGCTTGTTACAACTTATTTATGTTGTTAGCATTTTAAATTTAAGTTTAGTATTTTCTACACACTTAGGAAGTGTGGAATAACACTTTAAAACATAGTAAAAATAACAAGAAAGTAATTAAGATTAGTTAATAAAAAAGTGTAGGTAATTAAATCGGGCGAAACTGCGGACGGGTCAATAGTTTGTAAATATGTAAATGCAAATTATACATCGGATTTAATTGGCTAAGTACTGGTAACTTTTACATATTTGCTCTAATAACCAAAACTTATTTTAAAACTTTAAAAACGGACACCACATGAACTTGATGTATCAATAAAAAGATATACGACATAAAAATATTAATACAATAAAGATAAAACTTTGGTTTTCCTGAATAAATGTATCCAATATAAGGAAACAAGTGTATTTCCCATTAATCAATTTACGTTATTTAATTACAGTTAAATGTTTATTTCCGTTGAAACATATTTGTGAAATAGAGCAACGAGCAGACATTTTAGCATATTAAAAAACCCCCTATATATATATATATATATATATATATATATATATATATATATATATATATATATATATATATATATATGTATATATATATATGTATATATATATATATATATATATATATATATATATATATATATAGATATATTGTATATTAAGCTTAACAGTAAATTTCCTCTGCCTACCGTGATACGTGGTGTGAAGCGGATATTAAAAATAATTTCAATAACATCGTTAATACAAAACCTATACCATATACCAAGCGTACTCGAGTACTCGAGTACATTTTTCTATCGAGTCGAAGCGGCATCGGCATAGAAACCCATTTACTTTGGTTATTTATAAACGTTTACGTTTATTAGATATTTAGTCATCGCAATCAACCCAGTGCCATAGTTAAGATTGAAGGATCTATTTTAGATGGTATGAGGTTTACATCCGGCATAGAAAATACGTTGCGTTACGTTCGTTGTGAACATTTAAATAGATATCATTGATATTATTAATATTTTGAATGACACAAATTTAATTCCTATATTGGTATTTATAATATATTTTTTGAACCCAGACTTTTCGAACATTTTGCAGTAGATTTCATTTACAATAAAAGATATTACAATACTTATGCAACGCTGCACTTTGTTTTTTCCTTTACGATTAAAAAGAAAAAAGCAACTATTTATAACCGTGAATTTGAATCTATTTCTAGAGAACCATTTTCCTTACTATTAAAATGGAAAACATAGTTGTCTCGATTCGTTCTAAGCATATGTACCTTTATTTTTTTTTTCCTCTTCACGCTGTATCCCGCATGTTCCGTAATAGACAAAGGGAACTTTGGTACCTATTGTTAAGACACTCCGTTCTGTCCCTAATTTTCTACCGAATTTGAGGTATTGTGTGTTGAGGGGCGGAACTCAACACTGCGCTTCTCTAGTTACCAGAGCGAAGAAATAAAAACATTAAATATTTAACTTGAAAATATGAAATATTTCATTTCCTCCAATCGGGATCGAACCCACAATCTGTTCCGTTTACACTCACGCTCACCCTGCACCACGACAGGCCTTTAAACATATAATACTCTTAGATTATTGAATGACTAACAGACTACATACAAAGTAACTAGCTTAGATGGAATTAGGCAAGTAGGTGTACGGAAGTAAATATCTACATTCCTTCGGGAACGTAAAAACCAGGATCTTACATTTTACGTTTTATATTTCACGTATTGAAAACAACAGAACAACAAGAAAATATTAATACTTTTTTTACTTAGAAAACGTATAAAAAGAAGTACTTATAATCAAGCCTTTTTCTTCACTCACTCTATCACTTTAAATATGTTAAAATAGAAAATATTGTTATAGATTATTCTATAATAGAGTCTCTGTTAAAAATTTATTTCTTTTAATAGAACCAGTTAACAATTACCAGCAGAATCAACATATTAGAGTATTTGGCAATGGAAAAGTAAACATAGAAAACACATTTATGATTTAAAAGTTCGACTATAATTATTAACTGTACGTTTTTAAAATGAGTTTTTAGAGATCTATACAAAAAAAAGTTTATTTTTTATCTCATAGGCGCATCTGGAAGAACCATAGATGTAAAACATTAGTGAAGTAGGTATTCCAACTAATGGATTGATTTTCAAGTAGCCGAGTAAATTGATATTTTTACTATTTTTGTACTTATACGTTTTCTGATTAAAAAAATTGCCACTTAATTATATTTGGTGTCACAATGTCAAATTTCAATACAAATTAAGTAAATTGAACTGATTTTATTAACACGCTTTTATAAGCTTGGGTTGTATGTATATATGTATGTAATGGAATGTTTGAACAAGATTTTCAGCAATTTCCAGAAGTCAGATTAATTTGAAACTTTGCACACCTATCAAGGATCGATGACAATGCAATAATATGAAAATAGTTTCCCGAGAGAACCGTCAGGATAAATAAATTCTGTTAAGGATCCTTCTATCTCTCTTACTCCCCGAAGTAGCCATAGAGCTAGCGCATCTTAGCATGCTAAAAAACAAAATAAAAATGGAGAAAACAAATAATAGTTTAAAAGACGAAGCGTGTTTTTTTTTGTTTTTTAAAACTATTTAATTATTACTTTGAGATTGTGATTTCTGTTTTTGATTCATTCTCTTTAGCTTTACGCTCTATCCCGAGCGAGATAGCCAGAGAGTACGGAGCGCTGAGCGCTACGGTCTCTGCACTACTACTACCTTGTTCAAAGTCAACGATATTATAAACAGCCTAAAAAACGAAAATCATCATAATTTTTCAGTTTTTTTTTTAATAATTTTTAACCAATAAAAATACATCAAAACGGTGCTTCCAAAAATAAAATAAGGATATCACACAATATTTTGTATATAATTAAATACAAACACAATTAACAATATTTTCTACCAAAAACAAAAGAAGAAATACAAAAAAAAAAAAAAAAAACTTACACTTCCAACAAAATCGAACTTGGCTATCACGACTTCCAACACATGATACAAATGCGGTGTCGTCGAGGGCGTCGCCTGCGCACTCGCTTGAGACAGGGGCCTCACCAAGGGCGTAGTGTCCAAGTAGTGGAGCCTGTAGAAGGCTAACAGGGCCGGCATATCTGCGAACAGCTGATTACCAATCCTGAACCGTGTCGTGCCATCCGCTGATATCACGCGGTTCACTATGTAGTGGGACACGCGGTCGTCTTCCCTGGAAAATAATACTTTGAATTAATTAATCTATACTTATAATAATTTTTAGGATAATCTGTAACTGATCATCCTGTACATAGAAGACATAATAAAAAAATCTTACAAGGGACGTTTAGTAATGTAATATGACCTAAAATAGTTTTCAAAATGATTTTGTACAGACACCGCCGTTTATCTGTTTGTATGTGCGTTAATATGCAATCAGATTTAAATGCAATTCACTTATATATTTTGGCAACCTACCTTTATCATTTGGTGTTTATTTCCATCGGTTATTAAATAAAAAAGTTCTGTTAAATAACAATTAATATGACAAAATTGTTACAAAAAATATTTATTTAGCTGAAATTTCAGTTTTCAAAGCATAAATATTGTGTTAAAAGTGATAACGATATTAGAAGACAAAAGCAATTGAGTTTAGTAAATAAAATAGAATAAATCAAGCGGGCGAAGCCGCAAGCGAGTCGCCAGTGAAGAATAGTGTTAGAAGGTACAGTTCTATCAAAGGGATGTCACCTTGAAGTTATCTGTAGGCTGCGCAGATTTAAATTTAATAATCTATTTTACTTTTAATTATTTCCTTCGGCAGTTATTAGTAACTGCCGAAGAAATGCCCCAAAAGTTTCAAAAGAATAATTTCAAATCATCTACAAGGTATTAATTATTGAATTACCAGTTATTGACGTAGGAGAAGAAGGGATTGATGTGGAATGAAGATGTGTCACTATACTAACTTGTTGGTGGGATGTGCGGAATTTTAGACACAAAATTAACTATCGAATGAAGCTGCAAGCTCAACATTTCTAATGTCCTATATATCTTAGCATAGCTTAGCATAGCAGTGTATCTATCGAGACCAAAACAAATGTAACATAATGACGACGAGTTTATGTATTATTACTACTTTCAATGTGTTTAATCACACTTAGGAAAAAATGAAATGCTTATTAAATCCCCTCTTGAAATCCGTTTAAGAGGTCCTTGTACGGATTCCAAGAGGCGCGGGCTCAAATCCCGTTACGTTCCAATTTTTATACATTTTTTCAAACACACTACCGTTCAAAAGTTTGAGACCAACAAATAAACCTTAGGATATTTAAAATTTTATGGAAAACTTGATTTATTTTCATGTTACACATATGATTAAAAACTAAAAATACCCCAAAGTGTTGACGAATAATGTTGTTCCAAAACAAAAAACACACAAGAGAGTTTAAACAGATTTTTCGTCGAAATATCCTCGTTTGCACTTTATCACTTTTTTACCAATTGCTAGACATGCAAGCAATTAATTTATGTATAGTCTCTTGCGAGATACTATTCCAGCTTTCCTAAAATACATTCCACATGGCCTGCTGTGTAGACGGACACTGTTGCCGAACGTTTCGATCGAGATCTTCCTACAAAAGTTCAATGGGAGTAAGATGAGGGCTTTGAGGTGGCCAAGTTATGCTTTCTAAAACTTTTTCCAACTGTATTTTGTCTAAATAGCCTCTACAATTTGAACTCTGTTTCGAATCATTGTCTTGTTGAAAAATAAATTATTAAGCCCATTAACATAAGTCCGGAGGGAATGGCGTTCTTCTCCAAAACTTCCGTATATTGCTCCATTTACATTATGCCTTTAATTTTAATTAGATATTCAAACTCATAGCCAGAGAAACAACCCCAGACCATAATTGATCCGCCACCATGCTTGACAGTCGGCACAACACACTGCGGCATCATCTTTTCTTCGGCCGAGCATCGGACGAAAAGTCTCCTTTTTGACCCGAACACTACAAATTTAATTTCGTCACTCCAAAGAACTTTTCTGTAGTCTTCTTCCAAAGGGCCCATTGCATCCATTTCTTTTTATCTTGGGGTTTTAACAAAGTTCCAAACAACTTGGCGTCTCGCAACCGTCTTTGCTCTGTAGATATTGATACTGGTTTTACCCGTGATTTGTTGACTTCTATTCGAATTTCTGGGGCTGTCCGAGGTCTATTCCACTTGCTGGTCACCACAGTAAGTTTATCTTCACTAGATGAGTGTATCTTCGAGTTGTAGCCCTTGGTGTCCCAGAGCGCGGACCATCTTAATTAGTGCCGGTTTGCTTGTAACGCACATTAGTGCGATGACCACATGTCTTCGATAACCTGAGTTGACTCGCTATCTGACGTTCAGATTTGCCTTC
Organism: Eueides isabella; assembly: GCA_019049475.1. NCBI lineage: Eukaryota > Metazoa > Arthropoda > Insecta > Lepidoptera > Nymphalidae > Eueides > Eueides isabella. Next base: position 9,674,961 of record CM032406.1, read on the forward strand.
GTTGTGGAGAACAACGATGGCAGATCATGTTCCAACATTAATTTCCGAAACTACCCATTTTTGAGATTTATGGACTGTAGGAACCACAAAATCAGAGTAACTGTGGATATTCGTAAATGAAAGGTTAAAATAATAATTAAACATATTTTGAGAATTTAGAACAATTGTATTGTGAGTTGATGTAAAAAAGATAGAAGCGCCAGTTGCGGTAGTAAGGTAATAAAATTTTGACAATTGATCTGTCGGCCTACCGCTTCCGCGGCTGACATTGATGTTTGGGTACAATACCTGGTTATTGCCCTTTCCTTGGCTTCTATACAAAAGAATAAGCTTTTATGCAATCTAAATGAACAATAACTATACATATATCACCAATATTTTCAAAAATATTTACTGATAACAAAAGTTTTTATTAGCGGTCTCAAACTTTTGACCGGTACCGGTACTGTATATGTTAGAAATCTAATGAGTATGTTATTATTTAATGATAAACATAACTAGTTTTCATATGTTCTAGATCTGCTTAGATTACCAAAGTGAAGTGACGTCACAAGGACCACCATGTATGGACGGGTAAGCACTTATTGTCATATACTTATAGTAGACAATGACTTAATGATATATAATAATAATTGGCAACTATTTGTTAAGACCTGTCATATTGTCATGGAAACATTTTTTTTTCTCCTTATGGCAAACAAAAAGAAAATTAACATGTACTAATCGCGAGCTAAACGCTTGAGTACAGTCTCGTGGCGCAGCGGCACAATCGTGTGACTGTAAACGACAAATTGTGGGTTCGATCCCCACTCAAGGAAATGAAATATTTAATATTTTCAAATTGAAGTAATATAATAAAGTTTTCATTTCTCCGTGCCGGGCCTTGCCACGTTACGAGTGAACTGTGAAGCCACAACACATCGTTTGTGTTCCTGCACAGCGACAGAACTCTCAGACATATATAATTTAAAAAATAACAGTGTTAATCCTATTTAAACAATCTAAGAATTTATTACAAATGTTATTTTCATAGCTTTGAATCTAGATACACATTTTTTTTTAAATACGTACCTTACACACAACACATAGTCGCCATGTATGGTTTTGGAGTCTCGCACGAGGAAAACACCACTTTCAGTCTCGTTGAGCAGCAGCTTCGACGCCTCCGCACGTGACAGACCACCAAAATACCAGCTGGAATTAATTATGACATATTTATATTGGCTTTTAACCTAAGCTTTTCAAAACAATCATTACTTTTATTTAAGTATTCCTTTTTATTAATTGTTATTATAATTATTTTTCCTGTCTATAACAAGACATTGCAGTGCCCAAATTTTCACTATTTTTTTTTTGTAAATGGAAACATTTTTATTTTAGAACAGTTATAAAATATAGCTTAGTATTTTTTTTTCAACTCTAATAGACAGGGAAAATGGGGGCCAAGTTGTATAGCTATATCTATGAATTATTAAATTTTATTATATAGGCACCCATGTAACAATTGTAAGAATCATAATTTCAATAGTTATTATAGTACTAGTGAGTCCCTTTTTACATATTCTTCTATAAAATTGCATAACAAATTACACAGTTTCTCATGCCCATGAACATAGAAGTGAAGAGCAATGCAACTTAATTTTACCTATAGCCTTTTAATATAATGTTTCTTTTGATATTTCTCTTGATAAATAACTAATAAGAAGTTAAATAATTAGGATCAGCAATTAAAAAGAAACATAATAAAAATATATTTTATTACAAACTAAACAAATTTAAAATATATTTTTTTATTGTGAGTTGGATTGCACTTGATAAAAACCAATATTTTTGCTTTGAAAATAAGAGTCACATTGAGTTTTTTCACTCAACATGCAATTCCTTCTTAATTTTGTAGAAAATGGAAAACTGAAATATCTAAGAGAAACTGAGTTTAACACTCAGTTTCAATGTTCTCTTTGCCTGCCCTGCTATGTGCAGAATACAATGTAAAGGTAAAAATCAAGCAAATATTTATAAATTTGCTTTACAAAAATAAATAAATATATAAATATTATGAAATAAGATACACAGTAGTCTAAGACAGCATTTAACTCATCTTTCAAAACCAGGACAGTCATAAAACATCACTGAAACTATATATAATCTGTTATTACAATTACAATAAACAGAAGTACAATTACTCACATACCTACTGCCTACTGAAGTATATTTTAAGGTATACTTTAGTAATGAGGAAAATTTGTTTGAAAATAATGAAGAAAATGACTTTGATTTTTTTTTTATTGTTATATATTAGTGCCTGTGGTTTCACCTGAATGATTTACGCCATTTTATTAACCAATCTCATTAACTAACGAAAATTATCACTTTTAAAACAATATCTTTATATTAAAAATTAAAATAGCTAAAAAAATAATAAAAATGTTTGTATGGAACTAAATAAATTGAGGTTTTTATTTATTAAGCTATTTAAATAAAAGAAAGCTAAATACAATAGTGAAAATTATATTTAAATCTAGTAGATCATTTTGCGATTATTATACAAGCATATAGACAGACAAAAATTCAAAAATTATATTGCAATAATAAAAAATCTTGTAAGACTTTTTTTACTATATTACAATGTGATCAGCTACAGATGGATATTGAATAAAATGTAGAAAAAAAATCTTTCAAGTTGCAATATTAAGATTCTTATCACCAGAATAAAAAGGGTATATTTCTATTAATGAAACATAATTACCAATTTTAATATTTATTACATCATTCCCTCATACTAAACTCAATTAATAATTTAAAAAATATATATAGAAGACATACATATATAGAAAACAGTCACATTTTTTGTTTATTTTACAATATTTTTTTATAGATTTTTATCTCTTTTTCTGACTTTCAAATTGTGCATGTAGCAGGGTAGCTGGGAAGAACCTGAGAGCCTAACGCACTTCCATCCCCACTTTTCGCCAAATTTTGAAGGCAATGTATGTTGAATGCTTTGCCTCTTTGCTAGAGGCAGAAAATCTAAATATTACATATTAGACACAAGGGTAGTGTGTTAACGAACACATTGCTATGCTCGGAAAGGCCTCAATTTTTATAACAAAATAGAAGGATGAATACTACAAAGTTTTGATCCCAAATCAGGGCAAATATTATTTAAATTTTTCAGCTCTGGTAAAAACTTAAATAGTTATAAGTTATTGTATATTTGTTTGCTTGCACTTGCTTCTTTATTAAATAATTTTGTAACCTAAAAAAAATGCAAAATAAATTTCAAATCTAGTTTCCACTTCTAAAAGTTGGTATTAAAATTCATCTCATGTTCAGCATATCATAACTGCCAATACAATTTAAAAATATGAATTTGCATAAAACTACAATCAACTATTATTGGTTGACCCATTACAATTTTAAAAAGCTAAGCAATGTAGTTTTTTTTACCAGCATAGCAAGACTGAATACAAAATCAAAAACTACTGGTTTTCAGTCAGACTCCATCCTGTTGCTCCACATCAGATTACAATTACTATCTAATAATTTCAAAATAATGAGAAATATACTTGTCACAAGCAAATTCAAGATCAATTTTGAGTATTATCATTTAATATTAAAAAAATGTTTTTCTATTAAATGGAATAAAGAACTCACAAATATCACATGAATGGTCAGATATTGTTGATAAAGAATAACAATATATATTGAAAATATTGTTTCTTAAACAAATACAATAATTATTGGGATGTGACATAGTGGCAAATTTTATGTGCATTATAATACTGAAAGAAATATTAAACGTATAATCCTTTTAATACATTATTATAGAACTAATGGAGCCTTACTTAGAATTAGTTGAGTATAGTCTTCTTTATATTATATAAATCACTATACTAGTTTTTTACTCAGGAAGGAAATGGTATAGTGATTTTACAAGACTAAGCGTGACGTTGAGTTCCGCCACTCATCACGCAATGTCTTCATGATTAAATAGCAGTGAGAAACGGAGAGTTTTAATATAAGGTCCCTCTGGCTACCCTGCAATTCGGAAAAATGCTTAAATATGTATGAGCATTCCAATATAAAATTTACCTGGTCATGTCATTCTGGTCAAACGAGGCCCCAATACTAGGGTTCGCCATCCCGCTTGTTTAATACTAACACTAATCACGATTACCGATACACCATCACGATAACACCGGAAGTGGAATCAAGTTCATTACACTGTCGATATCACTGCTCCCAGACTGAATGCACTCAATTTACAAATCTAAACTATGTTTCCGCAAATTTCGAACAACACTTTAATAATAATATGCCATTCGTCGCAATATATAATTACAATTTGTTGACATTTATTTAATGGGTAAATCACCAAGTTATATTCACATCGTAACACATGTTTTCGCTATCCTCATGCACTGATATGGAGACGACGCACATACGCGCACTTTTCTAACTAACTTTGGGCTGCAATAAGTAAAATAAGTCTATAATTAGATCAAATTATAAATAATGTTCCACGGGTCACACACGCGAAGTTTCGTACGATAGGGCGTAGACAATGTGTGATTTTTTTCTATTTTGACGCATAATACTTTCCTAATGGGTTTTGCTTGTGGTCATTCAATAAAATTTTAGAAAAAAATGTATTGGGCACTCTATATTATAATAAATTTCATAATTGTTTTTTTTTGTTTATGATCTCAAGATTTTAATGTATTTTAGTATAAAAATATCTCTTTAGATAATAGTATGTTTATTAAAACTACAAGAATTTCTTAACATTCAAACATTTTCAAGTACTATAAGTATAATATTTTCAATATACATTAAATTAGCAATTATATTTTCATTAAAAAACTGTACAATTGATGGATTGATATTTATTTATTGACGGCAACACATACGTCATTACACATCACCTTCGAAATCTTAGTCTATGGTGTGTGTCCATTGTTTTTCTACAATGTTATTTTTCTGACTGCTGCTGGTGGACGAAAAATTTATCTCGCTGCGTCGAGTGTGGGGTTTGTGCTAGTGTTCGTGTTCGATACAGTGATTTATTAGCAATAGATCACTAAGATGTCGTCACCGAGCGCTGGGAAACGTCGCATGGACACGGACGTCATAAAACTGTATCCTTTGTTATAATATTCCATACGAGCAGTACTGCGCTGGGCCTCCATGTAAATAAGTAGGTAGCCCATCAGCTGATTGTCACGACCCAATACAAAATCGATACGGGTCGTTTGTGTATTAACGCTTTACCCTACCGACGTTAATGAGCTCCCGTTTTAACGTATGCTATCTATTTTATTTAGAAAATAAACTTTGAAGGGCTTATCAATGGTGCTTTGTGTAGGTCCGTCGACATACGTATCTATATATATCACATAGATAAAGCACGATACGTTAACGTTAGCGAACGGTGTTCTTCCGTGTATTTAGATTGTAATATTTCGTAATTTGTATGTAGGCCATGGTCTCAATTGCGCATTTTTCTCACTTCATTGCCATAAACTATTAACGTATACGTTAATTCATTCCCTTTGAAATAATAATAAACAGATGCATTATAATAATCAATAGTTTTTTTTTTATTAGTATGCAAAGATTGCATGTTATTGTTCTATTGTTGAAAAGGTCCTTTATGATGTCATACACAAAAACAATTTTATGTTCAATTAAATGTTTGATTTCTGTTTTAAATGAAGTAGTTCATAATAGTCTTGGTGTTTTGCCAAATGTTAGTAACATCACTAGACATAAATAGCAATTCATATTATAATATATAAATTTTAAATGACAGATAATTTAAAATGTTGTAAAAGCAAAAATTATATTTATATAATGAGACTTAAATATGTACATGTTATACTGCATACAAATATTTATGGCAAAGTTTAAGTTATCTATATGAATTTAAATTAAAAAACATTGGAATATTCTGGACAATCATAAGCTAGTCATTAGATACATATATCTTTTTATTTACAATATTATATACTAATAAACTTTTATTTAGCTTATTAAATTGAATATATTTGTTGAAATGTCACTCCAAAGTGTAGTTTAATGTTTAATTTGCATTTTTGCCCAGTTTACATTGAAAAATTGTAGATATTTTTTATACTAATTATAATGCTTATTTAAAATAAGCTATATCTATTACAGTTTTTTTCCAAAACCTAAATATATCTTTGTATTTTTTATTTGTTTCTAGAACAAAACAACTTAGTTAACTGTATATTAAGAGTTGAAAACACCCTGAACTTCTAACAAAAGAAACACTTATCTAAGAAATATTTATTTTCTGTTCTAATAACTGTCTAAATACAAAATTTCTTCTATCTATCCTACTATATATATACAATGAATAAAGCAAAAATAATATTGAGTGATTTCAAACATGCATTTTATTTGTTGTATTTACATGTCTTACTTTTTTTAACTGTTTGTTTGGATGGGGTGGGGCAGTGGCCATCAAATTGGTTATTTAGGCCATATCATCACTTGGAGGATAATTATATTTCATTTTTATTTCCTTTGAAAAATCTTTATAGACAAAGGGGTGAGTCTGACTGAACAAAATGCTGAAAAGTGGGGTAATTTTTTAATACAAAATATATTATAATGTTTTTTTTTTCTTTATAAAAAATACATAGTTCATATTTCCTTGTCATGATAAAAGTGAATAGACCAATCATCAAAGTAATTTCCCACACTGTGTCAATTTGTATTATTGATAAGCCTTATCAGACATATAAATATAACAAGTGGAAAACTATCATGATTTTTTAAATGTTTAGCATTGCATGTTAAGTGGTGGAACTCAACACCGCACTTTGTCTTATTACTAGAGCGAAGAAAAGAGGAAATCCTTGAGTGGGGATCAAACCAACAACCCACAGTGATTAAAGTCACATGCTTGTACCCCTTGCCTTGCCATGATGGCCTCTTTAAAACTAATTGACTAAAAAACAAAAAGATTGACTCTCAATTACTATTTTAGTTGTATTAAATATTATATATTAACATATTTTTTCCTTTTTTGCAAAAAATGCAGAAAGAACCATAAATTCACAAAGAAGAGCATAAATTATATATTTTTACTATATCCTATCAATGCACTTAGTTTACGCAGACTAAGAAACACAATTAGTGTAAAACGAACCGATGACCATTGTATATTATCAGGTATTTCACCAAATTGGACTATAATGGTGTTAGAAACAATTTCTATATAATATCTTACTTAAATATCCATTAGAAAATGCCATAAAGGAGAAATTCTATGTATTATTGTTTTTGTACAAATCATCTTTGTAAATTGTTATATAGAAGTATCATGAGTAGTGCAAATGATTATTGTTTTCTACTAGATTTGTTATCATATCTCAAAATTTACCTACTGTTATGATTTTTTTTAAATAATTAATATAGATAAATTCATTACATGTTTTTTAATAACTTGTGTTCTTTTTCTTCTTTTTTTGTATATATTTTTTTTCTTGTTTTTAGCTCAAGCCATGTTAGATAATGATATTGATAGTAAACATTGCAAAGATGAAAAGGTTGCAATTGTTTGGATGGGTTGTACATTAATCTTGTTCATGTTAATAGAAAAATCGTTTCATTCTTGTGTTATACAAAGATAACTAGTGGGAACAATCTGTGTACAAACAAAGAGAGCTTAGAAAAAAAGTCATTTAGTGTTTGCCTATATCTTAGATTGTGATCGGTGCAGAACTTAATTCCACATAATATGCATATATATGTGTATATATATATATATATATATATATATATATATATATATATATATATATGTATATATATATATATATATATATATATATATATATATATATATATATATATATATATACATACAATGATTATGACACACACACACACATATATTCATAATAAAATCATACCATATTATTTTAAATTTTATATATACAGACATTTCTAAACCATTGAACTTTGACTTGACTTCTTCACATAATATTATAGTTACTGTAAAATTTTCCTTAATATGATAATCAGCATTGAAAGTAAGCATGAAGTCACAATACTGGGGGGTCTCAACGAGTTCTGTGTCAAGTTCTTCGGCCCTCCTGGCAGTGAGTATACAATAAATTATATAAAACAAAATGTATTGTATATTTCAAATTTAAAAATATATTAACTATATAAGTTAAAAAATACATAATTGTGCTTATCTTGGACTTTTAAGACACTGTTACGTTCCTCGCTTTCCGGCGGAACACTACGCCGCCCTTTGCCTTATTACCAGCGCGAAGAATTTTATGCCGTGTGATTCCGGCTTAGAATAGAATCACCCTGGTACTGGTGGTGTCGTAAGAGGCGACTAAAGTGCGTGTGGTAGAGTCACGTTGTCAGCAATGGCAACACGCATGGGCAGACTCGACCGGATTGTTACCACCCCCGGCATTTAAAACCGGCGTTAAGTAGCTTCGGCCACTGCTTTTCGCATTGGGTAATGCCGGGCCCCGGTGCCCATCCATTTTAAAGGCCGGCAACACTCCTGTAGCTCTAGAGTTACACGGGGCCGTGGGTGACGGTGATCACTTACCATCAGGTGACCCGTACGCTCGTTTGCCGTGTGTCGTCCATAAAAAAAAAAAGAAGAAATCTAAATAATAAATATTTCGTTTCTGAGAGTGGGGATCGAACCCACAACCTGTTGTGCTTACAGTCAGACACTTCTGGCCTTGCGCCACTACAGGCCCCGCTATAATTATAAGTATAATTATTTATTATGTAAGATTTATTTATAAATTTATATGTTGTATTTATCGGTTAATCATTATTATGATTTTTTTTTGTATGTTTTTTTTTTTTTTTGATGAATTATATTTGAGACATAGTTTCTAATTGTTTATTAATAGAGTCCAAAATGTTAAACATTTAATTCATTCATGTTGCCATATGTCATATTGCTACAGAGCACAGGGTCGATTACTATTCCATACTTCACGTGTTGCTTTATAAAAATAAACCTTTGGAGCTATTTTTACACTTTTACCTCTTCAGCGACGTTATAGTTATTAATATATTTGTTACGTTCATCTTATATAGATAGATTAGATATATATAATTTTGTTTGCTTATGACTTTATTATTATTATTAAAATTTACTTTACTCTTTTATATATTTCGTAAATCGACCACGAAAAGTTAAGTATATATCAATGTGCCGTTTGGAATCTGAACTGAAAACCTCGCCTACGTGTAAGTTTTAATTGTGTGGTAAAATGTGATTAAAATTATTTTTGTCGTTACGCAATTTAAGTATGTTGCGTATCTCGGAAGTAGACATTTTGTAAACAAGCTAATATCATAAATAACTAAGTAACATTTTTAAAACGAACGATTTATGGATAATTTGATAGTTTTAAAAGGTGTTTTTTTAAATAATTTACGCAGTAGATACGGTTTTAAAGTGCCAATATATTTTGTCAACAGATAGAAGTAGATTAGTGGATTGCGATATGAATATTATTAATAAAGACTTTCTACACCTGTTTCTTATAAATATATATATATATATATATATATATATATATATATATATATATATATATATATATATATATATATATATATATATATATAATATGTATATTTGCAATATCTATATTTAAAATAAGTAATTGTCATCGTCCATTGCATCTGAGGTTCAGGATACTATTTCCGAGAACAAGGACCTTAATTACGAGGTCATGTTTACAACGATTTTATTTCAAAAATGTTGCTTATGTATGATAAACAGGTGTTTCTCATTTTTAATTGCGTATCTTTATTTCAGAAAAAAATAAAAAGTAATCGATAATTGCTTAGTTTTTTTATATTAATATTTAAAGTATAAAGTATATTTTTGATGTCTGTCGTGGCGCAGGGCTACACACGCCACAGGTTGTGTCGATTCACACTTGCGGAAATGAAATATTTAATATTTTCATTTCTTCGTCTGACAAGATAACAAAGCCGGGGTTCAGTTCCGCCACTCAACACCCAATGCCAAAGTATATTAACACTTCCTTTTTAAATTCCTCTGGTTACCCTGTAACTTTCGGGATATGCCGTGAAGCTACAAAAATTAAAGCTATTTCTTAATATATTTGCTTATTTTTCACTTCGTATATGTTTCGTTATTTGGAGAAATCACTTTCTTCTCCAATGACGTAGAAAATGGAGCGCGTTATACAAATGATCAATTTACAAAATAGGTACTTCATAGCGTATCACGGAAACAATTAAATTATCAAAATTCTTGTTTTGAAATTCGAAATCGAAGCCGTTTTTATTTTAGTTTACTAACTTTTACTGTCATAATTATGGTTTACTCTGAATGATCTAATTAGAATAAATACATCGTAAGATTGTCGTGTTACACGATATAAAATATTAATCAGAAATCAAATAGGTTATCTTTTTGATTTTTAAGGTGTTAATCCACACTTAGGAAAGAAAGATACTTACTTAAAATATATATATATATGTAATGTAGCGGGATTTGATCCCGCGCCTCTTGAAATCTTTCCAAGAGGCGTGTCCGTTACGTGGTGTCCGTTGGACGGATTCTAAGAGTTTTCTAAATATGTAGGTCGGTTATGTTGTTATTATCCTTTGTACAAGTTAATAGTGACTTATCACTATTTTCTCGTATTTTACTCTATTTCCTTGTGACAGAAGCGTCTTAGATACTCTTGACGTTTGATTATTTTGTATTAGTTATTTATTTTGAAATGTCATCTGGCAAGTTATTTTTGTTATCTGGCAAGACAATACCAGGTGTTAAATTTCGCCACTGAATATACTATACACCTAAAGTAAGAAAGTGAAAAACAAAGTGATACTCCTTCTCAACTAGCAGTAAGACACTCCATTACCCTTTCCGTCTCATTTTCGCGATATTGCGTGTTGAGTGACGGATCTCAACGCCGCGTTTCACCTTTATATTCATATAATTAAACCTACAACGTCACGACGGCCAGAAAATAATTTTGAATTATTGCTTACGCAGATATTTTTTATTTTAATATTTTATATTAAGTACATATACAGTTTTACTATATTTTAATTTTCAGCTCCCTACGAGGGTGGCGTATGGCGGGTCCGCGTGCACCTCCCCGACCACTACCCGTTCAAGTCGCCGTCGATTGGCTTCATGAACAAAGTGTACCATCCCAACATAGATGAAGTATCTGGCACTGTATGTTTGGACGTTATAAACCAGGCTTGGACCGCTCTATATGGTGAGTGGCAATTAATTATTTAATTTTTCTTATTCTCTAATCTCTGGTAATAAGTTAAAAACGCGGCGTTGAGTTCCACTAGTCATGTTCTACTTACTCTATGTCCAAGGTAAAAAGTCGCCTATTATTTGTACGGTGGTCTGCAAAGAAATTAGTAACGATTAATCTTATGATGCCCATGTCTTTATATAGCTTTCTCCATGACAATAACTCACTCAGCTTCACGCTGTATCCCGCACATTGAACATGGGAACCTAGTGTTGAGACACTCCGAAGGAACATGGGAACATAATGTTGAGACACTCCGAAGGAACATGGGAACCTAGTGTTGAGACACTCTGTTCCGTTCCGTTCCATAAGTCCAAAAATTGTTTTACAATTCAAGGCAATTGTGAAAAAGAACGATAATCAAGCATATAAACTCCTAAGCTGTAATAATAGTATAGATTATGTTCTATTTTTCAAATTAGGTTAATTCTACTAGCGAAGATACAAGTGTAGTCAGAAAAAAAAATCTACAAAAAAAAAGTTTGCTAGTATTTGTTCCTTTGTTAATTTGTTCGTTGGTTAATTTTTTTTCTACATATGTCTATAGTGTTTTCTATTTTTTTTATAAATAAATCTTGAACCCTTATAGCTTCCACAACTGTCGCTGAATCATTGCTAAAGGAGTGCGTCGACAAATGTAATATAGACTTTAAATTTCACTCAATCAACTCGAGAGACATTGTTAAAACATTCTAGACCATAGACATCAAGATAACATCAGATCTATGGGGTATTTCTGTCAAATTGATTAGTTCTATCATAGACGCTGTTGCTCCTCATCTTGCTGATATATTTAATAATTGTATAGAGTATGGTGTGTTTTCTGACCTAATGAAATTTAGTAAAATCATACCTATATTTAAATCGGGTAGTACATCAGATCCTAATAATTATATCGGATAGTTATATACTAACCTAACCTATATCGGTACTACCTTCATTTAGTAAAATTTTTGAAAAAAATATTTTACATTAAATATTAATACATTTTAATTATCATAAACTCATGCACAATAAACAGTATGGTTTTACTAAGGGTCGCTCTACTACCGATGCTGGTATAGCTCTCTTAAAGAGTATTTATGAGGCATGGGAAAGATCGCAGGATGTTCTTGGCATGTTTTGTGACTTGTCAAAGCCATTTGATTGCGTGCAGCATTCAACATTGGTCATAAAGCTACACCATTACGGCATAAGAGGACGTGCACTCGATCTTCTGACTTCTTATTTAACTAATAGGATTCAGAGAGTAGATATGAATGGTAGGAAATCTCCTGGTTCCTTAATCAGTATGGGAGTCCCACAGGGGTCTATTCTTGGTCCTTTTCTCTTCTTAATATATATAAATGACCTACCATATTTAGTTGGAAAGAACCATGAGATAGTATTGTTTGCGAATGATACATCGCTAATTTTTAAAATGAAAAGAAGACAAAAAGTATATGACGATGTAAACAATGCTCTCTCAAAAATAGTACAGTTAGTGTTTGTGTAGTGGTTTAGTGCTAATAATTTACTTTTAAATAGTAAAAAAACTAAATATGTAATATTCCGAACACCCAACACGAAAACTGTAAAAGCCAATGTACTTTTAAATGGTGAAGCCGTGGATCCTGTTGATTCTACGGTATTTCTCCGGATGACCATTGACTCTAAACTGCAGTGGGGACCTCATATCGATGGATTGGCGAATATACTTAGCTCAGCTGCGTGGAAACGGCTCGCCTCATTTATTTTAGTTACTTTCATAGTATTATGTCCTACGGCATTTTACTTTGGGTTAATGCAGCCGGTATTCAATCAATCTTGCAGAAGCGAGCTATGCTATTCGTGCAATCTATAAATTAGGCCCAAAAGACTCTTTAAGGGAAAAATTTAAAGAAATTAACATAATGACCGTTGCATCGCAATACATTTTTGAAAATATTATGTATGTCAAGAAAAATATTAATGAATTTAGCAAAATCGGGGACATACCTAATATTAATACTAGAAATAAGTTTAATCTTAGTGCACTTATGACTCGATTGCATCGATTCCGTAATTCTTTAATGGGTCAGGGTGTACGCTTTTACAATAGGATCCCAGAAAACGTCCGAGAATTTTCTATTTCACAATTTAAAAAAGTTGTGAAAAGACGTTTGTGTGTTAAAGGTTATTACCATATTAATGATTTTATAAATGATAACACGCCTTGGGAATAAAATGCTCGCTCCAGGCTACTTCAAATGTATCATTGTCACATAATTATACATATGATGTAAAATTTTTGATAAAAAAAGACATGTCCCGCTGAGTTTCTTACGCCAGTTCTTCTCAGGTCTGAGGCAGTAACTTTAGTGAACTGGTGGTAAATTGTTTGACGTTCAAAACACGAAGCTTGTAACTTGTTATTTTGAATAAAAATAATTAAATTTGATAATATGTTCAAATAAATTATTCATTTAAGGTATTAAATGATGTTTATATACAATTATTTTATATACAGGAAATCTGCAATTATTGTTTAATTATAAATATAGAGAATTTTGGGAACCTAGTGTAAAGACACTCCGTTCTCATCAGAAATTTGATTCGTTGCTAGTTGAGTAGCGGAACTCAACACCGTGATTTGCCCTGGTTATCAGAGCGCTATGATAATATTGAATATTTCATTTACTTAAATGGGAATCGAACCCATATACGCGTTCACAGCACGCGTGCTGCACCTGCGCCACGACAGGCCTCAATAAATAAAGTTGATAATAATAAAAAACCAGTTGTTTTTTGTCTGTAGATGTTTTGTCTTAAATGATATGAAAGCAGCATAACTTTAAAAATTTTGTCCTCACTCAGCTTCACGCTGTATCCCGCACATGGCGGGGTAGGCAGAGGGAACTTGGGAAACTAGTGTTAAGACACTTCGTTCCGTTCCCCACATTCCGCCGAATTGGAGGCATTTAAAATTTTGAAAATGAAACAATGTTTGAAAATGATAGTTACTTTTTAAATTACTTTTCATTTCCTCGCTCTGGCAATAGGACAAAGCAACGTTGACTTCCCGTGTTTCCATACATATAGTATTTCTTAGCCCGGCGAAAACCCTATAAAATATGCCTGATTTGCGTAAAATAGTAGCATGGGGTACGGATTTGTTCGTGTTTATTTTTCTCGCATTGCAGCTTCCAAAATGGCGGCTAACTGATATTTTTACAGATAGGAACTACGTATGTATCGTAAATTTATATAAATTCAAGCTATATCTCTCAATAGCAGGGTAGGGAAAAGGAGCTTTGGATCCCAGTGTTAAGGCACTCCGCTTTCAAAACTTACGTTTCCTTCTGTCCGTTTGAAAAACAACAGTTGAGTAACTAGGACGCAATACGTGAAATACAGCGTTGATTAAAAAAAAATATGACTGACTGACAATTTTGCAGATCTATCAAACATATTCGAATCGTTCCTGCCCCAGCTGCTGACCTACCCCAACCCCATAGACCCGCTCAATGGCGACGCGGCCGCCATGTACCTGCACAAGCCTGAGGAGTACAAGAAGAAAGTGTCAGGTGAGTTTGACAGTTTGATTTTTTTTTTCATTTGGTGATAAATCTGTTAAGCCGTAAGGTCTTGAGGCAGTATAATTTGTATGTAAGTTAAATTTTCAGGCATTGGAAATTCTATTATTTTTTACTATATAAGTAAAAAAAAGAGTATTTAAATATCAGCCAATTATTTTTGAAAAAGTTTTCATAAATGTAGTTTTTATAGCAAATTTGTGCTTCTAATATTTATTTTAAATTAAAATAACATAAATTATTAATTTAAATGCGTTATTCTTATTAGTATATTGAAAATCTATGTAAAAAAATTGCATAAAGTATATTTAATTTGCGCCTATGAAAAAATAAGCATTCAAATTTAACTTGGATCACTCCGATCCAGACTACGTCCGTAGGTTCGCCACAGAAGAAGCTCTATTAGAGAAGGACGCCATCACGGGCGTCGGCGCCGCGTCGAAACAAAATGGCGCCAACTCCGACACAGAGTCATCCATGTCGGAGTTCAGTGACGACGAAGCGCACGACATGGAGTTATAACGCACGGAATATGTTTGCTAAAAGTTTTGTCGATTTTTTTTTTTTGGGCGCCCTCGTTCGCGTTGGTTGATCGGCTGAGGAATGTTGGAGGGTTCCGTTTCTGTGTTGATTGGTTGATTGAGGTTGTTAGTCTGTCAATGTGAGTTTGTGATTCTTTTTTTTGTCTGTAGTGGCTGCTATACGTTTTTTTTTTACGTTTAGGGCACTTGCTAACTGGTATGCTTCAAAAACTAGTTATTACTAAGAAAAATAAGGTAGATGCTTCTGTCTGTTAAAAAAGAAAGATATTTTTTAAATATAAATTTCGCGTATATTTTGTCTGATTATTTTTTAATCTTATTATAATGATGTGGTAAAATGCTCAATTGTTAGATTAAAGTTTTGTGCTAAAAGTTATTGAAATAAAAATTTACTTTCTTTATTTTCTTATTCTTTACAATTTTTTGGTAATTTCACTGAATTACTATTTACCAGCTATAAATGTAAAAACTTTATTTTTTAATAATCTGTATAGTATAGCAGCCATTTATTATATGTCACACATTTTTCTATACAAACGGTCAAAATTAAAATGTTTTTCTCTTCAAAAAGGTATTCAATTACGGTTGTGCGTTCACTGTTCTAGTAATATATATATATATATATATATATATATATATATATATATATATATATATATATATATATATATATATATATATATATATATATATATTATATATATATATATATATATATATATATATATATATATATATATATATATATATATATATATATATATATATATATATATATATATATATATATATATATATATATATATATATATTTCTAATATTAAATTATTGTTCTCGAGTCCCCTTAAACTTTATATTATAATCTGTGGACTTGGCTACCTATAGACAATAGTTAAATAATATAAATAACCTCAATATTAAAAAAAAACATACTTTTCAATAAAACGCAGGGCGCCCGACAGATAGAAATTATCTTACTACCTCAACCATTTAAAAAAAGGGAAACTTTAAAAAAAAATTCAAAAGCATAATTTAAAAAAAAATTAACAAAACTCTTTACATATCTCTAGAAATGAGTTTATTAGTTTTTACCTTCTGACGTTAGATGGATAAGTTTTAAAATAAAAATTTTCGTTGTACTGCGGAATAATTGTCACGAGGTAGTAACATAATGTTGTTTAACAATAAGTGTTTTATAATCTACTGTCCGCTGTCTGTTTTCTTTTTATCTGTGGACCACAATATGCCAATTTTAGGATTCTAGATCTATGCTCAGAATATATAAAACGGCGAAAGTGCTTTAAATTTAAATAAAACGAAATAAGAAAATGAATCGTGAATAGTTGTTACCTTTAAATTGTCTATGGCTTGTATTGATTGGACACACACGTCACTGCCATAAAGTATAGTTGATATTTTTTTCGTCTTCGTATCTTATATACTGTGTGATGTGTAAAGTCCGTTTTACGCTTAGCAATATTATAAGAATGGTGTTCACGGTTAAAAACGTTGGAAACTCGATGTGAAATTAATATAAGTCGTTGTAAGGATATTTATTATCTGTATTCGAAATATTCTGAGTAACGTAATTAATGGAAATGCTTAATGTATATTTTAATAATAAAGAAAGAAAATAACTTAAATGTTTTACACTTCAACTATTGTACTGGCAACACAGCGGATGAGTGATTTTGTAAATATTTTTAATCTGTCCCCATAGCGTAAACCAACTTTGAGCCCGTTGTCGGACTACAGTCATCGCTATATCTCATAGGTATTTAATTTTTTTATTAGTGTTAATTTTTTTAATATATATATATAAATAAATACGTCGTTCGTTCGTCCATCTCGTTATTACTACTTTGTAGTTTTTATATGGCAACACTGTACACATGACTTGCAAATAGTTACACAGTGATTTGGAATGAGCGATTATTTTAATTACGAAAGAAATAACACTTAATTATTAACGTCATTTGTATCAAGATAATAATAATATATAAAAATATTTGCTTTGCAAAATTTCAAAGGTAATAAATAAAATTAATAATCGCTCTTCCATCATGTTCTGTTGTTCGTCTTCGTCTCTTGCTGTGATTGATTTGATTTTAATTATTTAACGAACGTCAATTCGCCCTCAAAATGTTGGGAAGTTATATTATCTGTACTTAGTGTAATTGATAATCTGCTTTAGCACAACGGCTTTTTAACTCTTCGACCTGACATTTTGAAAGACCTTCACTTAATTTACCAAGAAATGAAAAGAAACTTGCAATTTTTATTTTAAATATTGACAGTTTAGTTAATTTGTCCGTCACATTTTCGTAATCAGCGGTCGTTTTTACCAAATATTTAGCATTTTTTTACTTTGATGACTCGGCAATAAATATACTGCCAATGATCACTTTGGCTCTATTTGTAATGATTTTTCTGATGAAATGTTTGTGATTTCCCGCGTTTTGTCATATTTTTTTTTCTAGTTGAATCGTTTTCTACGTATTAAGATACGGTCGGAAAAGGCATTACAAACGAATATAATACAGATCTCTAGAAATGACATTTTGCGATCCTCAAAGTGTTGCAATCGTCGTATAATTAAGTTAGGTTACGATAGAATTTAACACGAAAAATATATTAATATAGAACTTATTGTATCTTTGAAATGATAACAAGCCATAATATATTTTGGTATAAGGAAATAACGTTTAAAAAAATTTTAGCTGTAAATTTGTTTTTTTTTTTTTTGGATATTTTTCATACATTTATTCGAGCTTTCATAAGTCCACCCAGCCAGCTTTTGTTTTCGATGTGCGATTATGGATGAATAATCGATATTGTATTTCTTAACTGTTGAAATCGATTTTTAATGTCGTGTTTCTTATTTAATAGTCTGTGGTAGCATTCATAATCGCAAATCGTCATGTATTTTCAAATGCATTATATTTTTTTATCTGTTGACTTGCTTTTTCAATTTCTCGTTATACATGTATTTGAAAATTGGATCAAACGATAGTGAAGTGACACTGTCCCATCACTATTTTTGGTTACATTAATCGGTTAGTACCAAGTTGATTCAGATAAGATGTGTATTGTCTATGGCTGCAAATATGAAATCAGTTATACATGTAAAAGAATAAAAGTTTATAGTATATTTTTATTTCATTACATGTAATAAACTTACGTTATTTTTAAATTATGTTGTTGTTTGATTTTACCTTTTTATTAATCCTTTAATCACTTATTATGATGTATGCTCTTAATGCCTTATAGGTCCATAAGTTCCCTGTATATATATATATACTGCCATATGCGAGACATAAGGCTAACTTAAAAAAAAAATTGCACCAATTCTTAGATATTAAAGAAAGAAGGAAAGTAAAATAAAAAGCCAAATGATTTATTAACATAACTCTATTAAAAATAAACAGTTCAACAACATGCTATGTACAGTCACATTAACTACACTCATACTTCAATCAGGAAATCAGGACGTCACTATTACACTGCACTTTAGGGCGAGCGCCATTTTATTTTAACTACCACATACAATACATATATATATATATATATATATATATATATATATATATATATATATATATATATATATATATATATATATATATATATATATATATATATATATATATATATATATATATATGTATATATATATGTGTATATATATGTGTATATATATGTGTATATATATGTGTATATATATGTGTATATATATGTGTATATATATGTATATATATGTATATATATATATATATATATATATATATATATATATATATATATATATATATATATATATATATATATATATATATATATATATATATATATATATATGTTACATTAGAAGACAAGGACATTTTTAGAAGAAAATCCAATTAGTTACATTTGAATTGTATGAAAATATTAATCTTTGATTTTTAAATAAAATACATATGAGTATGTGATTTTGCATAAAATTATTGTTCCATTGATTGGTTAATTATATGGATACAATATGTTAACTAATAACTACAAAGAAATTAAAGAACACAAAGATTGAAACAAATAAAAAAAAACTATCCCTGAAAACAATTGATTTACATATCAAGGGCTGGCAACATTAGCAAATGACTTAAATTATTCCACTCAACTTTGTGCTTTGCCTATTGGTGTCAACATTACAGCCTACAACCAACCAGTACTAAAATGTACTATTAAAATTGTACTATTGAAGTAAATTTCCTGAAAATATTAATTTATAACCTAATATATTACTTTTAAATGCAAAATGATAGTTTTATTTAAAAACGTTACAAAAAAATTAAGTAATTTACAATTTTTATGACATAAATAAAAGAAATCCCTTTTTTAACATACACAAGTATAAAATATATAGCAAAATACATCAATGTATTATTTTTATTTCCATTTATATATATATTTTCTAAGTGCAGATTGAAACCCTAAAGTGTCAGTAATAAATGCTATACTGGTGGAAGTAGCGCAGGACAATTATGTAAAAATATATTACAATACAAAATGTATCAAGCAATCATTCGGAGCTGCCATTTTATATGTTTTTTCTGAACAAAAATTCTCAACAATTACATTTAATTTATCTAAAATCCTTAGTCTCAAACCTTAAATACTTAAATGTGCAAATATATAATACAAAAATGTATAGCATACCATATTCCATTTCCCTATTTGAATAGAAAATACAATTTATACATAATTCTTAAGAAAAAACATAAAAAATGGCATCGGTAAAATCATCGTAGTCCTTTGTGATAACAGGATTCAGTAATACCATTATAATTATATGCTATTTATTTGTATTTCGGATTAAACTCAATGCTAACTTACATTTATATTTAGTATTTACTGTCTGTTTACACCCAAAATACAAATAAACGAGCTCATTGTAACACACAAAATGTACATAGTGGAGAGACGCTATAGAGTGTAGTGTCTATCAAGAAATAAGATAATAACATATTTTTTTTTATATATATAATAAAAAGCTGTAGATAATTTCCTTTCATTATTCTCAATATGAAAAATCTTAGAAGACAATAATTGAGGCTCTTGAGGCCATTGGCAATAGAATATTCTCCGGCAAATAGATGTGATGTAATGACAATCTCAAATCAGAAAAAGTGAATTATATTCATCATTACTTACATTTTTTAAAATATATCCATGAATTAAAAATACTTAAAAGATATTGAAAATTATGTGATAGATATTTAAATTTATTTCAACTATATAAGCTGTATAGTTTTGTCTATGTTGTCTGTCAGTCACTTAAATATATATATATATATATATATATATATATATATATATATATATATATATATATATATATATATATATATATATATACATATACATATACATATACATATACATATACATATACATATACATATACATATACATATACATATACATATACATATACATATACATATACATATACATATACATATACATATACATATACATATACATATACATATACATATACATATACATATACATATACATATACATATACATATACATATACATATACATATACATATACATATATATATATATATATATATATATATATATATATATATATATATATATATAGTGAAAAGTGAAAATTACTATTCTATTAACATCATATATAATCATTACAATTATAAAACTTAACTTTTACTCTCGGCAAGTGTTTTTCTTTCAAACCAAAAATATGTAAATTGTTATTAATATATTATTGGTTAAAATAAAATTTTCTATAAAGATCTGACAAAGAAAATGTACAACGCTTGCTTCCCATAAATTGATTAACCAGGAGATTTAGATAATGAATATAACTATTACCATTGCCCTAAAAGTAACACTAAAAAGCAAAATATCTCACCATCTCATTTCTCAATTCATCACTACAGCATCACTACACTATCACACCACTACCACTATCACTGTCACTAACACATTTAACCAATAATAAGTCCACATCCAAATTTAAACTGTTGCTTCGATTGATTGGCCATGCCCGAGAGGGCAAACGTAAAGGGTAGAGGCTGGAGTTTCTTTTCTAGGACAGCTCCGATGTTCCAGTTGGAGTCTACCATACCTGGAAATAAAGATGTAATAAATGATATTAAAAAAAATGTTTTTTTTTTTTCAACTTTACACTGTAACCTGTATGTCTGAGGGTAGACGGAGAAAACTTGAAGTCTAGGCTACTACTAGCCTTAAGCCATTCCATTTCTTACCCTACTTTCTGCCAAATTTGAGGCATTTTGTTTTTTTTTTTATACTAAACTGATTGATTAAATAATGCAATCCCTCAAGAATTAGGGGGGAAATGGGTACATAGAGTCTTTTCACTATGTTCCCAGGTTCCTTTTCTGCTATAAATAAGCCTATCAAAAGTAAGATGAAGCATGCATATACAATAATTGTAATCAAATATTACTCAGCTTCACGCTGTATCTGCACATGGCAGGGTAGGCAGAGGGAACTTGGGAACCTAACGTTAAGACACTCCCTTCCACTTTCATTCCCCACTTTCCGCCGAATTTGAAGTATTGCGTGTTGAGTGGCAGAACTCAACGCCGCGTTTTGCCTTATCACCAGAACGAAGAAATGAAACATTAAATATTTAAATAGAAAATATTAAATATTTCATTTCCTCGACTGGGGATCGAACCCAGAACCTGTCGGTTACAGTCACACGCTTGTGCCGCTGCTCCACGACCGGCCTATAACACCCTCTACATATAATTGTAATTAAATATTAATTAATAAAAATGATGTACCTCTAAACACAAGTTCTGCCTTCGGTATGGTCACTTGATACCCGACGGTGCCTACTGACTCCATGCCCCGGAACGAAGTCTCCATTTCCGCTACCACCTGGAATAATGAAAATAAGAAAATTATAAAATTTACATATTCTATATTTTGCTTCAATTTATTTATAGCTTGATCCAG
Source organism: Eueides isabella (assembly GCA_019049475.1). Taxonomy (NCBI): domain Eukaryota; kingdom Metazoa; phylum Arthropoda; class Insecta; order Lepidoptera; family Nymphalidae; genus Eueides; species Eueides isabella. The sequence continues at coordinate 9,697,398 of CM032406.1, forward strand.
CACATAGCAGGGAAGGCGCGGGGAACATGGGAACCTAGTTTAAAAAACCACTCTACAGTTGTTGACTATTATATTTGAGCAAACTCATCTTAAAATATATTTTTTAGGAAACCACTACGAAATAAGTTGATATAGAAAATATTGCCTGAAACATTACCTGACAACATTTGACACGTTAATTATTAATTTTATATTAGTTCAATAGGCCTGTCGTGGCGCAGCGGCAAAAGCGTGTCAGTGTAAAGGTTGTTGGTTCGATCCCCACTTGAGGAAATGAAATGTTTAAAATTTTCAAGTTAATTATTTAATGTTTTATAATAATTTCTTCGCTCCGGTAACAAGGCAAAACGCGGCGTTGAGTACCGCCACTTAAGAAAGTGGGGAACGGAAGTGGAACGGACTGTCTCAACACTAGGTTGACAAGTTCCCTCCGCCTACCCTGCTATGGGCAGGAATAGAGCGTAAATAAAAAAAACATACTTCAAGCGGGCGAAGCCGCGAGCGGTTCGCTAGTATTATGATATAATCTACCTGCAATTGTTCACTAGCTTGTTTGAAGTAACACACGTGGAAGCTGGCCGCGCCCAATGTGGCGGACACTTCTGAATCTGAAAACAAAACAATGCATTTAATAATATTTTACCATTTTATTTTTAATCTATAAATTACATTTTTTTATCTGTGTATATCTATACTTATAATAAATCTGTAAACGATCGCTGTCTGTACATGGAAGATATATAAAAAAAGTCCTATATCATTCGTTATTGTAATAATAAATAGAGATGTTTAATATTTAATGTTTTCATATCTTACAATATATCAAAATATATCTGGCGTCAAAGCAAAGCGCGGCGTTGGGTTCCACTCGACACACAATGCCTCAAATTTGGCGGAAAGTAGTGACCGGAAATGGAACGGAGTGTCATAACACTAGGTTCCCATGTTCCCTCTGCCTACCCTGCCATGTGCGGGATACAGCGTGAAGGTGACTCTCACCTTCACGCTGTGTCTAGAGGGAGAGACTTTTTACTGTGGCTAACCAGACATAAATGCAGTTTTCTCTACTATATTACCCGCAACATTTAATATTTGTTTTTTTTCAGTCCATTAAAGTTATTTTAATTTTTAATATGATGCGACAAAACCTATATTGATTTAGTTGAAATATAAGTTTCGTATGCAAGTAAAGTTAAGTAAGTTAAAATAGTATAATTCAAGCGGACGAAGCCGCAAGCTGGTCGCTAGTTATATATGAAATCCTTGCAAAACTACAGGTACTGAATACTGAAGTGGTACTGAATAGATAAAATATACTTAATTACTGGACTACCGGGAAACGGAATGCACTAAGAGATGTGTAAAATCCCAGAACTGGAAGGTTGTGGGTTCTATATCCACTTCTTCAAATTAAATATTTAATTTTTTCGCACTGGTAACAAGACAAACCACGGAGTTAAGTTACGACAACACGTAATGCCTCAATTTCAGCGTAAAATTAGTGACTTAACACTAAGTTCATAGTGTGATAACATAAAAAAAAACTTTACAAAATGGCATTCGAACCGGCACCTCTTATGTATCGTCCAAACATTACCTAACTTTTTTTTTTTTTTAAAGTGATATTCCACACTTAAGACAGAAAATACTAAACTTAAATTTAAAAAGTGTATACAAATTTGAACGAAGCAGAATATGATCCCGCGCCTCTTAAAATTTTTCCGCGAAAATTTTTGTTTTTTTAAATTTAAGTTTAGTATTTTCTGTCCTAAGTGTGGAACAACACTTTAAAAAAAATTTAAATAAATAATATTTTTTCTTGTCAAACGATAATTCTTACGAGTTGTCTTTGGGCAGCGGGAATTTAAAAAAATCTCCCTACAGAGATGCTAACAACATAAACACGTTGTAATAAACGTATAAGAGTTTCGACGTAGCTTGATGAGAACGAATGGCTTAGTTGGTCAGAGCGCTTGGACGGTTTTCGAGAGGCGCAGGTTCAAATCCTGCTTCGTTCAACACTTTTATACGCTTTTTAAATTTAAGTTTAGGTAATTTTTACCCAGCTAGGTAACTATATAGAAATTCTTATATTATATTACAGCTATTTATTAAAATCCAATCAGTTTATTTCGCTTCCCACACACTGCAGAGTAGACAGAAGAATTTTCTTCTGCTTACTCTGCAGTGTATGTGATTACCTAATGTTAAGACACGTTTCAATTCCCGCCTCACCTTATAACCAGAGCAAACAAAATATATATATTTTTTTTTCTGGAAGAGACGGCAAACGAGCGTACGGGTCACCTGATGGTAAGTGATCACCTCCGCCCACGGCCCCGACTAACTCTAGAAGAGCTACAGGAGCGTTGCCGTCCTTTAAATTGGAAGGGCACCGGTGCCCGGCATTACCTAACGCGAAACGCAGTGGCCAAAGCCACTACTTAACGCGGGTCTTAAATGCTGGGGGTGGTAACAATCCGGTCGAGTCTGTCCATGCGTGTTGCCATTGCTGGCAACGTGACTCTACCACACGCAAAATACATATTTAATATCCTCTAGTTAATGTCAGAGGTAATCAGCTTAAAACATGGAAAGATGACGTTAGTAACGTATCTGACCCAATATGGACCCGCGCAACTAAAAATAAACAAAAGTGGAATCCTTAAGAGGCCTTTTCGGAAGACATATTACAAAATATTAACAACCGTTTGTCGATAAACATTTAGAGAAATGTTAGTTTATAATAAAGTTATTATAATTATAATTTTAATTTAGAGGCCTGTTGGCTTATGACTGTAACCGACAGGTTGTGGGTTCGATCCCCACTCGAGGCAGTGAAATATTTCATATTTTCAATATAAATACCAAATGTTTTCATTTCTTTGCTCTGGTACAAGACAAAACGCGGCGTTGAGTTGTGCCACTTAACATGCAATGCTTCAAATTCGGCGGAAAGCAGGGAACGGAAGTGGAACGGAGTGTCTTAACACTAGGTTCCCATGTTCCCTCTGCTTACCCCGCAATGTGCGGGATACAGCGTGAAGCTTTAAGATTTGAGTAATTATAATGTTATTGTTTTAAGATTTGAGTAATTATAATGTAAATAGTAAGGTATTTTCATATTTATATAGCGTGTAAGCAAACTTAAGTTACAATAAAAGCTTATTCTATTTAGTTAGGGTCAAACCCACAACCTGGCGTTTACAGACGCAATACTAAATTTTTAACATTGAAAAAATTAAAATTAAAATTATTCTTTATTTAAATAGGCTTTAGCAAGCACTTTTGAATCGTTACAAACATAAAATGACCACCGGCTCGGAATGCAGTTCTGCTGAGAAGAGCCGGCAACAAACTCAACAGTTGCTCTATTCAATATTGAACAAAGTTACAATTTCATTGTTTGATACAATGGTGACTATCCTGCATGAAATTCAAATGAACTTAATTATACACATAAATACAAATTAAAAAATATTAAAATATATACCGTCCATTGTATATCTAGCCGCTGCTGACGCTACGGCGACCTCGCCACCCGCTATGCGCGGACTGGACTGATACACGAGCTCCGCGCCCAGCGTTAAACGCCGCGTTACTGCCTGCAAACGTTTTAAACATATACACTATAATTCTCAAATTCATATTTAGAAAAACGTTTATAAATTCAAATATAGCGGAAATCGAAGTGTTCAAAGTATTAGTTCATTCATTTCAGCTTCACGCTGTATCACGCACATGGCAGGATAGGCAGAGAAAACTTGGGAGCATAGTGGTAAGACACTCCGTTCCGTTCTCCACTTTCCATCGAATTTGTGGCCTTGGGTGTCGAGTGGTTAAACTCAACGCCATGTTATGCCTTGTTTGACGTGAAGATATGAAAAATCAAATATTTCATTTCCTCGAGTGGGATCGAACCTACACACTACTCTACACACTTTTGGCACGCTTGTGTTTTTGAGCGACGAGAGGCCTCTAATAAACGAATTCAAACTATAAATGTTATATAAACTTTCATGCATACAATATGTCAAATATACTATTTTTTTATGTAAAAGACGGCAAACGAGCGTACGGGTCAACTGATGGTAAGTGATCACCGTCGCCCACGGCCCCGTGTAACTCCAGAGGAGCTACAGGAGCGTTGCCGTCTTTTAAGGCGGAAGGGCACCGGGGCCCGGCATTACCTAATGCGAAACGCAGTGGCCAAAGCCACTACTTAACGCCGGTCTTAAATGCCGGGGGTGGTAACAATCCGGTCGAGTCTGCCCATGCGTGTTGCCATTACTGGCAACGTGACTCTGCCACACGCACTTTAGTCGCCTCTTACGACACCATCAGTACCAGGGTGATTCTATTCTAAGCCAAGCCAAGCCAAGTCATTAAAACATAGCTGAAGATGAAAGCTTTAAGATCTATCAAAATTAAGAAAAACATACTCAGACTATTTGCTCACATTTGGTAGACAATGGAGTGAGAAAAGAATAGCCAAAAAAAGATATGAAAAAAAAAATACATAAAGGCCCATATAAGATATGAAAAAAAGATATGAAAAAAAAAAGAATGAAAGATATGAAAAAAAAAAAAATCATAAAGGCCTATGGAGGCCTCAGTCAGGCCTCAATCTTCTAGAACACTGTATCAATGATACTGAAGGAACGTCATATAAAAAGCATGAAGAGATCATGTATGACAGGTTGGTGATAGTTGAAGAAGTGAAAGAGGTGTACAGAGATAACTGCTACAACAACAAAAGAAATTCATCATCTCAAAAATTCCACTGTCACAGTTCATGAGATACAGCCAAGTGACTGATAGAAAGTGCGGCATTAGTATGAAGATCTCAATTTACCCTTCAGGTAAGGAACTTTAAACAAGATTATTACCTGTAAGTAATGTCCAACAAAAACTGATGATTTCTCACTGCAGTCGGGTTTACCAACGGCCAGCGCCAGCGTGTAATCAGAGCCTTTGTACTCTAATGTGCCTTGAGTCGCCGTTAGCTTGCATTCTTGAACCTGAAATGAGTATAACATTTTGTTGTAATTAAAAAAAATATTTATGTATTAGTATTATTAAAATAGACTTGGATAGATTCATGCCTTTTTTTACACGATATAAATAAAATAATTAATTGATATTTTCGATTTTCTTATTCCAGTAATAACAGAAAGCACAGCATTGAATGCCACTGACTTATTAAAAATATTACAAGTGCCATTAAAAAATATTATGAAATTTATAAGATACATTATTTTCTTCTCAAATTTTTTTAACATGTGAGACACAGCTGTCAAAACTAATAAAATTCTTAATAAATTATACGCAAAACAAAAATTATAAAATACACAATAAAAATAATTTTCAACAAATATTATACAACATAAATATTTTCACAAAATCAATTTCTCAACTAACCTGCGCTGCACCCTTAACTCGAATTTCTGGTGTGAGCTGATGGATAAGATTAAAGTTGACATTTCCCGCAGGATCTACATCACCAAGAACAACTGGAAATGCTTCAGTGGGAGAAATTTGCTTAGTGCCAATGTATGTCGCTCCTAGCTTGTAGCCATTTTGCATTGAACTCATTGTGAGGGTGTGCGACATCTGGAATAATTAATTTGTAATAAATAATTAAAGCTGTCTGTAAATTTAATAACTGTGGGTTATACTAAATTGAAATTTAAAAGAATATAATTTTTTTTTAATAAGCAAGATTTGAAACTATCCAACGATTTGACATATTGAAATCTTATTTGAAACTCTTAGAAACCATCAAGGCGCTCTGACCAGCTAAGCCACAAATTCTTATCAAGCTATGTCAAAAATACTTATACTCTATAATTCTTTCTTAAGTGTGGAATAAAGATTTAAGAATAGTAAAAACTGTAGGTATTTATATTTTGGATATCTCTATTTATACAAAACTTATGTCAAATGTATATTGTTTAACATGCAATGTTTCTTAGGTAAAATACCTAAAACAGTGAGTGCCTCGACACTGGGTGCTCATAGCTTACTCATTTTATAGTATATAGATAGTGTTAAGCTAGAGAAATTACTTTAATTTTTATCAATAATGTATAGTTTTTGCAGGTGTAGCCCGAAGGGCAAAGCACAATGAGATGTTTCTTGGTAATATTAGGACCTTTTAATAAGAATATTCCACAAATCTTCAAATATATAAAGTATAATCGATAGATACAACAATCAATAGATAACTTTGCCTGTTATAAAATTGTATGGCAATATTTAATATACAATATGTATTTTTATTATGTTACATTAAACTAAACTTAGTAATTTAGGAAAGATTATTATATAAAATCTTATATACAATAAAACAGAAACCAAACTAATAAGTCTATTTATTATAAATTACAATATTTATAAGATGATCAAATTACTGAGGGAGTTGAAACTTACCTGGAAGTGATTGGAAATTCCTTTATTAACCATAAGTTTCCCACCCTCAAAGTTCACTGGCATTACTTCTGTAATTTTATTAATAAAAAAAACCATTACCACATTTATTTAATAAAATAATATAATATATAATATAACAAATTTAAATATAACATATAGTTTCTAAACATTTTGTTTTTTTAAACATTCAAATATTAAAAATAAAGTTAAGCAACCATAGCTGGTTTAAATTATCTTATCTTAATGCAAACAAGGCCAATTTCACGTTGGGAATAGATAGTTAAAATGTAAAATCATATTATATATCCTAAAAACACTATATGAAATTAACCGACTATAAATTTAAAAATGACTGATTATTTCTGAGCGGCTTATTAAAAATATTAAGCGAGAAAGATCTTGGATTACATCACAGGTAACCAAACTTTTTACCCTAGCCTACATACATATTTTGAAATAATTATGAATGAATGTATAATAACAACAATTTATAATAATAATTTACTGACAATACTATTCAGTAAGCACTTATTTATAGTTATTTAATATTTATAAAGCTTACCTTTGGTCTTTTTATGTAGTTCATCCAATGTTCCGGGATTTTCACGTTTGTTAGCATTTTCTATGTTTTCTGCATCTGCGCTACTGAGTGCCGAGTTAGAAACACGATACCTGCTCGCTATAGCACCCATTTTATTTAAATTATTTCACTATTTTTCAAATTTATACGAAAATCGATGAACATGTGCAGCGAAACACAAATCGGCAGAATAAAAGACAATCGATGTGAAGTTGACAGAAAATGATATTGATCATAGACTATAAGATTGAGTATTACGACAAAATTTTATCAAAACTTGTATGTACTTAATATTCAAAATTTTAATAAAATTATGCTTATAATAAAATATTTATTTATTAATAAAAAAACGTAATTTTAGAATATCTTAAATTAGTGCAAGTGAAGCTGTGAAAGTAATAATACTTATTTATTATCTCCATTTGAAGTTGTTCTTCTATTTTAAATGAAAGGTACAGTATTTATTACTTAAACACTAGCTTTCATTATAATACAATTATTACACAAAAGGTACAGTTATTATTATTAAAAATTTTACTTACGACTAAATAAAAAAATAATTGTTATAATATTATTAATTATTTAATTATATTACGATATAATTACAAATATATTATAAAATCTGCGTTGTGTAACGTACCGTGCCGACTAAATTAAATACCGTCACTGGTATGGTTCTTTGATTACTGTCAATCACTGTCAAAGTCAATTGAATATATGGTGAAATGCCATTAAATAATTTTGACAGTATTACGAAAAGCAATTCAACTTCTGCTTAGTTTATTTACGATTTTATTATTGTGTTACTTTTGAGATAAAAAACAAACCAAGTACACGATGCCAAAAGTAGTTTCGAGAAGTATCGTGTGTTCCGATACAAAAGATCAAGAAGAATATAATGAGACGAAACCTCTACACATCTACTACTGCATTTGCGGTCAAATGTCCCTTATTTTAGACTGCACAACAGATAGATTACCTTTAAGACCAACAGACGGTGCCAGAGTTATAGATGGATCAAAACACGCTCATAAACTGACTTCGGACCCCGACGAAACAGTTTACTTAAAGCGTGACAAAGGTATCGAAAGACAATATAGATTAAAATGTAGAAAATGTGGCATACCCTTATATTATAAACATGATCAAAACAGCAATGTTGTTTTTATTATGAATGGAGCATTAGTACAGTCAGCTGAAGGCTCCTTAGCTGACATTTCAAAGCAAGTAGCATTGTCACAACCCAAAAAGATTATGGTTACCAAACATACAAAAAATATGGGGAAATTCAGTTCAGTTACAGTATCTACTATAGACGAGGAAGAAGATGAGATTGAAGCTAGAGAAGTCGCTGACAGTTATGCAAATAATGCAAGAATAATTGAGAAACAATTGGAAAGGAAAGGCATGAATAAGAGGCAAGCAGAAATGCCTACACAGAATGTTGCAGAAAAAAGAGTTAGAGGAACCCTTATAGACAAATGAATTTAAGATTTTGTTATTAGTATAGAATATTTGATCAATAATAAATCTTATATGATACCATTTTAAGTCTTATCATGTAAGAGATTTTTCTTTTATCATCAGAATAAAACAAATCATATAATTTTTGTCATTTTTATTTATATGAAAACAATTTTACAATATTTTTAAACCATAAATATAGATAATTAATAAGGTTTCAATTTAATGACTGACGGAATAAATATATTTTTAATTTAAATTTTATTTACATAATTATGTACAGTCAAAAGTCCATTACAACTAGCAATTGCTAGAATATAAAAAATTTACTTAAAAAGACAAAAATTGAATACAGATTCCATAATTTGTACATTATTTACAATTTAATTCAAATATTTAAACATTTTCACTGTTTTTTTAATATTAAGATTTTTATTTATTTATTAATAACTGAGCTATAACAATATTTAGAATTTCTTTGCTATTTTAATGCTATATGATTGAAATAATATTTAATTATATACACAACAGACACGACAATATGTATAGGAAGAAAATTTATAATAAATATTTATAATCACTTTAAAAGTTATAACATATTTAATTAAATAATAAACTATGTGATAAAACGTAAAAAGCTACAATTGGCACTAAAAGAACTTGGAAGAATAACATCATTCATTGTTACAATAAAATTAAGAAAAAAAATATGTCAATATCTTATAATAAAAGACACAAAATGGCGGTTAAAGATGTGTTGGCGAGGTTACATACAATGTATTTAAAATTTAATATTTCACAGATTTTGGTATATAACCGTAGGGCTAAAAAATTATAATTTTAATTTGAAAGTATTGCAAATATTTTCGCTTAATCCTAGAGGAATGTGGCTTGTGATAGATCGGATAGGACACGTCTATTCTAAGATCGATAGTAAAAGGGCACTTACTAGGAATTCTTATGTTACGTTTCAAAACATACACTGGAACACTAAAAACGAAATTTAACCATAATTAATTACACCATTATTTCGTATAGTTATTTTTATTTGCGATGACTTGTAAAAATTGTTAAAATTTTCGATAGTCGTAAAAGTTCGTTTTAAATATGGTGAAAACACTTCTTAAGTACACCATTTTTATATTCTACTAATCAACAGTATTTAAAACAACAATTTCCGTTAATATCCGTTTTTGGTGCTGTACTTATCATGAAATCTTTCAATTTTGATGATTTAATAGACTACGCAATTGAAACTGATGAAATTCATCTCTTGACGTCTTAAATGCCGTTTAATATTAAATATTATGTTATGATATTTCTACTGTCTTTTCAGAAAATTATTGATGATAATATAAAATAAGGAACAATTTCTTTGTTACGCATTAGTTTGACTAAATAAGTTAACTTCTAGTCAGAGTCACGTTCATAACGTTACGAAGTAAGTAACAAAATTATTTAAACATATATTTTTTCTGACTGCCATGAAAGGCTTATTGCATTCACAAATCCAATCAACCCTTCAGTTTTTTTACGGTAGTCTATATTTTATGCATTAGGTAATTATATATAAGTAAATTGGATAATTTTCTCAAAATATTCCATATTTATTTACTGCATAAAATGTTGAAAAAATTTTGTTGTTTAATGCAAAATTTCTTTTTAATGCGTTGATTTATTGAGATTATTAAATAATCTTGGTTCAAATCTAGATAGATAAGATTATTTAGTCGATCGTTTGTATGATTTTCATACATAAGTTCTATTAGTTTTTTTGTTCTATTAAATGTGTTGTTTTAACTTAAAAAATAAAGTGAGGAACATCTATGAAAACTACAGTTATGGATACCTATAATGTGATCAATTTGTGGCTGTAGTGCTTAACTTAATTGATAGTTTAAAATTACCTATAAATAATAATTTCACGAAGCTTAAAATTAATTTAAAAATGTTAAATAGAATAAAAGCTATTTTTTATTTATAATTAAGTTTGCAATCTAAAAAGAAAAATGGGTGAAATATTAAATTAAAAATCCAAATTTAAAACTTATAAGAGAATCTACTTAGGTTTAATAATTTTAAACGATCATTTAAGTATGTTAGCTGCATGACGATGCGACATAAAATGACAAAAATAATTAGTTAATACCAAACCCACTATTCAATTCCTGACAACCGTCGACCTATTACAATACTGAGTTACTTAAATATAAAGTTTGCCAAGTCTTTAAGTGCGGTATTGTCACTCTGATGTAAATCTGCTTATTAATAAAGTGAAGAGTAAATGCAAAAATTGTGTTGAATATAAGTTACAATTTTGGTAGAAAATTTTTACGAACAATTATGTATGTAGAATTCACTACCACGAGCTAGCGATGTGTTTCAGTCGGGCTTACTTTCAAATTATAGAAGACGCTTCGTTACGCATGGTCCGTTTTTATAAAGGAATCGTCTGCTTATAAACTAGTTAGTCAATAGGTATAATAATTATTAATACTGAATTTTCGAACAAGCCGTCACACAATTTTTAACATTTATAAAACATAATTCTTAAAGCTCGAACAAACTTTAAATTCTTAAATAAAATCATTCGGCCGACAAAAACCGAAACCGAATTCATTTAATAGGAGATTTTAAATTTTACTTTTATTTTACCAATATATTGTCAGTTTATATTTGGAATTTATTTGAAATAATCAAAATTAAATCGCAAAAATTGATATTTTTTCTTTTATTAATTATAAATAAAATTACATAATTTTCAACAATCAGAAATAGTTTTTTTTTTATTTTTCGGATACTGTTTGGTTGTTCAGATTTATTTCAAAATGTAATAAAATATTTAATTTTAACAAACAATCGTATAATAAGTCCGTAGTACAATAAACAACTGAAAATTATATTTGTAAAAGGATCCCAATATCGAGAGTATTACCTAATCTATACTATAAAATATCTACAAAGCTACGAATCTCACTTGACTGAGGAACAGTCGAAGAAATTAATTGGCTGAATGTGACGTGCTTAGGTCTTACTATTATAAAAAAAATATAGTGTCATAAATCAAATCGAAAAAGAGGCGGGCTTGTCAAAATTTTATAAATTACTTTCAACACTACTATACTGTGACAGCCTCAGCCTATAGAACTTTCAACTTATTGGATGAGCCAGGTGAGCACGTCACAATCAACCACATATCTAACTACATATCTAATGATCTGGTCGTGTCCGCCAAAAGGGCTTTGTTGAGCATATTATCAAAGTGTAAAATCGAGTAGTCGCAGTTGTATGTATCTAAACCAGCACGGGGCGCCGGCGCGGCCGCCGCGGCGTGGTCTCTGCTATAACCGGTCGCGGGGCTGGCTCAGCACCTCGCCCTACACAATCCCAGATGGTACCCTATACCTTCGTATATTGTTGATCGGTGCGTATAGCACTACGGTTGTTGGATAGTTAATTTCACCACCGATTTCGGAGTTTTGTTTTGTTTTTGGAAAATTAGAACGTACAATTTAATTTGGTTTGGTAAGAACGGCACTTAAAAGGCTTTTAGCTCAGGTTATATTTGATAGTTATTATAAAATGCTGACAACGAATTACGAATCAATTTAATTTAAAATTCCTTATAACAAGAACAATGATAAAAGTATTTGAGATTGGTCTACTATCTAACGTAACTTATTCATTTTTCAAAATATTCCTTAAAAAAATGTTCACAAGATAATAAATAAAGCATAATTTAATGAAACTGTCATTTACTTTTATAAAGAATTTTAAATACTAAAGAAACTGTAGAATATTATATAAAAGGAAACTTGATCTATACATAAGTATAAGACTTTACAAGTAGCAAATTTGACCAAAAACTAAGTCGTTTTTGAACCGAAAGCCTCATTTTTTTAATAATTTTATTTAAGCCAATTGAGTAGTACAAAGTCAGGTGGTGAAATTAACCTCACTTTACTCACGAGATGCTTACCACTGGAGGTTGTTGGTTCTGAACCTGTTTTAAGTTCCTCTCTTTTATCATGAGTTGATGCGCCGCCCTTAAAAAGGAAAGACATGTTTTATGAAGTAGACTATCTATGTTATATTTTTTTGCAATCTAATTTTTATTTATAAAAAGATGAATAATGTAGAGATGCGATCTCTTCGTCGGATATGCGGAGTCAGTTTAGCTGATCGCATACCCAAGGAAGAGATACACAGAATGGTAGGTACTAGCGTGGATGTCACAGTGAGAATGAAGGAGAACGTGCTTAGCTGATTTGGGCACGTCGAGTGAATCAGTGAAGAAAGAATGGCAAAAAAAGATTATGAAGGAAAAGTGACTGGTAAAGTAGGGAGGGGAGACCTCGGTTGACCTTCGAAAACACAGTATCGACGATACTGGAGAAAGGTCATGTAAAAAGCTTGAGGAGAAGGACCCCCCCGGAGGGCATGTATGAAGAGGTTGATGACAGTGGACGAGGCGAAAGAGGTATGCCGAGACCGTAGCGTTTGGCGCTCCGCTCTCTCTGCCTACCCCGCTAGCGATATATAGCGTGAAGCCAAGTTAATATTTTTTCTAACTCTAAATTTAATGTTCTGTTTTTCTAACTCTAAATTAAACCTCTTATTTAAGAACCCACGTTCTCAATATTATTAATGTCCTTGCGATGTTTTAAATTAATATAAATGATGATAGTGTCATTAATAAATTTTATCTAAAAGTTACTGTCCCTTAAAGATTTTTTCTATCAGTCTTACCTATCCATTTGCTCTTGAGTCATGTCAAGTGCTTCCTGCATCTCCCTCGATGTATTTCTCACAAATTCTGGGTCACAGTACTCCGCTAAACCTTGTTCTGCCAACACCTGTTCAGAGTTAAAATATTATGATTGGAATGAATTCAATTCATTAACGCAAATTAATTGATTCGATAATTTTGATAAAATTTATATTGTATTTATAGTAGTGTATATTTATTAAATAAATGTGACGTGGCGATCATAACGCTATGTCATTAAATTAAGTAGGAAGCAAAATCACTAAATCGTTTCATCAGTTTAGAATTTATGCCATTAAAAATGAATTGAATAAATAATTCCAACCAGTTAGACCAAAAGTAACATTTAGGATGTTTTACTATGTTTTAAAGTGTTATTCCACACTTAGGACAGAAAATACTAAACTTAAATTTTAAAATTTTAAAAAGCGTATAAAAATTTTGAACGAAGCAGGATTTGAACCCGCGCCTCTGGAATACCGTTCCAGCGCTCTGACCAACTAAGCCATTCGTTCTCACCGAGCTCCGTCGAAATTCTTATACGCTTGGAATAACTTATTTATGTTGTTAGCATCTCTGTAGGGAGATTTTTACAAATTTCCGCTACCCAAAGACAACTCGTAAGATTTATCGTTTGGCAAGAGAGAATACTATTTATTTTAATATTTTTTACTATGTTTTAAAGTGTTATTCCACACTTAGGACAGAAAATACTAAACTTAAATTTTAAAATTTTAAAAAGCGTATAAAAATTTTGAACGACGCAGGATTTGAACCCGCGCCTCTGGAATACCGTTCCAGCGCTCTGACTAACTAAGCCATTCGTTCTCACCAAGTTCCGTCGAAATTCTTATACGCTTGGTACAACTTATTTACATTTAGGATGTTGTCTTTAAAAAAATAACAGTATAAGAAGTCTGTATATTAGAATCTTATATAAGGATGTTGGGTTAAATAACCCTTATTTATCTATCTGCAACCAATTTTAGATAAAGGGCAATAAAAAAAAATATTTTGTTTATTATATTCCGAAAGTCTTTATTCTAATCTTCGACAATCTTAAAGAATAATGAAGTAAATATATCAATAGTAATTAAGTTGGAAACGGAATTGTAGTAATCGGAAAGGAATGTCTACTGAACAGCCGGGTTCACTCTGCCCAAATCAGTAGTTTTACAATAAGTAACATTCATAAATTTGTGACATTAAAAAATTAACTGAACAAAAACTTGATCTACTCCCAAAGTTAGAAAAAGTGCAATTAATCCAAAATTAAATACGTAATATTCCAAAAATAATTCCAGAATTCAAAAAAGATGATATATTATTATCTTAATAGTAATAGGAATGTCTTCTAACACTTTTTTTTATGGCAAAGACAAGGAAAACGAGCGTACGGGTCACCTGATTGTCAGTGATCACCGTCGCCCACGACCCCGTGTACCACCAGGGGACTAGGTACGTTGCCGGCCTTTGAGGTGGAGGTAGACGCGCTTTTTGAAGGTACCCATGTCGTATCGACGTGGAAATAGTGCCGCGTGTGGCGCGTGGAAGGAAATTCCTACAAAACCGCACAGTACTCGAGTGCCACGTATCCAGATGATGTGTATGGTACATTAACTTGTGGCGTACTGTGCGGTTAGAAAATTCGGCGGCCCTGTTTGGTACCCAGTCAAACAGTTCTCCAGAACACTCCCCGTGATAAATACGGTAGAGAACTCACAGTGAAGATACGTCTCTACGCAATTCCAAAAAACCTAGTCTACCCTGCTATGTATATCGTAAAGCTATAAAATATGTATATTTTAAAATTCCTTACCCTTGTGACTAGACTCTCAGCGGAGCCGACCACTGGCACTGAGCTGTTGCGAGGACTCCCGGGCAGCGACACTACACTGCGACAACTATCGCCGCCTGTTATATCAATTTCATCATTACACATTTTATCGTTATTATGTGGCCGTCATTGTTTTTATACACATGTCGTTTTACTAAATCTGGGTTACTTTATTTAAAATAATTTCAAATTTTCTCGTTTCATTTTAATTTATTTTCAATCACGTCTAAAAATCCGGTGTAATTTCTCTCGTTCTGCTTATATCGCCAATTCTCTAATCTCATCTATTTTAGTCTACACTACTGTCTATTCATTTAACGTATGCAGTTAATACATTTTTTAAGTCTATCCAAGCAATGAACCCTGAATATTGCAGCAACTATTCTACATTTTTTCTAATCACCTATAACGGTTCTCGTGAATTTTTGTGAATTCTTGTTTCTATTCGTGCAAATTTTAAATGCAAGCGTTAATTTTTTGTAAATTCCTCACTAAAAGCTTCTATTCGTTATTCTATACTAATGCAACACTATTAGCTGTTCGAATGATTTGTTAGTTTTCATGCCCGTTGACTGCTTTATTGGTGTAGCAATTCATTTGTAGCTGCACCAGAGGTACGTTGTTCGCTCTTCACATAATATTTAACAGATTATGATGAATATACTTGGTTATATTATACAAATAGTTACTTGTTAGTGATTGAGTTATCTTGCCAAAATTAGGATGAAATATTCTTGTATAAATGGGATAAAAAATGTTAATTTATTATTGTGCCGATTTTGGTACTGATTTCTGTTTTTTTAGCTGTTATATTAGTGTTCAGGTGGAAGCATAAGGTTTTTTAGTGTAATATTTAAAAAAAATGTGCAAAAAATTGTGTAGGTGTGTTTATTAGAGTGTAGGTAAATGGAATGATGTTGGCAATATGATAGCTGGCGTAATTGTGTACTTATACCAGACTGTTCGGAGTTTGCATTCCTTCGTGTCTATTTTGTTTCTTAAAAGCTTGAAATACGTTAGTGCATGATGCTTGTCATAAGAAAGCTTCCTTCATTTGTTCTTATAATATATTTTTTTTGTTTTTTTTTATCTTCTCTCACTATCCTACCAAGAAATAATCATTAGAAATCATGATGACAAATATTTTATAACTGTCTCTGTCTTATGTTATGCATTGTACATAAATTCCAACGTATAATTCAGACACTAAGGATAATTGAATCCAAAGCTCCCTAAGCCGAACACACGTGAGAAGGAAACTTTCTGCGTGCAGACCTTCTACAAGCGGGCGCTGGTGCGGCGGCGCATGCGGGGCGGGGTGGGGGCGGGGCGCGGCGCCCGACGACGCGGAGCGCACCATCCGACCTGCGGGCGCGCGCGGCGTGCGCGGCGTGCGCAGGCTGCGCCGCTCGCGATCGCGCGCCGCCGCGTGCGAGAACGCGAACGGCAGCCGCGCCGCCGCGTTGTACCCGTACAGCGTCATGGCGCGCGACTCCGCCGGCGCGCACTCGCGCGCCAGGAACGCGGAGATCTTGGGCGTTATCGTCTCCCCGGGAGACGGCGTCTTGTCCTCCGGTGACGCTTTACGTATTGTCAACTTTTCGGAGCCCTCGGGATGGACTTTTTGTCTCGAAACGGGAGATGTCGATTTTGCTCCGGACGCTTCAGGTGTTGACAGGTAGTTCACGCATCCGAACGCGAGCCCAATTTGACCGAGCATTTCCGGGTAGTTTGATTTTTGGTTGCTATCCAATGCGGCGTGGAACAAGGTTAGTGTTAGTCACAACATGCAATGTCAAAATATGTGAGTGTTTGTTAAAGAAATGTATATGTATTTAGAAAACCACTCGTTCACACGTTTTAGCTACCTTTGTAAATAGCGTTCTTTAGATCATTTGTTGTAGCTCTGCAATAAGGCGAGACAGTGATTATTTTCAATTTAGAACGTAATATTAAACATGAAGTTATGATGATAGAAATAGTGACAAAATACACAATACTCACTCAAGAACTTGGTATATTTTCTCTGATTCTCCGTTAAAAATCAGGGGCCTTAATGGTATTTGTTCTTTTGGCTGTCCATTTGCCCTAGAACGTGGAATATATTGATATTTTCTTTCCAATGACGGTGCTCATGTATCAAAAAATAGCTTAAGTAAAAAACATTCAAAGTTGCCTATTTTGAATAGTGGCTTATTATAGTTATCATTTTAAATTATAAGTATCATAATTACCTTCTCCTAAATCATTATTTACTGTTTAAATAATATTAAAGTGTAACAAGATAAAGTACTTACAAATTTGGTGCTATTGGCAAAGGTCCTACTCCATACTCCCGTTGCATTAATGAACTCAAATGATTTCCAACGGCTTCTGTTAAAAAAAATATTATAAGTATATATTTTTTTACTGTACTAAAAAGAATAAATGAAAAAATATCCATTTTTTCTTCTTTATTTTGTCAATAATAATAATAATGATACTACCTGGCGGACCTTCGCCATGTTTCCGAGGCCTATGGAAATGTCTGTTTGGGCCATGCCTGCGAATACTCGACCAAACGCCACCAAATAATGAATGATTTCGCTGTAAAAAATGTTATACATTAAACATTAATTACTTCAGCAATTAATTCAACTGCTGAAAGTGGAGGACATAGATACAAAAGCAACGTGAAAATGTTAGAGTAGGGATAGAACAGAAAATAAATGAATTATTAGATGTGATGGATGTTGTTAGTGTGATTGAGATCAAATGAATGGGCAATGACGACTGTTTACGAGTGATGATTTCAAGATAGATATGTCCTGCCCTCAACTTCATTAGACAAACTCGCGTAGCTTTGGAACAGTGTCAGGGACGTTATAAGCAGTTTTAGAGGGAATTAAGAACGTCTGTTCAAATCACTCTATATTAATTATTGATAGTTGATTTGAACAGTCGAGTCGGAACTGCGCAAAGCGTTAACGAGGTTATGCTAGCCTTGTATATGTAGTGATAAGATACCAAATGAGGCTGAGTCTCGATGTAGCTGGTGGGAAAAATAGCATAAAAGTTGAGAGTAAAATACGAAGTTTGAAATATAGATAGTATAGGGATAGCGAGATATTAAGAAAAATAAAGTAGTAAAGTATAAGTGCCGAGTCGATCAAATATGGTGGGCGATGCATCTTGAACCTGTTCTGGTTTCTTTGCAATTTATGCTGGAAATGAGGAGAGACAATTGATAAGGTGCAGTTATAATAACAATATATAAAGGTAATAAGTTCACAGACAGATTTCGCGAGCTAGAAATACTAGTAAGAAGAAACCCAGAGAGATCTAAAAGGCTCTTGTGAGAGGCTTTAATCTTTGAAGAGGTTTAATAGATCAGATCCTTTGCTTCTGCATGGAAAATTCTTGGTCATAAATCGAAAAGTTTTCTGTGTTTATGTAGAGTTAGAAAAGGCACTTGACAAAGTTATAAAAAAGAACTTGCATGTGAATACAAATATAAAAAGTGAATACGAATATAAAATGTGAATTAGTGAAGAAAAAGTGAGTGGTAAAAAGAGCAGAGGGAAACCTACGTTGACATATGCAACTAAAGAGATATCGCTTAGTTCTCTCAGGTTATCCTTCTATACGAAACTAAGTATACATTCATGTGTATCTCGATTAAAATTAGTTTTTCTATAATTTTACATTAATGAAGATACTTATTATAATTTACAAGGCCTGCTTTTTCTCTTAATTTAAAATGATGGATAGACATGAAAAGAGCTATGTACTTATATAGTTGGTAACCTTACTTTTAGTTTTTACTTACCCTATGCATAGGTACATCATTATCCGGTATAACTTCGTCAAGTGTCCCTGAGATCGCTCTCTTTAGTTCCGGTCCAGCCTCGTGTAATGTCCTCAGGCCTGCCTGTAACGTCATCTGATGACTCTGCTCGTCAGTCTGTCTCATCTCTTGTTCCTTTCTCTTTTTGAACCTTTACACCAATTGAATGTTTAAGTGGAATAGAAAATAATAGTGAAATATTTGTTTTTGTCTATTCTGCTATTTATACAATATTATACAATACATTAGTAGCAAAAAAATTTTTAAAAGTGAAATTTTAAAGCCACACTTTATTATCCAATGATTGGTGTGCAACTAAATTCTTAGCTATGCTATTGCAATATACTAAAATTGAATTGTTATTATTTTTGTACTTTATTCTTTCTAATTTTTCGAATTTGTAGACCTTATTTCTATATAATTGTACGCTACTCAAAGTAAAATCTAGCTTTTTCTAAATATTTAAAAAAATCTTCCAAATTTGTTTGAAAATGTTAAATGTGGCTGTGTTTCGATATTCGTGTGTGTCTCTTGATAAAATCCGATAAAACACAAAAGCACAACATTAAATTTCGGACATTGGATGGGTAAACACGATTAAGTGATCTCCCTTCTGTCAGTGCATGCGCAATGTCGTGATTAGACTGTGTGATGTATGTGGGTACTTTGAAAGTCTTCAAACCGTTTAATGTTCATGGAATATTAAGTCTCGAAGGACCATGCGGGGTACAACCGAAAACATCTAGGATTGAACCTGCTTTCTTTTGATCTGATTACTATCGTCTATACTGAGCTCTTATAAAAACACTAAAGGGCAACATTCTCTCTCCTAAACAACATACGTTTTCTTAGATGGGTTACTTACGCGTGATTCCTATGGAACAAAAACATAGAGTCAGTGTTAAACTGAACACAATAGATATAAATAACTAAGGTTGAATACAAAAATAGAACAGTTTACAGTGCGTTAAGTTAGCATATAACTTATTCGTTAGATCATTTTCTGTAGATGTAATTGACCTAATGAAATTAAAATATTTTTTTGACGAATATATTCTTCAATAAAGATATATACATTTAAAATAAAACCCCAAAGAAAATAATTGGCAATACATCTAGTAAGGCTTCTAACCAGTAACTTTTTAGTCATATTAGCTATTTTTTAATCTGAAGATAACAGAACAACAATAACTGTAGCACATGACATATTACTCTGAGACTCCTGTGAATATCAAAAAATAATTTTATTTTAATTTTACTAAAAAAAATATAATTATTTATCGATTTTATCATCAAACAGACAAAAAACAACTCTTACCGTCTAAAGTAATCCTGTATAAGGAATGTAGCGTAAAACTTGCCGACGGTGATTTCGTTGGGGTCTCCCGGAGGCGGTACCACCTGATCCAGGAGCTTGGGGGACGTTCTCTTCCAGATCTTTTTGATGACTGCTCGTAGTTCAGTGTTACAGTCATCGATGTTGCCTGTGGAGATAATTTAACATGTTTGTTTTTTTTTATCACAAAGGGATGATTTCTTCTTTAACTTTTTTCTTATCTGCATATTAGTTTTGTATTGATACGCATTAAATTAAAAAAAAATCGCAAAATTAGTGTATAAAATAATGTTTTTTGAAGTTGGTTAGGGCGAATTTCATGTTAAAAAATATGAATTTAGAGTGTTAAACCTGTATATTTGGACGCATAATAATTATTTTCAACTCTATTAGGTGATCAGTCAATAAATATGTACGCGTACCAATAAAAACTAGGATCTTTTTCAAGTTTCTGGCTGTATCACTTAGCAGCCCACCCTGCTATGATATAAGACACTCAGATCTCATTAGAACACTTCGTGTTAAATGGCGTAACTTAACGCCAATCTCTGCGGATTGAGGAAATGTAAATATTAAATATTTCATTTCCTCGAGTGGGTATTATAACCAAAGCATGCCGGGCTTACAGTTGTACAAAAGAAATAAAATCGCCCGTAATATAATAAACAGTAAAGACATACCATCAGTTTTGATCTTGAGCGAAGTACGAACGACGGCGAAGAGGGTCGCGTTGAACAGCACCGTCCCGTCGGAGTTGAGCGGCATGTTCATGGACACGAGGCGCTTACACGCCACGCGGTGCGGACATAACTTGCCGAATCCTAACATGAGAGAAATATACAAATTGTTTTATTTGAAACTATTTTAATCACCTTTCTATCTATGATCACGGACTACTGCAAAGTGTTCGAAACGTCGGGTTTCCAAATATGTATAAAGATATATTTATGACTGTTATAAATTATTAAGTGATCCATTTTTGGAATTAATCCGGTTAAATACGGTATAAAGATATATTTATGACTGTTGGAAATTATAAAGTGATTCCGTTTTGGAATTAATCCGGTTCAATACGGTATAAAGATATATTCATGACTGTTGGAAATTATTAAGTGATCCATTTTTGGAATTAATCCGGTTAAAGTGTGTAATAATCGCGAAAATCAAAGATCCTAATTTTGTTTAAATTTAAGAATTGACAAAAGACAAGATAGTTTTCAGATAGTCGTCCTTAATGAACATGTAACATGATTAATGGCGACTAAGATATGGGTCTAGCATAAATTTTCCAATGTATATATTCTATAGAATCAATACATTGTTTAGAGACATAGACGCTAAAACACAATTTCGCTTATAGCTCTATTAGACTATAAATAAATATAACGTACATTTTAATTTCTCAAAAGGAACAGAAAAAATATAATATAGAAAAATGTAAAGATAACAACTATAAAGCTCACCTAAAGGTGGACTGATTTTTCGTAATAAAGTAACTACATCTAAATGTTTTATTCTTCCTTTCGCATCTGGATCGTATTCACTCCATAACCTGAAAAATAAAAATGATATAAATACGGTTTCTTTTTAAATTTGAATACAGTGAAACATAACAATGACATAAAGATATTGTTTATTAAATAATTATTAAAAAAAATACTCAACAAACATTTGAAATGTTGTCGAAAGTATTGTTTGCCTTTTGAGGCTTAAATAATTAGAAATTAAGTCAGTATCCATTTATTTTTCTGTACATTATATAATAGAGTCTATTTTAGATATTATTTTTTACCTTATAAATTCATCTAAGTGGTGTGGTCCCAATATTGACCAGTCTCTGGTTAAATAATCGAAATTATCCATGATGACGGCAACGAATAAATTGATGATCTGAAAATAAATATAATGCATTTTTATAATAAAAGTACGTGACTGAATTGTTGAGGTCTACCGTGGCGCAGGGGCACAAGCAGTCGAATGTTATGGCAACATGTTGTGGGTTCGATCACCACATGAGGAAATTAAATATTCCATATTTTCATTTCTGCGCTTAAATTCGGCGGAAATGGGGAAAGGCAACGAAGAAAAAAGAAGCATCTCTCTATCTGCGGGACGCTATGCAAAGCCAAAAAAATCAATATGTGAGGTCTTTTTCTCTAAAGTAGGAAACAATAAAGGTATTAAAACAATTTCATAATTAACGGTACGTTTGCTGCTTCTGACATTTTAGTGTCAGAACCAATGGCGTTTCCGTGGATTGATTCTGTTTGCCTAAATAGGAAAGATTGCGTGACGTGCTTAAGTCGGGACACATTCCATCAAATAAATTTGATTATTTAATGAAAAAAAAACAAATTCCCCAAATTATTGTACTTGTAACACAATAGATGACGTGTATCATGTTATGATGGAATGTATCCATAATGAACCTCTCAGGCGTCGCTTATTCGGTAGTAGGCTTTTTTATAATAATGTAGGCTTCGGCAACAATATTTTTGCGGTATCTGAATTCGCAAAGAAAATGTTTTATCTAGTGCAGTTTAAATTTAATTGTAGTTAAGTAATATTTGAATGTAAACATTACAGAGCGGCATGGTCGTTGTAACGACAAAGCTCATAAATAAAGAGAAAAAGAAAAAAAAAAACCAATGGTGTTTAAAAAAAAACATTTCAGTTGTAAATAGAATGTTTTTTTTAATTACACAAGCCATTATTTACTTTTACTTAGTCAAATGCTATTTAAACAATCACATAGCAAATAAAAAATAAGAGTAACAACTTATACAATTAAATATATCAAAAAATACTAACAAGAAAAGAGCACAGCACGTAAAAAGAAATGAAATATGGAAAAGCCAGGACGCTCCCACAGGAGCCACTGCTGTCTTCCTCCCCCTCTTCCTCATAGTTCCTGTCGCAACGCACATCCGGTTCCGGTGACACGCCCATCATAATGTCCTGCCACGCTTCACCTGGTAAAATATTTAAGCTATTATTGTTACGTATTATTTAATTAAACTAAATTTTAAAATGATCTTTGACGTTGCGACCATTATGGCCAAATTATATTTAACTTTTAAATAATTTGTATACGCAAACATATATTAGGTACTATAAATTTTTATATAAATTTGTTCATTAGGTTTTGTGTGATTGCATTCAATTTATTTAAATATTAAAATTAAATGTTAATAGTAAACATATAACTAGCGACTGTTAACGATTTTAAATACAAAAAAGTAATGTTAATCTTACCGGTGGCAGAGCGAAATAACACTAATATTGCTTGTGGAAACGTTTGGAAATGGTTATTTCGTGTGATGGGGGTGTCGTCGTCTATTGCTATTTTGCCAAACACCTAATAGAGAAGAAATTGTAAAAATTATTACAATCATTCTGTTACTTTATTTTTAATTTTAGTATAAAACATAAAATTATATTTATTGAAAATATTAGTAAATTATACAAAATTTGATATATCTAATGCTTCGAGAAAGCTTTATAAAGTCTGTTGGACGTCATCGTTAAACTCGTGATGCAATTTAACAGTTAGATTTATACCAAGAATTACCATTTTATTTAAAAACTTTGTAAAAAGTAATATATCAACTTAAATTGTTTTACCGGATTATTAAATACATACCCAAAACTATTGTTACAATCGTAAAAAGTACAAAGACTAAAACTGACCTGCATTCCAACAACAGCGTAAATGAAGAACAGCATCAAAATCAACAGAGCAACGTAAGGCAGAGCTTGGAAGGACTTAATAAATGTCCAAAGTAGTGTCCTTATGCCTTCTCCACGAGATAGTAGCTTGACGAGCCTCATCACACGAAACAGTCGGAAAAAGTTGATGGAGGGGATCGAACTTTCCTGTTTCAGAAATAATATAAGTCAATACATTTAATATGTACACATTATTATGACCGTACAAAGAATAGATCAAGTTTATTGAGATGTCATTGATTTCACCACATTTAGATGTACGGCGTTGAGTTTCGCCATTCAACACACTTTCGCACTACTTTAAATTCGGCAGAAAAATTGGGAAATATAAGAGTCTTAATGGGTACGGAGTGTCTTTACACTTGGCTAAAAGGAGAATACTGCGTTTTATTCAATATATGTAAGATTTTCTTTGAACAGGATTTGAAAAAGAAGTATATAGAGTTTAAATAGAAGTATAGAGTTTAAATGTATAATTTAACCATCTACATTAGAATTAATAATAGCTTATCATATATATATATATATATATATATATATATATATATATATATATATATATATATATATATATATATATATATATATATATATATATATATATATATATATATATATATATATATATATATATATATCATTTAAAAATCAGTTTTGTAATTTGTGTTTCAATTTCTCTAGGAAGATGTACTTCCATTTTATGTATAGTTGAATCGAGAGTTGATGTGATAATTTACTTATATTCCTGTTTGTTGGTTATTTTTTGTTTAATGGTGTTTGACTTTTGCAGTTTTAGTTTTCACTTCACATATTCTTAGTTTATGTTCCATAAGTGCTTAACTACTTTGTGTATTTACAATTTCTATTGTAATGGTTGAATTTTCGTGATGTGTAAAATGCTGTGCTTTTTTACCAATGTTTTAAAAATATATAAATATATATTATATTTATAGATACATAGTTCTTTATACAGGTTACTGTCCCAAATGCAGTACGGTACATCGAAAGCTAATCTTATCATTAAGTTGCTGAACGACATATAAAGCTTTTAAATTAGTGACATCAATAGTAGAAGAACGTGATGTATGTTTGTTGAAATTATGTCTAGGTTTCCGTATTGTGGCCATTCTTTCGTTTCAAATTTATCTCATTTCGATAGAAGTTAGTAAAATCTCAAAATCACGTTTTGCTTAATCCTAATGGACAATTCAAAGTATTTCTCCGAAAATAATATTTCTATTTGTCCATGTCTATCCAACATTTGTTATCTGTGTTAATATTAAATACCTAGAAGTTCTTATATAATTCTCAAAGTGATAATGACGATAGCTGACATGTTTTTAGATAATCCAAGATTTAAATATATTGAAATTTTACATTTCAAAAAATTTTAAGAGGAATATAATGCTGTTTGAACTTTATTTGTAAAATTCTTTCCATAAACCGAGATAATATCCATGTTTTCTTTTAATAATATATATCTTTATCCATAAAAGCGTGCACTCACCTTCACAACGTGGGCTCTTGGTAGTCCACTTCCCTGAAATAAATATTACGCTTCAATGATCTACGTATAGATGCAGTGTTCTTGCTGTTATTACGACACCTATGTCCATGCTGGGGACAGTAACTACACTGCCTAAATTTAAAATTTCAACTTAGAAATATTAAATAATAGTATAAATATTATATAATGTACAAGATTTTAATGCATTCAGGAATAAGGCACTCAGATTTTTTAAATTTAACATTTATTAAGAAATTAATTAATCCTACTAATTATAAATGTGAAAAAATCGGAAGAGTTTCTGAGTGAAACAAATGCCGTGGTCCGTAATTAGCTCACATCGCTCACAGCGCTCCAACGCTCGGTCCGTATTGAGCTTTTATCGCTCACAGTTAGCGTTGTGAATAGTGTGACGTCACTGGCTAGTGCTTACAGTGCTGACGGGTCGGAGCGTGAGCACCGTGAGCGTTGATGTTATTTTGACGTTTAATATATCCCTCACGTCAATATCACTATCGTCAATTTCCTCAATTGTGGAAAATGCTTCAACATAACCATTTTTTGCTGGCTTTCAGGCTATACCACATACTCCACTCATATTTATATAAAAAAGTGCTCTATTAGGTACTTGCGAATTTGACAAGTTAAACATATTAACTTGTCAAAGCCGTAAGCACGCTCACAAGTGGTCCGTATTATTAGTACTGCTAACAGACGTTAGCGCGCTCACTAATATCGGACCGCCCGTTAGCAGTGTAAGCGTTGTGAACAATGTGAGCATAATTCGGACCATGGCCAAACATCCATTATTCAGTAATATACAGCTTATTTATCAGAATAAAATACAGATTATAATTTATATATTTATTAATAATTTTAGCAATTATATATAAGTATAGGCTAAGCGCGCACAGCTACTTTGGGGTCAATAGATACTCATAAATCTTAAAATGATTAAAATATACTAAATACTCCATTACTGTGTCGTGATAAAGTATCTAAATAAAAAAAAAACTAATTTTGATTTTGATTTTTAAACTTAGGCAGTGTAAGAAGTGAGTTACTATATATAATAAAATAAAAGAATATCGCTCGAGGCGTGCGCAGTGATTTTACCTGATTCTTGAGTTCGTTTACTTGTGAGACAACGATGTCGATGATGCTGCCGAGCACGATGATGAAGTCGAACGTGTTCCATGCGTCGCCGAAGTAATTCTGGAATAAAATATCTTTTTTGGTATAATATCTATAAATAATAACTACTTTTTTGGTATAATATCTATAACTTAATAAATTTAAATTACTACGAGCAAAATATTATTAGAAAATGTTTATTTATATTTATTTGCAATGTATTTCGCAAATTGTAAATACGAGATAGGGTCCTATTATTCACCAAAAACAAATCAGTAATTTAGACACGAGGCAAGTTTCAAGAAAAATCATATTTTCTATAACCAACAAAAATGTTATCAAAAAATCAGAATACTTTAGAAATTAAACAGACAAGTAATATTTAAACTCAATTTGATAAACCACCTTAAACCTAAATGCGGCGAGTTTAAAAATAAACTCAAGAGCGAAGACAGCTGTGAATATCATATTAAGCATGTCCAACGCCTTGCTGTACTCCGGTGACTGGTCGTGGTACTTCATGGCGAGGG
This sequence comes from Eueides isabella, assembly GCA_019049475.1. Taxonomy (NCBI): domain Eukaryota; kingdom Metazoa; phylum Arthropoda; class Insecta; order Lepidoptera; family Nymphalidae; genus Eueides; species Eueides isabella. Next base: position 9,724,541 of record CM032406.1, read on the forward strand.
TGATGGTGTTTATCATGATGAGCACGAAGATGGCGTACTCGAAGGGCTGTGAGGTCACGAACCACCACACTTTGTACTGGATTCGATGTTTGGGTATGTACCTTGATTGAATAACAAAGATTTTAACCTTTTTTAATTAATTATTCATTATTAACTGTCTTAATTTGGTATTTTTTTGGGATTTTATGTGTTTGTAAATATATCGGCATTGAATTTTGCAACTCGGCGAAAAGTGGGAAGTATCCCCATGGGAATGGAATGCACTATAACTAGGTTCTCAAGTCCCACCGTCTACTTTGCCATCTCCTTTTTCCGCTGAATTATGGAGAAATTTCGTGGTGACTGGTCTGGTCTGGAACATGGATGTCGCATTTCACCTCGTTACCAGGGCGAGAAAAGAAAAATATTAAATATAATTTGCTGAAGTGGGGCTCGAAGACACAACAAACAGATTACATTGATTTACCTTCTGATAGGTTTAGCTTTAAGCGCAAATTCTATACAATTTCTTTGGTTCTTGTCTAGTTCACAATTCTTGTATTCCTGTTCACCCTCGTTCTGGAATGTCACTATGACGAAACCGACGAATATATTTACCTACCTACAAATATAAATATTATTAATATTTTTCCTCATGCTTAAGGTTGAGGTAATTTAGTTAAAATTAAATATTTAGTAATTAAGTTTCACATAATTACGGTAGACCAATACTGGGCTACTTTACCCTATTATAGATTCACGCGCGGCGTGAAAGTCGGAGCCAATTTGAGAACCTAGTGTTAAGACACTCCGTTCCATTTTCCAATTTCTGCCGAATTTGAGATATTACATATATGTGACGGAAAACAACAAGAGATTTTGCCTTGTCACAAGCGCAAAAAATATAATAAATGATGAAATATTTCATTTCTTCAATTGGGTATCGAACACAAAATTTGTCGAGTTTACAGTCAGTTCCAACGGATGAACGAACGAAGTAAGACAAAAATAATTAAATATTATAGAAACTATGTTTAGTTTCTATAATATTTAATTTCCTCAAATAGAAGCAACATAACATCGACAACCGATGCATACTGATAAGCATGAAATATATATAACATTGATTAAAGTTTTATTAAGTCATGTCTTACCATAAAGAAGGCAATTATAATAATGTAAATAATATAGTAAGCTGCTACAATTGGACGGAAGTTAGTGATGGGGCCACGGTCTTCAGCATTCGAATCTATAGATACATACAATAACCTGAAAGGAAATGTTCATTCATTATAATGTCAACTTTAATTTAAATTTTGTGCTAATTATTAATCGTTCTTTCTGCATTTTCATTTTGAAAATATTATTTTCTTTTATTTTATCACAATATCTATATATTACGAAAAAGAAAACAAGAATTTCAATTCTGTTGAAAGATGGTAATTATTTTTCAGGTGGCGAAACACAACGTCATATTTTTAAACGCTGCAGTCTTTCTCTTTTTAAGCTTAAATTTGATCCCTCACCCTGGCCATCCTTCAAAAGTAGACACAGTGAAAAGAGTCAGCATTCCTTTCATCACATTATCAAAATGAAAATCATTTCTCTTCCAAACTCTATCTCTAACTACATAATTAGGATTTTCGAACACTAAATAAGTCCCCCTGGAATCAAAACAAGTTTTCAATACGTGTCCAAATATTTACAAATCAATCATATAAACAAAATACTTACTGACACTCATCTTTTGTCATTTTGGAAATATCATTACACCTAAAAAATTTTCCCTGGAACAAAACTTGAGTGATTAGATAGATATACCAAATGGCTAGACTAAAAGCAGTTAGTAACAAATACATAATGCTGAAGCTTGTTACGTAGGAAATTTCTCATGATGTCAGAAGCGATTTTAAACAGCAATTATCAACATATTTACAAACTGGTTTAATTCGTTTTCATTCATAATATATATTCCAGAATGTTAGAAAAAATCTATAGATTTGATAAATGCAATGATAAGAGTTAAAAATCAATACGAAAGTTCAGGGCTCACCTTAAATAACTGTACACCGACGACAGCGAACATAAATTGTAACAAATACGTAACTAGCATTATATTGCCTATTGTCTTAATCGCTACTATCACACATTTCACTACATACTATAGAATGAATGGTGGTGCAGTTAGTTGCGTGGGTATACATTACCAGGGGTAAGTCCGGTCCGGTAACCACGCAGCGACGGAACATACGGGGAAAAGCAAACAATATTTAATAACAGGGCTTTAACACGAGGAAAGGGTATTCTATATACTTTGTTAAGACAATTGTTAGACGTTTCCAAATGGGTATGACGACAACGCCAAGGTAGGGGGTATGGTTATCTATGAAATTAGTTCTCTAAATGAACTGGATTGTTTAATTCTACACCTTTGGGTTGGAACTAATCATGCCAAAATTTTGGTTAGTCGTTCACTACTATAACGCAGTATTTTTCAGTATTATTTTTATTTTATTTTATTTTTAATATGGGAAGATGACTATACCTTGCCAATAGATAATAGATATGTTTGCTATAAAAAGTATGTTTTTTTTTAATTGAATTTTTCAAACATAACATTGTCAATCATAACACTAACAATGAAAGTATAGAAGAAAAGAAAATATTTTTAAAATAGAAATAGTAGTAAAAAGTGTAGAAAATATTAGACAAGAAGGCGTGATGAGCAATAAATGAAAATGCGAAGGAAACAAAGCGCAAAGCAAAGCATAAGTTAAATACATATATACTATAATTAAATAAAATGGACAAAAAAATATTCATGAGAAATTTATGAAAAAAGGAAATATATCGAGAAACAAATAACAGCAAGTTACCCAAAGGTGTAAGTTTACAAAAGTTTGAAATTTGTGTAAAACTCCAACCGACGTGGACACACGTGAGGTACACAATACGATACAAGCGATCGTAATGACGAGGGTCTGGTGGTGCTAATGATACGAATAGATTACGACACTAAACATCATACAACACTTAGTGTATACATCAAGTGTCTCTGTACGAACACGAGTATCTCTAATTAAAAAAATATTGCGACACCATAATATGTGTCGCATTTGCCGCTTTGTAAAGACGTTGTGTCAAAACAACACAACAGGCTTAAAATTTTCATATCGCATTACATTGTGATCAGATGTCGTGTGAACATCTCACACGTAATCGCGTACTCACAAACCCCGTACATACATTAATATCTGACATTTATGTCGGAATTTCTGTCGTAGTCTATTCGTACCATAGGACTCTTTAACGGCTTCGGCGCCCCCTACCTTGAACATTTGCACTCCCATGACCGCAAACATGAATTGGAGCAAGGACGTTACCAACAAAATGTTGCCGATCGTTTTGATTGCAACGATCACGCACTGAACAACGTGCTATAATCAGGGAAAAATTATTTTCAATATCCATTTATATTTATTGCACTTTTTATATATTTCTTCGTAAATATTTTATATTAAACTTAAGTAATTCAATATATGATTATATTTTGATGAAGTAAATAAATTACTGACCTTAAGGCCTTTGGCCCTGTTAATTGCTCTGAGAGGTCTCAGAACTCTGAACACTCGCAATATTTTCACGACGGATATACTCCCAGATCTGAAAGGGTACAAGTACATATCCGATATAGGTACAATGATTTCTTGGTATTTCAACGAAATGCTTATTATAAGTTATATATCAGTTTCAATGAGATCAATTCTGGCCTTTTATTTTATCACCTATCAGTGTCTCACACATTGTGTTACAATGTACTTTATATATCAGATGGTATGTGGTTGTATGTATAAATGAGACTAAAGTAGAAAAAAATTACAACATATTATATACCATATTACATATCCCTGTACCCAACCTGTCAACAAAACACTTACTTAAAGCTCATAGATATCAAAGATACGCAGACAACGAGCATGTCCAGTACGTTGAAGGCGGAGCGCAGGAAGGCGCCCTGGTGCAGCACGAGACCGTACGTCACCAGCTTCAGGAACAGCTCCAACGTGAAGATGCCCGTGAAGAATATATCGAATTGACTAAGCAGCTGGAATTAAAGTGGTGCGTTTACTTTAAATATAATTCAAAATGAAGGCAACACTGATTTTAATTTTGCTCGAATCTGCAGTTGCGTATGCGTAACTTTAGTTTTAATATATTTTTACATTACATTAATAATAATGATTAAGAAGTAATATTTAAAATATTAAGTTCGGAAAATAACCTAAAGTTTTTGTAAGTTAAGATTACCCAATTTCGAAATCCTTTTTGGGCAGCATCTAATGGATCTTCCGCCGCTAACATAGCCGACGAGAACATGATGCATACCAGAATGATGTTGCCGAATGTTGACGATGATGACATTTTGTAGCAGAAGACGCGAAATCTAAAAAATATGAATCGCTATATTTTTTGTACTTTATTTTCAATGGGAAAAACTGTGATATTTATATAATATCTCATAAATTTAAAAGTTTAAACTGTAATATAATTTGAGAAACACATTTATCTAACGGTAATAAAGATCAACACAAAGCGAAATAAACGACACATTTATTACACACCCATATAAAAGAAATAAATTTATATAAATATTATTGGTGAATAATGTAACATAAGCTACTTCATGCAAAATTATAAAATATCGACAAAACTTGCAATTCTAAGCTCATGCTATTAACACAAAATATAAGAACCAAAAACATGCACTAATATCTCGGCATGTTCTAATAAAATAAAACAGTTTATCTATGGATCTAATGTATCTAAATTACATCTCTATTATCGAGAACCTCTAATTTCATGCTTCTATACAAGAAAGCAGAACGCTACAAAATACCTAACCTCTAACATCGGAGTTTAAAGGTACCCTGTAATCTCATTGTCGATAATTTTGGATTTTTGAAGTAATTTTGAATGGAGGACAGCACTCGTGCACAAAATATGAAATGACACATAAAGACATAGACAAAATGAACGGAGGTGAACCAATCAGGACACGCCAATAGCACAATGAGTCACGGGTACCGAGCGACCGATCACCTGTTGGTTGGTGACAATATGAAGAAACTACTAGCGTTCGGTATTGGCGGCGTCTGATTTGGCATATTCAGTTCAGAGATCCGCCTCGGTCTAGCCGTTACGAGCGTTCCCTCCTCCTCGAGCTCGCCACCATCTTTGTGATAGAAACATATGACATTCCTTTCATTCAATTCTAGCTACAAATACTTAAATGTAACCTTCGCACCTATAAAAATATAACGTGTTCATGCCGAAGTGTGACGTCCCTACGCCTACGTTTTAAAATCATATGCAAGTAACGTAAGTGTTTAGCTAAATAATGTGTGAATAAAATTAAGTACAGTAACAAAAACGAATAGCTGAAAGTATTAAAATGGATTAAGATGAAGGCATAAATACTGAAACAGAAAAGCTCTGGTGACGTCAGCGTCTCCTCATTCGAGATGAGCCGACGGGCATCAGAGAAATTAAAAAACAAAAAGAAGAGGCAGATAAGAAAACATCTAATCGGAAGCGCCGGTCCGCGACGGTCCCTAACCTGTTGTCTTTGGGAAATATGAAGAAGGAGGAAGCATCGGGTATCGGTTTGGCCGAGTCCCGTATGTCCACCTCCGAGAGGCGCCGCGGCCGCGCCGAGGACGTCGTCGGCTTGCGTCTCAAACGCGGCTCGTCCGAAAATTCTGTGTTCACTGTGTTGGTTTGTTAGCTTATTGCTTCTCTCCCCATTTATTATTACTAGGCAGTAATCTTTACTTGATTATTGCAGAGTAATTAAGGTACTATATTATCCAGATATTTTGGGTGATGAAACAAGACTTATATACCTAGTATTATTATCAGTGTAAATAAAATTTGTAAAAATTTTGTACATTCATAAAAATGTATACATATATATATTTATAATATAATCTTTTGTTTTGTATTTCATTACTGACTAAATATAAAATGTATCAAGATTTATAGTTTTTAATTGATTGACTCATATTCTTTTGCAAGCCTTAAATTTCTTACCAATATGATTTCTCTGATGATTTTCCATATCATCCATCTCTTGCTCTTCCTCAACTCTCTCATCGTTCTCCTCATCCATACCAGGGTCTCCTATATCACCGTCTATTTCATCGTGGGGTTCACCTTCTGAACCAGTTTCTTCACCTTCATATTCTCGTTCGGAACTAAAATAATATATTTGTGCATGTTTATGGATTGATTTTTTTATTATTGTTTTCTTTATATTGTGTCATTTCTTTAAAAAAATTATAACTGAAAAAGTTAAAGTAATTTAAGAATTTTAAAGTATATTAGAAAATTACTCAGCTTCACGCTGTATTCCACAATTGACAGGATAGGTAAGGGAACTTGGGAACATATTGTTAAGAAAAATTAAATGTATAAATTGATAATATTAAATATTTTATTGCCTCCAGTGAGAGGATCGAGCCTACAACATGTCGCATTAAAATAAATTATAAAAAATGAATACGTACTTATCACTAGTGTAAACGTCATCATCGTGTATGTACTCGTCATCAGTGTCAGCGAGAACACCTTCAACTTCTCCTTGTTCCTCACCTTCTTTCTCTTCTGTAGCTTGCTGCATACAAAATTGTTGAACAATCAAAAAGCCTATATCACTGAATATGTTAAGTATCTATGAAATCAATACTCACCCCTTCTTCTTTCTCAATATTGGTCAACGATTCAGCATCAGCTAAGTTATCAACGGCGATAGCCAAGAACACATTGAGTAGAATATCTGAATTGCGATTAAAGAAATATTGGATTTATATAAAGAAAAACTAAAAACACTTTCAATTTGAAAGTCAACGTGCAACATAATATGTGTAGTTTTCATAGAAATTAAATCTATTTTAACAAAGGATACAATTGCCGCAAATAAATAGTATAATGAAGTAGATGCAGGCGAGGATGCCGAAGGTGCCGACGCCGCCGTACGCCTTTATGCCTTCATACATCACCGCGTTCCAGTCTTCACCCGTCAGTATCTATATTTTGAATAATATATTTCTAACATATAACGATCACGACAGTAGTGGCCGACCCTAAGGCTTTCTGATATTTTTGCAAATTGTACGTATTACGTACGTATTGTGCCTATACTCGGTGAGAAAATGATATATTTTTTAAATTATTTTCTAATTTTATCCTGATTACTGTCTACACAGTTGATTTGTTACATAGTAAGTCACAATCTGATTGTAATAATTTCTTGGAAGATCTTGGTAAACATAAACTTATAAATTATATGAATTAATTAATAATCTCAGAACTTAACAGATTAAAGGTGTTTACGGTTTACATTTCCTAGTTGTTGACTAGTACCTGAAACACCGTGAGCAGCGCCTGCCAAAAACAATCGAAGTTGTGACGATCCTTTTCTTCTTCGGGATCGTAGTTGAATTTTCCACCGAACACCTACCATATAATAAAGAATAATAAAAATATTTATTAAACTTATATAACAAAAGATATAATATCACAGCAATATGAATGTATGTAATCTTTCATTTAATTTTTCACACTTTTGTTTAGCTTCACAAGATATTCCGCCAATAACTAGGTAGGTAGGACAGATAGAACTTGAGAATAACAGGGTAAGTAGGATAGTGAGAACTTGAGAATAACAGGATAGGTAGGATAGAGAGAACTTGAGAATAACAGAGTGATAGGATGGGAAAACTTGAGAATCTAGTACGAGACACTCCGTTCCCATTAAGATAATTGCGTTCACAACTTCCTCTGAATTCAGGTAGGTGTTGAGTAGTGGAACTCCAAGCCGCGCTCTGCCTTGTTATCAGACAGAGGATATGAAAATATTCAGCGTAATATTTAAATTAAATACATACCTGCATGCCCAATAACGCAAAGATCATTATGAACAGAAAAAGCAGCAGCAGCAGCGAAGCGATAGATTGTATGGAATTCAGCAGCGACGCAACCAGATTTGATAAGGAACGCCAGTACCTGGTAATTGTTTCGAAAGTCATTTAGTAAAAGAATAGTTTGGAGTGACTGTAAACGACTGGTCGTGGGTTCGATCCCCACTTTAAGAAATGAAATATTTAATATTTCCAAATTAGATATTTAATATTTTCATTTCTTCGCTCTGGTACAAGCAAAGCGCGGCGTTAAGTTCCGCCATTCAATACGCAATCCCCTCTTTCCGCCTCAAATTCGGCAGAAAGCGGGGAATAGAAGTGGAACAGAGTGTCTTAACACTAGGTTCCCTAAGTCCCTCTGTTTACCCTACCATCTGCGGGATACAGCGTGAAGCTAAAAAAAAAATGATAATGATAAAAAACATCTAAATTGTTTTCTTTAAACTCATGCCTATATTCTTGTATAATATTTATATTTTTTGGGTGGGAAGCCAATAAAATAGTAAGCCAATTAAATGTTTTTTTAGTAACAATCAAAAGGTTTTATTTTAAATGTTATTTTTTTTTTTTTTCTTTTAGCTTTACACTGTATTCCACACATAATAGATTCCCATGTGCTTCCCAATTTCCGCTGAATTTGAGACATCGTGTGCTTAGTGTCAGCAAGGTCGCACTTTGCTTTCTTACCAGAACGAATAACTAAAAATATTAAATATTTAATTATCTCGAATGAGGACCGAACGCACAACCTATCGCACTCTTGTGCTCCTGTATCACGACTGGTCTCTAAATATATAACAAAAAGAATCAAATCATCAAAAAGATCTTATTATACGCAGTTTACTTACTTGGTGACCTTGAAGACTCTTAACAAGCGAACGCAACGTAACACAGACACACCCAGTGGAGGCATTAACTCGGTCTTGGTGAGCACCATCTCGCTGATGGACCCCACCACCACGAAGCAGTCGAAACGGTTGAACAATGAGACGAAGTAGCCCTGGACAAAAAGAGAAAATTAAGCTTAATTTTTTTATTATCAGAAATAATTATATGAATAGTTTATATAAATAATTTCTAAAAATTAACTCCATGAAGAAATCCGTTCATCGTATTTGATCAACAAATTACGTGGGTATGGAATACTTATTTTTAAAAAGCTCAACATTTTGACATATTATTATTATTGAATTATGATTTTTTTTGTATAATACAAAGTAGGCATACTTCAAAATAACGTTTTTTTTTCGCTAAATTAGTCATTTCATAGCTCTCCTGATGGTTTTGAAAAGAAATAGATGTGTTACTGCGCCGAGCACTTAGGCCGATCGTGCGTTCCTATCGCTAGCTCCATGCCCTCGTTTTGAATGCGAGTGAGTGACGGAACGTGACAATTATTCGTGCCTGCAAATCTGCTTTCAAAGACGTTATCACATCGAAATTAGATTCAAACGTTTTATCATATATCTCACCTGCAGGCCTAAACTGTACATCTTGACCAACATCTCCAAAGTGAAAAGTGCCACGAAGATTGCATTCCCGTACTCTTGAAAATAGTCGAGCCAAGTCGGCTGTCTGTGCAAACACAATCATTTTAGAGTGTTATAATTTATAACACAATTATTTTAGGCACAGATTTTAACTATCTATTTATCTATACAGAAAAAAAAGATTTCCTCCGTCTTCTTAGCTTGCTATGTGACGGATACTGTCTAAATTTAAACAAGTACAATCACTTTTATCCCACACAAAAAAATATCTACACTTATAGTTCTTAATTGTATAATACAAGTATATATCCATTATTGAATATATGTTAAAGCTGAAGAGATTGCTTGCTTGAATCGCCAATTCAGAAATGAACTCTTCAAACTTAAAAAAAATTGGTAGATTTAATCCTCTCGATATAGCCATCTGTACTTGTGGTTAAAGTTAGTCTCAATCAGTGTCATATCTTAGTTATTTCTAGCAAATCTTAGGAGAAAAACTGCATATAAAAAATAATGTTAGTTAGTATTAATAACTTACTGATAGTGTTCGCTGGCGAGCACGACGGTGTTCAGGAACACTAGCACTATGATGAGCCAGTAGAACGTCTGAGATTTGACCGCGCGTCGACACGCTCGCTTCATACGGCGGTTTACCTGGACATTGACATAATTATATATTACTCAGCTTCGCGCTGTATCCCGCACGAGGCTGGGTAGGCAGAGGGAATCCGGGAACCTAATGTTAAGACACTCCGTTCCACTTCCGTTCCCCGCTTTCCGCCGAATTTTGAGGCAAAGCGTGTTAAGTGGCGGAACTCAACGCCGCATTTTGCCTTGTACCAGAGCGAAGAAATGAAAGCATTAAATATTTAATTGAAAATATTGAATATTTCATTTCCTCGAGTGAGGATCGAACCCACAACCCATCGGTTGCAGTCACAATTTTGTGCCGCTGCGCCACGACAGGCCTCAAAATAATTATAAATACAATACATATAAGACATCTCATCAATCGTTTTAACAAGTCGTATTTATAATTGTTACAGCAGAACGCCGGTAGTAATAAATTATTTTAGCTGTACGTGCTAAATGGCGGAAATTAAAATTATGTTAATGTTGATTACTTTTTTATAATCTGTATTTAATTAGTAGACGCGATTAAATGCAGATTAAAATATTTAAATTTTAATAATATTTTAAATTAGAATTAATTGTTTGGGTAATAGAAAATATATTTATTATGGGTTCAAATCTTAGAGAGCTATTATTTAAAATTCTTTGTCAATAAAAACTAAGTGCGTGAAAGAATTAAACAAGAAATAAAACATTATTTATTTTGCGTTCTATTTTATTGCCTCAAAATATTACCTTATCAAAGTCTTTCTTCCACATTTTGCCTATGGGCACTTTCTGTTGTTCCGCCGGCTCTATACCTAAGTGGTCTGTCGAGTCGTGGTCGCTCTGATTCTGACCTTAAAATAAATATTAGAATGATATATTTATAAAAATACTAAATAAATATATAAGCATTATTCTTCCAAATACAACGAGGGACTCATAATTTCCGGGAATTACGCTGTGGTGGGGAGGGAGAGTGCGAGGCCAGTCGTGGCCCAGCGGCACAACCGTGTGACTGTAACCGACAGGTTCTGGGTTCGATCCCCACTCGAGGAAATGAAATATTTAATATTTTCAATTTAAATATTTAATAATTTCATTTCTTCGCTTTGGTATAAGGCAAAACGCGGCGTTGAGTTCCGCCACGCCATACGCCATGCCTCAAATTCGGTATAAAGTGCGGAACGGAAGTGAATCGGAGTGTTTTAACACTAAATTCCCAAGTGCCCTCTGCCTACCCTGCCATATGCGGGATACAGTCTGAAGTTGACATGTTCGTAAGTGTCATGCCACTTGCGTCAGTGTGCACAATTGCGTCGACGACGACGACATCGAGGTATAATAATCTCGTGATTGTTGAATTTTGTTTGTAAAACAACTTTTTACATTTCGGCGAAATCGTAATGGCAGATTGTAGAGAACAACGTGCGGCTGTGAAATGTTGTTTCCTGTTAGGGTAATCGGCCGCGGAATCTATTGTAATGCTTAAAATCGCTTATGGGGATGCTGCCTTAAGTAGCACCACAGCTTAGCTTAGATTTTCACGTTTTAAAAACGGTGAAATGTCTATTGAAGACCAACGTCGTTCAGGACGCCCCTCAACGTCAAGAACCGATGAAAATGCGGACAAAATCAATGTCTAGTTTGTGAAGACCGTCACTGATCAACTTCGGGAGATATCGGGAATGTCGTGGAGTTCAGTTCAGAGAATTTTGTCCGAAGATTTACACATGAGAAGAGTGCAGCCAAATTCGTCCCGCGTCTTCTCACAGAAGAGCAAACGGAGCGTCGACTTCAAGCATATTTTGAGCTTCAAAATCAGTTAAAAGAGGTCTCTTTTGTTCCACAGACTCAAAAGAAATATGAAAGGAAAGCATAACTGTGGAGGAAGTGAAACAAAAATAGCTGAAAAGCTTAAAATAAATTTACTTTAAGCATCAGTCAGTCAGTCATCAAAATTTGGTGTTAAAATATCACGAAGTAAAGAAGTTATGACGAAATTGTCGTCTTTTTTTGCTGAAGCTGAAGAATATTTTTTTAGAAAACGTAAAAAAAATGTTTCTACCTAGCTACGTCGAAATTCTTATACTTTTATTACAACTTCAAATCTTACTGACATTTTGTTTAAATTTTTTATACGTTTTCTAAAAAAATGTTCTTCTCAAGTGTAGAATATCGATTGTAAATTAAAATTAATTTAGGTTGGATATTCCATTTCTAGAGACAACGGCACTTGGCTACATCACGCTAAACATTTCAATACTGACCTTACAGTCATAGTTTCTTACCGCACTTACAATGTATCATGATTCATAAATTATAGTTGTTACTTTTTGAGGAAAATGGAAATTGCTCGTCGCGGCGTTGAGTTCCGCCACTCAACACGCAATGTCTCAAATTCGGCGGAAAGTGGGGAACGGAAGTGGGACGGAGTGTCTTAAAACTAGGTTCCCGGGTTCCCTCTGCCTACCCTGCCTCGTGCGGTATACAGCGTGAAGCTAAGGAAACTGCTCGTTAAAAAGACAAAACTTTTTATTTGCTTGTAGACTTTTTATTGACATTGTCATTACTTTTATCAATTCTATCAAATTTGCCATGAATTGATATTTTATTAATAAACGATGTGATTATCTTTAAGTTGCAAAATATTTGGTCTATACAGTTCATTCCTTATAATTTAACCATAATCTAATATTTCTTCTGTTGACATTTCTAAGCAAATAAATAACAAGAGGAAACTGAATACAATTAAAGATGGATATATTTTTTTAAAATCACGTTGTATCCCGCACATGGCAGGGTAGTTAAAGGAAATTTGGTAACCTAGTGTTAAAACACTCCATTTTATTGCTCGCTCTCCGCTGAATATGAAGCTATGCGTGATGAGTGACGGAGCTCAACGCCTTTGCCTTGTTATTTATTTCTTCGAGCGGGATCAAACACACAACCAACAGACCTCCGAAAGACAAAAATAAATAAATATCCCAAAAAAAATTAACGACGGTATACATAAATATATTAACTACCTATTAAATTTCCGATTCCATAGTCTCCCTTCAGGTCGGTGGTGTCGTGTTGGTCCGCGAGCGGCTCCAAGTACTCTGCTTGTGTAATCCAGTCCAAGTAGCCTTTTAAATCTTCTTCTAACTGCTGTTTCTCTCTTAACTTCTGGAAGTCTCCTCTGTTTTTTGCTTTTTCTCTTTCTTTTGAGAATTCTCTGAAAAGAAAGGAAAGTGTATAGCGTCGTTTACAAATTTTGCAGTAATAATTTAGTATTTTTATTTCTTTTATTTCTTTTAGTGTAATTGAAAATGAAATAGTAAAAGAAGAAGTGACAGTGGGACTAGTCATGGCGCAGGGGCAGAGGCGTGTGACTGGAAACTTGACAGGATGTGGGTTCGATTCTCTCTTGAGGAGATGAAATATTTAATATTTTCTCAATAGGTTTCCGGGTTCCCGCAGCGTGAAGCTAAAAAAGTAATAATAAAATACAATCACTACTTATTCCTTACAATATGACTATTACAAATATTGTAAATAATATTTATTATAAGTTAAAAACAATGTAGGAACTTAAACATTTAATTTTATTAAGCTTTATCCGACAAAAAAAAGCCGAAGGATGTCATAAACAAGACAATTATACATTTTTATATTTTAATTTTTTTTTTCATAGAATTCACTGGAACGATCTCTCTTTCTTTCTTATAAAAGAATTCACGTTGTATCCTGCATATGGCAAGGTAGGCATTGTGAACTTGGGAACCGGGAACGTTCTCATTAAGACATCTCCGTTCCCCACTTTTCACCACAAAAGAATAATAAAGGAGTTGAATGTTTCAACATATTTGTCATTTGTAATTTCACTTACCCGGACAACACACCGAGAATCAAGTTCATAACAAAAAAAGCTCCCAGGATCACCATTGACACGAAGTATATCCACTCCCAGCTGTTGCCCATTGCATCTTGAATCTGAAAACATTGTTACATTAAATGACACAGAATTAACAGTCCTGGTAGAAACTTTAACTATCACTTTAATCTGAATTTCAAGTGCAAGAGTTCCTCGCTCGCCGAATTTGAGGCATTTCGTGTAGATTGGCGTAACTCCGCGCCATATCTTGTTACCGGATCGAATATAACAAATATGTCATTTCCTTGCTTCGCTATTGTTATATTTTTGCTTACATTATACATAACATCAGTCCATCCTTCCAGAGTGATGCACTGAAACACCGTCAGCATGGAGAGGCCGAAGTTGTCAAAGTTAGTGATTCCAAAGTTGGGGCCGATCCAACCGTCTCGACACTCCATGTCTTCACCGATGGAGGAACAGTTGAATCCATTGTCCAGGTCACAAGGATGTGGGTTGTCCATTATTTCATCTATATAAAAAAATCACTTAAAATTATAAAAAATCAAATCAAAATTTAAAAATGTCTCGCACATAGCAGTGTAAGCAGAAGGAAGTGTTAAGATAGTCCAACAGGAAGTGGGGCTTCCTGCCCAAGTTTTCAATATACACGGAAATATTACACGTGTGTGGTATTTACCACCGTAAATACCACACACGGGTAATATTTATTACCCGGTTTTGTTTCGATACCAGAGCGAGGGAATTAAAATAATTGGCCGAATGGAAATCGAGCCTACAATCGGCTTTAACAAATTCAAACATTATTGAATGAAAACATGAATAGTGTTAACGTTATAAGCGTGGATACAAATTTTACGGACAAATATCTGAAGTAATTCTTGTCTCTGTGTATTAGCAAATAAAAAGCAAATTTATATTTCAATATTTTGTTTGATGTTTTATTTATAGCTGGGTAGGTAAACATAATATATTGTTAAGACACTTCGATGTTCACTTTCCGTCTGAATTCTAGATATTGCGTATCTTTCTTTCTTTCTCAGCTTCACGCTGTATCCCGCACGAGGCAGGGTAGGCAGAGGGAACCCGGGAACCTAGTGTTAAGACACTCCGTTCCACTTCCGTTCCCCACTTTTCGCTGAATTTGAGGCATTGCGTGTTGAGTGGTGAAACTCAACGCCGCGCTTTGCCTTATTACCAGCGCGAAGAAATGAAACATTAAATATTTAAATTGAAAATATTAAATATTTCATTTCCTCGACTGGGGATCGAACCCAGAACCTGTGGGTTACAGTCACACGCTTGTGCCGCTGCGCCACGACAGGCCTATGCGTATCGAGTGGTGAAATTTAATGACTGTCTTATTTTACCAGAAAAAGACAATTTGGCAATAAAAAATGGAAAGCGAAAAACAAATTCAATATTTTTTTAATTTAAACTAGTCCAATAACAGGAATCTTACCATCGAGTTCGGCCTTGGTATAAGCGTATGTACAATCATGGGGCGAGCCAGGCATTGAGTTCTCCCACTCAACTCGTAATAGCTTAATTCTTTTTTTTTATGGACAAGACTGGAGATGGTAAGTTATCACCATCACCCACGGCCCCGTGTAACTCCAGTGGAGCTACAGGAGCGTTGCCGGCCTTTAAGGTGGATGGGCACCGGAATCCGGCATTACCCAATGCGAAACACTGTGACCGAGGCCATTACTTAACACTGGTTTTAAATGCCGGAGTTGGTAATAACCCGGTCGAGTCTACTCATGCGTGTTGTCATTGCCGACATCGTGACTCTCTCACACATACTTTAGTCGCATCTTACGACACCATCAGTACCAGGGTGATACTATTATAAGCCGGAATCACACGGCAGTGGAAAGTGAAGAACGAAAGCGTCTTAATGTTAGGTTCCCAGGTTCCCTTTACATACTCTCCTTAATGCGTAGCTTACCTGTTAACTTATTATAACACGATTTATGCATCTTCCCGGAGAACAACTCAAGGCCGATGATGGCGTAGATGATGATGACAAAGATCACCAACAGTGCGATGTGCAGCAGTGGGACCATCGCCTTGAGGATTGAATTTAAGACGATTTGTAAACCTGGAAAGTTATTTATTTTATGGTTGAATACAGGATACGGTACTTGAAAATTTTTTTACTAAATTCTACTACGGCACAAATTTTGGGAGCTGAAATTTAAACCGAAATTTTGGCAACCAATCTAACCAAGCTTTTCGGAAACTTTAATATTCCGCACCGTTTGATCATTGTAATAAAAGAAAATAATCATTATAGTCAATATAAACAAGTTTTGTAAATAACATTGATATGATGGTGAAGAGGATATGTGACACAAAACAGTAAAATGAAACGGCGAACTAAAACTATGCTGTTTGTCTGCATAAATTTTAAAGAATAGTTTCAACTTTGTTATTTTATATATTTTTTTCCAATCTCACGCTGTATGCAATGCCTCAAATACGGCGGAAAGTGGGAAATGGAAGTGGAACGGAGTGTTTTAACACTAGGTTCCCAAGTTCCCTCTGCCTATCCTGCCTCGTGCGGGATACAGCGTAAAGCTGAGTAGTAGTAGTAGTAGCAGTATATAATGCACGTAAGTGTTACGAAAATCCATTTTCTCCGACTTTTTTGTTTACTGTTTGTTACAATATTTAGGTTCCTAGTCACACCCAAATACACGATGTACATTTTAAAAATAAGAAAAATCCAAATTTAACACTCACTCGGCACTCCTGACACAAGCCTCAAGGGTCGCAATACTCTAAAAGCTCGAAGTGCTTTCACGTCGAAGGCATCTTTAAATATACTTGATAGCACCGTGCTCACCATTCTGGAAACATATTATAAAATTTTCAATAAGATATAACAGGTAGAGTCAGTTTAAATACTTACAATAATAGATATGAAGTAGTTTTAAGGTTTTTTTTTCTATAAATTAGGCAGATGTTAGGCAAATGAATTCGCGGCTTGACTCTCAATATCTTGGCTAATCTTACACAGTTTTCTCAACACAAAATCTCGTTAAGTGCGGTACTTAACGCCGTATTTGTCTTGAAAGCGTGAAACAATACAAATAATTAATTCCCCAAAATACCACCATTGCATTTACAGTTACATCAGGTCCTATTACATCACAATGATTGATTATTATTAAACTCAACTCAACTCAAATTCACATATACCGCACATGGCAGGGTAGACAGAGGGAACTTGGGAACCTAGTGTAAAGACGGCGGAACTTGATGCTCCGATTATTATTTAAGGAAATTATTTTCTCAAATAGGCTGTCGTAGCTGTGTACAAGCGTGCGGTTAGTTCTATATCTACTCGGAGGAATGTAATTCTGGAGGTTCTCCACTCTGGTAAAGAGGCAAAGCGCAGAGTTCACTTCCACCACTCACACACGTCTTGCAACGTCAGAATCACTTCGTTCCAGGTTCCTTTCGCCTACTCCGCTGAGTGCGGGATACAGCGTGAAGACCAAAAATTCTTAAGTAAATAATTTATCTGATGCCACTACCTAAAAGCAGCCACTCAGTTTTTCCGCTTAAATGCGGCCAGAAATGAATAAAGATAAACATTAGAAACATAAATACAATTCTATTATAATTTAACTCAACATTTATATTTAAAATTATGTTTTTCTATCGCGGTATCAACATTTCTCTACCAACCAGATGTAACATCTCAACGCGAGCGTTCACTTATTCAGGTCGTCCCAAAGCACTTTGAACAAGTTTGTTTCTTTGTTGCTGGCCTTTGTGTTTTTATAATGTAGGATAATAATACTTATGATTGAGAAAATTTTAGTTGTGTAAATGAAAAAATACTATTTAATGGAAATAGTTAGTTTTTTTGTGATTTCGGGAAAAAAATAACGTTTTAAATGGCTAACGTTTTAAATATTTTTGGCTTCACGCTATATTTCACATATAGCAAGGTCAGAAAGAGTCATGTACTTATTTAGAATACATACAAAAAATTTAATGTAGCGGCATTCGAACCCGCGCCTCTTGGATACCGTCCAAGAGGTCCGAACAAAAGTTTCCATCCGGTTTCCAAGAGGCGCAGCCTCAAATCCCGCTATGTTTTCTTTCGTAACTATGGATTAACACTATTTTTTTTTATTTATACATATTCTTATTCGTTTACCAACTGAAATCGAAACATTGCGTGTTTATTGGTAGAATTCAAGTCCACAATCTGCCTTACTAGAGCAGTAATAAGTAATTTACTTAAATAATTATATTTCTGTTTCTTTGATAATTTACCCTATAACGACGATGGTAAAATCGAGCAGATTCCACCCGTTCCGGAGATACGAGCCGGGGTGCATCACGAAGCCGTACGCTATGATCTTCATCACGCACTCGCCAGTAAATATCACCAGAAATATATATTCTATTTTTTCCTGTAAACAGAATATTAAATAAACATATTAGTAGAATCAAGTATCTTTTCAACGAGGTCATCGTGGCGCCTCTTTGTTATAATATGTTTTGTCCTGGACTTTTAGTGGGGCAGAGTCCGTGAACAACAATACACAGTATTTAGCTAAGTTGAGTTCATCACTCAACACTTAAAGTCTTAAATTCAATGGGAAGTGAGAAACGGAACGGAATGTCTCAACACTAGGTTCCCAAGTTCCCTCTGCCTACTCTGCCATGTGCGGGATAAAGCGTGAATCAAACTAAAATATACATTATTAGAAACAAGAGATATACATACTAAAACCCAGTTGGTATAATTTGAATCGCTCGCCGGGTAGGGAGTGTAAACAGCGAGGGCGATGCAGTTTGCAAATATCGTTGTCAGGATCATCCACTCGAACGGTCTGTATACTGAGTTAGGGCATATTGGGGCCGAAACGCTTGGGGCATGTTGAACGGTAATTGAATATAAGTGTGGAGGCAGTTAATATAGTGCAATATTTGGTTCGATTCCCTTTTGGAGGAATGAGCAATGTCTAAGCAATTTTTATTTCATCACACGGCGTTAAGTTCTGCCAATCAAGTCTTAATACTCAGCTTCACGCTGTATCCCGCGCATGGCGGGGTAGGCAGAGGGAACTTTGGAACCCAGTGTTAAGACACTCCGTTCCACTTCCATTTGCCGCCGAATTTGAGGCATGGCGTGTTGAATGGCGGAACTCAACGCCGCGCTTTGCCTTATTACCAGAGCGAAGAAATGAAACATTAAATATTAAAATTAAAAATATTAAATATTTCATTTCCTCGACTGGGGATCGAACCCAGAACCTGTCGGTTACAATCACACTCTTGTGCCGCTGCGCCACGACAGGCGTCAATATTTTCCTTCTTAAACCTGGAATATTCACTTAAAAATGCTACAAAGCAAATAAAATGTTTTACATATAACAAAATAGTCGTCCATATATCGGCTGTAAAATGTGTAAAATGTGTCGAATGCCAACCTTCCGTGACTAATCCAATAAGAACCGTTTTCTCTGTTAACATTAACACCAATTTGCTACTCAATTGGGTGTAATACTGAAAAAAACAGTTTCAAAGCGCGACAAATTATGTTAACACGGAGTTTAATTAACGTTTAGTTCATTCATTTGATTTACTATATTTTATGGCGGATAGTTACTCTACTCTACTCTACTCAGCTTCATGCTGTATCCCGCACGAGGCAGGCTATTCAGAGGGAACCCGGGAACCTAGTGTCAAGACACTCCGTTCCACTTCAGTTCCCCGAGTTTGAGGCATTGCGTGTTGAGTGGCGGAACTCAACGCCGGATAGTTATTTATTATTTAAATATTATATTTTTTGAAAAGGGTCGTCGGTTCGATCTTGATTTGGGGAATGATGTATTGTTATTTCTAAGCTCTTATAGGGGTGCGTGGCGTTAAGTTCCGCCGAACGACACGCGTTATTCGGGCAGAAAACGTATAAAGTAGCTATAACGTATTTTGGAACTAGGATTATTATATTATATGAACATTTTTAAAGAAAAATGTGGAGTAAATAAACAAACGTAATGTAACCGTAACTGCGAAAGTTTGTAGGTGGAAGAAAATGAAATATTTTATATATTTATTTCCTCGCTCTGGTAACACCAAAACGGGTGATATTGACTTTCGCCACTCATTGTCTCGAGATTTCGGCGGAAGGTGGGAGTGTCTGAATGGTAACAAATGATCAACACTAGGTTCCCAGGTTCCTATTGCCTATTTTGCTTCGTGAATCCTACAAGAATGTAGAATAAAGCGTAAAGCTGTAAAAAAATATTTTTTTTTTTATATTTTTTTACAGCTTTACGCTTTATTCTCCATTCTTGTAGGATTTTCTCTCTTCTCTAATTTTCGTTCGTTTCGCTTTCTCTCGTCTCTAATCTCTTTTAAATAAAACAGTTGACAACGTAACGACTGTATCCTTGTGCGAACAATCCATCGAAACATTAGTTATTAACACCTCAATGTTTAAATTTGCATTTGAAAAACT
This sequence comes from Eueides isabella, assembly GCA_019049475.1. Classification (NCBI taxonomy): domain Eukaryota; kingdom Metazoa; phylum Arthropoda; class Insecta; order Lepidoptera; family Nymphalidae; genus Eueides; species Eueides isabella. The sequence continues at coordinate 9,744,977 of CM032406.1, forward strand.
AAGCTGTCCACAGAAAATTTGTTTACAAAAAATATATTGTATATGAAAACACCAATTTAGTCATTTCGTTTTCATTTCGCAGTTCCATTGTAAAGCTCGAGGTATTTCCTGAAGGGCAATCACCAAATGTTTGTTCTTTCATTCATTCAGTGCCACTATTTGGCGGTGAGCCAGTTTACTATAATATACTGTTTTTTTTTTACTTCTTTTTAGCTTCATACTATATTCCATATATAGAGGGGAAGTCAGAGGGAACCCAATATTAAGACACTGTTCACGCTCCAATCAATTTTCTGGACGTTGAAAGTGGTAATAGATTAACAACAAACCTAAAAAATAAATTAAAGTGAGGCCTGTCGTGGCGCAGCGGCACAAACGTGTGACTGTAAACGCGACAGGTTGTCGGTTCGATCCACACTCGAGGAAATGAAATATTTAACATTTTCAATTTAAATATTTAATGTTTTGATTTCTTCGCTCTGGTACAAGGCAAAACGCGGCGTTGAGTTCCGCCACTCAACACGCAATGCCCCAAATTCGGCGGAAAGTGGGGAACAGAAGTGGAACGGAGTATCTTAACACTAGTTTTCCAAGTTCCCTCTGCCCACCCGGCCATGTGCATGGGTTACAGCGTGAAGCTGAGTTGAGTTGAGTTTTAAAAAATAAAAATATACAGAAAAAAAAGTTATTGGGTCTAAGTAAAAATAATAATTTGTGTCTTAAAACGTACTTGGAAGTCAAAGAAAATAGACTTGAGACTTTTAAACGGAGTGAGTAATGAGCTGAGCTGTTCTCATTAAAGGGGCAATGTGCTTTAAATCCATAATAAATTTCTGGAGCAAAAGTGTTCGTTACATTTTTTTTGTTTTGATCAGTATTATAGGTTAACGGTACATCATATAGAAGTTGACACAATTTAATTTTCTGACACACGCGCTCATTTTGTATGATATTTTTTTTTGTTTTTTATGGAAAATCTGTAAATATCTTTTTGTATTGTAATTAATCCAAACTAGCGTAGAAATTAAACGAAAACGATGCATAAATGCTACGAGCACTCTTTAAATTAGATTTTTGTCTATGGTCAAATAATCAATTTTGAGAAGCTTGATTTTTGTCTATGCTCGCTGTGTCCGTAGACGTAAGTATTATTTCGGCTTTATACTTTTATGAAAATCTCGAGAAAGATGGTCGAGACAGATTGGCAGAGTGACTATAAAGTAAAATATACAAAAATAAAGGTTCCGTTTTCTTTTTAAGGTACGGAATCTTGAAACGGTTTTACAGTTTACATGTAAAATATAATTGTTAGATAAATCTTTAAAATCACTAGCACTGTTATTCAATTATTTCACAAAACAAGTTAACCTTTAGAAAAATCACAGATCGGATGTCAAAGATTGAAATGGTTAAAAAAAACAAGAACTTTTGAAAGCTCGGCGACATTTCAAGCTGAATATTTTCAAATTCAAAATCCATATATTTTAGCAGAGACTGTTTGTTACGAAGTTGGCAATCCGGAAGTATGATTGAGGAGGTTGAATCACGCTTGGCTGGTTGGCATCGCGCCATCGGACCAGGTATTGGATTTTTCAATAACATTTAGATGAATATTGGCTTAATATACATTGAAATATGTTGTTTTTACTATGAAATATGAATATTTTAGATAAAAGCTTGAAATCATTTTAGAGTGTTATTTATTTTTAATATAATAAGTTTCATGTATCAGGTTATACGTTTTGTTACGAAAATCATTACATTTTTTTAATTATAATTTATACAAAGGTATAATTTATCCGCAAGAATATTCGTCCAGCTTTTAGCTCAAAAAATATTCTTCCGGGCAAGAAAATGTTATTTTTTTTTTTTGTTCAACTCAGCGCTCTATTCTGCACAAGGCAAGGCAGGCAGAGGGGCCTTGGGAATCTCACGAGACACTCCGTTTCGTTCACTACTTTCCGTCAAATTTCAGGTATTACGTGTTAAGGAGCGAAACTTAACGCCGCACTTTACCTTGTTACTAGAGTGAAGATATGAAATTGATCTGACCGTCCGACCTAATAGTTAGAGGGCTTGGACGGATTCCAAGTTGGGCGGGTTCAAACGTTGAAATTGTTATACTGTTTTTTTATGGATAAGACAAGGCAAGCGAGCGTACGGGTCACCTGATGGTAAGTGATCACCGCCGCCCACGGCCCTGTGTAGCTCCAGAAGAACTATGTTGCCTGTCTTTAAGGTAAATGGGCACCGGGGCCCGGCATTACCCAATGCGAAACGTAATGGCCAAAGCCACTACTTAACGCCGGTTTAAATGCCGAGGGTGGTAATGGACCAGTCGAGTCTGCCTTTGCGTGTTGTCATTTCTGGCAACGTGACTCTCTTACACGTACTTTAGTCGCCCCTTATACCATCTGTACCAGGGTGATCCTATTCTAAGCCGGAATCACACGGCAAGTATTAGTTTTGAATAGCTATTAAATATTGTTGTTATTTACTCAAAAAGGTAATAATTACTATATGATATTTATTACGAGGGTGGTCCAAACGTTCGCAGAATGGAGGGGATGGAGTGGGGATAGGGTAGCTCGCTTAGTGTCATATTAATTGGGCACGCCATTCGTTTACGAGTACTCGCCTGCTAAACAAGTCAATCCAGAAGCAAACTGCAACTATGGAGAAAATTGATCATCGCACTGTAATAAAATTTCTTACCAAGCAAGGAAAAAACGTTCAAACCATTTTAAATGAAATGGACGCCGTTTATGGAGATCAGTGCCCTGGTAAAACAATGGTTTATAAGTGGCATGGACTTTTTAAACATGGTCGAGAATCAATTGAAGACCACTATCGCTCTGGGCGGCCAGTTGAGGCCACCACATCAGATATTGTCGAAGAAGTCAAAAAACTTGTACTTGAAGACACACGTTTGAAGAAAAAACAATTATCTGCATTTGTTGGAGTATCAGATACAACCATTTTGCGGACCCTGCACGACCAGCTGAACATGGCAAAAGTCTGCGCAAGATGGATGCCGAGAATGCTCACGCCGCTTCAAAAACAACAGGAAAAGTTAAAGGAGGCAATCAAAGAAAAACGTCGAGGAAAATTGGCCAAGGGTGTGTTGCTTTTGCAAGACAAGGCGCCGGTTCACAAGAGCCAAGTTGCCATGGCTGCTCTGCACGCGCATGGATTCGATCCACTTGTTCACCCACCCAATAGTCCAGACCTAGCCCCTAGCGATTTTTATTTGTTTCCAAATTTAAAAAAAGAGCTAAGGGAAAGGAAATTTTCGACGATAACGAAGTGAAGAAGGTAATATCGGCGCATTTTGAGGCCAAAGGCAAAAAGTATTTTTTCGATGGTTTAGAAAAATTAATTCATAGATCGAATAAATGTATTAGACTTAAGAGTGATTATATTGAAAAGAAAAAATAAATTTATTGTTTTATTTTATTGACAACCATTTCATTCCGCGAACTTTTGGACGTCCCCTCGTATGTTTATCCATATAAGTTTTTTATTTTAAGGAAGCAATTGTTGAGTTTGTTGTTGATATACTTTTTTGTAGATATCTTTTAAGAAGGTTCTACTTCTAGAAGCTCCCATCTCCAGCTAACTAAAAACATCAGTAGTGTCAATCGACACTTGACTTGATTTTAAAAGTTATGGCCTAATCGAATGAAGAATATGTAGTTTTTTTTTTGGTTTTAGCATTTGGTATATTCTCTTGTCCCAATCATACATATACATATATACTATTAATACTGTTGATAATATTACTATTAATTACTTAAAGTTAATTACATATATTAACAAATTCAATCACAATTTCAATGTTAATCTATATTATATTTTAATTTTCTACCAACGAATACGCGATGTTGCAAAAAGATGCTGAGTTTCAAAAATATTTTCCAGCCATTTTTTTTTTTTTTAACCTTTATGGTTAATGAAAACAATTTGGTAAACATACTCAACGACATAAATCTCTTTTTAATATTAATATACTAGCTTAACAAGCAATATTTTCAAAAGGATACTTCCACTCAACGATGTCAATACACAATTTTCTAAGCGGATTCTTTAGAGTAAGGCAGAAGAGAGCTCGCTTAGGTCTTTCTTGCTGGACCTTGGGCCCTCTCCGAGGCGGCTTGCGGGCAGGCACTGGCACGGGTATGAGAGGGCCTTCCGGAGGGTTGGCTGGTGTTTGAGCGGCCTCTTCACCGCTCTCCGTCGTGTTCATCTTGATCTGGAATAATATATATTTTTGTATATTTTGCAACTTCACAGTTTTTTATATATTTGAAATATTTTCTTCCGGAGTGGGAATTGTACCGGATTTCCGGAGTGGGAAGTGGGAATTGTATTGTAACCCTACGACCGTGTGTTTACAATAAGACGTAGTGCCACTGCACCACGATGGTTTCGATTTAAAATATTTAAATACATAGATAATGTAATAGTAAATTATTTGAACTTAAATTTTTAGCTCATTTAAGAGCCGCACGCTATAATTTCAGAAACTATCAAATAAAATACCATAATACAAAAAAATTGTAAGCACATTTTACAAAATGTTGTCACAATTAGTGAAGCACGATATTAATTCGAGTAATTGATAAAGTTATAATTTGATTACAAATTATAGTCACGCTAATAGAACGGTATCACGAAGTTTCCTTAATTTATGATTTGCTTAAAGAAATTGCTTATAATTGCTTGTCGGAGAAAGATTGGGTTGAACATGAGAAATGTTATGATTTAAATAAGCATATAAATAAAAAAGATATACAAGATTTTTCAATGCAATAAGTAGATTATAGCTTCACGCTCTATCCCGCACGTAGCAGGATAGGGAGAGACAAACGAGAAAGGGCTAGAAAGAGTGTTTTTCGTATATGTTTTAAGTACCTTGTTTTTTTTTAGCTTCACGCTGTATCCCGCAAGAGGCAGGGTAGGCAGCGGGAACCCGGGAACCTAGTGTTAAGACACTCCGTTCCCCACTTTCCGCCGAATTTGAGGCATTGCGGGTTTACTTATTAGGTTTATTACTTTGTTTTGTTACATACAACTGTTAGATATATTCACTCACTCAGCTTCACGCTGTATCCCGCAGATGGCAGGGTAGGCAGAAGGAACTTGGGAACCTGGTGTTAAGGCACTCCGTTTCATTTCCATTCCCTACTTTCTGCCGAATTTGGGTTCGGTTAGATATAATGTAATGCAATGTAAAAGTTTCAGATTTATATGGGGAAAAAGTGATGGCAGTAGTAAAAGAGGATGTCTCAAACATTTTTGATTTACATTTATGGGGCGTGTCGTGGCGCAGGGGCACATGCATACAGTGTGTCTATAAACCTCACAGGTTGCGGGTTCGATCTCGGTACTCGCGGAAATGGAATATTTAATATTTTCAATTTAAATATTTAATGTTTTCATTTCGTCGCTCTGGTACAAGGCAAAACGGCGTTGAGTTCCGCCACTTAACAAGCAATACTTCGTATTCGGAGGAAAGTCCCAGGTTCCCTCTGTGGAACTTTGGGCGAAATACAAAATAAAATTAAAAAGAAATCCATTGTTCAGCTAAATCTCTTAACTCTAAAGAGCTCTTTATACAATGAATAAACAAGAAAAGTTACTTTATGGTGTGTTTGTTTAAAGTTTTTTAAAAGCCGGCTGTATCCGTTCTAAGTGGGTATATAATAGAATTAGTTTGAATGAAAACTTGATCATAACTTTAACTTTTATTTGAAAAATTTTATTTTTTAAAAGTGTAACAATGAAGATCTTTTTTTTAATATTTTTCATTAAATGTGTTAGATATAAAACTAAAAGTGCTTTTCGTCTTTACGTGTTTGTGAAATACTTGTGAAATACTTGTTTCGTCTTTACGTGTTTGTGAAATGCGGATGTTGAATTCTATATTTAATATTGAAAAAAATAGATATTACTCTTAGATTATTTCTAATATTAGCCGGTGGTGCCACAACAGAGTGTCAGTTGGTTTCCTACTCAGAGAAATTATCATTTGCACTTCTTCACTATGACAAGAAAACAGAATGCTATATTAAATTTTACCACTCAACATGCAAACTCACTGACTATATCGCTCCATATACCCCAAATCATAATGAAACACTCACTCAGTTTCACGCTTTATCCCGCACATAGCAAGGTGGAAACTTGGGAACCTAGTGTTAAGACAGTACGTTACGGGGAACTTAACTTTCCGCCGAATTTGAGGCTTTACAAGAAGAATTTTTAAACAAGTTCACCGGTTCATATATATTAAAGATAGATTTAGAGATGGTGCCCTTCATTATAATTTGAAATATGTAATGTACGAGTAAAATTTCAAGTGTTTAAAGTTCAATAGCTCATAATTTGATATTAATAGTTGGTTCGCCCTTCGCCGCTCGAGACATGGCTTGTATCTATCTTACGACGCCTTTATAGATAAATTGGCAACACTGCGGTATTGTAAACATACTTATGTAACGTCACTATTACTATACTAATTCATTTAATTTTACTCAGCTTCACGCTGTAACCCGCTGGCAGGGTAGGCAGAGGGAACTTGGGAACCTAGTGTTAAAACACTCCTTTCCACGTCCATTCACCACTTTCCGCCGAAATTGAGGCATTGCGTATTGAGTGGCGGAACTCAACGCCGCGTTTTGCCTTGTTACCAGAGCCAAGAAATAAAAATATTAAATATTTAAAATGAAAATATGAAATATCTCATTTCCTCGAGTGGAGATCGAACCCACAACCTGTCGTTAACAGTAATACGCTTGTGCCCCTGCGCCACGACATGCCATCATCATTTACAGTTGCAAATAAACATATTGTATTCGTGCTAATTGAGTATATATATATATATATATATATATATATATATATATATATATATATATATATATATATATATATATATATATATATATATATATATATATATATATATATATATATATATATATAAATTAAGGATTATTAAATTGCTACAACAATTGATCCCCTTATAATTAAAGACCAGAGTGGTCTATGATAGGAACTTATTTAGAACTTGGGAACTCCGGCCCCAATACACTTGCGATCCCCACGCTCCACCGAGGTCTAGAGACATTGCGTGGTCGGAACTCACGTTTCGTGCGATACTAGAGCGAGAAAATGAAAACATTAAATATAATTTCCTTTATTGGGAATCGAACCTACAGCTTGTCGTTTACAGTCGCTTGTCTCACAAAACAACAAAAACAAAGTTATTCGGGCTTAATTTTAGAGAAGGCTATTAAATTACATGTGGCTTTTAAAGTTACAACGGAATGCTCAATGAAGCTGTCTTTATAGGTATTGTGGTGAAATTAACGGAGGTGCTTCATTATGTCCAATTATTAAAGTTCCAAGTGAGTTCTTTTATCATGCTCTTGGGTATAATTGGTTTTATGTCAATACATAAAACCAATTATTATAGAATTAACTAAAAAAAATACAATATTTTTTGTTAGCTTTACAGACAGGGTAGGCAGAGAGAAATTGGGGACCAAGTGTCAAGACACTCCGTTACCCACTTTATGTTATCTTCTATATAGATACAAAAATAAATTGCAAAAAATTACATAATACATATAAATTTTAAAGTAAATTGGAATATTTATTTTGTTGTGGTCGTTATTTCCAGGATAAGGCTTGTACACCAGAAAGTTTTTAAACGGTATAATTTTATTTAGACGCAGTTTCTTTTTATTGTTTTTCTATTGTGTTTATAATATATATTGTCGTGTTATAATCATATTAAAAAAAAAACATCAATGATAAAAGTAATTACTAACTATGACTTACTGATATCAATGTAGACTCTACTCTGTAGATGTCAAAATCAATCACTCAAGAGTTATAAAATGTTTGTAAAATTTGACTAGTTATATTGTATCTGAGTTATGGTTTCTTTTGAGAGTAGCTAATTGGTTATTAAATATTGAAATACTACGTAAAAGAGATTTTTTTTTTATCTTTATTTATTTAGGGACTTTTTAAGTTAATAAAGTACAAAAATGAAAAGAGATTTTTAACTTATCGTTTTAAACCAAAGGTAGTGGAAATCGAAAGACCTAACTGAAGTTGATCTTTCATACATCATGACAGATCTAAGTTCATGGTTGCTTACGCTGAAAGGGTATTACGTATTATATATAAAATTAATAATTCCCTCGGAGTAAGAGCAAGCAAGTAAGCTCCAAAACTCACATGTATCTTACAAAAAAAAATCATACACATTAAACCATACAAAATATACTACCATAATCTAGTTATTGCAACAAGCCAAAATGGACAAAGAATTAAGGGAATCGCTCTTTTCACTGATAACAGTTATCTAAAGATATGTTTTGCAAGTCCAGAAACAATAGACTTTAATTTCTAATAATAAAATAATTTAATTTTTAATAATATAATTATCATTCCTGGTCTAGCGAGTCTATTACGTGCAATGAAACCGGCGATTCAAGTGATAATTTAAGATGAATTTATAAAGGACTACAAAACGTTGAAAACGCTGTAAAAACCTGGTTGAAGCTAACAAGAGCGGCAATGGACCAAATTGAGCGGTGTAACTCAATCTGGTACCGGTCATGAGACATGAAGACCATTATAAGAACGTTATCTTTAAATTCCTTACAGTCCTTAAAGTTATCAAAAAGTAAACATCAGAAATTGCAAAGAAAAATGGTTGCCATTCAGAGAGAGCTCGATCCTGAAAGTATTTACAAAGGCAGTGGTACCAAAAGTGCTGAACAGATAAAAAATATATTAAAGATAATGAGATATTTTCTTTTGTACTACAAATATGAAGAATTTTCTCGTCGTTTATTATATTACAAGCGATTGATCATGTCTCGTATGTGTTTAAGGTAATCAAATCTATAACCGTCCCATTTGCAATAGGATGGTGTGCTACTGCACCACGACGGCATTTTAATTTATATATTTTTTTGTATTATAACACTGCTACTAATGACGATCGAGTTGTGACCTCCTTGAGGTTTTTGTATCTACATATATGCACGAGTATGTTCCACTTTATTTATTAATTTAAAAATGTTATATATTTTTTTTTTATTTTCAACAATATAATATGATTGATCAACAATGTTATTTCAATAACTACATTCTAGTGAACTCTTACTGTATACAAGTTTAATGGTTATGGATATTTAATTGATTGTATACTCCCAAAGAGGCGTAAGACAAAAAGTGTTAATTTACGTATAATAATGGATACTACTTCGAATTTCGAAGACGTTAGCGTAGCGTTTGGAACCCCGTTATTTCTGGTTACTTCCCTAGGAATACAGCGTGAATCTTAAAAAGATTTAAGGTTATATTAACACAACCATATCGAAATTGGTTAAATAAGGAAAGGAGCATTGACAGTGAAAGTGAGCTTTAATACACATTTACTGGTCCCATAAACGTACACTCCGTTTACAAGCCCTAAACACTGCTCTGTACCCCTTACTGTATATAACGCGATGGGGTACCGTATAGTAAAATCTATGGAATCAATGGAATCGCTACCATCTTTAAAATATTCTTATCCTACTTAAAAGCACTATTACCTCTGAGCATGACTAAATTGTAACTTAGAATTCTTTGAAAAGTCTTTATACTGAACTTACGCTTAGAGAAACAAAGCTTATATGTAATAAATAATTGTTCTCAAAAAAAAAATAAGCTTACATAAACTTTACTTATGTATGTATTGAAATTAATTTTGTTACGTTTACTTTTACATTAAGTACAAATAGATCTTGTTTACAGAGAACTGTAACCGACACGTTGTGGGTTCGATCCCCACTTGAAAAAATGAAATACGAAATATCTTCAAATTAAATATCTCATGTTTTCATCAGCTAAAGCGCGGCGTTGAATTCCACTACTCAAAACGCAATGCCTCAAATTCGGGAAAAGTGCGGAACAGAAATCGAACGGAGTGTCTCAACACTAGGTTCCCAAGTTCCCTCTGCCTACCCTGCCATGTGCGAGATACGGCGTGAAGCTGAGATTAATATGTTTTCAGACTTAGGTCACTTTGTCACCTGAATATAGTATTCGATATTATATTTTATGATATTCACCACTTATACACTTGGAGTGTCCGACACAACGTGGATACTTTAACGAGGTTAAAAGATACTTATGTAGATGTTCCGTGAATATATTATTATTTTATATATTATATTATATTATTAAGTTTGTTGTGGCCTGTGTGTGCAACGGCCCAAGCGTGTGACTGTAACCGCCAGGTTCTGGGTTCGATCCCCACTCGAAGAAATGAAATATCAAATGTTTTCAATTTAAATATTGAATGTTTTCATTACTTCGCTCTGGTACAAGGCGAAACGCGGCGTTGAGTTCCACCACTCAACACGGAATGCCTCAAATTAGACGGAAACTGGAGAACGGAAGTGGAACGGAGTGTCTTAACACTAGGTTCTCAAGTTCCCTCTGCCTACCCTGCCATGTGCGGGATACAGCGTGGAGCTGAGTAAGTGGGTGAGTGAGTTTGTATGAGAGGGGTGTGTTTTGATTCTTCTTCATTTAAGATCAACTAACTGTACATTAATCTTAAAGATGTAAACGAAAACCTATGTCAAGAACTTTAAAGCCAAGTAAAAGATAAAAGTGCAAGGTAGTGTTAAATTATTCCGTTCCAAATGCTTTATCCCATAAAAAAAATACTTTATAATTGAACGTATTGGGTTTTGTACCGGAGTTTCTTCGATATCACTCCAGCGTTTTAAGCAACTAAGCCTTTCTTATATGTTTTCTAAAAATGTTTTAATTGAAATGTGTTTCTTACATTGTTACCAGAGGAAATGAGGAAATGAATAAGTGTATATAATCATTCACTTTCTCTTGTAAGTATCGAACACACAACCTGTCCCACTTGCAGTCGCACGCTTGTTTTTTTTTATGGACGAGACTCGGCAAATGAGCGTACGGGTCACCTGATGGTAAGTGATCACCGTCGCCCACGACACTGTGTAGAACCAGAGGAGCTACAGGAGCGTTGCCGGTCTATAAAGTGGATGGGCACCGGGGCCCGGCATTACCCAATGCGAAACACAGTGGCCGAAGCCACTATTTAACGCCGGTTTTAAATGCCGGGGGTGGTAATGATTCGGTCGAGTCTGCCCATGAGTGTTGTCATTGCTGACAATGTGACTCTACCACACGCACTTTAGTCGCCTCTTACGACACCATCAGTACCAGGTGATTCTATTCTAAGCCGGAATCACACGGCATGTGAACCACAACATACATAGTTTCATTAATACAGTAACAAATGTAGCTATAACGTTACCAAATCGCTATATTAATCAACACTAAAATGACTAAACGTTAGCGGAATACGCCATTAGTCCCACAGCTCCTATCAATCATAGAATATGATTAATATCTTGGAATTTGGAGCAGCGTGGGCATTTTCATATATGTATGTATGTATCGAAGCAATTGCCTTAAAAAGTTAGCAAAATAACTTTTGTCAGAGATTCTTTATGGAAATATTATTTAATTTTGCATATTGAAAAAAATATGACATTATTTAGAATATTTTTAAAGTGCTATTCCACACTTAGCAACGAAAAATCTTTTTTACACACAAGACACTTGTATGATTTGCAAGAGGCGCGGATTTAAACCCCGCTATGATAAAATTTTGATATGGTTTTTTAAAAAAAATATTACTGCCGTTCTGTCAGGATGGCTCCAAAGCTACAATATAATATATTTACAAATTAACCAAAATGGACAAACGAAATGAAAAATCGTTCAATAGGCAGAAAATGTCGAAAAAAGTTCGTTTCGCTTTCAAAAATTTATATATTTTTTTGTTTATTAGCTTTTCACAATATATATATATATATATATATATATATATATATATATATATATATATATATATATATATATATATATATATATATATATATATATATATATATATATATATATATATATATATATATATATAACAAACATGTATTTATTAACATATATACTTATAATAAATCGGTAACCGATCAATGTCTGTAAGCAAAACATATATTAAAAATATGACCCAATATCTATATAGGAATTATTTAAATTTTATCTTTTTGTCTGTGCGTTTGTACGAGCTAAAAAATTTTATTCGTGTAGTTGAAATTTTAGCTTTCAATATAAAAAATGTAACAAAGTGATAATATTATTAAAACAACAAACTAGTTGTAATTAGTATATAAAATAGTATCATTCAAGCGGGCGAATAGTCAAAGCAATATGATAACAGTTGTGCTAATCATATAACTGTCCTTCTATTTATATAGAGTAAGCCGTTAATCCAAATAGTGACTTCGTTGTAGAACTTCCTAATACCACGTCTTTACGGATTATTTCTACTTTCTATAGAAATATAATGGTTTCGATAACAACACATAAATCGTCCAATTGTTCATTTACTTTTACCATCGGTATATTTTTTTATCCATAAATGCAGATAGTGATTGTTTTGTATGTTTTTCGATGGCCTGTCGTGGCGCAGCGGCACAAACGTGCGACTGTAACCGATAGGTTGTGGGTTCGATCCGCATTCGAGGAAATGAAATATTTAATGTTTTCATTTCTTCGCTCTGGTACGAGGCAAAACGAGGCGTTGAGTTCCGCCACTCAACACGCAAAGCCTCAAATTTGGCGGAAAGTGGGGAACGGAAGTGGAACCGAGTGTCTAAACACAAGGTTCCCAAGTTCCCTCTGCCTACCCTGCCATGTGCGAGATATAGCGTGAAGCTGAGAGTTTATTAACTTACCTTGTAGGCAGAAGTGTAAAAAATCTATAGGTATCTACAGATATAATATGTATCTTATCATAAAACTAAGTAAGCCATAATATTTATAGTCCTAGTAGCGCAGCCGGTTAGTCGGGTGGTACCAAAACCAGAAGTTCTTGGTTCGAATCCAGCAGGGCTGTTATTCTTTATATGAAATATGTATTTAAATATTATTTCCATTTTTTTATATAAAATAAAAAAAAACATGATTTACCAAAAAAAAAAACTGAACAAGCATACTATTCTAAAATACAATTATAATTTACATCAACTTTTTCCCGATTAGTAGAAAAGCTAGAGAAAGCCAATTGTTAAGAAGTCTGCTAACACGTAACATAGTTCTCCTGTCCGTTCTACCTACCTACATAGCCTCCTTAGTGAAAAAACTTAACGACATTAATGTACAAACAAACATTATACACATATATCTACATATATTATCAAGTGATCCGTGGAAATCAATTATTCACTATGTTTATTTTTCTCGCTATGAAAACGAGGCATAGTGCGATATTGACTTTCGCTACTTAACACGCACTGCCTCCAGGATTCGGTGGAAATGGGGAACAGACTTGTCTTCCTGGGAACGGAGTGCCTACTCTTCTACATACATATAGGATACAGACTAAAATTAAAATAAATATTATTATGCTTTTTCATACAAAATAATATTTTTTTCCACTGTCTATTCTTGACGTGACTAAATTGGGCGGGTCTGCTGTTTGTGAAACTTTAATCACCCATTGCGTGTTAAGGGCTCATTTGCATGCCACATTTACGTTATGGGAGCGTATTTAGTGTAAGTTGTGTTTGTAAGCGTGTAAAGGAAAAACATCACAAACAGGAATTGTGAATGGGTTTTGGTAATTTCTTTTGTTTGTTCCGTTATAGTAATTTAAATTTCATTTAGTCTATTAATTACTTTATCATTTTTTTCTTATTTTTTAATTTCATGTTATATACAATTGTCTATGGTCATGTTTTAAGGTGTGTTAATTTATAATATGTATATATGTAGTTACATTTCGTATATACAATGGACTTATATAACTATAAAATTTACATATTTGTTTAACATAGGTAATATAAGTAAATGAAAGTGTCGAATTTATTATTTTTATTATGTGTAGTAAGCAGTTATTGGTAATTTAAATTATTTTTTGTAAGCTATATGTATAGGTACGTATCCAGCATATTAGTCAATATAATATTTAATAAGATAAAAATAAATGGCTAAAGTCTAAAATATAATATCTATAAAATATACATAATAATTAGTAATAAGTAATTTAAAATTAAATATGATTACATTTTATTACTCCGGTCGACCTATTTTTGATGTATTTGGCTGAATGCGGTTAAGTCAACGTCACGTAAAAATACATACGGATCGTGATAAATGACGCAATGTCATCTTTTGGCGGGAAACATGTGCCGCTTCTTCATAAGCGTCACTTTTGATTTATGTTCATACTAAATTCAATTATTTTATTTTGCATAAAACACTTTTTATTATAAAACAAAGAAAGCCATCGTTATTATAAAAAATAAATAAAATGTTTTTATATATAATAAATTTTTGCGGTGTTAGTGAAATGAAGTCCATTAAAATAGACAAAAATACATACATAATTGTGTACAACTTAATTGAACTGTACTTGAGTGAGTTCAATGGTTGTAGTTTTCAATTTTATATTAACTCAAATATTTTTTTCATTGTTTTTTTATTTATTTTATAAACAATACAGATATTAAAAATTACTATTATGAGTTCTGTATTAATAATGTAGCCTCTTATTGTGAAGAATTTTATCTTACTTTACTTTATTTCAGATCTTCATAACATTTACATTGTAACGTACGTTGCAATAACAGCTTAAAACATAATAATTATTTGTTTATTTCATTATATCCTTTTTTATTTAAGTCCATTTTTTAATAATTATTATTTAATTTATTTTGATACATGTACTATAATAATTATTCGTTAAGTCTACAGGATATGTAGGAAGAACAAAGCAAAATCTTTTCAGTTTTTATTTTATTTTTGGCTCAATGTAGATTTTTTTTTTTTCTTTTTTTTTCTTTTTTTTTTCTTTTTTTTTCCTTCTTTTTTTTATTTAAAAAAATAATAAAAAAAAATCTTTATACACATTCCATGTACCGCTCGATATTTGAGGTATTAAATATTTCGTGGCGGAATTCGATGCCGCGTCATGTCCTGAATCATAGAGAGGAATTTAAAATATAATTTCTTCCCTCACATGGGAATCGAACTTATAACGATCTCAAAAAATACGAATAATAGAAACAGGTTGTTTAATTATACCCAAGCCAATAAATATGTCGTGCAGGAGATAGTATTTTATTATATAGCATAGCGTTATCATAAAGACACTTACGTTGAGCAAGGAAATGAAATTATTAGATATATAATTTCCTCAAGTCGGGATAGAACCCATAACCTGTCAATTTTGCAGTCGCGCAGTGACCATACGCTTCGTCTGGGGCCTGTTGTGGCACAAGCAGCCATAGTTGCAGATTCTAATACTGAAATATCTTATTCTATAAATGACTTTTGTCTTTAGCGTAACATAAGAAAATCATATGAACATTTTTTGTATAATTTACTACCTCACTAAGTGTGAAATACAATACGTTAAGCTAATCGTTGTACCGAGCGGGAATCGAACCTCTAACTTTCACGTGTAAACGATGTCCCACTGCGCCACAGCGGCTTATAAAAATATTTGGGACAAGTCACGAACCAAAATTAGTTTCAATATGATGACCGAATGAACGGATATACTCACGCGAACTCGCCCACAAAGTTCCGCGGGATTCCGACATTCCGTGTCCGCGTTACATTCATTGTTTATTTTGGCAATACAAATTGCTGTATTAATAAAACAACACAATCGTGTGGCTGTAGCGACGGGTTGTGGGTTACAATGTTTAGTATATATAAATTAAATATTTAATGTTTTCATTTCTTCGCTCTGGTAAAGTCCAGTGTTATGTTACGCCACTCCAAACTCGGCGGAAACGGAGTGTCTTAACAGTAGGTTCCCTACCCCGCTAACTGCGGGATAAAGCGTGAAATTAAAAACATATATAGCATTTCTAACTAAACTACAACTCGACAAAACAATCTTGGATCAAATTTTATATAATTTAGGATCTCTTGAAAACGTATATTTGAGCTTACTTTCCCGGCGACCTTATTTACTCTGTCCACGTTGTATCCTCGTTTCTGTCAATACTATATAATTTTATCATTTTTCAATAATCAGATATAGAAATAAAAATATATTCTTAGGTGTAATATGAACTTACTCAGTACTCAGCTTCACGCCGTGTCCCGCACATGGCAGGGTAGGCAGAGGGAACTTGGGAACCTAGTGTTAAGACACTCCGTTCCATTTCTGTTCCCCACTTTCCGCCGAATTTGAGGCATTGTGTGTTGAACTCAACGCCGCGTTTGCCTTGTACCAGAGCGAAGAAATGAAACATTAAATATATAAATTAAAAATATGAAATATTTCATTTCCTCGACCGGGGATCGAACCCAGAACCTGTCGGTTACAATCACGCGTTTGTGCTGCGCTGCGCCACGACAGGCCTCATAATATGAACTTGACTTATAAAATAAATATAGATTTTAAACTTTATTGAAAAATATTCAGGTTTTGAGGCCATCCGGTATTTCTCAAAACCTAATATGAGTCTATATGTGTCATTCCTAAGGGTGACCTAAGAAATACTTTAATCGCTACAGTAGAGCGATGTTCAATACCGCTATTAAACACACAATGACTTAAATTCGGCAGAAAGTGGGAAACGGAAGTATCTTAATAAGAACGAAATGTCTCAAAACTAGGTTCCCATGTTTTTTTCGCCTTCAGATATGTGAAGGATGATTTAGAATATCTCAACAGTAAGTCAAAATCAGTATTAATAGATAAAAATCACATATCAATGCTACAGATTAATTTGTTCACTGTGAAGCTACACCCACGGATACTGAGTAAACTATTGAATGACGCATCGCTGTGATGGCCATTTTTTACATTTAGAAAATAAAATGTTGTGAAATTCAGAATAATAGACAATTCGATATCAAGCTTAGTAAACGCACGTATAATTTACTTAAATTAGAAAAAAATAAACTTTGTCCAAAAAAGCGGGCGAGCCCTCAGCAAGTATGTTTCAATTCGAAATATACGTTATTCAAATAAACTTTTGTTGATTCGTTAAAATGTCAGTGTCAAACATAAAGTAAAGTTCTGCTGAGAAGAACCGTATGAGATTGGAGATGGATGGCGATAATAATTCCATACATTCTTATCCATTGCACAATCTTGAAGTAACCGACAGTGAGTGTGACTGTAACCGACAGGTTCTGGGTTCGAACCCCAGTCGAAGAAATTAAATATTTAATATTTTCAATTTAAATATTTAATGTTTCATTTCTTTCTGGTAATAAGGCAAAGCGCGGCATTGAGTTCCGCCACTGAACACGCAATGCCTCAAGTTCGGCGGAAAGTGGGGAACAGAAGTGGAACGGAGTGTCTTAACACTAAGTTCCCGGGTTCCCTCTGCCTACCCTGCCTCGTGCGGGATACAGCGTGAAGCGTGAAGAGACAATCTTGAACAGTAAATAGAAAGGTTTATTTTCAATTATACATTTTGCATTTATTTTAAACGACTGTAGTGACAAACTTAGAATAGGATATATACTTCAACCGGTAACTTAACCACTAACTACATCAGCAGAAACTGCGAGGTTTTAAATAATATTGTTTTAATTTTATTTTTGGAAAAGATAAGGAAAAGAGGAGGCCTGTCGTGGCGTGGCGGCAAGAGCTTGTGACTGTAAATGCGACAGGCTGTGGTCCTATCCCCATTCGAGGAAATGAAATATTTCCTTGTTTAATGTTTTCATTTGCTTGCCCTGATAGAAAAGCAAAGCGCGGCGTTGAGCTTCGCCACTCAACACGTCAAATTCGGAAAGTGGAGAACAGAATAGAGTGTCTTAACACTAAGTTCTTAAGCTTCTTCTGCATATTCTTCTATGTGAAGCTAAAAAAAGACGAAAAGAGAAAATTTGCCTTCCGTGTTTGTCTGTCTCTGGCACTATACCACCTGAAAAAAAATCAGTATATTTTTTCTATTTTGTTCATCGCAGTGTTTCTTAGCTATGTTACAAGTATATTGGATGATCAGTTAAAAAGCTACAACCACTTATCAAGATGAGGTATTGACCCTGATTTAAAATTTTGAAATTTTGCAAATTTATTCTACAAATTGTTTTTACAAACTTAAATTATTCATTATCCAAGGCGAAAATTGCTTTCAATAAAATCGTGCAATTCAATCTATTTCCTGAGCGAACTTTACTTTTGTGTCAACAAACTGGCTATGGTTACAAAGAATTTAATTAAAGAAAGCTTTTGTAAATATGCTCGAGCTTTGAAGTTTTATGCGTCATTGTACCGCCGGTAATGTTTACGTGGCGTGCATATTACATAAGGTTTCGGTTGATCAATAGAATTGGAATTAAATAGTTGAGAATAAAAGTTAGGTGGCTTAAATATAGCAGAGAAGCAGAGGAAAAGTCATGCTAGGTACACTCCGTTCTCCACAACCAACCGCAACTTAAAGTCACGTTTTGTCTTTTCCAAAACAAGGAAAAAAAAATATTGCCTCGAATCCGTTCCCCGATTACCAATATGAACCCGCAACTCTCACGTTTACAGACGCTATACCACTGCGCCACGACAGCCACAAATAAAAAAAACCAATTCAATTATCATTATATATTTGAGAAAAAAACTAAAATGTAGAACGTACGCTTCATCTTTTATAAGTAAAAACGAAAATATATTTGTAATCTTAAAGAATAACGACCACTTTGCTTACTTTCAAACATAAAATTAATATCGTGATTCATTAAATCAATGTACGTTATTAAGATTCTTCAACACGGCTTATCGGTACTGAGGGATGTCCAAATATACACTGAAACCTTGAACACGTGTTCTCAATCAAATTATGTTGAACTTTAAATGTTTTATTGTATACGAGTATATATTTTAACAAGATTATGCTTAAAAAATGGCTTTCAAATACAGTTATTACGCTTCACGCTGTATCCCGCTGATCCCTCGGCGGGATACAGCGTGTAGCGTAATGGAAAACTAGTGTTAAGACTTGGAAACCTAGTGTTAAGACACTCCGTTCCACTTCCGTTCCCCACTTTCCGTCGAAATTGACGCATTGCGTATTGAGTGGCGGAACTCAACGCCGCGTTTGGGCTTGTTACCAGAGCGAAGAAATGAAAACATTAATCATTAAATTTGAAAATTTTAAATATTTCATTTCCTCGAGTGGGGATCGAACCCACAGCCGTTTACAGTCACAGGCTTATGCTTTTGCGCCACGACAGGTCTAAAGACAGTGTTATTATTAGTTTCTGCTTTGCTTACTGTTTCAATAATAAAATGCAGAATTTATGTAATTATATATTATTTCACGTTGCTGCATGTCGTTATAAGCAGCGATATGTAATATAATCTGGGAGGCAGTGGGAACCTGAAATTAAAAGATTTCCTTCCCTATTTACCGTCCAACATTTAAGACAATACGTGAATGCTGGAAAATTATATATTTTCTATTTCACCGAGTGGAAATCGAACTCACGACCATTCACGCGGTCATTGCGTCACAAGGGCTTTTTAAATCAAATTACTTGTAAATATTTCATCCATTACTGTAATATAAGAAAAAAACATTCAAACATACTTAATATGCAAAACATTGCACAAAAACTTAAATTATCATTGAATAAGTCAGCGAATTCTTTTATTTCATACAGTAAAATGGTCGTGATTATCGTAGATGATGTCTAGACTTGGACATTTTGCACTCGCAACCAATCTGCATTGTAATTGTTTGTTATTTGTTAAATATATCCTTCTTATACTTATTTGTAAGTCTTTCAAATTTTATATAAGTAAGTATATTTACATTTTCTATTTTTTTATTCTTCATGCTATATTCCATATATATATAGCAGTGTAAATAAAAGGTAGCTCGTATTGAGCAGCAGCTTATCCAGAGTAATTTCAGTGGCGGGTGACCGCCTGGGCTGTTTTCACATTTTTGAGTTACTTTTTTGCTACTAAAATTTCTGGTCGTGGCGCAGCGGCACTAATGTGTGACTGTAACCGACAGGCTATGGGTTCGATCCACACTCGTGAAAATGAAATATTTAATATTTTCAAATTAAATTTTTAATGTTTTCATTTCTTCGCTCTGGTACAAGGCCGAAACACGGCGTTGAGTTCCGCCACTCAACACGCAATGGCTCAAGTTCGGCGGAAAGTGGAGAACAGAAGTGGAACGGAGTGTCTTATGCCTATCCTTCTATGTGCGGGATAAAGCGTGAAGCTGAGTGAGTGAGTGAATTTGTAGTGTGGCCCAAGACTTATATATATTATGTGGGATGGGCACAGAAAAGGGCAACCCCTCTCCCCCAATTTCTACGCACATGGTGTTAAGACACTCCGTTCTCCATGCATCAGCCAATTTTCTAGACATCGCGTGATTAATATTAGCAATTCAATGTATGTTTTTCGTGCCCTCACCCGAGCGTAGAAAATTAAACAATTCATTGCCTTGGATATTACTTAAGACAACGGATGCTATTTACACAAATAAGGGTTATAGATTTAATGTCAGTTTAACATTAAGTGTCTTCCCTGAGTGCGGATTTAATTTGTAATTTGTACTTTTTTATATAAAAGGCGAAGTAAGCTGCAAATTCTCGGCGCTTGTGAACTTTATAACAAAGTACTGTTCAACTAATTAGTGAGTACCATCGAGGGGGTCAAGGAGGGAGATCGTCCGCGTGATAGAACTCCAGCTTACATCAAACACGTTGAACACTCAAAATAACGCCAAATTCGCATTTTTTTTTCACATTTTTTTTTGTCAGATTAATATCTAAGTATTTCAGTACTTTAGAGTAAGTTTTTGTTGTGTAAAGTGGATAATATCTATAGATTTTGTTAATTTTGTATGAAGTTCTCATTGTTTGTCTGTAAGGATTTTGTACGAAGATTTTGTCTGAAAGGAGTAAGGACTAAGGGCAATTTATTTTGATTTCACATAGTTACAGAACTTAACGTTTTGATTTAAATCTCTTATAAACATTCACACAATGCCTTTGTTAATCTCGGGAAGAAAACCCGATATAAGTATGTACTTTCTCAGCTCCACCCAGTGTTAAGACACTTATTGCATGTTGAGTGGTGGAACTCAACGCCGCGCTTTGCCTTTTTCCCAAAGCTAAGAAATTAAATTAATCAATATTTTATTTGAAAATATTAAATATCTCACTCCATTCCACTTCGAGTGGGAACAGAACCCACGACCTGTAATTTACAGTCGCACGATCAAGCCTATATAGCCTTTTGAATACAAATAAGTTTCCTATTATTTTTTTCAATATTTCATATGATTAAATAAACCGATACCGACTCGTCCAGTCATAATATTTATGCAATGATTCGTTTTAGACTCGGTCTGTACAAATAAAATTAAATTATTCATAATTTTTATCTCGATTAAATGTGGAATGTCAGAAATTTGAGTTTATCGTGGCACAGGCGTCGTCCGTCTATAATATGGCTGTGTAGGAGGAGAGTTAAGTGTTCAAACTCTTTTTTGCTACTTTCTGATCAATTTTAGAAAACATACGGGTTATGGCGTAATCTAACCCTTCATTTCTTTTCTAATAGAGCGAGGATTTTAGTAGTCATACTTCCCTGCTCTGGTAACGAGACCAAGCGCGGCGTTGAGTTCCGCCACTAAATACACAATGCCTTCAGAATTCGGTGGAATATTGGAAACGGACTTAATGGTAATGGAATATCGTAACACTAGATTCTCAGGTACCGTCTGCCTATCCCGCTATATATAGGATACAACGTGAAGCTAAAAAAAATATTAAATTTCAAACTGACAGCCCCCTTTGTCCAAAGCCGCTTAAAAATATAAAAAAAAAAGCATTTGTTTGTGCTTTTTTGCTTTTTCAACCAAACAATACTATAACGTGTTGTAATTCGAAACGTTTTAAATCAAGTCATACGCTTTTAGCCAACGTATTGCACTTTAGTGAGTGGCCTACTTTTAGAGAACGTACCTATTCTTACTAACAGAAACTATGACTGTGCTTTATAGTTCGAGAGATGAATTATGAAGTAAATGGCTTAGAAAATTCTCTATGGCTCATTTGTAGCGTATCTGCATTTAAACAGTGGTAGTGAGATCGAATTCCGCTGCGTTTTTAATATATTTTGCTACTTAGCCCGTAATGTTTTGACAATTGGACGGAAAGTGGAGAGTGGAGTGTCTCAACACTAGTGTCCCTCTGCCTACTGCTGTAAGCTAGAAGCTTTATAAAAAATTTACTTGTTGATGTATTAAGAACAGCTTTAATTCAATTTGATACTCAAATTATCTATTTATGGAACGTACATTTAAAATATTTTTATTATTTTCTTAACAAAAATCTCGATATTAGAATAGATATATTAAAGGTAAGTAAGTAAGGTAAGGTAAGGTAAGTATTTATCGACATAGAGTGAAAACCTGCTAAATCCGTCTTCCTTTCCATTATAGTTGAGAATACAGAACAATTTTTGAAATATGGTAGAACTTTCTAATATTAATTCCTACGCATAGATTTTTGCTCACTTAGCTTCACGATGTATCCCGCACACGGCAGGGTAGGAAGAGGGAACTTGGGAACCTAGTGTTAAGACACTCCGTTCCACTTCCGTTCCCCACTATAACGTGAACGGGGAACGTGTCTATAGTAGTAAAATAAAACAGATGCAATTGATAACGACAGGCAAATCGAGCATTAACTTCTGTAGATATCAAAGTTAGCGATGTTTAACATGCAATGGTAGCTAATGTAGCTGCTATAAATATATATAATGTTGATGGAGCCATGGTGATGCAGAAGGAATTTGTGGGATTGAAGATCATAGGCTCCTTGTCTATAGGATTTTTTTATAGTTTACCTTGTATCCAGTACATAGCAAGGTAGGCAAAGGGAACTTGGGAACCTGATTAGGTTCCCAAGCTCCCGCTCTTTGTTAAGACACGACCGTTCCTTACTTTCGGCTAATTTTTTGACGCATTTATGTTAAGTGGAGGAACAAGCACTTGGCCTATTTATAACAGCTAAGAAAATGAAAGCTTTAAATATTTTATTCAGCCGAATGGGTATCAGGATTGAGGATGATCTCGTTGCGATAACTATCACCGCTTATACGTCACGAAAGCCACAAAATGCTTAAAATAAAATTAAATTTTCCACTTCCTAAGTTAGGTCATAACCATTCGATATTTTTAAAATATTGATTTTCATGAAGTTTAACCATTGAAATATACAGGTGAAGTGTCAGGTGATAGTAAAATCAGTTTTAAATTGTAATAGAATTTAAATTCAGTATTAAATTGTATCTCGCATTTATGTTCAGTGGCGGAACTCAACGCCACGCTTTGCCTTGCTACCAGAGCGAAAATATTTAACTATTAAATATTTCCCTTCCTCGAGCGATGATCGATATCGACAAGATATTTACATATTGTACTTTCCGCACTTGCCCAGCTGTTTTACATTAACAATTTATACAAAACCTTTTAAGATTTATTATCATTTGCTTTTTAGTGTTTTCATCGGTTAATTTTTTCTTGTGGCATCAATATTAATAATGACGCCTGTCGTGGCGCAGTGGCAGAAGCGTGCGACTGTAATGGCGATAGTTGTAGGATCGATCTCTACTTGACGAAATTAAATATTTATTATTATTTTTTTCTTTAGTAACAGAAACGCGGCGTTGAGTTCGATTCCCAAGTTCTCTCTGCCGTGTGATACAGCGAGAAGCTAAAAATCATGCATTAAATTTTCTTCTTTATAAAACTAAAATATTCATATATTTAACTCCAAAAAATCCATATATAATTATAAAATCGACATGTAATCTTAATATTGTATTATGCATGTTGCATTATCCAATAATATCGTTATGTTTAACAAACGGACACCCAAAACGGGTCTTTACCCGTTTTTGAGTTCCTACACTACGTTCCCAAAATGACACTTCCGTATACCCCACCATTTTCCAGAGGCATATATAATTTCTAGTTAGACCAAGTCCAGCGTTGAGTTACGTAAAGTATTATATAGTATAAAGTTTTAGACTTTAAAGTTCATTATAATTCAAATTAAAAAACACAAAAATACGATCTACAGTATCACATAACAACACAACAACAAGTCAAACTTATAACCTCCTTTTTATATTGGCGGTTAAAATAATAAATTACATATCCATAATAATGAAGAAATAAACAAATATAAATATAAGGAGAATATTATATTCCTTAACTAACAAAGACAAGGGCGACTTTGATAGAAGATCTTAATCATACAGCCTTTAAAGCATCTCTAATAAGAACCACATGACCTTTACGCGGTCTGCTGAACATCGATAGATGTTTTGAGAAATGGTCAGCTAGGGCTGGAATCATACTACATATGTATATTTTTGTTTATTTTTTTATATTTCTTTTTTAATATTTTTTTTAACCGTTTCTATAAAAGGGGTGTTAAAAGTAGCAACAGTGTGACTATCTGTGGCATAACACCTGAATTATTGATTTAAGCAAGTTTAATGAATATTGTATTAGCAGCCTAGTCCTTTTGAGGTATTTTTTTTAATTTTAAATTTAATTTGCTCTTTGTATAGCTACACACTATATTTTAAATATAGCAAATATAGTGCTAGGCAAAGTGTGCTCACCACTCGCCACTCATTTTATATGACATGATGTATAATGTTTTTAATATTTTTACTATGTTTTTAAAGTGTTATTCCACACTTAGGACAGAAAATACTAAACTTAAATTTAAAAAGCGTATAAAAATTTTGAACGAAGCAGGCTAACAACATAAATAAGTTGTAACAAGCGTATAGGAATTTCGACGGAGCTCGGTGAGAACGAATGGCTTAGTTGGTCAGAGCGCTGGAACGGTATTCCAGAGGCGCGGGTTCAAATCCTGCTTCGTTCAAAATTTTTATACGCTTTTTAAATTTAAGTTTAGTATGTATAATGTTTTTTGGAAATATTTATCCTGAAGAATAAACTTAAATGCATCCTGGCCTTTATTATTTTCTAGTAGTATGAAAAAAAATACTGTGAGTGAAATTCTGTGGTCCCATAAGCCCACATCTATTGTTTTTTACGGATTGATTCTACCTTTGGAAATAAGTAATTAATTATTTATATCTTAAAAATGCAATACGTATCATTGTAAATAAACGAAGAAAGCCTTTATATCATTTCTTGTCATAAATACGCAATTTTTTTGTTCCTTTTATAAAACGTTTGTGGTAAAAAAGTTTGGTAAAACTATATAAAATTCTAACCAAATATTCGAATTTAATTTTACAGCGAATTGTTACTGTTTATAGTATCTATATAAATTTACTTTATCTAACGACATATTACGATAACAAAACGATATGTCAACCCTGCATGAAGTTAATTGTCTTTAGATGTCTTTCTTTAGATGAAATCTGCCTGATTGTCGAGCGCAGTTAGAGCGGTTCAAAGAGAAAATGTATTTACAAGAAATTGTATCGATATTTACTATAGGTATATCTATAATTAACATTATGAAGTATTGTTTCGAATAAAAAATGGTTTTGTTTCGGATTGCTCGTTTATCAAAGAGGACTAAATAGCATTATATTGGAAAAATCGATTAATTTTTCTTTTTCAGCTTCTCGCTGTATCTTGCACATGGCAGGGAAGTCAGAAGGAACCTAAGAACCTACTACGAACCATTCCGTTTCCTACTTTCCGTCAAATTTAAAGCAAAGTATGTTGAGTGGCGGAACTTACCTACCTCACGGCCTTATTACAAAAGCGAATAAAATTAAAAAAATAAATATTCAAATTTAAGATATCAATTATTTCATTTCATCGAGTGGAGATTGAACCCTCGACCTGTAGCGTTTACAGTCACCACGATTGTGCCCTTGTGCCACGACGGGTCTTATATTTTAGGTACATATCTTATTATTTAAATATATCTTTACAAGTACTTCTACTGAATCGTAAATGAAGCTACTATTACTGGCTCGGAATGCAATTCGATGTGACCAGTACTCACTGTACTAGCAGTATGTATTATATTTCCAAAGCTGCAAAGCTACTTGCTTATAAGATAGCTAATATTTAACGAAGAATCTGCTGGGTGTAAACGGCGTCAAATTTATTATGTAACTTCCCTGAGGAGTATAGAGGTGCATCAACAGGGGAATTACAAAAATTTCTACCGTAAAAAGAACAAATATATGACGTAAATCGTAAAATATTGTTACTTCCGTTGATATAATTTTCCGTTCTCATGAGATAAAGCAAGAGTTAACTTGTTTTAAGTATTTTCTAGGTAACTTATAGTTTATTATAGCACATAATATAAATATATAAACAAAATACGTACCGATGTAAATTTCTTCCTCTCAGCCGGAGAATCAAACTCGTTGCCAGTATCAATTCCATACGCCCACCACTGATCCACAAAGTTACAATGAAAAATACGGTCTATCTATTTTTATAAAATAAAATATGGAAATAACACTAATTTTCTTGGTATTTTCTTAAGACAGTTTATTATTGATTTTGAAATATAAAATTTTAATTATTTTTTAATATAATTAATGTAGCTATTTATTTTGAAGGTGTCCTTGGTTTGGTCCCCTGGAACAAAAACAGACGTTATAAAATACGTTCACATTTTGAATAATATAATGTTTCGTACATTTAAACATGTTGTTTTTTTTCAGCTTCACGTTTCCCGTTTACACTTGTGCCTTTGCGCTACGACAGGCCACTTGTATATGTTCTTTGTACGATACATTAATATAAATAATAATATGTACGCTAGTGCAATGTTTATTAGTTTACAAAACTTTAACTTGTTATTATCTTAAACTTTAAGTTATTCATTTGTATATTTTCCGTCAGAATTCTTTATTTTGTTTTGTATCAGAATTCAAGATCGACATTAGATGGCATTCTAAATATGTTGTTTGCAAAAAAATCATCCAAAAAAATTAAAAAATAGCTCTATTTAAGGTTAACCCCTGGATAATATAATTGACGCCCATTATAATTAATTATACTTCCCTTTAAACATGCAATTCTGACATAGGTAAGGAACCCTTGGTTAGCGAATTCGACTCGCACTTGGCCATTTTTTATTAACATTATGTATAAAGTTGACATTGGCTAAGTGATAATTGCTCAATTGGCATGCTCGTAATGCCATAAACAAAAATAAAGAAGAGAACAGTTTGTGTCTATATTTTAAGCTTCTCACTACATCCTCCACATATCGCCCCGCTCACATACATTTTTGACTTTTCTTATCCGAACGTGAAAGTAAAAGTCTCATTCTACCAAATGAAGATCAATAAGAAACAAGCTAAGTAAGATCTATGTTTTTTTCTACCAACCAATTTTTTTATAAATAATTAAAGGTCATCAGACCGTCCACCTTTCTAGTACCAAACAGACAACACAATAATAGATTCAACAAATGCAATACAACTGCCAACGCATGACCTACATCATCGTAGCTACATACATGTGTAAGATGCAGAAATAGATCTAGTAAGTACCTCCTAGCGTTTGCAATCATTTGCTAATTAAAATATTTATTGTTATCGTTATTGACATTATTCTATATCATTTCAAGACTGAGTATATTTTAAATGAAACACTTTTAAACGGATTAATCGCGTATATTGAATGGTAAACATTTTTGGGAAACCCGACGTTTCGAACATTTTACAGTAGTCCGTGGTCACGGGTAGACCCAAAAATGTTTACCATTCAATATACGCGATTAATCCGTTTGAAAGTGTTTCATTTAAAATGTATAACAATCGCGAAAATCAAAGACATTATTATACTGAGTATTTTTTTTTCTTATCTTCAGGCTGTAACGCCGCACTTTGCCTTGTTACCATAGTGATAAATATTAAATATAACATGTGAAAATATCGTGTTCAAGTTCTTCGAGTGAGAATCGACAGTACTCAATTATTATATTATAATGAAGATCTTTTTAGGATTCTATACTTTTAAAGGAGAAACCAGAAGTCTTACAGTATCTCCTTGTAGTCTTTGTATCAAGACCATTTATCTCGTGATCGCGTGGAGAGACGGGGCAAAAATTAAGATCAAATATTTAAGTAGACGGTTCCAAAGTCAACGTAAGCAAGCAATGAAAGATACGAACAGTTTTACAGTATTTTTCTACGTTTCATATGAAATTTGTAACTTATGAGGTTCGTAGTTTCCATGATAGAGATATAAAAAAATTGGCATGAATTGAAAAGTAACAACTTGTATGAACAGCAAGATCATATTAAGATCCAACTATTTATGTATTGCTGGGTTTAACTTTATGTACTTATATATTTTAGTTACCGTAAACCTCTAGTATAGTATCATTTATCAAAAATATAAGCTCCGAATGTGAATAAATCTATGAAATATATATGAATGATATGTAAAATAGTTGTCAAACTTTATTTAAGCATACATACTTAAACCTATAATTATCGCTGTGTGAAATGTTATATTCGTCTTACTATCGTGAAATCAAGATGACCAAAAAGGTCTCATTTCTACAACGTGTTTGAATGTTTACTTCTTATTTTTGTTATTTTTTTTAGCAAAGCGATTATTCTTAAAGTAATAGAAAAAACTAAAATAATTCTAGATTTTGTAAAATGATTCAAAATTATTTTCATAAAAGCCATACAACATTTAGAAACAACTCAGTTGGTATTTTGTCGTAACGAATATTTTCCTATACTAAAATACCTAAATCATTATGCAATAGAGTAATACATATAAAGTTTACAGCTCTACCAATGGGATCCAATATTCAAATAACAATAATATATAAGTATAACGTTATACGAATAGCTATATAGTTAATTTCTAAGCGGTAGAAGTTTAGGCGGGAGGTATAAAAACAAAAATCTTCAATATCTGTTAAGAGATTTGACTAGGATTATAATCAATTTATTCATAGAACATGTTCAAAGGCGGCAATAGCAGAATTATTTTGAGTTTGATGAGGTAAAGAAAGGATCTTAGTCATTGTTTTTTTTTTTTTTTTTTTTTTTCAGCTTCACACAGGGTAGGCAGAGGGAATGGAAGTGAAACCTAGTGTTATGACACTCCGTTCCACTTCCGATCCCCACTTTCCGTCGAACTTGAGGCATTGCGTGTTGAGTGGCGGAACTCAACGCCGCGCTTTGCCTTATTACCAGAGCAAAGAAATAAAACATTAAATATTTAAATTGAAAATATTAAATATTTCATTTCCTCGACTGGGGATCGAACCCAAAACCTGTCGGTTACAGTCACACTCTTGTGCCGCTGCGCACGACAGGCCTCATCTTAGTCATTGGTGGTGACAAAAAGTCCCAGGTATTGCTTTGAGCTCTTCACGCAACCACATAATGGTTATGGTATGAGAAAGTAGTCTGTATTCCATAACCATCGTTTTACTTGAGTGTAGTGAGAATACTTCTAGAGCACTTAACACTAAACACTACGCTAAACGCCCCTATAGGAACAGAAAATCAGGAACCACGTTACCAAATCAACACAAAGAAGTAGACATATTTTATGAAACGTGCATAAAAATACTACAAATGTAGTGACAATTCAAAAACTATAAGATGCAATTGAGTGCGCAAATAGGTCGGCACTCTGGGGTTGGAGGTCGCCGACTGCACGACTATCCGAGCTACGTTATTGGGTTATCTATATTGTATATATATTTTATGCTTTAACTGTATCACAAACATGGCAGAGTGGGCAGTGGGAACTTGGGAACTTAGTGTTAAGACACTTTATTTCTGTTTGATTCCCAGTGGAGGAAATGGAGTATATATTTTTTTCAGTTTGTCGCTCTGGTAACGAAGCAAAACGCAATGCAGCGTTATGTTTCGCCTCTCAACACGCAATGTCCCAAAAGATTACTTAATACTTTAATGAATCCATAATCTTAAATTAAATCTTATAGCACTGTCTGAGACTTGCGACCATCCTTTACAATGTATCAACACTCGTCTTTACTGCTCCAGTACATGTATTTTTTTATGAGAAAGACAAGGGAAACTATCGTACGGGTCACCTGATGGCCCCGCGTAACACTACTACTACAGGAGCGTTATCGGCCATTGAGGTGGAGGTAGACGCGCTTTTTGAAGGTACCCATGTCGTATCGACCTGGAAATGCTGTCGCGGGTAGGCCGGTTATGCGATGTGTGCCGCGTGGAAGGAAATTCCTACGAAACCGCACAGCAGTGGAGTGCCACGTGTCCACGATGACGTGGATAGTACATTAACTTGTGACGTACTGTGGAGTTAGAAAATTTGGCGGCAGATACCAAGTTAAACAGTTCTCCAGAACACTCCCCGTGATAAATGCGGTAGAGAACGCACAGTTAAGATACGTATATATATTTATATATATATATATATATATATATATATATATATATATATATATATATATATATATATATATATATATATATATATATATATATATATATATATATATATATATATATATATATATATATATATGCAGTTATAAATAGATATTACCCACATACATAATTAAAATATTATTTAATTTATTAAACATTATTTATCCAAAGAGTCGAGGCTGGCCAGCGGCACCGAATGAGTAGTGTTCCAAGCCACGCCAGAGCCATGACTGCCCGTTCAATGCTTGTATGGCCTTTTATATAATCGTTAACTTATAAGTTATACGGTACAATGTACACACCGACATAATCATTTTTCGTTCATTAAGCATTGTTAAAATGTGATTATTAACGGTAATTGAACTTTCAATGACATTAGCGGTGATCGTGTGAAAGCTGAAATTCAATTCACGCGTACAATTTGTATGTAAAATTGCTTGGTATACTGTTGTAACCTTTATAGCTTTGTGAGTTGATCAATTAATGAATTACGAAGGCTTTGCCTTTATATAATTAGTATCAAAATTATAACTTTAAGCGGATTATAATAAAAAAGGAAATTTCATAATGAAAGTTCGATTTCATCAATTCATCATTCATAACTCGAGGCCTGTCGTGGCGCAGCGGCACAAACGTGTGACTGTAACCGACAGGTTCTGGGTTCGATCCCCAGTCGAGGAAATGAAATATTTAATATTTCAATTTAAAATATTTAATGTTTCATTTCTTCGCTCTGGTAATAAGGCAAAAGCGCGGCGTTGAGTTCCGCCACTCAACACGCAATGCCTCAAATTTGGCGGAAAGTGGGGAACGGAAGTGGAACGGAGTGTCTTGACACTAGGTTTCCGGGTTCCCTCTGCCTACCCTGCCTCGCGCGGCATACAGCGTGAAGCTAAAAAAAAAATAACTCAAATTAAGCAGAATGTGGGGAGCGGAACAGGGTGTCTTAAGGTTCCCATGTTCCCTTTGCCTACCCTGCCATGTGCGGGATGCTGATGAATGCTGCGTGAAACTGAAAATCAATCAAAATCAGTCAACTAAATATTTTATATCTATAAATTTAATAAAACATGAAACTTGGTAATTTCAAAAGTAGGCTAACGAGAGATGTAATGACCTGACGATTAGTATCTTTGAGTTGAAGCTTTTAAGAGAAGTTCACAATGTTCGCAATTTCCATAGTGAAAATAGTGAGCTTCGGTTGGGTAAAAGTTTAACCCAATTTGAGGCTGTCGACGATAAAAAGCCTCCTTCTATATACTTATAAATTTCGTAGTACCGAGTATGTATGTACATATATATCTAATATGATGTTCTGTCCGCATATCGTTTGCGTATACTTTATTATTATTGTAATACTATTTCTATATATCAGATGGCCATACTTTTTTGTGGTCTCTTGCCATTTCAGATATTATTGTTTCAAATTCAAACGAGATAAAGGTAGAAAAAAAAAATATTTCTTCCTTTTTTACCCGAGATATTGCCTGTCCTAAGCGAAACTCAACGCTGCGCTTTGTCTTCATGCCAGAACGAGGAGCGAGCGAGAAATAATTCGTTTCCTTGAAAATAAATTGAACTTACAACTCGCAATCAATTGTGTTGAAATGCTGCTACGCCATGGTGGCCACAAAAATAACCACTGACTGATTGTGGGTTCAATTCCCACTTGAAGAAATGAAATATTTAACATTTTCTGACTAAATATTTAGTATATTCATGTCTTCGCTCTAGTAAATCAGCAAAACGCGGCGTTCAGTTCCGTTCCGCCACTCAACAACCAAATTCGGTGGAAAGTGGGCATAGTGCTGGGCACTATGCCCACTTTCCACCGAATTTGGACGGTTCCCTTTGCCTACCCTGCCATGTGTGGAAGCTGATAAAGTAAATTATGCTACTTACATTTGTACTAAATGATTTAGATAATCTAACCGTCTATAGGTAGGTATAACTTTTACATATTCTTTTACTTAGTAGACACGCGATTACGACGTTAATATTTTTCACGTACCAAGTTACATTTAATTTTTATTGTTAGAGTGTTACTGTTTAACACATATTTTTATGTGGCCTATCGTGAAGCACCAGCACAAGCGTGTGAATGTAAGCGACAGGTCGTTGGTTCGATCCACACTCGAAGTCAGAAATGAAATAGTATATATTTTCATTTATTCGTTTTTTCCGCCACTCAAAACGAAAATACTCAAATTCGTCAGAAAGTAGGGAATGGCTTTCCTAAGGGTGAAGCTAATAATATCTAATTTAAATATTTTTACTTTATAATGTGGATTATTGCTATTTCTTATAATTCGCACTGTTTTCGCTTCAATTGAAATGGTCGTCCCATTTCTTTTTACATGTATGTATTATGAAAGATTTCTTAAAAAAGTTTATTATATTTCGATATCATTATTCTATACGAACATTAATCGAATCGGCTTTTAGTCATTAGAGATACAAAGAAAAGGATTCAATGTATATATTTTCATTTCTTTGCACTGGTAACAAGGCAAAGAGCAGTAGTCGGCACACAATTCCTTTAATTTAGTGGAAAGTCGAGAACGGAACAGGGTGTTTTTCTCTTCTCTGCCGTGGATATTAGGTTCCCAAGTTCTTTTTGCCTACCCTGTCATGTTCGGGATCCAACGTGACGCTAAGAAAAACGAGAAGCATCGATCGATGATATGAGATAGAAAATTTATCAATTTTATATTATATAATTGTCTCAGTGTTCTCACTAGAGCGAAGAAATAAAAAGATTAAATATTTAAATTGGAAATATTAAATATTTCACTTCCCCGAGTGTGGATCGAACCCACAGCTTGTCGGTTACAGACCACACGCTTGTGTCGCTGCGCCACGACAGGTCACTGTAAATGTAAATGTACGGTTTTACATAGAGATTTTTTCATTAGATATGTTATTGTTGCGCCACGTTGAAGTTAAAAAAATCATAACAAAACAACAAAGAATATTTCAATTTCTAAAACAAAAATTCAACAGTTTGAGCAAAAATGTTATTCAGCATAGTGTGAAGTCGTTTTGCCAGTTAGGTACAGCATGTGGTGTCTTTGCAGTTCAATTTAAACTAGTTTTACTTATAGAAGTTACGAAAACGTTATAAATACCAAAATGTAAACAAAAATACACAAAATAATATTAATTTATATACATATATATAATATATATATATATATATATATATATATATATATATATATATATATATATATATATATATATATATATATATATATATATATATATATATATATATATATATATATATATATATATATTATATATATATATATATATATATATATATATATATATATATATATATACGCGATAATAGGCTATATATAGTAACTTGTGTAAAAGTGATAATGTAAGTGTAAGTAAATAAACTAGTGTATTTCAAGCGGACGAAGCCGCGGGCGGGTCGCTTCTAATATCTAGGAATCTGTATTACACTTACTTCTAATGAAACTTGGCAATTATATACACATAGGATGGCAATATAATGCCATGATACCATCGAGATGGTCCGATGATATGAATTGAAGAATGCCTCGGACTGCTAAATATGAAACATATTAAATTTGTGCTTACTTTATTTATTTTAAAAGCGTCTTTTAAGTTTTTTTAGCCATTAATTTCTCTCTTAATAGTCATTAGAATAAGTCTTTTTATTTTCTAAGTGTGGATTAAGGCCTGTCATGGAGCAGCGGCACAAGCGTGTGACTGTAACCGACAGGTTGTGAGTTCGATCCTCACTCGAGGAAATGAATATTTTATATTTTCAAATTAAATATTTAATTTTTCAATTGTTTCGCACTGGTACAAGGCAAAACGCGGCGTTGAGTTCCGTCACTCAACATGCAATGCCTTAAATTCGGCGGAAAGAAGGGAACGGAAGTGGAACGGAGTGCCTCAACAATAGGTTCCCAAGTTCCCTTTGCCTACCCTGCCATGTGCGGGATACAGCGTGAAGCTTAGTACGTGTGGATGGACCACTTTGAAAATAGTAAAAAATTCTTATACTACTTTACAGAACGCAGCGTTTAATTCCGCCACTGACATAACACAGTGTCTCGAATTTCCGAGGAAAAATTAAAAAATAATAAATTTTCATGTAAACCTCAAACAATGAGTAATTAGTGTAAACAGATACAACCACCGTAAAACTTAATTGAAATGCACCGCAAGTGTCGAGGCGGTCTTAACTCAGTTTGAACAAAGCCGCAAAT
This sequence comes from Eueides isabella, assembly GCA_019049475.1. Classification (NCBI taxonomy): domain Eukaryota; kingdom Metazoa; phylum Arthropoda; class Insecta; order Lepidoptera; family Nymphalidae; genus Eueides; species Eueides isabella. The sequence goes on from CM032406.1 coordinate 9,779,780, forward strand.
ATTTGAACTGTGGTTCACTTTGGTTTGCGTTTCGTGAATTATAATAATATATATTTCAGCTTCCCGCTTTATCCCGCGTTGGTAGAACCGAGATATTGCGAGAACAGTGCGCTCTTCACGTACCGTTGAATTTTTCGGAGTTCAACGCCGCGCTGGCTTCGGGCGAAGAAAATTAAAGTACTCAGAGTGAGAATCGAACCGACAATTGCCAAATTTACAGAGAGAACGTCCTGTTTGCGTCTATTATTTATTATTACAATTTATTTAGTGTGGAGGCCTGTCGTGGCGCAGCGGCACAAGCGTGCGACTGTAACCGACAGGTTCTGGGTTCGATCCCCACTCGAGGAAATGAAATATTTAATATTTTCAATTTAAATATTTAATATTTCATTTCTTCGCTCTGGTAACAAGGCAAATCGCGGCGTTGAGTCCCGCCACTCAACACGCAATGCCATAAATTCGGCGGAAAATGGGGAACGGAAGTGGAACGGAGTGTCTTAACACTAGGTTCCCGGGTTCCCTCTGGCTACCCTGCCTCGTGCGGGATACAGCGTGAAGCTAAAAAAAAGGAATAATTAGTGTGTAGGGAACGGAAGTGGGACGTGGTGTCTTAATACTAGGTTCCCAAGTTCCCTCTGCCTACTCTACTATGAGCGGGACACAGCGTGAAGCTGAGTGACTGACAATTTATTTAATCGCAGCCTAAAAAATACATAACATTTTGTAAAAACAATCAAATATATAAATTACTATTTAACTAATATCAAAACTACATAATAATTGTGAATAAAAACTAAATAACATCTCTGAGTGCGTCGTAAGAATTCCATTAATTTCTCCATCTCGACTAAGTATAATATTAACTGGCGTTAATTTATACATGAATACTTGTCTCCCTCTCCCTTTGAAATACTAAGGCGTCGTAAATTGATCAGCAAAGTGTACGAATCGATAACAATGGAATCCCTTAAATGGGTCAGGAAGGATTGTAAACTTATAGAAAATATATAAAAGGCGGGGTAACTTTTAATAATAATGTTATTTTATTATCTTAGCGTTTATTTGTCTTAGGGCTCCGTACCAAAAGGAATTTATCACTTCTATATATCTATCTAGCTGTCTGCCTGTTCGTCCGTTATCAGGCTGTATCTCTTGCTTTTCTCATATGAAGAGTTCCTGTTATCGCTTTAGCATCAAATATAAAAAAACACAGATTAAATCCTTTACAAGATTGTGAATCCTTTACAAGATATGTGATTTTATTTGCTCAGATTATATATATATATATATATATATATATATATATATATATATATATATATATATATATATATATATATATATATATATATATATATATATATATATATATATATATATATATATTTATAAGAAAATTAAAGTACTCAGAGTGAGAATCGAACCGACAATTGCCAAATTTACAGAGAGAACGTCCTGTTTGCGTCTATTATTTATTATTACAATTTATTTAGTGTGGAAGCCTGTCGTGGCGCAGCGGCACAAGCGTGCGACTGTAACCGACAGGTTTAGGGTTCGATCCCCACTCGAGGAAATGAAATATTTAATATTTTCAATTTAAATATTTAATATTTCATTTCTTCGCTCTGGTAACAAGGCAAAGCGCGGCGTTGAGTTCCGCCACTCAACACGCAATGCCTTAAATTCAGCGGAAAGTGGGGAACGGAAGTGGAACGGAGTGTCTTAACACTAGGTTCCCGGGTTCCCTCTGGCTACCCTGCCTCGTGCGGGATACAGCGTGAAGCTAAAAAAAAGGAATAATTAGTGTGTAGGGAACGGAAGTGGGACGTGGTGTCTTAACACTAGGTTCCCAAGTTCCCTCTGCCTACTCTACTTTGTGCGGGACACAGCGTGAGGCTGAGTGACAGACAATTTATTTAATTGCAGCCTAAGAAATACATAACATTTTGTAAAAACAATCAAATATATAAATTACTATTTAACTAATATCAAAACTACATAATAATTGTAAATAAAAACTAAATAACATCTCTGAGTACGTCGTAAGAATTCCATTAATTTCTTCATCTCGACTAAGTATAATATTAACTGGCGTTAATTTATACATGAATACTTGTCTCCCTTTCTCTTTCAAGTACTAAGGCGTCGTAAATTGATCAGCAAAGTGTACGAATCAATAACAATGGAATCCCTTAAATGGGTCAGGAAGGATTCTAAACTTACAGAAAATATATAAAAGGCGGGGTAACTTTTAATAATAATGTTATTTTATTATCTTAGCGTTTATTTGTCTTAGGGCTCCGTACCAAAAGGAATTTATCACTACTATATATCTATCTAGCTGTCTGCCTGTTCGTCCGTTATCAGGCTGTATCTCTTGCTTTTCTCATATGAAGAGTTCCTATTACCGCTTTAGCAACAAATATAAAAAAACACAGATTAAAATCCTTTACAAGATTGTGAATCCTTTACAAGATATGTGATTTTATTTGCTCAGATTATATATATATATATATATATATATATATATATATATATATATATATATATATATATATATATATATATATATATATATATATATATATATATATATATATATATATATATATATATATATATGTATATATATATATATATATATATATATATATATATATATATATATATATATATATATATATATATATATATATATATATATATATATATATATATATATATATATATATATATATATATATATATATTGTACAGCTATCATGATGCAGCGGAACATAGTAATTGCGTAATTGCGATGGGTCCCCTTTACTTATCAAACCATATGCAAAGTAAATACCATACAAAGGATGCTGGTATATGTTATCATAAATATTCTGCGTCCGTCTTCTGTGTAACATTATAAAAGGTAGTTCATTTTTACTTATGTATTTTTTATCCTTTATAAAAGAAGTTAGTGTCAACACATTTCATACTCCCTTTTCTACTCAAATCTGAGATATTGTGTACTGAGAAGAGAAATTCAACGACTAATTTTCCTTCACTTTTCTCGCTCTGGTAACGTGGAATAGCGAGGCGTTGAGTTCCGTAACTCAATACGTAATACCTCAGATTTGTATTGCGATAAGAGGAAAACTGAAACAAACGGAGTATCTTAATGATACTATAAACTACGATAAATAAACTCCATCTGCTTCATACCCTGCCATGTAATACAGCCTAAAGCTAAAAAATGATCAAAACTATACAACCACGTTTACAGTCGTACGCTCTTAAACTATCCTACAATAGTATCTTGAATACTTTTTAATTTATCCGTATTTAACTTATTATTGAACTTCATGAAATCTTAGATGTCAAAGTAAAAGCTCTTCTAGTTCCTGCTTGAGCTTGATGCATTTGCAAGGGAAATAGATTCTTTGTAACAGGATACCATACTCCATAGTATGTATATACGTGTATACTGTACATATTCTTAAAACACACGGCTGACAATATTGTAGAAAAACGCTGATATCAATTATAGAGGTTGTAAACAAAAGTGAAAGAAAGAATTTCATGATGAGAAATATCAAGATTACGTAATAAAGTACTAACGATATATATTTTATGAAATATATTTAATGAAATGTATTTAATGAAATATATATTTTTTGATAATGAGGCCTGTCGTGGCGCTGCACAAGTGTGTGACTGTAACCGATAGGTTGTGGGTTCGATCCCCACTCGAGGAAATGAAATATTTAATATTTTCATTTTAAATATTTAATGTTTTCATTTCTTCGCTCTGGTACAAGGCAAAACGCGGCGTTGAGTTCCGCTACACAATACGCAATGCCTCAAATTCGGCGGAAAGTCGGGAATGGAAGTAGAACGGAGTGTTTTAACACTAGGTTCCCAAGTTCCCTCTGCCTAACCTGCCATGTTCGAGATACAGCGTGAAGCTGAGTATATATACATCTTTATACTTTATAAACATTTTTTGTGCAGGGTTGTGTTGTGATTGTGATTAGTTTTGTAAGACAGTGATATGACAGTTTAAGATACTTCGTCCACCAATGTCGAGTTTCGTCTTGACCACAGGTTCTCAATTATTTTTGATCAAGGACTACTTTTATGTAATTCTCATTAGCAGGTGCTTGCTGCTAATGAGAATCTCTCTAGGAAATCTATCTAGGTATAATAACCAAAAAAAATTTTACATAAAAACTCGATTGGAACATATCGACAGCAAACGGCTTGCTGCCCGCTAAACTTAAGATAACGTGGATCATGTTGGATTCTGTAGCCCCACTGGTCTAGATAAAAACGTTAAAGGAGAAAATCAAAATAACTATAACTGCAATATCATTTTCCTGAGTGACGATAAAATACACTATCGCGTTTTACTGCGCTGCGAACTGACAACGATAATTTGGCTTTTCCAGTCTTTTATAACAATTAGCTTTGATATATTATGCATATAATTATTTATAAATCTATAACTGAAAAAGCGCTTTTAGAGCAGAATAAAAAGTAACTAAGAGTTATATAAGGTACACAAAAAAAAGCTCTGAAGAAATGACGTCACCGTGACGCAGTTGGAAAATCTGTTTATGATCACTACAGTGACATCGGAAGGAGGCTTAAATACGATTCTTTAATACGCTTACTAATTTGAGGCAACTACTTAACCACGCATGCAGAATGAGAGAGATGGAGTGAATTGTCACTTTATTTTTTCTGTCCTCATTCGAATTCTCAGCTTCACGCTGTCTCCCGCACATGTCATGGTAGGCAGAGGGAAGTTGGGAACCTAGTGCTAAGACACTCCGTTCCGTTACCCACTTTCCGCCGAATTTGAGGCATTGCGTGTTGAGTATTTATTTTTTGCGTGTTTTTTTTCGTCCGTTAAAATGGAATTCCCAAAAGATGAATAAAACCATGAGAATTGTTGATACGTGCCAATCTATTTTCCGCCCCGTTCGTTCCTGTTGGGGCATACTACTTCCTTTGAAGTTTCAATGTTATATACATAAATATTTCACATTTCACATCTCTGGCAGTTAGCCGTAACACCGTGGTTACTACACTATTAGTTTTATAATCAGCATAAATTTGGAGAAATGACATCTATATTTACTGTAAGCTCATAAATATGTCATTGAAATGCTTACATTCTTTAGCGGTTGTTAGCTGGAATTTATTCGAATAATGTAGTGTGGACGACGATATGGCCCAGTAAGTGTCTATCTGAAAGCTGTGGTTTAAAGCTTGAATTTTACTTATAGAAACATTTGGTAGAGCAAGGGCGGCGTTCAGTTACGTCCCGAGCAGAGTGATTCACACTAAATGCCCTTGACCTACCCTGCAATATGTAAGATAAAGCGTGAAAGCAAGAAGAATATTGATAATTATGTGAGATGCGAAAAGTTACAACGAAATACAGTAGTAAAAGTTTTACCATTTTCCAAATTCCCTTTGCCTTTTCGTCTTTATTGCACATTTTAAATGAAACAAATGTAACCGGATGAATCACGTATATCGATTTCTTTAGAAATTCAACGTTTCGAACACTTTGCCTATGGTCACCGGTAGACAAATATCGCAATATATTTTTTTTTAAGTAAGGACCCCTATACATAATAATATAATCAAAAAGCGAAGTGAGAAAGAATATATATATATATATATATATATATATATATATATATATATATATATATATATATATATATATATATATATATATATTATATTTATATATATATATATATATATATATATATATATATATATATATATATATATATATATATATATATATATATATATATATATATATATATATATAATATATATATATATATATATATTATTTATTTTTCATTTGCAAAGTGCAATTTTGAGTTCGGCACTCAACCCGCAACGGTAAAAATGGGCGAAAAATGAAGAACGAAATTTAACTTAATTGAAAAATAAAAATTCAGTTATTTATTATATTGTACTGTCACTCAGCTTCACGCTGTATCCCGCACATGTCACAGTAGGCAGAGGGAACTTGGTAACGTAGTGTTAAGACACTCCGTTCCACTTCCGTTCCCCACTTTCCGCCAAATTTGAGGCATTGTGTGTTGAGTGGCGGAACTGAACGCCGCGTTTTTGCCTTGTACCAGAACAAAGGAATGAAAATATTAAATATTTAAATTGAAAATATTAAATATTTCATTTCCTCAAGTGGGGATCGAACCCACAATCGGTCGGTTACAGTCACACGCTTGTGCCGCTGCGCCACGACAGGTCTTTATTATACTCTACTTTAAAAAAACCAAATGCATATATAAAATCACTCACAAGATCGGTTCTTAAAATTTCCAATTAAAATATTGATCAAAATTAATATAAAATGAGTTAAAGCGCTTATTTAAATATTATAAGTCATCGTACAAAAAAGCACAAAGCTCCCGCAACCAATAATTTAAAATGAAAAGTGAACTGACTGATTTATCAACACAACTCAAATAACTGGTCGGAGTTTAATTATATTTGACATAAAAATAGTTCCTCTTTTACGCATAGAAATGTTTTGTCTATAGAAATAAAATATTATAATGTTATAATGTTATAATATTTCTTATAAAATTCTTTCTGTTGATTGAGTTGATGCTGATCTGTTTAACTATTGATTAAAATATCTATCTAAATAAATAAAAAAAATGCCTAGTTATATTTCTTTTCTGGTTACTCTGAGGTACACGTTGACACATCCCTACGAAATGGCATCGAATGGCGGAACTCAACACCGCACTTAAACAGAACAACTCTCTCTCCCTCTCAGATTCACGCTGTATCCCGCACATGGCAGGGTAGGCAGAGGGAACTTGGGAACCTAGTGCTAAGACACTCCGTTCCCCTTTCCGTTCCATTGCGTGTTGATTGCCGGAACTCAACGCCGCGCCGCAATTATTTATGATTTCACATATATAATTCACATATAATTTACAAATATTGCATCATAATAATAGTGTTTGTCGCTCATGATTTGCTCCCGTGTGTTTCCGTGACCCGTTTCAAGACATACGGAACGCGCTTTATTGCACTTTTTATGCACACTCCCAAGGATCTCAAGTCGTGATAACAATTTTATTGTTGACTCGGTATAACCTAGACGCCGATGTGACTCAGATGACGTATGTATGACTTAAATCTATGATTATTGTTAATAAGAATGTTTATTTGCTTATTTTTCCTAACGTAGATGTTTGCTATAGTTAATTGTGTCATAAAGTAGTTCTTTTTTGTTTAACTATGAAGTTATCATGTTGAAGATTACTCAACATTACTGACGTCGTGGTGGCACAGTGGCAAAACGTTTGATTGTAAACGTTGTGGTTGCGATGGTTTGTTCTTTCACGATAGAGGGGTTTAAATTGATTTCATATTTTCTATGGTAATAAACTAACATTGGGAAACTAAGTGTCCTTTCTCTCTTCATTATAATAATATACATTGTGAGACCGGAGACAAAACAAGTTACCCTTTTTTTGGGGTTTTCACACATGGCATTCTAACACATTCTAACACATGGCAGAGGGAACCTCGGGAACCTAGTGTTAAGACACTCCGTCTCTTCTCCACATATACCACATACTAAGCATTATAAGAAATAAGTATTAATTCGTGACTAAAAGTATTTAAATTTTAATAAATTAAAAATATATTATTGTAAAAACATTATGATCACTATAAATATTGTAAAAGTGATACAAATCTTTGATAATACTGTTCTTTACTGTTCCCGTAGAAATTTAGAAAATCTTTCTCTTAGAACATCCCTAAGCTTCCTAAGCTAATAAATAACATACTAAATATCAACTATTTAAGTACAGTAGTTTCGTTTATGCGACTCTAAAAATACAAAATTACTGCCAATAATAGTATCTGATAAATATCGTTATCAGAAGGAGCAGAATTGGTCGGGTGTCAGAATTCAATTACCGCTTCACAAACAAGTGGTCCTCTAGTCTACTGTGCACAAAGTGTAAGTACGCGACGTTACTATTCAGTGTAAACAATTTTGAGGCTGTTTCATTTCTTTTACTTAGTTTCTTGTTACATCTTCAAATATATAATATTTTCAAATTAAATATGAGGCCTGTCGTGGCGCAGTGGCACAAGTGTGTGACTGTAACCGACAGATAGTGGGTTCGAACCCAACTCGAGGAAATGAAATATTTATTATTTTCAATTTAAATATTTAATGTTTTCATTTCTTCGCTCTGGTACAAGGCAAAACGCGGCGTTGAGTTCCGCCATTCAATACGCAATGCCTCAATTTCGGCGGAAAGTGGACGAAAGTGGAATGGAATGTCTAAACACTAGATGCCCTAGCTCCCTCTGCCTACCCTGTCATGTGCGGGCTACAGCTTGCAGCTGAGTACGAGTAAATTAAACGTTTAATGTTTTCCTTTCTTCACTCTGGTAACAAACCAAAGCGCGGCGTTTAGTTCCACCAATCAATACACAAACGCGGAATTGAGAGCCGCCGTTCAACATTCAATATCTCGAAAATCCAACGGAAAGGAGCAACGAAACGGAATGTCTTAAAACTAGGTTCCCTATGCCCACCCTGCTATATGGGGTTGTACCCCAAGTTGCAAACTAAAAAAAAAATACCTGAAATAACTCAAACTTATACATACATTTATACGTAAAATACAAAACAAGCCAGCGCCAAGTGAGGCTCGCTCTCATTAGACGGAGGGCCCTCGACACGGCATTATTAGTCTTTAGCTACATCTGGCTATTGTTGCCAGCTTATTTGAGACGGAATGATTTTCTTCACAGTTATTTACGAATTATTTGCTATTTATATTTGTTTACTTATTCTTCGGCGGCTTCGCCCGCGTGTTGAAAGGGAATACAAGAGATAGGACGAAGATGTATGTTCTAAGTGCCCATTGAAAACATTAGCTTGCTCAGCTTGACGCTGTATCCCGCACATGGCAGGGTAGACAGAAGAAATTTGGGAACTTAGTGTTTAACGCTCCGTTTCGTTCCCTATTATCACTGAATCTAAGGCATTGCGTGTTGAGTGGCGGAACTCAACGCCGCGCTATACCTTTTTACCAGAGCGAAGAAGTTATATTAAGTATTTAAATTGAAAACACATACCACTAAAACAGTCTGGTGCTTTATAATATACGAGTAGTATAGATTGTTATTTATGGTCTTTTATCAGTATTTTTTATTTTATTTACTAAAACATTAATATATTTGGGTTCGATCCCCAGTCGAGGAAATGAAATATTTTTATTTTCAATTTAAATATTTAATATTTCATTTCTTTGCTCTGGTAATAAGGCAAAGCGCGGCGTTGAGTTCCGCCACTCAACACACAATGCCACAAATTCGGCGGAAAGTGGGGAACGGAAGTGGAACGGAGTGTCATAACACTAGGTTTCACTTTCGTTCCCTCTGCCTACCCTGCCTAGTGCGGGATACAGCGTGAAGCTGAAAAAAATATATATATATATATTTGTAATTTTTGGTGCTTTGAGTTTATAAAAGGTACCACATTCCATTTCTTTGGTTCTATGAATATTTTATACATTGAAGCTCGTACATACCTACAGGGTATAAAAGGAGTGGAAATGGTGACCAAATGTGTTTTAAGATAATTTCATTCCCAACATACCATCCTGTTTTGATACATCACGTGGTGAAGGCGGATATCGATGTCTATCGGAGTGAGAAATATCCCCGGGCATAGAAACGAAAACCATAAAATTTCGTAAAAAAGAGGCAAAAAAGTTCATATCTGGGAGATATATATTTTTTAATTTGTATTAAAGCGGTAAAATAAATATATCATTTGTGAAAATTTCATCTGTCTAACAATCACGGTTCATGAGATAGATAAAGCCTAGTAACAGACGAACAGACATACGAGCAGGTCTTAGCAATAGAATCCCGTTTTTACCCATTTGGTACGGAATCCTGAAAACAAGCAAGTTCTCTTTTACAACTCCTTTATGAACGGCTAAAATAATCATCTCAATATATATATATATATATATATATATATATATATATATATATATATATATATATATATATATATATATATATATATATATATCCTGCACATGGCAGGATAGGCAGAGGATATCTGGGAAACTAATATTAAGATACTCTGTTCCAATTAACACATTTCCATCTCCAATTTGTGCCGAATTCGAAGCAATGTGTATTTAGTTGCGGAACTCAGCACCGCGCTCTGCCCTTGCTTTGTTACCAGGGCTAAATGGAAATATTGAATATTTTATATCCTCGAGCGGGGATTGAACCTACGACCTGTCACTTGTTTTTATTTCATATGTAGAGAGAGTGATGAAGGTAAGAAACCATTTGGTATCATGACACAGCATCTGTAAACACGATATTTCGTTTCTCATTTAGGTAATGAAATATTTTTGTTTGCTCACCCTGATAAAACAAGAGCGCGGCGTTGAAAACCGCCACTTAACAAATTATATCTCAGATTTGAAAATCGGACAATCCATATGCACGATAAAGCATGAACCTGAAAAAATATAACTAAAACGTATTTTTTTCCAAATCGCCACGTTTGTATTAAAAACTGTGATCGTTAACCACGAAAAAATTTGAACCTTTTCAATAGTGTAAGTGTAATACATCACAGCTGAGTTATCTCGTGACAGAATCGGATCAAATCAATATAATTGAGGCAAGGCTCTAACGATTGCCGCGAGCTGTCGGTGATAAGCCATAGTGACTTAATATGTACATACTTAACACTTATATTGATTACAGATAAAGGGTTATATTATAACTATAGTTAAAATTGATTTTTATTTCATACTAGCGAACGGATCATTTCAATTACTTTCTTGTTCTAAATAACATTATCACCTTTAAGGCAATATCTATACATGGAAAACTAAAATTTTAACTTAAATAATTAAAATTTTATAGTAATTTTGTCCAATTCAATATTTATATTGCCATAACTTTTTTATATTTTAGTCGATTTAAATAAAACAATCATTAAATGTTGAGGAAAAGACAAACATACACACAAACAAACAAAATTTTTAAATAATTGTTCAAAAATCAGTATTCTGGGCCGTATTAAATTAATAAACGAATAATATGTTATTTAATATACCTTTCATGTACAGATAGTAATCGGTTACAGATTTATTATAAGTATAGATATAGATATCCTTTATAGCATGGTAGTGAGAAAGTAGTGCTATCTTCCCCTTTTGCGTAACCCAACGCCGTGCTTTTTCTGATCAGAATTCGTAAATAATACACATGAATTAAAATTAAAACGCATTTTTCTTTGTTGATAAGTGTTGAACACGCAGGGATATATTTTTGTTTGGTCAAAAATATCCTTAAAAATATGAACAGTAACCTAGATTAATAAGAGATAACATTTTATTTTAGAATTATTTACTTAAAGGGGAAATTACAAAAAGTTTGTAGTTTTCATTTAAAATTTACAATTCAGCTATCACGCACGTATATTTTTATATAATAAGTTCAAACTGGAGAGATGTACTAGAAACATCTAAAGACAAAAGCTCGAATATATCGTATATATGTTGTTTTTCCACCGACACTACATATCAATGTCAAGATTTATGATCATATAGTTAATACATTTGTAATAGCAAATTGAAAATTAAAGTAAAAAAAATCGATCTTATTAAAGCGTGTTAAAGCGTGTTAATTTGCTTTCAAGCTTTTAAGCTGTACTCCATTTGCGAGACTTTTTTTGCGTGTTTAATAGTGCTTGAATGAAATGCAAATTGAGGAGAGACATATCCACTAGTTCATGTATTTAATTATTTATGTATGTTTTTATCTTATTCATAAAAAGTTCAAAAATTATATCTGCTGAGTGAAAAAGATTATAATTTATAAAGTACTCCCTCAGCTTCACGCTGTATCCCGCACATGGCAGAGTATCCAGAGGGAACTTGGGAACCTAGTCTTAGGACACTCCGTTTCACATCCATTCCCTACTTTCCGCCTAATTTGAGGCATTGCGTGTTGAGTGGAACTCGACGCCGGTTTTTGCCTTGTAAAAGATATAAATTAAAAGTATCAGTAATTAAATTCAAATATTTCTAATATTAAATATTTTGTGATAAATAATTCCGAAAATATATACAATATTATTTTTGAAATACTTTTAAGGTGATTTCCGCTCTTTTCCCCTCTATAACAGTAGGCCGTAGCGGCACGCGTCCGACAGAACACGCGACGGTTGTTCGTTCGTTTCCCACGCAGGAGACTGAATTATTTAATTATAATTATAAACCATAATAAAAGTTATATGAAATTTAAAATGGTTTTAATATAATTAAAATATTGAAAATGTTCAGACTATGTCTCATGTATCTCGTTCTTTTAGTTTCGTTTAACAAAGCTTCGGTATTGAGTTCCGCAAACAAACGATATCTTTGAAGACAGTAAAAGACATAAAATGGACATATTGATCTGGTTTTCAAGTTTAATGTACGCATATTGTAAATTTTGTTTCGGAAATTGGGCCTTCGTCATTTTTTTTATAATAATTATTTTTGGATTATCAGAAATATTTCTGACATTTGTAATAAAAATAACATAATAAATTTATTTTTTGGACTTTCTTTATTATAAATGCAAGAATATTTAGAGAGTAAGTATGAAAATTTAATTAAATACATATAGAGTAAAAATATTATTTTGCAGAGTGTCTTAACACTGGGTTCCCAAGTTCCCTCTGCTTACCCATGCGTGCATTACATGTGCGGGATACAGCGTGAAGCTGAGATTAAAAAGATATTCATTTCGCACTTTTTGTACAAATAATGAAACGAACATATGCTTAACATTTTCCTTAAAGGAACTGAAAGGGGCTGAGGTGGGAATAAAGATTCTTGTTTATTCTTTATTTATTGTAATATTAAAATAAATAAATGATAATGTTAATAATGTTTAATATTTTTTTAAATGTTATAAAAATATGTTAAATTTATACTTTAAATTTAAAATATTCTCTAAATTATTTTATATTTATAAATTGATCTATACATTTATTAAGAAGCGTTACTTCTAGTTAATTCTGTTAAATTTAAAACTAAAAAAGTACTTATAAAGTACGACAATGATGAAAAATAATGATGATAGTTCAATTAAAATGATCATTAATGTACCTCTATCATTATTACTTACATTAATCACTCTAGGCTAATGATAAGACGACGTCAGACAATTGTTCTGATGAAATAATTTGGCTACACCACTACACGCGTCACATCACTATTTATATAATAAAAGATGCATCTAGAAATCATTAATTTGTACATAATTATTTGATTTAAATTTATTTTACCACAATACTTACATAAAATTTTGATTTGTGATCAATTAAAAAAAAAACACAGCACGATAAACACACAACTAAGTAAAATCCTCTGGTAGCATATTGAAAGGGAATATCTATCGCTAAATTTTACCCCGCGAACGCGTGAACATCGCCATTTTATTAAAATAACTAATTCTCGCTTCACAATAAGTTTATTTTATGTTGTTTTATTATTTTTTTTTGTTTTATAATTGTGAGAGGCGATGGTCGTGGGCGAAGGCTGGGCGGTACACAGCGCAGACTCGGTTGCAGCCAACGTCGCGTTGTGGCGTGCGCATCTCAACGCTGCAACTTCACGCGGTAAATTGACCTCATTTAATTATTTTCGAAATGGCAACGCACTGCGTTTTTCAGGCTACGCTTTCTTATTGTGGAGTTTAGGATGAGATATTGTTATTTGTTTTTGAATAATGTATTGAATCATAGATAATATATATCATTCCATAGACAATATATGATTATATAGGAATATTTAGATATATACAATTAACAAGGTTTTTCTAAATAAATAATAAAAAACGAGCTCTATTCTAAGATTATAATCTATTTTTTGTATATAAAATTTAAATTCTATTAAAAAAGTAAATATAAAATATACTAAGATGAAATTGATCTGTTTAAAGGGCATTATTAACTGAACTATACGTGTGTCCCAATGAGCGGATTAAGTACCTTTTTTTATATTTGTTTTTATAATTTTAGTTATAAAATTGGACAGTATTGTACTTTTATACTAATGGTTTCCTACCTTTTTCTACTTTAGCTTATATTGCACCCCAAAGAAGAACCATTAATTACTATAATATCGATGTGTATTTCGTCTGTTAGACCTACTCTACATTTTTTATTTGTTCAGGAAATTTTATAATTGTAGAAAACATTTGTCTATGTTTCTTTTTCTTTATTAAAGATTCATTTTTTTATCTTCACGCTGTATGACACGGTAGGCAAAAGAACTTGAAACCTAGTGTTAAGGCACTTCATTCTACTTCCGTTTTCCACTTTCTGCCGAATTTGAGGCATTGCGTGTTGAGTGGCGGAACTCAACGCCGCGCTTTGCCTTGTTACTCTGGTAACTAAATATTTCAGATCCTCGAGTGGAGATCGAACATACAACCTGTCGTTTACAGTCACACACTTGTGCCGCTATCCCACGACAAGCCTAGTTTAATATATTTTTCCTTTATATAAATGACTAAAGGGATATCTATCTATTCATTTGTCAAAGTCCACTTATGAATAATTCATAGTTTTGTTTAAGCGTCTGTAACTTTATATTAAAATGAAAATTGAAATATTTTTATACTAATATTAAATTTCAAGCTGTTTCGCATAGCATGGGGAATCGTAAGAGTGTCAAGACACTCCGCTCCCATAAATACACTTCCGTCCTCCATTTACCGCCGAATTCTCGAGGTATAATGTTTTGAGTGGCGGCATTAAACGCCGCGCCTTGTTGGATAACCAACCAAAGCAGAGATCGCTTACAGTTTCATCGTCATTACGGCTTATTTTATACTGAGATTAGTTATATTTTATACTGAGATAACCTTCTTTTACTTCTTAGCGCTTTATCAAAGCTGTAGGTAACGACTCTCTTTCTAATATTCAGCTTGATTTTAGAATTATATACAATAGACGTAACTCAACGCTGCTCCCTCCAATTGTATATAAAACACAATTATCGCTTTTTATTGTATTATAACTTATAATCTCACCAAGTCGGAATCGAACCCTCACCATTCGTCCGAATTTTTATTTCAATTTCTACCATCGTCTTGTCGAATGTATCAAAAGTAATAGAAGCTGTGAGATAACGTCATTCAAGTACAGTACTTGGATTGTCTAACTTAAACTATCAGATTATATACAGTTGCCTATTATAATTATATTTATATATATATATATATATATATATATATATATATATATATATATATATATATATATATATATATATATATATATATATATATATATATATATATATATATATATATATATATATATATATATATATATATATATATATATATATATATATATATATATATATATATATATATATATATATATATATATATATATATATATATATATATATATATATATATATATATATATATATATATATATATATATATATATATATATATATATATATATATATTATAATATATTTAATATTAGACTAGACTTTAAATACTGAACTGGAAGAGTGATTTGATTCTCATTAGGTGTAAAAATATTTTCCTATTGTCGTTTTAGTAAAGATAGAGGCCTGTCGTGGCGCAGCGGCACAAGTGTGTGACTGTCACTGACAGGTTGTGAAATTAAATATTAAATATTTTCAATTTCAATATTAATTATTTTCATTTCTTCGCTCTGGTACAAGGTAAAACGCGGCGTTGGGTTCCGCAACTCAACACTCAATGCCTTAAATTCGACAGAAAGTTGGGAACGGAAGTGTCTTAACACTAAGTTCTCAAGTTTCATCTGCCTACACTGCCATGTGCGGGGTACAGCTTCACGCTGAGTGGGCAAAAAAAAAAGAGTTGAGCTCATCCGCTCAACACGATATGTCGCAAAAGTACTTTGCTAAATACAGGTTACAACACGATGAGAAACATTATTGATTCTAATTATGAATTAATGCTGGAGTTAAGTGGCAGAAAAAGGTACGTCTTTTTTGTAAGAATTCAACACTGTATCTCTCTGATTAAAATAAGTAATTCTCTTATACTATAAGCAAGCGACCAATGATTTCACGCGCCTATACGCGTGAAATCACTAACTCCAACCATATACTACCTCCGTAGGTAGTCATAAACAAACTCGGATTTCAAGAAATTCGTCCAACGATTGCACTACAGTAGAGATTCCCCGAAATTAACGATTAAAGGGGAAAAGATTTTCTATGTATAATGTAATTTAATGTTTTTACAAAAAAATCTGTTGGGGACATCCCCAAGAAGTTTGTCAGTCACTTAGTAACGAAAAAAAATATATTTTTCGTAGATATATAATGCTTCAAAATTGCTTCAAAATGCTTCAAAATTTACAAGTTTCATTCGGTTTTATCACAGCTCGCATTGTCGAGTGTCGTGGCCTCGCGTTGCTGCATTATATTTGAATACATTTCAATATTATATATATATATATATATATATATATATATATATATATATATATATATATATATATATATATATATATATATGTATATATATATATATATATATATATATATATATATATATATATATATATATATATATATATATATATATATATAATACAAAAGAAAGCGTTTATAAAAAATCTTTATTGATGAAATTTGTTTAAAATATTAAGTCCTGGCGTGGCACAGCGGCATAAGCGTGTGACTGCAAACGACAGATTGTGGGTTCGATTCCCACTCGAGGAAATCAAATATTTAATATTTCCACCTCAACACGCAATGGCTCAATTTCGGTGAAAAGTAGAGAACAGAAGTGGAACGGAGTGCCTTAACACCAGGTTCCCAGGTTCCCTCTGTCTATCCTGCCATGTGCAGGATACAGCGTAAAGCTAAGTTCTGTACACAAAAAACAAGTAGCCCCTTTACACTTCTTATTCGTTTATCTGTTCGTTAAGTCATATTTTTTTTTCAAAATCGAGTAGAGACGCTCAAAGCTGGACCTGAAATTAATATTAAATATGCAGGTCTATAGACCCTCGGAGCACAAACGAAAATCTTCCTCTTTACGATTTATTATAAACCAAGTTAAACCTTAGTTTTTGTTGTGTAAGTTCACTTTTCGTTTTTTTTTTGGATGAATATTTACTATAATTTAAGGTTTTCTTTTCCAAGGTTATATTTGATTTTGTTGGTTTCCACAAATCAAAAGCTGATGTTTCTACATTGTATGTAATTTTTCACTCAATCCTCTTTTGCTTTGACCATACATTGCAGAATTTTCAAAATATTACATGTTAAATACTGAAGAACCTCCTTGATATTCTACGGATTCACTATTGCTTATTGATGTGATGAGGAGCTCAGTGCAATTCTTGGGGTCTGTAAGTCAAATTTGCTTGCTTACTTGCTTATCTTCACGCTATATCCTGCTCAAGGCAGGGTAGGCATAGGAAACTTGGGAACCTAGTGTTAAGATACTCCGTTCCACTTCCGTTTCCCACTTTCCGCCAAATTGAGACACTTTGACTGAATTATGAAAGCCAATATCTTTTAGGAAATTAGAAATATTTTGCTTTTATTCCTAATGCTAGGAGCATTAGGAATAAAAGCAAAATATTTCTAATACATGTATTCAATTCTTGTTCAACGTCTAAATATTTTGGTCAGTTTCGTCGTTTACTTAAACTACTACTACTTGACCTAAATTGCTAGCTAAAATAACGCTTTAATCTTAAACAAAAGAAAACAGTATTTTGATTATCGACATACGATTTACACATTAATCACATTGAAATTTTAGATAAACATTCATACGAAATGTTTTTATAATAAAATATAATAACTGTGGACATTAGTAATTTGTTATCCAGAAACATTCTGGACGCACCTGTTTAAAACAATTCTAACAGTTTATGTGAATTAATATATATATATATATATATATATATATATATATATATATATATATATATATATATATATATATATATATATATATATATATATATATATATATATATATATATATATATATATATACGTGTTTTATACGATAAGATAACGTTTTTACGTTATCTTCTTAGATTTACATCGTGTTAAAAAAAAAAATTAATGTCAACCAGTAATCCCTAAGATTATTTTATTTAACCAAACAAACTTCTGAACTTTAGGATGATACGATATAAATACTATTATAAAAATGTTAAGTTTAATTTAATGAAGCAATTTGGAATGTAGAATACCGTCTATGAAAAACTTATACCGCAAATAATAAAATTCGTCGCTGTTATTCAATAAAAATAAATGTATACAAATAGAATGCAAAAATGTATGACAGTTAGCGAGCGACTTTTCTAGTTTACTCTATCTAATCTGAAGTACTTGTTATTATGGTCCAAGATCCCAGAGTAGTAAGACAAATCTTAAATAAGTTGTGCTTAGAAATTTCTAAATCATATAACTTGCGGTTCTCAGTAGTCCCTTGTATTACTCAGCTTCACGCTATATCCCACATATGGCAGGGTAGACAGAGAGAACTTGGGAACCTAGTGTTAAGACACTCCGTTCCACTTCCGTTCCCCACTTTCCGCCGAATTTGATTGCATTGCGTGTTGAGTAGCAGGACTGAACGCCGCGCTTTGCCTTATTACCAGAGCGAAGAAATGAAAACATTAAATATTTAAATAGAAAATATTAAATATTTCACTTTCTCGACTGGGGATCGAACCCACACCTGTCGGTTACAGTGACACGTTTGTGCCGCTGCGCCACGACATGCCTCAACAGGTCCCTAGTATTAAGACCTGAATGTTCGTGGAGCTTGCTCGGTGATACCTGCACAGGTACTAAGTGAGAAAGGTCAAGTTTCACAAAAATTCGGGTTTTAAAAAGTTCACAAGGGACTACTGAGAACCGAAATTTATATACTTTAGAAAATAAGTAATGTCTTACGGGCCTGGGATCTTCCACTATTACTATTTGGAATGGAACATTGATTACTTGCCAAATTATTAGAGGCTTCACGCTGTATCCCGCACGAGGCAGGGTAGGCAGAGGGAACCCGGGAACCTAGTGTTAAGACACTCCGTTCCACTTTCGTTCCCCACTTTCCGCCGAATTGGAGGCATTGCGTGTTGAGTGGCGGAACTCAACGCCGCGTTTTGCCTTATTACCAGAGCGAAGAAATGAAACATTAAATATTTAAATTGAAAATATTAAATATTTCATTTAATAATTAGAAGCGCGGGTTCAAATCTCGTTGCGATTTTGTTTTATAGTTTTTCTTGGTAGATAGTAGTGGAGTTAAAATATATTTTTAGTGATCTTTACACTCCACTGTTGCCTATAGCAGGGTGGCAGAGGGTATCTAACCAAACGTTATAACGTACTGTTTTCCATAACAATATTATACTATAATTATCGTAAGAAATTGCTAATCATTTCTGCACATATCTCTATTTCCATACCTACAATCAATATTTTAACGATAAAACGATTTAGCCGGAAGTAGCGGCCGTAAAGTGTCGAAACATTTCATAATTTCAACAGTTGTTGATTGGGTTTTTATTCAGGAATAATATTGTACATCAAAAATATGTAGAGCCCGTTAATATTCTAAATTAAATATTTTTTTTATATATTTTTGTATATTATATAAAATTGATCTTAACATTTTAGTGGTTGGTAACTATAAAGACTTTTAAAGCGGAAATATCAAACTAGACCTTCTAAAGTCTGATATTTCCAAGGTTTGACGAAATATTTATTAAAAAATTACGCTCGTAGTAAAAGGCCTACCTTTTATATCCATAAAAAAGTACCCTGCGCCAGGACAGGCGTCAAATTATTTTATTAAGTAAACTAATTAAACTGTTTCATATCTTTTTAATTTCTATAATTTGTTTCTGGTTTACACTTTCAATCCGTGACCGCGGACTACCGGAAACTGTTCGAAACGTCGATTTTGCATAAATATATAATAAATACCTACTAAAGATACGTAATTAATTCGTTCAAAACAATTTAATTTAAAATGTGTAATAATCATACAAATAAAATTCGTAAATGCTTGAAATATTTCTGATTGTTGTTACTGTGCAACGATGTGTTTAAAGTCTATATGGTGCTTCCTAATGAGTGGGCTGTTTAATATACTGAGCTTCACGCTGTATCCCGCACATGGCCGGGTAGGCAGAGGGAGCACTTTAGAACCTAGTGTTAAGACACTTCATTTCCTCGAGTGGGGATCGAACCCACAACCTGTCGGTTACCGTCACATGCATGTGCCGCTGGCCACGACAGGCCTCAACTCTATTATGAACTAGCAGTTAATGAGATTAACGCGTACAGCTAACCAAAGTCTGTTGAACGATTGATATTGATTTGACGTCGAAACGAATAACGTATTATATAAATAACCTGTAATTTTCCTCAATAAATTGAATAAATGAAAAAAAAATCTATAAATTATTGATTTTCCTCAATAAATTGAATAAATGAAAAAAAAAATCTATAAATTATTGAGCTAAAAAAATATATGTTTATTTATTTTTGATCGTTATGATTTATTGCGGCGTTGAGCTCCGCCACTCAACACGCAATGCTTCAAATTGACTAAAAATGGGGAACGGATGTATTTTAACACTAGGGGCCATATGCAGAATATAGCGTGAAGCTATCATATTTATTACTATTAGTATATAAAGATAGATAGAACACAATCATTATGCTATATATAAAGGAAAAACTTACCGTTTTAACCAATAATTTTAAATAAAACAAAACCCGACACAACACTTTCTATTCACACATTAAACGAAATGAATGTATTTCAACTGAAAAACATTTTAAAAACACTCTCATCTGAATCATCGTTTAGGAGAAAACGCCAGAAATATTCCTTCAGAGTGTCACGAAAATTCCAATGCACTTTGTCACTTTTACTTTAAAGGATTTGAACTTTTATTTATAGACTAATACTTATTTATAATGATTTAGATATGTGAATCGTCGGTCGGTCGATAGGTATAAATAAAGTGACGCGTGGCGGCGCACGCGCACGCGACGCGATTGTGCCAGATGTTCGAGGGATGCTGGAGAAGAGATCAGTGCTATGAACTGTATGTGCATATGTAGTCATGAGATAAATTTATATCGCGTATTACAATATACCGCTTACTATAAAATATAAGGAACTCAGTTTGATTTGAACTATTGGGAAGATATTTTTAAATTGAATTTAGCGATTTCATTTCTTTTTGTGTTTAATTAAAGTTTTTTTTTTTAATTTTGGATATACAATATGCAATAAGTGATGTTAAATACATTGAAAAATTGATAGCAATACGTAAACAGATCAAAAGATTTATTGGATTAGATTTTTATAAACCATCATCTCGTAATAGTAAAATTAAAGATATATAATTATGAAATTAATTTGATAATATATAAGATCTTAGATTTTCGCGATTATTACACACTTTAAATTAATAAATTTCATATATGAAATTAACAAAGTTATAATTTTGATGGTGACTCACAAATCAAAAACTATACCATTTTATTTTTAAAATCGGTTAAAAATGAAGCTCAACACATCGACATTGTAACCATCGATATTTCTCCACCACTCATTTTTCAACCCGTGGAAGCGATACCCGCATTAAAAAGACGAGTAAGCATTAAATGTATCTAATGTATTTACATATATACGTAGTTATGTATCTAAGTATTTATAGAAAATTTTCAGTTTTTATGAAGCAATAAATCATTCGTCGCATTCCATACAGACGTTCCGAATGTAGATTGACTGAAGTATAATTTATTTCGCACTTTTTACCGTTTATAAGACGCTGCTATATGTAATATTATTTTTTAATTTTTTAAAAATATTTCTGTAAAGAGATTATTGTTAATTACTTTATTGTGTGTATATTTACAATTTAATATAAACTAGTTAGAATGTACACGTTTCAATGTATGTTTGAAATTTTGTATTCGATTCCAACTACAGTACATGAAATCTCGCTCAGATTGGTCGATTGTAAAATAGTCCTCAATGGGTCCCCTCCGCTCGCGATGGAATTCGGACTTAAAATATACAACAGCGTTCTATTCCGCCGTACATTATCTAACATTCAATGTCTATAAAGTACGTGAAACGTGAAGATGAAAATCTTCCCTGAGTTATCCATGCCTTGCATCGTACACGTGGGAGATGCGTGATGCGAATATTATAGCAAAAATGTAATGTTTTTTACAACATTAAACTATTTTAAACTAACATCCAGCATAATATCTATTTATAAAAAGATGTAATTCTCCAACAAAACTAATAAATTAACAAAAATATGCTAAGAAAAAGAATTCAATTTCGCAGTCCATTTTGTGATCTTTGGCATTGAGTCGACTTGTCATCGCATCGTTATGAAATGAATGTCATCATACTTTATAACGTACGTTATAGTTATCACCAAGAAGAATATATAATTGTGCTATGTATTATTTATGTGGTTGTGGGTTTGATCAGAGGCTGCCCTTGACATATGATGATGATGATGAGCTGTCTGATATATGTTCTTTAGCATACGGGTACGCGACCCCGGATCTTCGAACCACCATTATTATACCTCCATCAAGTCTATCAAGTATATAAAATTGGTGTCCCTAATTATCTCTCTCCCATTTTCACCAATTCTATTCCTGTGGTTTTTGCTGTAAAGGGATTTTGAAGGTCAGATAGCAGTCGCATTCAAAACCGTCAACCGCCACTTTAATGAGTAGGAAAAATATGAGACTGTGTTCGGCTAGGGCGTCGCCACTAAACGACCCGCACAGCTGCGACAAGTGGGCCAGGGCTATCTTGTCAAGTACGGGCACAACTAAAGACGCGAGTATCCAGACGTAAACTCCGCATTGCAACGTGGAATATTGGCTCTCTTACCGGACGATGCAAAGAACTCGCAGATATACTCATAAGACGTCGGGTCCTTTCCCCCAGGAAACCCGCTGGAAGGGCAATAAGTCCCGTAACATCGGACAGGGTTGCCGGCTACACTGGGCCACCTTCTGGAAAAACGTGGCGGTAGTAATTTCTGAAGAGCTTTAGAATGGACTCCTCGAAGTTGACCATCGCTCCGATCTTTCGATGCGGGTAAAAGTACTGATTGAGGGCGTTACCACAAACTTAATCAGTGCCTACGCTACCCAAGCGGGCTGTAAGGTGGCCGAAAATGACTTGCTATATCGTCTACCGAAGTACTCGTAATCATAGTTGGGGGTACTTAAAGAGCCACGTCGGTAAGGCTACAGACTTGTATGAATATATTCATGGTGGTTTTGGACACAATCTTTGCAATACAGAGGAAGAAAATATTCTAAAAACCTGCATTGCGCCTGATCTGGCCGTTGTGAACACGTTCTTCCAAAAGAATCGTCAGCAGCTTATCACGTATAAAAGGGGGTCCCACTCAACTCAAATTGATTACTTGTTGACCAGATGTTATCATATGACCAGGGTTACTAACCGTACGGTCATTCCAGGCGAATGCTTGACGGCCCAACATCGTTTTCACGTCATGCAATTTAACGTCACTCTTAAGAAGAAAGTAGCCGAGAAACATAAGCCTCGGATCAAGTCATGATTGCTGAATGGACCGATGCATAACGACTTCGGTATGCATCGGTCGGTCGGAGAACAAAGTGTCTTATTGCTAGGTGTTCTTTGCCGACTCTATATATATACTATCAATGTCAAATGTATCAATATTGAACGTAGCCATCGAGGGTTCCGTACCAATTTTAGGATTCCTCGTAAGTCAACGAGAAATAGAACTCATAAAACCTGACAAACTTAAGCTTGCGGGTGTGTGCACTCATTATATATGGAATGAACTACAACTATAAGTATATAATATTATTTTTCTGTAATTTAAATAAAAATGTCCATTCTTAAAATATTTTCTTTATTTATGCTTATTTTAAAACTTACAATTTTAAAATCACTCCTTTCATACAAAATTAAACAAAAATAATGCAAAAATGTTCATATATATAAATGTGGACTGAGAAGATTGATGTTTCTTTCGTTCCAAGAAACTTCAGACCTGATTATTTGAAATAAGTATACCTACCTACCTTGAAACAATCTCAAGACTACAAAATCACAGAGGGCATACACAAAGACGATCTACAAAGTATTCATTGGGTTCCCATGCTTTTTTTAAAAAAAGTGATACTTATACAGCTTTTTCTTTAAAGGAACCCTCTAAAATAATATTAACTTTCTCTAAAAGATGTAATATTAATTGTGAAATATGTTTATCATCTTTGTTATGATCGTCATTTCCTTCACCATACATTTCCGGCGCATTTTTCAATTAAATATGTATTTTTACTGATTTCAATTTGTTAATCTACATTTACAAAAGAAAAATAATTATTTAAAAAACGTATAAAAATTTGAACGTGGATTTAGACTCTAGTATTGAAACGGGGTACAAGAGGCGCGGGTTCAAATCCCGCTACGTTAAAATTTTTAAACGTTTTTTTTTTTTTTTATGGAAAAGACGGCTAACGAGCGTACGGGTCATCTGGTGGTAAGTGATCACCGTCGCCCACGGCCCCGAGTAACTCCAGAGGAGCTACAGGAGCGTTGCCGTCCTTTAAATTGGAAGGGCACCGGGGCCCGGCATTACCTAATGCGAAACGCAGTGGTCAAAGCCACTACTTAACGCCGGTCTTAAACGCCGGGGGTGGTAATGATCCGATCGAGTCGGCCCATGCGTGCTGCCATTACTGGCAACGTGACTCTACCACACGCAAAATTAGACGTAAATAAGTATTAATATGTATTTTTGGGGGTCCTTAGCTCAAAATTTGAATATGAAACCCTCTATAGGATCACTTTTTTGCCTGTCTGTCCGTATATTAAAGCGATTTGTCTTGAGATCACCTGAAAAAAACAAGCAGAAATTAATAGCATATATATCTATGTTCTAGAAAAATAATTCTTACAAGTCAATGTAATACAAATTTATAGGTGTTTAATAGATAAAAAACCCTTACAAACATATAATTCACTCAGCTTCACGTTGTATTCCGCACATGCCAGAGTAGGCAGAGGGAACTTGACGATCTAGTGTTAAGACACTCCGTGCCACTTCTGTTGCCCACTTTCCGCCGAATTTGAAGCATTGCGTGTTGAGTGGCGGAACTCAACGCCGCGTTTGCGGAGTATCAGAACGAAGAAATGAAAACATATATTGAAAATATTAAATATTTAATTTTCATAAGTGGGGATCGAACCCATAACCTGTCGGTTACCGTTATACGTTTTGTTGCCGCTGTACTATATGTTTTGTTGAAATTTGTACGGAACTCGACACCCGACTCGAATTTACATTGGTTGTAGGCATCATAAATCTCCTCGGGCAAATAATATTATTGCACGTACTATTTTCACTTCCACACTACTGTTTACACGGGCGCAGGAATACCTCCCGGGCCACGTCACCGGATTGTGGTGTCAAATTTTTCCGTTCTCAGCTCTGAAATGGGACAAGTTTTTTTTGAAAATTGGATGTGATCGAAGAAACGTTCAAATGAGAACGATTTTTTATTAAGAAACTCCCACGAAATAGATTCTAAATCAATTGTTATTTGATTTTCGGAACTGCTAACTAACTTGGTTGTCCATAAACACGCAGTGCCGTATATTGAAGGCATCATAAAATAACAATGCTCTAGTGATGTTACTTTCAATGTAGAAATTACGCGGACGAACGATACGATAAAATTTAGACTGTCCTAAGTTAACTAGTAATATAAACTCTAGTCTTAAGCAAATGTTGGAACTCTGGTAAAAATATTTGGTGAACATATAAATCTCGGAAATTACTGCCTTGAGTAGTAAAACTCTATTGGTGTCTATTTATCGATAAACGATAAGCTATAATTAGCTATTACATCACTTTAAGTATTTCAATCGGTAAATTTCCGCTTTTTCCGCGTAAACGAAAAGCGACATTAAATCCGGTTTGTGAGGAACTGATTGTCTTTTTCACTAGGTTTCCACTGTCTTCTCTCCTTTGTGGAGAAGACTGTGATTTAGAATCTAGATCGTAGGATTCTTATTATTATATAAAATTTAGTAAATTTAAAATTTAGATAATAATAAGGATATTTGGAGGAGGAGGCCTGTCGTGGCGCAGCGGCACAAGAGTGTGCCTGTAACCGATAGGTTCTGGGTTCGATCCCCAGTCGAGGAAATAAAATATTTAATATTTTCAATTTAAATATTTAATGTTTCGGCGGAAAGTGGGGAACGGAAGTGGAACGGAGTGTCTTAACACTAGGTTCTCTCTGTCTACCCTGACTAGTGCGGGATACAGCGTGAAGCTGAAAAAAAATAAGGATATTAATAAAATCTACGAAAGTCTGAAGTCTGTGTTCTTGAATCTCGCGAAGCTTGAACTTGTACTTGATCGTAACAAGATTTGATCCGCGCCTCTTGGAAGAGGTGCACCTTCTGATCATGCTACGTCCAAATTTTTATACATTTTCTAAACAAATATTGTAAGTTATCTTAATGCAAAATTCCACTATTTCGACATTGATTCACATACTCATTTACTTATTGATTAAAAATAGAGCTGAATGGATTTAATGCCCACATAAAAAGGAAATTCTCAAATGTAGGATCATCGAACGTCTGAAGTTCCTGATGACTCTGATGAGAGTCTGTAAAAGCCCAATCAATCTATTGTAGGTAATGAACTACTGTCCTTGCAAATTATTCAACGTTGTGTAATTCTTGTTTTAATGTATAAATGTTTAACTTCAGAGAACATATGATATAACTTATGTATAAATGTTTAACTTCGGAGAACATATGATATAACATATGAAGAACCCGACTAATTTATGGAAGAAATGACAATATCATTTTAACAAAATTTATTCGAATTTATAATTTTAGCCTGAATAAGAAACGTAAGTCCAATTTGTACATCTAACAGTTTCTCTAAACTAATCAAGTAAAAACCTGCTTTTAGTAAACAGAAATGAAATCTCACAAAAAACATCCTGTAAAAATATTTTTTAAGCAGCATTATATGTTGATGATATATATATATACAAGCAATTGACCAATTCGCATATAATTTAGCTATGGTAAGAAAAAAAATACACCAAGGAAGATTTGGCCTGGCTTTATATAATAATCTCTGGGAGATTTCATTAATTTTTATATAATTACAAACAGCTTCATCGAGACTTGGCTAGTCTTTTTAATATTTTGGGTGTCACACTGTTTTGGGTGAGAAAAACTTATTAATAATGTATATTTATGTATAATAATGTATATTTATGTATAATAATGTATATTTATGTATAATAATGTATATTTATGCTTTAAAAATATCTATATTTATGTATAGTGACAAATTTAGTATAGATAACTGTAACAATGACTTCTTCCAAATCCATACCTCACTATTAACTAAATCAATCGTCTCAAAACAACATAGCCACGTCCGAAATAGACGCGTCCTCACTCCCATACCTCGTAAACCTTACGACTTAATGCGCTGCAATCCGGTTGTAACGAAACGTTAACTTTGTTCATTGGACAGCTTCGGACTTCGGTTGTAAAGTGTGCGTAATAAATGTATGGTTAATTGATATACTTACAAAAGTTTTATGATTTTTGTAATACATATTACTCAGGGTGCAAGGCAAAGGGAGCTTGGGAACCTAGTGTTAAGACACTCTGTTCCACTACCATTACCCACTTTCCACCGAATTTGAGGCATTGTGTGTTGAGTGGCGGAACTCAACGCCGCGCTATGCTTTGTTGCCAGAGCGAAGAAATTGAAATAGTCACACGCTTGTTACGCTACGTCACTACAGGCCTCTGTTCATATAAATAGAAAAAAAATGTTAAATCATTAGTAAAAGTGGACTTATCTCTAATAAAGATTGCTCAAGTCAAACTATGTATGTTTATAATAAAAGGCAAAAATTACAGCTCTAAAATAGTAACTACAATATTTACTGATAATATTACACATATACCTACATACATAAAACATAGATATAAATATATTTAAAACAAGCGACCCGCCCGCGGCTTCACCCACTTGAATTCCATTGTTTGTTAATGTCTATTACTTTTTTTTAATTACATTATCACTTTTAAGACAATACTTTGTAATCTATACGTTGAAAAATATATTTACTTATTTTGTAGCAATTTTGCTGAACTAAATATTGTAAATTACTGACTTAACTTATCTATTCTTAAACAGATTTCAATAAAACAATAATAAATGTTGAGGGAATGTATCCAAATATAATGATGCTGTTTTTGAGAGACATACAGACAAACGGACAAACACTGATATTAATACTATTACATTAATATAGGTTATGATAAGATTTGTTTTTAATATATATTCCATGTATATACAGTGATTAGTTATAGATTTATTATAAGTATAGACAAAGAAATTAAAAAGCATGTCGTGGTGCAAAGGCACAAGGGGGCGGTTGGAAGCTCGAGGAAGTCAAATAGTTAATATTTTCATTTTCTTCAAAAAGTTTGTTAGTAGATGTTTTATGACAATCGGATTCGCGGCTTAAAAGCTTTACCGAAACGTAGACATTTTTTCGGACGGGTTTTAACACTAAAAAAGAGGTAACGATAGACAAAAAGAGATTGCATGTTAACAAGAAATCCACTTATATTACTGCCTTCACCCATGAACTTCAAAATAATTTCCTATTATTTTATATAATTTTTTAAATACGTTAAACTCATAGTTTAATATGTAGAGAAACATATACATACATAAGAACGTCGGTTCTAATACTGCAATATTATAATATTGCAGTATCCGTTAATATACATATATACATATATATAATTACATATAAAACTAAAAGACTAAACGCAAACGTTACGGGGAAGGAGGACATCATAGGGTACGGATTATTTTAAAAAAAACCTCATTGGTATCCCGATAAAATTCTAATACTTGACAACTACTTTCAAACTTCTAGACGTTCCTTTTGACACATCAAATTCATCACTCAAATTCTCTGTCAAACAACGAAACTCCAAAAAAATACAGGTAAGTAATATTTACAATAATTCTCCATACAAATAAAACTAATTGACTCTACATTCTATATCTTCTTATTGCCGGATTCGGTATTTAATATGTCTTACTGTATGGGTTGTATGAATTTATGGTGAATAGGTAGAGCTAACGTGAGGCTTGATGGCGGATTGTATATATATATATATATATATATATAATATATATATATATATATATATATATTATATATATATATATATATATATATATATATATATATATATATATATATAATATATATATATATATATATATATATATATATATATATATATATATATATATATTATCTATATATATATATATATATATATATATATATATATATATATATATATATATATATATATATATATATATATATATATATATATATATATAAATATATCGTCAGCTTAAAGTGTAGACTTACTAAATCCTTTGTATTTTCTTTATGTTAAACGTGTCTTTGATTTACAAATCAATTTTCTTAGTTGTAAATACCTTCTTATAACATGTAATTATATAAATTATTCAGTTATTTTACGAATATTTGCTTTAGGTCCTCAATTTTAATTTATATAGAAAAAAATGCTTTTTCTAAATAGGTTCTTATACATCTTTTATAAATGTGAGACAAATGCTTATAATTTAGAAAGTAGTTAGTTTCCGTACAGCCTTAGCACTTTGTTTGTATGGATATATTTTATAATATATATGTATATGTACATATGTCAAACCTTTACATGCATAAGACCCAAAACAATACTTTCCTCGTATATTTGACGAATCAATTAAACATTGGCTATAAATACATATACTTACTGGCTATTCAATTTAATAACTACTAATATTACATTGTCTTTACTTTTTTGTAATTTGATATCTGATTTGACTCATATTTTCTAAATATTGCAAAAAAAAAAAAGAGAAGAAAAGTAGTAAATAGCAATTTTTCACTTTCAGCCTGCTCAGAGACGATCATGTTATAATTGGTTGAATGGAGTTTCATTTCACGTTTATTAAAATATATTAAATTTCAAATAAAATTTTACAATGAAATTATTTATCAAATTACTCTCGTATTCAACATTTAAAATATTATCTGTATGACTGTGTTGCTTATTATGTGTGATGCTATGTCTTAGAATAGAAAAAAAGATATTGGAGATATCTTAAAAACATTGTTGCGACAGTTGGAATTCTACGATACAAAATGCAGGTTTGTCCACAGATGACTGCATGGTCCCTAAAAGACCATGGGCCTGATCAGAGCCCTCTGTTTTCTCCTCATGATTCTCTCTCTGATGTTCAGCGTTGACGGTTGCACAAGAAAAGTATATATTGCGTGTAGATCTCCTGCGCCCTGCAAGAAGTAGGCCTTAGGTAAGATTTTTTTTTATGTCGTTGATTTTATATGTTTATGCCAAAGCCTGCAGTTCCTTTTATATGTATATTATTTAAAAATAGCCTTCTGAGAAGCTTCAGCTTGTAACTTGACATTGCTGTTTTACATTTTAACAAAAGATTATATTTCAGATTCAAAATGGCTAAAATTAATTGGACTTTTCTCTACGTTGTGTTGATAGTCCTATCAGCAATGTTCTCATTAGGAAATGCCTGTTGCAAGAAATCTATTCCATGTTCTGGCAGAGCACCCTGTAGAAGAGGACCTTATAGGAACTAGAAATACATTTTTAAATTCACCTGAAGAAAATCCTTATGAGAAATAAATTATCCATCAAGATAATATATAAAAAACTGATTTTTTTTGCCCGTGAATGTTTCCCACTGATCCATGTATTAATATAATGATTTAATCTGAATAAATTTAAAGTAAATATAAGTTTTCTTTAGCCTGAGTGTTTTGCGTTATCGAGAAATATTGTTTTGGGTCGACCTCCACCTTTGATTTAATTTTATAACATAGTCTTCTCGTAACACTTGCTTGTATTTTTTTAGAAATTAATCATTTTACAGATTTTATTGTGGCATGACTCAACACATTATTTCTCTTTCACAGATACTTTCAAACTACTTCAAAATTGCGCAAGTGAAGTGATTCGTTTTAAAGAAAATTAAAATTTTGCGTAAACATGCAGTGATCATAAGTAAGTATTTTTACTTTTTCAACACTTCACTATACAAAAAATCATAATGCATATAGAGTATTGCCTTTTTTTTAATATTTATTGATACTAGATTTATTATTGGATATGCTGCTTTTATAACGCTGAAGAGTTTGTATGGTTATATGCGTTAATCTCAGGAGCTATTGGTTCAAATTGAGTTTGTTTTCGTATTTTTCATCTAGTTTCGACAACGTAGTTAGATTTCAAACTATGTTGTCGATTTAGCATAAACGTGATGGATGTAGGTATTTTTCAATGTCTACTGTCTTAACCAAAAGTCTGTTGAGGTTAAATTGTTATATAGTTTAAGGTTAAATAATGTACAGTATATTCTAGAAAATCTTTTTGTTAATAATGAGGATGTGTAGATTGTTTTGAGGGAACGATGGGACTGACATTTTTGTACTTTATTAACTTAAAAAGTCCTTTTTTTTCCAGCTTCACGCTGTATCCCGCACTAGGCAGGGTAGGCAGAGGGAACGGAAGTGAAACCTAGTGTTATGACACTCCGTTCCACTTCCGTTCTCCACTTTCCGCCGAATTTGAAGCATTGCGTGTTGAGTGGCGGAACTCAACGCCGCGCTTTGCCTTATTACCAGAGCGAGGAAATGAAACATTAAATATTAAATTGAAAATATTAAATTTTTCATTTCCTCGACTGGGGATCGAACCCAGACCTGTCGGTTACAGTCACACTCTTGTGCCGCTGCGCCACGACAGGACTCTTTAAAAAGTCCTGAAATAAATAAGTCAAAAAAAACGTATGTTGTTTTTAAGTTATCCAGCGTACTGTCAGTGTTACCTAAGAAACTTTAGAAATATATGATTAGGATATATTTAAGCAGTTTCAGATCAACGTATGATGAAAAGACAATATTTTGCGGTTCTGCTGACGTTCTTCTTTATTTTCCTGGAGTTGGTCTCCGGTTGTAAAAGACAGCGGAGAGGTCACTTGCAATCCTGACAACCCACCCTGTAAGCAATAGGTACGGCTACATATTTTATTTTTTTGATTTTTTTTATAATATTAATAGTAATGAAGAGTCAGTTGATACTTATTGGTACAGTATTGCTGATACCAGGATGGTTTGGGTTCCATTCTTAGAGGGAAAGAGTATTTTTTGCTTTGGTAAGAAGACGCAATGTCGTTTGGTTTCGACATTCAACTAGAAGGTCTAAGAAAAGGAGGCGGTGGTCGGGAAACGGAGTGTCTTAACACTAGGTTTTTGATTATCCTGCTACATGTGGAATATAGCGTGAAGCTAACTAAAATAAGTAATTGAATAGTAAGGTTTTTATTGTTTAAGTTCTTACGCGATATCTCAAAATCCTTTTAAACGTTGTATTTTCCATTGAAATAATTATTAAAGAACATATGTTGAACTAAAATAAATACATTTATCAGATTAAATTTATTAAATTTATTTTCATCATCTCTCGTCGCGCAAGAGAACCAGCGTGCACACAAAAGCGACATTCGACGTGTCCGATCCAACTCGAGGAAATGAAATATGTAAAATGTTCATTTCCTCTGTCTGGTAACAAGGCAAAGCGCGGCGTTGACTACCGCGACGCTATGCCTCAAATTCAGCGGAAACACTAAGTTCTTCTCTACATGCTTTGTGCAGCTAGAAAACTACAAACTTACGTACTAATTAACATGTCAGTCATGTTTTTATACCATGATGTTGACAAAAAGCCACCTTTTAAAAACCTTTTTACTTCTCTCTTAAAGAAAAACCCCATATTGTAGCTGACAGGGAAAACCTAAAAAAAATATTTTAAGTTTCCTAGATCATCATTCCTCAATGCTATGGACAAGGCGGTCGTACAAGAGATTATAGTATTGATAGTGACTCTAGTGCTCTCCTACCTGGAGACTTGCTACGGCTGCACCAGCCACAAGTACGTCACCTGCGACGAGACCTCGCCCAAGTGCGATCGTAAAGAAACGAAATAAATTATTGATTATCTCAAAAATATCGGTAATTATATATATGGGTTTTTTGTTACTTGATATTTTGGAGTTGGGTCAGTGTTGTTTACAAGTATTGTTTAAATTGTAAGTTGATAAATAGAGTTTATTTTATATAAGTATTTTTTGTATTTTTGTACGTATCTACTACTCTACTACTCAGCTTCACGCTATATCCCGCACGAGGCAGGGTAGGCAGAGGGAACCCGGGAACCTAGTGTTAAGACACTCCGTTCCATTTCTGTTCTCCACTTATCAAATTGAGGCATGGCGTGTTGAGTGGCGGAACTCAACGCTCCGTTTTTTGCCTTGTAATCAGAGCGAAGAAATGAAAACATTAAATATTTAAATTGAAAATATTAATGTTTCATTTCCTCGACTGGGGATCGAACCCAAAACCTGACTGCTGCGCCACGACAGGCCTAGTACGTATCTAAGATTTTGTACGTATCTAAGATTATATTCTATAATATTTATTATATCATGGTTTTCGCAAGAGAGCAAAATCTAAATTAGTTCTAATACGTTGAGATGATGGCAGCATCGTCGACTTTATGCCTCAACATTTTGGTTTCGGTTCTCGTTTTGGGGTGAAGGAATCATTTTTATTTCCGACGCCCGACACTCTCAATATGTTGTATCTCAAAAATTGAGAGGAAAATAGCCAACGATTTGTCTTAACTTTTGATTTTACCTTAACTTTAGGTAAGGTAAGGTTAAAAAATATGCATATTTATACAATACCCAGCTGTCCATCTTGTAGTGAATGGGCATAACGCGTACATCCGGAGTTGTTTGCCAGTGAGTGAGTGATTCTTGGAAGTTGCCTCATAAAATGTAGGGCATGATTTTCAGCATTTGTATAGTATACGAGTTGTTTAGGAATGTATTTGTTGCTGAGAGGTTAGAAGAAATTTATATAAAATGTTATGACATATTTCGTGGCGCAGGATTAGAAAGATAAGAATGATTGTAAACGTCATAGATTGTGGGTTCGATGCTCGGAAGAAGAAATGAAATATCTAATATTATAAATTTAAGTATTTAGAGGCCTGTCGTGGCGAAGCGGCACAGGAGTGTGACTGTAACCGACAGGTTCTGGGTTCGATTCCCAGTCGAGGAAATGAGATATTTAATATTTTCAATTTAAATATTTAATGTTTCATTTTCTTCGCTCTGGTAATAAGGCAAAGTGCGGCGTTGAGTTCCGCCACTCAACACGCAATGCCTCAAATGCGGCGGAAAGTGGGGAACGGCAGTGGAACGGAGTGTCTTTACACTAGGTTCCCGGGTTCCCTCTGCCTACCCTGCCTCGTGCGGGATATAGCGTGAAGCTAAAAAAAAAAAAGTATTTAATGTTTTCATTTCTTCGCTCTGGAAACTAGTGAAAGGCGTGGCGTATGTTCCGCCACTCACACGCAATGCTTCAAATTAAGTGGAATGTTATTGAATTAGTAGACTTTTTTTCTAATCACAGTTGGATCATAGTGTTGATTATGCTGTTTCCATTTTTTGTATTTAATAAGGTTTAGAAACTACATGGTTTTTGTTTGTATAAAAAGTACAACTAGAAAAACATTTATATATATTTTTATATAAGAACAATTAAAAATGTAGTTTCGGTCAATTTTATATTATAAAATAAATAGTTTTATGCCAATTATCAACTATTTACAATGTTTCCAGGCACAATGCAATACTTGAATGAATTTGTCCTGGTTTCATGACACATCGTGGTATCGATGTTTGATTTGACTCGTGATGCAAACGCGACAGAACGGCCACTGTAGGGACGGCTACCCCTGCAATCAATTTGGAGGACCCAAAGTTAGAGCGAAGATTGGCATGAAGGTAGCATATTAAATATATGTATGTACATTGAAAACTGTTCATTAAGTGTTGGTTTCGGCTGTGGGGAAATATTATTTTCATTTCTTTGTACCAGAGTAACGAAAGAAACACCAACGTAAATGTATAAGATATAATATATTTATTAATTATTGCTAGTATTATCAAAAAAATAATTATTATATTTTTTTATTGTCACAGATCAATTAGAAATGTTAACAAAAAAAATTTTTTTTACAGTAAAACGATCATCGCTATGCAGTACAAAAAGTATATAATATTGATATTAATGCTGCTTCTTGGCATAGCGGTGTGTTGCAAGCGCAAATGCAATGTTTGCAACCCCTGCACTTATGACGGGCCTATCATTGAAGTTATGTATCCAAAACAGGTACATCTTTCATAACTTTACTTGACTTAGCTTCACGCTACGTCCATAGCGGGGTAGGCAGAGAGAACGGAGCGCCAAACGCTACGGTCTCGGCATACCTCTTTCGCCTCGTCCACTGTCATCAACCTCTTCATACATGGTTTCGGGGGGGTATTCATGCTTTTTTACGTGACCTTCCTCCAGTATCGTAGATACTGTGTTTTCGAAGTCTCCCTCCCTCCTAATTACCGGTTTCCCATTTCTTTCTGCTAGATACAGGAAATTTGTAGAGCTAATTTTTTTTATTATTAAAAAATGATTATATATAATTAATACCGGTAAAGTATAAACTAATTTATTAATATAAAATAAAATACTTTCGTTTTTTTTGTTATAATTTATTTGACAACCCTTTATTCTTCTATTGCACTAAATTAGATATAGAATTTACATTATACTGATATAGTCGAAGAAATGTTTATTTTTTTCGGTGGTCTCAAGAATTTCAGTGTTTTAGACACTCACGTGCTCTCATTTTTTGAGGGGTTGCGTGTTAAACGCCGGAACCCAACGCTGCTGTTTGTCTTATTACCAGAGCGAGGAAGTAAAAGTAAATAATAACTGCGGATGGAAGTGAACGACCAGCTATCACATCTTATCAGAGGCTGTGCCACTGCACCATGACGACCTTAAAGTATTTATACTTTATTTAATATGTCATTTCTTCCAGCCTTTTAGACGCTGTTTCAATAAAAAAAAAATAGATATAAGCATATTTTTATTCAGAAAATTATACAAGATATATGGAAGGGCATAAACGTGAATATGTTGAAATAACGACTTTTATATGATAATATTTATTGGAATCATTTTTATTATGTGAAAAAGAAATAGAATGTTGTTTACTTAAATTTTGTATTAAAGTATTATTTTTTAGGAATATTGTTATTTTTATTTATTATCAAATACCTTAATTTCTTAAGAGAAAAAAATACTCTACTCAGCTTCCCGCTGTATCCCGCACATGGCAGGGTAGGCAGAGGGAACTTGGGAACCTAGTGTTATGACACTCCGTTCCCCACTTTCCGGCGAATTTGAGGCATTGTGTGTTGAGTGGCGGAACTCAACGCCGCGTTTTGGGTACAAGGCAAAACGCGGAGTTGAGTTCCGCCACTCAACACACACTCCTCAAATTCGACAGAAAGTGGGGAACGGAAGTGGAACGGTCTGAGTAGGAGTGAGTTTATTGATTTAAAAAATCACAAATATGATTAAAAAATATAAAAGGTTGTCGTTGGCGCAGGGTACAAGCGTGCGTAAACGAATCTATTCTAAGCGAAAGGGCGCGGCGTTGAACGCCACTCAACACGCTATATCTTGAAAATCGAGGGGAACGCAGTGTTTAACACTAGGTTCCCACTGCCTAACCAATAAACAAGAAAGTAAATAAAATCACTGAATATAATAATGCCAATATTTATTACACTCTTACAGTACACTACAGTAGATTACTATATAATTAAAACTAATTACATACATTATGGATGAACAGACCAATACATAATAATTCTATACAAAATATTTGCAGTGGAAAATGCGAAAAAATATATCACATAGTCATGTTATATGCATTCCCGCCTCAGAATTAGACCACAAAAATTGTTGAACATGTACGAAAAACTTTTTTTATTAATATAATTCAAAATTAACAAAAACCATTTTAATATATTATTATTATTATTTAAAAAAATAACTTTGTATTTTATTTATATTTAAAATCAGCAATATATAAGATTTTTTGCTAAATAATATTAGTTAGTTACTGTTAAGTACCTGATAACCCTTGATAAATATAATGCTTCTCTCTTCATTAAAATATTGATAAGACAGCCTTTATATATATAAAAAGTTATCAGGAACTTATCAGTGAGATTTAGTTAAGTAAACATTTTTTTTCTTTTAAATTTACAATCGATGAGCAGCAACATTTTTTTAGCAAAAACAATCGATTATATATTAGAGTAGTTCCTCTTCACTGTAATATTTTATAAGGAAAATTATTTTATAAAATGTATATGTATTTTGTAAAGTCATTTATATTTATTAGTAAAAAAGCGATTGTACAACTCAGTTCACGGTGTAAATTTAAATATTGGAAGATCAATTTCCTTCTCGATTTACTATCGATTATTCTTTGAATTGACAAACATCGATATTAAGAAGTTCGATTCAATACAACCAAATCGATAATTTGTTTAATTTCTCGTCTATGACATGATTTGCTTTATTTCTTCTCTTAGTGTAATTATAATTTGATAATCACTTTTAAGCCTCGCCTTTATAAATATATATTTTTTTCATCGAATTTGTTATAAAAATAATTTCCCATACAATGTAACTATTTATAGAAAAAAAAAATACTGCACATGTGTCCAGCAATATATTAACCTGTGTTTTTTATGAAATATTTCTGTATAATATTAAAATGAACAAAAAAACCAAATTATAGATTCAAAATTACTTTACATTACAATTAACTCAAAATAAACAATTGTTTATAATATAATCTTAAATTAATAATTATTAAAATAATAAGTAAATGGTCGTTCCAAGTATATTTAAGAGCATCTATACAAGAATAAACAATCTCAACAGATAAAAATAATTATAAGACCCTACCAACACTCATCCCTTTGCCATATAAAACGGAATCTGTTAAAAAAAAATAATGTCAGTGTGAAACGACTTTATAGACTAAGAGCCAACGTCTCTGATACCTAAATGAAATAACATTTGGCTTGGATAAAATAACATAAAAAAATTATAACAAGAGAAATTAAAGCAAAAAGTTTTAGAATATATATATATATATATATATATATATATAGATATATATATATATATATATATATATATATATATATAGTATATATATATATATATATATATATAATATATATATATATATATATATATATATATATATATATATATAGATATATATATATATATATATATATATATATATATATATATATATATATATATATAAATTCTACAGTACACTTGCGTTTATATTAACTTTCTTGAGAAAATATATTGAAATATAATGTTTAGAAAAAAAATATTTAGCAAAAAGTAAAGAAAGTTATTAGAAATAAACATACAAATATTCAATGAAATAGTATTTACTACTTCTAGTGCACTACGTCATGTAGGGCACTAGATGTAGTAAGTAAATGAATTTAGTAAACAACTGCCAATTTTATTTAACATGTTTACATTATATCATGGACTATTTTCTAATATTATTTACAATTTAGAATATTCTCAATAAACTTACAATTTTTTTATATTTTTTAGAACTGAAGCATGGCAGTGTCGACAGAGGAAGTTTGGGAACCTAGTTCCTAGTAGTTAAGACACACTGTTTCGTTCCCCACTTTGCTCATATCAAAAATTATAGAAACAAAAAATATTAAATTAAATAAAAAATAAATAAATTTTAGCATGCATTTATTATTCTTAAACTTGACAAAGATTCGTATATTGTTTTGTCAAAAACTGTAAAATTTTAAAAGTAGCTAATACAGCGATATAATGATAATAACTTTCTTCTTAATAATAAATTCAATTAAAGCGGTGATTAAGCAACACTACTTCTAGTGCACTACATCATGTAGGACACTAGTATATGAAATTATTGATTAAAAAAAAAGTACAAATCCATTGTTAGTAGAGATAAGTACACTAACTTAGTTACGCCCTACTTGTAGTGCACTAGAAGTAGTGTAGTGTGCTCACCTCTTGTTATTCATCTCGTCATTTATCACAAAGTGTATTTAATAGCTAAATTTAAACCTTTATTTGCCAACATTTTGGCTTAACTTTTAAATTGAATAGCAATCGACTATTATAAAAGGATATAATCATTAAATAATTTGTGTTAAACAGTTTAAAAATATTACAACTAATGTTCTATTTGGCAGGGTAGACAGAGGGAACTTGGGAACTTAGTGTTAAGGCCTCCGTTTTGTTCCTCACTTTCCGCTGATTTTTTAGCATTGCGTATTGAGTGACGGAACTCAACGCTGCGTTATGCCATGAAATATTTCATATTATCGAGTGGGGATCGCATCCACAACCTATCGCTTTTACAGCGCCATTGTGCCGCTGCGCCACGCCATGCCTTTATAATTACTATGGAACAGTATAAATATATTTTGCCACTTGTTACTTCTAAGCTATTTAACTCAATTATTTCTCGTTTCTATCTACATCGTTTACTATTTCTAATCTATTATCCACCATGATTTATTAAAAAAAAATGTAAAAAAAAAACGACATTTAACAATTAATATGATTCACTATAACAATTCTATAATATCATATTTTCATCTAGCTCAGTATCTACGTCGAATTTTAAGGCCTTAAAAAGTCACTCGGAAAAAAAAAGAACAAGGCATAGACAATCACCAGTACTGGAGGACCATAGTCTATAAATCGTTTCACGTCATATTTAATATGAATCTTCATACAAATGCTAGAGCAACGCCCTGATCTCCTTGTGTATGTGGCACAGGTAGTCCACGTACGAGGAGCTGCCGTCCACGCCGCGGTCTTTCTACCAGGAAATGGCGTAGAACTGTTTCTAGTTTGTCGTGTTGTCGCATCACCGTTAGCTGGAACAATTTGATAGGGTTTTCATTATTTATGCGCTTCACTTGGAATGAATTCAGTGAAAGTTGATATCAGTATTGATTTTGCTGAAAAATGTTCTATGGAATTTTTATAATTGTTCTTAAATAACATGTTGTTCAGACAATTTAAATATCTGATTAAGGTGATGTGACTAAAAAATGTGTCTCATATAGACAGTAATGATAAAGATGGTTGTCTTGGAACGGAGGTTCTTAACAATAGGTTCCCAAGTTCCCTCAGCCTATCCTGCCATGTGCGGGATACAGCGTGAAGCTGAGTGAGTAATGACTGTCTTAACCAAATATATATCAATAATAATTGAATATCAAACTTATTATCATAACATAAATTATAATAAATAAAATACTCTTAGTTAATCTTCAGATCAACTCCATAAACATTAAAATTGAAAAATGATCGTGAATCAGAAATTAGCCAAAGCATAACGTTGTTCTGTCCGGACCCGCCCGTAAAAACTTCAAAAATGCCGAAAATGAAAATACTTGATACCATGAACGATGAATACAGATATATAAAAATGAATTAAATTTATCTGATAAAATGTTTATTAATCAATAACAATTCAAAATATTGATAAAATTCAAAATTTAAAACCAATACCAAAAATAAACCCTATAAAAAGCCAATACAATACATGTCATACAGAAATATGTCTAAAAATACCGTCAAGCAAAAAAAAACAACCAAAAATAACCCCAAAAAAGAAAGCAAAAACCCCCGCGGAATAGATCCTACACTACAGTAACTTCTGGACTGCTTGTGCACAGTCATCAGATTCCTCCACATACGACCCTTCCCATCAATACCTTGTCCTCCACCAGCATCTTCCTGAAGTCCATCTCTCTTTGCTGAACT
Organism: Eueides isabella; assembly: GCA_019049475.1. Lineage (NCBI taxonomy): Eukaryota > Metazoa > Arthropoda > Insecta > Lepidoptera > Nymphalidae > Eueides > Eueides isabella. Next base: position 9,820,930 of record CM032406.1, read on the forward strand.
GGTGCACTATTGAAAGCTAAGGGAAAGACACCATGCTATACTAAGCTATACCATGCTATACTATGCTGTACTACTTTGTGCGTGCTATAGAAGCGATAATAGTAGTGAATATTGTTTACTAATAAATTGAACTAAAATGTATATTTAAAGAAAATGGCGGTATTTTTTTAGTACAACTAACTGTTTTAGAAGTAAATGATATTTTCGTTCAATTTATTTCTCTATTCCATACAAACACACAACCAACAATTTTACTCTTAGGTCCAAAATTAAATAGCATTAGCATAAAAAGAAATAGAAAAAAAAAAGCCTTAAATACCTATTAGAGAATATTTATAATCTTCTTTTATTAAAATGTATAACTAATTTGCTTACATAATTCAAATATTATTGTTCATAAATAAATATGGTTGTTAATGTTTTTTTACTTCTAATTTAATACATTAAATAATAGCCTCCTTACAGAAAATTTTACTGTTTAACTACTACTAAAAAAAACAAAAAATCACAAGTAAATAAGTGAATGAATTTGTGCATCTGTGCAAGTATTTTTGGCACATATACATTATGTGCTTGGGCATGTGTAATTGTATTAATTCCTTTAATTAAGATTAAAATTCACATACGTGAAAGTGAATGTGAATTTTATATGCTAGCTGTGTGGTATGTATGGTGTGGTGTGCATGTGTGCGGGGTTGACTTGTACTGGTAAGAGTATGTTGTGGCGTATATGGGTATGTATTGTGTTTGAGGAGTATGTATTGTGTGTATATTGGAATAGGCGGTGTGTGTATGTGTGTGTGTTGGGATGTAGTGTGTTTATGGGTATGTGTTGAGTTTGTATGGCTAAATGTTGTGTGTGTGTGTGGGTGTGTGTGTGTGTGTGTGTGTCTTGGTATGAGTCAATCTATAGATGTGTTGTGTTTCTGTGTGTATGTGTATGAGGTGTGTGTGTGGTGTGTGTGTGTGCGTCTCTGCGTAGTGAGGCTACACTCACCTCATAGCATTTTTCCGCAGGAGGCGCGCACTGTGTACGAGGTCGCGCACGGCGCGCGAGGCGGGCGTGTCGAGCGCGGGCAGCTCGCACACGTGCGTGTCCACGTGCTGCGGGGACGCCACGCCGAACACGTCGCCAGGAACTCGGGGCTCGCCTGCGACCCCACCAGATCAACATGTGGACACGTTTTCTGCGGAAACACGTTATACGTATCGATCGATCAGTATTCGTACATATATTTTTTATTTATAATTTTATTTTTCATGATTTATTTTGTCAAATGAATAAATAGTGTTTCGTCCAAATAAGAGTATAGTATAGTATATAAAGGCCTCACCAGAAAGTAGACGCCGTGCTCCGTCATCTTGTCGAGCGAGGCGCGCAGGCGCGCGGGCGGCGCGGGCAGGCGTGCAGCGCCAGCAGGCGCGGGGACGTGTAGGCCAGCGACAGCCCCACGTCGGCCGGAGCGCGCGGTACATGGCGCACGAGCGGTCGTCGCACGTTATGTCCGGCCCTGGGGTGTTGTGATTGATAGTGAGAAAATATCATTTGGCGGATTTATTAATGTTATAGAATCAATATTAGAATTATTGTCGTTTGTCTGTTCTGTGCTTTGTTTGCGTTCATTTCAGAAACTACGCAATTTTCATGATCATATTAAACTGATTCAAATGCCAATTTCATTATTGTATTTGCTAAGATTTCCTTATGTATAATTTCAAAAAGTTATTAACAAAAAAGTTGTATCAATAAAAAGTATTTCGAAAAAAAAAAGTTTTGATCTTAAAAAGAGTTACCGAATCCGCTGAGAGGCGGTAAGAGTAAGTAGTAAAACAAAGGAGCAAGAGCCCCCTCCGGCGACGGGCGTCGGAGCGCAGCACGCAGCTGGTGTAGAGCGGCAGCAGCTCATGGACTCGGGCAGCACGAGCTGTCCGCGGAGGAGGGCGAGGCGCAGTGGCGGCGGTACGCGGCCAGCGAGCGCGCGCACCGCGCCGTCAGCCCTCGCGCACCTGCCGCGGGCGACGCCTCGCGCAGCGCCCCACACGCTGCACAAACATTATAAAGATAACATTGCTAATCACCAAAGGGACCTTCTGAGTCGGTGCAGAATGGTGAGACTAGCAGAACTTAAGGATTCAGTTTAGTTACGATGAAGTTTCGTGCTATTAAGAGTATGACCAGAGGTAAACCCCAGGTCATGATGGTCTCAGCATTGAGTGCTTCAATTGAGCACCTGCAGTACGCGGGTTCACACATGTCCAGAGTTCTGACAATTGTTTACAATATTTGTATTAGCCACAGTTTTATGCCAAGTGATATGATGCGACATTAGTAGTGCCAATTGTCAAAAATAAGACAGGTGACTTGAGTGACAAAAAACAATTATAGGCCAATCTCACTGGCTACAGTTATATCGAAGGTGTTTGACAGCTTGCTTAATACACAACTCAATAATATTTAGACCACATGATAACAGTTTGGATTTCAACCGGATTGTCAACAGAGAGTGCTGTGTTGGGTCTTAAGCACGCTGTCACATACTACGTTAAACGGAAAACACAATTTTGCCTGTTCTCGTGGACTTGTCAAGGGCTTTTGACCTGGTTCCTACGATATATTATGGAAAAAACTTGAAAAAAATAATGTACCACCAGAACTCAACAGTATTTTAAAATATTGGTATGGAAATCAGGGTCAATTATGTTCGATGGGCGGGTGTTTTGTCACAATTCGTATGGGTTGGAGTGCGGAGTTAGGCAGGGAGGATGAGTTCACCAACGCTTTTCAATCTTTATGTAAATCAGTTGCTGAGGAGCTCAGTAGCAAAGGTGGCTGTACATCGACGGAATTTGCATAAATAACATAAGCTACGCTGACGAAACAGTGGGCTATGAGTGCTTCAATCTGTGGCTTGAGAAAGCTGTTAAGCTTGTGTGAGTCTTATGCTGATAGACATGGATTGACATATAATGCCAAAAAAAGCGTCGTGATGGTCTTTGAGGCTGAGGGTAAAACGCCAAATTTTGGTCCCACATATTTCCTTAAACGGAAAAGACCTTATAAGAGTTGACAATTAAATATCTAGGACACATGTGACTCCCGACCTCAAAGACGATACAGAATATTGAAAGAGAAAGGAGAGTCTGTTAGTTAGGGCAAATATGTTGGCCCGACGATTTGCACGTTGTACTGATGAAGTAAAAGTCACTTTGTTCAAAGCTATGTACAAGTTTCACCCACGTGCATTTGTGGGCTAGGTATTCGCGGAAATCGTATAATGCCTTACGCGTGCAATATAACAATTCTCTCAGAGTGATGTGGGGCTGCCCCGTTTCTGTAGTGCATCAGGGATGTTTGC